>OX438776.1:10867913-13361394 GCA_949316455.1 Acleris holmiana | reverse complement strand
TCATTTTTTGACGGGACATTGTTTTTAAGATATGTACATAGATATGTATAGGTATAGTATTAAGCAAATAAATAAAATATCAGGAGTGAATTTTTGGTATAATTTTGCCATTTTTACATTACCTATTTTGTAAATATTGTATTTTGCATTTTGTAAAAAATAATCCGTAAAAAAGAAATTACGAAAGTAGTGTCGTCATACGTCAACAATGTGATTGTGATATAGAAGCAAGAGCTAAAACCAAGTTTAGTGGAGTAAGTATCTATAATGAATTATCTACTAGCGTTTGCCTGCGATTTTATCGGTGGGTGTTTCAAAGAGCAGGGGTGGATCCAGGATTTCTCCTCTCCACGTTTAAGGTCGCCAATTAGTAATTCAAAAACGAATTGTTTCAAAATACTACTTTATTACTAGCATAGAGGCATTCCATCTTAGTCCTCAGGGTTACCAACTCATTTGAGGTCTTAGGCTTGCAGTGTTGAGGTTATGGTCTTAAGAATTCAAATACCTTTGGGTCTCAGATTCCACTTATCATCAGGTGGCCTGAGTGCACTTGTATTTAGCATTGCCATATTAAAATGACTACGTATATATAGTTGCGGTTCCTCAGGTTGCTCTAGTAAGCTGTCCGAAGGGGGATTTTGGTTACGGTATTGGTTACGATTATGTAGCCAGGCAACGTAATCGCTAACACTTAAGTTTCCTATCAGAATAATATCGTTATCAATCAATGAATATAACTCTTATCCAGCCCAATCGATAAATGTACTTCCTTTAGAATTCAATATTTAAAAAATATCCTGTTGTGACCAACGGTTTATACTATTTACAAAATATTCCTAGATACATTATTTTAATATTTTTAGTAATGTATCGCAACGCAGTACATACATTCAATATATCAAAATGATGTATGGTTGGTTGATCCTTAAGGGTGGTAGTCCACTTGTCCAAGATCTTTGTCCAATGTGCATTGCGTCTCACATTTTATTAAGCAAAATCCGAGACGCAAATATACATTGGTCAAAGATGTTGGACAAGTGGATAGTATTCTTAGACATAGATCTTTTAAATCACAATTTTTAGTGACATTTCATAAATATTTCAAAACCACTTAGAAGTGTTGGTTAAATCTCTTGATCATGATGATTGGTGGGGACGCCCGGCCGGAGCAGGCGGGCGGTCGATCAGTCTCCCGGTCATTCCGCCCTGTTCCCCCTGGTTCAGCCGTAGGTTACTGGCCTTGCGATGTTCCCATCCAGCATAGATTCCATCTTCTTGTTTTCCTACAGAACAAAAGTGCATCCTGTAGGTTAATGCTTTTAAGTGCTTCTGGCGATAACTGGTCCTCTCCTAATGTTGGAAATCCCATAAAAATTGATGAAAATAAGCACTGGTCACGTGTCCCATTTGCTGCTCAAATGGCTTTAAGAAAGACGCCTATTTCGCGCCATCTGTCAGTTAGGGCCGGCGTTTTTTCTCGCAATAAAAAGCGCTTTTAATGGACGCCATATTTTTCCGCGGTGACAAGAACATCGCGGTTGTTTGGAACAGGTTCGCGCGTGACGGGTGTCGCTGATCTCGAGGAAACAGGGAAAGGTTGGACACGAGAAGTCGTTTTCAGAAGTGCGAAATGCCTTTTAGTGCCGAGATTTCTATGTTGGGACTGTTTTGTATTGTAATTAGGTAACTATACTATGAAGATATTTTTATTCAAATGGAATGAGCTTGAATGGTAAGAGGAGGGGAAAGTAAATTCGAAAAAAAAAATCTGTAAAATATTTCCAATTTAGAAACCTACGTATCTACATACATACATACTATCACGCCTTCATTCCCAGAGTGGGGTAGGCAGAGCTACAGAAATACCAACAACTACAAAAAGAGTTGTTGGGAATTCTGTAACCACATTTTGCATAAACAGGCTAAGATGTTTACCAGTGTATTAGTGACAGGTTGCAAGCCGATCGCCTAACAGTACTAGAAACCCTCATTCCCTTAGTCACCTCTTACGACATCCACGGGAAGACATGGAATGGCACTATTCTAACCCGGCAACCACACGGACATAAATATAAATGTAACTTTTTTATGTTACGCTTTGGCAGCTAAACCGCAGAACCGATTTAAATAAAATATGTATGGAAATGCCTTGACTCCCGGGAAACGAGAAAGTACTTTACAACTCAGAAATACATATGTGTTCCAGAAATAATAGCGATAAATAAGTTCCACGTAGACAAAGTCGTGAGAAAAAGCTAGTACGTTATATACATAGCTTAAAAAAAACATAAATAAATTAATCTTATTTACGTGAGAATATAATTATGTACACACACACAACGACACGCCTTCATTCCCAGAGTGGGGTAGGCAGAGCTACAGAAATACCATCAACTTTAAACTTGTTGATAATTCTGTAACCACATTTAGAATATATGTGACCGACAATAATTTAAGTTAGTTTCCATGTTTCAGTATATTTTTGTGTAAGTATATTTTCATCGTTAATAGCACAAATATTACTAACACGGCGTAACTAACAAAAATTATAAGATGTAAAAATTTAAACTATTTCAAGTGAGGTTACATAGTTTTTCTTTTGCTTCGTTAGTTACCTGATATGCACTGTTATTTTGATTGTTATGCTGATTTATTTCATTGAAAAACCAAATTCATTTCCGCTACGGCAAGCGAGTATAAATTTAGTTCAACCAATATGTGATACACAAACAAATAGTTAAAATTCAGTCCTTGTAATTTGGCTGCAAGAATCCATGGTATAAACATAATGAATTTTAATAGAAGATCCCAATCGCACTGCGCAGTACCCTTACACGTGTCTCATGGGGAGCCCTGAGAACGAACGTAATGTTTTCACTTTGTACTAGGAACGTTTGTTTTATGAAATACTAGCTGTTGCCCGTGACTCCGTCCACGTATGAGTCGTTAATCGGGATACAAAGCTTTTGTGTGTTCAGACTATAAACTATCTATGTGCCAAATTTCAAATCCGCTGAGCCGTTCTGGCGTGATTGCTTAGAAAATATTCTTCCATCGGAAATAGTAGTAATAGTATAATAAGTATTGGTTAGTGCGCCAGCAGTTACTTGATGGAAAGTAACTGTTGCATAGAGCCAACCTAACCTAATAGGCAGTTGTAGAAAAGGAATCTGCTGACCTTTATGAAGAAAGTGAGTTGGAATCTATCGAAAGTCTCTATGTTATTGTGATCCGGAAATTTATTTACTTCATTGAGTAATATGTATATTGTATCTTATTTTTATTTTTATGCTAATTTACTCCCTTGTAAAACATATTATATAACTGTGTCCGAGTGGTAAAAATCATACACACCTAGGTACGTAAGAAGATTTGTTTAAGTATGTTTAATAATTAATTTATTTAAACTTTATTATTGCACATTACAAAAGGTAAATGGCGAATCATTGTTCAATCTATACTGTTTTAAAATTAAATATTTCTAAATAAATTGCGTTTATTAAACGTTGACTATGCTTTTAGTACCCACCTGTAGAATAAAAGAAAGAGAAAATAAAGATATATTTTACAAACATATTAATTAGCTTAGGGGGTACTTAGACATTAGAATTAGATACAATTGCAAACGAAATTGATACAGCTTCAATGACATCATGGCGCAGCCACGACACCGGTGTTCTGTGGATTCTCATAACTGAGACAACAGTCAGGAAATTACATTAATAATGTTCATGACATCTGGAATGGATGTATTGAAAATATCTTAAAAATATGTACAAGTACAAGTGATGTGCGTATAATATGTTATCTATCAATCATTCCCGACGAATTAAAAAAAAAGGGAAACGTTTTTCCGCCTTTCGCCGCCAAAAAAACGTTTCGCGGAACTTTCTCGGTATTCGACTCGATCCCAAGTCTCACTCGATACTGAATCGGGACTTATCTCGAATCGAATTGATACGAGCGACTGGCCGAGCGGCTTCGTAACTTGTACCTCTACTTAACCAGTAGTGTAACAACTTGGGGCCAGCTTGCACGCCCGGAATAGAACGCTCTACAATTCAAATTCAAAAATGGAATGATGTGAAGTGGCAAAATAAATATTGAATCTGTGGATTAGTGATGTGACTGTGAAAGTGGTCGTGGTTGCGACGATACCGGTACGCCATTTCTTGTTTTGTTGTGACAGCTGATAACGATTTTTACAAATCGAGCTTACTATTCATGTTCAGTTGGTAAATTTACCGTCTAAGTTGGTACAGAGAGGTAAATTAAATGCGTTAATAAAAAACAAATCTGTTTTTTAGACGTACCGGAGCCACCGTGTTGGATTTCGCAAATGATTGGGTTTGATTGAAGCTATCTGTGGATCGATCTCTGTCTGTCCGTCACGCTAATTGCCACTATATAAGCTTATCGATGTTATAATTATCGAATCATAATCGGATGTTGGAAGTCACTAAACTAATAAAACTTTTTCGTTATAATATTAGTAATAACTTCATAAAAAAACAATTATTTTACACAAAATCGAATGCTTTATTTGCGAAATTTTCAATTAGAAGTGGTTTTTATTAAATAAGTTCATTTAACATTTTCTGTAAATTACTGGGCCACTTTCATTGAACTAGTTATGGATTCTGTAACGCCGTGTCTGCGACGTGTGTTTACGTCACATGGACAAACATACAAAACATAAATTCAGCGTGGTTTGTACAAAAAATCATGTGGCAGAGGCCTGCCTCCCACATGTCTGCTACGTCATATTTAGGTTCCTACTCTGGAATAGTACTTGAAACTGAAACCGAGTAAGGTGGTATAGCTATCATCTTCAAAAAGTTTTCACCACTTTTGTATTGTTTTTTATGATTGAAAAAATGACCTTCTGATTGAGTTTCTTGCGGCGCTTCATCTCCGCAATGATGGTCTTGTCCGAAGCGCTAATAGTATATTTTACTCCACATAATCGACGTGTAAAAGATCCCAAATGTTTTGAATTTTGAGATATTTTGATCAAGTTCGAGAAAAATAGTTTTGATTTTTAGGTGGTCATATTTTAATAATGATCACTTAAATATGAACAACATATGTAAAGGTGTTTTAAACATATTAATATGAATATTAATAAAATAACGACTAATTTAATTCGTTTGGAATAAAACTACAGAACTTACCTTTATTCAGATGCGAAACCGGGGTAATATAATATTTAAAAATCCCTGTATTATTTAAGTACCTAGCACTCAGTATATACTTTGTGTGAATACATAATATACCCAAATCGACAAAAAAATCAGCAGCCAGTACAGCATAGCGATAAATTTTTAGGCATTTATCAAATATCTTTCCAACCTTTAAGATGGAATGTTTTATTGTTGATTCGATTATGTGCATAATATTTCACGGCGATCACAATAACGTATGTTTGTGTAAATAATATAGTCCGAGACAAAAGATAAACGCGTCATGGGAAAATATTTGTAACGTCAAATATCAATTCCAAGACAATGCGCTATTGGTTTGAATGCCTTTTATTTGTAACATATACACGAATAATGTGACGCGACCCCAATAGCAATTTTATCAACATTGAAATTCCGACCTTGTTTACTTTATTATAGGGTATATTTGTTGTAATATATAATCAAGCGAAAACCTGCGGAATCGGCAGGTTAGATCCCCGGCTATAATGGCGACCACTACTTTCAGAGTTAATATCTAACAGTAATTCTGATTTACATAAAAAAAACCGTTTTTGAAAAACTATGTCTGAATCGGTGCATGCGTTTGGGGCTTCGATGCCACAGACAGATACACTGACACACACTTTAAACTTATATTGCTTCTCTTTTTGCGTCGGGGGTCAAAAATAATTCTATAAAGCCCATAAAAAAATGCCAGTTAAAGTTATTCCTCTCCTTTTCTCTGTTATATTAAAGACAACGATAGAGCTAAAATTTAACCGTCAGATACAGCAATCTGAAGAAACATAATTCAGTCCTTAAAAGTTTTCAGTATAATTTACTAACCTATATTCATATAGCTCGCTTGTATAGCTTAACTTAATCATCCGTTTTTATATACCAATGTTACTGAAATAAATTTGAATTTGAATTTGAATTGAATATTTACATACATTTAGCACTACACGTTCATGATTTGAAGGGTTGAAAATTTCGCCTAGCAGGATTTGTATACATGACATGACCCTCTGCCAGCAGACTCTGATTACCAATGATTTCGAGCCCTGTTCGAATGAAAGAATGTAGCACCATTCATGTAACAACTTATTTACTTATTCCAAAAGCAACATTCATTAACTCATTTACTCTTAAAAAACCGGGCAAAAGCATGTCGGACCATGCTCAGTGTAGGGTTCCGAAGCCGTTAATTACTTACTACAAACATAAAAATCAACAAGTAATAACTAATTTTCTATATAAAGTCATTTGGTTCCGTCTTAGATGATTTTAGTAGGTATTAAACACTTTAATCGCCTGTATCTCAAGAACCAATGATGTCTACTTAGTCGTGATAGTGTATATGTGCTTTCATCTAAGTTTTTTTTCTGATTTTTAGTATTTGTAGTTTTGGCTGTAGGGGGGGGACACTTGACTCTTACAAAAATTTGCGCTTTAAAGCTTAATATTTCATAAATAGATCGCTTGATCGAAAAAAAGCCACAATATGGGTCAAGAAAAAAAAAAAACATCTCCACGTTACGTGTAAGGGTTTTTTTTTACATTTTATTGTACCGCTTTGTTGGTGTGAGTAATATGTATATTCATGCCAAATTACAGCTTTGTAGTACTAAGAGTCTGCGCTAGGCTGCGGTCGGACGGACGTGGCGAAACTATAAGGGTTCCTAGTTTGACTACGGAACCCTAAAAGGGGGACCGGTGCTAACCTCAGCTCAAGAGTTTTGTATGGTGCCTCCAGCCTGAAGCCCCGACATTCGGTGTGCTAGAGCGTCGGTGGCCTAGTGGCTTAGGCGGTCGACTCGTGATCGTAAGGTACCAAGTTCGAACTCCCGCGGTCTCCATGTGTACCAATGAGTTTTTGCGAACGATGCTCTTGCGGTGAAGGAAAAACATCGTAAGGAAATTTGCACATTTGAACAGCTGAGTGTGTAAGAGGTAATTACACAAAGGACCCTAAAGGGGTCGACGTGTATCCGAAAGGGCCCATGTGCAAGATAAGATAGTGTGTAAGACAGCTTCCAAATAAATTGAGTGAACAGCAGCAGCTAAATTATTTTCGTCTTGGGCCGTGCCTCTTTAATCCCTCGTTACTGTTAGAAAACTATTCTAGAATATCGTTACGCTCTAGTTTCTACCAATAAACTATGTTTCGCTTTGGATACAAATTATATTCGTACAATAAGTACGAGTATATCGACCCCGCCAATATGTCTTATGCCTTGCGACACAATCTGCCATTATTTTGCGCATGAGTAGTCAAACTGGTCCGCAGAATTATGGATTGTACTGTAAACAACAGTATGCTAATGTGTAATAACGGCTAATAATCGCAAAAACCGCTGATATAAATGTTTCTATTCGATAAAACATATTTGATTAACGTCTGTTCGGTCCGAAGCGGTTTTTGTCGCGGGCCAAAGTGCGTGATATTTTAAATTCAATTCGTAATAAGCAAAAAATATTACAATACTACGTTACGGTGTCGGTCGCATTCGTCATTAGGCCGATTTGACAACTTGGTACATATCCGTTATTTTGAAAAGGTAACTAGGTATGGATATACTCGTACGAAGTAGAATTTTATGATTCAACTTTACAGTCTGTTTTGTACAAAGTATAGTTATAATTCACTTATAAAGTATTTTTATATGCACTTTTTACATTTCACTAGTTTAGCGCGCAATATGTTTTCAGTTAGCTGTTCTTCTTCTTCCCTCTTAAAATAAATAAATCGGGTCGTGGCAGACACCGGCACAACACATGAAAAAAAAAAAGTTTGGTTCGAAGGCGGTGAATTTAATCATTCACATTATCCGCAATACTCATTTAAAATTCGTGAATCACGCCGCGGAAGTTGTTTCGTTTTATGAATTTAAAATGAAGCTATTAAAAATCTTGCCAAGTTTTTGTCAACCTCCATCTGCGGTGTTATGGCAAATTCTGGCTATGAGGATTAAGTCGGAATAAATTACAGAAGGATCATCTATCTAAACATTAAATTAATATAACCTATGAATACTTACAACAGACTAAAAGAGACTATAAGTAGACACTAAATCATGTAATAAATGTAATTAAAACTAAATTAAAATAGTTATAGGCTCACAACAAAAACCTTCTCACACCACTCACGCAGGCATAAAACCGTTTTTTTTCAGCGACCTATTGGTAATTTGTCGAGACGGAAATACACTTAAAATCCGAGTAATTGATTTTTTGCTGCTAACGACTTAAGGATGTATTAAAATACCTAGACGAGATTAAATATTGAAATGTATAAACTTATTAATGATAACACCTAAGTGAAATTCATAATGCGAATTTTATAATGGTTATTTATATTTAAAATACTCGTTAAAATTTAACACAATTTGTGTGAAGCAAATGTAAAATTTTAACGAGACGTCATATTTTAACGAGATGTTTTGAATATAGGAACCCACGGTTAATCTTAACCGTAAGGCTCAGTACACATCTCCCAACCGGGCAAGTACGTATTGCCCTTAAGATCACGACTTGAGTAATCTATTCGAGTTCAATTGTTTAACAATGTTACACGACTCTAAAGCCCACAAATAATGACGAATAGTTCCTGATTCGCCGGATTCTTGATTCGCCGGATTCTTGTTTCGCCGGATTCTTGTTTTGTCGGATTCTTGATTCGCCGGATTCTTGATTCGCCACTTCTTTTTGATTAAGAACTACTATAGAAATATCGCGGCTTTACCTATCTATTAAATAAAAGGCAGACACTTCGTTACATTAATTAAAATATTTATTTGTTATTCATTTATTTAAATACCTAATGAGGTAACATTTAATTAAGATAATTGGCATAACCTGCTCAAACATTCTACGACTGTTATTCTTCCTTCGACGTAGTCATTGACTATGTTCCTTTCTTGTCGATATCTTGATATATTAATTCGACGCACCCGTGTTACATCGGGGCAATGTAGCTGCATTTTTCTTATAACAACATCTTGCAACATATATATATATATGTATATATATATATATATATATATCATATCAACATCAACATCTTTATCTACATACACACATACTTAATCATGAGTACGTGCATATTAAAAAGAAATCAATAGCAATTCATACGATAAGAAAATATCACCATACGTTTCCTTTACAATGGTGATTTTTTTGTATATTAATATTTCCGACGAATCAAGAATCCGGCGAATCAAGAATCCGGCGAATCAAGAATCCGACAAAACAAGAATCCGGCGAAACAAGAATCCGGCGAATCAAGAATCCGGCGAATCAGGAACTATTCATAATGACTCTGTCATCGTCGCTAGTGCAGCCCCACCTGGGGTGATTCTCTCAACACAGCGCTGCGTAGAACGCAAAGGTGATCGTTTATCTGGCAAGTTTAAGTAGTCCCGTCGGAGCGTACGAAACACATTTTAGCGCGCGCCTTCTCATTTAGGCAGCAGAGCTCGGTCGCCCAGAGCGGAGCTTTACGTTCACTATTGGATCGACGCAGCGCTGTGTTAAGAGAATCACCCCCAGGTAACTGATTATCTATCCTTACTTATTATACATGCGAAAGTTTGTTTGTTTTGATTTTGCGGTCCAACGGCTTAACAGATATATATATATCATTTGGTATGTTAGTCTGTTGCATGGAGAAGGTTGAATAATACTTTTTTACAAGGTTTTGACTTGATGGTGCTAACTTTTTAACTGTAAAAGAAAATTGCTATAGTTTTTCCTTTGTAGATTGTCTAAATTAATTCCGACTTTATGCGAACGCTCACTAGCGTTTCTATTCGTTTCGTTTTTAAACCAATCGAGTCTACGAAGAGTCACGTGATCTATCAGTGACGCGATTGGTTTAAATACGAAACAAGTAGAAACGCAAGCTAGCGTACGTTTCTTGGCTAGGGTCTCGAGTCGCTGGTAATAGCTAAATTTATTTTTTATTTTTTTATTTATTAAGTAAATCAAACAAACTTTTAAAATCATTATAGAACTGCACCGTTAAACCATAATCTGGTTTCTCTCGATGCACCATTCCACAACAGCTGGAATCAAATAGGTATTTAACTATACACATATTAGTTAGTGGTGGTAGGACCCTGTGCAGGGCCATGAGCTACTTTAATATAAAGCCATCATGGCTCAATTTGATTCGCTGGAGTGAGATGATAATAATATAACGACCAAGTAGCTTTTGCTTTTGTAAACTATAGAATGTAGAAGAGGAAAGATGATGGATAATTGATGCGGCACGATAGTTTCTTTTTGAAAATATTGGAAGGAAAAGTAGAAGGAAAAAGAGGAACAGGAAGACCTAGGCTTACTTCTTTACCAAATTATACAGAAGACCGATGTAGTATCAAAAGGTGAAAAAGCTGGCACAGAACAGAGAAAAGTGTCAATTACTCCACCGACAAGAGCCTGGCTCTTAAATTTAATGATGTGAGCTTTTGGCCGCGAGGGAATAGCAATAAACTTCGACACGGGTGGGGTCGTGGGAAAAAAAAATTGTCTAACATAAAAGGTATCTCTTACTGGCCGTTGAGGTTCCATGTATAACGAATCTCATGACGAGCTTTATTGATTGCAAAAACATTGACTGAAAGAGATCCAGGACTTACCTACTGACATAGGAATAGGTACCTATAGTCACGGTATGAAAAGGTTCGTCACTTTTTGACATTCCACGACGGTATATAAGTTCATGTTAGCCATTTAATACCCGAAGGTCTATCGTTAAGAGCATGACTTGAGAAATCTATGAAAGTCCAATTGTCTTAAATAGTTAAGACGTTTTAAACCCCACAAGTAATGACGCTGTCATCGCCGCAGCGGTGCCCGCCTCGTGTTGTCGACGCACTTATAGATCAGGAGTCAGTGTTCTTTTGAGTCAGGAAAAAATAAATTCCTCATTCAAATCAAGATTTAATAAAATAGGCTTTTGGTGTCTACTTTTAAAATGAAATTTCAAAGTTAAGAGGCTACATTATTGATGATGATAGATGGGAACGCCCGGCCAAAACAGACGGATGGTCGATCGACAGCCAAAACTGAAAGCGCATATAACGAATTTAAAAGGAAAACTATCACGACTAAGTAGACATCATTGATACTCGAGAAACAGGCGATTAAAGTGCTTATACCTACTAAAATACCTACTCGTAATCTATGACGGCACCAAATGACTTTAAATATAAAATTAGTTATTACTTGTTGATTTTATGTTTGTAGTACTTAACGGCTTCGGAACCCAGTATCTCAAATTTAATAGCCAAAGCGGATTCAATCCTATCGCGTTAGTAATAAGGTTGCATTTGCTACAGGAGTTTTGTCTGAGATTCTGCATTTTGTGTTAGCTGGGCAGAATGGCGGCCGTGTTAAAAACAGTATGATAACATGTCAAAAGCGATATGGTTTTACCGAGTTAAAGCCCCTGTAATCTTGTAATTGTTTTGCCTCACTAGCTCTCGGCCTAAGTCTTAGATAAATGGAACAATGAATGGATAAGCGTATGCGCATGTACGCCTGCTCGACGCAGCGCTCGGTCGTCGTAATGGGCTTTAGCTTTGTTGCTCGCTCAAAGGGCCCGTCGGATCTTGTAGCCTCCTAGCGCCCAGAGGCCTTTTAAAAGGCCTTTTGATAATCTAATTTTAAACATTAATTAGTAAGTACCTATGTACTGATTTCGATTAACAACATTTTTGCCATGGGCGGCAGGAGGGTAGGAGACAAATCAACCGCGCCGGTAGGTACCGGTATTATTAATGCCACATAAACTCCAATAAGGATATTTTCATTATTTTCACCAAGGACAGTTAGAAATGACGTTGCCAAATCGTATTTATACAGGGGTGAGGACCAAAAAGTTTGACCACGATTAAGCGCAGTTAACCATACAAACAACGAAGACGGCATGGGTTCGGTAGCGTGGCCAACTTTTTGGTCCTTACCTAGTCAACAGCAATGCAAACGGGTCACTTAGTATAGAATTTCCATAGAAAGAGACCAGTTTTTATTGCTCCTAAGTATTTTTTGACACTACTATTTTTTGAACTAACACACAATGATCAAGTGCCAAGAAGTGTTAAAAAGAGCGCCATTCACGACAGATGGCATTAAAAAGAAACGAGCAATGATTTTGGAACGAAAAGTAAACTACATACTTACTCATAAGTTCATAACACAATATAAAATTATGTGGTAAAACTTGAACAGGTACTTATACAATGAACAACATAACTTACATTTAGTCTGTTAAATACTTGTTACCATTATCTATTTTATTAATAAAAAAGACACTTTTAGTTTATTACACTACTTATAGGTTACAGTAATCTGTGGTAACTTTAGTAGGTACCTACCTAGTTAATGTATTTTTAAATAATATATATATTGTATCATTAGTTGTATGGTACCGTTTGTGCCCAAATAAACATTGAAACATTAAAACGTAATAACTGTACAATCAACGCAATGTATTTTTGAGCTATTATAAACAACAATAAGTTACAACCTGCTAGTGAATACACAGTTTAAAGTAATAAAAAATAGTGTGAGCATTGTTTCAGACTAAATTTTCCTTCTGTTTATGTCTAGAGAGAAAGTTCCATACAGGTCAGTTTCAGATGTTTCAGCTACAAAATACGGCTTATTTTTTTACATTAAGATACCTACAAAAAAAAAACAATAAACCTTTAACAAGCTAAATGATAAAACTGACGCGTTGGATCCGTCAGTCTGACAGACAAGCCGCACAAAAAGCTGCTCGCGCGCATTCGGCTTGCGCTTACGCACAAAGTTGAACAACTTTTTTGTTCGGTGCAAACAAAAGGAAAAAGCATAAGAAACTAAATGTCAGGGTGGCAGGGCACTGCAATACGTATAACTGTAATAAATATACTTAGAAATACAGTTTTTATAACTCACATCATGATTATTGGTTTTTCAGTCATGTTTCGTTAAAACCACTAATAATAAGTAAAGAGTAATATAATTATAACGTTTGGTTTAATTAATTAATTTATTTATTGAATCTTTATTGCACAAAATAAAACACTTAATATACAAAAAGGCGAACTTAATGCCGTAAGGCATTCTCTAAGGCAAAGCAGAGATTGTAGTGGCGGTGCAACATAAGGTCTTACACATACACTTACATATCAATAAGCTATAATAATATAAATACATAAATTGCGCAAAAAAAATAAAGATATACAATATAAATGTATAATATATTTAAAAATAAGCTAAAATTAATACATACAGGGTGTTTTTTTGGTCAGCAACTTCCACAATAGGGGTTACTATATTCATGTTTATGAGCTCAAAAAGAAATAGTTTTAATTATTTTTTTTTCGTCAAAAGTCGAAAGAATGTCCTCGTTACTGTATAAAGCAATCATAATTCAAGATGATG
Source organism: Acleris holmiana (assembly GCA_949316455.1). Taxonomy (NCBI): domain Eukaryota; kingdom Metazoa; phylum Arthropoda; class Insecta; order Lepidoptera; family Tortricidae; genus Acleris; species Acleris holmiana. The sequence goes on along the minus strand of OX438776.1, from coordinate 13,347,772 downwards.
CCAATTCTACCTGCTAAGTAATAATAATAAATAATAACAATAATATATCTAATAATATTTATTTAATAGTAATAGAAATAACAACAATCCATAGATAAAACAAAATGGCCTACTGATTAACAAATTAAAATTACAGGCAACCATATTTGGTAAGATATGTACTGTACGATGATAACATAAGATAATGCAGTAAGGCCTTAATAGCACCGTAGCCGCTTTTTGTGGGGTCTTTAAATTCCGCGTGTTCATTTGCTGAGCTGTTTTTAATTGGGTGTCCGTAATTCCTGCTTTCGGTGTTCGATTTTTAAACACGCTTAAGGGTATTTTAACTGGCCCAAATTGGCCCTAACCATACATGTGTGAGAGAACTAAAAACGGCTAAGTGCATAAACGAATCACCAGCGAACAATTTTTGCGCGTGGGCGCACAGATAAACTGACAAACTGTGATCATTTAAAAGGCAAATAGACCAAACTTTATCTGCTAAATTGATGGCCGCTGGAACACTTAGTGTTGCGCTAAAATCTTTTTTTATTGTGTATTATAAAATTAATTACCGCTGAATGTGTGAGATTCTTAATAACCGGTTTCTTGTTTGGTGCCACCTGTCAGTTAATAAAAGAATGTAACGGAAACTTGGCCATAAACCCTTCAGCTGCGCAGGAGTGGGTAATATAGTCATTTGGCGGTGCGCACAAAGACGCGCGGCGATGGGAGCGTCACTTCACTTGTCACCTTCGCTTCTGTCATGTGGGGGTAGATCTTCACTTAGATGCGGAACGCGTAGGTTGAAGATGGCCATTTATAATGACCAGATTGGCCAGGCAATGGAAGGTAGAAATAATATGTATATTAGATTTAATTCATATTTGATTGGGTCGCTAGACCCACCCTTGCTTCGGTTCGATTTATGTGAGATTTCTATAACACCCTTACAGAAACAGGGATTTATTGTATATAAAAACATTTCGTGAAAAATTATCCAACTGATGGTGAAAACCGCTTCAAACAAAATCCGTTGCATGCTTTGAAGAAGTTCGCGAATTTATAGACAGACAGCCACGGAAGCGACTTTGTTTTATTCTACTTGGTAATGTAAACAAGATAATGCAAGGTGTCTCAGACAATGGGCTTTAAATGTAGGGATCAATTCTGGTCCTCTTTAAAAATTAGTTTTTTTTTATACAAAATAAATTATTCACTGCTTTTTCTAGTAAAGTTTGAAAGTTTGATCGCGTATAACTTACTGTAAATTAAGTTATTTTCAAAGTCGTAAACAAAACATGTAGAATTTGATTAGAAGAATCGATACCTACATTTAAAGCCTGAGCATGTGCTCAGAGACATCCTGTATATAGAACGTAAAGTAGATATTAATCATAATGAACATCAGAGAGTCAATTTATCGTACTGGTGATTAGTGAATAATTATAAAATAAGTCAAGCGTTGATCTCGTTTACGTTCATAGGGGGCACTTGTTTTTGATATCACTGTGAGGTTATTTTTTACTGAAAATGTGTAATTTTTTGAGAACCCGAGTCTAAATTTGAACCCCGAGACTTTATTTTGTACTTGGCTTACTCGGCGAGCGTCCTCGTGAATTGAAAATAGGTACTTATACTATTTTCAATTCACGAGGGCGCTCTCCGTCATTTAATTGACACTGTACAGTTGCAGCAATATTTGAAAAATTAAGAGCACATTTTCGAGAGTTGAAAACACTAAAGTAATTTTTAGCCGTGTCCAAATGTATGCAACTTTCAGCCTAAAATCAGGTTAAACGGCTTAAACCAGATATAAGATTTTGGTTCAAGTCGACCTTTAAGACAAACGTGTAAATAAGCTTGTTATTTTTCCATGACTACTTTAAATAACTGACATTCGCAACGGCAATTAGCCGTAGAGGAAAAAAGATTTCCCTCAAGGATTCCGAGTAACTCACTCAATGCAGTACCTTGAGGCATTCGAGGCTCTGACGGAGACTCCACGAAGAATTAACTTAATCTCAAATATCCGCAAACAGTAACATATAAAATGTATTAAGTAACTTGTGTTATACAACTTTAAATCCAAATTATGATTGAAATAAGTGACACATACCAAATGCTTTTTTTTATGTTAATTTAATATACAAACTTGGCTTTTATTTATGGGAAATAACATCAGCCGTGTCCACCTCTTGCTGCGTAAAAAACGCGAGTCCTTTTTATGACGTCTTTCATTAGTTTTTGGATACTTCTGGCGGTATCTCACCTTAAGTAACCAGGAGCCGTCAAATCCGGCGATCTTGGGAGCCAATTAATATCACTATTCTTGACCATCTCAATATTGTCATCATGTCTCGTGCCGTGTGGCACCTGGCTCCATCCTACGAGCATTTAGGGTCTGCTGGAGGTCCGAGGAGTTGCTATGTCAGTCACCATACCTTTTTTAAAATATTTTTTCCACTAATAACCACACATCCCTAATGTTATGGCTGTACATTTAAAATTATCTGGTCAACTATACTTATCATTGCATTGACATCGTCATGGTCATCACCATGTCAGCCCTAACACCTTCACTGCTGGAAATAGGCCTTCCACAAGGATCTTCACCATCATCGGTCTGCTGTTCCTCGTATTCAGCTGTTCTCGTTGACCCTTAACAGGCGGTGCGAGGGTTGAGCTCTATGTCGTATAAAGCTGCCTAATTGAGAAAGCACGCGCTAATTAAAGTGTGTTTTGTACGCTCTGATGGGACTACTTAAACTGGCCGGTTGATATGAGCTAAGAGAATCACACCTGTAGTTAAGACGGTCTACCTTACCTTATTGCATTGACATCGTGGCATTACCCAAATTGTATTATAATATGTAAAGAAATTGTGCATATTTTTTGAACACGTTAAAAAGCTTGAAATATGTAAGACTTCCAATAAAGAGTATTTACGTATAATAAACAAATTGAAGACACTGAATGTCAAACCGACTGAGAAAATATCAGAAATACTTACAGTTTACTCGCATCGTGCAAATGCCGAGAAGTGTAAGGTAAACCTTCCTTTTTTGGTCGTTGTATTATCCTTGTCTTGTTTATCTGCCTAATAAACACAATCACGTGAATTGTTACACGGACACTTTTGTTGAGTAAAAAGTGTTGTGAGATAAGTCTTGTATCATATCTTAAACAACTTTATACGCGGAATTGAGCTATAAAATGTGTAAGATACGAAATTACCTCAAATTACGAACAGTGTTTATATTTTTATTTATTTATTTATTTATTTAATCTTTATTGCACAAAAGAATACACTTAGTATACAAAAGGCGAACTTAATGCCGTAAGGCATTCTCTACCAGTTGACCTTTGGGCAAAGCAGAGATTGTAGTGACGGTGCAACATATAAATGCATATATAATATATAATAATAAGAGGATAAACAAAAATTAATTCAGATAAAGCAATCATAATAACAAGATGATGACAATTCTACCTGCTAAGAAATTCGCGAACTTTTTTTGTCTTTTTTACACGTGTGGGTCAGGGGGGGATATGTTCTTCGAGTTTATTTAAGTACTAGCGACCCGCCAGCGGCTTTGCCCGCTGCAATTTTTTTTTCTTGACAATTTTAATTTATTATTTTTGTAAAAAAAAATAGTAACTTAGCCAAAATAATCCATAATTTTACGTGGTTTTACGAAACCAAGCTGAAATATCCTAGCAAGTGAACTACTACTTAGTGCAATTTACGAGTAACGAAATAAAGCAATCATGTCGTTTAAGGCAACAATCAAATGTAAAATTAACCGAATAGGGCTAACCGATAAATACTTCGGAAAGGGGGACAAGACAAATTGTGGAATTAATTGAGTTTAATGAATATTGATTGGTTCGAAGGCGGGGCCTGGTTGTAATTACGCAACGCGTGTAACACTAATTTACACCGAGATTTAGTTTAAATGGAGCTTAACTTAGTAACAATCAAAATGCAAGATTTTATGGTTGCGTACCCAAAGGGTACCAACGCGACCCTGTTACTCAAGCGCCGCTATCTATCCGTCTGTCCGTCCTTCTGTCATAGGGCTGTATTTTTAAACGCAGTAAGAAAAAAAAGGGAAATATTGAAGGGGGTGTTTTGCTTGATCTTAATATTTTACGGTGCGATCGATCTGCCCTCCTAAGCAAAAATGCAGTATCTCAAATTTATTTACCAATGCAAATTCAATCCTACACTGTTAGTAATAAGGTTGCATTTCCTACAGAAGTTTGGTCTGAGATACTGCGATTTGTGTTAGCAGGGCAGCGATGTCTTCATATGCGAGTCTTGGTTTTTAATTATTAAAGGTTTTAAAATGCCGATTAGAACCAGCAATTACTAATTAGTACACGACAGCAACATTCACATTGCAATTTTATCCAAATTTACGACATTCACTGGACAAAACCAGTAGCAATAGAATCCTAACAGCGTAATAGTATTTTATTATAACTGCCTTACCAATAAAACATTTAGGAAGGCTGTAGGCGCAGGCGACGGTCGCCATATTAATTTATAACCTCAAGCGCAATCATGCTCGATTATCTGCGCAAGTATGAAGCCATAAATCCGTTTGGATAGCGATATTTGTCAATCTCGTATCCACTTGATAGTTGACAAATACAACTTAGATATTAATATGTGCCCGTACTACCGTTTTCAACGTAACGATACGAACCTACCGTAAAACTACAGGGCCTCTATTCAACTGCGTTATAACGATATCGTATTTGACGTGTTTCCGTATTGTCAACGTTTTGATAACTGTTATGTCATTTACAATAATGGCGACTGTGACATAAACGATTCTTAAACGAGTCAAATACGATATCGTTTTAACGCACCTGACTATAGGCCCAGTTTCAATAATACTTTGCTGTCTAAAGCTGTCACACTCTTTGGCATCTGTCAGTATATTTGTTATGCTAGAGAGTTTGACAGCGTTAGACAGCCGAGTACCACTGTTAATACTCTGGGTTAACTGTACCACGATAATGTGTTATGCTCTTATATGTATGCTTCAGTCATGCAGCTATTGATGGTGTGGGTGGGGATGCCCGCACCCCCTGTTTCCAATATAATATTCGACAGAAGACCTAAATTAAGGCGCGCAACTTGATTTTACCATGTAACGTAAACTTGAATGGCGCGTAGCGGGGCGATCCTACGGGGATTTAACACACTTTTGGCAAATAAGCTTTATTCCTTATCCCCACCCCACAATATGTTTAAGACTTACTACTAAACGCAATGCCTAAGAAAAAAACACCATAGTTTGTATAATATTTGTAACGACGTTTTCCGTTGTGCGATGAAAATAGCCATACAAATTGTAATTCGCCGTCAATACGAGTAGAACTTGTGAATGATGTAAACAAATTAGTACGGTTGGACACATAACCTCAAATATTCACCAAGCGTGTTTTATTAAAATAACGTTAAATCTTAAACTTAATATGAAAATAATGATCTAGTGTATAAATCATTGCAAACTTCACTTGATCTTTAAAATTACGTGATTATCGAGTAATCATGGTGAATTGGTACGTTTGGTTTTGTTTACATCTTTTGCAAATTCCATTGACGTCGGTTTTAAGGCCGGGTGCGTATCATAATGCTCAAAATACATAACGGTCATATAATAATAATAATGGGTTTATTTCTGAAGCTGTAAACTTTTCAGAATTGTTATAAAACAAACCTTACCTAACCTAAGGGTTATATAGTCTTTTAAAAAAAACCTAAAAAATATGGTCTCAGAAATAAAACCACAATGAAGGTATTATGGGCCATTTTTATATATTTTAAAATTTATGTATCATGATAAAGGGGAGTAAAGGCTTGTAGTACGCCTGTCACTAATACACTGGTAAACATTGCAATAAATTGCAATATATTTATTTACTTTAAGCATTACATGTTTTCTTATTGTATAATCGTGCCAAACTACAGAGTAGTTTGTCGGCACTTACTCCTGGAAAACATTTTATCAATAACGCTCACAAGTAACACATAACAGAATATTTTTAATCTATGCAGTAGTTAATTTAAATTTAGTTTCTTAGCCTGATTGTGCAAAATGTGGTTACAGAATGATCAACATGTTTAGAGTTGTTGGTATGTATGTATGTATCATGATATGATCCCCTTTTTGTCACACAATGGAACTTTTTGAATTTATCGGTTGTATGGCTAACTACGACTTATTGAGTAAATACAATATGTCCTACTTTTTTAAACTCTACTCTCCGACGCTTGTCTCAGCTGGTAGGAAAGCTTCTGCCCCAGTCGCGAAACTCGCGAATAAAACTCCTTCAGGATCAAGCTGGTTTTTAGAAACTAATTAAGTACAACGCAGTAAACTTTATCGCCGTCGTTAAATCTGCGTTTTTAACCGAAGCATTTATGGATAGATTTCAAAAAGATTGAATTCAAACAATTCTAACTTATTCCATGAAAAGTTGTCATTTACTTATGTTTGATGATTTTTCGTTATGAAAATTTAGCGTTTTTGAAATCCGTCTTGCACAGTTATTACAAAAGGTTTAATTGGTTAGATTTTGATCTAATTTCAAACATACAACTGGCTCACGTTATTTATAGTATAGCAACTTAAATTAATAATTGATTGAAGAGTTTCTTACAGGTTCTTCTCTGTTCGGTCGCGATTTGAACCTGCAGTCAATTTAGGCTAAGTCGCTACTATGACGTTTCAAAAGAGTTTATTATTTGTAAACCTACTTGAATAAAGATTATTCTGATTCTGATTCTGATTCTGATACCAATACCGTGAAAGTACACGGCAATAACTTCAATAATTCCCACCCGTTCTCAAACCAGACATAAAATAAAATCGAATCGCCTTCGAGTTTTTACTCCATAGTAACCGAAGAGATAGCATCTGAATTCGATAGACATGCCGACTAAGCCGTGGTTTTCGCCAAGAATGTTATATAGCTATACTATAGCTATTTTAGATACAAGAGCGACCATTTTTTCCCATGGCCAGCGTATAAGGGTCGTGGTGATTTGTAGGCTATTCATTCGTTATTTGTAGGTATGTACAGTCACCGGATATTATTTAACATTAGGTTCAGAAATATTTGACCCATTTCTGCTAGAGGCGTCATAGATATTTTTGAGCGTAATGTTGGATTATATACAGAGGATGTCTCAGAACGTTACGTAAATGTTATGCGATAAGAAACTTTTTAATCATTTAATTATAGGAGTTATAAAGGTTTTAAGGTTTTGGCTATATTTCGCGATTCTAAAACTTGATATCTGATCAATGAAGTAACAATGCATTGAATGGCACCATAATAAATCCTTATTTTCTAAGCCACTAAACTATTTCTCGTTTATGGGTCAAAAGCTTTGACTCTTCGAACAGATTTTTTTTCTCTAGATCAAGATGGCATGTTATCTTGGCATTCTTGGCAAATAAACAATATTTTATTTTTTATTATAAAATTAGGCGCAGTCAATCAAGATTTCGAAATCTTACAAGTAATAATTAAATGAGAAAAAATACGGTTAAATTTCACGCCCATCCCAAAATGCTCAGAGTTTGAATTAGTCAGTTCTGATCGTTCTATTATTAATATTTATAGCTGGTGTTTTAAAAAAATATTTGTATCCTCCCTTCGACCACGTAGTTATTTTTGTAATTGTCCAAGATTTTCCAAGATTTCAAAACTTTTAATTGGGCCGCCGCTACCGTTAAGCGAGTTGAAGGAAAACTGTTTTTCCGAGTAGAATAGAGACCCTGATGGTGGTCTGGTAGAATTGTTAGATTAAATTCTCGAATGTAATCAATGTGTAGAACTATAGACACAATCAGGCACGATCGCCGCGAACTTGATGCGAGCGATAACGTTACGAGCGGTTATCGGCCATCTTACATCGTTCCGGGTCGGTTCGACGAGTGTTTGTTTTGAGGCTTTGCGAGAAGGATAGTCTAAAGTGAAAGGTTAATACATACATTATATGTATTAATAACGTTACGCCTTCATTCCCAGAGTAGGGTAGGCAGAGCTACAGAATTACAAAGAACTAAAAAGATTAAAAAGGTTAAAAAATGAAGGGGATTCGTCAAAAGTCATTATCTTACACATCGTTTAATCATTTTGTTATCCCTTAACGATGACACTGCTGGAAGGATTTGGATAAAATTTGGAATGGATATAGCTGATACCCCAAATCAATACATAGGGTATGCTTTATCCCAAAAAAGTCACTTTCCATAAGATTGTCAACGAAATAGGTGTAGCGAATTGCTATTTCAACGCGGGCAAAAGATAGTTCATGTAAAAACGCCAAATAACGGGTTCAAAATCTATAGAGTTGCCAAAGAAAACTGTGACAAAAGTTTATACCGTCGTAAAATGTCTTCTATAATTTCCCTCGACATTTAAAATAATTCAACAGCATTGAAAATTAATTATCTTGTCAATGTGCCAATATTGCTATGCCCAAATAATAACAGTTTCTGGACGTTTTATTGGGTAAAACTTACTTAAAGTGTTAAAACGTAATTAATAGATTGCCAAATACGTTAAATAAGATGCCATATAGGGTGACAATTAATATACGTATTTAAATTTTCACATTCGCTTTTAAAAGATCTTACGTTTTGTTACTTTTATCAAACTTGATTTTGATTGAGGATTATACTGGGTGATTTTGGGGTCATGATCCGGAATGGCCAAAAGTGAATAAGATGGTCATACTGAACAACTTTTCCGATAGTACCAACCACGAAATCGCCAAAAAAAAACAGCTGTTCCATACATTAACAGTGAATTAATTGAGAGTTAATGTATGGAACAGCTGGTTATTTTTTGGCTTTTAAGCTCTAAAAAATATTTGAAATATTATTAATTAATGTCAATATGACTTTGAGTCTATAGTTACATAAATTTATCATTTGATTAACTATGTTATGGTATTATATGGAAAGGATTGATTAGCACATCTAAAAACCATTTATTTTTATTTTTAGTCTCCTAGTTTTAGAGGCCCTCGTGTGGTTGCCGGGTTAGAATGGTGGCACTCCATGTCTTCCCGTGCATGACGTACGAGGCGACTAAGGGAATAAGGGCTTGTAGTACTGTTAGGCGATGGGCTTGCAACCTGTCACTAGTAAACCTCTTAGCCTGTTAGTGCAAAATGTGGTTACAGAAATATCAGTAAGTCTTTAGAGTTGTTGGTATTTCTGTAGCTCTGCCTACCCCTCGCTGGGAATGAAGGCGTGATGTTATGTATGTATGTATGTAGTTTTAGATTTACGACCAAAAACTTACAAAAAACGAATTCCACGTTATCTAGAAGTTTACGGGCCGAAAGCTCTGAAATAATTAATAACGAAGTCATTAAAATCAACAGTCTTCGACATTTTAATAGATTTAGCTTGTTTTAGCTAGTTTGAAGCTGTGTGCCTCAAAAACATATACAAAACTACTTAACGAAAGCGTCACCGAAGGCTCACTGTCATGGGGACAATCTGATACAAATTGACCTAGACCTAAACAAAGCTCTAGGTATGTACTATAGGTACTAGTCAACGGTAAACATACATTTTGGAGAAATACATACTAATACATAGAAAATATACAAGGGTCAGAACAAATACTCGCGCTTATCGTTCGTTAATTATTAATAAAATAAATGTGTTTTTTTAACTGTATAATCCTGATCTTAGATTCCAAAGAGACTGACAAGTATATAGTAATTTCAAAATAAGTTATACCTACATATATCTAATACTCTCGTAATATCTCGTAGACAAATATTGTATTACATATAAACAAATATAATTTAATGATCGGTATAAATCTTCAATCCTGCTCCTGGCTTTATTTTTAAACATGCTTTTAAATAAATTGAGGACCAATGAATAGTATTGCAGTATGAATTTATCATACAATTGAAACAATCTTTAACTTCACTTAAAGGCGTGGGAGTTAAATTAAAATAGAACTATTAAACTATTGTACCTTCATTCTACATACCATCAATCAACTTGAATTTAATCCGCATACCAACTTTTTGCATGTTAATTAACAAAAAGTTTGACTTTTAAATAATTTCCAACACAAACACGGACTTAATCAGCTGTGATTACCTGACGGCGGTGACAAGCGCGACATGCGAGGTTTCGGCTCTTTTAGGTTATTTCGTTATGCGTTATTTATTTATTTAATTAAACTTTATTGCATTAACGGCGGACCTGCTGCTTTAGACGTTATTGAAATTGACAAGAACAACGCATGGATTTGAACGATTTATTGTACAAACTATAGAGATAACCAAGGCAATTGGAGGGAAAATGTCATTAATTGGGACGAATGGCAAAAAGATAGGAATGCCTTTGTCCACTTTGTATGACACTACTTCCTAGTCTATTGGTTAGGCTGAACAGGTGAACCTATTTGTATGAAAGTGGGAATTTTATCTATTGTTTTAACTTCGATTGAAAAACTAAAATTCTTTATCAAGTTAGATGGGCGTTTTCCAAAAAAATACCCATAGTTAAGGATAAAAATTAACGACGGTATTTTTTTCATTACGTCACGTTTTCGCGATGGATGCGGAAGGCACAAGACCGGTCTAAGTGGAGAGCCTTGGGGGAGGCCTATGTCCAGCAGTGGACGTCTTTCGGCTGATATGATGTGATGATGATGATGAAAATACCGTTGTTAATTTTTGTCCTTAACTATAGGTATCTTTATCGGAAAACGCTCAAATAATAAGTAAACCCTTCCCGGCAAGCTTTTATCACCGCCCAAAACAAAAGGAGACAAATTAAAAGAAAATGATTAAATCAGCGACACGATAACCGGCGTTGTTTTTAATTGAATTAAATTCGTGTGTCACATCGGAAGCGAGTGAAACGGGGACCGACCCTAAGTTGCGAAACTTTAAGGAAATGGCGGCGACATGTAAATCTGGGCCCGTTCTGAAGAGCGAGATACGAGTTATATGGCAGGTATCAGTTGGAATGGTCGATGTACAAATATAAACGAAGGCCAAGATCTTTTTTTGGTTGCTGAGGGAACAATTTTACACGAATTGGACGGCGCGTTGGTGACCCTGGGTGAAGCTAGCGGTCCCGGGTTCGATTCCCTGTATCAGCAAATTATTAGTGTGGTGAGCACGAGTATTTGTATGTATGTGAACACTTTATTGTACTACTAGCTGTTGCCCACGACTCCGTCCGCGCAGAGAAGTAAATCATAGCCTTTGTTACTCTGTGATAATGTAGTATTCTAATGGTGAAATAATTTTTAAAATCGGCCCCGTAGTTTTTGAGTTTATTCGATACAAACATACAAATCTTTTCTCGTTGTAATGTTAGTGTAGTCTACACAAACATTAAAATTGCAGAAATAAAGTAGTACAAAGGCGAACTTATCCCTTTAAGGGATCTCTACCAGTTAAACTATGTTCGGAGCTCGTGGGTTATTGTGAGGAAAACGTTCCGAACTTAAAATATGTTTAATTTAAACAAAATGTAGCTTACATTTTTTATCTAAGTAAGAGAGACGTGTTTTTCGTCCGGATGAAGTTAGCAAGATGGCGGCCGGAACTCCCCACCATCTCACGCGCAGCTGACGTTACTTCGGTATAGTGTTGCCAGTGGCAACATGCTCCCCCCCTTTGAAAGCTTCTCTTTCAAAGAGCTCATGGGATATTTCTAAAGCACAGATTCTTGAAACGGATCTTTTGATGATACCGCCTTTAGTACGCACGTCGACCACCCTGCAGATTCCGTCAGGTCCAGGATGTAGAGCGTGGATGCGCCCCAAGAGCCACTTCATCGGCGGGAGTTGGTCATCCATGACGAGAACAAGGTCGCCGATTTTTATGTTTGGTCTGCTAGTTTTCCACTTGACACGCTGCTGTAGAGTGGATAAGTAGTCTTTGGTCCAGCGGGACCAAAAGTGTTGCCTCAAGCGTTCAATCAGCTCGTATCGGTTGACGCTGATTCGCTCGGTGACGGGCGAAGGTAGCGAGGTCAAAGGTCGACCCACAAGGAAGTGCCCAGGTGTAATAGGAGCTAGATCGGAAGGATCAGCTGACATTGAAGTTAGAGGACGCGAGTTCATTATTGCTTCAATTTGCGTGAACAGTGTATATAACTCTTCAAAAGTTAAACTAGAATTAGCTGCAATACGTTTTAAGTGAAATTTGGCTGTTTTAACTCCTGCCTCCCAAATACCTCCGAAGTGAGGTGCATAAGCAGGTGAGAATTTGAAAGTAATACCTTCATTGCACGCGAAATCAATGACCGGCCCTTTACAAGTTTGTAACAGTCTGTTCAGTTCGTTATTAGCACCAACGAAGTTTTTTCCATTGTCACAGTAGACAGTATGAGGTTTCCCACGTCTTGAAATGAACCTACGAAGGCACAAAATAAAAGCACTGGTGCTTAGGTCACTAACAACCTCCAAGTGTACAGCTTTAGTAGAGAAGCAAACAAATACGCATAAGTAGCATTTGGAGGTTTTAGCGCCTCGACCTTTCCTATTTAGGATTAGAAATGGACCGGCAAAGTCGGTGCCACAAGTCTCAAACGGTGGAGCAGGAGTTACTCGAGGTTTCGGTAAATTACCCATTAGTGGAGATAAAGCTTTACACTGATACCTTTGACAAGTGACACATTTCCTTACGGTAGCTGTGGCCAATAATATGCCACCTGTGGGCCAAAACTGATCACGAATAGAATTCAATAATAGCTGTGGTCCACAATGTAATAGACGAGAATGCTCTTTTATAAATAACATTTTTGTGAAAGTATGTTTAGGGTGCAATAAGATTGGGTGTTTTTTATCGTATGGACAATGGACCGCATTGACGATACGTCCACCGACTCGCAGAACACCATTATCGTCTAAGAATGGATTCAAGGAGATAATTGACGACCTTCGATTTAAACATTTATTAGTTTCTAGTGAATTAATGTCCTTTTCGAATGATTCCCTTTGAGATGCCTTAGCTAAAAGTGTAAGTGACTGGTTTAATTCCGGGCAGGTAAGTTCCTTAGTTAGTTTATTATTTTTATTTTTTGAGTTGTTTATAAACCTTAGTACATAAGCGAATACTCTTTGAAGTTTATAGAGCTTTGAATATTTTTCAAACGGAATGACAGAATCAGATCTAGTTTGACCAGTAAAACATCTTTTTATTTCAGGTAAAGGCTCAGGATTGTGTCTATACTGAGGCCACTCATTCTCAGGTTTCCCCAGGAACTCAGGACCGTGCCACCAGAGTTTATTGTTGGGAAGAAGATTTGGTTGAATACCTCTAGAGGCTAAGTCAGCAGGATTAAGATCTGTAGGTACATGATGCCATGCATTTTTGTCAGTTAAGTCCCGAATTTCGTCTATTCGGTTATTAACAAAAGTTTTTAGTGTTTTAGGTTGAGTATGTAACCACCCTAACAAGATAGTTGAATCAGTCCAAAATAAAGAGCGTGAAATAAGGTTCATATTAGATGCCTGTATAAATTTTGCATGTAATCGAGCACCAAGTAAACCTCCTAGTAGTTCTAAACGCGGTATAGTTCCTGACTTTAAGGGAGCCACTTTAGTTTTAGCGCAGTGTAGATTGACTGAAACATTGCCAGAGTCATCAGTAGATTTTAAGTAAATGCATGCAGAGTAAGCATCCTGCGATGCATCTGTGAAACAGTGCACTTCTACTTTATTAGGAGATTTACAAAGAGTGTGTCTCGACACTTGAATTTGTTCAAAATGTTTAGTTATATTATGAAACTCAAGCCAGGTATTTTTTATTTCGTCTGGAATGGGATCATCCCAGCCCACATCCAGCAACCATAGTTTTTGAAGTATTATTTTATGAAATATAGTACATGCTGATAGAAGACCCAGCGGGTCAAAGATTTTGCAAGAATTTGACAAAATGGAGCGCTTTGTTACATTAGTTATATTATCAGTGTTAACAGAGAACTGCAAAGTGTCAGAGTTAGGAGCCCATTTTAGCCCCAACACAGATGACTCCTTACTGAAGTCCTGAGGTTGAGTAGTAGTGGGAATGCCATGAAAGATATTGGGACAATTAGTACGGAATTTACGCAGTGGAAAGCAACCTTCAGCAAGTTTTTGTATAACACTCTTGACAGTAGTCTTCAAGTCAGATTTTGAGTTAGATCCTGTACTGAGGTCATCAACATAAAAGTGGTATTTAATGGTGTTGGCAATGGCCTCATCTTGACACTCCGCTGCTAGTTGAGCCAGACACCTTGTACTTAAGTATGGAGCCGAAGCGGTTCCATAGGTCACAGTGTTAAGCTGTAAGACTTTGAGAGGCTGACTTTCATCATCTCTCCAGAGAATTAGTTGCAGGTGACGCTGAGATTTATCTAGGTGCACCTGTCTGTACATTTTTTCAATATCACCTGTGACCACATAAGCATATATTCGAAATCTAAGTAAAATCGACATCAAGTCATCTTGCACTACAGGCCCCACCATCTGGATGTCATTTAAAGATTTATTCGAAGTAGTCTTACAAGACGCGTCGAAGACTACTCTAAGACGAGTGGTCTCGCTGCTGTCACGAATCACAGCGTGGTGGGGTATGTAGTATCCAAAGCTAGGACGAGTAATTTCAGTTAAGTGCCCTAATGCCTCATATTCTTTTATAAAGGAAGTATATTCATTCTTTGTATTAGATTTAGTTAACTTTCTTTCTAGATTATAGAAACGCGTTTTGGCGATATGAAAAGAGTCGCCTAGAGCATCCTCTGGGTTTTCACGAAGGGGAAGTTTGACACTAAAGCGGCCATCATTTAAGCGGATAGTATTTTTAACAAAATGAGTTTCACAGTACTCCTCATCTTTAGATAGTTTAGGTTTACAAGTAGCATTGGGAATGTCTTCAAGTTCCCAGAATTTGGCAAGTGATTCTTGAATCTCTCTAGAAAAATTGCAACGCGTAGTAGAGCTAGCAGTCTGTCCAGTTGGACCAGAAATGAGCCATCCTAATGTGGATTCTTGCAGAGTTGGTTTATTTTTACCCAATTTAATTTGCCTTGCGCCGACAAGGTCCCAGAAAACATCAGCCCCTAATAAAACATGAATCTCAGAGGGCAGGTAGAAACTAGGGTCTGCTAGCTCTATAGAGATAGGGAGGTCAAAACGCGAGGAGTCAACTTCAATGCTAGGTAATTGACCAGTTATCTCGGGAATTACTAGACAAGACACATTAATTTTAAAAGAATTGACACGTGACCTAACCTCAATATTGCAGATTTTATTAGTGTCCATTGGGCTGTTATTTATACCAGATATAGATATAGGACTTGTATGCGAGCAAACAAGATTTATTTTCTTTTGTGTTTTTTCAGATATGAAGGAAGACTGGCTTCCAACGTCAAGAAGAGCTTTAGCAATCAAAGTTTTACTTGTTTTAGGATTAAACAATTCCACTTCAGCAGTGCAGAGAAGTACCTGACCAGGTATCACTGCTGAGAGAGACACTGGGTAAGAGTGAGTAGTGCTATGACCAGGACCGGTCAGTGTAGTTGGTGCTGCTTCAGCAGACACCACATAAGGCATAGACGCTTGAGGAGGAGCTGCCACTTGAAAGGCTGATACTTGAGGACTTGCATGAGAAGTACCCGCAGGTAAGTTGGCACTACCATATTGCTTGTGTAATAGTAAGTTATGTTTTTTGTTGCAGAATTTGCAAGGAGTATGCTTACAGTTAGTAGAATGATGACCAGGGCGAAGACAATTTTGGCACAAATTGTGCCTCGATACTATATTTAATCTAGCATCTAAAGACATGGATTTAAATTTATCACATTTGTAAAGCAGATGACTTTGTGAGCACACAACACAGTTTTTACTTTCATCGGTAGAGGAGGCCACAAAAGCTTTTACATGTTTATTTTCCTTATAGTGCATTTGTAGGGGTTTTTCAGATTTATTAATATCATTTTTAGTATACTGAACCGTTTCCAAAACGTCAGCACGGCTACGCAAATAATTATAAAATTCTTCAAGAGTCGGAGAAGAATTTAAGTTGCTCCGATGTTCCTCCCATTTGCGACTTGTGGCGCCATCTAGTTTAGACGCCATCATAAAGATAACTAGAGTGTCCCATTGAGACGTAGGTTCATTCAAGCTGTTTAAAGCTCGCAGATTTTTTGAGTAATAGTCAATCATATATCTCAAGGACCGAAAAGATTCCTTGTTAATAGTGTCAAAGTTAAATAGTGCCTTTAAGTGGTTATTAATCAGAATTCTACTGTTATCATAGCGTTCACAAAGAAGCTTCCAAGCCAAACTGTAATTATTTGCGGTAAACTCAAGTGACTTTATAACATTTGCTGCGCCTACCTCAAGCGAGGATCGCAGATAGTGAAATTTGTTTATTTCAGGAATAGAGTTATTTTTGTTGATCAGAGAGTCGAAGGTGTCTCTGAACTCCATCCATTTAATATAGTTACCATCAAAGGATGGCAGTTGTATAGTAGGCAGTTTGATGTTACAATTTAAGTTATTATTGCCAGCAGCTGATGAGGCAGAAGAAGCATTTTCAGGTAAAGCTTCTGTAGCATTTGAGTCAATTAGGCTTTGAGCCACTGATATGTGATTGCAAAAGTTATTTTCTATACACTCATGTTCCTCTATCTGCTCCTCAATATCTGTAGCCAAGATTTCAATTTTATATTTTAATTCATCAAACTGGTTAAATAATTCTTTAAAACGCGACAATTTTAATTCAAGTTCACAAAGTAACTGTTTAGTAAGACTCTTTTTCTCAATTACTTTTTCCAAGTACTTAAAAAAGTTAGTAACTCTTGCTTTTATTGAACTGCGTTGTTGCAAAAGTGCCTTTAATTCTGCCATAATGAGAACTTAATTTAGATAGTTTTCTACACACAGCACAAGTAGTTATTTAGTAAACAACTGAACAGACCGCACAACAAAGTAAATAAAAGATCAAACCGTATAGGCCGTAAGAACTACGACAAATTGGCGCTGGATCAGCTGTCAGGGAATTCGCGCGCAAGGAAGGTTACGAGAGGTCACGCTCAGGCTGCGACGCGACGCGCTGAGTAGTAGGTAAGAACGCAGAGGTCCAAAGAGGCAGGAATCACCGCAACCTGGAATGTGCAATTTGAAATGCTAAGCGATGTGCAAAAGCAGCAGTAAAGAGGTGTAAATGACAAGTTGCATGTTAAGTTAGTCAATAAATATTAGAAGTATAGTTAGATAGAATACGTAAAGTACAACTGAGTACCTTTACGTAACAGTAAGAGAGATTAGTGCACCTATTAGTGACAGGTTGCAAGCCTATCGCCTAACAGTAGCACTAGCCGTTATTACCTTAGTCGCCTTTTACGACATCCACGGAAAGACTTGGAATGGTACTATTCTAACCCGGCAACCATACGGGGTTATATTTAGTTATTTTGTTTAAACACAAAACAATTTCTTTTTATAATAGTTTAAGTTATAGACAAAAGTAGATTTACCACAGTAAGTTACGAAGTTAAATGTAGGTTGTCAAAAAGTAGTAAGTAAGAGAGTAGACAACCTAGGGCTTATCAAAACCTAGGACTTCGAACTGTTTAGAGAGTGGTAGATTTTAGTTTATGAGTAGCATAAGTTTATTCTATGCATTAAATTAGGTAGAACGAATCTGACTTCATAAAAGTTAGTACGTGCATACCATGAATGATGCAAGAAAGATAACCTAGACAGGTTGAGAGCACAATGCGGCGTGCATATTTATATAACACTGTTCACACAAGGAAGCAAATATGAACCAAACCTTTTAGCTTAAAGGAAAAAGATACTAAAAATGGGCGTACTTCCCTGCAAGAGACGATATGACAACACACTTTTCGTCACCAGTATTCTTCGGCAGGTTGGTCCCGCGTCCATTCAGCAGGAGATCCAGTCAATTTAGCAAGCGACTCTCAGCGATCGCCATTAAATAGGTTGTGTCCACGCCGCGTGTGTCGAAGCCATCTTCATGCGTCAGTAGTAATCCGAAGAAATCGAATCACGTCGGGGTCACCAAATGTTCGGAGCTCGTGGGTTATTGTGAGGAAAACGTTCCGAACTTAAAATATGTTTAATTTAAACAAAATGTAGCTTACATTTTTTATCTAAGTAAGAGAGACGTGTTTTTCGTCCGGATGAAGTTAGCAAGATGGCGGCCGGAACTCCCCACCATCTCACGCGCAGCTGACGTTACTTCGGTATAGTGTTGCCAGTGGCAACAAACTATGTTATTTGTTTCTGATTCTTGGATGCTTTCTTTGTATTTGGGTATGTATTTCTCTGTTAGTTCATACATTTTGACAACTGTTAACGCTCTAATCGTCTGTTAAGTGGTTAACACCGTATGGTGAAATTGGCACTTAATATGCTTAATATTATAAATGTTTTAGTAACTAACTCTGTCTGTCTGTCTGTTTTTTACGCTTCCACATTAAATTTGGTATGGATATAGTTTGAGTCTCGGGGCCTTCTTCCCAAACATAGGACACTTTTGATTTTGGAAAATTTCACAAATCCCGAGGAAATTGTACTGAGATGATAGGTGACTTATATCTGCCTTGTAATAAAATCAAAACCAACTGTTAATATCTCAATATTTCTGAAATCTACCAATCCTTGCTCGAGGAAATGGTAATTCATTGAAAGCTGCGCGGCCGCCGGCTATAATTTCCTGAGATTTATTCTCGACACACGGCGCATATTCTCATACATCTCTGAATTCGCGGTAACTTGCGACAAAACTGATGGTTTTTTAACCTCTCACGTTTTCAGGGTTCCGACGGCAGTCTTTTGACATTTAAATCAGGGCACAGAATAAGTAATAGTACTACGTACAGAAGGTTCTCTGTTAACAAATTCCCTGTTTACGTACGCCAAACTTGCCTAAATGTGGCCATCTCTTTCTATCACATGCAACGCGCTCTTTCGGAGGCGGAGCCTAGAGCTAGGGTTGCCGGCAGCTCGACGCGTGCGTCCCGTAGCAGTGCGCGGCAACCATACTAATAGACCCTATGCTTAGGGCCAGCTGGCATGTACTTGTAGCAGCCCCGGTACGGCTAGCACATGACGACGCGCGAGTAATGTCGCCCGCGAGATAGACTAACTGTCTTTTACTGACGGTTCTAATTAGACAATGATAGGTAGTCTATCTCTCGCGCGACATAACTTGCGCATATTCGTATGCTAGCCGTGCTGATCAGGAGGGCTAGCACAAGTGGCCAGCGAATCGTTTGTCGCTCGGATCTCCCCTTCCATCTGGTCTGTAACCATAGAGACGCACTGAGCGACAAGCGAGAAAATACTACTTGTGCTAAGCGTACAGGGTTTGAAGTGAGAGACGATACAGAGGTGAGTGAAGCTCCATGTCGTATAAAGCTACCTAATTAAGAATGCACGCGCTAAAATTTGTTATGTTCGCTTCTACTTACACTTGCCGTATAATATAACTGCGCCGAGTTTAAAGTGATATGTTTAAGAATCACCCCCTATGGTCTGGTGCTGTGCTATGGATTATGTTTATTTATTTATTTATTTATTTAATCTTTATTGCACAAAAAAGAATACACTTAATATGCAAAAGGCGAACTTAATGCCGTAAGGCATTCTCTACCAGTTAACCTTTAGGCAAAGCAGAGATTGTAGTGGCGGTGCAACATAGATAAGACTATATACTTACATAAACATATACACTTACATAATATCAATATGCTACATAAATATAAATACATGAAATGCACTAATAAATAAATACATACATAATATGTATATACATATAAGCAAAAAACAAAACAGATAAAGCAATCAGAAAACCAAGATGATGTCAATTCTACCTGCAAAGAAATTCGCGAACTTTCTTTTTAAAGGCAAACTTGTTCGGAGCTTTCTTCATTTTAAGGGGAAGGTCGTTCCAAAGTCGTGCTGCCTGAAGGGCGAAGGAGTTGGACATGAAACCTGTGCGGTGAGGAGGGATGGAAAGTGTGAGGTTTTCAGTGGATCGTAGCTGACGGATGTGGGTAGAACCCAGAAATTTAAAAAGAGATTTTAAGTATTCAGGAGATTGCGGATCGTACAGAATATTATAAAGGAAACAGAGTAATCTACTTTATTCTACCTTAATCTTTTTTTTATGTTGATGAAGTGTGGAGTATCCTGCCTTCCTAAGCCAATAAATAGTATCTCAGATTCAATTACTAAAGTAAATTCAATCCTCTCGTCTTAGTAATGAGGTTATGATTTGCTTGAGCTAGGAGTTTTATTTGAGATGCAGGGGGGCAATTTTTGAAGCTCACCGAGATAAAAAATGACTAACTTTAAAATCAATTTGTGCAGCGATTTAATCTACGAGCGGGCCCACCTTTTGGATTTGATATCATAACGCCTTTATCATACCAAATCCAAAAGGTGGGTCCGCTCGTATATTAAATCGCTATACAAATTGATTTTAAAGTTAGTAATTTTTCGCCAGTGAGCTTTAAAAATTGCCCCATAGGAAACTATTTGATTTGGCAGCGAATGTTAGATTTTCCTAAACTTTAAATTGATGACAGTTTTTTGTGGAACCAATGTGCCTCTTGGTTTAGATTTAGTTTAGTGGTATTGGTGACGTAATAAAATAATATTGTGTGAAGGAACCCTTTCGTTCGTACTTCGTCTCCAGCTTCGCCAGTTTTTAATTGCATTGTTCTTTGGATGTTGTCATTGTGACATACCAAGAGATGTCAAAGCCTTTTAGTATTCTATTCTGAGTAGCTTTATCAAATGTATTTCACAAAAAAATCATACAACCGAATTAAGAACCCCTCCTTTTTTTGAAGTCGTTTAAAAATACAATGCACGGTTCTTGGATGTGCCAATGGTAGATTTTTTTAAATTAAATAGCATAATAATAAATGGTAGAGAATGCCATTCGGCACAAAGTTTAATTTTTCGAACTATTTACATTTATTTTTGTGCAATAAATAATAAATAAATAAATGGAAAATTAATTAAAACAATTATGATTATTAACAACCACGTTAACAAATTAATCAATTATTATTGGATTGTTTTTCTAAAGCTACAGTATAGAACAATTAATTATAAGCACTTATCATTCATATAAGATTTACTTTCCCGTCGATGATTTTCAATTTTATAACATAATGATTGGTGTTAAAACACAACTTGTCTTGTAAATTGTTAATACATAACACCTTTTTAAAACTGGTATCTTCAAACCTGTACTTATTTATTTGCATATTGTTTCCAATTATCTTTAGCCGGTTGCCACTGTTGATAGGTTCAGTGCCAAGAATCTGAATATCAAAAATTGCTGTCTCCTTATTGTATGGTAATTTTACACTGGGCATTTGACACGTTCCTAGTTAGTGATGAATAACTATCAATTAGTTTGCAAAACAGTTATTATTTGTTTAACATGTAATAAAGTCTTGGACGATCGTGTAATTGGGTGTCATGGGTGTGTGACTGGGTCAGCTAGTACAGTCAGCAGCAGAAGTAACTACGCAACCGAAGAGCTCAAAATGATCTGCACTCGACTTTATTGTCAAGAGAATACGTCGCGTCTAGATTATTTTGAGCATGTTATTCTGCTTAGCTAATTTTGATGCTGACTGTACCTTGTATTAATTGACGAAAAATACTTAATAATAACATAAATCGAATTACTTAAAGTTCTGATAATCAAGAGATTAAAGCAGAAAAGTAATCTCCCTAGTCCATAGAAATTTTAAAAATAATTAAAACAGCAATAATGACATCAAAAAAAATATCATTTTTTTCCAGTTGAATCTGATTTACGTTTCTTAAAATAAACGTATCTTATTTTTTATGTAAAAAAAGTGTAATTTTTTAAGCAAATTATATTCCAATTAAAACGCCGGTCCATAGCCATTAAAAAAAAAATAACGATGGGATCTCCACGTCGCTTCTCTTTTGATCAACTTTAAGTTTTCGGTTAAATTGTAACACAGCGTGGCATGCGCTCGACGCCTCGTTAACATTTCATCTTTGACTTTTACCGCAACAATTTTAATTAATAACATGACACATTATTGACAACAAACAAACGAGTTACAAATTTTTAAATCTGATCAATCAACGCGCAATCTAGTATAAACTATAGTCACAGGTACCTACCGGCCTTGCATTGGTGGAGTCATGGAGAGTCAAAAACTAGACTTCCCTTGGATGATGGTGCGTGCTTGAGTGCGATGAAGATGGTGATGATGGGTGATGATGGGCGATGGTGGCTTTGATCCATTTATACTAAAACTAATGTAAAATACTGCATCTCGTTTTGATTCTGATATTAAAACGCAGACATAAATGAAATTTCGGGGTTACCTTCGTTTCACCAAAAAACTTTTTACTAAACTAATTAATTTCCCAAACATATCATTTGACTAAACTGCTTTATTTCCGAAACTGTTTATATTTCAGGGTTTTTATAAAACCAACGTAGCCTAACCTAACCTATATAGGGTTCTACACGACGGGCGTGAAATAAATCCTGACATGTTAACAGCCCCGGGAAAAATCCGTTTGGTCAAATTTTTGATGAATAAAAGGCTCCCGAAATTTCGCTATAGCCTGGTTTATATCAGTTAGGTCTTTGTCAAAGGTAAACCGCAAGTTTGGCAGTTTTATAGTTGTTTCTCCCACTTGTTTAGCTGCGATTTCGTCGATTTTTTTTACATATATTTATTCCTGTGCTAATCCAAGAACTCGGCTGTCTATCACTTTCACACTCTCTCTGGCATCACTACATAGTATAAAACAAAGTCGCTTTTTCTGTCCCTATATCCCTATGTATGTTTAAATCTTTAAAACTACGCAACGGATTTTGATGCGGTTTTTTTTAATAGAGTGATTGAAGAGGAAGGTTTTTATGTATAATACTTTAATCCGGAGCGAAGCGAGGGCGAGTCGCTAGTAACAAATATACTAACTGCCGAAGAGAGTGTGACAGCAATAGACAGCTGCTAAGGTACTACTAATACTCTGGTTGTACTAAACTATCGCACGTTTAATCAAACAAAGAAATATCGTGAAATAGAAATACATTCGAGTTTCACACCTGATTTCTGTTAGTAGAGTTTTATTTAAAACTGAATTTGGTTTTGATGTTATTCTTTGTTTGATTAAACATGCGCTATTGCTTGCCGAATTTCACCCGATTTTGTTCCGACCTTCAAGCGTCATTAAACGGGAAACAGCCGAACGTCTCAAACTTTCACATTTATAATATCAAGGAGAATAGTATAGGATATCAAATTAAATGTTAATGTCGTAATTTATAAAGTCTGCTTGTCCAATCCATCCTACGGTATCAGTCGTATAGCAATTAGTACCCCGAGACCGGACGTATTCGATCGACGCGATTAAAATATAAACTTTATAACGTAGGTACCTACTTAATAATTATTACTGCATTTTAATAGAATTAGTTTGAATGTAGAAATATTACTATTAGGGTGAAGCCAGACGAGCGTAATTTTTCGAGTTGTGAGTCACGTAATTTTGGTCGCGTAATTCCTGCCTATACAAAAGTTCAACTCATTTTGCGTTGCCGTGTTAACAAAATAGTAGTTTTGTGTGAAATCGAATGTAGCAGAAACTACGCGACCGAAATTACGCGAATCGCAACTCAAAAAGTTACGCTCGTATGGTTTCACCCTCAAATTATACATTTAATAAAGTGTACCCTAGTTAAGGAAAATTAAGAAACGATAACTTTTTAAGTCACACACGACGACACGCCAGCCTCGTTGGTAGTTACCCTGCCTTCGAAGTTAGAGGTCCTGGGTTCAAATCCCGGTAAGGGCAAATATTTGTGTGATGAGCATGTGTATTTGTTCCTGAGTCTTGGATGTTTTCTATGTATTTAAGTATGTATTTCTCTATATAATTATATTTATCGTTGTCTAGTACCCATAGTACAAGCCTAGAGCTTAGTTTGGGACTAGGTCAATTTGTGTGAAATTGTCCCGTGATATTATTATTATTATTAAGTTTTGTGACGAACATTTATTATTATTTTAGTTGACGTTTCTTAATTTTCCTTAACCAGGGACACTTTATTTTGAAAATGCCCAATTTAATATTATTTAATGTATTACTAATAACGAGATTTTCTTATGATTCTGACAAGTCACCAAAGTTTGAATACCTAATCATATTCTTATCGATTTCAAGTACTAAATGTTCTAAATAAATTTATGACACATTTTGAGAAGTCACTGAAACTTTAATCACTAAATACATACATCAAAAATCAAATCAAATCAAATTCATTTATATCATTACATTTAGAAGTTTTGCTATACTGATTAATTGATTGTTTAATAAAAACCAATGCGTTTAATGTGAAAAAAATACATTAAAAAACAAACACCATCGTTTTGTGATTTTAAAACTGCACTAAAGAACGTTATAATATAATGATGTTTTAGTGAGTTACTTAATAACATTTTTTTTTGTTGCCTGCATGATACATGTAATCATAGCGGACAAAACTTTTTTTTGGTATATACAGGGTGTTAAGTTATTAGTGTGGATAAGCCGTGACCTGCTGATACCTGGCATTTAGAAAGTTTCGAAAAAGCAAAGTTTTGAACTTTTTGTTCAGGTTACGAATGTCGTCTCATACATTAAAAAAATTAAAAAGTCAAAATATCTCGATGTCACTTTTACTAAGGCTAATTTATCTTTTTCGGGACGTCCTAAGTTCCCCCCTATCAGCAGGTCTCAGATTATTCACTAATTACCTCACACCCTATATAACAATATCATTTTTATTAGTAGGGAATACATGGGGTTGGTATGCAATAACACTGGTCGCTATTTCTAAAACAATTTTTATTTCAATGGTATTTTGTCTATCTTTTGTTTCTCGTTCTTTACAAAGTAAGTGCAGGACCAAAACGTACAATAACTAAAATACTATTACTAGTAATGTATGTATATTAGAGCAGTCTAACTCTATATTTATGCTCAAACTAAATATCATTTATGTGTGTTGGTAAAGTCTTCCATAGATTTAAAAGACAGTAAATACCAATAAATAAGGCTTTATCTGGCCATCTGATTCCATGTAGGTGGTCTGTCGCGAGAGCCGTGTGTGACGCAGAGCTTCTTGATGGATTTATGTACTTAAGTATTTGTATGAAATAACTGGAGGTAGGGTTGTCAACTAAGAGATACGATACGTAGGAAAAGGCCATGTAAATGGAGTAATATTGGTTCAAGTTGATCTATTTTAAATACTATTTTTATAAGTAAACTAGCGACCCGCCCTCGCTTCGCTCCGGATTAAAGTATTATACATATAAACCTTCCTCTTCAATCACTTTATCTATTGAAAAAATCGCATCAAAATCCGTTGCGTAGTTTTAAAGATTTAAGCATACAAAGGGATATAGGGACAGAGAAAGCGACTTTATTTTATACTATGTAGTGATAAATAAATATCCGAGGACAATGTCACACATTGACCTAGTCCCAAACTAAGCTATAGGCTTGTAATTACTCGTAGTTAACGAGAAACATACTTATACAGATAAATACATACTTAAATAGATATAAAGCATCCAAGACACAGGAACAAATACTTGCGCTCATCACACAAATATCTGCCTTTACCGGGATTTGAATCAGGGACCACTAGTTTCGTAGGCGGGGTCACTACCAACTAGGCCAACTTACGTGTCGTGTGTTATGTTTCTGCTTAGTAGAGTTAACTTAATCTTGGGTTTTCAGTGTTAATGTAAACTTTTGCAGTATTGAGTAATTGTGATAGACTCCATTTTTATATTAATCACTTTTTTGTTATCATAAAATTTTACCTTCATGTTATTGATTCCTTTTTAATCATATTCTTGTTAGGACACATTTTGTTTTGCCCACAAATGTTAATATGTATTATAATAATTAGAAATATATTATTTAAGCACAGTAGTAGTGTTTCATTTCAATTTTTGTTTGAAACATAAATATGCCGAAAAAGGAATCCATCTAAAATTGTGATGCAATCTTAAGAACGCTTGAAAATAAATGTATTGAAATGAAACACTACGTGGATTATTTTAATCAAGATTAATGAGGTCTCTTAAAAAAGCTTCTCTTTCGAATGAAAACGTAAATAGTGCAAATACTTATTTAGTTTAAATATTTTACGCTTATTTACAATACTCGGTATATTTATTTAACTACTTCGAGCAAAAGCTAGTAAATATAGATAAAAAATAAGGAAAGATTCAACCCTGTATATGGCAAGCGACTTTGAGTAAGTTACGTGCGCGTGATTCGATGAATGTGAGTTGGAATTTTTCTCCCAATAGTTACGACTACGAAAGAATGTGCTCGCAAATACTAGTTCGTGTTTTTTGCTCTGTCTTTGTTATTGTTAACATCGACATTGATACTCGTATCGTAAAATTTTCATTACTCAGACATTGTTAAATGCAGTGGGTCTAGTATGGTCGTGTTTTTTGATGAAGATAAAACATCTGTCACTTTTTGACCATTATGTTGGTGCAAGAGTAACGCTTCATCCACCGCGATATGACCATTATGACTAAAAGAAATTTTGACTTAAGTAACGTCCATAGAAGTAGCAAAAAAGGCATATTATGGAATGGTTTATCCTCAATTAACGTATCGGGTAATATTCTGGGGTAATTCAGTAAATGTACAATCCACATTCATACTGCAAAAGAAATGCCTACGAATTATTTACAAGCTTGGAATTATAGAATCATAAGGACTGTTTTTAAAACAAAATACTTACTCTGACATGTATTTATATTCTAGAAATTTGTTTACTTGTAAGAGAAAATAATGACTACTTTATAAAGAAAAGTGACCTTAAGCATAACCTAAGATCTCAATACAAAAATAATATATCAAGTAACTGTTCTTCTTCTAGCTATATACTTAAAAAAAGCACTTATGTTACTGGAATCAGAATATTTAATCATTTGCCAGAATATATTAAGCCATTATATGGAATGGAATTTAAAAGCAAAATTAAGGATTGGTTACTTAGCAAAAGTTTTTATGATTTAAATGAATATTTCTCTTAACTTTGTATAACTATCTTGAACTGATTATATTGTACGTCCGAAATGGATAAACTGTTGGGACTATTGTAATGCAAGACATCTTATTATAATACTAGCGACCCGCCCTCGCTTCGCTCCGGATTAAAGTATTATACATATAAACATTCATCTTCAATCACTCTATCTATTTAAAAAAAACAACAAAACGTGAGATAGAGTCCGACGTGCAAATAAACGAGCTTAGCGCAAGCAACGAATTGAACGAGTCTATAACTAAAAGTAAGCGTCAAAAACCCGTATTTTAATATCTTTGTGTAGCTATTAATGTTAACACTTTACAGGGCTGGGATTCTACACGGTAATAACGATATCGTCTTTGACGTGTTTCCGTATTGTCAACGTTTTGTAACTCTTATGTCATTTATAATAATGGCGACTGTCACATAAACGATTCCAAAACATGTCAAACGCGATATAGTTATTTCATACGTCACACGACGGTGTTTAGCGGATTTGTTTTCAGCCACAATGTTTTTTTTTAAAGTTTTCGTAACCAATGACAGCTACGCTAAGACGAATAATATACCTTATTTAGCCACTACTTACTAGCGAACAGAAAAGAAGAAGAAGAAGAAGAAGAAGAAGAAATACATTTATTCAAAGCCATAAGACACACATAGGTAAAATAAAACATTATACATTATAGAACATTAAGGCAACCGGAAAAGTGTGTCGTCACGGCAGTGAAACGGACTCTGGCTCAGCAAAATGCTGAGGTGTCAGACACCTGCAGCGCTGATTTTCAGCCAGAACCGACAGTGACTCACGGAACGCTGTACAAACATACAATATTTTAAAAAAAACATGTAAACTACTTATATAATTTAAGCGGTAAATATATATTAACAAATAAAATAATAAAACGCATACATACTGATATACAGCCTTGATAAAATAAAAAATAATAAAAGGGTAATTTTAAAAGCAACAGGTTGATAAATTAACGTGTGTAAGTGCTGGATGAGGATTAGGATTTCTGGAGCGTCAACAAATAGCCTTTAAGCTTGAAAACCGTATATTCATCCAGAATTTTCACACAGCGGGGAGGAAGAAGGAGGGTAAGGGTGGACCCTTACCCTCCTTCCTCCCCGCTTTCGGGCGGTCATGTAATTAAGTCGAAATACATGTAACCGTAATATTAATATATTACAATCTCCTATTAAATTACCTGTGTATGCGTTCCATTACACGGTCGCGGGCAGTAAACACGCCCGTTGTATGATTTAAAGGCGACAAGCGTTATAAAGCTCTTACACAGCGCCTGAGTCGAGTATCTGCGCGAGCGCCGATGTAAAATACGGTTGGATTCTGAAGCTATGCTTTATATGTGTGGGAAGTTATCAGCCGATTCTTTAACATATCTTTAGAGATGGCGCTATGAACTCTTTTTTCTTCTTTTTAACTATTTCTGCATAAAACCGACGCAATAAACAACATTATACTGCCTTTTGATCATTGTTGAAAAAACTCATAGAAATTAGATGGCGACGTTGACAGCTCTGGGTGAACTACCGAGCTAAACATCACCTCTCTACTTGGTGGCGTCGGTGGCCAACAGTTTTTGTCTTTTGCCAATGTGTAAGTTGTATTGACGAATTACCTCTCTACATATTTGCCAATATGTAATTCGTCAATACAACTTACACATTGGCAAAAGACAAAAACTGCCTGTATCCACGCTTAAATAACATAGCGTTTGGCTGATCAGCAATGTGGTTAACTTAAGCCAAACCAGTAATATGTAGAGCTTGTCTACAAACTAAAGGTAACGTTTGATAAGGCTTAAATTGCTACTTGCAAACCTTTCCACATGCATATTCATATCATACTTATAGTCATACAGGAAACGAAGGCTTAGCTTGCTCAGCTCAAATTTACATCCGCCGTCATTCTCCACAAGCCTTTTCCCGTGTAAAACTGTCTTGGGATACGCTTTTGCCCATGATGCTAGAATTAATAAGAGAATTTGTTACAGCCAAACAACTGCTGTCTAGGTACTCTGTGAAGATGACAAGGGAAAAATTTGATCATTGTGTATAAATTGAGTGATCAAATCCTGTGGGTTTACTTATGGTGCTTCCTCTCACCAAGAAAGCTTCACATGTGTCCGCCCTGAGCTTGCGTAAACATCGGCGATTGCTGCGGGGAATGTATACTCGTTACCGTGTGGTAAATATATACTTGTAGTTTCGACTTAAAACAGTAGTAAGTAAGGTCCTAATATAATATAAGTCAACCCCTAAACTTCTAAATGCATTAATCAACCAATTACGGCGGGTCGATTTTTAAAAAGCGAGTGTTTTAAAGTAGAAAGTAAGTTACATGCGGAGGAACATCGGAAGTAATCGGAACCCACCCCGATTTGACCGTTAGGTACATTTCTATTTTCAGATGAAAGGAAGTTTCAAAAAAATGGCACACCTTTTCGTTTTTTTATGTCCCCAAAAAGATGTATGGAATTGTCCGTTTTGTTACCTAAATCCAATACATTTCTTGTGAAATTTTTTTGACTACCGAAATCGTCTCTTACAAGTAACGCCTGTCCTTGCGTCTGCGCACTATTATTTACATCGGCGCGCGTAGCGCCAAGCATTTCCTGCGATTTAGCTTTTTGTTCGTGTTAAATGCTTGACTTTTTGTTTAGGATATGTGAGCAGTGTTTATTGTAATGTTTTGAATCGACTGCTGTTTGTTCAATCGATTACGTTCTCTGAATCAATCTACCAAGTTTGAGTAACTGAATTGCTGTTATGATCATCTAAGTTGACAACTTTTAAACAGTTCCTGTATTTATTCCTTGCTGCAAATGAGTTCCCCACTTTTCAAAATGTACATTTAACTTCAGATCAAGTGGTAAAACGCGTCTTCGTTGATTGGAAAAAAAACTAGATGCATAGCTGTTACGTATAGAGAAAAATATAGTCTTAATTGGCATAACTAATACCTACTACCTATTTAAATACTTTCCGTCACAAAAAATACAAGTACAACACGAGATAATAAATTAGTACTTATACCTACATATTGTATGAACACATTTTAAAATGATATATCTAAAATATCTACTCTATCTCTATCTTAAGTTTCGACTTAAAACAGTGGTAAGTAAGGTCCTATTAGAAGTCATTAAAAATGGAGATTACGTTCTTTCATAGGTACAGTCCACCGCAGAAGATAGCAACAAATACCAAACAAACTAGGTGATTAAAATCTATCAATAAAAAAATGCTGGGACTATCTCATACAAGTTGAACTAGTCCCTGACTTAGCTCTAGGTTTGTACAGTCGAATAGAAAGATATTTACTCTATACCATATGATTTGTCCTATTTAGTAAACACGTTTATAGCCTAAGAATGCTCTCTTTTCGCCTAAAATTACAATTTTGTTATAGAAAAACTATCCATGATGTAAAATCACGAAAATAGAGTGCCAAATTTGGACTCCAGTTGCTTTGTTCACCAGGAAACGGCCGTTTAGGCTGAAAACGATGCATTTTGAGCTTATAAAAGTGTTTACTAAATAAGATAAGGTGGTATGGACTTTTTATCCACTTTTGGTCCGTTTTCAATTGAAATAAGGTGAAACGGTGGATAAATGTAGTAGTCGACTGTACCAGACAATAATATATAGATAATCAAATATTCGTGCTGATCACATAAAGATTTGCCCTAGCTGGGAAACTAACCCGAGATCACAACCTTCGTAGGTAGAGTCGATGCTAAATAGGCCAAATAAACTGTCGTAAAACTAAGCTTAACTAAAAATGGCGCCTCGTAAGATACTAGCAACATTTTGAATTTGTAAGCTAATGCCTTGAAAAAAGCCAGCTCTTTTGTCACCCGCGACGACCGTAAACCTTGAAAGAAAAAAATAATTGACAAAATATGCTTTAGCACAGGGTTTCTCAAACTTATAACCCCAAGTACATCTATTAAATTTCCCAGACGACTGTGAACCTCATAAAATAATGTTTGTAGTGAAAATCCTTTGTTTATAGAGTTACTAATTCAGTAAATTTTGTTGCGACCTTCTGCGATCCCATTTTGAGACACGCTGCATTAGTATATGCAGCATATTAGCATATGTAAAGTGCGGGAGCTCTTAAATAGTCTTTCGGGTTCAGATAAAGTCGGTTAGACTCGGATAAGAGTCTATGAGAGCGAGTGAGAGAGAAGTACAAACCCGAAGGTTGTTCTAAGAGGCCGCATAATAATATGATGTGATAAAGCTGATAGTGTTCAGCGATCTGGATCTCAATTACCATAACGCCTGTGTCTGTTCTATGGATATATTAAACTTGATCATATTTCCTTGAGATTGTCAAACGTGAAAACACGATTAGAAACCAAATCCTCGAAAGTTTTATTTTTCGCATATTTTGGGTTGCATCTTCGAAACTCTACAACCCTTAACAATATTTTTTAAAGCAATAACTTTGTGTTTACAATTTCCTAATCCTGGTAAACCAGTTTTTCAATAAATGTTGTGGTTTTAAAGTAAAAGCAATTACTAGGCGCGCAAACTATCTCCATTTCACGTTCTACGCGCGGAAGTACATAAAGCCATCCCTCTTTATTCTTGTGTGGGCGTGGCATTATAAGTGGCCTCGAGCATTCATACTGTAGAGTTTTAGCCATTTTCTTGCGCCGACTGTACAGTGTATATGGTATACAGTAGGTATTTTTTGCTAATCAACTAATGAACAGATCAAACGTCGAACGCCACGGGATGGCCACCCGGCGAGCGGCCTACGGCTATTGAGTTATTTGTGCTGGGACCATGGGTTAACCATATGGAGGATAGAATGGAGAATTTTCTAAAGATAAAGTATTTTTGATGCACGGAAACATGAGATGTGATGTGTCAATAATGTGCAAGTTGCAAAATATTCAACAACATTTAACATTTTTGGAAATCTTTTCAAGAAAGTTAAAAGAACGTTCTAGAAAACTTTTGTAAGCTTCGGCGTTGTTTTCTTTTATTACAAAAATAAATAATGTTTTTGGAAACCACCTTAACTTTTTTAATACACACATGACATATGAAAGTTAAAAAATAGATTCTCATCGGTACAATGCAATGTGTTACTTAAGAAAAATCACTTAGTTACTTCTGGGCAGGAAAGGATAGCATTGATATTGTTGGAAGTTGATTTAAATTGGAAAGTATATTATTAAGCTCGAAGTATTTAGAACGACTATCTTTTTGTAGGTTTAAAACGCCAGTAAGTAAATTAGTTTCTAAAGATACACTGGTTTGTATCAACAAAATGCCTTAATACTGTTTTGCTTTCGTCACAGTTTTGCTTTATTAATTGTCTCTACTTTTTGATGACGTGTGGTCACAGTACAAAATTAGTAAGTTTAGTCGCGCCCGCGCATGATTCGCATGGTTAGTTAGAAACATTGTCGTTATTGACATTTTCTTTTATTTATTGTTTCGGTAATATGTGACTGGGAAGAGAAAACAGTTTTTTGAACGCTAAGTCGTTAATGTGATGTTTTCGAGCTACTCTTGTCCTGCCTTTGTTTCTTTATTATGTAGATTTTTTTTACTAAAATTTGCTTTACAATGACAGAAGAAGGAGGTTTGAAATGTTTGATTTAAAATAGACATACTTTGAATAGGTACTTGAAACACAAAACAGTTAGGTAAACAATGCAAGGTGTTTTTTTACGTACGGCCTAGCCTAGCAAGAGGATATTTTTATCTTAGTAAGTCACATTGACCTATTGAATTGTCATCCAGAGTTATGAAGGAGGGACACTATTTTTGATAAAAAATATTAACTTATTTCCATCAAATCCTGGAGCTGGAGTAACAACACTAATATTAAACACAGGACTGTCTATAAATCAATGTCTTTACGATTGCACTGCACGCAACGAACATACTAGCACACATTTATTTACTGCAATTACAAACTTTATGGCGTTGCCTTTACGGTTTAAAATAAGGAATGTGTAGTCAATAAATGCAATAAATTAAAGGCCTATAAAACATGCACTTTATATGCAGCAGTTGATCACCACTTCGCCTTTGGGCAGATGGTATTTTTAAATGTTGTATCGGAATGCAAGGACTAATTAATGCCACGACATGGACACCCTACTTCGCTGATTATTTATAACGTATGATTAACTTCTTAAATATTTTTACTTGTGATTTTTAGCTTGAAGCTTACAAAAAAGATATCAAATTTAGGTACACTTCCTTTCTTGAAGAAAAAAAACACATGTTAAAGTGTCACAATTTTTTTATTTTAGATTGAATAATATTTAGTTTAATTTTACTTTCAACAAACAATGAAGCTTTATTATGAATGTGTAGTTATGTACAAAAAATACATTTTATTTATTTATTCTCTATTTATAGGGCTGTAAATAGAATGTATTAAATAGTAACAGTAAACTTTTCCAGTAGGTAGGTTAACCTATTTTAAATCCTTGCGCATTACTGATCACGTAACTTTGTTAACGTAATACAACTCGTAATAAGCACCTTTTTTCTCGTTCTGATGAACAGTCGAGTTCTTAAATATGTATACAGTTTTGCACCTTATTCCAATCGGATAAGGTCCAAAAGTATATCTGAGAACTCGACTGTACCTATTAGTTACTTTTAACCTTGCGAGTAAACTTATTGTTGCCTGTCACCGTCCCTATAGTTATGTTTTGACAGCTTTCAATAGTTTACAAAATGGCCGAATCATAATTGTCTATGGTATTCGTATCGCCTGAGAACAGCGCGTGCGCCGGCGACGTACCCGCAGATTAGTATCGGATTATACAACGCTGTTACGACTGGCTGCACACAGATTTAAAATTACTAGATATGTTTACTACTGCTACTGCTTGGTACTTTGTGCTTACTTAAACTCTAGGGCAACCGACTGGTTATATATACAGCATGTTTTTGTCAGAGTAGGCCAAATATAAATTCACTGACACTTTTTTTTACATACGAATAAATATTTGTGCAAAATTTTCTAATTATTTTTATTAATTACTTATATAATCCCAATCTAATTTTCCCTTCGTTGAACGTGTGCAAAATAACGGTCACTCGTATTCTAAACCTTAAAAAAACAAAGAATAAATATTTAATTTAATTTAGAGTAACATTTTAATTTAACAGAAATTACCAAAGCATTCTTTACCTTAAATAGGGTTTTCTGTGAGTTTATAAATAAGCGGGCAAGTAACTAAGTACAACATTCACGAGAACGTCCGTTATAAAAAAAATACTTGTTTTTTGAAAAAAAAATGCGTGTCTAAAATGAGTTTAAAAGCAAAAGAAATACATGTTATGTTAAGATGTCATGTCTTGCTACATATTTTAGAAACGAGACCTCTATAGTCTAAGAGTATGGGTTTTTCTGTTGCTGCTAAAGTTTAGGTTTCTTATTTTATACGGGGATTTAAGCATTGGCAACCTTCAGCCTAAAACGCTATCATTGGCAAAGATGTCCCTTAAGACAGAAGACATTTTTACGAATCAATCTAGGTAGTGCGTTGTCCGTCTGTTATAAACCAAACCAATTTAGCTCAAACAGAAAAAAACATAGCCTATGACACTCAAAAATAACGCGACTTTCTATTGGCAAAATAATTTTCAATATCGGTTCAGTAGATTCAGAGATTTAGGTAACTCCTACAACCTCATAAACTCACAAACTTTACCACTATACTAGCTGTTGCCCGCGACTTAATCCGCGTAGAAAAATAAAACAGCCTTTGTCACTCACAAATAATGTGGCTTTTTATTGGTAAAATAATTTCCAAATCGGTTCAGTAGATCCAAAGATTACCCCCTACAAACTCGCAAACTAACAAACTTTAAAATAGAAATAGAAATAGAAATAGTTTATTAGAGACAAAACTGGCAAACAAGTACCTACAAACAATTTAAACATTAACGGAAATTAAAACATAATTTGTCACGAAATGGTCAAAACTCAGCGTGGTGCTGGCATGGCCAGCGCTGTTCTTCCGTTGTGACCAATTGGTGAAGACACGGCGCAATGACGCCACGATCGCACATGCAAAACAATTATAAAAAAAAAAAAGACAATTAAAAGACAAGAACATCATACAGTAGGTTGGGTACCTATGCCACGTAACTATACAATTTCCTCGTGCAAACACCACTTAACACCGCACCATATACAGTGTGTTGGTTTAAAAAAACAAGAAAAATAAAATAAGAAAATAAGAAACTAAACTAGACCTTATCTATGATATGATAACAATAACGTATCCCTTATATTACTATTAGTCTGTGACAATTATATAATTTACATACCCTTCTAATCTGTTCTAATCTGTGGAAACCACTCACTACATTTTTAATCTGTGTAGTGTACAAAATGCACTCCGCAGGAAAAGTAGAACAAGGACCACGAAAAACCAGATTAAAACCAAATTGATTGATTGAACTTTAGCACTTTATAATACTCGTATTAGTATAGATAATATTAGTATAGAAGTATAGACTGTGACGCGTGGTAGTCGCATCACGGCAATTCTCTTTTAGGCTTATTATTGATTTGCTGCCGGAATAAATTACCAACAAGTCTATTTAGAGTTGTTGGTATTTCTGTAGCTCTGCCAATCCCGCTCTGGGAATGAACGCGTGATGTTATGTATGACGACACGCTAGCCTAGTTGGGAATGACCCTGCCTTCAAAGCTAGGTGTCCTGGGTTCAAATCCCGGTAAGGGCAGATATTTGTGTGATATTTGTTCCTGAGTCTTGGATGTTTCCTATTTATTTAAGTATTTATTTCTCTATATACGTATGTTTATCATTGTCTAGTACCCATAGTACAAGCCTAGAGCTAAGTTTGGGACTAGGTCAATTTGTGTGAGATTGTCCTGTGATTATTATTATTATTATGCTTCTACTGTTGGAATATATATCGCCACTTCTAGCAGCGTAACTCGCCATAACTCCCAAGGCGAAGCGGCGCGGGCGCGGCTGACGAGCGCAGCTACCTACGTGGCGGACGCCGCCGGAATAACTAATGGCTGCATTGATTCCGACAAGTAAACAAACAAACGTACAAGGAAATAACGACTCGTAAAGTTTGCGCTTCGAGTTTGCGCTAAATTTGACTATTTGAACGAGGGGAAAGTTTAATTTTGGTACCACTGACAACATATTACTCGTGGATATTTTTTGAGTTTAATCATTAGACCTCTAAGGTTTCATGAAGAAATTGCGACGGCAAAAAGTGACTGCAAAGTTAAACACTCTTAGAATAACCTTTTATGTAATGTATATGTATTTATAAGTTATCTTCACTTCTTAATGGGTAGTGGTTACACTTGGTTGATTGGATGCTTAGGAGCTAATTGGTATGACATCTTAATAGGGTCACTGACACCTATTGAGATGCATTTACAAGTTAAGTAAGAATACAAAAATAAAGGTAGGAAACTCGATACTCACAAAACGTGAACGGTTCCAAAGTATTTAACAAATTGCCATGTAAAAAAGTCCAAACACAGTAATCTTATAAAGAATTTAAACGTTTAAGACCGCAAAAAGTCAAGAAAACTTTATCATAATTATATGACTACCGTAAAGATCGGAATAAAGACGCCATAAAGCGCTACGGCCAGTAATTCCAGCAAAATCGGTACGAAAGTTTAATCGCCCAGTAATTTACATCATAAGTGCTTGTAATGAAATTGCAAATTTGCGACGTATAAGGTATCGTTATTGGGTGTCACAGCGAGTACTTTGAGAAGTAATCTAAACAACAGAAGTAATTTGAAAGATTTGAAAAGTGTGACTAATGCGGGCGTCGAAGATGACATCGTCTCATTGCCGGAGCGTGACGCCGCCTCTTTCACGAGCGTCGTCGTCCGATCTCGTGGCGCCAGAGCTGTCGCGTCGTGCGATGTCACCGGACTTGTCACTAGACTTCGCTCGACATCGTACGTTGTCACCTGACGTGCTTGATCGCTACCGGCCTCTGTCACCTGACGTTTTGACGAGATACCGACCGCAAAGTCCGGACTTTTCTCGCCGTTCGCGCTCTCCTGGACGGCCAAGGTCGCTGATGGAATCCTTGCTGGTCGCAAAGATGGAAGCGCTGAGTACTGGGAAGCTGGTCAGAACTGACTCGATGGACAGCTGTAGCAGCTTTGGATCCATGTCTTCGCTGCCGAGTGATGTCTGTCGCTGTGATGACTGCTTGCTTGGGATTGTGGACTTCTACATGCCCAATCCCGCTGATGCAAACAAGGCGTTGAAACGGGTATGTATTTTTATTACCTTTTTTGTGATGCGAGTCGAGCATGGTAAATTGGGATGTGATTGATGTTCATGTAATTATAGAGTAATTTGAGGTTTCGATGGCCAAATTGTTAAATACGATCTCGTATGATGAATGTGTCCGAAAATCCGAATGTTTACGATCTCCGATTTTTTCCTCGTCTTTTAAATTTAACTAGTTAAAAATGAATAAATATATGGCTTGGATTGTTGTATTTCTAGATACGAGTACGAGCTCTTTCCGAACAAAATATCATTCACTATTGAATATTATTACTATAGAGAAAAATTGCACAATAAAGGACATCTTTGTTTCAGAGGCTCTGATAAATATTCAGAAAACCCATTGGTTTGCTATGCTTAAGTTCAGTTTCAAACTTAAAATTAATGATATATACGATTTAACTTTCTTCCCTCGCTTTTCGAAATATGCTGTAGATATTTTCAATATCTTATGAAGAAAGCGATTAGATCTTAATACCACAAATGCCCCGGACACCTTAACTTTCAATGTAGGCGTTAAATCTGAGTGAGTGTTTGATTTTCGGGCCCTATCGATGATCGAGCTCGAAGGCGACAATGGGTCCGATAACATCTGTCAATACGTATAATGGATCGATAGATCGATGCTATCGAAGCTAGAGCCACTTTTCGCCTTAGTGTACGTCGTACTAGTAATCCAGTTTCGATGATGAAAGTAAACCTTGCCATCCTAAAGCATTAGTGTTATAGTTGAACGTCGTAAAGTTGGTCGATGAGGTTTATATCGAACAAACATAATTTTACCTCTGCGGAAACGCGCAGTCGCAAATTTCGTCAACGAACTCCTTCTCAGACAGAGGTTAAAAAATATTGAGGTAATTGTTTTGCTAATTCAAGCCGTTTGTTTAGCTTAACAATAGATTGCGCTAGTAATATAATGACTGTGCTTGGTACCTCGAAAAAGCAAAGCAATGGATATAGAGCACGGTCCAATACTGCTAGGATAACTTTATTATTTTTATTGTTCACAAAAATCAAGTTTCAAGTTATAAAAACCCGATTAAGTGTTTTGATTATGACGTCTGTATATGTTAATTACCTACCATTTATATTTCTTTTATCCCGCCATAATCATTGTTTGTTGTTTTAATTTAAGTAGGTATTGTCACGGGGTACTCATTACATTAAGACGAATCTAACGGCACCTCGCTTGTAAAAATCGGCCCATCCCTTCAGCGCATCACGCATACATACATAAAGGTTAACATTACCCATTTCCTTCGAGAGTAGGGTATAACGAGCATTTAAAACATGTTTTAAAAACATTTACAAACGAAACTTAGTACTAGTAGCGCCATCTGTTTACAGAGCTTAGTAACAAGTTACGGTATTGCGAGTGCAATGCGCGTACGCAAGCTTGATACTTGGTCTACTAGCACTGAGTAATAAGTTAGAGTAGGGTTTGTAGATGGCGCTATAACGCACTTTCATTATTCAGCGTACTATAAAGTAATCACTATGGTTAATTCACTAAGTTTAGGAATTCACACAACTTGATTTTGTAAAATTATGCACGTTATCCAGATCTCCGCTATTTTCCAAAAAAATTGGTGTGGGTTTATGCTATGTATGTTTCGTTAGCAAAAAAAAATTTGCTATTTTTTTTTCGGAAAAACAAAAGTGGACTGCCTTTTTACCAATATGATTATGTTTTGAATTTACGCCATTATTTCATTGCAGCAATTTAGAAATTAAATAAAACTATTTTTAAACTTTGTACAGTATTATTGTAAAATACAACAAAAAAGGTTAGGTTAAATTTTAGTCTTTTAGAAAATAGTTATTACATTGAACAATTGCGTTATTTTTTTGTAAATTCTCGTACCTAGGTATTTTAATACAAAGCTGAGTGCACGAATTCCGATCATGTTTTTTAAAAAAAGGTCCTGCGCGGTTAATTAGATTCATATCCAGCTGTGAATAGAATGTTGATTTCTTTCATCTACGTCATAAAAACAGTCGGGTGTGGGCTGAGCCTGTAAACAGGATGGTTCCGTAGCCATTCATCAGTTAAAGTTAAGGAGTTTTTTTGAATTCTAATTAAAATTGTAAAAATACGTTCATTATCTTCACAATTATGTTTTTCGATCATGATCTTCCTTTTTAATCTCAACCCACTTCAAACAAGGAAAAAGTTTCTTAATTAGAATCTTTTTTTTAGAACATGATGTTGGATTTTATCCTTTTTATTATCGTTCTTATATAGCCGAGACTGACTTAGTGTCAAAAGATTATTTGGCAAATTACATACATACATAACATCACGCCTTAATTCCCAGAGTGGGGTAGGCAGAGCTACAGAAGTACCAACGTCTGTAAAAAGTTTTTCGCAAATTTTAAACAAATTGTTATTCAACAATACTAATCGTATTTCGTTTGTATGCCTATTAATTCTTGAATACACTGAATGAAAGGGTAAGCAATATTAAAATGTCAGTCTTTTAGTTTATTAAGACTATGGAACCCTAAATGCAGACGTTGCATTACGCACTAATAGGCAATTTATTCAGCGGTCGCTATTTTAAAACACCGGTGATTACAATTTATAATCAAGTATCAACGTTGTTTGAACAATCGTCGACGGATGCTTTGGGTTTTAATAATTCATTGATTTGTTGTGCCAAATGCAATGTTGCGTTTTGTTCGTATAGCAACATTCTTGAATTTTATCAGAAGTTGACGAACGACTAATGGTGTTTTATTTGGGTTAAAAAAGGGTGATAGAGTATTATTTGTAAATTGAGATACTTGAAAAGTTTAAGAGTTTAGTGGATATTTAACACCTACGCTAATTCACGTAAGAGAGCCATTCACAAGGTCCTATGTGAATGGCTCTCTTACGTGAATTAGCGTAGGTGTTAAATATCGTCGGGATTTTATTATATATTTAAAAGGTAACGTGTAATATTATTCTCTCCACGTACATCATTTACGTATATTATGTGCAGTATATCTACATAATCGTTGGTAATGACGTCCGCAGCCCGGTAAGGCGTTTGACGCAGTAGTCCAACCGGACGGGGTTCGTGTTTGGAATGCGTTTACTGGAATTAATTGTATTGTTGCTATATTAACTATATTACTAGCTACTGGCTGCGGCTTGTTCGTAGGATTCTCCTCACCAGTATTATATTATTTTCGACCAAATTAATTTTTCCTTGGGAATTAAATAGGTTGTTTTAAAAACCGCGTGCAAGTGTTTTAATATTTTCGTGGCCATTTTGAATCCGTCTGAAGGTGCAAGAGTATTTCATTTGTTTTAGCTTAAGGTACCATAACGACGGTTAACCAACAATCCCTCCTATCTCAAAATGTTAAAACTTTACAGTAGACACAAAAAACTTTATATTTTGGACAGGAGAGCTAAAAACCACAAAACAAAAATATAGTTGGTTCAAAATACATTTTTTTACAAGAATGTGACATTTTCTTTTATTAAGTTAATTAAGTAGGTAAGATAGTAGATATTTTTATTTTTTAAAAGTCTGGTAGGGTAGATAGGAGGTATTCTACATACTGGATATTTTTCTGTCGTATTGTCTTCTTTCATAACCGGTAGGAAATACTTTAAAGTACCCCCGCGTCGCGATGGACCTGAAGTAGTTGCACGTTTTTTACCAACGACAATAACGTTGTTTCCCACATAAACCTTACGTTGAAACCAATCCATAGAATTCCAAAATGTTTCAAAAATGTTTTGACGAGTTTCTTCAGGAATATCATCACAGCGCCGTACTGCTGAATTTTTACAAAAATCAGATGTGCATCTTGGTCCTATTAATCTTGCGGGCCTATTCTTATTGTGCTGAATCTTTTGGCCTCGTGGAGCCTCATAGCCTAAATAAGGTTTACCTTGCATCCGAAGCCTTTTGTTGAGATTCTTTTTCCAAGACTGAGATTCAGCTTTCTTTTTCCTTTTTCTACCCTCTGACATATTGCCATAAAACACTTCGGGATCATGATTGTCTATTTCCGGATTGTTACTTGGGACTTCTTGAGCTGGATTTTCCAGGTCACCCATTGAACTGTCTGAAGAGGAACTATCTGCCTGTCCTGGTAAATACTCTTCATCTTCTGGGGATGAATAATCTAAACTAGTTGCAGCTCCATGTGGCTGTTCTTCGTCGTATCCTAAGTCTGAAGGCTGGACCAGGGTTAAATCATTATCTAAAGACAAGTCAATGAGCGGTGCAACATTATTCAATTCTTTTAAATATGTTTCAGGAGAAGAAGCCATCTTCTGAAAATCACTATCTTCCTCTGGTGCCAGTGTCGTAAGAATTGATGAGGCCATATCAATAGGAAGTTCTACGTTATCTAATTCCCTTATCATCTTAGGGGAGGTTGGTAGTTGATCGTTTATGCACGACATTTCAGTAGTTTCAGCATTATTATCTACTGTGAACCCAAAAATTTGTTCAATACCTGTAGTAGAAAGTAATTCTGCTGAGGTACTATAATTATTGTTATCGATGACTAAACTGGCATAATGACACGGCTGTGATGAAACAGGGCAGGTTTGGGTTTGGTCTAAACAATCAATGTGTGTAGATGTCCGAGGTTCACTACTGGATATTGGTGCAATAGGTAGTGATCTCACCGCCTGGTATTCAGTTAGTCTTGTGTTTTTATCATTTGTTTCAGGCTTCTTGCAAAGCTGAACTAAACGCCTTGATCGATGAGAAATCATCCTGAAATGATTAATTATATTTTATAATTATCTGTCAGTCATTAAAATTGGTTAAAACATCCACAATCTCCTCAAATGCTAAATGCCCAATATCTCCTAACTACTATTACATTTCAGCGGTAATATGTCAAGAAACGCGTAATATGTTAGAACTAATAACTTCTATCTACATTATTTCTCCTTTAATCACTCATTTATACATCAAATATATTCCTACTTACTCAAATTATGTTCAAATATGGTTAAAATATAACTATACAA
Source organism: Acleris holmiana (assembly GCA_949316455.1). Taxonomy (NCBI): domain Eukaryota; kingdom Metazoa; phylum Arthropoda; class Insecta; order Lepidoptera; family Tortricidae; genus Acleris; species Acleris holmiana. The sequence goes on along the minus strand of OX438776.1, from coordinate 13,305,306 downwards.
AGAAATCAATCAAAAAATGTAGAAATAAACAATAAAACTTACTTTTAAAGCGGAGCGCACGCGTAACGGCCGCCAATTCAAACTAATTGCGACGCGCACACTGTAGTTAGCAGGGTTTGTGCGCAAAAATGGCGCGCTGTCATTTAGTGGGTATTGCCAAAATAATAAAAACACCAGTTTTTATAAATATTTGAAATAGGAGATCTTTCTGTTATGTGCGTTAGAGGGTATTTATCATGAATTGCGAAAAAAAGTTGTTTGACCAAATATGTATTGGTGGTTAACCGTCGATAAGATCAACATTCTTATAAGTTGAACATTGAACTTGGTGTAGGTGCCCTAGCCTATACGTAATTAAATATATATAAAAGTATTTTTTTAAATATAAAATTCAAACCGTCAGGTACTTAAAATTTTAATTATTATTTTCGGACACTATTAATTGAACTGAGTGTTTCTAATTTTTAGAGTCCAACTTGCTTCTACATCGTTATTATATTGTTGACGCTACACACTGACTATGATACCTATATAAGTTATAACCAAACCAAAAATAAAAAGTAGAAAATATTTTTTTTGTGATCGGATTAGGTAGTGCAATTTGGGGCGAATGTCCTAAAACATGTGGATATGCCTTGGTATTTTAAGAAAGCGTTCATGGGGCAAATAAATCATTAAAAGTAATTGAAAATACTTTAAATTTAAATAAACCACTTAATGATTAAGTTGGTTACGTCTTCATATAAATATGGCATTGTTTATTAAATGGTATTAAATAATTTATTTACCTATTCATAATTAAACATCACTTATATAGCAACTTTTTTGATTGATCACAGGATTATAAGTCATAATCCTTATTATGACTTACGACTTATGACGATTAGGTACTTAGTGCAATTTCGAGCGATATCACCTTGAAATTGCACTACCTAATCAATCACTTAGGGTGATAGGATTAGGTAGGCTCTTTTATCATTACGTCTACCTGGTCTCGAGAATGTTGTCTACCCAATTCTACGTCTTTCTTTGTAAGTTTCAATGCTTAAGGGTAACTGCCAATATAAAAACAACATTAACATACATTCATGAATCATAATCAAAGTATTATTATGTACAAAAGTGTATAAAACATGTAGTCTGACTTCAATTACGAGGCTTTTTGTCAAGGTTCAACGACCGCAACCAATTGAAACGCTCTACATGGAAAAGTATCAAGACGTCACGAGCATACATTTAACACCCACTATATATGGCCACCGATATCGTTTATCTCCTCTTACTTTTATATCGCGCACGATTAAATCTGGAAGTACTTTAAGACTTGAACCATTTATGCCAACGAACTTGCTCAAGCCCTATCAAGTAAACCACCTTAGTTTATACATTTAACAGCGGCTTATGTCGTTAGCATTAAGTTTCGTTTCCTTTAGTTCGGTTGTACTGTGAACGTTGCGTGTCATACGTCCAATGACGTCACCGGACGCGTTTCGAGTGTCAAGTCGTCCCGTGCGTCATCTATACGTCATTCCTTTCTCAAACTCTCTTGCGCCATTTTTGGAATGCTTTTCGAATTTGAATTTAGAGCGTGTGCCTTTTTGAAAGCAGATCAAACGAATTTATTAGAGTTTTAGTAAGAGTTAGTACTTCTTTTAGAGACTTGATCATCCGCTACAGCTCGTTTATCGGTTTTGATTATATACCGATTATTCATCTCTTTGAAGCACCAAAAAGTTTTTTTCTGCCCTTTTCTGGGATTTATATAAGCTAATTCCATACCAAATTCGTGAAAATAATTTTAGCTTTAGCCAATCAGACCAACTGGAAAAAGCAGCATGGATTTGGAAATACTTTATGGAACAAATGGCGTCCATCTTGTAATAAGTAGGTAGGTAATAATATAATGTTTAATACTTTAGGAATGACTGACTGGGTAGGTTGTGGTCTTCTCTTGGGAAGCGCTTGTAGATTTATGACGTGGTAAAGTGCCTGTTTGGCCCATTTACCGAAAAATAGCTTTACTCTGTTAACTTGTCGTAGTTTTGTAGTATTTTTAGTTACAAAGTGTCTCAGTTACGTATTTTTCTCTCGCGTACCAGAAAAACTATTATCTTATCACGTGTTAAATAATTGAATCTTAAATCATTTAAAAATACATAATTGCCGAAATTTTGACAGCACGTTAAAACTATAAAATTACTTGTCATTATATAAAACGGTCGAACGTATCTCGAAACCAATTTAAATTAATTCAAGTGGTTGCAACCGACAAAAAATATAAAGGTTAAGTTCGATAATGACTGGAATCGGAGCTCATCATTAAACAAAATGGCGAAGGAATGCTGATAAAATTATGGCCGAAAAGGAACCCAATGCCATTCGTGGCGTTGAAGTACAGTCGGGCAAATTAGTGGTCGGCCAGCCTGAAGGGCACTACAGATCAACAGTCTATTGGCCGATATGGGTCTGTTAGTACATCGTATTAGAATACTAGTCAGTACCTAATCTCATCGTATCAGTTTATCTTAAGAAGCCACAATATGATAGTTAAGAATGTTTTGCGATAACAATTACCATAACGCATACGAGTCTGTTTCTGTTCTTTGGATATATTGAACTTGACTATAATTGTCTTGAACCTGGTGATCATCTTAGCCTGTTTGTGCGAGATGTGGTTACAGAATTATCAAGAAGACTTTTAGAGTTGTTGTTTCTGTAGCTCTGCTACCCCTCTCTGGGAATGAGGCCGTGATGTTATGTATGTATGTATGTTTATTTTTTTGAGACCGTTAAACGTGAAAACACGGTTGGAAACCAAATTCTCAATAATTTTATTTTTCAAATATGACACCTTTTACGCATATTTTTGGTTAAATCTTCGAAACCCTTCGATCTTTAATGATTGTTGATTCAATAGTGGAGTGTATAACTTCTTAATCCTTGCTAAGCATTTTTTAATGCATTTGGTTTTAAAGGAAGCAGCAATTATTTATATTTGTCGCTGCCATCAAGACGCGCGGAAATTATTTCCATCTCGCGTTCTTCGCGCGGAAGCACATAAATCCATCCCTTTTCATTCTTGTGTGGGCGTGGCAGCATATGTGGCCTCTTAAGGTTTCATACTTTTTCACGGTGGCCTGAAAGCCTTCGGACTGCAAACTGTTAGTCTTTGGGAGCCTCGAGTTTGGATTCTAACTTTATTTGAATGTGTGTGTTTTGCACAATAAATGGTTTACATACATAACGTGTCATTTGGAAGGTTGGATTTTAGCAATATTTTTGTTTTACAGGAATTTGTGTCAAAATTTAAAGTTCTCTGGTTCTCTGGTTCTCTGGTTGTGGTTGTCTGGAAGAGATCGCTATTTAGTGGTAAGACCACCTGTTGTATACCTATGATTTAAATGTACTGCTCCGTTTTTTTTTGTTCAATAAAGGGTATTTGTATTGTATTGTATTGCTCATTATTTTGGCCGACACGCTCTTACCTAAGAGACATGTCAGATATATTTAAGACCGATGTTGGATAGTTTATTATTCTTGGTAACTGTACCTTGCTTACATTTAATCTTTGTTTCTAGACAATCCAAGTGAAAACGCTTTAACTTTTGTCGCGTATTTTTAATTTACCGACAAAGTACTGAGACGATACTTGCGTTTTTAAATAATAATTAACTAACGTTGTTTTAAACAGGTTAACAATGGTCGAATCCTATTTTTGGTCGATAGTTCTCGAGTTTCCCTTACATATACTTAATTTAGACTTAATTTTCCATGTAATTCTTAACCACTGTTGATACTCGTAGAACAGAATTTTAAAAAACAGAAGCTTGACCAGTTTTCATTAAGTACTAGCGGCCCGCCAGCGGCTTCGCCCCGCTGCAAATTTCTCACTTTCCCGGAAGTTATTCGAATTTTTTTCGCTGTAAAAACCATCGATAGATGTACATGTGTATGTAGATGTCCATAGATGTGGTTACAGAATTCATACAAGTCTTTTTGGGGTTGTTGGTATTTCTGTAGCTCTGCCTACCCCACTCTGGGAATGAAGGCGTGATTTTATGTATGTATGTATGTAAAAACCATCCTTGGACTTCAACGAAAATTTAAAAAAAGAATCGGTGTAATTGGTCCAGGCGTTGTTGAGCTATGCGCTTACCATCACATTTTGCGATTCATTTGTATATTAAAGAAGATAACCGATTTAGGTGTAAGTAATCCAATATCAAACGGAATTTTCGATATTTTTTTCAAGTTGATTAAAAATTCACAATTCAAAATTGGTTATTATTGAGAGATTAAAATAAATATAAAACGTATGTACTTAAAAAAACCATCAAAATGATTCAAAAGTAAAACAATATATTATGACAAAAACAGTTAAATCGTTCATAATGGCCTCCTGCAGGCATTCTGTTTAATCCCCTAACACCCTGTATATTGCATAATTATATGCAAAGAGTGACGTTTACTGCATGACAATTACTTACGCGATCTCACATAGGTCTAATGAAGATACAATAGCATGTTTACGTTTTCAAGTTGCTATGTCACATGGAGCAATCAATAAAGCTCGCACGAAGTAAATGCTCCGAGTTCTGTATCTCTGTTCAGATTTTTATCAAGCGAATAAAATTGTAATAATATAAAGATTTCGAGCACAAATAAAAATGTAGGCATAAATAATATAGTTATTAATTCACATGTAAGAATACTCTTTGTTTCACTATCCGAAGTTTAGAATGTAATCGATCCCTATTTTGTATTTTCAGAGAAAGGGGTAGATAGGTAAAAAAATAAGTGAATTGGCGGGACTCTTTTATTTCCTTTATGAACATTTACTGAACCCTATAATATTACAAATATCAAGTATGTGCGTCACAAACCAAGTTAGGAAGCAACCGCTAAATGAGCTGAAAAACATTTTTTATTGCATACCTACCAGTACATACAGAACTAACATACAAACTCCATTTTTTTTTGTTAGCGGTACACATGTACTTGCCTAAGGCCATCCGTTGAGCAAATAATGATGTAGATAACTTAAGTAAGTATAGTTAAATTCTTGCTTCACAAAAATACAAATAATGCTATTGACGTTAATTGTGTAAGCCCGTTTAAAGCCTATTTCTATTTGCATTGTTTATTAATAAAATACTTTTAACTTTTAGCCTGTCACAGGTTACATACGTTATGTGTGGCATAACACTCGTAGTCCTATTGTTTGTAAAGTAACAGCGAGCTGAACTGTGGAGTGACCTTTGCGTTTGTCTTTATACCGACGCAACATTCCTGCAACAACATTGAAAGTTAGTGATCTCATGTCTCTAAACTCTACACCCTGTATAGTGCCATTTCGTTGAGTTTGCCGCAGTTTTTTGATTGCAAACTATCATAGTACGGGCGGAGCTTCCGGTAACCTTCGGGGAGGGAAGATGGCCGATTGAAAAATGTCCGGCTTTTGATTTTGATTGATTCTGTTTACTGTTTTACTCTACTCACTTGACATTGGTGAAATCACTGCGTATGTCGCGGTGGACCGCCATTAATAAAAAAGAAGAAAAAAGAAGTAGTACGGGCGGCGGGGTGTTGCAGTGTGCAATGACCTTTAATGTCCCGTCATAGTATTATTAATTGACATACGAGGGGTGATAAAAAATAGGAGATACTTTTATTGGAATATACACACTATCTGTTTGCAAAATTTTTATAACGTCATTCACTTGTTTTATTTTACCCTTTTAAAAATATTTTTACTTTTAGAGGTCAAATTTTGTAAGTACCTTCACTAAGTCATCATCAGCTCTTGATTTTTATATAGTTGTTTTTGAAAATTACTGAATGAGAAGTAGGAGAAGAAGAAAAAGAAGAAAATCGTTTATTTGGTGCAAAACACAACCTACTAAACTACTACTAAAATTAAATACATTTGGAGATTAATCGAGAATACTAAACTTAAAACTATTTTATAATGTACCAAATTGGGTGCCACTCAGCATAGTGTCAGACACTAAGGTGTCGTGACGCTGATTTTCAGGGCAACCAGAAGGGAAGAAAGCGCTGCTAGTCCTTTTATAAGTACAGTAAGAGCGTATATGTGGAGTAATGGGAACTGTTACCGAAATTATATGCATACTTAAATGGAAATAGAGGATAAACAAACATAGGGAGGTACTTAAATAGATAAATAAAATAGGGTGAAAGCGAAAGTGTAATTTAGATACCGTACAGCCGCTAGGTGTTGGACATTAGGAGTAGGAGTCAAAAGTAAGTAGACTACATAACAGGGGAAGCGGTTATCAGTTCTGAAATTTGGTCCAAGACCAAACTGGAATTTTGTCAATTAGAAGGCTCTAAAACACAATTCCTGCGGAAAATTCGTATTTTATTTTAGCTTACTTAAAATATTTTTACATAACTTTGAAAGAATCATGTTAAATAACTCTCGAAAATTAATTAGGCTCAATTAGTAAAAGCTAATGTCACAGTTATTATTTGTAGGCCTCAATAATCCTGAAAAAGGCCAAAGAACCTATCCTACATTTTGGTGACAGAGTTGGAGATAAAAAAAAACTACTAAGTTAGTATATTTATCCCTAATCATAATGATAAACCAAGGTTTTATTTTCAGTAACAACATTTTTTAATAAAACATCAGGACGTCTTCCACAGCGCGCTCCAAATAATTACAAAACTCACTCTTATTTTGCCGACTTGAAAAATGACCATACATATGTTTTTTGTTTAGCTATCACAGAAAAACAAATGAATAATGTATTTTATATATTTTTTCTCTAATTTAAGGTTGATTAGTACCATGGTATAGTTCTTTTTAAAATAATATCTATCATAATGGGGATGGTTCATATCGATTATCAAAACTTATAGTTCACCCCTCGTATTATTACGTTTACTCTTTTGACGAAAGATAGTCTCTAGCGAGAACCTTTTAATCACACGTTACATTTCCAAGTCTCCTTTACTATTCGAAAATTCGACAACTCTGCATGTCGCTCGGTTAGTTGACCTTTTCGTATTCCCAAGCACGGCTCTGCTTTTTCGTGGTAGTTTTAAGTGCGCTGGCACCAAGTGCTGGAACAACTTAACCTCTTGAAAAACCAAAAAAAAATACCAACTGGTGGTGGCTGAGTTGTCTCAACTTATTTGCGATAGTGCATTTTTGTTAATTTATATTAAGTTCATCACATATCAAATTGATTATTGAGGAATAGCTACGAATAGGTGAACATCGGGGCTCAGCTGAAAACCAGCGCTGTCGCTCCGGCTGCAGCACAGCGCTGTGTCGATCTTATAGGTGAAGTTTTATCCGGCAAGTTTAAGAAGTCCCGTCGGAGCGTACAAAACACATTTTAACGCGTCCCTTCTTAATTAGGCAGCTTTATACGACACTGAACTCGACTTACTGCCTGCTGCCTAATTGAGAAGGCACGCGCTAAAATGTGTTTTGTACGCTCCGACGGGACTTATTAAACTTGCCGGATAAAACTTCACCTATAAGATCGACGCAGCGCTGTGTTGAGAGAATCACCACCCTGAGTCCTATTTGAATTAACACTACAGTGTAAGATTTATAAATGTGCAATAATCTTATTAGTATTTTCTGTTTTTTTTTTCTATACATTTTCTGTTGCGTTGCAGTGTGTTTTCGTCAAATAAGTGTTATGAATTAGCACGCGCCTCTAAAACAGACTCACGTTTCTACATTATTTTACGTAGATTCCATCTTTCCTACTTGATGACTGTACAAAAGGAGTGACGCTGCCTCTGAAGCCAACGATCCTGGGTTCTAATCCCGGTAAGGGCAGATATTCGTGTGAGCGCGAATATTTGTTGCTGAGTCTTGAATGATTTCTATGTATATAAGTAAGTATTTCTCTATATAAGTATTTTTATCGTTGTCTAGTACCCATAGTAAAAGCCTAGAGCTTAGTTTGGGACCAGGTCAATTTGTGTGAGAGTGTACCCTTATTATTTATTATTGTTAATGACAACGTGCTAGGAAATATCAGTTCTAAATAAATACGGAGACGGGGCATTAATTGTAATCGCCATACAAATTATTTCAAAGATGTTACGTTAACATTACTTATCCGATAGCAAAAAAAAAACAATTCAGTAATATTACTTGTTATGCAAAACATTACACACCCCATTATAGCGTGTTTTTCTCCATAAGTTCGTATTAACCGCAAAATACATCTTATCGATTTTGTAACGGTGCAAATAGAGGTAAAACATAACCGCAATCCTTGATAAAACGCCAAAAACGGGAGGTTATAAGGATAATACTTATTTACCGCTTTAATTTACGTTTTATTTAATGAAGAGTAATTAACTAATTGAGTCCTTACTAATATTTTAAATGCGAAAGCATGTCTGTTTATTTGTTTTTGATTCACGCGCAGTAACGAAGTCGCACTCACGTGATTTTTGCTCAAAGGTCAACTGATAAAGCCGACTTTATATCCAGAAAAATTACACAGTTTCACCGGAATACTGAGAAGCGGGTTTCACGTGCACGGGGTCGTGAGCAAACCCTAGTACCTAATCTAATAAAATTGGCAACAAGTTTTTCGAGCTCTTTCTCATTGCACTTCTGTGACTAAAGTAGTACCGCGATTATCGATATTGTGAAGTTTAAATATTTCTAGGTTTTGAATATTACGAATATTACATACATACATAACATCACGCCTTCATTCCCAGAGTGGGGTAGGCAGAGCTACAGAAATACCAACAACTCTAAAAAGACTTGTTGATAATTCTGTAACCACATTTTGCACAATCAGGCCAAGAAGTTTACTAGTGTATTAGTGACAGGTTGCAAGCCCATCGCCTAACAATACTACAAGCCCTTATTCCCTGACTCGCCTTTTACGACATCCACGGGAAGACTTGGAGTGGCACTATTCTAACCCGGCAACCACACGGATATTGAATAAACGAAATGCCAAAGGTTTCACGTTTTATTATTATGGGTAGTTAAATATCCTACATAATAGGCAGCAAACATAAAAGTAACGCCATCTATCGAAGCCGCCTTCAAGCGCGTCTTAAAGCGGATATAATAAATAGCCGCCTTCAAAAACGCAAAAAATAACTTCTTTTAAAATTGTAGGCAAAAAACCTAATAAGTAGGTTAGTCCATCTGAAGTCGGCTTTTTTGGTGAAAATATTGTGGTCGCCGACTTCAGTTGGTTAGTCCAACCTATCCCTATTAGGTAGGTGCCTACAATTTTAAAATAAGTTATTTTTTTGCGTTTTTGAAGGCGGTTTTTTATTTTTTAAAACGTGTTTTCATTTTATATATTTTAGTGATCATAATACGCTGTTCCGTAGTCCCACTTACTAGTTGGTATAAAACTTTAATTTTCAAGCGCGCCGCAAGCAACGCCGCCGGAAAGTCATGGTGATATTTCAACAAGTTAATATTCTTCGTTGTAGTCGCTCAACTATCTTAATCGAGATATCTGATCGCCACCCTTGAAATAGGTATCGTTGAGAAGTTCCGATGGCCATCTGGGGTCTTCATCATCAGTTTCACTTCTCCAAATGATACTTTCTGAATGCAAATGGTAGATTTGTTACTAAAAATAGTAGAATCGCTATACTGGGTGATTTTGGGGTCATGATCCGGAATGGCCAAAAGTGAATAAGATGGTCATACTGCACAACTTTTCCGATGGGACCAACCACGAAATCGACAAAAAAAACAGCTGTTTCATACATTAACGGTGAATTAAATGAGAGTTAATGTATGGAAAAGCTGGATTTTTTTTGGTGATTTCGTGGTTGGTCCCATGGGAAAGGTTGTTCAGTATGACTAACTTATTCACTTTTGGCCATTCCGGATCATGACCCCAAAATCACCCAGTATGTTTGCCTGCAATATTTGAGGAGTTCCCTCAATTCCTCACTGATCCTCTCATCAGATTCAGATTTGGTGACAATGGGACCACCTCGAAAGTATACTCTATCAAACAAAAAAAAAATCAAAATCGGTCTACAATCGGTGAACATACATAAAAAAAACATACAATGTAACATATAACCTCCTCCTTTTTTGAAGTCGGTTAAAAATAAAAGTGAATATTATGATTCATAGATAGACGCCATGGGATTTGGTTATTGAACTCGTAAAACTGCATCGCGATGACTAACCCCAATAAAAGCCTATAAAACAGATGGGTTTAAAAAAGGCGTAAACTTAAATAGGTCTGTTTATGTTTTTGTTAAATAGGCTGGGAAAAGATGGGTTATCTGGTTTAATGTTACGTTTAATGGCAATGTTGCGTGTCCGATGAAATCTCCCGTGATACCAACTTTAGATCTCGTTTAAATTGACCGTTTTATGATACGACTCTTTTATTTTTAGTCTGGTTGTTTTGATTACACGTCAGGTTTGTTTTTAAGTTATAGTTAGTGGTATTTTTATCATGCCATCATTCTCTTTAACAAGAAATACGTGAATAAAATTGCCAGTGTTGTGAATTGTAATAGAGGCTGAATGTGTTTTAGGATAGTGTTGCAAAAATGTGGGAATAAATATGTATTTATTGCCGACTGTTTAAATAAAACCATTTTGCAACCATTAGTCCATTACTTATCTATTAGTTAAATATATGAATCTATACACCTAGTACTTAAAAAGCCTTTACACAAAAATTACGTGCGAAATTACATGGTTCCTTTGAAATCGCGGTATCTCAAAAGTTACTAACGTGGCTATACATGTGCTTTCCGTGTACCCTTCGAATAGTATGATAAAACCACATACAATTATTTTTTTATATTCTGAACACTACTTACTTACTTAGAGTATAATATTTTTTTTGACGTGTGTGTGTGTTTTGTGGTAATACTGGCAGCCCTATCTCACGTTTACCCATTTTGCTTGATCAGAGTTTTATAAAGATAATTAAAATCACTAAACAACCTTTTAAAGGTGTTACAGATGTGTACATTGCAGAAAATAACAAGAAATAACAAACCAACCGCCAAACAGCAGTGTTCGCATTGTTGTGTTTCGGCTTGGGGATAAGATAGCCTGGAGGTATTCCATCTTAGTCCTCAGGGTTGGCAACGCATTTGCAGTCTTAGGATTGCAGTCTTGTGAATGCAAATGTCTGTGGGTCACAGTTTCCACTTAATATCAGGTGGCATGTGTGCTCGTTTACCTTCTCAATCGTTGGAACATAACATTTTTTTTTACTAATTTTTTATGTTCTTTTTTGCTCTCGAGTATAATCATAGGATTAGAGACTGGTTTATAAATTACCTCGTCACAATGACGAAATCGACGTTCTACATCCACGCGAGCAAATTCGAGGGAATAACTAGTCATTATGTGGCTGCACGTGTTGACAACGCTGCTGTTGAGCCTTAGTGGGTCTTATTGATCTTTGTGTCCTTTTACAAACCGCGATTGTAACGTTGGTGTTCAATGTAGTAATAAGCAAGTTTTGTTTGAATCGTTTGCTTAGTAACGTAAATAGTTCTAGAACATACCTCATCTTTTTGACATGTTATTGTATCACTGTCGAGTAAATAAGAACTACCGTAACGTTTACGATACGGTAACGTGTAAAGCGCGTTAAGGTTTATCGATGCAGAATAGAGCCCAGTCTTTCATTCGTTTTATGAATCAGTAACCCAACTAAAATTCTTATTTATTTTATTGTTAAGCTTTGGAAAAACAGTTTTTGTAAGATATTCTGTTACAAGACATAAATCAATAAAACTTATTTAACTAAGAATATTTCTAATTATGAATAACCCTATGGTTAACCGCGCCAACCCTACAGGGATAAAGCAAAGGAATACTAGGCTCATTCGTTAGCTAGCATTGACGTCAGCAGTCAGCACGTTCGTAATAACCTATTTCAAGCAGGAATATCACTGTCAATTGTTTATTTTTAATTAATAACTATCCAGCAAAGGCAGCGGTTGCAATTTTGAGTATTACCCTAGCCCGCACATCATTGCATCGATCCAGAATTCGGCACGAGTCCAAGTTAAAGTTGTACCAAGTAAGCACTCGCACGCAGTCTCCACTCCGCGTTCGAAGGCGACGCGCGCGTCGTCGCTCCACCGACCATCGCACGCGCAAACAAACAGTGACGATCTGACGATCCAAGTGTCTAAAATGCCGTGCCAATTCAGGAAATTTGTGAAGTGCTAGCATAATGCCCGAGTGTACGGAACAGTTCCCGTTTACCATACCGATCATTCGCTACACCATGGATGAACAGGACAGGAGCGAGGAGCGGCAGCCGGTGGCCAAGAAGATGTCACTTCTCACCCCAGTGAAGATTGAGACCCCTGACAATGGGAGGAGGTTATCGGAGCCGACGAGGTACCACATACCACCGCAGTGTAACAACAGGCTCTCGCCACGAAGCGCTCGAAAGCGGGATGCTAGACGTAACTCAAAAACAGACACAAGCGACGACACTCCAAAAGACTCCTTCGGTCTCAAGCCATGCAACTGTGAGGAGTGCCGGGCTTCAAGTCCTTTGCCTCCTGGATACGGACCCGAGACGCTGTCTCCTGGCTATGACCAGATGAAGAGGTCTCTACTTGAAGTGCCTTGGTCTGAAGATTACGCTGAAGCTTCTAGTGACGATCTCAGCTCCGAGTGGGACTCTGACGTGCCCGAACCTCAGCCGCCTACGCACAAGGTAAATATTAACTGACTACAAACTACAAAGGTTTCTGAGTTCTACAAGTTCTGACCTTTTCAGAAAACAGACAACAATGGCACGTTTTTATAAACGTGCGCGGATGAAACGTTTGAAACCAAATGACAGTCTAATTAATTCAAGCAGAGCTCAAAAACTAATTGCCTACTCGTCGCTGTTCCGATTGTAAATTATCAAAACCACCTTCTATATACAGTCATCGTTAAATGAGACCTGTCTTCAACAAATTGATAGACAACTGCTAAATGTATCAAAAACTGGTAATGAACGTGCGTCACACCGTAAGAATACATAATTAACGTCAACCATTCAAATGGAAATTACAGCTGTGTAAAAAGATTTTGCTTAATGTCCAAACGAAACTGATGCTATATAAATACGTCAGGAAAGCGTATTGAGACGTTTTGGTCACGCTGGTAAACAAGAGAACGTTCATTTCATCTTGTTAACACATACGTTATACTTTTTATTGTATACGCAGCCGCCTGTAATTGTTAGACAACTATCAAATCCAAGGAACTTTTTAGCCTCAACGTTATGTTTGGCCGACAATAATGACTATGAACTTTTTTTTGTAGATGTACAAGTCGTCAATGCAAATAAATAACCCTTGTAATAAAAACGGATAAGTTACCAACTTTCTCTTAAATGTGTTTGCGAATAAAACTAAACATTAAACACAACAGGTTCAATTCAGGCGGAAACCTAAAAGCCATTTTATACATAAGTTAGATAATTCTAGTTGCTCATTCACATAAAGATCAAATCAAGAAGCTGTAAATTTAAACTGTGGCGTTGAAACGACATCCGACGTTTATGAGTCGTTTTGATTAATGAGAAAATATGTAGGCCTCTGATACAGCTCTACAACTCAATCGGTTTACAAGTTGTGACAGACGGACGGACAGCCAGTTGGATGTAGATAAGGGATAGAGGATTATGGATGGTGCCCTGATTTTAAGTGGATTATAAAAGTACAAAAAGAACTTTATGGATTGCCGGAATGAATAAAGTTTTGATAGAGTTAAACAGATTAAAGTAACGGGTAACTTTTAACTACAGGGCCTCTATTCTACAAGGTAATAACGATATCGTTTTTGACCTGTTTCCGTATTGTCAACGTTTTGATAACTCTTATGTCATTTACAATAATGGCGACTGTAACATAAACGATTATTAAACGTATCAAACACGATATCGTTTTAACGCACCCGAATAGAGGCCCTGATGGATAACTGCCGGATCGTTGAAAAGTCGTTAAAAGTCATAGTTTCATAATGGCCGCTAGGAACAATGCAAATGTGTCATACACACTCTTAAAAACAAAAGTTGTCTCTTCTGTGGTCAATAGTTAAAAGCTTGTGTGAATATAAGTTATGTTTTTATATGATAGGTCTAAAGCAGTCCTGACGGCGTTTTTGCGGGAATGGACTTAGCCAGAAAATTAGGCCTTAAAAACGTTAAGTTTCGGTGTGTCCACAGGAAAGACGGTAACCTAAGTTTGTGTATGACCCAAATATGCGTTGCTTTTCCCGGCCTCTATCTCACTTTATCCCATCTCGTTTTTTAATTAAATATCAACACACATTTATGTTTCTTTGTCACCTTAGTTAGTTTAAATTTTGCAATTCAATTTTTCACTAGTTCTCGCTATTGGAGTTGTCAATATTATAGTGTCAAAAAGCTGATGTGATGATGGAATCTAAAGGTACTAATTAGATCTCGTCTGTACCAAAGTAAGACGTTCTGATTTTGTACCCGTGTTGGTTTGGTCTCATAAATGTCTGTACAAAAAAGTATAGTCGGCAACAAAAGTTTATCTCAATTTTTATTTTTGACAGATTAGTAATGGTGATTTTTACTGTCAAGTGAATCAGGGCTACCATAACACAGTTTAAGGCAAAGTGGAATCTAGATCCTAGTGCGGTTATTCTCTAAAGTGGTTGGTTAAGAATCTTAAGATTATAAAAGTCCTTCTCCAGCTGGGTTTGAAGCTAAACCTGGAGCACAGTAGGAAGGCAATTTCTGTAATGGTTATTATATAATCTATTGTATACATAACAATGCTGGTCGATCTAATCCTGTAATTAAAGTTTAAATTAATCAGATATCTACCTACTCTATGGTGTTTTAAAGTTAATTAATGATCTGTATCTCAACATTGACATTTACTAGTTATTGTTTTTTAAGGCTCTTGTCAGGCTCAAGGTGCAACAAACTATGAACGAACGCGGTTAGTTAAAATTCCTATTCGTTTCATCGGTTAGGCAACTCGGCCCTGAAGCTCGAGGCGAAACCGTTTTGATTTGCATTGTCGTTTAGATTCACGCGGCTTTGTGTCATATTTTATTTCAGTATTATCGAAAAATATATCGGTTAAATATACTAATCTAGGGGTCAGATGCCAACCGTCCGAATGAATTGGATCCTGATTGGATTTTGGAGTTGAAATTAAAAATTTAGAACATTGGTACATGATGATAATGATGGGTGGGGACGCCCGGCCGGTCGATCAGTCTCCCGGTCATTCCTTTAAATAGGTAAATACCTCAATTTAGTTAAGGCATCCGTGATCGGTATCTCCACGAAAGTGCTATAATATTTTGCCAAAAAACGTATAGAAATAATAAAGTTTTTGCATTTGTCCAAAATTAATATTTTCCTCGTTCAAAAATATGTATAGTCGATAATTCTTACAAATAAATGTATAGGTTTATAGGTTGATCGTGTGATTGCCGGTTTAGAATAGTGCCACTTCATGTCTTCCCGTGGATGTCGTAAGAGGCGACTAAGGGAATAAAAGCTTGTAGTACTGCTAGGCGATGGGCTTGCAACCTGTCACTGGTGAACATCTTGGCCTGATTGTGCAAAATGTGGATACAGAACTATCAAGAAGTCTTTTTAGAGTTGTTGGCATTTCTATACCTCTGCCTACTCAACCCTGGGAATGAAGGCGTGATGTTATGTGTGTGTAAATGTATAGGTACGTAAATAAGCAAAAAAGTGGAATCGTACCCGTCATAAATTAATTTCAAATTACATTAATATATTGGCATAATTATATGTTACTTTATTTTAATGACGATTGAGATTAATATTATTGTAGGTGCGGATTGTTAATGTTCATTGTGAAGTCGTTATCCTTGGGCGAGAGACGTATGACATTGATGGGTATAGTAGCAAGTCGGTATCATAATTAGATGATTTGTATAACGATAGATGCGTCACGCTCGCTCGGACCTGCAGTTTGTTATTAAACACGAGGTGGTTCACCTTGCAACATTTTATTAGACGTAATAGCTATGTATTGTTTACGAGTTCTGGTGTTCCCTTGCAAAATAAGGTTGCGGATCATTTGATTATATTTTCTTATCGTTTGATTTAGATTTGAGGCATCATGGTAACTGTCTAAAAGCATAAATTACTACACTTTACACTAAATAATCTTGTTAAGGTGACTTCCAGCACCATATAACAAACTTGCATCCACTCCCAGCACATTATAACAATTTTGTAAAAACACGTCGGGTAAAATGACGATACAATTCTTAACAGTCGTTTGTTTATATCGGTTAGACAATTAAGATTGTTAAAGTATGTTACTTTGTGCTAAATATAGCTTGGTTATATTTTTATCAGTTCATGGAAAATACCAGGAATCGAAATAATTTAATACCTTTTCAAATAGACATATTTTTTTAGGTTAAGTACCTAAAACTTGGATGGTCTGAATTTAATACATTTTTAAAATTCATTTACACTTTGCTAAAATTTAAATGTAAAGTCACATAGACTAGGGCTCGTAAAACAGAAGTTGGCAACAATTGCACCCGCATCTATTTCTTTTATTTCTCTAAATTTTACAATAATGTGAACTTTTGTCTTTATTTATTATATGTACTATGCTTACGCACTATCCGATGATGATGTTTTGTTTAAATAATTCAATTGCAGGAATTAATATAAGTCCCCACAAATCATTCTGAAGGTCGTTCCACATTACGATTAACTGGAAGATGTTTTTGTTTAGTCTTTGAGCTAGTCATTAGTTAATAATGTCATGACCTATTGGAATATGTCACCGAGGTAATGGATTGTACACATATTGACATGTAAATAAGGAAAGCCAAGACGTTTTCAAGGGCAGTATCATATTATTGATTGAGATGATACAGAAGGCAGATGATGTTAAATTAAAGAAAAAAAAAACTGTCATATTTTGTGCCGTGTGGTTGCCAGATTAGAGTAGTGCCAATCCATGTCTTCCCGTGGATATCGTAAGAGGTTACTAAGGGAATAAAGGCTTGTAAGTAGTACTGTTAGGCGATGGGCTTGCAACCTGTCACTAATACACTGGTACACATGCTAGCCTGTTGGTGCAAAATGTGGTTACAGAATTATCAGCAAGTCTTTTTAGAGTTGTTAGTATTTCTAAAGCTCTGCCTACCCCACCCTGGGAATGAAGGCGTGATGTTAATGTATGTAACATATGTTATATAAAACTAAGTGAAATTTTCAGTTTTCAACCGTGTTGACTAACAATACTTCTCTCTTCTCTAATTTTCTGCTACTTCACTATTTCTTTTCGTCGGGGGTCGATTTTCGAAAAACCCTTTCCTGCTGCACCCTTCTGTAACCAAGGAAAATTTCTTCAAAATTTTCTAAGTCTGTTGCCATATTTTTTTAAAAACATCATCATTTTCTATCACTTCCGTAGTTTTACTATGATTTCCTTTACGTTTTCTTATTGTTTTTTTCTTCTATCTCATGCTTCGTGTGTTGTCATTGTTTGTCTGTTTTGGAGGATGTATGTATGTATGTTAGGATGTATGTTATATATTATGATTAAAATTTTTACTTTATGTATTTATATTTGGTTGATATATAAATAGTTTCAATTTCGAATTTGAATTACTTTAATTGTTTCTTTTAGTTGTTTAATTTGAGTTCTAAACGAATTAGTTTACACCGCCTGCCATGAATTTGTGTCCTCAGTTATTTCTCTATCCAAGGTTGTCTGGAAGAGATTGCTATTTAGCGGTAAGACCGCCTGTTGTGATTTAAATGTACTGTTCCGTGTTCTGTTTTTTTTTGGTGTTCAATAAAGAGTTTTTGTATTGTATTGTATTGGATATGAATCGATATGTATATTCTTTGCTAAGTTACCAGCCCGCAAAAGTATACTCAAGTTTTGGCCCAGTAATTTTAAAATTAACCACTAGTGACTCACTGAGATGGAATTATTGTCTTAATACAGTGCCATACGGCTCGTATTGGTGGCAAAAAAAAACACGTGTTATGCGAGTCACCCACGCACCATACAAATTGGAATAGCTCAAATGGATACGCTAAACAAATATTTGTCTATAAGATTTTGGAGATGTTATGATATGACTGTGAAGATGAACTTTAACAAGTACACTTACGTTTGAAGGATGGGTTTCTATTCTACTGCGTTATAACGATATCGCGTTTGACCTGTTTCAGCATCGTTTATGTCACAGTCGCCATTATTGTAAATGATATAAGAGTTATCGATACGTTGACAATAAGAAAAACACGTCAAAGATGATATCGTTATTACCGTGTAGAATCCCAGCCCAGGGGCCCTAGCCAAGATGCAAACGCTCCT
This sequence comes from Acleris holmiana, assembly GCA_949316455.1. Taxonomy (NCBI): domain Eukaryota; kingdom Metazoa; phylum Arthropoda; class Insecta; order Lepidoptera; family Tortricidae; genus Acleris; species Acleris holmiana. The sequence goes on along the minus strand of OX438776.1, from coordinate 13,286,955 downwards.
AACGTTTCCCATACATTTTGAGCGATAGAAAAGAAAAACGTTAGGAGCGTTTGCATCTTGGCTAGGGCCCCAGGTCCATAATGTGCCAGTATTCTTTCTTATATCGTCGGATCATCGCGCTGGTGGTTTGAACTTGGCAAAGGTATTTAATCTGTAAAAAACATGTGCTCAAGTCATATTTATCATTTATATACTATAGGTATCCAATAGCGTTACAGGTATTTTAATGTAGATCTTTGGGTCGTATACTTCAAAGCCACTTAAATATTAAAAACTATCAAACCCGTCTAACTTTCGAATAGGGACTCGAACAGACAAAGCAATAAATTAAATTCTTAAAAAACACGGCGTTATTACTATAGATACAATACCTACTATAATAATAAATCTATTTAAAATATCCTGCAGATCTTTATTCTCGGCTGTTTCCAAAAACCAAAGACAGCAAACAGATAAAATAACTTACAAGATGTATCGACTCGCAAAAAGTAATCGATGTTCCCACACTAGCCATGTACAAGCTAAATTATTAACCATAACATGCAGTTCTATTGAATCGCTTTTTGCCTCTTCATTCCCGCTCTTACGTTTATCGCGTATCGATTTATCCAACATCGATTACTTGATCGATAAACGCTTTCACTGCAATGGGTGTCAGTGTTGGTGGTAAGGTCTGCTCCCCACTTGATGTGGGAGTAAGTAGAAATTTTAAAGGCTACAAAACTATTTTTGATAAGGTTGTTAAAAGTTATTTGAATTATGATGTTTTATTTGTAGACGCGGTCTTTTTGCTTGTTATTAATTAAAATTGAGAGGACTGTGTAGCTAAAAATGTCCATACAAAATGCGATAACCCTTTTTTCCCCTAAAACGTCAGATTTTAACGATTTTTGAACATGTTAAAGATATCATTAAAAACTATCTGTACGTTTTCCTTTCGAAGAAAATATTTATTGGAATCAAAATAAAATAAAAAAAACAAAAGCGTAAACGTACAGATCTAGTTTTTCATAATATCTACAGCATATTCAAAAATAGTGGAAGTCGGATTAGATTTAGGGGATGAGAAACGTTATCGCCCGGAGCTAAATTTGTATGGATATTATCTTTGACAGCTACGCGATTAAGACATTGCTTCAATCCTCTTAAGTTTTTTGGTTTGTTTTGCATTGTGATTTGCATTATGTTTACAATAGATACTGCATGACAGTTTGAACATGGCAGTTTTGATTGACATGAAAGTTTGCAAAAAGTTACAAAGTCAAAACGGTCATGTTATTTTTCATTTGTCCTATCTTCCACGCAAGTCACCTTGTCCTTAGCATTGGCAGTGTAGCATTTGTAAATTGTACTGTGTTCTTCTTTGCAGTCGCCTTATCACAAAGAAAGCTCTCCTTATTTTATAGCAAGTGATAGCGGCGCATACGCTGTGTGCAGAAGCCGCATGCACCGTTACTGGGTCAGGCCTGTGCCAATAACCTCTATTTACTTTCACGCACTCACGCATTGTACTATTGTGCCCCAACCTTTATGACTCGTGCACGTCTCTAAATAGATGGGTGACAGTCACACCTATGATCTACTGAGTTCTAGAGTGTATTAGGATATGAACTACCTACTACTAGCTAAGAATACTACTAGGTTTAGACCAACAGCAGGATTTGCTGTCACCAGATATGGTGTGGAACACATGGTGGTGGTGATGATGGTTTTCTGAAGCTTGCGACTCTGTCAGTTGCATACGCATATACGTGTATATATCGATGTATGTATGTAAGCATTTTGTTGTAGAAACAAAATGGATAACAATTATACAGTAGACAAAAATATAGCAGGAATGTACAAAGGCAAACTCATCCCTTTTGCTTGCAGAAGCAAGATGGGCTAATGCTAAGTGAACTAGAGGCCCAGGTAGAGTCAAAAAAGTGCTAGTTATTTTTGTGTTTAGGTACAGTTTGATTTTGTGTTGCTATTTCACTAATAAACAAGTAAGTAAGTATTTTAACTGATGAAGGCTAAGGGAGTCCGCCGTTCGACTGAAATATTTTTGGTTGATTATCATATCCCAAATTGAGATTTTCCATAACGCTATTTGTTTTATTTTTTTATTTATTTTTTGGGATGCCGAGACTATTAAATAACGTCAGTTAGGTTGAGTTAGAAGATAGACTATAAAAAAATGCTGCCAAGGGCGAGTTAGGCGACTAATGTCAATATTGAAAAATGACTAGGTATAAAAATGTCGACATCTTAATGTCGAAAAATAACAAAGACTAGAATTATTTTTGTCGATATATAAAAATGTCGACATATAACAATGACCATCTGAATTTTGTTTATGTATAAAAATGACGACAGTGGGTAGTAGGAGCTCCACGGTAGCTGAGCTCCGTCAACCCTCTTATTTCAAATCGATTAGACAGTGTCGACGGAGCCCCGCTCGCGCGGAGCTCCTGTTTCTGGGTGGTTTGGCCCTCCGGGCCTGCTGCAAAACTAACATAACCTAAACCTACCTAGCCCCTGTTCCACCAATCCCCCCTCGTCTTAATTCCATTTTGACATTATTATACTTCGTCATTGTTTTACTTCGTCGTTATTATTACTCGACATTTTTATACTTCGACTTTTTTATGTTTGATAAATTGGCATTATTGTATCTCGTCATTTTTCAATATAGACATTAGTTGAATAAACCCCAAGGGCACATGATAATTTGGGAAATGATACATTCGGCTACAATTTATTCATTTATGAAGTAAATCTTCTGCCCTCTCATCTATTAACTGATTGACGGTAATTAAAGGTTTAATTAACAACATTCTAATAAACCTCAGCTGCTGACGTCCGACTAATGACTCATTCAATTAGTTAATTAAAAACGCGTGACGTTAATTAAGGTTTGTTTGTCAGCCGCTTTACAAGAACTTCTAGAAAGCAATTGTTTTTAATGGTCTCGGCCCAGATATTTTTTTTCTTTCGGCGTCGAGACCCTTGGTCTGTGGGTTCCTAGCGCTCAAAGCCTCTCCAGAAATTCCAAAGAGGCTCATTGACGTCAAGGGAGAGGAGACTGAAGAGCTGGTAGTTTCCTCGTTCAACGTATTAGTTGAGCAATTCAGCGAGAAAATGCTGCAAGCTTCTTCGGGAGAATCCCACAGGAGCCTTTTCTTGGGGAGCCTGCCGTTTGGCCAAAATATTTTTGGTCAAATTTATCATTTCCCAAAAATTTTATTTGCCAAACCAATGTTATATAAATTATTCAGAATTTATTTTAGTACCATCGTGTAGATCCCTATGGCTTAGGTTAGATGAGCTTTTATAAAATCCTGAAATATTTACGGTTACAGAAAACAAAGTGGGTTGGCAAATGAAAATTTGGGAAATGAAACATTTGACCAAAAACTTTTTGACGAAACGAAGGTAACCCCTTTTTTATATGGTTAGTGGGCGTTCAATTTTTCATTTGTTTTATAGGTAGGTATTGTTAAATACAGTAGGTACTTGTGACTAATAGTAATATAATTAATTTAAAATACTTACATTACTAATTACATTTTTGTACGCCAAAAAAAATCCTTTAATAAAGACTCCTAGAATAACTACGGAACAATTAAACATTGTTCCAATGTAAACTAACCAATAATATTTAAATTATAATTTTTGAACTTGTTGTTGGTCACGAATAAACCATTTTTTCTTTCTTTCTTTCTTTCAACGTCTACAGCTTATCTCTATGGCGCCAGTTTAAATAGGCATAACTTGTACATAGGTTCACTTTGTTTAATGATTAATTCCCTTTTAGGGGAACCTAGATTAATGAAGTACCCAAAGGGTGCCAATTGGGACTTTGTTACTAAGGCTCCGCTGTCCGTCCGTCTGCCACAGGGCTGTTTTCTTTTAAAGCGTAATAGCTACAAACTTTCTTAAATTTATTTCTTTACAAATTGTTTCTTACTAGGATCGCTATAGCTAATAAAAATAAATTAAAGGAGATCCCTATGCAAGAACGTTGCGGAACCGTTCGTGTCCGAGACCTACTCGCACTTGGTCGGTTTTTGTAAGGAGTCAAGACGACTTATAACCCTTTCTACACTGGAGCCACAGAACTAATTGTCGTCAGTTAAGCTTGTTGATTACATAACTGCGTCTGCGCAGGTCACTGATAACAGGGATAACGATAACCCTTCGTCTGCCGCGCATGGCTGTTGGACTTCGGCATTTGGCGCCACAAGCTTCCAAGTTATTAATAGTCTTATGCAACGGACTGCGTTTGCGCAGAATTTGTTTTTCGCTATTCACTTTGAAACTCTTTGATTTTCCGGGATAAAAAGTACCCTATGTTTATCTCTAGGCTAATTACAAACTTTGCATCCGTTTCATCCCTTTTGGGGGTGAATTTCCAGAAATCCTTTCTAAGTGCAACACTACATGCCTACTTGCCAAATTTGGAATCTCTAGACCCCGCGGTTTGGGCTGTCAGTCAGTCACTCACTCGGTCAGTTTCTTCTTTTATATATTTAAATAAACTACAGCAAATTTGCTTTTCCGTGTCGATGTCGCCGTTGCTTGGGTTAAAAAACAGTGACAAATTAATGGCTTCACACGTATCTAACTCGCTTCTGCAATGCTTTTGCAGATGTATGTGTAAGCTTGTACACAGGTAACGATTATTACTGACGTTCGTTCTTACACAAGCACGGTAATGTGTGCGTGAAGTTACTTCAGAATAATTGTTGTGTTGGATTTACACTCAAAGACCGCACCTCATAAGTGATTTTATTATTACTGACTACGAGACTGTAATAATATATAACTATGCCATGTAAACAAATGAACTTACTCGTATCCCGTCTGAAGCTATTCAAAGCAATAAAATAACACATTTAATACTTTGTTGCTATCAAAACTACTGCATTTATTTTCAAAGTTAAAGTTACTGAGTATTTGACGGCGACGCGTTAGCCTAGTTGGTAGCGACCGGCTGCGAAGCCGGGTTCGATTCCTGTTGTGGGCAAATTTTCATGTGGTGGGTGCCAATCGTGGATGTTTTCTATTTATTTAAGTATTTATTTCTCAATATATAAGTATGTTTATCATTGTCTCATACCTAGCTCAAGAGTTTAGTTTGGGACTAAGTTTGTGAGAAATTGTCCTCTGAAGTTTATTTGTGAGTCTTGGTTTTTTTCTATGTATTTAAGTATATATTTCTCTATACAGGGTATTTTTTTTTATCAGTGCACACATTTTAAAATATGATTTTGTATCGTTAATATAATATATTACGACAATAAAACGAGTTCAAAATATATTTTTTTTGTTGCAAATTATCTCTCTTTTACCTTCTCGTGTGGACACAAAGCCACACTAGAAATGATGACATGGGTTGTCAAGCTGTAGGTATGCGATACACTGTACTGATATTCTAAATTTGAAATTTCATTTATTAACTTACTTAACAACACTCCCCTCTCCTGCATTAGAGGGTCCATGAATATCGTTAAGTTAGTGGAATCATTGAATCGGCAATATCCCTAATATTTTTTAAGCTAGATTAAACATAACATGTGTTATTGATTAACAATAGCGAGGCAAATATTAAAATTTGTGCACCTATTAAAAAATACCCTGTATAAGTAAGTTCATTGTTGCCTAGTACCAATAGTACAAGCCTTAGCCTAGAGTTTAGTTTGGGACTACGTTAATTTGTGTGACATTGTCCTATGGTGATATTTAATAAAATAAACCAAAGTTTCAAATTATGAACTTTTAGCTTTTATTTAGAACCTACAAATTTAATTATAGCTCTGTTACGTTCATAAAAAAAATGCCGGACGTGTCAGCACTTTACGTTTAAATGTCTTAAAGTAACAGTAAAATGGGTCAAGCAGTTGATTTTTAGTCGTCAAATTCAATAACTTTTATGTGTAGGCAATTGTATGGTAAACACACAAGCGTTCATAATTATGTGGCCACCACAAGTAGGTACCCATTAAGGAAATGTACCAACAAGGACAAAAACCGACCGATTTCGGAGTCCTCAATATACTCGACTTAAATTGATAACATGTAAAAAACAAGGAGATAACATGTTTGAAACTAATTTCGCACGCAATGACGTAACACGCTTGCGAATTAAGTGCGTCTCACTCTAACTAATTTAGTCAGAAAAAGACGCTAAGAGCTATCAGTTTCGCGAGACGTGCAGATATCGCATATAAAATGTAATGACTCTTAATTACTGGAAGTTATTTATACTTCACATGGACTTTATTATGGTATTAATTACTGCCTTTATCTCTAAAACTGGATCTTAAATACTCAATGGAACAGATTGACTGATACAGACTGGAAACGCGAAGTTTTAACCTGATGACTAGAGTGATTGGTTATGATAAAAAATAAACAAGTATTTTGTAAGACCGGTTTTGGAACAGCTCACTGGATTATATCTGTTGTTCAGGTATTGTTAAATAACAGGTATTCTTAATAATTTGTAGTATATACGCAATATTAACAATGATTTGCAATTTTTTATTGCGTTTTAATGAGTTGTCTGGAGATTTTTAGCGATAAACCGTAATTGTTGGTCTTGTTTTAGTATTCGTTTTGTGTAAGTTTATTATATATTTGGACATTTATTAAAATAAATATTATATTTCTTAAAATACACCATCGATTATTAATCATAAAGTATCGTTTATCTTTAATTTCATTACGGAAAAGGTCCAAAAATATATTCAGACTCTTTGCCTAGAGTTCGCCTCTTTGACTGAAAAACTTTATCGTGCACGGCAATAAATTCTTGTATGGATTTGAAGTGCTTAAACACGATTTAGTGTCTTAAATTAAGTTTAACTTTTTGGTGCACGCCCGCATAAAAGCGAGATAGATTTACATTATTTTGGGAACGTTGTCCTTTAAAAAATGCTGTTTACTGTTACTGCCAATATTCGTTTTTACGTGGCAATTTGCGAAATTTTGGGTTTACTCCGAAATTAGTACACTTTGCATTATTTAGTACGTTACGAAGCAAAACAACTCGGTTAGCGATCGGGTCCCAGCTTTAGCACAGTTGAATCATAGAAACCAAACAGCCAGAACAATAGGTCCGTGGATACACTGTTTTGCATGAAATTATCAAAGCGTAATATTGCAATGTTTTAATTTTGCGCACGCTTGCAATTATTTTTGACTTATTCTATGTAAGAACGACTGTTTAATTAGATGTTGCGTTTCTGAAAAGTAAATAGGTTATACATTAATTACTCAAAGAACGTTTAAAGATAAATAAGCATAAACACGGCGATGGGCTTGCAACCTGTCACTAAAACTCTACAGCTTGGCAAAAAAGTGTACAAATGGAACCACAAATATTTTTACCGGCAACACTTAATTGTTTTTTACAAAAGTACGTAAGAGTTGCCATGTAAAATCGAATTTAACATAGACAGTGGCGCTCCTATTATTTTCTACTCTTTTTTGCCAGACTATACTTAAACTTCTTGGCCTGATTTTGCAGGGTGTGGTTATGTAATTATAAATAAGTCATTTTAGAGTTGTTGGTGGTTCTTTGGCTGTGTCTACCCCACTCAGGGATTGAAGGCGTGATGTTATGTATGGATGTAAGCATAAACATTTTAGAATTATTATAATAATTATTGGGTATATTGGTTCGACCCTACTTGAAATGTATCAGCAGCGGAATTATAGTCCATTGTTGAACCATTTAAAGATTTTAACGTACAGTGTAGATCTCTGAGTTGTGACATGAATAATAATAATGTTTTTAACTTTTTAAAATAGTGGCACAAAGAGCTCATAAAAAAATAAACCTTTAACTTGCAAACAATAATTAACTGAATAATACTTACACGTGTGTATTTATTAATTCTATAGTAGTACTTAACTACTTTGTACTGAACAATGAGATGATAAGGCGTTTTTATGCGGCAATGCAAGCTTTTGTCATCGACGCTGTATTACTACATTGTCACAGGGTGGATTCGAAATCTTAGCCCATCCAATAACTAGAACAAGTTCAGAATGAACTTGTAGGATTTGAATCTTAATCTTAACTTCTTACTATTATTTATGCGAAAGTTTGGTTACCGTGGCTGGGCCCTAGCCAAGATGCAAACGCTCCTAGCGATATTCTTTTCTATCGCTCAAAATGTATGGGCTGACATTCTCGTGCGTTTCGATAAACCACGTGGTCGACTGTCATCCCACATCATGTCATGTCATGTGTGTGTGTGTTGGTCCTGGGTTCAAATCCTGGTATGGGCAAATATTTGTGTGATGAGTACGAGTATTTGTTCCTGAGTCTTGGATGTTTTCTATGTATCTAAGTATATATTTCTCTATGTAAGTAAGTTTATCGTTGCCTGGTACAAGCCTAGAGCTTAGTTTGGGACTAGTTCAATTTGTGTGACATTGTCCTGTGATTTATTATTATTATTTTTATTAGTTAAGGGAATAGCAATAATCTACATGGACTTGTCAAACTAGCATGCAAATATGGATTGAAGCTAAAAGCTTGTTGATACATTTTATAATTATCAAATGCTAAAACTCGCTTAGCGCTGCGCGTTGCCTAAATTAATAATAATTGCTGTCAAATAAATTGTACGGTGTCAAAACATCTTCCAAGAGCCGGAAGTGGCATGCGGGTGAAATCGATATTGACCTTCTTCAGAGTAGGTTGACAGTGACGGAAATATAAATAAAATTGGCGACATCGCGCTTCATTCGCTAGGTTGGTATTGCTGTAATATATGATGTAGCTTTACAGGGCCTCTATTCAGGTGCGTTAAAACGATATCGTGTTTGACACGTTTAAGAATCGTTTATGTCACAGTCGCCATTATTGTAAATGACATAAGAGTTATCAAAACGTTGACAATACGGAAACAGGTCAAAAACGATATCGTTATAACGCACTTGAATAGAGGCCCTGGTCACATTATACAGCCACATTGAGGTTCGTATTAATAAACCGGGCTGAGGTCTTTAACGGATTACCTTCGTCTCGTCAAAAAGATTTTGGTCAAATGTTTCATTTGCCAACCCACTTTGTTTTCTGTAACCGTAAATATATCAGGATTTCATAAAAGCTAACCTAACCTAACCTATAGGGTTCTACACGACGGTGCTAAAATAAATTCTGAAAAATTTATATAAAATTGGTTCGGCAAATGAAAAATTTGGGAAATAGTTCATTTGGCCAAAAATATTTTGGCCAAACGGCAGGCTCCCGTCTTTAACGTATTCGTATTATTTTCAACTCGGCCGCCTGTCAAGTAGGTAACAGTTATCAAAACGTTGACAATACGGAAACATTGAACGAATTGTACGTATTTAGAATCATGTAGACACATGGAAGCATTCTATACAAGTTTGTGCTCGCGACTCCGTCCGCGTGGAAGTGATTTATCATTATTTCCTCACGGACGCTCCATTACTCCGGGCTCGACCTAAGAGTGTCGTGATCCTGGTTAAATTGATATTTTGGTTCGTTTGCGTACAGAATTGTATAAAACAAGTCCGTCCACTTTTGAATGTCTTGAGGTATCTCTACATAGTTAATGCGTTCACCGCCCATGACACACATGATCCATCGACAATAATACCAATTTCGATTACTGGCGCTGAATAATTTCAAGAAAAAAACGCTTCACGGTACAGTTTATCGGCGATGTTAATGAGAGCCTTGGGCCAGTGACAGTCGTTGAAAAGGTTGCCATTAACAATGGTTTAAAGCAATTTGTTCGGGAATTGATTTGACCTGACGTTGATTTGGAGCTGCAGTGTAAGCGGCTGGAAATAAGAGGGTAGTATACATGTGTTTTAAGTTAAAGCAAAAAAAAAGTTAATCTTAAAAAAGGGTCCTTAAAAATTATCTAATAGGGCCTTTAACTACCTAGTTCAAGTTAAGAGAGTAGCAATAGAAAAAAAAATTGTCATAATTATTGAATATTGGTGTACAACTGAGGACTTTTCATAAAGTTCTAGAGTTTTCCTTTTCTCTTGATATAGAGAAGGAAAAAAGCAAACAGGCCACCTGATATTAAGTAGGATCTGAGACCCATGGTTTTTCTTTCTCAAGACTACAATCTTAAGACTGATAAAGTGTTGTCAAACCTCAGGACCAAGATGGATTTTTAGTTAGTAACTCTACCGGTTATCTTCTTCCCACACCGGAACGATAATGCGAACACTGTTGATTAGCAGTAAGTCAAAGAATAAGATGGTGGTAGCTATCCGGACGTTCCCAGCACTGTGAAGACACGCTCTTGCTTACGTGTGTATATAAAAACAAAATAAATACGTATATCGCTCACAGTCGCTCCACTCCAAAAATATAAATCAGGTGCTGTAATCACATAATTCTTTCTTTAAATTATATACTTTACAACAAAGTAACGTTTTCCACTCTACAGTAATGTTTTGTCCCCGTGACTTCCATTTGTCGTGACATTTCCAGTTTTTGCAATAATTGCGGCAATTTAAATAATGTCTTGTTTTCGGTTTCGCAATGTTCAATACTTGCGCTAAAGTGTAACATAAAAGATTTTAACTGACAGGCGTACACTTTTTTAAACGTGGACAAGATTCGGTACAAGTGAATATTAAAACGACTTCGTATTTTGTCGAATAAGTTCGTATTTACCACGCTTTCTCAGTTAGCTTATGGAAGGGTTCTTAAGAGAACTGTGAAGCAAAAAGAAATCCATTCAAAATGCGATAACGTTCTTCTCCCTTTAAACGTTGTCCGATTTTATCAATTTTTGAATATGTTGTAGATATTATGAAGAACTTGGTATGTACGTTTTACTTTCCAAGAAAATATTTATTGGGAAGAAACAAATTATTAAAAAACGGAAACGTACAAACCTAGTATTTCATGTGAACTTCAATATCGTCGTCTTACTTACTGAAACTCGTATCTGCATATTTTTTTTGCTGTTGGTAATTTCTTTATTATTCATAAATACTTCGAGGCAAAAAGTTTACCAACAGCAAATAAAATATGCAGATATGAGTTTGAGTAAGTATGACGACGATATGTTTAACAAAACGTGGAAATCGGATTAGATTTAGGGGGTGAGAAACGTTATCGCCTGGAGCTAAATGTGTATGTATTCTTTTTGACTACGCGATTTAAGGATAGCTCTACAATCTTCTAAAGCCAAATGAGAAAGCCAGATAAACTAACTTATCCGCCAAAATGCGATTTATGAATATTTAATAATTATATCCTGTGGTGCTAGAGATGTTGCATTCGACAATCGTTAGCGATTATGTTTCGATTGATAAAGGTATGGAATTGACGTAAGCCACCGAGATAGTAACGTGACACTTACGTCAATTCCATATATTTTTCAATCAAAACATAATCGCTAGCGAGTGTCGAATAAACCTTGTCTAGCACCTCTGAACTTAGATTGATAATTTGCTGTTAGAATATGTTTTTTTTGTATCTCATAACAGTACTACAAGCCCCTATACCCTTAGTCGCCATAGTACTCAGCCATTAAAATACTACTATCATACATAATATTGTAATTAACGTTAAAGTTATTAAACCACATACACTCGCGGTCAAATAATACGGGTCAGAGTGCGTTTTTCATACAAACGAGGCTATTTCGAAGCCTTGGTTTCTGGCTAGGGGTTGTTTTGAGTGAGGTGTAATGGTCGATACTCCGAGGTTCAATAGAGGAGGTCACAAGTTCTTAAGATACCTAACTGATCGCACAATCAGTTAACACCACAGCGAGAGAGTTTTGGTCCGCATTTGGATTTCCTTACATTTTATTGCCATTTTAGATGTTTTTCTGAACATGCACAATTCCGGCGTTAGCCGAAGATTCAATCAGCTGGGTTTCCTAGGCACTCTGGAAGTCCTGTATCGATGCTCGGGGTATCCATCATCAGATATCACTAAAAGCATCCCCTGGTGAGGAACCAAGGCTTCGAAATAGCCTCTTTAGTATGAAAAACACACTCTGACCCGTATTATTTGACCGCGAATGTAGGTGGCTTTTTCAGCTCGTAGACATTAAAAGAAAGAAATCAAATCAAATCAAATTTATTTATTTGTAAAACATAGGTGAGAAATGGTACAAAATAGTTATAATTGGTAGTATCACTATGTCTGGCCAGTAGGCATACAAAATTGTGAGGGATAGCATGCAACATGCATTACTTAGGTAGGTAGGTACATTATATTAGTATTTCTACACGCTATTATTACAAATTAAAATACTCTAGTACGGAATAAAAGAAAATTTGACCAGCTAATATCGAGTAAAGTTTTTGTAGTCGGTCTTGTTTAATATTCGCTTATGAGATACAAAAAAAACATATTCTAACAGCAAATTATCAATCTAAGTTCAGAGGTGCTAGACAAGGTTTATTCGACACTCGCTAGCGATTATGTTTTGCTTGTAACAACATAGGTCTACCCACCCATGTTACAAATTTGGCCAAGTTTGTAACATGGGTGGGTAGACCTATGTTGTTACAAGCAGTTTGAGACTACTCAACACCGGAGTCAATCTCTGTAAAAGTTCCTAGGCTAGAACCCAATAAATTATACTTTTTGGAGCGTTAGCTCTTATTTACTTGATAGTAATGGCGGCCGAGGTAAAAACAATACGATAAAATTACAAAAGCAATATGGTATAGTAGAATAGAATCACAGCGTGATTAAAAAAAGCTTGTAAAAATAGAAAGACACTAAACGAGCATAGACAAACTACAAGATTTCTCAATCGCCCTAAAGTTAAGGGCTTACTTAAAAATGATTAATATCCGTCAAGCCTCCGCCCACGCGGTCAAGTTTGCTCATTAGCGAATGATTTATAGAGTGTTCAATCATTACTAATTGTCAAACATACGTTAAATCATTTTGTAAGCTTGTGGTTAATCATCGCACATTGTGTCGTGTTTGCTCGCATCATTAACCATTCATAACTCGTGTAACTTAACTTTTAAAGCATCATTTATGGTAGGATCCAAGACCGTTCTTAATTGGACATATCTAGACACACGGCAGTGTCCAGAAAAGTTCGAAGAAAAAGACGAGGGACACTGCAGTGTGTACATTTACACGAATCCATTCAGGCCTCTATTTCTCAGCCTCATAACTTTTTCCCCAGTGATGCTAGGAACTTGAATCTTTTACCAAAGGGTACCTAGAGCAATGACTTAGAGCCTTGAAATTAGGCATCGAGGTTTTTGGCATAGGTAAACCGTACTGAGCATTGTGACCACCTGAAATCTTTTCTTCAGCTCTCACTTGAATCATAACCACAATCGTGAGCAAATGTTCCTCTAGGCGGTTATTAACGTACGTGTGCCAGCCACCTCAGTTTCGGAAGTAGGCCCCATTGATTACTAAGTGTTCGTTGTAAATGGCGTGGTCCCATCAAACGCATATTTAGCCGTGGACACGTACCTCGCAGTTATGGCCGCTTCGAGGTGGTCTCGTGGTACAGACGGCCTTGTAGCGACACCTGTTTGTACCTTGTCACTTTAAAACCTTTGGCAGACATAGCTGGGCATTAACTCGTTGATCAGTTAATTAACAAAGTTAACGTTTCGAGTGACAGATTAACTTTAACTTCCGTTAAATTTCCCTAAGTCCGTTAAACGTTAATTTAGTATCTACTTTTGATTAAAAAGATATTTCACGCACCACGGTTCGCCGCGACAAACACGCTCAGCCTCGCTTTCAGATGAGAGCTTCAACATATCACACCTTCGGTAGAACAAGGGCATAATTGCCCCTTTAGTCACATTGTACATTGTGCCCTTTGTTCTAGTGTACAAGGGCATAATTGCCCCTTTAGTCACATTGTATATTTTGCCCTTGTTCTACCGAAGGTGCGATATTAATGTTCTTGAAGGGAATATACACGTCTTTTTTTAGTTCCTAACCTGTTTATTACGTGTTACGGATAAACGGATCAACGTTAGCTTGCGTGAACTTTTCCTAAATGTAACGCTTTAACGTTTAATGAAGTTAACTATATTAGTAACGGATTAGCGATTAACGAAGTTAACTATTTGATTAACGGCGCCCAGCTATGTTGGCAGATTAGTGGAGCAGTTCTAATGATGTTAAAGTGACAAAGCACTAAAGTGAGGAGCTATTTATAAGGCCTACCGTACCTACACCGCAATAGGCAGTTAAAGCCATGATACTCGTACTCCAATAAATGATACTTTTTATTATTAATTAATAAATAGTATAAAACACCCGTGGCCCCGTGTGTTTACCAGGTAAGAATAGTACTACTCCATGTCTTCCCGTGGTTGTCGTAAGAAGCGACTAAGGGAATACGGGCTTGTACTTTTAGGCGATGGGCTTGCAACCTGTCACTAATACACTAGTAAACTTTTTGGCCTGATTGTGCAAAATGTGGTCACAAAATTATAAACAAGTTTTTTGGAGGTGTTGGTATTTCTGTAGCTCTGCCTACCCCACTCTGGGGATGAAGCCGTGATGTTATGTGTATGTATGTATTATACAACAAAGTCACTTTGCGCGTCTGTCTGTCTGTCTGCATATGCATTAGCTCCTAAACTACGCAACTAATTCTGGTTTATGTGCGGGTGCGACAGTAAACTCACATAAACAGAAGCGAAGCGAGGGCGGGGCGCTGGATGCTGTCACGCTGAATTGATGTTGAACAATGTTGATAAAAGTAGAAACTTGAATTTAGGTATACTCTAAATAAAGTTTACCTTTTGACGACAAGTACTTAATGATATAAACGTGAAAGTAACTCTCTCTGTCTATCTGTCTGTTTGTTTGTTACGCTTTCACGGTTAAACCTTTGCAGAGATTTCGATGCATTTTGGCATGGAGATATCTTGAGTCCCGGGAAAGGACATAGAATACTTGTGATCTCGAACAATGGATTGGAAGAACTACTGACTAACATATAAAGTACCATTAAGGAGTTCCGAAAACCAAATACTCGCCAGATTAAGGGAACTCAATGGCGTCAGAGACAATAGCGAAAATAATTACGAGCTCATTTAACTTGGTTATGGTCAGCGCTGGTGCGATTACACTAATCCGAGATAGTGGTAATTATTGTCCCACTTAAAGCCTTAGATAATGCGTTGTTTGCCCACGAAGAGCAGCCGTGGTCACATTACACTGGCGTTTAAAATAAAAAGGCAGTATAAAGGTTAAAAGTTCATATGCACATAC
Organism: Acleris holmiana; assembly: GCA_949316455.1. Classification (NCBI taxonomy): domain Eukaryota; kingdom Metazoa; phylum Arthropoda; class Insecta; order Lepidoptera; family Tortricidae; genus Acleris; species Acleris holmiana. Next base: position 13,271,729 of record OX438776.1, on the reverse strand, counting down.
CACCTTATTGTTTTGGTCGGCAGTATCAAATAGAACAAGTATAGAAGGTTCCTAGTAAAACAGCGTTTATAGGTTACAATACAATACAATACAATACAAAACACTTTATTGTCCACCAAACAAAAACATTACACAGAATTTTCACAATTTAGAAGACCCAGGTAAACAACAGGCGGTCTTATCGCTGAGGTTACTAGGTTTGCTTCGGTGAATTTTGTAACAGTCGTGCAAAAACCAGAATTTATTAGACACAAGAACATACATACATACATAACATCACGCCTTCATCCCCAGGGTGGGGTACGCAGAGCTACAGAAATACACAACAACAACAAGACCAAGACTTATTTGTAATTCTGTAACCACACTGCATAATCAGGGCAAGAAGTTCACTAGTGTATTAGTGACAGGTTGCAAGCTCATCGCCTAACAGTACTACAAGCCTTTATTCCCTTAGTCGCCTCTTACGACACCCACACGGGAAGACATGGCCCTATTTATACCCGGCAACCTCACATAAAAAAAAATCTTAAAGAAATCTGACGGTGAAAACCGCATCAAAATGCGTTGCGTGCTTTAAGAGGAGATAGCTATAGTTAGTTAGATATACAGGCAGACAGACAGACGCGGTAAGCGACTTTGTTTTATACTATGTATGCTAGATGCTTTCCGCGACTCTGTCCGCGTACAAGTCGTTTACCGCTAATCCCTTAAAAACCATCCAAATTTATTTTTGAATAGATATATCCTATGTCTTTTCTTGGGACTCAAACTATCTCCATACCAAATTTGATCTTAATCGGTTCAGCGGTTTATCCGTGAAAGCGTAACAAACAGACAGACAGAGTTACTTTCACATTTATAATATTAATATAGATAGATATAGAGAAAGTAGAAGATTAATCAAACGTGCCTACTCTATGCCATAGTATAAATAGAAAGATAGTTCATCTCCGGCCCTATAGGAGTTTCTGTCACCTATTGCCGCTAGTTCTAGGTTTGAATCAGTGCGAGTTGCTCGATACTTAATAACCACGTAACCAAACTCTACATTTATTTGAAGAACCGCTTAAGGATGCGAATCTATTACCTATATTTATAAATTTTATCGATGTGACAATTAACCTACGTCAACTGTGCGTGTAAAATCCACTGTTTGTTTTCACATAAAGGATTTTATTCTTTATTTAAACTGTCTAAGATCTAAAATGCTCCTTGTAGAAAATAAAGCATAACTTTTTTCGCACCTGTGACGCTATTTTATTTGAAAAAGTGCATGTAAAGAGATACCAGTAAGCTAGATAAGTTGCAATCTATCGATCGAAGCTATAGTACCTATAGAAAACGGGAGACATGTTAACGATTTAACGTTCATCGGTAAATGTATAATACCTATAGATCACACCCAGGTGAAGCCGGGGCAGGTTACTAGTTACTGAATAGTTGTAAATATTCTGACCTTTAACAAATTTTAGGTATAGTTCAGTCAAACTGTATTGAAATGAAACAGTAGTAACGTTTTTGATGCATATACAAAGGCACACAACGAGGTTTTTAAAGTATACCTACAATTGACCGTTTAAATTAAACATCAGATAGGCGTGAATGCTGCAAAATTACTTCAAGGCATGTGCCGTTAACCTACAAATGAGAAGATTTTGTAACAACTAATTACAGTGCGGCCCGGACTTTATCGATCGTGATCTCAGTAAGTAGAAGGATATTATCGATTAGATTTTAATCGATCAACGTTCAAGTTATGATTAATCCAATTAATAAGCCATCGCGGTGAATTAGGTGTATTTATGCGTTGCGTAGGCTAAAATAAACTTACACAAAGACTTTAAGTTATTTTGTTACTTACTAACTTTCTAATGATATTAATGATTGGATTATTTACTGGTAAGAATAAATGAACAATTGTTTTTACGAACATGATTAAAGGAATTTATAATAAATACTTTTGGTGTGTGTTTTTTGAAAAGGAAGAGTGAATATCTGCTTATTGAATACTACTGGAAGACACTGAACTAAGAACGAAGTAGAACGAAGTTTCAGTCAACAGGAAATCTTAGCACTACTTATAATACACTAACTGAATGTTATCATAGCAAAAGTTATCATAAAGTCCCTTGAATAAATTACGTTAACAGTATAATAAAAACCAGCTATAAAATTCCAGTAACCCATCGCTAGATCTAGGACTCGATCGCAATTTGTAAGTTGATGTAAGATACCTTAACAAGATTGGTTTTGGGTCAGGGCTGTACAAGTGGGTAATACAAGTGTGAACGTTCATGCATTAGTTTGAAGCCTTCACCACATGCCAAATAATAAGAACTTGATCACCCTATATAGGACCCACAGCTGGGTATGAAACTGCCGGGAGCTTAGATAAGATGCATATCGTCGGTGAAACTGCACAACTGCGTAACTAAAAAATTGAATAAGGTGCAAAATACTACTTAACAAGTTAGTCAGTAAGGCACATTTTGCAACTTATTGAATTTGTTAGTTACGCGGTATTACAGTTTCATCGACGATATGAATAACGCAAACGTTAGCGATTGTCGAAAACTGCCTTAAGAGGCCACATATGCTGCACCCTTACCATGAGTTACAGTTACGATATTCGCTAGAGATTCTAAAGCTCTGTCCCTTTCCATTAACTACAATACTGTGAGGGACAGAGCATTCGACCCGCTAGCGAGTATGGTAATTGCAACTCATGGTAAGGGTAAAAATCAAAAGGGATGGCTTTAAGTATTTCCACGCGAAGAAAGTGAGTGTCAAATTTAAATAATTTCTGTTTACTCTAAAACCGCAGCATCTATAAAAAAAATAGTTTACCAGGATTAAGAACTTGGTGCTCAACTATTGAATCAAAAATCAACGATAAAGATCGTAGGGCAGGATAGTGGTGCAGAGGTGAAAACTCTATTTGTGTGTTTAAATGTTACGAATTTTAGTTAATTTTCATGACATCACACTTTTTTGTATTCAACAAAACAGCTGTCATTATTCCGAACAAAGTCGCCTCATATGTCATACATACCTACATTCATGACTTGCTGCATTCCTAGGTGTTAACAGAATACTTGCAGTGAAGTTTAGCTGCTTGGAAATTGGCGGCATTATAGCTTAAAAGGATGTTAAGGAAAAATATTTTATAATTGCAATGTTTAAGAAAAAGTTACTTCTTAACGAAATAAGAGAAATTATGATAAAGAAAATGAACTTGTGCAAATTGAGAATCTCTTATTTTCACGTGAATTTATACGAGGTATCATTACGTCAACAATACGATTACAATATTAAAGCAAGATGGACTAATACAAAGCGGCGCCTTGAGAGAATTAGCGGCCTTATAGCTTTCTGTAAAAGAGATGCTTAGTGCAGCTGTAAGACAAAACGGCATTTAAACTATAAATTTGTATCAACAACGGTGGCGCCAGTTAACCCTTTCTTCAATAAAATCATAAACGACACGACACATGACATGTTGTGTAAGCGTAAACGCCACTTTAGAGTTAGAACAGTAATAAAAACTATACTTAAAAGACTGTTTACGACCGATCGATTACGATTAAGCAAGACTAGATCGCGTGTTAACTGTTCGACAAATAAACAGCCTGACACCTGCATGGGAACAAATACTACTGAGTGCATTCAGAACTAAATAGATGTGGTGTGTGACTACAACGGCAACTAAGTATAACTCTTTAGGATTCCGTAGTAAACCAGGAACCCTTATAATTTCGCCATGTCCGTCTGTCCGTCTGTCGGCGGGTAATCTCAGAGACTCTTCGTACTAAAAAGCAGTAATTTGGCATAATTATACATTTAATAAAATCTTGAGAAAAAATATTTGTCGTGTATCATCCATGCAAGTAAAGCAAAGGTATTTTTTACATTATGATATTAAATTAGTCATCCATTGGTTAGCTCTTAAAAGTCATTATGTACAGTCACCATCAAATGCAGGCATTAACATCATTCTCTATGGCTTGATTGAGAAACTCTCTCTTCTAGAGTTAAATGAAAGAAAAAAAATCATTTGTTAGTGGTGGGTGTGGCAATGAACTGGATACTGGCTCAGCATGATGCTGAGGTGCTAGGCACGTGCAGCGCTGATTTTCAGCCAGCACCGAGTGTGACAGACAGAAATGCGCCTATCTCCTTCAGAAGCCTTTGACGATGCCGGAATGCGTCATAGTATTTCGCTTTCGAATAAGTTAATAAATTGATAATCCTTAGTGAAATTATATGTCCTTAATCAACACTGCTCAGAAGTATGGACGTTAGTTCTGGTTTGGGGTCAGAAAACATCACATTAATGGCTGGCCGTTTTTATACAAAAGAAAAATGTTCTTGCAAATTTCATACTTATTACGTAAATAATTAAATTAAAAAGTTTTATTTACTCGCAGTAGTTAAGAAAAGCCCATATCTGCATCGGCAGAAAGTGCTATTTATGGACTCGTACACTGGAGACACACATTCAATTGATAATGTTAAGACTTTTTTGCGATCTTTAATTCCTACAACGCCAAAAAAATATCAACTTAATACAAAAAAATATATGTTTATTTTCTCACAGGCGTTTATTCCGTATCTTTTTTACCTTTTAATTAAACATGTTACGAAATGTCCCACTTTACTCAAGCAACCTGTCCAGAACACACTGCTAGTCGTATCTTACAACAGTTTTACGTGAATTGACGTCATTTGTGACCCAGTTACTATTGTACAATACATCTAACATACGACCGCTAAATGACGCAAACTTAAATACATAAATTCAAGTAAATATGTTATGTAATTTAGAATATAAAAAAAGTATCAGGATACTGCGCAGTTATGAATACAGATCAATAACAATGATAAAACCAGGCAGATTGAACATTTTCTTTTTCTTTACAATTTTTGAGGTTGAGACTTGAGAGTAAACATTGACGATTGTTTTTTTTTATAGCGTTGTCATTGTTAAATTAATTAAATGTCCGCACATTTGTCACTCTTTTGTCGGTGGAAGGTAACCTCAAATTGAATGAGAAAGGGCAGGCGTCCAATAAATCATTTTGATTGAATTGATATTAAAAAGGTATTATTTTAAAGCATTAAACATGTGCAATCATAGTGTGATAATAATGATTGATGTCCATTCAAATTAAATAATAAAGGCCGTTTTCCCGTCGTGTCTTATCTGAATCGGAATCTATAAAATTATACCCTTATCCGAAATGGCTATTATACTGCCATAGACTTTAATTTTTGAACCACTATTATTAGAACTCTGTCACAAAAAGCTGGTGTTTTATTTTGACGCCTTAATTTCGTCATGACTTGAAACTGTCATTATGATTAAAAGTGCTGGAGTATCCTGGCACCCTAGGCGAAAGACAGGAACGACGCCCTTTAAAGACTATTTTCAGGTTGTAAATAATATTTCGATTTCGATGCAGCCGATTGTCGCCCCGCAAGCCTTTATAGCCTAGATCGCCTATATGACCCTGATTATGACAGGGTTCCATGGCGACTCAATAATAAAACTCCATGATGATACTATTTGTATTTCGGTCTGTCATCTCCATTCTCGAACCTTTTTTGGGCGACGTGAAATGATTCTACAACCAGCGCTATCTCACAACCATCATCATGCTGATCCGGGATCATTTCACGTCATCTTGTACTAGGGTAGCCACATGTTTATATTTCTTTTGTTAAGTTGGTTTTGTCCTTTTTACCCCACTTTAGGGTTATGTTTCTCGCACCTATGTATGTAAATAAGTCCGTTCCATTGTAACCTCCTGTAGCCTAAACTACTTGACCGATTTTGAAGAATGAGGTGTCGTTAGTTTCGTCTTAAAATCGCAAATGTGACTAGGTATATACATTTCAAATAACAATATGGCGTAGGTAATAAAAGATCTGTCTGGTATACAGTTTAGTCAATGTCAAGTGTTGGCCTGAAAGTTAGTTTTGTTTTGTATTGATTAAGTAAGCTTTATAAAAGAACCTTGCATAAATAGTAATTTCCAGAAAAATAATGTTTTGTTAATTAGCTGAAACATTGACGCATGAGTGACTCACAAGAGCAATATTTCCATTAATATTTAGCGGTTTTACGTGATTAATTTTAATTGACTACTCATTCAACAATTAAAAATAAGCAATACATCATTATAGTGTCATGTCATGTCAAGATTTTTATATCTCTTCTGAACGGAAAGCAACAATGTTCATACCAGAATGAAAATGGCATTTTCATCCCTCTGGGGAAAGTTATTTTGAATAAAGAATCGGTTAAACACTCAGGCATTGTTGACTCGTTACTAGATGAATCTTATACATTACAAATAACTCTATAATTAAGATAGTAAATTCGTATTCTTTTATATTTTCGTTCCTAATAGTCGGGATTAAAATTAGTGTATATAAGCTGGGTAAAACGAATTGCACCCTCGAAATTAATAAAACGCACAAAAAATTACAAAGAACACACAAAACATGTCAAAGAATCGATAATATCCCTACATTATTATTATTGATATTTTGTAATTTATTTATTTATTATAAGTGCATTAAACATATGTTGGTGCACTGCAAACATAATTATCTATATTTTTAATAGTTGACCAAAAAACTAACGGGTTCTGTGTAGCCTTAGACAAGATGCTTTGCAGTTTTTTTTTAGGGCTGGTAACTTGGTTCTTTTTGCATATTGATTCTAAAATTCATCAGCTCGGGAAGTAAAAAAGGGCTGCAGTTGGATTTGACTATACATATATTATGTCGACACGTTGACCTAGTTAGGAGTGACCTTACCTCTGAAGCAAGCGGTCCTGGGAAGTATTTATTTCTCTATGTAAGTATGTTTGTCGTTGTCTAGTACCCATAGTACAAGCCTAGAGCTTAGTTTGGGACTAGGTCAATTTATGTGAGATTATCTCCTAATATATATTTATTTATTTTATTCTCAAGCTTTTTCGTGGGTTCCGCATCTTCATCCATTGTACAGTGTTTAAAAATACTTCATTATTTCGGATACTTGTTAGTCGTTAAGTTTACTATAGGTTGTAATCGATAAAATAGCATTAAAAATAATATCGATGTTTTACAATCGAATCAGCCAATCGACTTCCATCTACGGTCCGCCGCAGCTGCGCCGGAGTCTGACAACTATCTGCAAGTTTTTCTAACCCATTAAACGCTGTTAATATTATGCATTAGGTGACAGCCAGGCATTTCTATTGAGGTGAACTTTTTGTAAAGGGGATAAGACGCAGATATTTTAATGAGCTTATTTCAAAAGAGGAAAAAGAGTAGGTATTTAATGGACACGTACTTACCCAAAATGAAGTGTCTTTCTCATTTAATAAGGCCCTTATTTTACCACATCCGGTCCTTAACGGATGCGCCATACCTAATAATGGCGCTTTACCTTAAGCGCCATACTTAATAATGGCGCTTTACCTTAAGCGCCATACTTAATAATGGCGCTTTACCTTAAGCGCCATATACTTAATAGTGGCGCTTAAGCTTAACCTCTATCCTTAATAGTGGCGCTTGAGCATTTTTATCTTTCCACCGTCGTATCACTAAGACTTTTTTTTTCAACTTTATTGCATAATAAACAAGTTTGAGTACGTATTGAACGTATATTTATTTTAACTTTACATACGAGTTATTCCATTTCTTTTGCGGATAAAATAGCTTTTTTAGGTTATATAAAAAAAAAACAAAATGTTATTTAATACGATAAAAAGTTATAAGGGTGAAATGCAAAAAGATTTTACATAGTTGCCCTAATTGATGTCAATGATTAATTGAAACAAAATATTTTTCCTTTGTGTAACGAAGATTAAGCATACAATTTGTATGACTAATTTTAGTAAAGGAAAATATTTTGTTTCAATTAAACTTTGACATGAATTATGTACAATATTTTTGCAAATCACCCATAAAGTACCTGTAAAATGGGGTGGCCTTAGAAACACGAGGCGACTTCATTATTTTTTTGAATCATCGATTCTGTGCGTAATGTCAGTTATTTTTCAGCTCTTTCGCGACATTACCTACTTCTATATTTTTCATATGAAGCGTAAAATATCAGTATTATAAGTATTTTCAGACAAATAAGAATAAGAATAAGAATAAATAACAGGACAATGTCACACAAATTGACCTAGTCCCAAACTAAGCTCTAGGCTTGTAATATGGGTACTAGACAACGATAAACATACTTATACATATAGAGAAATACATACTTAAATAAATAGAAAACATCCAAGACTCAAATAAAATAAGATACAAAACTGTCGAAACAATAAACCACTCAATTTTGGCATGCTTCAGAGGTGACTTTGATATTATGATGCAAACGCAGAAATGATCAAAGTAGGCATTTTAAAAAATCAAGATTTTAGTAAGCATATTTTTTTTTCTACTAATCCATCTACCGTTGTCTAGCTCTAGTTGCTTTAAGTTACTCCCATTGAGAAGTCGCGAATGCAGATTTTTTTTAAATTTATATTTAATGCAGGAGTTAATTCGTTTTTTTTTTAATTCATCAATCTAACCCCATTTCACGTAATTGTTTTTGGCGGCGTTAGTTCACATTTCGGCCATGGTCATCGGAGATGGCGTAATGTGATGCTGGATCCTATTACATTCGTCATACACTCCGTAACGCGACACTTGTAATGTAACAATCGAATAGTGGAACAAACGCGTAATGCATTACGTTTTAATGTCAGTGTTATGTGCGTCATTGCAAATATGATGAGAATGAGCCTTTTATGACAAAAATTTAACATAGGGACTTTATTCTACTTTGATTTAACCTTCGATATCATATCAGTGTCACTGTTGACGACTTCAACTGTCACGTGATTATGAGCTGTCATTTCGTATTAATATACACATTATAAACACGAGTACATGACGAAGTGTTAGCTTATTTAGTAGTGACCCTACCTACGAAGCTAGCTATCCAGGGTTCGATTCTCGGTATGGGCAAATATGTGTGTGATGAGCTCGAGTATTTGTTTCTGTGTCTTGGATGTTTTCTAAGTATTTACGTAGTTTTCTATACTAATATTATAAAGAGGTAAAGTTTTTTGAGTTTGTGAAGTTGTAATCTCTGGATCTACTGAACCAATTTTGAAAACTCTGTTACCAATAGAAAGCCACGTTATTTGTAAGTGTCATAGGCTGTTTTATTTTTCTACGTGGAGGAAGTCGCGGGCAACAGCTAGTTTCTCTATTTAAGTATTTATATCGTTTTCTAGTATCCATAGTACAAGCCTAGAGCTTTGGGACTTGGTCAATTGGTGTGAGTTTGTCGTCTTATAATTACTTACAAATTTATTTTTTATACCTTCACGCCTGTCTCTCAAAGTGGAAGGCAGAGACTGTGGAACGCCAGGTGCACCGGTCTAACATACAACTTTCGCTTCCTCTACATTCATCAACCTCTTCATGTACCACATGCTGCTTCATGCTGTCACAACGTCAACAATGTAATCACGATATTGGAAATGTTATTGCATTAATAGATACCATTGCCTGTGATGATTTAAGACGGAATGTGGCCAAAGGAACTCCTCAATATAGCATATTGTAGTTCCTTAGATTTTGTAATTGTTGGACCCTTATCTTATGTTAAGGAGAAGGCACACCCAAAGACATTTAAATTCTCAAGACTATAATCCTAAGATCTCGAATGCGTTGCCAATCCTGAGGACTAAGATGGAATGCCTCTATGCTAGTAATTTCAGCGGTTGTCTTATCCCCATAATGGAAAACAACAATGCGAACACTGTGGCTTGGCGGGTGGTTAACGGATAAGATGGTGGTAGCGATCCGGACGGACCCTGCACAGGGTCCTATGACCACTAAATTGGCCTCATAGTATTTTCAAACATAAAACATGTTTAGTCACATTTACTGTCCTGCTAAGCCGAATGGCAGCATCTCAGATAAAACACTAGTAGCAATTGCAACCTTATCACTACCAAAGGAGGATTGAATTTGCTGCTACTATTGAACATGAGATACGGCTTATGAGCTAAGGAGGGCATAGCATCCCTTTAGCTTATAATACCAATAAATCAATCCATTCGATACCTATAAAATTGAATGGTAAAGTATGCGCTGCATGCTCTAACTATAAATTATAACCGATTTATAAAAAAACTAGTGGTTAACCTATTACGTATAAACTTAATGATAATAATGATATACCTTTAGTACGTGTTACAGCTTTATTTGGTCCAAAATGTTAATGACATGTAAGTGACAGCATTAAAATATTTTGTTAAGAAAGTTCGCGATTGAACCAGTAGTTAGCGAAAGGTTACGAAAAGTAGATCGACCTTTTGTTTTTGGTGCAGTTTATGTTTAAACGATATTTATCGAATTAAACGTGTAAAATTCATGACTAATTAATTAAGTATAAGGTAAGAAATAATGAGCACCATCATTTATTCTTTTCTGCGTCTTCCTCCGTGTAGAACTTGTTCAATCTTTTCCCGCAAGACCAACTGAAATTTCTGGAATTTCCCTGATTTAAATACCAAATCTTATTGAATGTGGTTACGCGCTTCAGCCATGAAGATGTAAATAAACACCCAGACAAAGTAACTTTGCAGTTCGATACTTTTCGTACAATTTCTTTACAAGCTTTTATTTCATTTGGACTGTTCGCTTGTATGTAAGTTGATCGCTTCAAAATTTTCAAGTCTATTTTGAACTCTTTATAAGAATGGGGTGAAATTTGGACCACGTGTATTAAGCCGTCAACAATGCAATATTATGGAGACGGAAGATGGTGGCAGTATCTCCACTATACAAAAAAAAGTACAATCCACAACAAATACTTGGCCCAAAAGTGAAAGTGACAGAAACTTATTAAGAAAGTGTGTGTCAAGCTTATGACTTAAAAAAAGAAAAGCAGCTCAGTATCTGTCAGTATATTTTTTACTTAATTATTTTGTATTAATATGGATTACAACACGATGAGTAGGTAAAACCTTTTTTATTTAAAGTTATTCACTTTTTTACGAACAAATTTTTGTTTAGTGTCTTGTTTATTTTTTTATTAATGTTGAATCTTACGAGTATTTAATTTTACTCCCTTGCCAGTTTTATTACAAACTCTAATACTACGAGTTACATTTAAAGGACAATAAAACATACCTATTATATAATGTCAACAGAAACCTCTTACGAGTTACACAAGTCTAGTCAACCATAGCGTACAATTAAAGGTACTAGTAATAGTACGGCGTAGTACTAGTACATCGTACTAAGTACTTCCTACTCATTACGGCTCGATGCGCACGAGTTCATTCTTTTAACATTTCAATTGATTTCCGTAATTGATTGACGTCATAGCGCCATTTTCATCTAAGAACCATTTGTAAAAGTAATTTGACGTACCGTAAAATAAATATTGGTTTGCTAAAGGTGAGTTTTAAAGTAGCAGTACCTGTATGATTAATTTATAAAGGTCGATCCCATTTTCGCTACTTTTATGCCTTTTTTCCGCGTATTTTCGCGACAAGCCTAAATACGTACCCTCTTAAATATGCTTTGGCTTTATCATTTATAGTAATATTTGAATTTGACAGACAGTGACAAAGCTCATTAGTAAAAAGGGTAATGTTCAATAGCGACGAACTTTGGTTAGCAAAATTAAGACCTTTTTATAATTTTGAAAAAGCTTATTTTAAAGACAGAGGAAATTCATAAATACCCAATTTTGATCGTAATCAGAATAAAATATAAAAAAACCAAACGTCAAGAATCTTTGAAATACAAACTTTGAATGAAACTGAGGTAATGGAGTTAGTGCATAATTTTCACGGCACTTGAACTTTAAAATGTAGATTTTGAATGTAGACCTACCAATTATATTTTCAACGAAGACACGATGAATGTAAATGAATGATTCAAAGCTATTAGCTCTAACCTACATACAGGCGTTTCTAAATTGATTAAAAAACTAAACATAGCCTCTTATGTCGGCGTATTTAAATCACTTTACCAACATGGCAGTATGTTCATTTCCATATACAATTTTGTTTAACTTCTTCCCGCGATGCCGCTTGCCTCAAATCAGCTCACTTCTATACTAGCCCATTATACCATTTTCTGTGGGTACCTATTATTTTATACGAGTAGGAACACCATTCGACGAACGCAACATCACGCAGAATTTTAATTACATTGAAAGGTATTTCTCGCCGTATGCTTTTTTTTTGGAAGCTACAACTCTAACCTAACCTACACTGAAAAAAATGATTTGTTGAATTTACCAAACTAGCAAAGGTTAGCTGATTTACAGGGAAAATTTGATAAATTAAGCAAGATCCACGCTGTTAAGGTTACCAAACTAAATTGGTTGAAATCAATGTATTGCCGTTATCAGAGTTCTGGTTTAAATTTACAAAAAATATTGTACGTTTTACAAAAGTTGCACAACATTTTTGCCTTGTAAATTCTATCAATGTTTATAGTTTGTTTCAACCAGGAAAGCAGTTAAGTTTACCCAGAACGGATTATTGTAACTACGAGACCAATTTAATAACAGTGTTCCTTTTACCGACGCATGGTGGCGCTGCAATCACCACCTGACTACCGGTAAAAACAACTAATAATTCTTGTAACTTTTACTAAACTAATACAACAATTTAGATTGGTTAATTCTATCATATTACTATGGTAATTTTAATCACAAATCATGGTTAGTTTTACAGAAGCACATGTTAATAAGCAATAAACTTGTTTGGTACAAAATACCAAACTAAAACGGTTGAGATCAAAGCATTAACGTTATCAGAGTTCCGGTTTAAATTTACAAAAAATATTGTACGTTTTACAAAAGTTGCACAACATTTTTGCCTTGTTAAATCTATCAATGTTTTTAGTTTGTTTCAACCAGGAAAGCAGTTAAGTTTACCCAGAATGGATTATTATAACTACGAGACCAATTTAATAACAGTGTTCCTTTTACCGACGCATGGTGGCGCTGCAATCGCCACCTGACTACCGGTAAAAACAACTAATAATTCTTGTAACTTTTACAAAACTAATACAACAATTTAGATTGGTTAATTCTATCATATTACTATGGTAATTGAATCACAAATTGTGGTTAGTTTTACAGAAGCTCATGTTAATAAGCAATAAACTTGTTTGGTACAAAATACCAAACTAAAACGGTTGAGATCAAAGCATTAACGTTATCAGAGTTCCGGTTTAAATTTACAAAAAATATGGTACGTCCTACAAAAGTTGCACAACATTTTTGCCTTGTAAATTCTATCAATGTTTTTAGTTTGTTTCAACCAGGAAAGCAGTTAAGTTTACCCAGAATGGATTATTGTAACTAAGAGACCAATTTAATAACAGTGTTCCTTTTACCGACGCATGGTGGCGCTGCAATCGCCACCTGACTACCGGTAAAAACAACTAATAATTCTTGTAACTTTTACAAAACTAATACAACAATTTAGATTGGTTAATTCTATCATATTACTATGGTAATTTTAATCACAAATCATGGTTAGTTTTACAGAAGCACATGTTAATAAGCAATAAGTAACTTGTTTGGTACAAAATACCAAACTAAAACGGTTGAGATCAAAGCATTAACGTTATCAGAGTTCCGGTTTAAATTTACAAAAAATATGGTACGTTCTACAAAAGTTGCACAACATTTTTGCCTTGTAAATTCTATCAATGTTTTTAGTTTGTTTCAACCAGGAAAGCAGTTAAGTTTACCCAGAATGGATTATTGTAACTAAGAGACCAATTTAATAACAGTGTTCCTTTTACCAACGCATGGTGGCGCTGCAATCGCCACCTGACTACCGGTAAAAACAACTAATAATTCTTGTAACTTTTACAAAACTAATACAACAATTTAGATTGGTTAATTCTATCATATTACTATGGTAATTTTAATCACAAATCATGGTTAGTTTTACAGAAGCACATGTTAATAAGCAATAAACTTGTTTGGTACAAAATACCAAACTAAAACGGTTGAGATCAAAGCATTAACGTTATCAGAGTTCCGGTTTAAATTTACAAAAAATATTGTACGTTTTACAAAAGTTGCACAACATTTTTGCCTTGTTAAATCTATCAATGTTTTTAGTTTGTTTCAACCAGGAAAGCAGTTAAGTTTACCCAGAATGGATTATTATAACTACGAGACCAATTTAATAACAGTGTTCCTTTTACCGACGCATGGTGGCGCTGCAATCGCCACCTGACTACCGGTAAAAACAACTAATAATTCTTGTAACTTTTACAAAACTAATACAACAATTTAGATTGGTTAATACTATCATATTACTATGGTAATTGAATCACAAATTGTGGTTAGTTTTACAGAAGCTCATGTTAATAAGCAATAAACTTGTTTGGTACAAAATACCAAACTAAAACGGTTGAGATCAAAGCATTAACGTTATCAGAGTTCCGGTTTAAATTTACAAAAAATATGGTACGTCCTACAAAAGTTGCACAACATTTTTGCCTTGTAAATTCTATCAATGTTTTTAGTTTGTTTCAACCAGGAAAGCAGTTAAGTTTACCCAGAATGGATTATTGTAACTAAGAGACCAATTTAATAACAGTGTTCCTTTTACCGACGCATGGTGGCGCTGCAATCGCCACCTGACTACCGGTAAAAACAACTAATAATTCTTGTAACTTTTACAAAACTAATACAACAATTTAGATTGGTTAATTCTATCATATTACTATGGTAATTTTAATCACAAATCATGGTTAGTTTTACAGAAGCACATGTTAATAAGCAATAAGTAACTTGTTTGGTACAAAATACCAAACTAAAACGGTTGAGATCAAAGCATTAACGTTATCAGAGTTCCGGTTTAAATTTACAAAAAATATGGTACGTTCTACAAAAGTTGCACAACATTTTTGCCTTGTAAATTCTATCAATGTTTTTAGTTTGTTTCAACCAGGAAAGCAGTTAAGTTTACCCAGAATGGATTATTGTAACTAAGAGACCAATTTAATAACAGTGTTCCTTTTACCGACGCATGGTGGCGCTGCAATCACCACCTGACTACCGGTAAAAACAACTAATAATTCTTGTAACTTTTACTAAACTAATACAACAATTTAGATTGGTTAATTCTATCATATTACTATGGTAATTTTAATCACAAATTATGGTTAGTTTTACAGAAGCACATGTTAATAAGCAATAAACTTATTTGGTACAAAATACCAAACTAAAACGGTTGAGATCAAAGCATTGCCGTTATCAGAGTTCCGGTTTAAAATTACAAAAAATATGATACGTTCTACAAAAGTTGCACAAAATTTTTGCCTTATTAATTCTATCAATGTTTTTAGTTTGTTTCAACCAGGAAAGCAGTTAAGTTTACCCAGAACGGATTATTGTAACTACGAGACCAATTTAATAACAGTGTGCTGGGCCGGGTTGTTATGTCATACTATTTAGAATAATTTTTAATGTTGCCAACTTGCCTAAGTCGCATATTTGGGATATAATGGATCAATAATTTATGTACAGTTACCATGTTATATTTTATTATATAAGAGAATCCTAGACTTAAGTATAACGGATTTTAACATTTCAATTACGGACTTGTAAGAAGCAGGGGTCGGAATAGGCTGTGCCTATTTGCCTAAACTTCGCGAGAGAACGTAACTAAGAGTGGTTACAACCACCAAAAATAATGATTTATTTTTAGTGAATGCGGGATTTTTTAATAATACATAAATGTGGAAATTGATACTAAAACTCAATATTACATGCTAAAAACATTTATCGTATACAATTTAACATGAACAAATGACATTTCTGGTTTATTTCTGATGTAATTAATCTAACAAAGTATTTAATTTTCGCAATATATAATATTTTATCTCATTACTCCTTTAGCCGTGTACTTACTACCTGCATTATGCGCGCTGATAATGGGGACGCTCCATAACAAAGTGCACGAAAGTATACAATAAATTTTTTTAACTTGTGATATTATTATTTTCCCGCATTCAATAAAAAAAATCATTATTTTTGGTAATTGTAACCACTCTTAGTTACGTCCTCCCGCGAAGTTTAGGCAAATAGGCACTGCCTATTCCGACCCCTGGTAAGAAGTCTAAAATCTTTGCGTCATTACGTAATTACGGAACGGAAGCCCTACCGGGAAGTAGTTCATATCTTCCTTGCAAATTTTGACGGACAACTTACCTACAAACATATTACGTAGGTACCTACTTACTTGCCTACTTACGAGTACATACGAACAGTGCAAGTTGCTTGTAAAAACTGATATACCTACCTACCTACACCAAAGTGAAACGAGGGCGGGTCACTTTATATGTATAATACAAGTAATAAACTTAGATAGATAAGTAAGAATTTAACTACGGAACCCTAAAAAATGGTCACGCTGCAATCGCTACCAAACCTATGGTTAAAGTGACTAAAGAGTAGTAGGTACATGTAACTAAACAAACGACACTGCACTTTGGTTTGGTTATTATATTATACCTACTAGCGGCCCGCCAGCGGCTTCGCCCCGCTGCAAATTTCCGAATTTTCCTTCTTTTTTTTTTTTTTTCCTAAGAACCTTCTCCTGACAATAACAAACACAACATAAAAAGAATTAGCGAAATCGGTTCAGCGGCTCTCGAGATTTGCGCTTAGCAACACATTCAGCGATTCATTTTTATATTATAGAAGATAGTCAGTTCATTGAGTACTAAAATTGGCTACGTCATAAAAAATAACTGAATGTTTGTCATGTTGAGGAAAGCATTTAAAAAACAAAAGCAAATTCCATTTATCAAAAAATAATAACTTGTAGACCTGTACCTGTACCTACCTGTGTGATAGGCTTGTACCTAGTAGGTACTTTTGGTGATGGGCTTGCAACCTGTCACTAATACACTGGTAAATAAATATCTTAGCCTTATTATGCAAAATGTAGTTAAGTACAGAATTATTAATATATTTTTAGAGTTGTTGGTAATTTTGTAGCTTTGCCTACCCCACTCTGGGAATGAAGGCGTGAGTATATGTGTGTATGTATGATAACATTGATAACCCGTTGTAAATATTTAATTATAGGTACTACCTATATTCTACACTAGACTCGCGATCCAGATGTTTTTCGTTACATGATTTATCGTTTTTGAGACAAACGATTTTAATTATAAAGCTTTCGCGGTCTGGATTTAGTTGCCCTTTTAAATGCCATGAATTTTCATCGTTATGTGCTCCTATCGTCAGCCATACAAAATTACACAAACCTAGTGCTTGCCACCCAACAAACAAAAATTCCTCTTGTAGTGGCTTTTAATGCCAAAAATAATACTCTTATAAGAGCCATATTATCGCTAATAAGGGTGCATTTGGGCACAAATTATAAGGACAATAACCTTGTATCCCCCTTATAGTTAATACCTGTTATATTGTACCTTCCTATACGGTTTCTTACATTGTTCTTTTTGGCATTAGGTACGGGCTAAAATTCATACGCACCCTGGTGGGTTAAGTACCTACCTACTCCGAAACACCAATTATTACAAAACATTCAAATTCAAAGCACCTACTCCACAGTTAGGTATGTAGGTGTGACGTGATTAACGCATCGAATTCGATTTGGGGTGAAACACTGGGCGCGATCCTCTCATAGCCATCTTAATTATGTTTGCGTTATCAAAACAAAAAGCCTTTCGAAATACTTAAAAGTAGCCTACCATTGATTTTTTTTGTTATTTAAACGTTTATTATTATCTCTGTCATACCTACTGCAGGGTAAAAAACTCTCTTAATTAATTAATCAATCAAATATGTATAACGTCATTACATTTTCAACGACAAGAATATTTCGGAAAGTAAATTATTATGACAACTCGGTTGTCAACTCTCATTTTATTTTACGGAAAGTGCTGTTCATCAAAAAGACAACATAGGTGTACCTACATACCTACTACCACTCTACATAAACAATAAACAATATGGAGACGATGATTAAGTACTTAAGTAGGTATATAAATAAATAATATGACCAATATGACCATGCTCAAACTTCAAAAGTACCTACCTACGTGATTATGGACTAATAATGGTAAATTGAATTGATTTGTTTATTGAGTTACGAAACTAAAGTCTAAAAGGTACCGACTTTAGACACAACAATTTACTTTGGTTGAATTTACCATTATACTTTGTCAAAATCTACTAAACCTAAACGCAACCTCATAAAAACGTCTGTCCTACTCTCACATATTTCCATCGATCTCAATCGATGAATGGTAGAGCGAGATGGAAGTAAGGTTCGCGTTCACGCAGTTATGACGCAAGCGCAGGTCATTTCAAGGCGTCGGTCTGGCGCGCGCGCCGAACGAATTTCCGTTCCATTTCGCTTCCGGCTTCCGACCGGCGGCGTCATGCCGCCGGCGTGCCGTGTTCTGCCCCCTATCCCAAGTATCCCACAAAACTTTAAAAGTGTATAAAATTTGACAAAATTGTAAGGAAAATTAGAAATTATGGAAAGTGATACCGAAGACGATATTGGAGTCGCATATCTAACAGAATGGGGTTTGTCTGAACCCACCATAAAAAAAAATTGAAGGTTAGTTAATAGATTAAGTTTAGTAACACCTCATTATCATTATATTATTACTTACTGATAAATTTGTATGTTGTATGTATTTATATATTATTATTACTCAGTACTAGGTACCTACCTACCTATTATTTTAATTTCTATAATTTTAATACCTATTTGCTAATGCTACTAATATTAGCTGTTTGATAGTAGGTACCTATAAGTGTGTGCGTGGTGTAATTAATTAGTGCCAAAAGATAACCCTAGGTAACAAACCGAGATCTTTATAATTTTATTGCCAGTGAAGCTGAAGCGTGTGATAGGTGTTGGTTGATTTGATCGTGGCTCGAGATCGAGCAATTGATATTTATAATGATGGTTTTTCTTTTAAATAGGTAGGTATTTAGCTATTTGTTTCATTATTTCAATTTAAATACCTACTCATTTCTACGTTTATGTGGTAACTAGGTAAATATCGTTTTTTACATGAACGGTAGGTTAAGTAAGTATGTATATAAATTATAATGCTACTTACTTACCTACCAGTTTCATAATGATAATTTATAGTTTCCTCACCTGCATACAATACCTACCTACTATAGACGCGGGCAACCATCTTGTACTTATAATTGCTTTGCTGTTATAATAGTGTACAACGGTACAATATATCAATCAATTTAAGTCATTGTCTGTCAAATACCCAATGAATGTGTCAATCAATCAATATAAATAATTGTGAAAAGAAACATTTTGGCTTAACAGCGTTAAAACGCCCTTGATGATGATGATGAATCATTTTACAAAG
The DNA here is from genome assembly GCA_949316455.1 of Acleris holmiana. Lineage (NCBI taxonomy): Eukaryota > Metazoa > Arthropoda > Insecta > Lepidoptera > Tortricidae > Acleris > Acleris holmiana. The sequence continues at coordinate 13,252,286 of OX438776.1, read as the reverse complement.
AGCGCGGCTCTCGTGCAGGCCCCGACATGCGCCCGCGCATGCCGTGTGTTTAAAGGCATCCATATACTTAGGTAACTTATGAACACCCGCCGCACTTCTGACATCCCGGCGCCCGACCCGCGCCCGCGCTCTGTGTGTGTGTTTTACGCTTTAGGTTTGTGGGTTAGGTATACTTACCTACCTAGTTACTGCAAATTATGCTTGTAACTGCCTCTTTTTTTAGAAAATCAAATTACATTCAGACTTCTATCGGACATAAAAGAAGCAGAACTAAAGGAGCTTATTCCGAATTTGAAGGAACGAGTACTGTTCAAACGGGGGTGATGAATCTGCAAAACATAATTCATGTAAGTACCTATCTCTTGCTTATTGCTGTTTGGTTCTGTTTGGTTCCGTTCTGTTCGTGAATATATAACACTACCTGACCCTACAAACGTTGTTCTGCCATATAAATTCACTATTGGTCGCAGCGTGATGTTATTACAGCCTAAAGCCTTCCTCGATAGGTAATTGGACTATCCATTGGATTCTTCCGAAACGTTCGATATCTTGATGGCAGCGCGCGCGCTCCCGCGCGCGCGCCACGCGCCACCCGTCACACCTAGTGCGGTCCTACCCTACCTTAAATGAAGGTTTTGTGTGTTAACTTAATAAAACTTATTCCTATATATTATTTCAGGACACAGCGTCTGATGACACGTCGTCATGTTCTAGAGATTTCGCATGTACAGAACAATAGTGACCCAATTCAAAATTTCAGCTTTCGAACTACAAGTCATAAATTTATTACTATAGAGACCTAATTCGAAATTTAAAATTTCTGAATTAGGTCTCTATAGTTCTGAACATGCGATTTGTCGTCACCAAGTCCCGCGGCCAGCACGAGCAGTGCTGAAATTGCTTCTTCCATAAATGCAACATCTCATGTAAGTGGTTTTATCCTTTAATTTTATTTACGTCATGGTTCAAGCTAATGTCAAAAGATAAACTTAGGCGGTCATTCTTCGTCAGGTTTCCTTCACAGCAAGGCTAAAAAATAAAAAAAGTCAAAATTTGTGACAAATTAAGTTGATTTAAAATATTTTTTTTGTTTATTCTGATGTATGTTTTTTTTTGTTTAGACTGATGATTTAAATACTATTTTAAAAAGCAATAGTGCAGGAGAATTGTGTCTAGCATCGTTAAAAAAAATTCCAAGTTAGATACTTCAGCGCGAAACTACTTAGTTAAATCAGTAGTTGAATATTACATGAAGCATTATGGCACGATGAAAAGACACCAATTTGAAGATATTTCTTTTCAAATTGTTTCCTTAGTCCCAACTGAATTCAAGGTACCTACCACATTTCAAACTGAGACCATCCATAGATGCGATTTCACCAGTGTAATCGGACAATGCCGTATACTGACGGAAGTGCCTTTAGATAGTGTATTGAAAATAAGTATTATCAGTGCACTTTTAGAAGGAATCTCTCCTGTTCCAAAATCTCCCTAATGTAGCAACGTAATGCTCGCACACAGACAACACCCGCCTTATTGGTGAAAAACTACCTTAATGTCTGATTTACATCAAAGTACTAAATCCCTAGATCAACACTCCTATCCGTTCCTTCGTGATTGTGCACTAGTAATACATTAGGTAGTTAGTTCAGTAGCTAGTTTGTTATGCTGCTATGAATTATTTTATTATTTTCTATAGGCAAGTAGGTGTGTATAAAGTTATAAACAGCCTTAAATTTCATTATTGGTCATTGACATATATCTATATCACAGGTAAAAAATACTGTGAAGTCGAATGATACATAATAAATTGATGAAATATATTATTTATCCTGAATTGTTAAAATAATGTAATTTTATTTACATACTCGTACATTGATGAATGCGTGTTTACGACGTTTTGAGCTAGTTGGTAGTGACGCTGCCTTTGAAACTAGCGGTCCCGGGTTTGATTCCTGGTAATGGCAAATATTTGAAATAATGTGTGATGAACTGATGAGCATGGATATTTCCTTCCGGGGCAGTGGTCCAACTGTCTTTGCAGTTGGACCGCGGCACCATTATAGAGTTCCCAGGTCCAATTAAAATAATTTCAAATAATACAACTGAAATTGTAACCACAACACCTTATTATATTTAACTAATTAGTTTTACAACATTTCTGATACAGAACTTATAGTAAAATCCTTTTCTCTTAAAAAAATAACAAAACAAAACTGGAACAACAAAGTATTAAAAAAAGTATTAACAAACAACAAAGTATTAGTAGTAAAGTATAGGTATTATTTCATCGTAATTTTTCTAAAGCATGGCCTATACATATATACGTATATAAAATGACAAATACATTAATCTGGGTTTTTCCTAAGTTGGGTAGTGATTGTAATTGTATTATTTGAAATTATTTTAATTGAACCTGGGAACTATAATGGTGCCGTGGTCCAACTGCAAATATAGTTGGACCACGGCCCCTAGTAAAGGCCCGTAGTCCAACTAGTTGGACAGAGCAGTTGGACCACTGCCCCGGAAGGGGATATTTGTACCTGAGTCTTGGATGCATGTTTATAGTTGTCTAATACCCCTAACATAACAAGCCTATAACTTTAATTTTGGACTTAAGTTTGGACTAAAATCAATTTGTGAAAGAAGGTTTCTTGATATTTATTTATTAATCCTGCCCAAAACCTTGTTATTTATTAAGTGCAATTTCTCTTTGTGTGTTATTATTGAAAGTGCAACGAGTAGATAGATGCTGAGCGCGCAGTTAGTTGTCAGCTTAACTTACTTTACTAAGCAACTTGCTTATATCTCTATAGAGTTAGTAAAGTGACCTGAATTTGTGGTATCATAAATTCAGGTCACTTTAGCTCTATAGAGGGGTCTATATTCATTATAATGTTTGCCCTAACGCATCGTTTGCCATAATGATCATTTGCCATAACTAGTTTTCAGCTGAGTCAGACTTTTTAATTTTTTCAATAATTGTTAGAATACAACCCTAACCTAACCGATGGTATTTTTGGAAAACTGAAAAAGTTGTCTGACAGCTGAAAAATTAGTTATGGCAAACAATCATTATAGATTGCGCAGGAGACCCCTATAGAGGCTTTTTAAGGCCTGGCCTTGATAGTCGCTTAGGTAGGTACAAATTAATTAATGTTTTAATTTCATAGGAAACTTACTATTTACCCAGTCAAAAGTATGGGATAAATAAATACATTCCAGCAAGAGGGAAGTTGGTGGATAAATTTAACAATTACAAGAGGGTATTGCGGAAGAGTGGATTACTAAGCAGTAGAGCCGACACTCCATCTGATACTCCATCGGCGTCAGCAACTACCGATGTTGAAGAGCAAACCTATTCGGAAATAAACCATTTTGCACTGATAGACTTACAGTACAATTTAAAGTAAGTTTTTGTGTCTTCTCTGTTAAATGTTGCACATATTTCAACAATATGTTGCAGATAAGTTCGCCGTTGTAGGTACATTAATTTTTATTAGGGTTCCGTAGCCAAAATGGTAGAAACGGAACCATTATAGTTTCGTCATGTCCGTCCTTCCGTATGTCGCAGGCATTTTACTCATAAAGTACAAGATGTATATTGATGAAATTTGGAGTATAGGTGTCTTGTACAAGCCGCTACTTAGTTTGGTAGTTAAATAACAAAAATATTTATAGGGGGGGGCATTCCATACACGTAACAGAAACTGTTTTTTTTTTTCACCAATCGTTTTGACAGATAATTATTATAATTATGATCTATCGTTTGTCTTACCAGTATCCCATGAAGAATTCGAGGAGATAAAAGTTTGGCTAAAATATAATAAAGAACCAATAGGAGAAGTAATTGAACATTGGAAAAAAATCGTCGACTTTGCGCCTTAAAGAATTAACTCAGAAATACACAAATATAACCGACATAATAAACGATTGGCCCGCATAAAAGTTGAGTTTTGGATATAAGTTGGTAAGTTGTTTTTATTGGTTTCAAAGACGCGAGTTTCTTATAAATAAATTATTATACCTACTTACATTAATTTAGTATGTCGACGCGGTTAGCCTAGTTGGTTGGTAGTGAGCCTGCTTACGAAGCTAGCGGTCCCGGGTTCGATCCCGGGTAAGGGCAAATGTTTGTGTGATGAGCGCGCATATTTGAGCACGCGTAAATAAATAAAAGGTATTAATTAATGAAATTAAGTATTTGTCTTGTAAGTATGTTGATCGTTGTCTAGTACCCAAAACAAGCCTACTAGACTAGGTTATTTTGTGTAATATAAGATCGACCCTTGCCATTTATTTACTTACTTATTTATTATTTATGCACAAAAACATTTAGGCTCGAACGATGTCGATGATATTAACTAGCTAACTAGCTAGGCAAGTTAATTTTCTCCGTGTCTCAGTAGAAAGACACCGAGTGAAGCTCCGTTACGCCCAGGTACTTTATTTTGAAATGACCAAGTTATACTTTTTTCAGATTGAATTGGATTTCGAAAGTAAGTTCAGAGGATCTGAACTACTATTGTACGTGAAATGGCCTGAGTTTATGCAGAAATCACTAGATCACTTTAGGAAAATAAAAGCTGCTTCATCATATATTCAGTTGATAGACGGAAATCCAAGTGAAGGTTGGTTGTTGTTATACGTGTATTATACTTACGTTAGTACGAGCATTATACTTACGTTAAATGGCCTTTCTTGGAAGTATAAATAAAAATAATGTTAAATGGCTTCTAATATAAATTAATGTGTTGTAACACAAATTGAAGCAAAACTATTTATTTTGTGGTTGCTTAACCAAGAATTATTATTAATGACGTACTTTTTTTCAGATGTTAGACTTCTGTTTTTGCGCTTTAATTGGCTACAAAATAGTACCAGCCGTAAGGATACAGTGCCAAGACACAGATGGCAAAAAAAAAGCCTCAAACCCAGTATTCAAGAAGCCATGAACAGTTTTATTCTTCATGCCAAGGTATTATTTACTTTTAAATATCGTCTTTTTGTTATTATTTTCGCCATGGCCGTCTGTCTGTCTGTATGTCATATTCACTATTTCTCAGAAACTATTAGTAAGAAATCTAAAAAAAATAGGGTTAGGGTAGGTAAATACATACCTCCCTAACATGTAAAGCAAGGATAAAAATATTTTATTTTCTTTACGTCTATGACATGGTGCAATAGCTATTAAAGAACTACTTGTGTGTATGGCATTATAAATTTTTAGTTCATCAAATAATATGGACAACCAGTGTTTTAACGATATTGCTTTTGGCATGTTATTGTATTGTTTTGAACTCTGCCGTAATTAGGGCGCGAGTACACGGTGCAGCCTCCGCACCGACACCGCACCGCCGCCGCACCTCTGCGCTATGTACACGAGACGCGTAAAGCCCGCCACCGCGCCGCCGTCGGTGCAGAGGCGGCACCGTGTACTCGCGCCCTTACTGTCTAGTTTAAGAATTATCATAAAGTTGACGATACGACAGCATGTCAGAAGCAATTATTTTGACAACAGGAACTTTTTTAAAAGGTTTTCTGGAAAAAATCATGCTTATAGAACTTTGTCTCCAAAGCATACTATTTTTTTTTCAAATATTTTGATCATTACTTACCGAGAAAATAATATTGAATATTATCAGCGTTTGAAACGCCCGCTTTTGACTAGTGGCCGGAATGACGTCATTTTGTTTGTAGCCGCGTTTTGTTTTTTCAAATCTAGCACTAGCTGTGACGTAAGGTACCATATGGCGTTTAAGCTCTTTAGCCATTATCAGATATATGTTTATTTATTTTCTCGGTACATAATGAAACAAAATTAGTATGCTTTTGAGTCAAACCTCTATCTATAAGCATGTTTTTTTTCAGAACACCTTTAAAAAAAGTTCCTGTTGTCAATGGTTTTACCGCGTAGAATAGAGGCCCAGCACCAAGTAATATTAAATAGAAAATTAGTTCATAAGTACTCGGTTGTTTTTCGAGATAGTTTTTTTTGTTTGCCCGGTTTTTCATTAATAAAACTTTTTAATTTCCAGAATCAAAGTGAAGTTCTCACCCAACTGAATTATCGGCAGAAAACACAAATGGCTAAAGGGCTCCGCTGTCAACCAATAATTGTCGTTGTCGGAGCCACAATTGACACGCTCAAGGATTTTTATGTTGCATATGACAACATTCTCTACAAAGTTGACTCGGTTTTAAAAGCCCTCGATTAAAACTTTTCACTGCCTGGACGCGGAGTATCCAGCTGAAGTGATACATATTTGGACATTCATACAAAAGTATTTCTACAGCACAGACCCTAGACTGGAATTCGGAAAAGTCAATTTACGGGAGCCGCATGCGGATATTTCCCAAACTAACTGTATCCACGAAAGAGATGTTGATTTATCATGTGATTTTCAATGGGTACGTTTCAAGGGTACGAAATTTATACCCGGAATGATAATTGTTACTACGAATGACGAAGATTTTATTTGTTTAAAGTTGGAAAGTATTTTTCGTTCTAAATGTTCTGAGGGATTGTATTTTTTATGTAAATTATTAATATGCTCTGGGTTTAATGATCATTTTCAAGCTTATCAATTTGAAGGAGAAGACAACTCTACGGGGGTGTTGAAGCCGGAAAATTTAATCATTTCTCCCACTAATGTTCATGTTATTGCCACAGGAGAATCTTATTGTCGTTTTAGTTACTATTAAAATATAAATTGAATAGTAACTAAAACATAAATTTAAATTTCCACTAGTAAGTCTTTAATGTTCCCAAAAACAGTTTTTGCAGACTGGGAGAGTATTATTTTAAAAACATGATGTATTTATGAGGGCACCGACCGCCCAGTGGCTGTCATTATTGAGTTCAGTAAACTACAACATGTTCTCGAAATCTTTCGGTTTTATTTTGTTACACAACTCAAAACTCAACTAATGCTATATATAACATATAGCATGTATATGCTATATATAACATATAGCATGTATATGCTATATATTCAGATCGGTGTATAGCGACCTAAACGGACCGAAGTGGCCACCATTTTACGTTTAGGTCACAACATGAAACTGAATTGTTATTATAAAGCTTTGTTATATATCGTATTAGTTGTGTATTGAGTTGTATAACAAAATAAAACCACAAAATTTCGAGAAAATGTTATAGTTTACCATAAAACACAATTATAGTAATGAGGGCGCCAGAGAGCGGTCGGCGTCTTCATAAAATATTTTTTTGATATATTTTATAGTGAATAGAATAAAATACTGTTTATTATTTTTAAAGGTAAGGCCTAGCGCGCACAAGAGCCAGGCTGTGGCACCCAGTCCAATTGGACTGGCTACCGCAGCCAGGCTGCCATGTCAAAGACATCAAATCGCACGTCATCAATATTGTTGTTTACTTGTTTGAAATTAATATTTAAATTATATGACATTATGGACCTACCCTGGTATTTAATTTTGAACCACAGTTTATAATAATATGAATCCCTTATTTATATGCAGATTAAAAAAAGCGATGCTTGAATTTTGTGTATCATAATTTAATTCATGTTATTTTTTCCATTACTTTAGTAGTATAACTTACCAGATGTGTACCTAATGCAGTTTTCATCAGTAACTTTAACTTAGTACCAATTTCACCAAACGCTGTTAAATGTTAATCGACTGTTAGTTCTTACATTTTGTCAGTTATTAACACTTAATTATTTGTTAAGTTGTTGGTGAAATTCGACATAAGTCTATTTATCCAGATATAGTTTGTTTTAATCCGTTTATGTATGTAAATGAAATCTACCTGAGGTGTTATGCAGTTTATCAAAGTTTGAAGTGTGCAGTTTTAATTAGTAACTTAAGTTTATTTAACCTGTATCAAGTTAGCAGTGCAGCTCATACCAGTCATTTACGAGCAAAATCTACTAATATCTGTTTGCATTATTTTTGTTCCAAGCCTGGTACATTTTACATGACAAACGTAGATAAAATTAAATGATTTTACTAGTAAAGGACTGGTCAGAGCTACACTACTAACTTGATAAAAACAGGTTAAATAAACTTAATTTACTAATGAAAACTGCTTTACACATCTGGTAAGTTATACTACAGTAACTGATGTAAAATGCATTACACATCTGCTAGATTATACTAAAGTAGCTGGTGAAAACTGCATTACACATCTGTTAGGTTATACTACAGTAACTGATGTAAACTGCATTACACATCTGCTAGATTATACTAAAGTAGCTGGTGAAAACTGCATTACACATCTGGTAGGATATACTAAAGTAACTGATGAAAACTGCATTACACATCTGGTAAGTTATACTAAAAGTAACTGATAAAAACTACATTACACATCTGGTAGGTTATACTAAAGTAACTGATGAAAACTGCATTACACATCTGGTAAGTTATACTAAAGTAACTGATGAAAACTGCATTACACATCTGGTAGGTTATACTAAAGTAGCTGATAAAAACTGCATTACACATCTGGTAGGTTATACTAAAGTAATTGATGAAAACTGCATTTCACATCTGGTAGGTTATACTAAAGTAACTGATGAAAACTGCATTACACATCTGGTAAGTAATACTAAAGTAATTGATGAAAACTGCATTTCACATCTGGTAAGTTATACTAAAGTAGCTGATGAAAACTGCATAACACATCTGGTAGGTTATACTAAAGTAACTGATGAAAACTGCATTACACATCTGGTAGGTTATACTAAAGTAACTGATGAAAACTGCATTACACATCTGGTAGGTTATACTAAAGTAACTGATGAAAACTGCATTATACATCTGGTAGGTTATACTAAAGTAAGTGATGAAAACTGCATTCCACATCTAGTAGGTTATACTAAAGTAACTGATGAAAACTGCGTTATACATCTGGTAGGTTATACTAAAATAACTGATGAAAACTGCATTACACATCTGGTAGGTTATACTAAAGTACCAAATTAATTCCGTACATTACTAACCATAACAGTTTTGTAAAATCAACCAAAATTCGTGATAGGACCGAAATCAACTGTCAACTTTAATAAAATTTACTAGGAATCTGAAACATTGTTTGTTAGAGTTGACAAAATGAAAAAGTAATAGTTTGGTAAATTTTACAAGTTAAAATTAGTAACATTTATAAATTTGTTTTGTAAAAACTACATGTATAGGTTTGGTAAAGATAAGAGTCTACTAAAGAATTAAGTTCTAATCTACCAAATTAATTTCGTACATTACTAACCATAACAGTTTTGTAAAATCAACCGAAATTCGTGATAGGACCGAATTCAACTGTCAACTTTGATACAATTTACTAGGAATCTGATAAAACCAACCATACATTTTTTTCAGTGTACGTAATTAATGTTTAAGATATTTATATCGATGAAATGATACAATCGATCGATGAAGTTCGATAAATGCTGGGTTTCTATTTTCTGTAGCTTTAGCACGAGCATTCCCATCATACGTTATGTTTTCAATTTTAAAAGGATCTACCAGAAGCACTAACTTCTAAAACAGACTTCTACCTCATCTTTACTATTATCTACTTGATGACGATCGATACTAAAGTCAATGTAAACGTGCCAGGATATTTTACTAGGTACTAAATAAATACGGACAAGGAAAAAGTTCGAGCTCGAGACTGCCTTATTAGCTGCACTCTTTTTTACCATGTCACTATAACGGCTTTGACAGATAAGTGCAGCATTTTAAACATTACGTTAAAATGACAAGTGCAGCATTACCGCTGCAAAGTTAAACCTTTTTTGCATAGTCGTATTGTTACCTCCTTGTTCCGGTACGTGATGTTATTCTTTGGACGCTTGTCATAAAAATTTTAAGTTCAAAAACTTTCGAATTTTTCCTGACGTTTTCCGCTCGCTTGTTCTCGGTCATTATGAATTCGGAGCTGACATGTTGATAGTCACATAAAGATTATTTTTTGAAGAAAAGTTTTGATCAGTGAAGGCTCTCTAGTGTATCGCCTGCAAGACGCCTCAGTCTTCAACCTTTTTTTGGCCAACTTTGAGCCTTGTATTGCCTCACGAAGGCACCGCAGTACCGGTTTATTCCCCGGGTAAGTTACGCTTCGTCTGTGTTCGTTTTCCCAAGATTCCGTTCCCCTCGTTTGGTTCTCGTAGATTTATTAGTCCATTCTTTCCAGTTCCTACCGCCTACCCCATTTGGCACCAGTGCTATTACGCACCAACCAGGCTCCAGTCCTTCCACCTACCCTAACTGGCACCACGGCGTGGAGAGGTTGACTCCGCACCACCACCGCTCAGCCCGCACCAGACTACACCCGGCGCGCGTGCATTTTTTCCTTTTTAATTTTTTTTTTTCTGTATAAGTTGTTTTAACCGGTAGTCTCTGTACACAAACGTCACCCCAGAAACCGTGAGTATACCATTGTCACATTTCGTAGTGTTGCTTTAGCGACGTCTCTAGAGTAGCATTCCAGTATTTGTTGACTGGTATTTTAGTCACCATCTCACACCCTTCATTCAACCCAGTAATCCCCCTAAATTCAAAAAAAGGCCCGCGCGCCTGATCGAACAGCATTTATTATGTTCTTTTTCGGTTTTTAATTTGGTCAACGATAATTGTATTTGTGAACACATAACCGGCTCGCTTTCCTCTTTTACGGTGTCAAGAACCTATCTGTTTAGGTACCTTTGAATTGTGTACATCAACGTTATATTTAGGGTTTTGTCAAAATCAATTTGTACGGCTTGCTATTTTAATGTGTGTATTTCTCATTTGTGTATTTCGACTTAGGATTTAATTAAAATAAATCTTTGTCTTTAAAACGTTGTTCGGCATTTTTAATTCCACAAATTCTACGTATTGAGCACCGGTATACTCCGTGTGTTCGGTAGTACGATCATTTTAAAGCTTTTTTTTAAATAGTCGTGCTACACAAGGTACTAAAGTGTGTAGCTACTTATTGCAGAATTTACCTAAAGAAAATCCTAAATAATAATTGCTCTAATCATGGTCATTCTTCGACTGTATATTGGCGATTTTGCTAAACGGACAGACGTATTTAATTTATTTAAAAATATTACTAATTACGAACTTAAAACTGTGTTAAGCTCGCGCCCTAATTTAATTGCGAGAATTTTGTTCGTCGCACATTTAAAGGCATTAATTAACACTATCTGTGTGCATTCCTTAAAGTCCTCTACCTAGGACTTAACTGAGGTTAAGTAAGACCTTAAGTCTTTTAAGTCTTAAGTATGTTAAGACACCATAACTATTTTTCGATAAAATTTGATTCCAATAAATTCTGTTTTGTCTCACACCTTGTTTGCTCGTCGCTAATGTCGACCCAATCTACTAAAGACGTAGACAACTAGTGCTAGTATTCGGTCCTCAGTCTTAAATATCTTCTATGTATTTAAGTATAAATTGTATATTTCGGCAGTTTCGTTCATGTCTTACAACTTGTTTTAGTATGCGTACGCGCAACGACGATTTGTAACGAACTAGGCTATCTTGATTACTATCTCTATTAACAAAAATATAGTTTGTCCGTACTTGCGTCGGTCCATACAAGGCGCCGTCCTTCTGATAAGGCAGATATTAATATTGATACGTGTTAATGGTAGATTTATTGCTTTCTTGCCCGCAATAGACATGCATGTTATGTTTTTATTAATGTAAATATTTACAAAATATAAGCTACCTGTTTTAAATCAGGAATACAAGCAATGTCCGGCTCGAAGGACCATAACAATATATGCAATTACCTACGTGGATTATTACCCTACAAAATTATTACTATAAGAATAACGTTTACGTCATATCATCATTACCCAGCGAGGTAAAATCCTGTTTCCATACATTGAACTCAGTTCTATTCCAAGGATTCCGATAACTACATACAAAGTACAAGGAATATCCCGCACTGAATTCGATTGATTATTTTTAAAACATTACGTGAATAGTATGTATCTGAGTGTTATTTATTATGTTATTTACCTTATAATAATTCTAGTAAATAATATATGAAACGTGAGTCCCTTAGTTTGTTTATTTTATTTCACCATGAAAAAATTACATAATATTTAAGCACTACTAATTTACATACTTATTTTATATACAACTTAACTTTAACTTAACCTGAAACGCGAGATTTGCTACCAAACCTAAAGATTATCTTTAAAATGTGACACTTAGCGACAGCCCGACTCAAACACAGCGTTGAGTAAATTGAATACATAAGTACATACCTTACGCCTTTATTCTTAGAGTGGGGTAGGCAGAGCTACAGAAATACCAACAGCTGAAAAAATACTTGTTGATAATTCTGTAACCACATTATGCACAAATAGGCTAGAAGATGTTTACCAGTGCTAAATTAAATAATTTCATAGATACACCAAAAAATGGTTAGTGGTGGTAGGACCCTGTGCAGGGTCCGTCCGGATCCGGTGTGTTCCGGTGTGGGGATAAGACAACCGGTGAAATTACTAGCATAGAGGCATTCCATCTTAGTCCTCAGGGTTGGCAACGCATTTGAGGTCTTGGGATTATAGTCTTGAGAATTCAAATGTCTATGGGTCAGGTCAGGTCAGGTCAGGCCTGAGTGCTCGTGTGCCTTCTCCTTAACATAAAAAAGGAGCCCCTTAAATGGAACCGCGAATTAGCCTCTACTCCGTTTAAAATCCTGACGAGCACATGACATATTTCCCTGTCACGGTTTGTTTCACAACTGTCACTGCGCGACCTATTGTCCTTTCCAAAATGTGTCAAGACCGGCGCGGGCGCACCGAGTTTCACGCTGCGGTCAGAAACCGCACAATGAAACGCTGTTGGATTTACCAATGAACAGAAGTTAGTAGACAGACACCTATTAAAAAAATGTGTTTTTCAATTATTTTATTTGAGGTAATTCCCGTTTCCTTTCCAACGTTCCGGTATACGAAATAGTGAATGAATATGAATTCAAATATGGGTCATACACACTCATAAAAACAAAAGTTGTCTCTCCTGTGGTCAATAGTTAAAAGCTTGTGTGTGTTAAGTTATGTTTTTATATGATAGGTCTAAAGCAGTCCTGACGGCGTTTTTGCGGGAATGGGCTTAACCAGAAAATTAGGCCTTAATAACGTTAACTTTCGGTGTGTCCACAGAAAAGACGGTAACCTAAATCTATGTATGACCCATATGTCCTGTGCGCAAATTTCCCGGAATATGTTTGTTGTTATGTCTAAATATTATCTTGTCATTGCTCTTTATACCTATCTAATTTTACTCGTTCACCATCGTGGAACACCATGCAGCAATACGGCGTATTGTGCCAATCCTTCACAAAAATCCATTATTATTTTATTGATCAATTATTATCGTCTTAATTGGCCAACTGTATGATCAAAATTTTAATTAAATTTCTAGAAACAAAAGGCATTCTACGTTATTTTGATATGACATGTCTGCTCTTTTTAAATATATGATTGAATGATTATAGCCCAAAACAAATACCTAAGTTTTTAATCGTAATGCCTAATACCATTTAGATGAGAACCGTATTGCTGATATACATACTAATCTATCCTAAAATTATAAATGTGAAAATAACTCTGTTTGTTACGCTTTCGCGGGTAAACAGCTGAAATTTGGTATGGAGATAGGTATTTTGAATCCCGGGAAAGGACATAGGGTACTATTTCCTGCGGGAATAGCGATAAATATAAATAGCGCTAGCGATAGCGATAGCGATTATATTGTAGGCTTAAAATAATACAAGCATGAATTTGGAAACAATAACCTTACAAAGGGCAAACAGCCTTTTCCTCCCATCGCCTGTCATTGTCAAATTGACGGACGTCACAGTTGACAGGCAAACAGTAGGGAAGGTCTGCTTGGTTAGTTCGTGCGTCACAGTTGTTCTTGACACAGTAGCTCCGACGAAGAAGGCTGCGCGGTGACTGCACTGCAAAGTTGAACTGTCAAGGTGGAGAAGTTGTCAAAAATATATAAAGAAATATTTGCGAAGATTGTTAGAGCATATATTATCATACTTACATATTCCTCTATTTCTATTATTAATCAATATCCATGTACATTTCTTGCTCGATATGACCTATAATCTCATAATTTCGCCCGTAGCGCCTTCCACCAAAAATTATTCGGCATTTTTTTCGGTAGGTAAAAAGAGGGTGGCGAGGGTGTAAGAGGGCTAGTATTTGATATTTGTCGTAGTAATTATAAAGATTGGACTCAAGAGAGATGAACAGTTTTATTTTCGATATCTAGCATTGATTTGATATTTTTATTGAATTGAAGTTTTTTTTTACGGTTTACATTTTACAATTTGCAAAACATTGACGTGTGTTTACAAGCAAGTACATTATACCAAGTGCGAATTAAATTTAGCCAGTGGGCTATTCATTGATAATAAAATTCAGTCAGTCTGAAAAACACAGTCAAATGACGCATTTTTATTTTAATTAGGCTTATAACAATTGACTGACAAAATCCGGCGAAAGTCAAATAAATGACAACTGATCAAAGAGATGACAATATCACTGACGTAAAAAAATAATTGACTTTCTAGCAACTGCCGGTAAGACGCAGGCAGCATTTAAAGTTTTAATTAGTTGGGACATTTGAGTATTGAACACTAATGAGGCTTATAGTGATTGTTATTAAGGTAACATTTACAAGCCTAAAGTTTTACAAATTGCTATCCAATTATAAACTTACATCCAACAAGAGGTGTATTAGCACTAACTTCCATCGACGTTATATTTTTTGAAGATCAACCGAAGCGTCTGCTACCAAACTTAATGACGAAGGCAATGTTTGATATCTACTCAAAATGAACAGATCTGTATCAAAGATTTACCTTGATCGCCTATATATTAACTCTCCCGCTTCTGAGTGACAGACAACGTTGAGCCTTAACCGCTGGACCTAGGGACTTGAAATTTACAGGGAATATTCCTTAGGAGGAAACTCGACCCATAATAGGAAGAAACTGGGGGAAAAGCAAAAAACTAATTGGATGTGTACGAAAGCGTGAACGTCGGTTCTCTGCCTTATCGCCGACAAATCTTTAACAAATGCATCGTTTCGCAACCTATTCATTTGCCACCTAGCTTTTTTTCTGTGACTACAAGTATTTATTTTATTTATTTATTTATTTAATCAGGTTTACCAACAATTGTTTACACCAGTACATTCAATAAAAACATGCTAAACGTTTGTTGAGTAGTATAACAACTAGTTAAAGGTAAACACCACATGCAAAACTTAAAGTGAAGACTAAACTAAAATTAAAGTTAACACTGCTTTAAGACTAGACATTCTAGTTTTAACAAGTAACAGAATTTATATCAGAGCATCTACGTATAATTCTAAATAATTTACCGGGTAGGTCGAAGTGGATATCCGTAATGTCACTGAAACTGTTAGCAGTCTTACAAAGCCTACAAATTGGAGAGTTTCTACCTGATACAGATCTTCTGACCGGTAAGCATAATGGCGTAATAGGGTTGCGGGGGATTCTAGAGGGAGCTCTAAAACTAAGGAGACTTAATAATTGTGGGCAGTCTATTTTGTGGTGGAGTATTTTGTTTAAAAACAAGGCATCTAACACCATTCTGCGTGTTTCAAGAGTATCAATATTAAAGTATTGCAATTTGCGTTTGTAAGATGTAGTTCGTTTTGCCAAATATGCTTTCTGCTCATGATATGCTAAGTGTCGAAGAAATCTTTTCTGCACTCGTTCTAGTCGCAATGAGTGTGTAGCATAATGGGGCCGCCAAACAACACTGCAGTATTCCATTATACTCCGTACCAGACTATTGTAAGGCAGTATTTTGGTACTGCTTTGCTTAAAAGATTTGCCATTTCTAATGACAAATCCTAACATTTTGGAGGCCCTATTGACAATATTTTCAATGTGTGGTGTAAAGGTAAGTTTCTTATCAAACAACACGCCTAAATCTCGTATGCATTCAACTTCATCGAGTTTGTAGTAATCAATGTAATAGTTAGACGGTACCACAGTGAGTTTCCGAGTAAATTTTAGGTGCACACATTTTTTTGAATTGAGCTGCATGTGATTGCTTTGGCACCATCTGCTAAGCCTATTAACGTCCTCCTGAAGCAAGGCGACGTCCTCAGATGAGTCAATGTTACGTGCGAACTTAAGGTCATCTGCGTACATAAATACTTTCGAATGATGAAAACAATCAGGTATATCGTTAATAAATATATTAAACAATAATGGACCTAAATGTGAACCCTGTGGAACACCAGAGGTAATGATACGGGTAGTTGATTGGTAGCCATTCACCACCACATAAAACTGCCGATCAGCTAAATAAGAGCGCAGCCACTCGAGCAATGAACCTGATAATCCATAAGAAGATAGTTTATGCATTAAAATTTTATGGGAAACTTTATCGAAAGCTTTGCTGAAGTCTGTGTATATCACATCCGTCTCTTTACCAGAATCAATAACGCCCGCCAAGTACTCAGTGAAGGTGACTAAGTTAGTGCAAGTTGATCTTGAGCTAACAAAACCATGTTGGTGGTATTTCAGGATTTTTATAAAACTAACCTAACCTAACCTATAGGGCTCTACACGATGGTCCTTTAATAAATCCAGAATTATTTACAGTTACGGAAAAAAACGTGGGTTGTCAAATGATTTATTTGTGAAATGAATAATTTTTGAAACGTTGGTTATGAAATGATAGGATCCCGTGAACGTCCCCTAGTATTTTATAAACAACCTTCTTTATTCAATTGGCGACGTATTTTTATCTGGTCGTCTACCTTGAGAATCCACGTGTTTATTTATGCTCTTATTAAAAATAAAATCATTAATGTAGAGATGTAAATTTACGAGGAAGGTCCTGGTTAACTCAAAGACGCTGTGTGCGTCACGAGCGGTCTTGACTCGGCACCTGCGACTGATAACCTTCCCTAACAATAACCAAATTATAGCAAATTTTTCAATGGCATTGGAAGAAAATAATGACATTACAATGCCAATTTAAATTAGTGTGGAACTTGCGAAAATGTATATTGAATGGAGAGAAGACTCTTAAGATGCGATTCACTTATGTGTTTTTATTCTGCAATTATATGATACACGTCACGTCAAATGGGTTGAAAAACCTTCTACAAATTTTCATTCATAATGTACGATGAAAAAAAAAACTGTTTAAAAATCATCACGTTTGTCGAGCAAAAAGTTAGACTTAAAAATATGAAAAATAACTTGTTTACTTGTTAAAAATTAATGACATTCCTGACAACTTACGCCTCCAACAAGAAACAAATCAATGCGTATCACTTCGAAAACAATAAAAAACCCTCGATGTTTCACAACAAAAGTAAAACGCAAATCCACTCGAGAAATGTTACTCATATATGCAAATATATTATTCAGGTCCATCAAAATGTCGTTTTTTTTTGTGTATTCACGTAATTTACTTAGTAATCGTAAAAAAAAGTCGTGACCTTATTCACGAAACGGCTTATTTAATTTTTAGTCGCGCATGCCATAGAACTCCGATAAAAAAGACATACTACGATACCTCTTTTTAAATAGGGCAAGATGAGTGATTTAACCAATTTTCAACCCATTCTACCTAATTTAAGTAAAGTTTTTGAGAAGTTAATGTTAAAATATATGTTAGGTCACTTCAATAGAAATAAACTACTTAACAGTAATCAGTTCGGCTTCACCAGAGGACGATCCACAACTGATACAGCATCTGAATAATTTACTACACAATACTAAAAAAACTAAATGTGTTAGGTTCACTTTGCGGTCTTACATTAGACCGGTGGAATCAAGCATAATTATGAATGATGAGTGTTTAGAAATGGTAGATGAGACACTTATCTTAGGTTAGACAAAAACTTGCAATGGGGTTCCCATATAGCAGTAGTGGCAGATAAAATAAGTTCGGCTGCTTACGCCGTTAGGAAAATCAGGCAACTTACCAATATTGAGACAACTCGCTCAGTTTATTATTGTTATTTTCATAGTGTTATGTCGTACGGTATTCTAGTTTGGGGAAACGCGGCTGATATGTTTGACGGGTAGAGAATGTCTTAAGGTATTAAGCCCGCCATTAGTACCTTCTTTGTGTTATGTGCCATAAAATTAAAAAAGAAATGCTAGGTTAAGTATTATCATTGTCATAAGCAATATTTAAAAAATACTGACTGTTGACTTTCTAATGGCGCTTTTTAGCTTTTATAATTTTGGTACAGGCCAAAACAACTCCTGGCTAACATCACACGTTTATTTTCGTGGATTTTTTAACTTTAAAAATCAGCCTTTAACTTCTTTTCATTTGATAACAGAACTTAACAGGAGAGACGACTTTTATTTGTGTGACTATGTGAATGCAGAATTGATACCTTTGCATTTTCTTTTTACCCCAAACATCTTTGTCTATATCAACGTTAAGATTGGTTGTGCCTAGATTTAGCGGTTCTAAACTGAAAGTGACCGAACCGGTAGTTTTCGTTCTATGACAGCAATTACAACGTTCCAGATCAAAATCTAGTTAAGTCTTAATACCTAGGACTGGTTTCTGTTAGCAGTTATAATTAACTTTGACACCGATAGGTATAACTGTATAGCTTCCTTTCTCACGGCAATAATTATGATAATAATCGGCTACTAGCATGATATTTTAAGTAATTATGATTTTACTTCAACAAGGCGACGACGTGTTTAGTCTAGTTGGTATTAAACTAGCGGTACGGGTTCGTTCCATGTGATAAGCGCGTGTGTTTGTTCCTGAATTTTGGATGATTTCTATTTATTTAATCAAGTTTGTATTTCTCTTTCTAAGTATGTTTATCGGTACCCATAGCACAAGCCTAGGCCTAGGAATAGTTCAGTCTAGGTCAATTTGTGTGAGATTACCCCCTACGGTTTTTTAGGATTTGATTAATTATGTCACTTCAAATATCTCTATAAGAATTTACAGTGTAACAAATGAATTTCTTAGGTACTATGGAACTATGTCAAAGTGACATAATTAATCAAATCCTAAAAAACCGTAAACCCACACAACTATATTCATCCGTACATCATTATAAAAATATGATAGCTCTATGACTTTAAAGCAAATGATTTTAGGCCCAACAATATAATTATATACGGAGCAATAATAGCAGTAAGCATTATATTTTAAGGATAATGTACGGATGAAAATTGGACTACTGTTGCAGGCTAGGACTCTAGGTGTGTGGGGTTACGGAACTTGTTAGGATTTGACTTACTGAGTCACTTTGACGTAGATCCATAGCGGCCTAGAATAGCATGTTGTTTATCAAAGGACTAAAATGGGTCATTATGACGGTAATCATTTACCTATCCGAGCAAAGCAAGTGTATAGTTTGAGTTAAAAACTACATTTCCAATGTAAAAATTAAAAGAATGATTTTCAATACAGACAAATTTAAACATACAACTTATATCTTTTTATAGCAGATAGTGACAGCAACACTGTTGTTTTAGTCCAAAGACCTACTGACCAAAATCACTATTAGTCCACCTGTACCTACATGGCTAGTTATGGGTCATTTTAGAAGAGACGAAAAAGTATTTTCTTGTTCTAACCTAACAGAATTTGGGTCACGCAATGGTTATTATTATACGTTTATTATTGTTCCATAATAATTATGTAAATATATTCTGACAGCGTGACGGTATCAGCGAAAATCAAGTTATGTAGAAGGATGTTTTTTATTCACAACATTACATTACGTGGAATTATAATTTTGCTAAAAATAAACCCCTAATATTTACCGTCACCCAAATCTGTTTAAATCAAACGTTGAAAAACAAAAAACATGAGATTTTAGTTTCTAAATACGACAAAATAAAGTTTAAGTAAATAAATACGACATAAATGACGTAATAGTATCTTTAATAGACAAGTTGGAGACTAAAATATCAAAAGACTTGAAACGCGAGCAAAACTTTGCAATTAAAGAAACGCACACCACAGTGATGAATGTGAACATCAAAGTGCACGCGCGAAGGCGATAAAAATCATCAAAGAGTACGCCTCCATTGTCGAAAAAGTCATTATTAAATTTTGCGGGTTTGTTAAATCTTGGGATAAGGTTGACAGAACAAAATGGAAGGCAATAATTAAAAATAAATATCATAAAGCTTAATCGTTAAAGAAATAATCTGCAATGTTTAGGCCGAGCCAATTTCATATCACAAAAGTAGGAAGAAGGAAATTTTACGTGGATATTTTAATTAAGTTGTTGAGGCAGTCTTGAACCATTAAAACCAGTGAATCATACAAAGCAAGACATGTCAAGATATGCCTAGTATTATGATAATTATTTTAAAAGATTACGTCACCGTGGCAGCTAAACAATGCACAAATTCGTGTATAAATTAAAAGACAATGTGATCCGATCACGGATGAACTCTGACAGGCTTAACTTTTTAATCAATAGTGTGCGTAAGAATATAAAAAATAATTATTTTTCATCGTTGATGATAGCGACGAATGTAAAGATACAGCAGATGTATCCCAAGATGCAGTAACATTAGCAGTAGGAGCAAAGATTGAGATCTTCCACGTCATAATCGGTGAACCGTCAAGGACGAGTCTCTGCCAGACTGCGTTAGTTCCCACAATAAAACATAATGATCTGATGTCTTCAGATAACATTTACTAGAGTAATTAACTTGGTTTTTGTTGCACGTGTATAGTCTATTTTATAACCACAGCCTTTTTTTGTTGAAGTACCAGATGTGATGCATTTTTGTGATTGTTTGTTCGCAGTTTTAGGCTAGGTCATCATATCATGTACCGTAAACACACACATATACAATCCTAGTCTGCAACAATAGGCCAATTTTCATCCTTACATTAAAATATGATTCAAATTCAAATTCAAATAATGTTTTTTCAGACAACAACGAGGTCCATATATTGTTAGTAAACATAGGCTAGGTTAATATTTATTAACTAACACAGACTTGGTCCTTATAACTAGATTCCACATCAGAGGACTGTCAAATCGATCTGCAAATACTTTCAAGCTACTATTACTGCTCCCGCGCAGTCTGTGGAGTAGCGACGCAGTTTTTTTGCGCCAGAACGGCATCAAAGCCATCCGCGCGCCTCGACGAACATGCTCGATGCACTACAGTATCGCGGCAACCAGTGCTCTGAAAGCATTATTATATTGGACGCACAGAGCATTGTAAATCCTTTGGGTATAACTGAACCACAGAGTCGCTGAGTACAGCGTACAAAAAGCTTTGAAAAGCAAAGTTTTTACTGAATATGTACATTCTATTTCAAAATAATTCTATTGATTAACCTGTAACGCGAGCGTTCCTGCATTTATATATTATTTTATTATTATGTTGATCCAATAGCACCCAGTAATATCCAAAATGTAAGTAATGACCTGCCTATATATAGTCCGAAGTCAAGACAAGATGGTTAAACGCGTTGCGTATCAGAAGGGTCGATGGCCTTTCTATATGGTGCATGATGACGTAAAGGTTGTTATGCAGGTTAAGATTTTCCGGCGTAGATTTTTTGTAACCAGTTTTTTTCTTATTGGTAACAAAAATATTCTATTATTAACGGGTTACATGGTTGAGACAGGTATCATTTAATTGTTGAGTAATGTGATAAGAGAAGAAGAAGAAAACGAACTTCAGAAATACCAACAAACCTAAATAACTTGTTTATAATTCTGTAACCACATTTTGCACAATCAGGCCAAGAAGTTTACTAGTGTATTAGTGACAGGTTGCAAGCCCCATCGCCTTAGACTACATGCCCTTTTTCCCTTAGTCGCCTCTTAAGACGGGAAGACATGGAGTAGCGGTATACTAACCCGGCAACCAAACGGAGGCCACTACTTACTGGTACTGGTGAAATAATACTTTCAGTGAACCCAGAACATTACTAGCCTAAAGATCACCGTCATTATAATTAGTTATCGCTACGATAAGTTACTGACAAAACGTTTATTTCACTATAGAAGGTCTCTAAAATTAGAGCCACTTACACGAGGGTCATAATCCTCAGCCGTGAGGAAATGACCAAGACAAGTAGGTTTCCATGTTCTGCGTCTTTAGGAATTGGGCAGTTATAGACCGAACCCAAAATTATCTGGTCTTTAGAATTTGTTATTTTTATTAGTTTGGATTTTGATTGAAAAGTGCATGCTTCAATGGTTTGGTCATTTTAAAAGGATAGGTGAAAGAATATTGACGAAAGAGATAGACAGTGCGAAAGTGAGTGGAAGGGTCGGAAGGGGCCGCTCTATGCATGACTCCATGTATGAATGTGGAAGAAGCGAAAGATATTTGTCAGGATCGTAGCAGGTGGAAAGAAGTGGTCTCTGCCTACCCCTCTGGGAAACAGGCGTAGTTTAATGAATGTATGTAATACATAATGAGTAATATTGAGTTACATACATATTTGGAATCAGAAGTTTTTTTTTCTAGATCACTCGTAATCGTTTTATTGTGAATTTTCAAAAAATGACGCTTGAAGCGTTTTGCCTTTCAACCGTCGGTATGATTTTCGTTATGTTGTTTTTCTTCAGAGTCCTGGTGTGATCTTTGTTTTAACTGATGGTATGGAGATAACGTGTGGGTATTTATAAGTATAAGCTCCAAATCCTTGACTGTCTATTATAGTTGATTTATTCCATCCAGTATAATTAGTTAGTCTAATTAGTTAATTAGGTAGTTAGTTTTAGTATTTTCCATCCAGGCTTCTAGAATGATCTAACGTGCCTAGGTAATTGAACTATTACTGGACCGGTGTATCTTTCCGTCCGATAAGTAGGTTTGTTTTATTGAACATTAGCATATCACGATTTTTCTGATGACGCACGTGAACAATACGTTAGGCGTAGTTCTGAAAACTTTACAATGTAAACATAAACATGTCCTGAAAAAAACATAGTTTTATTGCTATCCAAAGGGACGATGTAGGTGAAACAAAACTTCTTGTTGTTAATTTATTTTTGGGGAGATACGTATTTTAGGTGAGCTTGGTTAAACGTTAAATATTTAGAAGGAAGAATAAGGAAAAGTATATTATTAAGTAAATAACATACATAAACTACATGAATTGTCTTATTGAATCTGCTTGAAAATGCTTTTTTTAAACTTGCAAATAGCAAATATTGTTGTAACGATTTTATCTAATGGATCAAAATGCATACTTGCATTTCATTAGATACCACGATTGACGTCAATTTGAACTCTGCTTTGCTTGCAGATCTATGTGCGTATGTAGTTTCAATGATTATTATTTTATTTTATTTACTACTCGCGAACACTTTTATGGTGGTTCTAACATTAAAATATTAATGGCCTACGTGCTTTAGCAAAACAAGTTCTGGTTTATAAATTACGATTTACCCGGTTAATACTTAACAAAAAGAAATGGTCTGAATTCATTTTCCTTGTTTCTTAGGACGGCAATACCGTCGCCTAGTTGGGAGTTCCATTCGGCAAATATGGCCGATTTACATACGTTTATACGTTAATTTACTATAACGTCACCAAAAAACCAAAAAACTGTCGTTAATCAGACTTTATTTACTTAGGTCATATGGTTTCGTCAACGTCATATCAAGTCACGACACGTCACGTTCTACGTTTGTCACGTGGTATCTTATCGCTTTACTGCTTTAACAATTTGGATACCTAATTCTACAAACTTAATTTTTTCTTAAAAAGTATTTATTAGAGGCATTATTTTTATATACCAGGGTTTTTTGTGCATTACAAATATTGCGATGTTCTTTGGTTCAAAAATATAAAAGTGAAACTAAAGTCAAGGACAAAAACAGTATTAACCTGTTACGAAAAATATTTAGGAAATCTGTCAATGTAATGTGTGTGACTCAGAAAGCCTATTCCTTGAATTGAAGCGACCATACGTTGTAAAAATTTGGTGTATCCCAATTCCGTGCGGCAGTTCGAAGATGACGTAAAAGTGATAAGGTTCAAAATTGATCACAAATTTACTTAGAACGTTGACTGTGCAAAACGCCTCTTTAACTGGAAACCACCAATACACGTTGACGTCCCACCATTGACGTCACTTGCGGTCTTACTGAGTCAGTCCAATACTTTATATTGCCAATACTACTGTTGCAGCATTCAGTTGTTGCTTACTCAGTGAGTGATATACAAGTATACTTGTATTGTTTGTTCTTTTTTTTAAGTTATCAGTGAAAAGTGAAAATGTATGTTGCCAGTGTTTCTGTGAACATAGAGGATTTCATGGATGTTGTTTTCTGTGTGTATGTACGGAATTATACGGCGACTAAGGTGTGTTTGTGTTAAAATTATTTAAATTTTGGGGAGTTTCATTTTATTTCATGTTATATTGTTATTGTACATTTTGGTTATTGAGTATTTTAATCGTACGTTTATTTTCATTATTTTCGGTTAAAGTACAAGATAAACACTACCAAAAAACTTAAGACACCTAAACTATTCAAAAGAAGTCGGTAATGAAACTAATTGACCGCCGCTCATTGTTTTTGGGCATAAACTTAGAAAAATAGTTCACTCAACCATGGGTTAGCGATCCTCGCCATATTGAAGGTCACTTGCGTGTATATTCTGATAAAGGAAGCGGTTGAAACTGTGCTAAAATTTAACTTGAGCATTATCGTTATCGTCGAAAAGCGAGAGGTTTTTTGCTCGGCGGTGGGACAGTAACGGCTCTACGTCATGTAATTATCGTTATTATGTTTCAACCGTAACGTTTCATATATTGTGTACCATATTTAGAAGGACCAATGTAGCTACAGGATGCCTGGCATTGAATATCATACTATCAGCAATTTGCTGGTTATAGAAATTTTTGAGTTTTATTACTTTATGCTAGTTTTTAACCGACTTCATTATTATAAAGAGCAATAAAGTTGGTTGTTGAATTAGTAAACTTATTTTTATCAAGGTTTCCTGTCAACTTATTATTTAGGTACTTTAAGTACATTAAGTACGTGAGTACCAGTACATATTTATTTGTGAGTATTTCCCCATTTTGTACATGGTAGTAGGGCACATTATGTAGAGAGGAAAAGTTATCAATGGTTTGAGTCCTAAGTGCTTCTATTTTCTATTACTCGTCTTTTATAGAAAAACGGAGCTAGTCGAGGAGCAATTAGTATGTTAAATAGCATATTCGCAAAACATGACATTTTGAAAACATTTTTATTAACAAGACATCAATTAGACAGTGTCGACGGAGCTATACGGAGCTCCTATTTCTGGGTGGTTTGGCCCTCCGGACCTGCTGTAAGACTAACATAACCTAAACCTACCGACGATTCAATAACCTAATTCCACTATTCGCAAATATCATGTTTTGCGAATATGATATTCTGCGAAGTATGGCCGAGGAGCATTAAGAACATAGAAGCACTGTTGTTATGTTTGGGAAACCGTTTACATTTATTGAAGTTGCTTACGCGCTTCTTATTAGAGTTGATCATTTTTCATTATGATTTTCTTGATTATTGATTATTAGATTTGGCTCTTGCTGAAATATTTTTGTCATTCAGAATGGGATACATGAATTACGAGTAGGAATAGAAACAATGAAGCTGATCAAACATTCCATTTCAGTCTATACCTAATTTTCATGTGTTTATACATAACTGTAGAATATCTCGCCAATATTCTCTGAAGCCCTTTGGGCAACATTAGAATCAGGTGAAGTTTATTATTACTTGGTTATTATTTAATGAAATAAGTCTAACGACTTATTTCTTTAGTTAGGATGTCATCTCCTTTTCTATTGAAGTATAAGTGTTCTTAAAAACTTTAGAAGATTTATCGGCAAACACTTAAACGCTTACTTATTTATTGTTTCCAATGTTTATTCAGTCTCAGCTGGAACGAAAACTGATATGTCTTCCCTTAAACCAAAAAAGTTGATTTTCCCCCATTAACCAATTGTCCTCATCATTCCAGCAATCGGAACGGTGGCGAAAACTCCGCAACATTGTGCAGTGGACGCCATTCTTCCAGACCTACAAGAAGCAGCGATACCCCTGGGTTCAGCTCGCAGGGCACCAGGGCAACTTCAAGGCAGGACCTGACCAGGGGACCATACTGAAGAAACTATGCCAACAGGAGGAGAGGTGTTTCAAAGTAAGGATCATAAGATACTTTGAAGTTTCACTGCTTACAGACTTGCACATTTTACGGCTTTGAGAATAATGTCTCCCATAAACACCTGAAAGATAAGAAAAGATAAACGTAATCTCCCCGACCCAATCACCTAGCGTTAGTAAATAAAAGCATTCTGACTTAAACTGCCATTTTTCTTCAACTGTTTTAAAATACAATAGCTTTGATATGTTTAATACTGATCGTCAAAGCCGGCGTTGTACGTCAGAGCGTACTTTGTAAGTGCAGTACATTCAATTGCAGTAAGAATTTAAATTGTCACTTTGGTTACTTGGTGCATTAAAATTAACACCTACTTCATACACGAATCTCATGAAAATCTTAACAAGCATAAGAGGAAGATGGGAGATTACGGAGTAAGCCGCATGACTAAAGCATGAATGGGTTTTTTAATTACTTAACTGCTGACCTCTTTGTCTGAATTGTGCTGTTGTGTCTTTTCCCCGTACAATACCATAAGTGTCTAGTAATACCGACTACTAGGAATTGTGACGAATACTACTAGAATGGCACCTATGTCAGTATCCCCTAATTTCATAATTGTTAGTAACTCAGTGTAAGAAGAAAAAGTGGAATTGTGGACTAGACGGAAATGTTGAATTGCAAATTTGCTTGGCATGCCTTTAAACCAGCTTTAAATATAATAATGTGTTATATTATAAGTTTGTATCAGAATTATTGGTTGTAACAATCTTTTAATACTATTTTGCGTAGTAAAAAACCCAACCACATACATGCGACGGAGCTTCATGGACGTGTAGGCATGTCTTGACGACGTTTCGGTTTTTCCCGAGCTGAGAGTTCCAACTTGACCTCTGGTTTATTAGCAATGCAAACGTAAATTGGTATAGAAAGATTTTGTTTTCTCACGATTTAAGTAAAATTTAGGTTTAGACGCAATGTAAGCAAGACCAGCCAACTGGTTATCTTCAACTTTTTCCTAGAAATTGTTCTTTGATGTGTCATTTATTAGCTGTTACTAATTGTTCATATTGGTATAACACTTTGGAATGTAGCGTTTGAAGTCGCATGCTTTCCTCGTCGTGATAGATGCGTGGTTAAAAATCCCGCGGGGTTTTTTTTCGACATGATACCCGCCGTCTTCAATGGCTTTGATTTATATTATTTGCACTTTATCTACATTTAATAGCTAGTAGTTATGTTAAGTACCAACTGTTAAGCTTCTTTTCAAAACATCGAAATTATTTATTTAAAATTAGAAGTTTAAAATAACGTTTCCAGTTTGCCGATTGACGTCAATAGTGATAAATGCTAGGCATCATGCGTCATCGATTGTTTTATTTTTAATTAACTATTATGATAGAGTAAATAGTTCACTGACCGATATTTTCGCGATATAAACCTTGATAAAATTACCTAACATACAAAAAAAAATTAACTTTCGGGCGGTTCGTGTTTGTGGTGGTGGTTAAAAAATAGGATGTATTTTTGAATATTTGCATTTTAAATGACATGAGAAGATACGCCATTTTGGTATTGTTGCAACTGTTAGTAGAGATGTAAATTTTGTTTTTTTTCTTCTTCCAGTTGCTGATGAAAGACATTCTTCGGCCGTTTGTTCCTGAATACAAAGGACAAGTTACATGCGATGATGGAGAACGTATCCTTTTCACAAATACAATACAAAATAATCTACTAAAGACTCCTGTTGAAGTAGAAGCGTTGATTGACCTTACTCCAAAAGATGTCGTCTACGTACATGATTAGATAGAATACCTACGAGTTAAAAAAGATTTCTAGTACTTCTTTAAAAATACATAACTACTTTATTGCTACATAACCTTAAAAAAGCATAAAGGTGACTCTAATACAAATAGTACTCAGTCCAGCTGAGTACATTCTGACTCATAGTCCATTATGAGTGGTGGTTGTTACCACATGCAAAGTCCCGAATGTCGTTGTTGAGTTGCATATAGTCAAACCATCTGAAATTAACAATGTAATAAGTCTAAGTATATTAGTATATTTTTTATAGGATTTAAAGTGTAATATTGCTAACACTACGAAGATGCACTCTCTACTTAACTAAGTTGTGGGGCGGGGCGCATTGTAGTAGAACTAAACCCCAAAAAGATCTGCCAGCACATTTAAAGTTTTTGAATATTTTCTTAACCACCATTAATCAGTATACCTCCAACTCCAAGACTTATTAAGCGATTTCGACTGTCCCTGCGTTATGGACTGCAAGATCGGAGTCAGGACATATCTGGAGGAAGAACTCGCCAAAGCCAAGGAAAAGACTAAGTTAAGAAAAGTAAGTGATATTTTCATCATTTGTTTAACGTTTGGTCTTTGTATTAGTTCTCAGACTTCATTTCCCTTAAATTAAGCTCCTATGTTCTTCGGATCAAAATTCAAAAAGGCATGTTTTAGATGATTATGACTATGCAGTAGGTACATGATTAAAACCCATGGTTGACTTTGTTATTAATTGATATAGTCTAGGTTGGAATTTCTGACTTTGAATTAATGCCATGAAATCTTTAAAAAAACTTGTTTTTTCATTTACATACTCGTACGCATAATTTTTCCTTTAATTGACCTTAAATGGAGATAATAGGTTATTGTAAGCATGACGTCTTTTTTAATTGTTAGTTAATTCATATAAATAGTATCATTATCGCAAATGTTTATAAATATAAACTGACTTAAAACTTAAGAACGAGTTTTGTTCGGATACGATACCA
The DNA here is from genome assembly GCA_949316455.1 of Acleris holmiana. NCBI lineage: Eukaryota > Metazoa > Arthropoda > Insecta > Lepidoptera > Tortricidae > Acleris > Acleris holmiana. The sequence continues at coordinate 13,223,360 of OX438776.1, read as the reverse complement.
CGAATAATATAAAATAACAATTATTATTTAGTTATAAAGTAGATTTCATATGATACAATTAATATCGTCATTTTCCGCCACCAACAAAACCATTTATTTCACCACTTATTAAAACTTGTATAAACTTTAGAATACTATATTTATAACCCCAAAATCTTTTTTACAGGACATGTACGAGAAAATGATCCAAATAGACTCGAAAGCGCCAACAGAAGAGGAACACAGAAGTAAAGGCGTGACCAAGCCACGGTACATGATCTGGCGAGAAACCATCAGCTCCACATCGACCCTGGGCTTCAGGGTTGACGGCGTTAAGAAGGCAGATGGCACCAGCTCGAAAGACTTCAAGACTACGAAGACCAGGGATCAGATTATGGAGGCGTTCAAGGAGTTCACCAGCAGTTTTCCAAACGCTCCTGTAAGTTTCCGTACCACGTTTATGCGATTATCTTCCTTCTTTTATAATTATTGTGAATTTAAATGGAAATCGATATTCTGGCTGACATTTTAGAGACAACTAATTTGATTATTTTTCAAACTTGAATATGAAAATGAAAAATCGTCACTAAGGAACGATTTAATCGCCTTTAACTGACTCTGAGTGCGGGCAGTAGATATATTTTTATTCTGAGCGTATTGCAAGCTGTTAATAAACAGCTAAATATACTAGTTCCACAGGACGTGACATCGCTTTCATAACCAGAAGCCTTGTATAAATTTAGTGTTTGCATAAAAACTTACCTACTTACCATTCCATTAGTAATTGCCCTGCTAATTCTAAATCCACTAATAACCGAAGTCCAGGAGATTTTCTAAAGTCAAGTTTTTTATTTCAGGCGAGGTATTTGGAGAGGCTCAAGAGCATTCGCGCAACCCTGGTAGAATCCCACTTCTTCAAAACGCACGAGTTGATCGGCAGCTCTCTTCTCTTCGTCCACGACAAAAGACGGGCATCTATATGGATGATTGACTTCGCCAAAACCGTCCCAGTACCAGACAATGTGAATATAGACCACAACTCTGCCTGGAAAGTCGGAAACCATGAAGACGGTTACCTCATCGGGATTGATAACCTAATTTCTATATTTGAAACTGTTATTAATGATAATGATTTGTCATTCACGAGTCCAAGTATAGAAAAAACTGTAAGACAGGACAGCTTAGCAACTTGATGCTATTGGACTGAGTCTGTCGTCAAGATGTGACTTGTGCTGAGCACGACTCTTGAAGAGCACGCGATGCTCGATCAACGCGATTCGCTGACCGAAGTCGCTTTATGTAAATCGTAATTTAAAGTGGACGTGCGTTGTTTGTTTGTAAATATTAAGTATTATGCTCCTTACGGTATTGTCGCTAAGTTGTTTCAAATACTCATACTTAGTATAGGGACCCGCAATCTATTGTTATTATCAAATTACTATAGTCTGAAGTGAATGTGTGAATATTTCCCGTTGCGTTGATATACCGGGATTCACGTACTAGCTATTTATTTTGTTGTAAGTGCCTACACTATATTAGTGTAATGACTAAGTATACATAAATGTACCTATATAGCAGGTAGATATAAGACTAAGTATATCTGGAGATACTAATTAAAACATAATCAGTTACATCCGTGTTTAATATGTCATTGTAATTCCCCTTTTAACTGTTAGGGAAAAACAACAGCAATGTAATTTAAAGTAAAATTCCCTGAGATCTATTTTCCTATGCTGTTGTAATAAATTATATATCTTACACAGTTTCCTAACGACTATAATACCTTCTCAAAAAAAAAAACAATAATTAGCCTAGTCAATATACATTAATAGGCGTTTAATGCGGTTTTATGAAGATTCTTGGATATGACGTGATGTCATTACTTCCTAAAGACGTGGAAATTATTTAGTTATGGAAACTTTTCTAATTCATTTACACTTCTAGTGAAATTACAACCGGTCACTATATAAATAAATTTTGTACCAACGTTGAGTTATAAGTTGAGTACTTATATATTTACTTATACCTCTACTACAGCAATTTGTGAGACCATTACGAACGATTCATAGTTTAGTCTTAAAAGGGAAACTCTAATGCGTTCTATGTAATAGTTTCTCATCCTATTTATCCACAGTACATAATAGAATAAACACGAAGTTCCATTTAAGGCTTTAAACAGAGGCAGAAAAGTTCGTCACCTAAACCAAAATCCATAATTCTTCGGACTATTTTGACAGCACAAACTCCATTAAAATCTGAAATGTCAAACTATACACAAATGATTTCAAACTTCTTGTTACCTTTTCTTCATGATGTCAAAAAGTTAACGGCTTTGGATGCCAGTTGTATTTACCCATTTGTTACTTTAAAATATATTAAAACTGTTTAAATATTATGTCATAGCTACGATAATAATAATAATAATATTATGTCAAAGATTAATATAACGAACAGTAAGAACTTCAAAGAAGTATAAGAACATTTTTACATTTATGTATAGTTTGTTATGTTAATGGAGTGTAGAATATCAACATTATCACTATGTTAGCCAAAACACGTTCACTGCTAGAACTTTGAACTTAAGAAAATAGTGGACAGTTAAATATCACCTGTAAGTATTAGTAGATTTGTCGACCTTAAAACAGTACAATTTGAGCAATAATGGCAATGCACTTTTTTCAATTTACTCGATTTCCATTTTCTGATTGTATTCCTGTGGAATGGTGCTTTAAATTTCATGCCGGCACTTCACTTGGCAGTAATTACCGAATACTGATCAATCTTACATCACTCACATTTGACATACCTAATGTAACTTCGATATTTTACGAATAGCATTCAAGTGAATTGCTGGCATGAGAGTTGTTGAAGACAAGAAGGTAAGACGTGCTACGGAAGAGGCGCTCTGCATCATCGAGATGTCACGGGACCATAAACAACAAGCTGATTTACAAGCCCGTGCCACTTTCGTATCCAAATTTGATTTATTTATGTACTTTTATCTTTTTTCATGCATTCACATTTGGAGTTTGTGAATATTACAAAAGCATTTTAATGATTTTGCTATTGGAACTTATGGAAATTAAATGTCATGTTTAAACTTCGCCTAAGCTAGGACCTTTACAAATTAATACACAATTCAATATTTGGACGGCTTATATTTTATAAATTAGTCGGCGGCTTAAACTAAAACAATTAAATATTTAAATTGTACTATAAAGGCACTGGGTTACGTATTGTCTTTATTATTGTCTATCACTACGTCCGTCAAGCTGCCGCGTCTGGAGTCCCCTTCCTCTATACTGGCAACACTTTCTTTGCGAATACGAGAAAAGAGTCTAGGCACAGGCCCACTCGATCTTCCTGGTCCCCCCGGGGCAGGAGAATACCTCCTCGCTTTTGGATGGAGAGGTTCATCTACACTCTCAGAGTAAGGAGGTGGCGGCTGTGACAACATTGTCATACGATTCTCCCTAGCTGCTTTGGCAGTCGTTTGTAACTCGGCTCCAGCTACTACAGTAGCTAAAGTAGGAGTAAATTGTGGAGGTGCACTTCTTCCGGATACTCGTCTCCTTCTAGGGCCGGCCGGTTCAGCAGCCGTCGTTTCAGCTGGCTCAGGCCTGCTCGGTATAGGAGGCAGTATAAACTCTGGTCTTATTGAACCACGTCTTCTAGTAGAAGCAGGCAGTGGTTGAGAGAGTAATTCTAAAATTCCAGAAGGTTCTGAAGAACTCGCTGCTGTACCTGGAGCAGCAGTTTCTAGAACTGCTAAAGCGCGCAGCAAGTCAGCTACGCTGGTTTGTTCTAACACTTGTACTTGTTCTGATTCTGGAAGACTAGATAAATTGACATCAGGGTCAAACATGCTGCCACGACCTCGTTTAGTTTTCTGTTTGTAATTTTCTAATTCACTATCGAATAAGCTACTTCGTCCACTTTCTGTATTTTCTTTGTAATTGTCTACGTCACCACTGAATGAACTACCGCGACCAAGTTTTGTTTTCCTCTGGTATTCTCTAATGCTTGCTTCCAGATCACTTGGTTGATCATTAGAAGTACTAGCTCTTTCAGCCTTATTTTTACCAAACGTTGGGAATAAACTTAGGCGACCGCGGCTTGTTTTCTTTTGATATTCTTTAATTTCCTCTGAATCATCGGGCATAGTGTCCTCTTCGTCATTCTTTTTTGATTTTCCAAAAGTCGGGAATAAACTAAGTCGCCCTTTTTTAGTTCTATTTTGATACTTTTGAATTTCTTGCTCGTCTAAAGTATCATCATCATCATCGTCATTTTTAGGCTCACTAAAATCAAAGGTTGGGAAAATACTCCGTCTGCCACGTTTTGTGCTTTCCTTATATTGCCTAGCCGTGTCTTCTTCATGGTCACTAAAGTCAAATTTAGGGAATATACTATGTCTCCCTGATTTAGTCTTTTCTCTGTAAGCTTTGCCAGCTGCTTCGTCGTCATCTTCGCTAAAATCGAATGTAGGAAATATACTATGCCTTTTCGTTTTTTGTTGATATTTCTTAATAGCAACCGCTTCCTCTTCGTCCGTATCTTCTGAGAAATCAAATGTAGGGAAAATACTGTGTCGACCTCGCTTAGTTTTTTCTTTGTAAGCCTTAGCTTGGTCGTCTTCTTGATGAAAATCAAATGACGGGAATATGCTTCCGCGTCTAGGCTTACTAGTGACATTTTCGTTTACACCTTGGGCAATACTTACTCTTTCTTTTGTAGTGTTTTTAATGTAATCTTCAGGGTTTTCTGTGGAACTTGATTTTCTGAATAGTTTCGACAAGATGCTTTTAGGTTGAGTTTCTTGCACAGGAGTCAACGCAATATGCCCTTCTGGTAAAGACATTTTGCCAGTTCGAATATTAGCTTCTTTTCTGAACTTATCACCTGATTCTCCATTTGTCCAAGTTAAATCATGGTTGGGTATACTTGGTACTGAATCTTTTTTATAGTTCGGGACTGCTACACTAAAGGCTCTATCTCTCTTTGGTGAACTTTTTATTAAATCTTTACCAATGCTGAATACTGGTATTTTTTCACTAGCTAAAATTTCATCATCATTAAACATATGGACACCCTTTTCTTGTGGTTGCGGCTCAAAACCGCCCAAAACGTTAACAACCCTAGCTAATAATTCAGCAGGTTTCACGATGGCAGAAGCAGAAAAAGTCTTGTCCTTATCTATTCCAAGTAAATCAGTATCAGATTGGATTCGTAGTATATCTCTTGTTGAAAGGTAGATATTCTCGGAATTAGCTCTCCGTCTCTTGTGAATTGGGCCTCTTGTTTCACCATCGATTGTCAAGTTAGGGCAGCTAGCGCTCCTCACGAGACGCGGTGCAGCCTCCACATAAACGGGCTGCAAAAATGTAAATAAAAGTCAATAAAAGTGGAAAACTGCCAAAAGGAAAAATTGTTCTCCACCAGGAAAACGGACGCGGAAAATAGTTTTATATGCTACGAAGGTAAGCAAGACATAACCGATTTTATTATTTTCACTTAGAATACACACTCACCTTTAGTTTAATCACGTTGGCTTCGTTTATGATCTTCCTTATCACAGCCATGTCCCTAGTGAATCCTTGTAGGATTTTATTCTGTGTCGACTTGAATTGATTGGCAAATTTCTGCTCCAAACGGTGTACGGACTCTGATCTCATGCCACTGGTGATAAATCCAAGTAACATGACAATGTACCCGAGGCCAAAGGTGATCCAGAATATGAGAAATATTTCGTATATACAAAAATAACTGTTCGCAAAGCCATTGTTGATGGTACCTGAAACAATAATGCAAATATGTATGGCAGAACAATCAAGTTGGTTTGAGAGTTACAATTTTGGAAAAGTACTTAACATTTATCAACCGAATAACAACTGGTGAGAAACAAATGAGTATAATTAATAAATACTTTTATACGTACCAGCGACTAAATCTCCAAAACCAATAGTTGTAAGTGTGACGAAGGCATAGTAAATGGCAGCGACAAAATCCCATCCCTCAAAGACGACGAAGATGCAGGCAGGTAAGAAGATGAAGAACAAAAAGCCAGGCACCAGGTACAGGAAGATTTGACCCAGCATGCCGAGGTTATGGAAGATGTAGCCCAGATTGTTGGCACGTTTCGCATTTTTCCTTCTATACTTGCGATAGACTGAGATAAGCTAAAAAACAAAAACACCATTTATAATACTGATATAAGTACCGGAATATTTTTAGGGTAAACGTGAGATTGCTAATCTATACAAAAAGGCGTTATAAAAGTACTACTAGAAATCTAAACAGAAAACAGAAATATTTTCGACGTGGTAATGATAATGTTGTATGTAATCTATGATTTTTTATTATAAGATTTGGACAAGAACGGTAATTAAACAAGCTAAGAAACATTTTAGTTTAGTTTTGTTTGGTATAAACGAACTTTATGTTACAGTAACGAATTGATATTTTCTCCAATGCTACAAGAGTTACAAAGACATGGATTTTATACTACATAAACTATATCGCCTTTTTTGTTTGTTTGTGTAACACGATTATATGTTCAACATACTTGAATTCCAAAGTATTCACCAAGATTGGCAAGCAGGATACCGTTGATTGGGATCCCGAAGAGACCGTAGAAAATCATAAGGATCCGGGAGAGATGTGTTGTAGGGGCCAAGTTGCCGTACCCTGTAATGTTAAAGAGTATTTACATTAAAAGGAGGTATTTTCTCATCTTCTTTCTTTATAATAAAAATGAATCGCTGAATCTGTTGCTAAGCGCAATTCTCGAGAGCAGCTGAACCGATATCGCAATTTTTTTTTTATTGTCTTTGTTACGACAGTACAAACAAGAAGAAGAAGGAAAAGGAGAAGGGGAAGGAGTCCTGACAAGGAGAAGGTTCTATGAAAGAAAAAAACTGAAAATGCACCGAGAAAGTCAGAAATTTGCAGCGGGGCGAAGCCGCTGGCGGGCCGCTAGTATGTTATAAAAATGAGGATAGTCAAATTGGATCAAGTAATAGCACCCTTTTCCAAATGTAAGAGGCAGACGATCAAACAGTTAATATGGCTATACGTAATCCTCGCTTTGATGAAGACTTGCGACTGCAGAAAAATCGCAAGTGCGTTATTTAGATTAATTAGGTTTTTACGTGAAAACAGGTCTAAGAAGGTGGATGTAAAAGGTTAATAAATGATATTAGCTTACTAATATAAACCAGGAAATAAAACTTCTTTAGAAACTGTAAGGACACTCACCAATAGTACTGACGACGGTGTAAGAGAAGAAGAAAGAGTGGTAGAAGTCCCACTTGAAAGGTGGGTCGGCATCTTCAGTGGTGTAGTTGAACATGGACTTTCCGCAGTAGTCGGATAACTTGCGGAGGATGCTGTCTTGCTTCTCAGGATCATTTGGAATGTAATTCTCGTATAGTAGATCTGAAATTGCAAAATGCATTGATTACTAATAGTGAGGTCGCCTACAGAGACCCTATCAAAATTAGGCATTGGTTCCGATCATGTTAGTCCTATTTATAATTATCTTTCATGACAAATAATTAAAGCGGTATAGAAAACGATATATCTGTACTTCATTTTAACATATATTTTTTTTGTTTGTAAAGTGGTTTTTGTTATTTTCAGGTGATTTATTTTTGTTAGGTAATAAAAGTAAAGTCTGAGCTCTATTTGGACATTACCAATAAGACTCCTTTTAGTTTTAGTTCAATAAGGAATAAAAAACAAATTAGCATATTTTAGCAATCAGGAAACAGTGGACGCTGAGGTATGCTTGCTTTTGTACTGTCAAATTTGCATGTAGAAATGTCCAGTCCATCACGGCAAACGATTTCTCAATTTATGTAAGCGGAGCCATGTTAGACTAATGATTTCTTTTTATTCGGCACTTCATGTGTAAAATATTAATTTCTATTTGAAAAATTACAACTCATCCAAATAATGACAATGCCAGTTTTCTTTGATGTCTGGCTGTAAGTTGGTGTAGTAATTTTCGGTCGAGAATATTCAAGCTTTTTTATTATTCTGGAGATGGATAATGAACGAACGATCCAGGTACAATTCTTCTTTGTTACTTGGGTCATACACAGATTTAGGTTACCGTTTTTCCTGTGGACACACCGAAAGATAACGTTATTAAGGCCTAATTTTCTGGCTAAGCCCATTCCCTCAAAAACACCTGCTTTAGACCTATCATATAAAAACATAACGTATATGCACACAAGCTTTTAACTATTGACCAGACAGAAGAGACAACTTTTGTTTTTAAGAGTGTGTATGACCTACTTTATACCTTACAAGTACTATTTACGTATTGCTTCGTTTTACCACTTTCTTGCTTTTGTAATGAAAAGAGGCGCGAAGTAACCAAACAAAACAATTTGATAACAATAGTAAACAAATAACGGTTTGTTACAAAGTCGATGTGGAAGTTAAGAATTTAACAGCTTAAGGACAACTTTGCTACTAACATAAAACAATCTACTTAATTAAGTACTCGTTGACACAATTAACTGCCCATTCATGAACAAAAACCGTTTCAATACAATAAAGACCAAATATAGGGCAGTACCTAATTACTTCTTAAAGGTTTCTTACAACTGTCAATTTAACGCGCGATTCCACACAAATTAGCTCTCAACGGGGATAAAGACGATCGATTCTTCGACTGCTAATGCGAGCAAAAAGCTTGCCACATCTTTGTTGACCAACAAAAAGATCGGACAAGTTGTCAGGGTCTCGAGATCGAAAGTGTTTCGTGGGTAACTAACGCTACGAACGTTAGCATACTAAGCATTTATTTCCGAATTTTTAACAAAGGTATCCAGATTTAAAATAAATGTTTCAAACAAACAATATGACATGTAAGCTAACACCTAACTTTTGCTTTTACGGGTCAATTAGAACCTTATTTTCTTTATTTATTTTCTAAGTAGGTAGGTGAACCTCATTTATCGATCAGATAGTAATGATTAAAAAATATGTATGTGTTGTTTTTTTCAACAGAGTTTTCGGGTTTACTGAATCCTACTAGTTCGAAAGTGAATTTGTATTTGTCAAGATCATAAGTAAAAATTGGGCCGCGTATTTTGCAATTCGACATTTTAGAGCAGTAATCGTATCTAGTCTGGTATTCATGATAGAAGGAAGAAGTATTTAACTTACGTTGTTCTTTTTTAAGTGGCTATCAAATCTATCATCAATAAACATTAACAAGTGTTTTGCGGAACAGCCTCTTTAGATTGGAAATATTTGTAATGACGCGTGTCGAGTACGTAGTACGTATTGCAAGTAGGTATCCACGATATATATATATATATTACTTATTTGGCATAGAGAAACCAAACGAGCACACTGGCCACCTGTTAGTTAGAGCCCAGAGAGATTTGCAATCTCAAGACTACAATCCTAACACCTACAATAATGCTTAATGATAAGTGTTCGATATTTGTAAACAGTACCATACAGTTCAAATGTTTACGTATCATTAATGCATTATTTAATAAAAAGAAGACCTCCAAACGTTTATCAGCGTCTACGGAAGCGATTATCCAGTTTTAATTCTGAATTATCCATTGAGAGGTTTAATAGCGGCGAGGAGGAGTGCCCTCATTGTCCAGTGATTACCATTACTTGGACATAAAACCTATTTACGATATTGTGCTGAATCCATTGTGGGTTGAAGGTTGGAGTCACTGTCAAGAGCAGGGAGAAGGACAACGAAAATCAACTAATGTAAGGTTATTGACAAACACAAGAACTGCACCATTAAGATAAAAATATAATTGGAAAACGTAGAGAAGAAGTAATAAATACGTTTTCTGTAGTCGTCTAAAAACTAGTTTCTTGTGAACTGCTAATTTAGAATCTTAGACGATTCTTATTTAATTAATGAAACAAGTTGATGTCAGGAATATAATCAATACTCGTCCGTTTCTACTTGTCAACTTTGCATCTTTGTTTGTAGATTGTTCCTAATTCGTATTTTCGTGAAAAGTTAGGGCCAATATTTCAGGAAAGGAATAGACATGTTTTGGCTATAACTAAGCAATAAATAAGTCTGGGCCAGAATACTTCATAACAGACAAATCCCCTACTGACTATAGTTTTCTCGTTTTTACGAACTTGGTTACTTCGGTTGCTACAGAGTAAGTGGAATTAACAATAGACAAAAAAATAAACAAGTGGCGCTAGTCCAACGAATAGATCACGTCTTAAAACTTTTGGAAGATGGGGAAGGTAATCCTTTATTATTTTTGTTAATTTTGGTTTAATTAAGTTTGAAAATGACAATAAAACTAGTGCAGTAGTATGACTAGTATACGGTAGTTAGTATGTCGTCTTCAATATCCATGGCATTTGTACAGGAAAACCGTAAATCTTCCGTAATAAATTGGTGTTTTACGTAGCTTGTCACACGTTTACAATTAGCGAGATCGTGACGCTCTTGCACCTTCAGCTATTTAGTTTCTATGTAGGACAACTTATGTGATAGTTAGTACTTAAAATCACATTGAAATATTTTAAAAGTTTGGTTATTCAACAAATCTAGTCAGTTGAAGGGATACAAGATGGACCTTTGATTTAAGGAAAGGTTCAGATGAGAAGATGATCACTTTTGACGGTAATGTTTATTAAATAATTTATTGATTCTTTAAATTAGTTGTCCTTGGATCGATACAGTTGTTATTAAGGTATTTGAAGAATGGCGGCCTATACCCTTTAAGACCGACAACGCTTGTGCTGTGACCATGGTTTTGCCATTTTATTTAAGGCGGGTCATCTGCCTTTTGTCTTATCTTTAAAAAAAGACAAATATTTTACTCGTATAAATTACTCAACGGCACTGAAATCACGTAGTGATGTTTCTTCTACATTTAATAGAGGTTTTCCTCCAAGATTGTCACCAGGAACTTGTTGATCGGGGCCGTTAATACTTACCGGTGACATTTAATTAGGGGCCTAATTCAGAACGCACGACTCTGCTAAGGCCATGTTTGCTTAGGAAATTGGCACCATGAGACATATTATGCTTGTTTACGTTATAAATAAAATTTTCATTGCATGTTTCAACTTTTTTAAATGAGATTCTAGAGTTTACTTGAGAAAGTAATATCGAAAATTCTTGGCAAGGTATTCAGCTGATTCATGAATTTTCGAGTATCTGCTAAAGTAAGTATGATCAATTCGGCAGTATGAACCAATTACAATACCGGAACTATAAAGTAGCCAACAGACTTAATATCGTAAATTCTACTGCTAAGCATGTGTAGCTTATACCTACCTATTGTTGTCTAACCATTTATTGATGTACTTATACATATAACGATGCAAATAATTACAGCAATAGTTCCGTTGTAAAGAAAAAAAAACCACGTACAATTCTGGAAACTTCCGATTTGAAGAGGAAAAGCCTAATTTGCATTCTGCGCAGTGCCAATGCTAGCCTAGGACGTTTGAACTGGCCTTATCTTTTCCTTATGTCTTCCTCAGGTGACAGCGGAATATTAATGTTTCTTGTAAGTCGAGAAAATTTCGCAAGCCGGATTGCCAAAATATTGCGGTCGTCATTGAGAGAAGTTGGTGGACGAGTCTGGTAGTAGCAGCAGGCGATCATTTCAGAAAGTTCAAAATACGGTCTAACCTCCTGACAGTCTTATGACTCACACAAATTTTATTGCATCATCATCCTCCTCTGTTGCATTGCATAGTTCTGATAGAGGTATCTTGATTTTATCAGTTGTGGTTGATGTTACAACTGGTCAAAGTGTACTAAACTGTAAATTGCTTCTGGACGAGTACATTAATTCCTCCCTAAGAGTTTACATAAAGCTAATTTAACAATATTTATTTGTTTACTTGGGAAGAAGAAAAAAATGTTTATTTCTGTTCCAAGTCAAATGATCTGGAACAGCATCAAATTTCTTAATCCCGTTATTTGAGTGATGAGCGCAAGTAAGTAGTTGTTCCTTAAATTTGGATGTCTATGTATTAAAAGTATTTATTTCTCTATAGTTTAAGCATGTGTTGTGGCATCTATAACCAAACGTAAAGTTTAGTTTGGGACTGGTTAAATTTGTGTCAGACTGTCCCCTGAACTTTTATAAATAATTTTGTATTTTATAAAACAGACGTAATTTTTTATGGTGATAATTTTCCTTGTCGAAACCAGGTTTTTGAGGTCACTCGCGTAATAAAACATGCCGAGTTATTGTCATATTATGTAAATTATATAACGTTTTTATGTGGACCACTTGCATATGCACATCACACATTTTTCCATCAATTTTTCTGTTGGTCAAAACAAAACAAAAGTCGTCAATATAAACTGAGGTTGGTAAGATTATTTTTTGTATACGACATTCAATTATCTGTTCAAAATTGAGTAAAAATATTTTTACTATATACTGTCAGAAAACAAGTGCCTTGAGGGGGTTTGAGACCCTCAGGCTCCCCCCTAGATACGCCACTGATGTTAAGTGCATACGAAGAAAAGCAATCCATTTTCCAGCAACTAAAAATGAAAAAAAACCAATCTCTGGAAATTATAGGCTTCTTTGTTTACTTATTCTCCAAGAGAAAGGCTGTATAAGAGTTTTAAGTCCATATGCGGCTACTGCCATTTGGTTTTTATACAAGGTGTCACTGATCATGGGGCTTTAATTGTAGGGATCGATACTACTCCTCAAACGGAACTCCTTTTATTCTACGACTTTAAAAAATGAAGAAATTTTTATTTTTTTATTTTTCATACAAAATAAATTAATTTACTGATTTTACTAGTAAAGTTTGAAAGTTTGATCGCGTATAACTTACTGTAAATTAAGTTATTTTCTAAGTCGTAGAACAAAAGACGTAGCATTTGAGGAGTAGAATCAATACCTACATTTAAAGCCCCATGGTCAGAGACACCCTGTATAAGTATCTCCCTTCATTTATTGCCTGGATCTGCGATATGGTTGCGTTTATGAATGTGGACCTGTCACTTTCTGATCAGTATGAGTAAGTATTCATGTGAGAATGACGGAAGCTTTATCTAGCCTGGTCAGGTTATGACAGCTCGATATATGGACCTTGAAGAAAATAACTCGTATATCCCTCAAATACAATGGTATTCCGAAAACTTTTCTAAAGTGGCCAGTGTTCGTGACGTCTTGTACAACCCTTTTATAAAAATATACAACATAAACTTAACGTTTTCGTCAAACAATACCGTAGCTAATTCAAAGGAACAGTGGCTCAGCGTTTAGGCTAAAGACGCATTTCAATTACCCTCACGTACGCATTTAGGCCATTAGTCTTTACCGCCGACCAAAGCAAAAAGGCACTATGTGCACGGACTTCATACTTTGATACCGCTTTTTTCTTTTAGAAGGCAGGTCAGCCAGGCTCTATGTGTCACTTAAGTAATTAATCAGTTCTACGTGGGGCCTACGTCAGTGTATATGAGTAAGGTCCTGCGTTCCAGTTACCAAAATTAAAAAAAATGTTTTTTTGACGCTTAGTGTTTCGATTTTCATGAATGGGTGGGATTTTGGAATGGACATGTGAAGCTTAGGCTTAGTGGTTTATTTAAGGGGCTACCCTGGGCGAGCGGTCTTGAAGTGCGATTTTCTGTCATTTCATTAATATCTTTCAAACGGCACACAATATTAAAAAAATACCGTTATATCCATATTTTTGCAAAAGTTATTAGTTATTGTGAGTCATTTTGGAGGAGAATCAAAAAAACTGTTAATTGGAGGAAAATAAACAAAACTGCTTTTTCATTCAACTCCAAACTTTTTAATGTCAAGGAGAAGGCACACGAGCTCTCAGACCACACGATAAGTGGAATCTGAGACCCATAGACATTTAAATTCTCAAGACTGCAATCCTAAGACCTCAAATGCGTTGCCAACCCTGAGGACTAAGATGGAATGCCTCTATGCTAGTAATTTGACAGTTTGTCTTATCCCTACACCGGAACACAACAATGTGAACACTGCTTGCCGGTAGGTTAATGGGTAAGATGGAGGTAGCAATACGGACGGACCCTGCACAGAGTCCTACCACCACTAAAACTTGTTGATAATTCCGTTACCACATTTTGCACAATCAGGCTAAGATGTTTTTACCAGTGTATTAGTGACAGATTGCAAGCCCATCGCCTAACAGTACTACAAGCCCTTATTCCCTTAGTCGCCTCTTACGACATCCACGCGAATACATGGAGTGGCACTATTCTAACCCGGCAATCACACCGGAACCCCTAGGCTACCTAGCACCAATCGCGTCACTGATATATCACGTGATACAAAAAGTCCCGTGATCTACCAGTGAAGCGATTGGTTTAAAAACAAAACGAGAGAGACGCTAGTTAGCGAACGTATCTTGGCTAGGGCCTCAGTAAGTAGAACGAGTAGCTACCTTTTTATTAGTTATAAGTGTACCAATAACGCTCTTGCAAAGCTTGAACAGATACAGGGTATCAACGACTTTATTTTAAAATTTAATAAAATAAAATGTAAATTTAGTTTACTCACATAAGTTATATGGCGCCAAATAATCATCAAGTAGAATATCCCCGTCATTCCAAACATGTGACTCGAATCGTCTACTCCCAAATGACTGCTATAAACGAACGTTTTTAAACTTATTGGCGTGTGCTAAAACACTCATTAAATAAATATGAAGCTTAAAGACAAGTTAATTATGCTATTACCAGTTATAGTTATACATCTTTAGTGATAAGTGATGTTTGAAGTGAAAATTGAATATGGTTGTGAGTTAGCTTTGTTGCGATATTTCAATAATGCAGCATAATGCGCTGGTGACGTGATGCAAATGGTGGTAGAGATCGATTTCAGGGGTTCATTAGAGTTGCATTTATTAAAAACGCGTAGCGCCGTGCTTGTCTTTAAGTCATTTTGTCTTGTTTTGTCTTTAAGGAACAAGACAAGAAACATAAAAGAAGATTTTCCTGGTTAATTTTATAAAACTATGCCTATTACGCAGTCGTACGTATACTTAGTTTTAGTCACCTAATGATTAATTAATAAGACTAACGTCAATGGTTTAAATATGTTTTGTGGTCACGCCACCGTGTTTATGTACTTTTATTGAAGAAGGACTCCTTCAAGTAAGTAAGTAATTGTTAATTAATTACTACTTGTATTACACCTTCAATGCGGGGGCGGCAATGTCTACGCACTAATATAGTTACCAAAAGAAAACTTATCATTTATGCATGTACCTACTTAAAGTGTAGGTAAGAGCATATGATATTTTTTGGTATATTACAGCTGTCGCCCGACTTCTACACTTTAGAAGTTGACAAATTCAAAAAATGTTCATCAATCCGTTTACTTAATTGTATTGAGTTGTTAAGTAAAACTTAGGTCGATCATGGGCACCTTACGTCAAAATCTTGTCTTTTCGTAAGAAGTGTAAACTTATCATATCACTTATGCCCTTGTGCGACAGAGACAGCGTTGTCGTCATCACCACTTCATGGGAACAATGATCGATTCATTTTGTAATTAACGGTGTCCATATAATGATTATATTGACGTAATGATTCAGAAGAAGCGGTTTACATGTAATGTTGTATCGATGCAATTCTATGCATTAGTTGTTATCATCATACTGATTGAATAAACGAGGATGTAAAAGGAAAATTTGTTGAATTTCAGAGAATCTTTCAATATAAATTACACTACGGTTAGTTTTATAGTTAAACATACTGAAGCATTGTTTTCCTATAACATGCAATATATCTGAAATCCATTGAATTTCGGGTCAGTAACACGGTCTAAAACAACAAATTGAAATTAAATTGAAACCAAATCATGATTTTTACGTGTCAAGTTGTAGAATTTATAAGGGGATGGTTATATGTGTAGATCTATCTATAATTTTTTGACTGTATATAATTTCGGAAAAGGCTGTTTTTAGTTTTGTTGACTAACAACCGATTAAGGTTTTTAGGGTTCCGTAGTCAAACTAGAAACCGTCCGTCCATCCGCTGCCTAGCGCAGAGACTCTTAGTACTAGAATGCAATATGGTATGAATATACATATTATTAGTCACGCCAATAAAGTGGTAAAATAAAACGTATTTTTTTTATGGTACTTCCCCTACACGTAACGTGGGGATGTAGTTTTTTTTCTCGTCTACCTAGTGTGCGGTGTCGCTGAAAAGATCTTTCAAAAATATTGTGGGTTTGAACAATCAAATTTTCGATCAAGGAATCCGTTTATAAAATATTAAGCTTTAAAGTGCTAATTTTTGTTCGAGTCAAGTGCTTGGCTACAGTCAAAACTGCAAATGCTAAAATCAAATGAATTTAAAAGGAAAACTATCAGGACTAAGTAGACATCATTGGTTCTTGAGATACAGACGATTTAAAGTGTTTATACATCTAAGACGGCACCAAATGACTTTAAATAGAAATTTTGTTATTAATTGTTGATTTTAAGTTTGTAGTCATTACTTAACGGCTTCGGAACCCTACACTGAGCATGATCCGACATGCTCTTGCCTGGTTTTTTAATAGTTTCAATCGGTTGGTGAAATTTACCTATTTAACTTCTGCGTGTGGAAATGCCTCTGGGAAATGGACTTCCTGTGGACGTTTTGATAGCTCTTATTTACCTGACAGTAATGGCGACCGAGTAAAAAAAACTTCCATAACACGTCAAAAGCAATATACTGCTGTAATAGTATTTAAGCATTTTAAATTGAATGTGGTTACCAATAGAGTATAGAATGCTTCGAATAGTAAATTTCAGTTAGCCGCCTACTTTGGTATAATGGCAGTATGGTTTTACCAGTGCGTATGTCTGTCTGTCTTCGCCAAGCCCAAATGAGTAATTTGGTTTCCGCGTTTTGTTTAACCCGTGTGGTTACCGGGTTAGAATAGTGCTACTCCAAGTCTTCAACAAGGGCTCGTAGTGTAAGAGTGTTAGGCGATGCGCTTGCAACTTGTCAATAAAACACTGGAAAACATTGCCTGTTTGTGCAAAATGTGGTTACAGAATTATCAACAAGTCTTTTTAGAGCTTTTGGTATTGCTGTAGCTCTGCCTACCCCACTCTGGGAATGAAGACGTGATGTTATGTATGAATGCGTATTAATCAAAAACTAATGAATCTTGCGACTCATTAAAAAGATTATTTTGATTTAAAAAAATACATTCCTTTTTAGAGGTGCTGGTATCCTGAAACCTTTTTATCTATTAGGTTAAGTTGATTTCTAGAAAATAGCGGATGACCAATTAACTCTGCAAACAATAACAGGGAAGTTTATTGGTTGTTTTTGATTAAATTTTATTAAGATATTGCTTTATTGTTAGTTTTTAACGAGATGTAAGCAAGCAGCACTGTGAGTAATTAAAATTGTGAATAAATCTCGCGTGGAAAATCCCTGTTTACTTCAAAAAGCAGTATAATACTGAAGTACTCAGATATAAGTTCATAATATTTATTTTATCCCCGCATCTTCATTTGTGTGTTCCTTATGTTCATTTCTCTTACTTTTCATACTTGGTAAACTTTTGAACGACAGTTTTTTTTTATATTTTCATGTAAAAGAAGGATTAACTGACAAACAAATACACTTAGATCGCATTTTCACCAGCAAACTTGCAAATGCATACTGAAACCAGACACCGGTCCGGGGCCGGTCATTTCTTGCGGGTGTGTATTATTAATAACTAGCGACCCGCCCTCGCTTCGCTCCGGATTAAAGTATTATACATATAAACCTTCCTCTTCAATCACTCTATCTATTAAAAAAAACCGCATCAAAATCTGTTGCGTAGTTTTGAAGATTTAAGCATACATAGGGACAGACAGCGGGAAGCGACTTTGTTTTACTTATACTATGTAGTGATTAAGATAAACTCGGCTAATTACATGACTCTAATAACTCCGTGATACCATGTTTAATGCTTCTTTTAGAGCTATACGAAATAATTTGAATCATGAAAATACATCCTTATAGAGCGGGAATAAGCCTTTACTATACTGTAAGGTTGCATTTTAATGCTTAAAATGAGTTTGTGCTACTCTAAAATAAGCATGAAACATGGTATCATGTAATTAGCCGAGTTTAGCATCTACTTTCTCATCAGCGTACTTAATAGGTTTTTAATAAGAAAAAGTTCCCAAAAATCATCAAGTTGCTTCACTTACAAGTAATCAGATTTCAGTTCATGTGTGTTGATCTCCAAATACATACAAAACGAGTGAAGGTAAACAATGCAGTTCACCAGAAATATCTATTTTCAGACTTTTTAACACTAATTTAATAGGAAGAATACGTGAATAATTGGACCAAACGCAAAAAACAAGGCGTCTGTAGTAGAGTTTTACGAGACACTGAAAACTTTGTTTACATGTCATTTCTCATTTATGATTTTGACGTGTCTTATTAACTCGTGGAATCATTTGTTGCCGGTTTTCAGCTTCTGTTTAATCTAGCTGACTCTTTATTCTCGTCGGGATATTTGTGAACTGACACTATTTGTGACTCGTGGTTCATAGAAAAAACTATATTGTTTTAAATGCCTTAATGGCGCATTTATAAAATACCTCATAACCTGTGTATAAAATGGATAACCCAATCAAGTTAACAATAACTTCATTGGAAATACTGCCTGATTACTGGATAATTGATACTGCAATTTATTTACATCGAGAGTTTGGTAACGCTTATAATTATTTGTATTATCAGTTATCAGACGAAAACACATGTTATTTATGAAACATTATTCGGGTGTAATCTCTCTAATGTTTTACATCGGACTGTCTTTTTCCGCCATTATAGGTATGTTAATATTTGCAAAACAGGATATCCGCAAAACATTAACTAGGCAGTGACAGCGGAGCTCGGAGTTTCTGGGTGGTTTGGCCCTCCGGGTCTGCTGTAAAACTAACATAACCTAAACCTACCTACGATTCTGTAACCTAACTCCACTATTTGCTAATGTCATGTTTTGCGAATATCATGTTTTGCGAATATCGTGTTTTGCGAATATCATGTTTTGCTAATATCATGTCTTGCGAATATGATATTTTGCTGACTTCGTCATAGGGATACCATATTCCTTGTCCTATAAAAGAGCTGTACAAGAACTGATATTGGGTGAGATGCTCATCTCAAGAACTATCAATGATGATAGTACAGACATAAGTGATGTAAACGTATCGCCATCGATAAATTGTGTATAATGATTAGACCCCGTTATTGGAGGTGTATTTACGATGTCGATTTCGATACTCTCAGTGTTTCTTTACAATTACTTTTAAATATTTTTTTTTTGAATAAAATGCAACACGTTTATTTTGTATTCCATGATAATCAATGTCATAGGAAGCAGAATCCGCTATCAGTAGAACAAAAACACTATAGTTGCTATTTCACAATAATTGTTCTAAGTTACAATTTTATTTTTAATGTGGCGAGGTGCAGGCCAGTGCATGAAATGAACAAAATAAACATGTTTAATTTTTGTATAAGACAATCATCATGGTAGAGAAAAAGTATCGACATAGCTCTATTTCAAAAGTATTTTTACCAATGTCTAAGAACGTCGAGCTACCAAATTGCACCTCTGATAACGGGGTCTAATGATGATGGTATTAGCGCCCCGTGCCCGTATTTAGTTATTTTTTTTATACATAGTTGACATTGACGTGGGATCTTTTCATAACATTAAAAGTTCAAAATAAATACATACATACATTAAAACGCGCCTATTCCCGAAAGGGGTAGGCAGACACCACTTCTTTCCACCTGCTACGATTCTGACACATCTCTTTCGTTTCTATCACATTCATACATCGAGTCATGCAATGCACGTCGGTTTCGGTTACTTAAATTTACATTTTTCAGTATTTCTCCGATTTGATTAAAAAAGTACGGCTTCTTCGACCCTTGCACTAAATACATACTGGGTACATAATGGTCATAATATATAAAGGTTTTATTTTAAAAATGGTAAGCTTTCAGGATATTTTATAAAGGTCATTGCATACAACCTATTAGGTTAGGTTAGGTTTGATTGGGGACCTGCAGGCGATGGAGCGGGGGATCCATCGCTTGCACTCAAAAGTCCCGAGATGAAAGGTCCCCGAGTGTTCCGGGGCGCCTTTAACGGAGGGAGAAAAACACCATTGAAGATGGGCCCGTAAGGGCAAACGCCGATGGACGAGGTAGCGGATGGAATACCATTCCCGTGACCTCGTCCGAGGTGGGAGAAGGAACAGCTCAGGGGTTTTAGTCGATGCGAGTCCGACATAACCACTCGCCCCCCCCAGGTAGCTAGGCATCCATTAAGGATTTCCCCTGAGAAAAAAAAAAGGTTTGTTTGATGACAATTCTGAGCTTTATTCTGACGGCTTGACATGGACATTTCACTTGAGATCACGTTATCAATTTGGCACTAAAGGTGTTATTAATAAACTGACTGAGATGCGTCGTTAAACACGTCAGAAAAGTTTTCTATTACTTGACGTATTTTGAGACGAGCATCTCAGCCAAGATCAGGATTTTAATTCGACTCTTAAGATATTTCAGCAACATCACGCTTAAAACAGTCACGCGCTAATCGTCGCTTAAGAACGGAGCTATTTCCAATCCTAGAGATAATTGTATCGTCTCAATTGATCGACGCCAATTGTTGCAGTTTTTATCCTCTGCCGTGGAAATATACACACAATGGGTTGACACACGAGTTAATGGAGCTGAGAGGGGACATTGGAAATGGGAAATACTTCCTAAGGGTCTCCCCACACCTATTGACGCGGAATCGGCGTTGGCTGATCAAAACACTCTTATTGCGTATACATAAGGCGTTTTTTGATTAGCTAATGCTGATTCCGCATCGATAGGTGTGGGGAGACCCTAATAATGGCGATAGTGTAAAAAGTGTAGTGCAAGATAGATACGATGAAGAGATGATCTTTAACCTCTAATTTAATACACTCAGAAGCAATGAAAACGGTAAAAAAAAGTTAAAATTGACAGGCAGCAAACTGTTAGCAAAGCAGAATATTCTTCATGGGTTCCTTACCAAAACGCTAAAAAAATGTTAAAAAAGGAACCCTTATGTTGTCGGTGTCTGTCTGCCTGTGTGTCACAAGAGTTTTTTATTCATGTAAACACAAAAATAAGACATTTACCTACCTATGATATGCATTATTTGCATAATTTATGTACCTATACTTAAAAATAATCATTGATCTTTAATTAATACTCGTTAGTAATATAAATGGACATTACGTTGTGCAAATGTTACGTTTTGATTTAAAATCGAATAAGTTAGCTCGAAATGCCTTTACCGGGATAATTCCTTTTAAGTAGTCTCATACCAAGATCGCTAGGTAACTATTTCATTGCGAAATCTGTTGCATCAGTGCATCGAAGTGGTCAGATAGTGTAGAGTGTATTCACTGCATTTTATGCACTTATCGCTGATTAGCTACTGCTCACATGTTTTAAGCCTAAGATGATAAAAGATATAGAAATGTCGCTTTTATCGACAATGTTATGGTATTATTATGACATGGTTAGCTTAGTTGGTAGTGACCGAGCCTATGAAGCAAGCGGGTTCGATCCTTGGTGTGGGCAAATATTTATGTGGTCGCGAATGTTTTTGTTCCTGACACTTGTATGTTTTTCTATGCACGAAAGTATTGATTGCTCTATGTAAGTTTTTTGTCGTACAAGTCCAGTGGTTAGTTGAGGACTAGATCCATTTGATTTTTTTAAATTAATAGATATTGTCTTTTTTTATTTAGATATTACCAAAGAATGTCCTATTTAGTAACTAATATCGCATGAATGCAGAGGTTGTTACTATCTCTAGTAAATTTATACTACATACAAAACTTCATAGAATAATTTACAAGGAAAAGCTAAAATATTCTTTATAAAATAATTTCACATAAACCTATAGGTATTCAAAAGTGCTTATTTGTGTCTGTAATAGATCGTTATAATTTTGAGCTTTCATGGATGTATTGTGCAGTTTAAGTAGTTTAAAAAAACCTTTCATAAATAGAATGATTTGGTTAGATCTATGAGCATCGTTAAAAAGTTGTTTTATGTCACAGCGAAACTAATCCAAAGATGCAAACCGCGTGACATAGGTACTAATTACTGTCATGGGTATGTAGGATCCTTATCTAGTTTAAGGACACCTAGCAAATATGAATACTTATCTGTTAGCTAATTTACTTACTTTGGATTTCAAGTCTTTCTAGTTTTTCCTCTGCCCTTTGCGCCAACTCCAGAGGACTCTCTATATGGTAGAAGATGCTTGCTCCGACCAGAAGATATACTATATGCAATGCCAACATGCACGCGAGTTGCTTTTTGGACATCATCTTGCTAAGATTCTAGTTTAAACTTTAGAAATATAAATAAAGTCACAACCGTTTACTATTAATTAATAATGATTAATAATCACAAACGTTTTCAATCCATAAAATCCATCTTCTAAAATAAATTATTCCAAATTCGAATAATAAACGTTTTTAAGGCGGACCCTTTCATAGCACATTTTAAAATCCTGGAACACTCATAACACTGGCACTTAAAAAGTTCGTAATTCAAATTTCATTTTGAAAATGGAACACTTCCCGGGCGCTTGACGTTCGATCCGAGCGGGCGGAGTGATCGAATGATTTCCCGACTCGTGCGCCTTCAAACGCTGAACGCTTCCTTTTTTTATATTATACCGCTCTAGATGTGCGACGGTTCGTATTAGCTCGTCGTAAAGGATAATAAGTAAGGTTACTGTCTGCTTATACTATATGTACCTGAATTGGCGTGACGCAGTGATGATGCTATGACGGCTGTTGGGGGAAAGATTTTCGTTTACTACCTGGATTATGCGGATTTGTAATTTGATAAAAAAACGTCTGAGCGTTACATCATAGCGCTGATAGTAAATTCTTTCACATCTCCTGCAAAGCCCCTCGATGTCTAATAGTAAGCGAAAACTAAGACTAAGGCTCCTGGTTTCAGATGAAACGTCATACGAAGAATTGAAGGCCAGCTTGAGTAAAGCAAAGAAAGACCCTTAATGATAGTTTAAAAAATAATAAACAATCGTACGTCACCCCGCAGTCTAGGTAATTCCGTGAATCATAATATTGTCCCACATTGACTCTTCACCAAATTATCTTAGCCTCTTTACGGTATCGAATAAGAGTTGTTAACCCAAGGCTAATCACTTGATGGTCCACTTGGCCCATTTTCTTATTTGCATCACTGAACTAATAAAGACTTAGGTATGTAGCTTCACTCGCCATTTTTAACCGACTTCGGAAAACTGAAGAGATTCTAAATTCGTCTGTTTTTAGGGTCTGTACCTCAAAAGAAAAAATCACTTTGTTGTCCGTCTGTCCGTCTGGCTGTTAAGACCCTTTATCTCGGGAACGCGTGGAGGTATAGAGTTGAAATTAAAACTATATACTCGTGCCTACAGTTCCTTGAAGCTGTAAGAAAATCAAACTTCTAAGCTAAAGCAAAAAAAGATACGGCCGTTTGTGTTTCGACACTCTCAAGGGAATCAAAATTTATAGGGTAGGTACTTCCCATAGATCTAGATTCCTGAAATTTGGCAAGAAGGAAGGTACTACAGCACAAGTAAATTTATAGATTTAGAAAATGATCCTAAAATTATTAATTTGTTGGTCCATCACAAAAAGAATATTTTTTGCGATTGCAAACTTATTTGCAGTTGGTAACCTAATCGCGACCTATGTCGATGTATAGAGACAACAGTTTTTCAACAGAAAAGTCAAATTTTGTACGGAACCCTCGGTGTGCGAGTCCAACTCGCGCTTTACTGACTTTTTGTGTGATGTTACTCGATTTCTCCGTCTATTTTTTTATTTTTTATGGCATTGAGAAGGCAAACGAGCACACAGGCCACCTAATGGTAAGTGGAGACTGTGGCCCATAGACATTCGCATTCACACGACTGCAATCCTAAGACAACAAATGCGTTGCCAACCCTGAGGACTAAGATGGAATGCCTCTATGCTAGTTATTTCACCGGCTGTCTTATCCCCAAACCGGAACACAACAATGCGAACACTACTGTTTGGCGGTAGATTAATGGATAAGATGGTGGTAGCGATCCGGACGGACCCTGCACAAGGTCCTACCACCCGCAATATTTTATTGTCAACCGATTTTTATAGTTCTTTTCATGAGTAGGGAGTATTCCATGGGAAGTCCCATTTATTTTCACCGGATCTGTGGAAAATCAACGGAACTCCTTAATAATCTGGAGTCAGATCTTTGTTTTTCAAATATTTCAGTTTGACAAGGTCAAAAATTATACTATAGTTGTTTTATGCTAACTAACCAATTAAACTAATTTACCCTAATTAGAGACATTTCCCTAATTAAGGATGTTAATTGTAACGTTGTGGTCAATGTTAGTCGTGTTCTAGTTTGTTTATATTAACGGTGGCATTGGAAAAATGGCGAAAAAATCATAAGTACCTACTTAAATAATTGTCCTTAATCTATGTGAGAATCCGGACATTATAGGTAATAAAACTGGCAAAATGCTAGTCGGACTCGCGCACCGAGGGTTCCGTTAAGTCCGTCCGGATTTAATAATGGTTGAAATCAAAACCATCATCAATTTTTAGGTTATTAGTAATAAGTACAGCTTGCGCCATCTGTCGTCTAATAGCCAAATTAGATTCAATAAACAATCATATTTTTTAATTAAATAATTGTGAAACTTAATCCTTCAAAAGAATTATAAATCTGTGGTTCACAAAAAAAAAACGAATTAAAAAAATATACACCGAAAATGAGTACAGCTTACGCCATCTGTCATCGAATAGCTCAAACTAGTTTATTTTGTTAATATCTGGATGGCTGTTGCTTTTGATAACTTCGTTATAATTTTCCTATAAAAAATATGATAAATCTCAATAAGTCTGAGCAATAAGAGATAGTAAGCACGGTTTTTTTTTTTTCTATTTTATATTTTTTACTGTATTTTGTTGTGATTTCATCTTCTGGGCCGAATTATCGCTAGTGTATGTTTTGATAACTGTTACCTATATTACCTGTTAGCTGTTTTACGAGTATGTTACATTTAAGTTAGGTGAGGTTAGTTTCTTACAAGTCAGGCTCTGAAAATCAGCACCCTGGACTGCGGCACAACACAATGCAGATTCGTTGATTTTCAAATAAAAACCAATCCGATTAAAATAGTTTTCGTTTTCACAAAACTGCATCCGAAACGGTCGGTCCCTTTAGGAGCTACGTCACCAAAGACAGACACACGGTTGCACACTATTTTTACTGCGTAGGCTGCTTTAGAGTTAAACACAATCTATATATAGACGCTGATCATCAGACCAACTGATCCAAACCACGTAGGTACTTAAGTGAGTACGGACTAGAGGCTTTTCCTTAGGGTAGGGTTGGCCCTGCGCCGACGTCTTTAGTCATGCGGTGTTTCAAGCTAGCCCACCTGTAGAGGTAAATGGCCTTAAGCACGTGACGTCACGCTGAGAATCTGTCACCCGATTCGGGATTTACTTAGGTACAAAGTTTCGTAATGACGCCTGTCAATGAATGATTTGGTGGTGAATTAGAAACAACTCCTTTATAGTAACATTCTGAAATGATTATCCTTGTTAATATTGTGAATGTGAATGCCCCCGTGTGGCTGCCGGGTTAGAATAGTGCCACTCCATGTCTTCCGGTAGATGTCGTAAGAGGCGACTAGGCTTGCAGTACTGTTAGGCGACGGACTTGCAACCTGTCACTAATACACTGGTAAACTTCTTAGCCTGTTTATGCAAAATGTGGTTTCAGAATTATCTACAAGTCTAGAGTTGTTGTTGGTATTTCTGTAGCTCTGCCTACCCACTCTGGGAATGAAGGCATGATGTTATGTATACGTAAGTATATATAGACGCAAATTACTCTCCTACACACGTTTCAAAGTGACAATGCTGAAACGACCAATTAATTAACTGTTGATCTATTTTGGTAAAGGTTTTCAGTATTTTTGACACTTTTTTTTTATTTTTTTATTGTAAACATTAATGACGTAGGTTAGGTTAAGTTAAACTTGTTATTAACAAAAAAAATTTGCTCATGCCGCGAAAAATGCCTTTAGATGTTTATCACGTATTTAATCCCACTGGGTTGAAATTATGTACGAATTGGTTAAGCGGGCAAAATCGCATATTTTGACTAGCTCTCTCAATTGTATGGGACCTAAAGGTACTTTTCCATCGGCGAAGTAAAACAAGACGAAAACAGAAATGATCAGAAAATGAAACAAGAATTGAAATCTCGTCGGTCCATTTCTACCAATTCCGCGAGCTCGCGATTAATATCAATAGAAATGACAAGCAATCTCGCACAAGCTCGTGCGAGACATCGTGCGTCTTCACGAGAATTGTATTTCCATTGCAGAGTAAAAAAATACTCTATGTATCCAGTAATACGGTTCGATATACGACGGTTCGGTTGGGTTGGTATTTGTTCCTGAGTCTTGGATGTTTTCTATGTATTTAAATACATATTTCTTCATATAAGTATGTTTATCGTTGTCTAGTACCCATAGGCACTTGCCCCACCGCCGACGACGAGCAAGAAGCGAGTAAAGCTAGAAAATAGATACGAGTTGGCGAGCAGCGAGAAGCTAGTGTATTAGTTAGTAGAGAGAGAGTTCTCACCAGCAGTGTAAACAGCCAGAGATCAACTATCAATATCTGTGTCTCTTTTATTGACACAGGATTTATATCTTTTGTTCGTTTTTTGAGCGAGAAAATAGTCTATAGCTTATCGCTTCCTCGCCGGCGGTGGGACAAGTGCCTTAGTACAAGCCTAGAGTTTAGTTTGTCAATTTGGGTGACATTGTCCTGTGATATTATTATTAATATACAATAAATATTTTAATTCTCACCTTGCCCATCGCCAATCCAAATCATTTCACCGAAGATGCCCTAAACGTTGCCAATGCAGTCCTCTTCTCATCTCGCTGCGGAATAGCGGTTTAAAGCAACAGCAGGAGACAGCAGTTCCAGAAATACAAGCATGCTTCTTTTGACTTTAAACGAAAAACGTGGGTCCAGAAGTTTTATCGTAACACGGTTCCATGACCGTGTTAGCAATGCGTATCAGTACCAATTATGAGGATGGTATTAGTCATGTTAAAACATAATGTCACGATGTGACCCATCCCGAGCGTATAATTTACACTGTTCACATTTAGCGTAAAAAAAGGTAAATCATCGGTTGATCGAATTTCACTTCATCGAATGTATCAATTCATCGAATTTAATTTCATCGATCGCTATTTTCTGCTGAAACCATAATGTTCATTACGTATGTTAGGTTAGGTTAGATGTTTAAGACCTGTATCTTAGCCACGCAGTCTGATCCGATGGAACTCTATAGTGTGGTCCCACCTTAAGGCTCTAAGGTGCCTACTCACCACCTACGCAACACATACTTTCCCGTGCAAAAAGCATAATTCATATTGTACTACTTACGATTAAAACCAACTGATCCAAACCACGTAGGTACTTAAGTGCGTACGGACTAGTGGCTTTTCCTCAGGGTAGGATTGGCCATGCGACGACGTCTTTAGTCATGCGGTGTTTCAACCTAGCCCGCCTGTAGAGGTAAATGGCCTTAAGCACGTGACGTCACGCCGAGAATCTGTCACCCGATTCGGGATTTACTTAGGTACAAAGTTTCGTAATGACGCCTGTCGATGAATGATTTGGTGGTGAAGTAGAAACAGCTTCTTTAT
Source organism: Acleris holmiana (assembly GCA_949316455.1). Classification (NCBI taxonomy): domain Eukaryota; kingdom Metazoa; phylum Arthropoda; class Insecta; order Lepidoptera; family Tortricidae; genus Acleris; species Acleris holmiana. The sequence continues at coordinate 13,195,566 of OX438776.1, read as the reverse complement.
AGTAACATTCTGAAATGATTATCCTTGTTAATATTGTGAATGTGAATGCCCCCGTGTGGTTGCCGGGTTAGAATAGTGCCACTCCATTTCTTCCCGTGGATGTCGTAAGAGGCGACTAAGCGAAGGGCTTGTAGTAGTATTAGGCGATGGGCTTGCAACCTGTCACTAATGCACTAGTAAACTTTTTGGCCTGATTGTGCAAAATGTGATTGTACAGAATTATAAACAAGTCTTTTTAGAGTTGTTGGTATTTCTGTAGCTCTGCCTAACCCACTCTGGGAATGAAGGCGTGATATTATGTTTATGTATGTACATATACTGTAAATGCAAAAAGGTGTCTTAACCGACCAATAATATGCAATTTACGGGCACAGGATAATAGGTAAATTGTTATTTATTTGCTCGTTTTTAATTGGTTTAAGGCTACACAAAAGAGCGGTGTGTAATAAGTTCGACCGCTTTGTCGGTATCTGTTTTGTCAGTGGTATCACAACACCAGAACTAAGGATCGGATTGTATGATGGACGTAATGTATTTCATATTTGTTCAACGGCTAACTTTTATCGTGGACTTAGTTCTTAGCTATGTTTGGTGGAAACTTACTTCTCCCATCACAAGTTAAAATATAACCTCTGAATCCAGCTGATATCGCCTGAGGAGATCACCCAGCGGATAGAATTTTGATAACTTTGAGTTCAATTTTGACAGTATTTCTAAATGGAAAAATTACAAACTTCATAGTAACTTAAAGGAACCGAATCTATTCGCGATTTGTATTTTATAAACGAGCATTAGTGCATATTACCTCGATATTGAAAGAGTAATGTGATGCTTTATGTCGATTTAAGATTATCCAAAAAAAATTGGATATGCAGAGAATAAATTGTTACTCTTTGTTCGATCTTTTGATATATTTGATTCATAAGTCGGTAAGTCTTGTACAATGCATGTTGATAGGTTTAAAAATAAACAGATTGATTTTCCGCTTACTCACGGCCATAGGACATGCGCGGGAGTTGCATAAAAACGACGATTGGTCACCTGCAGGACGAACCAAGTAAATCATATTTTAACTTTTCCTGTAAGGATCACTGTAGTGATCGAAGACTAAGATTTGAGTTCATGGAGTTTATTGTTATTTTAATAATGTGTCATTAATTTATCCTTGTGAGACCTATCATACCTACAACAAACACGGTGATTTTTGTGAGTGGGAATTTGAATCTAACAGCAAGGAAATAAATTTCAATTACCGTTACTCTAATATTTCATTTTGAATTTTGAAACAAATTAAAATGAACGTTATTCTTGTTGAAATAAAGTTGAAACTAAGTTGTCTTGATTATGTACCTCCTGTGGGACACCGGTTCTCATGGGGTTATTGTGGTAGTTAGATTGAATGATGATGGGCACCTAATACAGAACGAACCCAGGGGTTATGTGGCTTATGGCCCCTCCTTGAGCCATGATACATCCTTTTTGATCTGTGCCATACTAGTAAAGTTTAATCGTTCCCTAGTAAGGTATCCTACCCTATTAATATTATAAATGCGAAAGTTTATGTGTGTGTACATACATACATAACATCACGCCTTCATATCCAGAGTGGGGTTAGGTAGACAGAGCTACAGAATTACCAACAACTCTAAAAAACTTGTTGTTAATTCTGTTACCACGTTTTGCACAAACAGGGTAAGATGTTCAGTGTATCAGTGATAGGTTGCAAGCCCATCGCCCAACAGCACCACAAGCCCTTATTCCCTTAGCGGCCTCTTACGACATGGAGTTGCACTATTCTAACCCGGCAACTACATGAACACGGTTATGTGTGTGTTAGATTATTACTACGCATCAACGGCTGGACGGATTTGGATGAAATTTGGAATGGGGATAGCTTATACCCTGGATTAACACATAGGCTTATTCCGGAAAATTGAAAACTTCGACGAATCTTCTTAATTAGACGAAGTCAAGGGCAGAAGCTAGTAGAACAATGAATAAGTTGAAAAAATTGCACGCAGAATTTATGATGGTTGTGGTCACACGAAATAGTCACATTCTTTTTAAGGGAGCATGTAATTATTCGTGGCAGTTATCTGTTCCCTGTTTTGTTTACGCTTAATGTCTTCTCTTAGAAAATTAAACAACCAATACAAAATAAGCACACATCGTCAATTTTACAAAGTCGTGTAGTTTCACTAATAGGTCTTAGCTATTTGAATAGACCTCCAACAACAATTTGTAAACGGTCAAGAGGTGGAGTCATGTGGAGTAATTGTGGTACTGGTCACTTGGCGTCTTCAATGACATTAAAATAGAGACGCAACGATAAAAACGATTATTCGAAAAATAACAGCCAAGTGAAGCGCTATCATACTATGTTTCGATTTATCGGCTCATGTTTGTGTATCTCATTACAACTAACTATTATAAGTAAAGGTTGTTTTTATCTAAGTAGCAACCCTTGTGTTTTGGGATTGTTTTTTTTTAACTTAATTCTTTAAATTTTCTGTTTTAATTAAAAATCCGTTTGTACCTACAATAATAATAAATAGTCTATCTGTGAAACAGCAGTTTCAGTCCGATCTTATCTCCTAGTTATCTATTACGTTTGAGTAAAACGCATTCTTGTGTATCTTAAACCTCACCTTCACACCTACACGAAGTTTTATTTGTTTTATTGTGTATAGTCATTTCACTTTCGTTTGTATATCTTTCTTTATTTTCTTAGGTATATCTACTCTAACCCCGATATCATCAACGTTTATCTCAATAATAATTGCTATTTCAATGTCATAATCTAACTCGACTTCATGCTGAGTGGTATCCATTTTTGCATGCAATTGTATCCAATTCTTGTGTATTTAGTTTCCGTAGGTTTGTTATTTGTTTGCAAAATAAATGTATTACTTTCTTTCTTTCTTTGAATGACCTGTTCTTTATTATCATATTATCCTGTTACGGAAGTGGTAACTCACATTGCTTAACTTAACTGGTAGGTTTCGGCATTGGAACATGCTGCAGTGTCTGTGTACATGTATTTGAACGCATGGGTTACTTCATCATGCCAGCCAAAACAAGTCTACAGCTGGACTTATGACTTCCTTAAATATCTTCACTATGTGTATTGTCCTACTCCCATAAAGCTATTTCCTGCAACTCCTACTAGATCATCTGTCGAGACGCCAGCTGCCTTCATTAAGCTATCAGGTACGTGGTTGCAACTCCAGTACCTACTACCTTTACGCCCCAACGGCCATTTGGTCTATGAGCAATATATTTTGTCCAGCGCCACATTTAAATATTATTTTCAGACCTTTATTGATTTAGTAAACCAAACAATGACAAACATAATCCTTAAAAACTACATACAAAATTACTAACCAAGTGGAGACTGCAAAAGGAGTCCACGAGATTTCGGCATCAGAAGTCATGTTCGACGAAATCCAACAGTGGAAGTTTTTCTGAAAAATGCGACTAATTTCGTGGCGTATATATTTTATTCTGTGTAATTCTAATTTTAACTAATGGCTTTAACTACTATTAGATGTATTCTGCCAATGTCATGTCATGTTAATTTGTAGACAGTCCCATGGAATTAATATAGAAATAAGAGCATGGATATCACGAGGGCAATTGTTCGGTTAGATAGTATTTGACGAGTATTTTAGATCAAAAGTCCTAATTTTGAAACGTCAATTAATAGAGATGGTTTGGCATATTCGAGTGACAACTAAGAAAAACGTAAACAAACACAATCTATCAACAGTTTATCTCGTTTACATTCACCAGAGTAATCATATCATTAAATAAAAAATGCGATAAATATGAAACGTGAGCAAACTTGCATATAGAAATTTTGTTGTCACATTTTTATAACTTTTATTATAACTTCATATGTTTGTGGTATGTTTCTGTTTAAAATTAGGTCAATATTATTAGTTTACATCCTGCAAAACCATTTTAAACCTGTTTCCAAAATCGGAAAGAACTTGAATTAGGAATGCATAATATGTTAACGCAATACATTACAATACAAATACTCTTTATTGAACACCAAAAATTAAAACAGAACACGGAGCAGTACATTTAAATCATAGGGATACAACAGGCGGTCCTACCACTAAATAGCGATCTCTTCCAGACAACTTTGTAAGAGAAATAACTGAGGACACAAATGACAAATATAAAAGATAAAAAAAATGTTTATTCAGTAAGTAGGTCGCACGGGCACTTATACACGTCAAAACTCTACTGGCGCTTGACAGTTCGATACAAAATTGTCTGAGAGCAGGTTATTATAACATAAGTATGCAGTTCTGTTTACGCTCAGAGAAAAGGACAGAGCTTTATAACTGGCATAGCTCTGTCCTTTACGCTCACCGGAAAATGAACTGCATTGCTAGGTCATAAAACCCCCCTGATCTGATAATGGAGACGGATCGGAATGTGGCAACTGGACCTCTTACTTAACGTAGACCGAATTTGATCACAAAAAGCTTGATGACAAAGCAAAAAAAAAGGTTATCTTAAATATAGTCGCTATAAGGCAGCAAAAAAATCTAGTCCCAAAAATAAAATATTAAACAGAAAAAGTGGAAGTGAGTTTGTGTTCAGTTATAGTTAGTTATGTGTTAGTTTAGTTCAATTGAAGTACGACGGTAAGAAACGAAACTAAAATGCTACCGTCCTTTTCTTTAGTAAAATTAGGTAGTAAATTGGAACTCTTTTTAAAATATTTCTTCCATCAAACGCAAGCTTGTCAACTCATCCAAAGGTATTTCACCAAATAATGGCCATCACTCGTCACAAATATTTGCCTGTCCCAACTAATCCAGTGACTAATCCGTGAGCGGATCAGTGTAATTCGACCAAGCTCTCCATACAAACAGACGTCATACAGTCATTTGAAGGCTATCGTTCATTATCATCAGAAACGTTTTATCCCGCTATAAACGTTTACAGCTGTTTTTGGAAACATTTGTCTTTAGCGCTTCGGTCATGTAAAGTTTTATTGTGTGGAATACCTTTCGAAATTGCCGGTAATTTAATTAATATCTAAAATTACAGAGATTAGTATGGCAGATTTAGATCAACTAAAAGCCCGACCACCTGCGGTTATAGATAGATTGTAGGCTTATCGCAAGTCTCAAGTTTGGTTTCATGCATTTTTTCTAAGTCGATTAAAATTTCTAAATATTTAAAGAGATAAAGACTAAGAGAGACTAATAAACATTCGGACAAATGAAGTACACTTGAGCAAATAAATCGAGCTACTTTCTATGGAAATTCAATACTAAGTGACTCGATTTCTTTATAGTTGGGAACGAAAAATCGACCTTGCGGTGGGTATAATACGAGTAAATCGTTTATTTAATGCTTAAATCACACATAAAATTGTTATAAGTGCAAAAATAAAACAAATTAGGAAGCGACCACACCGGAGATTAACGGTGCGTAAATTACTGTCCGTCAAAATTGACGCCATAGTATTTACCCATTCTTTTGTTTACGCAACGTCACCGTATTTCACGCGTCAGTGTGGTCGCTCCCTTAACTGACAATAGTTTCGTAGAACTTGTAATATATTTTCCCATGTGTTTTAGTGTCAAAGATCTTTCTGCTATAATATTGGCTATGCCAGGGGCGGGTCATTCCTTACCTAAGAAAAATTTGTCATACTTACTTAAGTATAACAATACATGGGCAATAGTTATACGTCAATGAACCTATCTGACGTATTTCGTGAATCATACCTTTTGCTTAGAATCGTAACAGAAACATGGTTAGTCAGATTATATTGTATTCACTAAATATTACGAGAGAAGATATCGACAGCACGTTTGAGATAACATCTTTAAAGATGCTTTAACGCAACACTTATCTAATAGGTACATACCTCATTACTTAACTTACGTTATCTAGCCTACTATTATTAATAGTACATAGTAATGTAGGTAGGTACTGAACTAAACTAAGATACTCGCCAAATTGTATTTCACCTTCTGTCACTTCCTAATTAGCCGAGGTAGAAGAGTGACAGCATGTGACTTATGGCGACATTAAATGTTTGTGCAACTGGTTAATAGTGAATAGTTTTAATGTAAGAGGTAGGGGTGGCAATTATATGTTGGGGGTTTTATCTATTTAAATTCACTTTTATACCGGAGTTTAATTTAGTATAGTTTGAATTTTTAGGGTAGAAGTACCGGTTTTTGTCATTTTCTACTCTTTTTGGCCACTGATAATCAAATAATTAAAAAATCTTAATGTTAAAAAAATATTCTAATAATAATTTTGAATTTTTTCACTATTGTACTTTTAAAATGATTCGAACAATGGTTTGAAATTTTGGCCACTGTAAATTAAAGTCAATAAATAAAAAATCTTAATATTAAAATAATACATCTATATAATTTTGAAATTTTTCACTATCGTACCTACTTTTAAAATGATTCGAACAATGAAATGGGGACTTTTGGCTACTGTAAATTAAAGTCAATAAATAAAACAACTTAATGTTAAAATAATATTTTAATATAATTTTACATAATTTTATATTTCACTATTGTACTTTTAAAATTATTCGAAATCATGGCAGGCGGTGTAACCTAATTCCTTTAGAACTCTAACTAAACAACTACAAGAAACACTTAAAGTTTAAGTTGGTAGTAGTGGTTTATTATTAAATATTTAAAATTTAAACAGGAGGTATTTTTCCAGGTTTATACCCAATACAATTAAAAAAGACTTTTGACACCAAAATATCAAAGGACAAATCCTTCGTGGAATGAGAAAATCTAAAGATTACATACATACATACATAACATCACGCCTTCATGCCCAGAGTGGGGTAGGAAGAGCTACAGACTAACCAACACCTCTAAAAAAACTTGTTAATTCTGTAACCACATTGTGCACAATCAGGCTGAAATTATCAGTGTAATAGTAACAGGTGGCAACCCCATCGCCTAACAGTACTACAAGCCCTTATTCCCTTAGTCGCCTAATACGACATCCACGGGAAGACATGGAGTGGTACTATTTTAACCCGGGAACCACACGGTTAACTCAACAAAATAACCTTTTCGCGTGCCAAAGTTTCCGATGACTTCTGCTTACGGTTTGATATTCACCTCAGTCCGTAATGACTAACGTACCTATGCAACTGTAATCATAAAGATTGACTTATAAGGCTAGCACTAAGGCATACGTTTAAAACTTGCAGTACCTAGATATACTTAGTTTTCGCAAAAACTGCTTCTATTACGTGTACCTAAACCATTAGTCGAAACTAAAATACTTTGTTTAGCCCTTATTATCGTCCCACTGCTGGACAAAGGCCTCCCTTCTTTATTAAGTGCTTGCTCCCGCTACTCGCTTCGAAACGCGTGCAACTCATTAATGTAGATTAAAATTAGCAGTTATCATAACGATGAAAATACGATAACATGTCAAAAGCAATATTGTTTTACCGACTAGACTAGAAAAGAGCCGGTGTAAGAACCTAGTAACCACAACCTGAACCATTGAACACCAAGCACCACTCCCATTGGAAAACTTTCACAGGAATCCCCGTCCTAAACCTTTCTCCAGTCTTTTCAGTGACCGAACAATTTTGTGTATACATGATATAATTTTAATAAGGTTTTCTTCAGTTAATGGAGGAAAACAGGCTACAATCGGTCTGATAGGGAGGTCTATACAACGTGTTACAAAATAATCCGTAAAAAAGAAATAAAAAAAGTAGTGTCGCGGCGCGGGTAGCCCTGGCAGTCGACTGGGGCTGCAGGTAGGCGCCGTGGGCAGTGTTTCGGCGGTTCCACGGCGCCTTGCCTAACCAGCAGGATGGTACGCCAGGGTGGTTTTTAGTAGGTAGTACTCCTCCCCTTCTCACTCTGAGAGGGGGGGGGGGGCAAAAGTGAGTCCCACATACCCCCATGGCGGGGGAAATTCGGCCTTCTATGAAATTAGTGTCGGAGATTCAAGGGTGAACAAAGTACGAGTAAAACACCTCACCGATATTTCAATTAGATAATAATCTATTGGGATCCTATCATTTCATAACCAACTTCACAAATGATTCATTTCACAAACATATCATTTGACAACCCACGTTTTGTTCTGAAACTGTAAATCATTCTGGATTAGAACACCATCGTTTATGGTTAGGTTAGGTTAGTGTTATAAAAATCATGAAATATTTGCAGTTACAGAAAAAAAAAGCGGGTTGGCAAAGGTTGCGAAACGATGCATTTGTCAAAGATTTGTCGGTGAAAAGGCAGAGACCAACCAATCTATTTTATCTATAACGTATGCCAATGGTGAGTATTATAGCTTATCACATCTCAATAAAAGAATACTGATTTGAATAGCCGTGTAGGTGTCAGTATTGCCTCACCTTGTTAGGCTAGCCATACTCGTAAACATTGAAACGTGGACAAAGCCTGACATTTCTTACGTATTGTTTTACTAATATGCTAGTGAAATATATCACTCTTATTGCGATTGAGTTATTATTGGAAACCATGCGTTTATCATTTTACGCTTGTATGTTAATGATTATTGGAATGGAAACGAATGAATTTAAATAGTGGGTATTTCTAAATAAATAAAATATCACAGGACAATGTCACACAAGTTGACCTTGTACTATGGGTACTAGACAACGATAAACTTACAAACTTATATAGAAAAATATATATGTACTTAAATACTGCTTGTAGCGTGCTGGCAGCATCTAGTCGTGTTGGCTGATTTATATGTCAACAAAGATTTTTTAAGTGTCTCTCTTTTGGAACCAGGTATTGTTTCAAGACATTGGTCAGTCGTTTTATGTCCGCGTGAAGCCCTTCAAGTTTTATGAAAATAAAAGTATCGTTTCCAATCAAGAAGTTTATCATTGAATAGGGAGACATCTGATGAAGAAAGGGAGCGATCTATAGAGGAACGCTCACAATACATAAAAAAACATCCAAGACTCAGGAATAAATACTCGGGCTCATCACACAAATATCTGCCTTAACCGGGATTTGGACCCAGGTGTTAGTAGGTGCATGAACGTATCTGTGTTATAAAAGAATAAGAATAAGAATTGTTTATTTGAACACTCATTTACATATGGCAGTTTGTATTAAACAGTGAAAAATTGAAACATAAAAAACAGTAAAATCAATAACTTAAAACTAATTATTTACAATGGTGTCCAAAATGGTCTTTACTCAGCTTGTGTCACAAGATAGGGTAATAATGTGACTTATGTGACTCTGATTTTCAGTAGGGCCAGGTTTTCTGATTGAGGTAAGTGGTATTTTACGCTATAATACTCCAGTTGGGAAGAGGGAGAGCAAGATAGGGCACCGCACGAGTCCTATGCACATTTTTTTTGGAAGATGAGTAGCATTTTTTTTCAATGTTAATTTGAAAGTTATTATACTATTTGAGTTCCTTATCGGTGGTGGCAGGTTGTTAATGTGTATGTGTGTGCATGTGTGTGTCTGCGTTTGTCTGTGTGTGTGTGTGTGTGTGTCGTCGTCCTTTACTTATGTTGTTCACCCATAATTAGCAGTAAGGAAGTACCTACAGGTGAGTAAGGGGAAGCCCGGCAGCGCTTGAAATAACGGTGTGAAGGACGTTCAAGTGCATTAGTTTTAAAACCGGGTTTTTTTGTACCTTTTAAAACCTCTGTATGTGTACTGTGAAACCTGCCTTTTTGTAATATAAACTTACCTATGTAATAAATTGGTACATACCATCTTTGACTTTAAATGATGAGAGATTATTGACCCCTATCACATCGTCCAAAAAGTACTTTTAAATTAAGTAATCATTACTTATTGCAATAACCATAATAGCTGATGTTTATTCGCATTAATCTACTGCAAAACTAATAAAATAAACTACTTTAATTGCTAAAACAGTTTTCAATACATCGTAAAATACTCTTCAATTAGTAGCAGTCATGAAAACCCGCAGAAAACTGAAAAAAACTCATCTCTTTTATTAGCATTTGTCATCGAATTAACACGAAAGTTTAATGCCGGTGCACGAGTTACACATCCATTATACCAAGACTTTGGGTTTGGATGTAATAGTGGTAAGATGAAGGTCTGGGTTTCTGGTCAGTATGGAATGACGGTGTTTCGTTTGTCGTGGGGATCGTGATAGGTGGGAGTTAGCACTTTGGTGACGCTTGGTGACGAATTAAGCCTTCTCTTAGACCGGGAGCTTAATTCACTCTTGTACAGTAAACAGATTATTTGGATCATTCATTAGTGTTAACGTCGAGCGACTCTATGACCTAATTTATTTCGATTTTTCTTAATGCTTTTTATTTTTTTACTAATAGGATCGAAACCTAGATTACCCGAATATCGTTTCCTTGGCCCAAATGTTCCCTACTTATTCCGTTGTCTTCAAAACCGTTAAAGCCGTTTTCAAGCGTCTGGTGTATAAATAAATACAGTTTAGCTCACTTCAAACTAGAAGTAAGCTCTCATCGTTGTTGTTATAGAGTTACCTACCTATTAATTTTCTATTCCCTATTTTTATTTATTTCCTATTTTTTTTCTTTATTAATTCCATTACACAAAACCTTCTCTCTTCTTATCACCTTTATGCTGACGACCTTTAAATTTATACTCAGGGTACGCTTGGCGATCTTTTTTCTGTGGTTGACGCTGCCAATGAAGATTTGAAACGAATTTTTTCTAGAGTCAACTTTGTGAATCTTCCCCCAGTTTTTTTCGACGGTGTTCTGATACCTTACTCTCTCCAGGTTAAGAATCTGGGTGTCATCATGGACCGCACTTTGTCATGGGCACCTCAAGTTAGTGAGACTAGCAGGAAGATGTTTGCAGCTGTAGGTTCTCTCAGACGGCTTCAGAACTTTCTGCCTCTTGCCACGAAAATTGCGCTTGCTCAAAGTTTACTGCTTCCTATTCTAGATTATGCTGACGTGTGCTATTTGGATCTCACCGAGGAGCAACTAGATAAGCTTGAGCGTATTCAGAATTTGTGCATACGGTTCATATTTGGGTTACGCAAGTATGACCACGTCTCCGTTTTTCGCAATCAGCTCAAGTGGCTCACAATCCGTGCTCGTCGTAACTTTCACATTTTAAATCTCCTCTTCAGCATTCTTTTCAACCCTGCAACCCCGCGCTACCTAAAGGAGCGGTTCAATTATTTTAAATCTATTAGAGCGTCCCAAAACCTTCTCCTGTCAGTTCCTTTTTCTTCCTCTAAACAAATTATCTCTACACAAATTCTTTTACCATCAAGGCGATAAGGTTATGGAATGCTTTGCCTGTGGAGGTACGACGTGCTAAGTCTGTTGCCATTTTTAAAAGCAAGCTAAAGGATCATTTTCTGTCACTTCCGTAGTTTTTCTATTATCTCCCTTACTTTTTTTCTTTGTTATATCTCATGCTTCGTCTGTTGTCATTGTTTGGCTGTTTTTGGAGGATGTATGTATGTATATATTATATAGATGTATAATTATATGTATTTAGTATGTATTTATTCAATTATTTACATTATGTATTTATATTTAGTATATTTATAAATAGTTGTAATTTCAAAATTGAAATAATTTAATTGTTTCTTGTAGTTATTTAGTTTGAGTTCTAAACGAATTAGTTTACACCCCCTGCCATGAATTTGTGTCCTCAGTTATTTCTCTTACAAGGTTGTCTGGAAGAGATCGCTATTTAGCGGTAAGACCGCCTGTTGTATACCTATGATTTAAATGTATTGTTCCATGTTCTGTTTTTATATTTTATTTTTGGTGTTCAATAAAGAGTATTTGTTGTTGTTGTTGTTGTATTAGGTACAATTCAAGAGATATACGCTGACATAAAGGCAAACAAGCGAATAAAGGAGGCTTACTAATAAGATACCCTTTGGGTACAAATCCCTAATAATAACAAAATGTGTTCTATAAATATAAAATGAAAGCAAACTAAGTACTACCTGCACGTTAATATCTATATAAATTAATACATCTTAGAAAAAGTCGAGTTACCGTACTCTACCAGTACTGGCCTAATTTTGCAACCACCAACCAATACATGTCCGAGCAGATGATAACAGATTTTTATAAACACTCCTGGGCTATGACAATCAGCTCATTCGTGTTGGTCTGAGCCCTGGGCTGATCACGACTTCGCACGACGACACCGAAACTTGTCAATTAATGAGCCGCAAATTTACACGATCCTGGATGAAAATCACGAAAGCGCTGCATGAATCGCTTGATAATGCTAGTTACCTATGCATCTAAATCAAGATACTTAGTTCCGTGTTTTATTAAGGCGGCGTTTCCACTAGAGTTGCAACGTGCGAATCTGCTAATTGCAAGATAAAACAATCCATAGGGTTACCGTAAACAATTTTACGCCGTTTTAACCGCCTTCATTGTCGTCTTCACATAGGTGTTTTTCCAGATAAAATTAAAAAGTTGTATTTTTTTTTAATAAAAGGGAAATTACGCTCAGTTCTACTCCTTATCAGAAGTTGCTGATAGTTATACTTATTTTTGTCAATTATACTTATTGAATATAACAATGACGGCGGCTAAAACGGCCAATCACCTAACACGGGTTTATTAGGGGTAATCTTGGCATTGCACATAACTTTTGTAACATTTAAACATCATTTAAAAGAGTAGGTAATTAAATATTAAAGGTGAATTTTCCCGTCGGCCATGTTACTCCAAGAGGACCCATTGTTTTTATGGTGGAGACTCAGTAGGTATAACTAAAATCATTAAAAGGTTAAGGTAACTTTGCTTAATGAAGTAGGTATATAGTAGTCATTTAAAGACACGATTGGCTCGTTATTTAAAATCGTTGTTGCTCGAGTTGTATTACAATGGTTTTTGACACATAAGATTGTTTGTTACATACATAAAAACATACATAAAATCACGCCTTCATCCCCAGAGTGGGGTAGGCAGAGCTACAGAAATACAAATATGTCTAAAAAGACTTGTTGTTAATTCTGTAACCACATTTTGCACAATCAGGCCGAGAAGTTTACTAGTGTATTAGTGACAGGTTGCAAGCCCATCGCTTAACAGTACTACAAGCCCTTATTCCCTTAGTCGCCTCTTACGACATCCACGGGAAGATATGGAGTGGCAATATTCTAACCCGGCAACCACACGGGGCCACGGGGGGGGGGGGAGATTGTTTGTTATATTTATTATTTTAACTGGTAAGACAAATTAACAAGTCAATTTTAAAATAACTCTAGTACAAGGACCTCAATATTTTATTCGGAACTCCCGGATCGCTGCGCCGTCCTAGCTGCGTAAAGATCTATACAGTTAAAGGTACCTACCTAATGTCTGGCTTGTCGGTCGAGCGGGCTCGTTCTTAGCTCACACCTTCCAGAAAAAACATCTCTCTGGTTTTGAAAGTAAGGATTTCCAGATCTCTGTAGCGCGCTGAAAATGGTATTTCCATTCTTAGAGCAGAAAGTAATTTTGAAGAAGAATTGGTGAAACACTCGGCCATTATTGAGTGGATTCTAGAGTTCTAGACCATGGAAGAGTTACAGCCATTACGAAATAGCTCGTTCTTTTTTAAACGTTTCGGAATTGTGTCAAAACACTCATAATTTGATCACTTTCACCCCATTCATGGTTCACAACCTAGTTTTGCATTCACAGGTGAACTAATTAAAGTATATTATCTAAGTTGTAACCGAATATTGCAGCATTGTGGCAATTTTTGTAACTTTTTAATTTAAATTTTAGATTGTTTAATTCATTCCCAGAGTGGGGTAAGCAGAGCTACAGAAATACCGACAACTACTAAAAGAGTTGTTGGTAATTCTGTAACCACATTTTGCACAAACAGGTTATGTTTACCAGTGTTTTTTTTTTTATATTGTTTAGGTAACTAATTATTGTATTAATTGTAATGAATCTATGGTGTTTGAATAATAAATTAATTAAATATTTAATTTAATGGATAAAATTTAACCGTGCTGCCAAATTCAACCAAAACGGCCCTCTCATTTTACCAAACCAATCTACATCTACACTAATATTATAAAGAGGAAATATTTGTACCTATTTTTGTATGTTTGTATGTTTGTAATGAAAAGGCTCAAAAAGTACTGGGCCGATTTAAAAAATTCTTTCACCAATAGAATGCTACATTCTTCCAATTTGACATAGGCTACATTTCATTTTGAAAAAAATTAGGGATCCTTGGTAAAATTTGAACAATGTAACCGAAGGTGTAGAAAAATGAGTCTTAAAATATCTTTCGTCGAATGCGCTGCCGAAACTATTAGCGATAGAACAAAATAATAATAATAATAATAATAATAATAATTTTTTCATTTTAAACATGTACCTACCGCTGGACCAATTTTAATAAAATTTTGTGTGTATATCGGGTACCTAGGTCTGAGAATCGGCCAACATCTATTTTTCATACCCCTAAGTGATATAAAAAAAAAATTGCAGCGGGCGAAGCCGCTGGCGGGTCGCTAGTATTCAATAAATAAAGTAATGGATTAAAATGTTACCCCTCGTATGCTTAGGAACGGATCCGTGCCCAAAATTTGGATATCTTTTTTTATTTTTTTAAAGTTTCATTTTACGGACTATATCGTAATCAGAAGAGGCTAGAACTTGGTACCTTTTTGACCTTCCGCATACGAGGGGTTAAGCTGAGAAATACAAAATAAGTGCTGATAAGTTCCGTATCCGTAAGTAAGCATACAAGAGTTTTAGTATTTTATGCAAAATCAAAACGCTTTTGACAACTTCACTTTCTGACGTTTCCTGTTACGTTTAGTATGTGCTTATAGAACCCTTATAACCTTTTTATTTTTTTTAATTGCTTTAATTTTAACCTCTATGCCACTAATTTTAAGGCTTATTTTAGTTTCTGCAATATTCAAAATTACGCTAAGCAATAGGAAATTAGAATATATTTATCGCCGTTCTGAATGTCGGCTGGGCACACGTCTTCTAACATTATATTTTGTTTAAATTTACGAATTTCCAAATTGAAAACCCTTTACCTTCATCATGGATTACCAAAGCAGGCAGCTGGCTGAAGACTTCTTCCTGCGGGAACCCGTAGACGCTCGAATAAGGTAACCTATATTTCACAATGTTGTTTCAAGCGTTTGCATCTAATTTGTTAAAAACTTACGCCTTTTCTTTCAGAAAACCTAAGGAAGAACCAAAGGAAGACTCACACCCGCATTTAAAAGTGTCTATGCAGACAGTTCGATTGAATTCGGACTCGCAGAAAGTGATTCTTGAAACGTTACGTTTCATACATGGGCCTGACTTCAAGCTCGGAAGCGCTAGTCTTTATAAGGTAAGGATTAATACAATGGCTTTTCAATTAGTACTTGTATGTAAATAAATCGGCAATCTTTAGCCTCACTGCTTATGCCATTTGTCATGAAAGGATATAGTCAGGAGTTAATTGCATGTTAATGGTAATAGGGTACCTGCCAGGTACTAGTAGGTACAGATTAATTATTTTATACTGACCCTGTAATGAAAACTCACGAAAATATCTAGACCAAAACTTATTTTTGGGTTTTTCAAGAATGTACTATTTAATGTTCATAGGTATTTTAAAAAATATGTATACTTGACACTAACAGCCTTTTCAATACGAAGGAGGCGGCGAGATTTGGGTCAAATCCATATCAAGATTACGACTTGCATCCGGAAATCCGATCACTGCTTATAAGAAACTAAAGAGTAGCTATGTAAATGTACCTCCTACAAATTTACATATAGCTGTAAAACTAGCTGATTTGACCTGTCCAGGACCATCTTTGCCATAAGGGCACATGCCCGGGGCTCCCACACTCAGGGTAGGGGGGCCCTGAAAGGCCAATGTAAAAAATATAAAACAATAGCGGAAATGTTATTTTGGTTATTAACTTTTTTCACATTCCAATGGGTGGTCTGAGTTCTTATGTGCGTAAGGGCGCCTAGGGCCCTGGCTAGGCCATGCCAGGCCATGGAGCTCTCAGTCTGGTATCCTTTCTAATATTATAATTGCGAGTGTGGTAGATTGTTTGTTACGTCTTTTAGATTTAAAACCTCAACCAATTAATTTAAAGGTACAGCAACACTTTATAGCTAGAAGAAGAGATTTATTTTAAAAGTACTTGAGAAATTAGTGATTATGGGAAAGCTAGTCTTTTATAATTAATTATTTATGGTAGTCACATCTATAGTATAATTCAGAATTAATTATTACTATATAAGGGTAATAGAACATGGTGCTATCACAATCTTTAGCCTAGTGCCGTCCAAGAAAAATAACGCGAGATCAGCGAAATGCCCATTGTGCAATGTATAACTCAAAACATTTTTATGTCTAAACTACCCATGTACAGTGTCATCTACACTGGGCATAGTTCAATTTTTTTATGTATTAGGTCTGGGCGGTTATGCTCAGTGTCACTGTGTACAATGTGATGTACATTGGGTGGCCAGGGATAAAAATGCTTATTACTATACTTACAAAACAACATCTTATACACACACCATACTTAATGTAAATGTAAAACTACTTATAATTTTGCCACACCCACATCCTACATAGTAATAATAGTGTCCCCTTGTTTAACAGAAACTCATTTCATATAACGTATCACTTTGCAGAATTTTCATTTCATAGAAAGCTAATTTCTGCAGAAACCTTAATGTTTTCAGATTATCTTAAGCATGAGTTACGTAGGTTAGGTAAGGTTAGACCTGTGACCACCAAAAATAATCATCTGAAAACAGTAAGGTTACAGCAGAAATAAGCTTTCTGTGAAATGAAAATTCTGTGAAGTGATTCATTCTATGAAACGAGTTACTGTAAAACAGTGTAATACCAATAATCTAATATATAAAATACTCGCGTCACAATGTTCGCTCCCATACTCATACGAAACGGCTCGTGCGGTTCTCATGAAATTTTGTGCGCATATCGGGTAGGTCTGAGTTTCATACCCCTAAGCGACATGAAAGAAAAAAAAATTGCAGCGGGCGAAGGCTCGGCTGGCGGGTCTCTAGTACGGCGGGTCTGTGGTACTTATATGGACATAACATTTTCCAGGACAAAGGCACGAATCTCAGCAACCGCTACTGGATGGAGCGAGGAAACCTTGTGGTGCAGGGTGGCTGTGACTACTCTCTCAGCAACAAGCCCGACATAGAGACTTCAGAGGCGAGGCTGCGGGCTTTTGCATTGGCTAAGCTGGAAAAGTATGCTATAAATACTTTAGATATTTATTCCATACATACATAATATCATGCCTTCATTTCCAGAGTGGGGTAGGCAGAGCTACAGAAATACCTACAACTCTAAAAAGACTTGTTTATTATTCCATAACCACATTTTACGTAATTAGTCCAAGAAGTCCATTTTATTAGGTCTAATTTCTAAGGTAAAATATCTGACACGTCTTTATTACTGGAGGCATAAGAGTGTTTTAGATATTTTTAACCGCAATGTTGCATAATATATTATTGCTGGTGACTACCATTTACTTTGCCTACATGAATAAAAAAGAAGTAAATCGTGTAAATGTAATTTTTTTAATGTATTGGAGTTTGTAATAGCAGTAAGAAACACTATGAATAGCAAAGCATATGTCAAGTACATGTATTATAATATTTCTTTGGACAATGACAGCTACATGTGGTAGATTTTGATGTATAATTTGTGATTTACAGATATCACTTCCATAAAGCTCACTGTGCTGAAGCGTTAGAAATGGCAGCAGAAAGTGTTGAAAAAGCTCTAGAAATACTATTTTACAAGTATTTCAAAGTAGACCTTCAGGAGAAACCCGAAACAGTACCCACTCCTACAGAAATACTAGAAACAAGAAATGATGAGAAGGCTGTCCTGGAGTCAATTTACGAGTCAAGTTTCAGGTTAAAAGAGAATAATGTGTGGAATGTGAAATTAAATTTAGATTATCTCACAAAAATGTATGAAAGCAAAGAGATAAAAAAACCGAAAACTAGTAAAAACATAAACTACACAAGCAATTTCAAAACGAAAAAGAAAGAAATGTGTAAACTTTTTTTGAAAGGACCATGTCGATTTGGTGCTAAATGTAAATTTTCACACGAAGTTAATGTTGTACCTGCGGCTAATGAAGCTGATAATGAGGAATCTACAAAGGTTAACTATGAACTAGAAGTTAGGTTTTCAGAAGATACAGTATACCCTTATCAACTGCCATTGTTATTCTTTAAAACAGAAACGAAGAATAGTATAATTCCTGATCTGACATGTCTACGAATAACCGCTAGGCTTATAGAAGAAGCCAAACTATTAGCACAAGACGGTATACCAAGCGTGTACTCATTAGTAGAATTGTTGAATAACGAGGAGGAAATATTGAATTTCATAAAGTTTGACACAAGAACATTTCCTGAAGCATCCGAAGCCCTACTTCCTCAATTAATTGAAAATTCAAGTGAAGATCTTGCCAAAAAACCATCTCATTATCAAAAAGGTCAGGCTAAAGATAGTAGGGCTAATGTTAATTTTGAAGATGTGTTAAAGGAGAATAGTGAGATAGCGAAACGGTGGCTGGAAAAAAGGGACAACAATAGGTATAATAAAATGATGTCGGGCAGGAGGAAATTGCCCGCATGGCAGAAGAAAAACGAGATATTGAATGCGATGAAGAAGTCACAAGTAAGTTAGCAATAGACGTAGAGACACATTCTATTATGTATGTAAAGATATACTTTAAAAATGTGTTAGAGTATGTTAACGCTGAAGTTTACCACCCAGTTAGCCTAGTTGGTAGTAAACCTGTCAACAAAGCTAACGGTCCCGGGCTCGATTTCTGGTCAGGGCAAATATTTGTGTGATGAGCATAAGTATTTGTTTCTTAGTTTTGGGTGTTTTATATGTATTTATTTCTCTACAAATATGTTTGTCGTTGGCTAGTATCCATAGTAAAAGCCTAGAGCTTAGTTTGAGAGTAGGTTAATATGTTTGAGATTTTAGATTTTTGCTAAAAAAAAACTAGCATAGAGATATTCCATGTTAGTACATAAGGTTGGCAACGCATACAGTCTTAAGGTTGCTGTCTAAAGAATGAAAATGTCTGTAATTCTCGGATCCCAGATCAGGTAGTCTTGTGTGCTCATTATGTAATCTTAATTTCTTTGTTTTGTCTTAGCTCCATATCAGGCCCTGCATTACATTTAGCCTGACTAATGAGAGTTTGTCATAGTGACGGGTGGTTCTACTATATTTTCAAGTGGCAATAACTGCAATTGCAACTATTTGCCATTATACAGGGTGTTAGGTAATTAGTGGGTAATCTGAGACCTGTTTATAGGGGGCACTTACGACTAGGGAATGCAAATAACCGGTTAACAATCAAATTATATATGCAAAGGGCGGTTAATAACCGGTTATAACCGGTTATTTGCATTCTTTACTTACGACGGTACGAAAGCTAAATTAGTCTTAGTAAAAGTGGCACTAATTTCGAGAGGCGAGTTTTTTTTTTTTTTTTTTTTTTTTTTTTTATTGTATGAGATGACATTATTTTGTAACCTGAACAAAAGGTAAAAATATTTCGAAAACAGTTGCCCCTTTTACTAGGACTAATTTAGCTTTTTCGGAACATGCTAAGTGCCTATCAGCAGGTCACGGCTTATCCACTAATTACCTATCACTCTGTATAGCTGAAGGTACCTATGTTTTGTCTCCATTATTTAAGAGCTCTTGCTCATGCTCATGTTCTTGTGAGTGTAGAGCAAAGTAGAAATCTTTTTCCTCGACCCCATGCAAGGTTATGCTTTGAAGTTATGAACTTTGTTGACCAGGTAATAGTAATAAGTGGAGAAACTGGCTGTGGTAAAAGCACCCAAGTCCCCCAGTACATCCTGGACGATTGGCTGGACAACTTCAGGAAGGGCGGGCGCGAGCACGTGGAGGTCATCTGCACCCAGCCGCGGCGGATATCCGCTATTGGTGTCGCGGAGAGAGTGGCGGATGAGAGGGTGGAGAAGACCGGACAAGTTGTGGGGTATCAGGTATGGGCTCAATTAAATACATTGCATCTCTTAAGCTGGGTACGAATTTGAGCGGCTCAGCGTGAGGCATGCTCGCCCCGCGCGGCGAGCTGCTGGCGAGGTCGCGAGCCAAATTTTTGCACATAAACATGCGCGGGTGAGGCGGCGTGCCAACATTTCAAAATGGCGTCGGACACGATGACAGCCGCGGGGCTGCGTTTATCATAATTCACCGAATTATTAACAAGAAGAAGATATCGCCTCGGTACGAGTAGTAGGACGGCTCAGCAACTTTATCAAATTAGTGCGTGCCTCGCCCACAGACAAGTTAGAACTTGTCGTTCAGCCCGCGGCAAGTTCGGATACACGTCCAAATTAGAAGCGCCTTTGAGCACAGTCAGATAACCGTCTCTCGGCGGCTCGCCGCGCGCCGCTCGCCCGCTGCTCGCGCACAGCGCGGGAGCGCGTGCGAATTTGAGCAAAATTGGTGAGCCGTGCGTGCCTCAACCCGAGGCTGCTTTAATTCGTACCCAGCTTTAAACTAACACACAAAATAAAAAGAAACAGTAACAGTAAATAATTTGAATAGTTAAACAAAGTAAAGCCTAACAACATTCTATTTGGCCCTATTTCAATACAAATCTGTATTGAAATAGGGCCAAATAGAATGTTGTTAGGCTTAACATGCTCGAAACGCGTCCAAGTCATCTCTTTGGTATGCTATTCTACTCCGATTTCCACCTATCAGGGTCCATCCGGCGGGCCAAGGGAATTTTTAATGTTTTTTTTAATTATTTGTAATGTCTTTTTAGATACGACTCGAAAGCAAAGTGTCATCGAAAACTCGCCTTACCTTCTGTACCACGGGCATTTTGCTTCGTAGACTCGAGTACGATCCGCAACTCAAGTCCGTCACTCACATATTAGTAGACGAAGTGCACGAGAGATCAGAGGAGAGTGACTTTTTACTTCTAATTCTGAGGGACCTTATCAAAGTAAGGAAGGATTTAACCGTCATTCTTATGAGTGCAACTTTGAATGCGGACTTGTTCTCGGATTACTTTGAAAAGGTTCCAGTGCTAGAGATACCAGGTTAGCAATGCATTAGTTTGAGGTGTGTTAAAAATAAAAATGTTACAAAACAGTAGTTTTTGTTAAAATATATTTTTCAAATTCCAGGTAGAACATTTCCCGTAGAACAATTATTTTTAGAAGATATCATGGAACTATCGAATTACGTGCTAGAAGAAAATGGCCCTTATGGTCGTCGGGTAAAAAAAGGTAAGTTAGTTTTACAAGTTGTATATGGTTCACTTACCATCAAATGGCCTGTGGGCATATTCTATATCTATGTCATAAATAAATACGTAGCTCATGAAATATTATAGAAAAGAAATGGTAATAAAAACAGCATTATTGCTTCATTTTAGGTGATAAAGACAAAAAGATAGACCTTGAAACTGAGTTAGAAGCGTGCGATGTGCGAGCGTCCACGGAACCGCCGAAGACGTCAATACGAGACGAGAACCTCACAGTCGCACAGATGGTTGCACGTTACCCTAGATGCAGTAAAACGACATGCAAGAACATGTATCTTATGGACTCTGAAAAGGTGGGTTTAAGTTAAGTCGGGTACACTATCATAACAGCGTATGGGTGCGATTGAGCGAGAAGTAGGTACAAGCCTGAAGGTCCTTTTATGAGCTTTGAAATACGGGTAAAGATAATAATAGAAAAGAAAGAAAGAAAGCAAATGGTTTATTAAGTGCCTATTCAAATTAAAAAACAAAGTGCAACAACTTGCAGCTGATTTACAGCTGGACCCACCGATACGACATTGATTATATGCGGAAGGCAGTCAAACAATTACATTCATTAACCCTAACAAAAATCCTTAAAACGACACAAGCCACAGCACAAGGAAATCTCTCAAGGCCACCAAAACTACCTTGATTTGAATGTTAATTCTTCGGATTTTAGTTATTTGGTGAGAGAAAGGGACAGCGATATAACTGCTATAGGTCTGTCTTTTACGCTAAGCATAAAATGAACTGCATAGCCATATTATGATAATGATAACCCCCCTAATATTTTAATTCTGAAATTTGCAAAATGAGCAGATAAAAGGGAGGGAAATAAATTCTCGAAATGTAAGTAAATCCTCCTTGTTCCCAGATTAACCTAGATCTGGTAGAGCACACACTGAGCTACATAGTAGACGGAAATCACAATTGGCCCCGCGAGGGCGCCATCTTGATTTTCCTGCCGGGTATCGGGGAGATCATGAGTCTCCACGACCAGCTGTCTGAGAGCCACACCTTCAGTCCCAAGTAAGTTCATCTTATATCTAGTGCCCACGGAGAAGTCGATTATCGCTGTTCCTACTATGTCCTACTTTCCTACTATGTTCCCCGGGGTTCCGGTGAAAGGGTAACAAACAGAAAGACAAAGTTACTTTCATCATCACGCCTTTATTCCCAGAGTGGGGTCGCCTCTTACGACATCCACGGGAAGACATGGAGTGGCACCATTCTAACCCGGCAACCACACGGAACAATTTATAATATTAATATGGATATTTGTATAGGTAGGCACATTCGTGTAAACTTCGACCATGTACGATATTTTGTGCTGTTACATATTACAAATCCAGCTGTTTGAATGTGTACCGTAAAAGCATCGGGTAGTGTACTTAAGTAAGAATACAACAAAGGGCCGTATTAATAAACGATCTCGACTATAATGCTCGTTCCGATATGCGTCAACAATGTCAGTTTTCTATGGTGACGTTTACTTTCACGTATCTTGTGACTGGCATCTCGGTCAAGATGATTTTATTAATGGGTAACCTTCGGGGAGGGAAGATGGCCGATTGGAAAATGTCCGGCTTTTGATTTTGATTTATTCTGTTTACTGTTTTACTCTACTCACTTGACATTGGCGAAATCACTGCGTATATCGCGGTGGACCGCCATTAATAAAAAAGAAGAAAAAGAAGAAGAAGAAGATTTTATTAATAAGACTGACTCGTATCCCACCAATCACCGTAAACGCATTGAACAAGACTTAACGTCAAATGGATGTGCACTATCCAACCTCGACATTGGCAGAATCATATAAACATTGGTAGGACCATTATTTTCCCAAAAATAGCAATGAATTCAATAAAAAATTATAAATATCAGGGGACAATGTCACACCAATTGACGTAGTCCCAAACTAAGCTCTAGGGTTGACTCTAAAGCCAGGTTTGTTTGTCTTACTTCAACATCAGTTTTAGAGCAAGAAGCACAATTTTGTTGTCTTTTTCTAACTTAAAAGTTAGAGTAAGACAGCAATAAACTTCTGCAATATTTATTGAAAGTCTAAACCTAGCTAGGACACTTAAAAATACGTGAGGCCGTAGCCTAAATGCAAACGCTCCTGACGTTTTCCTTTTCTATCGCTCAAAATGTATGGAATGACAGTTGACCACGGTTTATCGAAGCGCACGAGAATGTCATGTCATCCCGTACATTTTGAGTTGCTTAGCTCGTGGTATTATTGAGTATATGTAAGTTTTTTGTTATGTTAAGGAGAAGGCACAGGAGCGCTCAGGCCACCTCATGGTAAGTGGAATCTGAGACCCATAGACATTTAAATTCTAAGGCCTTAATTGCGTTGCCAACCCTGAGGACCAAGATGGAATGTCTCTATGCTAGTAATTTCACCGGTTGTCTTCTCCCCACACCGAAACACAACAATGCAAACACTGTTGCTTGGCGGGTGTTTAATGGAATGTAAGTAATAGGCTGTACTCTCCTTCCAGGACCGGCAAGTACATCCTGATCCCCCTCCACTCGACGCTGTCCAGCGAGGAGCAGGCGCTGGTGTTCAGCCGGCCGCGCGCCGGCGTGCGCAAGATCGTGCTCGCCACCAATATCGCCGAGACCTCCGTCACCATCGATGATTGTGTGTTCGTCGTTGACGCCGGCCGGATGAAGGAGAAACGGTGAGTGTAAACCCGCTAGCATTGTCAGCAAAGCTATGTGTAAAACACTCTTAATCAATACTCCAATAAATAGGTTTAACATTTAATCAACATAATTAAATAAATACAAATTGATTTTGAGGACACGTAAACATAGTTGGGAGTGGTCCTGCCTGCGATGTCAGCGATCCTGGGTTTAATGGTTATTTCATTTTATTTCTATTATATTTTAATTTGTATTTGTCTTATACTCATATTGTTTCGTTAATAGTTCGCAATCAACATTTTAAGATTAAAATATAATTTTCGAAATAAGTTCACTTTGCCCTGCTGCTTGGCGGTAGGACCCTTTAACGTGCAAAATTTAAAAAGTTGTTGAAAAGTGTTCATATAATGTGTTAAGCGGGCTTAACACTGCGAAATAAAGGGTTAAAGAATGAGATTGAAATAGCGATCTGGCTGGATCCAGCACGAAGTCCTACCACCACACAATTTTAATCTTATTACAGCTTCGACTCTAACCGCAACATGGAATCCCTTGAGCTGGTCTGGGTGTCCCGAGCCAACGCGAAGCAGCGCAAAGGCCGCGCCGGGCGCGTCATGCCGGGCGTGTGCGTGCACCTCTACACCTCGCACCGGTACAACTACCATCTGCTGGAGCAGCCGGTGCCCGAGATACACAGGGTGCCGCTGGAACAGCTGCTGCTCAAGATCAAGATACTGCCGCTGTTCCAGAACATGAGTGTGCATGAGGTTTTAGGTGAGTTTGGGAGTTATCCACCTAATGAGGATGGGCAATCAGCCTATCTGAACTTTTGAAAATCATCCTTTAAGAGGATTTTTTTTTTGTTCATTATTTACTGAGTAAATAAATAATCAATTTCTGCTAATGCTAAAGAGCTTCAACGCCACATGGTATTTTCTACGTCACACTTAGTGCTCGCTTATTTAACTTTGATTAGAGATATTCCCTAACCACAGTGATGGGCGGGAAAATTTCTGTTTGCACGTTTTTGGGCGTTATCCAAAAAAAGTACCCATAGTTAAGGATATAAATTAAGAACGGTAATTTTTCTATTACGTCACCAACATTAACTATTACTGCTTTAAGAGAAATAGTGGCATCTCAGACACAAAACTTTTGTAGCAAGTTCGAACATATTACTAACAGGTGAGGTATGAATTTGTTATGCATATTTAATTTGAAATACCTCCTGTTGGCTTATGACGGCATTATATAAATACAGTGTGTAAATGGTATACGGGCGTTCCTTTTAACTGTGGTTAGTACAGCCCCTACTGAGCACATTTAGGCAGCTTTTGTTAAAATAAATTAAAAAAAAAAACCATACAAAATAATTTGACACGCAATGTATAACGAAAAATGCAATGAATTAAAAACGAAAATAACACCTGACGGATGGACTTCGTTGTACATTGCGGGTCGATAGCATGTTCAAAAATTAATAACGGTGTATACGTTAGCGTAATCAAAATAATTATTTCTGTTAATTATTAGTAGAGTCTTAATCTATGTCCAGTTTAATAAACGCCCGTATACCATTTACACACTGTATATGACAAATTTTCGTGATGTAATGGAAAATTACCGTTGTTAATTTCTGTCCTTAACTATAGGTATTTTTTTGGAAAACTGCCTTTTAGAGTTCCGTATGTTTTGATGTTTTCTGTAAGAGTCTTTACCCTGGTGATACCCGGTGTTTCATTGAAAGTATATACACAAGTCAATTTAGTTTTAACTTTATTTTCATGACTAAAGTGCATTTTAATTGGTTTCAAAATAAAAATGGCATTTACCAGCAACGGTAATTGAACTTTATTTCCTTGCTGGTAGATTCAAATTCCCACACACAAAAATCTCCCTGTTGGTACGGTGGGCCTCGTGAGGTTAACCTGAGAAACATGTTTATCTGAAAATAGTAGAATCAGGCCTGAATCTCATTTCCCTTGCTCACAAACTGTCTCCTCCCAGGTAAAACGATCGAGCCTCCCGCCAAGCCCAGCATCGACAGCGCGCTGTGCCGCCTGCAGGACGTGGGCGCGCTCGACAAGGCCTTCAGGTACCGCTTCAGAGGCATCATGACCTCTCACAACCTGCTTTGTCGTCCTGTACTAATTATATGGACAAAATTATTTGTAAATACGTGAAAAACTGCGGTAAGTTAGCTAGGTACTTTCAGTTTCTTAATAGCTTTCAGCGCCAATAAGTGCGATAGGATAGCGATATGGCTATCGGATTTGCATACTGACAGTACATATATTTTTCACTCGTGTTTCATAGAAAAATTAAGATCGCTGACGACTAAGATATTATTTTACACTGTGTTCATCCCTATTGATATTGTATTGTGAATTGTCATTCGTTTAAACAGCTGTTATTAACTTGACAATTAAGGCGGGCGAGTTAAAAATAATGCGGTAAATCCAATATTCAAAAGTTTTTTGTTATAAGGGTTAGCGACGGTTTACCTTGAATCACCGACACTCATTCCATAGAAGGTTGTACTTCGCTGATTTTTTATTTCATCTAAGGCATTTCCATGTGCAGGAGATAAATATTTTTTGGTGGTCACAGAGCTAACCTAACCCATGCTTGAGATAAAAACAATAAAGTTTCAGCAGAAATTAGCTGTCAATGAAATGAAATTCAATGAATCTCCTTAGCGACAGTACCTTTACTTTTCATGGGTTCTGACACTTTTTTTTTAGTACTATTAGGATAAAAATATGAATTTGCAAGTTTTCGAGGCCTTAATCCATTATTTAATTTGCAGTTTCTCAATCTATTTTACTATATGTTATAAATTTCATCACCAAACATCGTACGAGTACGACACTGCTGTGTTCAATAATCTATAATTAATGAGTGTTAGAGAATGATAGAGAGGTAATGAATACTTAAGGTTTTTAAAAAAGAAGCTGTAATTACATAAAATAATGTCAATTGCAGTCTCACGGCGCTTGGCGCGCACCTCGCGGCGCTCCCCGTGGACGTGCGGATAGGCAAGCTGATGCTGTTCGGCGCCATCTTCTGCTGCGTGGACTCCGCGCTGACCATGGCCGCGTGCCTCAGTCACAAGAGTCCGTTCGTGGCGCCGTATGGGAAGAAAGTGAGTAATTATTTATTTTTTACCTCTATTATGCCGCGTAAAAATAGACCGTTTTTTAAAAAATAGGGATATGGGATGAAATTTTTTCGAAACCTGTAACGATGATAAATGTTGGAAAAAAATGTTTTTTTTTATGTCATATTGGAGGGAAAGAATGTACGATAGTGAATCGCAATCAAGGATAATCAAAAGGAAAGTAAAGTAATATATTCACGTCTATTAGCACAAACTAGAGTTTTCTGTCTTGGGATGGTATCTGTTAACATCGGAATCATGTCTTTTGGCCGAAATATTTTTTGGCCGAATGCATCGTTTCCCAAACTTTTCATTTGCCAAACAGCTTTTTTCTGTAACTGTAAACATTTCAGGACCATCGTGTAGAAGAACCCTATAGGTTCAATTAGGTTAGATTTACAAAAATTCTTAAAAAAAATCGTAAAAAAGCGGTTTTGCAAATGAAAAAGATACATTCGGCCAAGAAATATTTCGGCCAAAAGGCAGAGAATCGGTAACAATACTAACACCGGACCTGTGAAATCAAACATGAAAGTAATGCATTAATTCCTGTTTCAGTCCGAAGCTGATGCAAAGAGAAAAGAGTTCGCGTGTGCTAACAGCGACCAGTTGACAACGTTAAGAGCTTACAGGGTAATTTTCCTTTACAGTGCTGTATTTTCAGTATACACCTGAATATTTTTTGATCATACGCTCTAATCTACCCAGAAATGGCAGCTAGCCATGAAGCGCAGTACCCATGCGGCTCTCACGTTCGCCAGCGAGAACTTCCTCTCCCACAAGACCCTCATGATGCTGGGGGACATCAAGCATCAGCTGTTGGGTCTCCTGGCGGGCATCGGCTTCGTGCCCGACATGCCCGACCTGCGGAGGAAGATGAGGAAGGACTCCGTAGCCAGCTTGACTGGGGAACAAGTGAGGGGGAAAATATACTACTTTAAAAAGCATTCCTTAGACTGTGATGTGTTTGATATACTTGAAATTAAAAAAAAAAATGCGTGTGCAGGGGAAACTAAGCAATCCATCAAATTATAATTACGAAAGCGTGTCTGCCTCTTCATGCTGAAACTGCTAAAATTTGGCATGGAGTCACGTGAACATAGGATAGATTCCAGAAAATTTTACAGTAACGGTTACCGAGGTCAATATTCTGTTGAAAATAAGTTTAATAAGTAAAGGTGGTTTTTCTGGAAGGCAAGCTTACAGCGGCTTCACTCGTACATTGCATTATAATGTTTATCCAAAGAACTGCAAATGTCTCACATTTGAGATACCGAATGAAAGATATGTATGTGACAAATAGCGTACCAAAGTGAAGATCTTGCTAATGTAGTTGAGATTGTCTTTTTCTATTGATTATTGTAATTTTGAAACCTTTATTTGCAGCTGAATTCAAACGGAGACAACGAAAAGTTGCTGGCAGCCATCTTGTGCGCGGCGTTGTATCCTAATGTCGTAAAGGTAAACAGTCCCATTTTTTACCCGACTGCCCAAGGAGGAGGGTAAGTAATGTTGTTATGTACATAATTATGTATGTATGGATGGTTCTTTGTTCCCTCGTAAAGACTGGATGGATGGGTCGATTTCAACAAGCGAGGTGTCGTTAGATTCGTCTTAGCGGCGCGAGTGTCACAGGGTACAAAATACAAAAAAATACAAAAACCATATGGTAGGTTACTAACATTTTATAGACAACATAATCAAAAAATGGAGTTGGGTTTTTAAAAACTTGCTTTTTTGTTAGACTTGTTATTATTTTCATTCCATATCAATATTTAAATAGCGCGACTTGTTTCATGGAGTCGCGCGTGAAATTAGATTATCATTATTTCTGCAGGAACAGTAGTGGTGGAAGTGGTGGCAGGGCCGCGGGGATCGCTACCACCATTTTATTGTCTAACCTATCGCCAAGCAGCAGAGTTCACATTGTTTTGTTCCGGTGTATGGATACGACAACCAGTGAAATTACTAGCATAGAGGCATTTCATCGTAGTACTTAGGTTTGGCAACGAATTGCGGTCTTAGGATTGCAGTCCTGTGAATGCGAATGTCTATAGGTCACAGTTTCCACTTACCATCAGGTGGCCTGTGTGCTCACTTGCCTTTTCAATGCCATAAAATGAACCCCGCAACGACCCGGCCGAATAAAAATAATAATCTCGTAATTTAATTTCCCCCCGTGTGGTTGCCGGGTTAGAATAGTGCCACTCCATGTCTTCCCGTGGATGTCGTCAGAGGCGACTAAGGGAATAAGGGCGTGTAGTACTGTTAGGCTATGGGCTTGCAACCTGTCACTAATACACTAGTAAACCTCTTAGCCTGTTAGTGCAAAATGTGGTTACAGAAATATCAGTAAGTATTTAGAGTTGTTGGTATTTCTGTAGCTCTGCCTACCCCACTCTGGGAATGAAGGCGTGATGTTATGTATATATGTATGTATAAAGTTTCCTATATCCATCAAGGTAACAGGCTGCGTTAAATAAGGAGTATCGAACAAACACAGTGTGTTGTGTCGCAGAGACGATGAGGTTGTGGCTGTGGCAGGTGCTGACGCCGGAGAAGTCGTTCCACATGGCGGCGGGCGGCGCGGTCCCGCGGCAGCCGCAGGCGGAGGAGCTGCGCTTCCGCACCAAGACCGACGGCTGCGTGGCGCTGCACCCCTCCTCCATCAACGCCAGCGTCGGCTACTTCGGCAGCCCCTACCTCGTCTACCAGGAGAAAGTCAAAACCTCAAGGGTTTTCATTCGAGAGTGCTCCATGGTACCGCAGTTGCCGCTGGTTTTGTTCTCAGGTAACGTCTTGTGGTTATTTTTAGTAATGTTTTTTTTTTTGGCAAACATCCTCGGAAAGGATAGTTTACCGATGACGGAAAGCCCATTTTTTTCCTAGGAGTAAAGTAAACGTATGAAAACGCATTCCTATTCGCTGCTATATTTAAAAATGATCTCTGTTGACTATTAAATCAGAAAGACCTTGGAAAAAATCCCATACCTCTAAATTAATAAAAGTTGAGTGTGCAGCGCTGGGAGCGGCGGCGGGAGGCGGGTCATTGTAAAATAATTTCAGTACTTGTAGTTTTCAAACAATAGCACATTATTGTCTAGGCGCGGAAAGTAGCGAGGCCTGCTAAAATAGAAGTCATGCTTATCACACTTACGCCGAGGCATAGATAATGCTTTTCTTAAACAATGCGAGGAAATGATGCAAATGCATAATTAGAAGTATTTGTAAACAAATATCAAAGAATTAATAGAGAATCTCTTTTTGAAAACTACAAGTATTGAGATAACATTTCACAATGACCCACCTCCCGCCGCCACACGGCGTCTTTTTGACTTAAAGGGTATTAGAGACCATTTTTGAATAAATACCGCAGCGGACAGGAATGTGTTTTCATACATTTATTCTACTCATAGGAAAAAGATAGGGCTCTTTCTGTCATGGTTTTTCAAAAGAAAAGCTACTCTTTCCGAGCATGTTTGAGAAAAGATTCTCTCTCAATTCGTCGATATTTTTTTTTAAGTACTTATAACAATGTACTATTTCTCAACACGCTTGGAATTATTACTTTTTTTGGTGTTTCTCTCAGTTTAGTCTTCTCGCAGTAGTTCAAAGGCACTATGTTTCAGCAGAAAGTGCAATTATGGACTTGTACACTAGAAGACCTTAACTACGTTACGGCCTTCTATAAGACGTCCATAGATCGCGTACTTTCTACATTCGTTAACAGTGTACTTGCATTTAGTTGTGTAATGTAGTAAACAATTTCTAACCTGAAATAAAGCCTTTATTACACGTTCAGAAACCGCTACTTATTGCCTAAATTAAAACTCCAATCCAATCCAAATCAACAACAATTTTGTCAAAACGAATTTCCTTATCTGGGTCGTGTTGTAAAGCCATAACATAATATCTTCGACCAATGATATAATGAGTATGACTTTCAAATTTTGATTATGTTCGAATCGCCAACAAAACGCACTCTGCCATTTTGAAGTGATTTGTTAGAATTTTTATCTTTGCGGCTCTATCATAAACCATATATTATAATGCCTATCATTACGCAACAGTCTCATAAACAACTATTACATTATAGGAAAAAGAATCGACTGTATTTAATCTTGTTGTTACCAGGTTGCAGTTTATCAGTCGAGCTCCATAACGGCACGTTTATCGTTTCATTAGAAGATGGATGGATTATGTTCCAAGTAGAAAAACATGAGGTGAGAGTCAACAATATAGTTTACTATTTAAAATTGTTCAACAGAAATATGAACATGAAAATAAAGCAACATGAGTGCGCCATCTAGTGGTAAACTTTAGAACAATCGTTAATGCGACGCTACTAGCGACACCTAGGTTACATGGACAAAGCATTGACAAGTTTTGAACAATATGTATGTTTTACCGAGAGAGGGCGCTAAACTTAATATTTTTTCTCATTTTAGGTGGCTGAAATGCTAAAAACGATACGAGTGGAGCTTATAAATCTACTAGAAGAAAAGATCAACGACCCTTGTCTTAATTTATTAAACTACGAGAAAGGAAATAAGATTATTCAAACTATAGTCCAAGTTGTCACTAAGGATTAGGATGACAAAAGAGAAAAAAAAACAGTTTGATACTGATGGAATTATTATGTCAATGAATACAACTTATGTAGGTATGTGTAAGAGACATAAAGAGTCGACTATGCATACTTATGATTAATTTGATGCCACCATCTCTACATTTTAATGTGTCAAGCTTTTCGAAACAAATATTTATTGAAATAGATAACTAGTTATGTGTTTCTGAGTATAAAAACTTTATAATACATAGTATTACTAGTTGGGCATTGTTTTAATAAAAATGCAATAAAAGTTATATTTTTCTTCGCTAGGTTATATTATATCTTCAACTGGCTTTAGGCTTATAATGGCATAACACATTAAAATGTGATCATGACGTTTCTTTACCAAATACGAAGAGTAAGATTTTACAAAAAAAATACAATTTTTTAACGTCTCTCTACATTTTTTAAATAAATCATAGTACAATGATATAATATTAATTATTTACGCACACAATACATTAATTTTTGGTTAGATGATCTGCAAATGATATTTCGGACTTGGCGGTCACACTACATAGTCTCTCGTTATAAACATTATATTTAAAAAAACCTAGGGTATTTTTTAATTTACTACGTGCAGTATAAATAATATTTAATCTATCATTAAGTGACCTAATGCCACCATTGTGAATATCTTACATAAAAGCAATAAATTTAACTTTTTGTGATAAATAGGTTAAATTATAAAGAACGTGTAATTAATATAGTTTGGAATAAAAGCTTATTTGTTTATATTGGTTTTAGTACCTTCCACATGTGTTGTTCAATTATTTTATTCAAGCAACTGTATGTTTATATAATGCAAGTCTTAATTATATTGTTTTCAATTGACAAAGCCGCGCCCCACCTTTTAATTTTACGTATAACGAAAGTAACCGCGCAACGTCAATTTGAGAGTTGGGGCGCTTCGCTAGTTGAAAGCGGTATGGTAAAAGATGTTTATTCAGTAAGTAGGCTGCACGGGCACTTTTACACATCAAAATTCTACCACTGCTGAGAAGACGTTGCAAGAAACTTAACGGTCAGCCATTTTTTAAATATTGCTTATGACAATGATAGAACATAACTAGAATTATATAAAAGAATGAATGAAACAAAAATATGCGTAGTTAAGCAGGAAAACGTTTCGAAACTTCTAATAATAACAAGAGCAAATAAATATATTAAATAATAATATTTACACTTACCCTTGACAGTGCAAGACATTAAAAAAAAGTTTCAATATGTAAACATAACGTTCTCCTACAGAAACAATGATAACATGATTTTATGACTAAGCCATGACGTTATTTAGGTATCTGGTTTAACGTTGACTATGTCAAAGGCAATATACGCAGTAGTATATGTATAGGCCCAGGTTTCCACTTGCCTCTCGCTCATCCCTAATATCACATTTGCTTAGATCCCCAACCTGTTTCTAAAATTCACTTACTTCACAAAGTCCTAGTTGCATAGGAAATTAATTTAATTCTGAACCACTGCGTGTTTTTCACCCGCGTATAAGTTACCTCAGTCGATACACCGCACAGTTTACCAAACATTTTTACCTGCCACGAAGACAAACCAACAAACAAATCAAACCCGCGCGGAGATTGTTCTGCGGTGAAATATCGCGGCATACATCACGCGAGCGTCCGAGGGACGGTGGATGACGACCCTAACGACTGTAAGGCTGGGGTCGGAGAGGTGCTCAGCGGATTCCGAGGAATCTGCTTTAGGTCTTTGTTTTTGCCATTTCCTTCTACTATACCTGAGTTGGAAATTAAACTTAATGGAAAGCTGCAATAATATTGCATATGGCTCGGCAGAAGAGTTAGACGTGGTTACAGGTGAAACTTCAACATTCTCAAGTGGTAATCACCGCATTTAGCAGCTTTATTGGGCAAAAAATACTCACGTTGCTAATTTCACGCCGAACCTTAACCCTTTGAACGCTACTGACGACTAAAGTAGTGGTGAGCTGTCGTACCTACAACGCCATCGACACATATAGTTGTCACAGGTACAGTTAAAGAGAGACGTTGTTTCGTATGGATTAAGTTAAATTTTGCATAACTTTTAATACATGTTTGGCGAGTGAGTGACTTGACGTAAGTCGTTAAAAAGGTTAAATGACGAAACACAAGTTCCAAACCGGAATGATTTAATTGTCTGTAAAATGTATCTGATTACAACGGTTAGAGTAGTAACTTGACATTGCAAGCTAATGAACATGCATAGTAATTGCTTCACTTGTACAGATTTTACCAGAGAAGAAGCAAGGTGAGACAATAAAATTAAATACAGGCTCAAGAAAAGCATTAACTTTCTACATTTTCCGCCCGCTTTTATAATAAGGTAATATTCTACTGATGTGGTTGAAAATTGACAAAATCATTAAGTAAACTTCGCGGAAAGAAAACAATAATCCTATTCGTTTTTCCCACATCAACCCCTCATATGCTTAGAAGTAGATCTGCTCGCAAAATTTGGATATCGTTTTGTATTTTTCTCAAGCTTATTTTTCGGACTATTTCCTAATCCAAAGAGACTAGATCTTGGTATTTTTTTCACCTCCCGCATACGAGAGGTTAAATGCAACAACCGCTTCTCGTCCCCCAAGACCGAGCCTCCAGCAATATTTCACCGGGCGGTAAAAAATTGGAAAACGCTCCATTCGCGGTCGATTCCAATAGTGTGCCTGTACCCGTGTAGCGGCCTCGTAAAACACACGCGGCGTAGGGACGCTGTCCCTTTCGTTGTTATACATTAAATGCCAGACTTACCGACTTTCATACAAAATAGACTCTATATGGGTCGCGTGGCGCTGAATGTGTGAAGTCCTACGCGTGATTTTGAAACTTTATTGAGGTTTAGGTTGGTCGTGGTGGTATTACAAATGAGGTATACATTGGGTCATCTTTCATGGGTAATTATTTATTAGCGTCCTCTATGATCGATCTGCTCTAATATCGCTGCGCGCTTTAAATCTTATCACCAACAAACTTGAAATGATCTTATTTAGTGAATGTAAGGTAATTCGGCGCAGTGGTGTTAAAGAAATTCGCATTTACATTCATGTAATTTAACTATGACTTGCAACGCCATCTGTTGTTAAGTAGCAATACGTGATGCGCGATAGAATTTTCTGATGTTCGGCGGTATAGATGGAGCTTTAAAGTTTCTAATTAGAATTTGTCCCGAAAATAAAGTTTGGGTTAAATAAATATTAATATTGGTCGACCACATAACAAGTGAGGTTACGTCGCTTATTGTTCCCTTTCAACTTTTCCAAATTAATCACATCAAAATTAATAATCGTAGTCCTCTGCTTGTAAAACTCTCGCCAAACCACCATACCTATTACTTTACACTTAGACTCCTACAGCATGTTTCATAATTTGACCCGCGCATCACACAACCCGGACCAAATTTTACTCGTGGGTAGAAAACTAGTTTTCCAGCCGCATCCTTGCATCCCATTCCGACCCGCGTCACGTCCGAGGCAATTTGCGCCATTTGCCGACCGATGCGCGTTCGACCGTTGTTAGGGGTCCGATTTATATTTTACTCGTATAGATCTGTTTTATCTCCGTAGGTAGGTTGTTATCTTTCATCATTTATTTGAATCAAAATCAAGACTTATGCTGTTGTCTACAGAGACTAAAGATTATAGTCATTATGAATTTTCGGTCTGTTAAAGGCATTGTGCGCTAAATTAAAATAGGGTTCGATGTCACTTGGAGCAACCAACAGTTAAGTCCCTGAAAATGTGTTGCTATTTGGTTATTTACCTCCTCTTTCAGCGTACCTAGAGTTCAAAAACGTGTAAACTTTCAAATCCCTAGAGACAAGACACTGTTAGTCACATTCCTTTATCCCCAATACAAACTAAATACCCGATCCGAATTCCAAAACAACTTACCCATATCACAAAAACCCATCCGTTATTATCGTCGATTCGGCGAATAAATCAAGGCTCGCCGAATCCGGCGATAAATTCGGCGAACCCTGGTCATCGCCGACCCGGCGTTAACCCGGGACGGACCTTTCCGCTAAATAAATCCCTTATCTGCATACGGCAAACCTTTCTAGGGTCCGGCTTAATAAATTCAGGTTGGGTCGAGGGAACTTTCTTAGGACACCATGTAGAGGGGATACAAACACTATTATTATTATTACGTACGTAATTTCTACAATACATTAATGAACGTTTTGTAACTGCGTTTATTAAACTCCTTTTTACAAAGATCCTTTTTTTTATCAACCTACTTACTTCCCGGGTTAGAATAGTGCCACTCCATGTCCTCCCGTGGATGTCGTAAGAGGCGACTAAGGGAATAAGGGCTTATAGTACTGTTAGGCGATGGGCTTGCAACCTGTCACTAATACACTAGTAAACTTTTTGGCCTGAATGTGCAAAATGTGGTTATAGAATTATAAACAAAATGTTGATATTTCTGTAGCTCTACCTATCCCACTCTAGGAATGAAGGCGTGATGTTATGTATGTGTGTATGTACTTAGATCAAGGACACCTAGAGAATCCAATTTTGTGTCGTTAAATGCGACATTTTACCTGTTAAAGTCAAATCGCATCAACTGGTGTATATACCTATTTACATCACTTAGTTCAATGTAATTCAAATTTTAGAGCGTTTTGAGACGAAGGCGCAGCTAAAACTAAATTAGCTCGATTGGAAGAAAGCAGCTTAAACGTAATAAATAATTAGTTAAGTAGATTGTTACTTTTTACACAATTTTAAACACCCTGGTGTTATTAGTTCATGTTTTTTTGTTCACGAATGGTACAATAAGATTTATGAGTAAGTCATTTTTTCATTCAAGTAAAAAATAAATGTTTTTTTTCCCCCTAGTATGGAGACTCAAAGAGAGGACACAGTAAAAAAAATGGATTGGAAATTTATTGAATGTTTATCGTTCTCAAGAGCTTAGTTTGGGATTAGGTCAAGTTGTGTGTGATTGTTCCCCGATAGATAGGTAACTATTTATTTAAAATATTGAAACTATATTTTAAAAATGGTGTAGCGTTATGTATTTAGTCTGTGCTGCAGGCTAATTGTAGCTATTCGTATGCCTAACGGCAAAACATAGTGATCCTAATTAAGCCATTACATCTATGTTTACACCTATGTTTTATAAATAAAGTTATTTGTATTTGTATTTGTTATTAAGGATTACGCACTAAGTTTTAATATCCCATTTTTTACTGATTTTCATCCAAAGGCCAGAAAAGTGTACCGCAAGCTAACTAACCTAACCTAATCAAATAGACATATTAAAATACATATTCCGTTGCCTAGTTCACCCTTAAACGTAGATAAGAGATAGTTTAAATCTTGGCATTTGCGACAAACCGCGTAAAATAAAACAACCTTTTCAATCACAAGTGGGGCAAAGCAAAAGACATTAATATTGGGGACGGCAATTAAAGAGCTGATTGGCAAATTCATCGTAAACTAGACGGTAAAATAACCTTCGCAAATTAATAAATAAATCTATATACTTACGTGTATTATTTAGGATACAAACCAGTACCTAAACATTTAATTATGACATATATTTTTTAACAAAGCTCAATAACTAATTAAATCTATGGTGTCTATATCGAGTGGCACAATCATTGTTTGTCCTTATGTATTGTTTGGCAGAAAACGATTTTTTTATAATTAAATCAGGTTAATTTTTATTATTATAAAAAACCAACCTAACCTAAGCCTAACCTAATCTACATATTAGACCGGACAATACATTAGGACAAGCAATTTTACGGGAATAAAATGGCTGCCAAAAATAGAAAAATGGGCTCTGTAGCATTAGCACTTTATTAATTGCAAAGTATCAATATTATTGGCGGTGTAAACCACTCTATGTACAACCCCTAACCGTGCTCATTTGGAAGGCGGCCGAGCGTCCCAAATCAATAGTAATTCTGCGGGTAATCCTTGCCCCTCTGAAAAATACATAACTCAGCTGTAGCCCACTTTG
The DNA here is from genome assembly GCA_949316455.1 of Acleris holmiana. Lineage (NCBI taxonomy): Eukaryota > Metazoa > Arthropoda > Insecta > Lepidoptera > Tortricidae > Acleris > Acleris holmiana. The sequence goes on along the minus strand of OX438776.1, from coordinate 13,157,810 downwards.
TTCCTTTCTGGCCCAATCCAATTAAATACTAAATGGCTTGGGTTATCAGGTAGCCTTGGACCCCATTCTTGACGGGGGACTATAGAGCTGGAAGAATCATGGGGCTAAGGAGATTAAATGTTGGTAGAATGTTCGGTTTTATCATTACACCCGCTTTCTAGAGTATACATACATACATACATACATAACGTCTCGCCTTTATTCCCAGAGTGGGGTAGGCAGAGCAACAGAATACCAACAACTCTAAACTTGTTGATAATTCTGTAACCACATTTTGCATAGTCAGGCTAAGTTACCAGTGTATTAGTGACAGGTTGCAAGCCCATCGCCTAACAGTACTACAAGCCTTAATTCCCTTAGTCGCCTCTCACGACATCCACGGGAAGACATGGAGTGGCACTATTCTAACCCGGCAACCATACGGGGCAGTATAGATACCTTTAATAAAAATAACAAATTAATGTTTGAGCAGGTGTCACCGTGTTTCATCGACACTAATTTCATAGAACGCATCGTTTCACCGAATTTCACTTCATCAAAAGCTATTGAAACCCCGATGTTTTCAGGTTATCTTAAACATGAATTATGTAGGTTAGGTTAGGTTAGATTGACTATCAAAAAACCGGGCAAGAGCATGTCGGACCATGCTCAGTGTAGGATTCCAAAGCCGCTAAGTACTACAAACAAACATAAAAATCAACAAGAAATAACTAATTTTCTATTTAAAGTCAATTGGTGCCACCTTAGATGATTTAAGTAGGTATAAACACTTTATTCGCCTGTTTCTCAGGAACCAATGATGTCTACTAAGTCGTGATAGTTTTCCTTGAAAAATTCGTTACTTATATAAAACTAAAAATCTGAAAAAAACTTAAATGAAAGAACATTATTATAACGAATTATAAATTAAAACTATCACGACTAAGTATACAAGCATTGTCATTGCTTCTTGCGATACAGGCGATTGAAGAGTTTATACCTACTAAAATCATCTAAGGCGGCACCAATTGACTTTAAATAGAAAATAAGTTATTACTTGTTGATTTTTAATTATGTTTGTAGTACTTAACGGCTGCGGAACCCTACACTGAGCATGGTCCGACATGCTCTTGCCCGGTTTTTGTTTCATTGAATGGTTTGGGTTATCGTTATCAGGTAGCTTTGGAACCCATTCTTTACTATGAAGATATTTTTTTAGGATATTTTGTTTTCCGCGTCTATAGCCTTCTTTATTTATCTACCTCAACTTTTTTAATTTTAACTATAAATAGAAATATTTATTCGACGAGCACAAGAAAAAAAAACGATTCAAAGGTCAGGCATAGTAAAAAATGGCAACTAACTACACAATAACAAGAAAAGGAATGGAAAAAAGATACAATTATAGCAAAAATTATTGATTGGTAACTCCTAATTACATTTCCAGGAAAAAGTGTAGGTTTTTTCTGGATTTTTCTTCTAATACACAGTTATACCAGTACACAGTTAGTTACCGTGTGGTTGCCGGGTTAGAATAGTGCCACTCCATCTCTTCCCATGGATGTCGTAAGAGGCGACTAAGGGAATAAGGGCTTGTAGTATATTTAGGCGATGGGCTTGCAACCTGTCACTAATACACTAGTAAACTTCTTGGCCTGATTGTGCAAAATGTGGTTACAGAATTATAAACAAGTCTTTTTAGAGTTGTTGGTATTTTTGTAGCTCTGCCTTCCCCACTCTGGGTATGAAGGAGTGATGCTATGTATGTATGTACACAGTTATATTTATTTATAAACATCATAACGATCTGTTTATAGTGAAAACATTAAAATCAAAAATACGTTTTCATTAATTCCAAGCACATACAAAAAGTTATATGTGAATTAAAAAGACTTACCTAAAAAAAAAGATCGTTTTATATAGATTTTTGAGAACATTCGAGGCCATATTAAGCAAACAAACGTTATCCACGTGTAGACTATTATTAGAAGGCAACCTCGTACAAACAGCACTGCAACGATACTTTAGGAATAAAGAAAAGTTCTAGCGACGCAAACAATACAAATAAACACGAAAGGGGATGAGATCCCCTTGGGCCTCCCATCTCACTCACATTAACGGTTAACAACATCTCCCGTCTCTTTCACAACTGACCGCTTGACCATTGGCTGGGTGGGCCATATTTTTTCGTATATTGGGATTTAGGGCACACACACAAGTGAGATGAGTGGTATGCGCTTGTGTGTAAGTAGGCGGGTATAAAATAAACGATGTCCGTTTTTAAGGTTATGATTTGTTTGAGCTCAGAGCAAGTTGTCGAGGTAAATGTACTCGTAAAGAACGTGTGCTTGTTTTAACATTTACTGCGGTGACGTCTAGGCGTTAAGCAAGTACCAATACCTAATATATACCTACATCCAGATACTAATATTATTAATGCCAAAGTGTGTCTGTCTGTCTGTTACCTCTTCACGCTCTGCTGAGCCGATTTAGATGAAATTCGGTCTTTAGTTAAGAGTCCCGGGAAATAGGATAGTTATATCCCGGAAAATTGTAAAGTTCCCGAGGGAGCAGCGACAAATGACTTCTACGCGGATGGAGTCGCGGGAAAAAGCTAGTGATATTATAAATGCGAAAGTTTGTGACTCCTTCAATTTGCAATGATTGGGCGGATTTGGAATGATGAGAATGAGCTCATCATACCTTGTATTAACACAGAGGCTACTTTTGATAAGTTAATAATATTATACTGTAACAATAAAAGACATTCTACGTCAAAATATATTTACATAAATAACTTATCAATACATGAAACATAGCAGGTATAGGAGGGTACAGGAAGGACAACCCTGGATCTACGCCCGACCTAAAACTTTAGGGTGTAGGAAGGGAGGGTATTTAAACTGATATAACAGATTTTGTCAATACTACAGCCCTAACTATAGTTAAATATTATTATAATTGTTGAAGGCTACTGGAATTTGTTAGTTCTTATATACTTTGAGAGTTTTGAGACCTAAAGAGTTTTGTAGTTAAAGTAAATGCCGAGAAAGAAAAAGAGGTGCCATTTTGTAAATAAATGCCAGAAAAAATATATTTTGGTTATTTCTCCACTTCGTCCTTACAACAGAAGCAGGAAAACAAAACAAAAAGAAAAATATGATACAATACAATTCAAATAGGTACCTACGCTTTATCGAACGCCAGACAAAGAGAAATAAACAAGGAAAGACATCAACATGAATTTCTTATACGGTAGACTACAGTCGGTCTTATAGCTATAAGCGATCTCTTCGAGACAACCTTAAATAGAAGAGACACAGCAACACAAACATTTGAATAAAGTAGGCGGTGCAAACAAGGATATTTAAAAATTATAAAACGTATTAATGTAGATTAAAAAAAAAACTTTATAAATCACAATGATAGTACTTAGCAATAATAATAAATACCAAATGTACCCGTCCTTAACCAAATTGTTATCATATTTTAACGTTACTGTAGAACTGTGATTTCGAAAGTAAAATATAGTTACAAACAAATTAGAATAGAGGCCCAGGACGATAGGAGCATTGAAAGAAAGAAAGATTCTTTTTTTTATTGGAATGAAAAACACCCCTCTACCAACTTAATTAACTTAAACATAAGAAACTTGACAGAATTATAAGCATTGGTGGTATTGTACCCTGATCCCTAGTTTGCGTGCGGCGGTAAACAATCACCCTAAGAAAAAACATTGAAGGCATTGCGCTTGAAGTTGATGGCGAAGCGTTAAAAAATGTAGTAAATATTTTTTCAGGGCCTCTATTCTACTGGGCCTTTGACATGCCCAGCATTACTATCAAGTAAATAAGAGTGATCGTAACGTTAAACATACATACGATAACATTGTAAAATGGTTTTACCCATAAAAAAGCATTTGAGTTCTTAGGATTATAGTCTTGAGAATTCAAATGTCTATGGGTCTCAGATTCCACTTACCATAAGGTGGCCTGAGTGCTCGTGTGTCTTCACCTCAACACAAAAAAAGCAGCCCTGGTAGGTATTTATTTTATTTAGAATAACTACCAAAACTTCATTAAAATTGAAAAAGATGATTTATTACATGCTTGTAAAAAGTACAGTTTTCAGTTCATAATGTTTATTTGCCTATTCCACCTACTCTTATTGAACTAGATTCAAAATTCCAATTAGATGTTTTTTTTTAATACTGTGTCTAATATGTAGATTGGAGTTAATTACATTACTTTCGCTGGTAGCGGGTTCTTTATCAAGGGCCCCCTGTACTCCCTGTTTAGTCGGAGCAGAGCCGAAGGATCAGCTTGTTAAATGTACAGAGGACAATGTCTATTAGGACAGCGACGGGAGTGGAGAGGGTTACTTCAAATGCTTGGACAACTACAACATTAAAAATTTGTCTTTTTGGACCAACGTTATGATACTATAATAATAAAAAAAATATATGGATGTCATAATAAAGTTACTGTTATTTTATCTATACACGTATCATAAGTTCTTTATAATGCGTTCAGAACCCGTTGGCAATGACCAGTATTACAACATTTAGTTTTGGTATCTGCGGGTTTATGTTAATTGTATATAAGGTTAATGCAATTAATTATGCTATAGGTGATGCTATACTGTGGATATTTCCCCAAAAGACGATTAATCAGAGAATAAAAACAAAACATACTTTTGGAGAAAAGAAAATTCTGACGACTAGCTTCTGTTTACCCTAGCAATATTTTTTTTTGGTATAAAGAGAGATAAATAAATACGTTTTACTTATCTCACTATTTAAAGAAATTAAAAGTTAAATGGAAAACCACTTACCAAGTGACTCAGATTTAAAATAATTATTCGAAACCGTCGCACAAGAACCCTTTACCCGTCTCCATAGATTCCCCTGTCCGTTTCATTTCCTGGGTCCGGGCGACGCCGGGTGTTTGGTCACTGCCTGAAATATATAAATGGCGCATTTAACTGTAACATGCTTACCCAGGGCTGCCTGTTGTGGGATATCGTGTGTTCATTAATTTAAGGCAATTCATGTCCAAATTGATGAGTTCAACCCTAAATTACTGGCTCATTAAGTTCGAGAGTATATTGCTCTCACAGACCAGTCGGACTGACAGGCCGAGAGGGAAGCAGCTATTTGTTAAAACGAGAAAGTTATATAACCTCGTAACGCCCAAAGGCCTTTTATCAAATTTATTTCGAACTTCATATGACAAATACCTAATTTCCAATTTCAATTAACGACATTTACTACAAGTTTAGTCCCGTCGGAGCGTACAAAACACATTTTAGCGCGTGCCTTCTCAATTAGGCAGCTTTATATACGACACTAAACTCGACTCACCTGCCTGCTGCCTAATTGAGAAGGCACGCGCTAAAATGTGTTTTGTACGCTCCGACGGGACTTATTAAACTTGCCAGATAAAACTTAACTTTTAAGATCGATGCAGCGCTGTGTTGAGAGAATCACCCCCTGGTCTATTGACTATTTTGTAGCTGATATTAATATCCTTAAACACACAGTAAACCTATTTTTGTTACAGTATTCTTTGTCTCTTTCCGTCAAATTCAAATGTCACACTGAAGGCTAAGGAGAAAACAAACTTAAAGAACACTTTAGCTATTGTTTGTGTTATGAACAAGAGGCAACCACAAACACACCTAACCTAAAAAAGTGTAGGAGTCAGCCAAGAAAAAAAATCATTCATTGATTCTCATCGCTAAAGAGGTCATAATAAACTAATACTTACCCCAACAGTCCAAACTAGTCAAAGGTCCCCTTATTCCTCGCACGAGATCAAATCTGTATCACAATTTGACCCCAAAACCAGTACCGGAATGCATCAATTGATCTAAATACTATTCAATAACTGGACCAGATCAAATGGATGTTGCTACCAACCTGTCGGAACATGTCGGACCAGTTTGGCTCGTGGCTGAGATCAAAATGGTAACAGGGATGCTGAGTGGATGGCCCGTGGGTCAGAAAGGTGTATTGTTATGGAGATGTTTTTAAAAGGTCTTTGGTCGATTATCGAATTGGGTCACATTATGCAGCTTTTACTGTGAATTTTGTTGTGAGGGATGAATTAATTTGGGCGTGAGAATGCTGTTTTTTGTGTAGGTATGGTGTGATTTTTGATAGCTTCGTCCAGACATATAATAATTAAGAGTTGAACATATTTATTCGAGTTTTAAATTACATGCAAATTAAGCAGGTATTATTTTTTAAAACTTGTGTCTATGAAGTTTTGCAAAATATCATTTTGATTACACGAAAATTAAAATTAAATTTATTTACTTATCTTATCTTATCTTACAGATGTGCCCTTCCTAATTTATTTACTTACTACAAGATGATGAAGTCCATTATGTTTAGCCGATTTCAATAAAAGAGGAGGTTATCAATTCGATAGCATGTTTTTTTGTTTAATTTATGTGGTTGTTACCCGATTACTCCATCAATTGTGGATAGATTTTGGAAATTCTTTTTTTGGTTTGATATGGTGTACTCCCGAGGTGGTCCCATTGCCACCAAGCTCAACTCCTCAAATATTATAGGAATAAATATACGTGAACGACATAACTTATGATCAGAGATCGGACAAATGGGCGTCATTACTCGCAATAATGTGGACATGACTCCATATATTTTAATTAAACAAATTAAATTACATTAATTGATTACTTACCCTAAAAATAATTTTGATCCTTTGTAAGGCAGTAATGATAAATTAATAAATGATACAAAGATTTGTTGGTGTGTTTTATTAAAGCAAATAAACGGGTATTTTAATAATTATTCCGTGGTTATTTTATTCCTTTTCACGGCTAAAATAAACTTATGAGGTGAAAGTTCCTTTCGCAATCCACGGATGTTAATGGAGCTAACTTATGTACTTAAATTAATATAATATCAATGACACTCCTGTATTATTTATTTATAACTATCCTGCAAAGGATCAAGATTAAAGTTCAGGTAAGAAATAAATTAATATAATTAAATTTGTTTAATTAAAATTGGAGTCATGTCCACATTATTGCGAGTAATGACACCTATTTATCCGATGTCTGGTGATTATCATAACTTATGATAATCACTAATACTAGTACCTATGAAATAATATAAATGTTTAAAAAAACTGAAAACCGTCTTCAAAAAGCAAGAAATTAACCACTTTTAAAATGACAGTCCAACTGAAGTCCACTATATTTTAGCCAAAAGCCAAATTCAGTAGGACACACTTATTTGATTATAAAAGAAGTTATTTCTTGCATTTTGAAGACGGTTTATAGTTTTTTAACTCAAGAAAGTTTGCTAACATTGACGCTAATTAGCCAGTTAATTATTATTAATTAGTCAATTTGAACGAATGAGCATAATAATATAAAACAAAACAATATTCTTTCTGTTTTTCTATGAACAATGTTTCGGTGAACAGCGGCAGCCCTGGACTCCGGCTCAGATAAGTAACGCGCTACCTCGGCGTCCTGATGCGCGCATTTGTAACGTCGATGTAAACAGAGATACGCGCCCATCCGCCGAATATACACCAATTTCCACGGGATATGAACCTCTCCTTACACTGTAGTAGAAATTCAGATGATTTAAGCGCTATTAATTGGCTAGCTGTGTATTTTAATACGTTTTAATTTAGCTAGCTTACCTTTATGTTTGTTATATTATTCGTTTATTTTAAAACACATTTATAATCTTAGAGTAAAAGTTCTGGCCCTCTATTCTAGTTGGTTAAAACGAACTCGGCCGCCATTAATGTCAAATATATAAGAATTATCAAAAAGTTGACAATACGGAAACACGTTATTTTAGTTTATTTATAAGGTTACGTGATTCCACAATGTTTTATAATGTTTTATTTCATGTGCGAGATGTCTTGAGTAGGTATACACACACTGATTAAACTAGATCCAATTTCTCCTTACATTATTACAATATATATTGTGGAATAGCAAAGTAATGCAAGGGTGTTAGCCATGTGGTTGCCGGGTTAGAATAGTGCCACTCCATGTCTTCCCGTGGATGTCGTAAGAGGTGACAAAGGAAATAAAGGCTTGTAGTACTGTTAGGCGATTGACTTGCATCCCGTCACTAATACACTGGTAAACCTCCCATCCCATCTGATGGTCTGCTTGTGCAAAATATGGTTACAGAACTATCAAGAAGTCTTTTTAGAGTTGTTGGTATTTCTGTAGCTCTGCCTACCCCACTCTGGAGATGAAGGCGTGATGTTATGCATGTATGAATGTAATTACGTCTGGACCTAATTCGCACCTTTAAAACAACAGTGACCTACTTGTAAAATTTTAAATTTCGAGTTAAGTCTATATAGTAATTTTATGACTTGAAGTTTGAAAGCAGACATTTTGAATTGGGTCATTGTTGTTCTCAAGGTGCGAATATTTTTTTTCATCAAAGAGTGTTTTTGGACAAAAGCATAACTGATTATTTATCTTTATGAAGATTAGTATAAATCACTAAATATTAACTCTATCGTCGGTCTATTTTAATACTTCAAATGAGGTTTCATGCCGTAACCGATCCGATTCGAAAGTTTCGCTGCCTCCAGTTTCACTAGGGGTTCCGGGCCTAAGGTCAGGCCCAAATTTAACAGATTTCGTGCCTATCGTGTTACTTGTTTATTTTAAACTAGATTATGCTCGCGACGCTGTCTGTGTGGAAGTCATTTATCCCTATTAGTAACTGCCCAATTTTTCTGTTAAAGATTAGCATATGTCCTATTCCAGACTATCTGTTTGCCAAATTTCACCTAGATCGATTCAGTCGTTCTGGCGCGATTGAGTGACTAACATCCATCCATCTATCCAAACTTTCACTTTTTGCATTTATAATATTAGTAAGAATAAACTATACTATACTTGAGGTAAGTTCTTTACTCCGTTTAAACGATATTGCGTTTGACATGTTTTACACAGTCACTGTCAAGTAGGTAGTATACAACGTGCAATGATAATATTACAGAGTATAGATATGTTACGTTTCTAGAACTACAAATATGTTCAATTGTTTCACTAATGAATGATGGACAGATACGAAAAACAAACTATCGTCGACTCGTTTGGCGTAAAGAGCGAGAGTGGTTAATTGGGTCTTTTATGAATCTTCAATTTGGGCGCGACAGTAGCATATTTACTTCCTGTTTATATATAATATCATTGGTAGTACATAACAGTTATCAAGACCTTGACAACACGGAAACACGTCAAAGGCCATATCGTTTTTACCGTGAGTGTTGTTGTGTTGGGTAAATTTGGCGATAGTGTTTGGGTTTATGAATTATTGTTCTGACGCAAATAATCGAGTTTGTGTTTATTAAATATACATTCTACATTCTACAGTTCTGGGCTTGTACAGTCGGTCTTATAGTTACCTGCACACTTTTCTACCATGCCGCTTTAACGACTCTGACAGATTACCACAGCAATTGAAACATAACGTTAATGTGACACAGCACTTAAGTGTACAGCTATATATAAAGCTGACCGTACTAAGCAATACGCTTATACTTGTGTAGATAAATAAATATTTAAAAACATAGAAAACATCTCAGCGTCAGGAAAACAAACTTGTTTCATTAATTGGTAGGGAAGCTTCTCACTTTTAAATGTTTATGAAAAATGACGCATTTCCGCGCCCGAATAATTACCTACCCCCGTGAAATGTTGCCAGTAGTGTCGCCATTGCCCTTTCAAATATTTATTGACGTTTTCATAATTCAGTGAGGGGCGCGGGCGCTTTTTATTTGCGACGCTGGTTCGGGATTCATGATGCTGTGAGGTATGGCGTGGGTATAAAGGGGAAGAATTGGCAATCCCAATAGGTATAGGCTATTACAGACTATTTTTGGTTTATGTTCAAGTTAGGTGTGGGTTTTTAGGGTTCCGTACCTCGAAAGGAAAAAATGGATCCCTTATAGGATCACTTTGTTGTCCGTCCGTCCGTCCGTCCATCCGTCTGTCCTTTTTCTCAGGAACGCGTGGAGGTATCAAGCTGGAATTTATATCAAATACTCAAGTCTACTGTCCCCTGGAGCTGTGAAAAAGTCAAACTTGTAAGCCAACGCAATCAAAAAGTACAGCCGTTTATGCTGCAAATTTTCGACACTTGCAAGAGAATCAAAACCTACAGGGTACTTCCCGTGAACTCAAAACCTTGAAATTTGGTACGCAGCAACGTTTTATAGCACAGATAAAGGAAAAATTGGAGTAACCGTAAAGTTTTTGTTACATCACAAAAAAAAACATTTTGCGATTGCAAACTTTTGTGCAGTTGGTAAACTAATCGCGACCTATGTTGATGTAAGGAGAACAGGTTTTCAACGGCAAAGTCAAGTTTGTCCCTCAATACAATTTTACATTCTTATACGTTTGTACGGAACCCTCAGTGCGCGAGTCCGACTTGAACTTGACCGGCTTTTTTGTTTAAGATAATATATAAGATTGAAGAGCCGCCGGATGGTCGCGTCGAGCGCTTATGTCGATTTCATACGCTTTGATAATGTTCGATAATAGTTTAAATCAAGTAAATAATGTAAATCGTTTATTTGCCGTTTTTTACGTCAGCGTTAAGTTAATTATTCAGGAGCTAGCATAAGTTTTATGCGACTGATTTTTCTATCGGATCTCTCTTTCCAACTCATCTGTAATGAAACCAAAAAAAAGATGTGATGTGATGGTCTTCAGTCTTCTTAAAAATGGACAAGAATAATTCACATTCGGCCGACTTTTATAAGGTATAGTCACAGTATAGTGATGAAGTTTTAGGTTATGACGATACTGGGCTCGATATTTATAGCTAAATTCCAAGAAAGTTGCTTGATTTATTAATTAAATTATCTACTATCAAATTACAACATGTATGGATGCAGTTTGGCATCTCCGCAAATAGAAAATTCAAGAAGTTATTTCAGAGTGTTGTTAATATACCTACCACCAAAATGTTAAACGTACAGTTATACTAAAGATTTCTTCTAAAACTTTATAATGGTGTTATGGCGTTATCCCACCATTTTACTCCCACATGCTGCATGCGTGTACCTACTACGTATGTGCCCTATAACTTTAGGCATATATTACGTAACTAACCAACAAAACAACAATTATATATCCGTAAAACCGTGAACATATTCGCCACCTCTACGCTTTCCTAGCACAAATTGTAGGGTATTATTTTTTCACGCCCCCACAGATATAAATTTATCTCCTTTGGACATTGCCGACGTGCGGTGGCGGGCCGAAGGGACAATGGGTCGGAAAGTTAACAAGATGGGTCCTAGGTTCGAACGCAAGCTATAAAACATTCGTTTACGTAGAAATTGGGTAAGGTAGCCACCTGTTACGGACAATGCAAACACTTTTATAAATGAAAACATGGGAATACCGAATACTTCATTCTAATAGTGGTAATCCGGAACGTAACGCTAAAAGCACAAACACATCAATCTCGGAAGCTTATATTTATGGGATGGTTCATAACTGCAACATTGTTCATAATAGGAGCTTACCTTATGTATTTTGATGATTTTGAATCAAGTCATGTTCATAAGTGCTTAATTATTAGAAATTAATGTATTTTGCTATAAGCACTTGTAATCTTAGGTTCACAGCATACAGACTGCATTTTTACGATTTAGGGCCCTTCAAGAAACTAGCATAGTATTTTCTGTAGTCTTAAGATTGTAGTCTTTAAGGTGGCCTGTGTGCTCGTTTGCCTTCATATGCCATAAAAAAATGTTTCGTGTCTGGAAATTTTCCAGGCACAATTTAAATAAAATTAAATAACAATTTTCTGCTCCTCATCGTTCTCTTATACTTAATTATAATGTGCTTAGAAGCTCCATGAAGTAATGTACATATGTACAGACAATATAAATTTAATTGAGCTTATGTAGTGTAATGTGCCAAAAAACATTAGTAGTAAGCGAGAGTTGTGTGCTATCCCCCCTAAGTGGGGGGAATCATTCTACAGGGTGTTAAGTATCAGCAACGCGTGAAACACCGCACACTGAGCTGAATGGGTGCTGGTACAAGCCTAATTTAGTGGTTTTACTTTTTTGTTAAATTTGTAATAGTTTAAAAAAATACTAGACTGTAGTCTGATTTATAATTATAAATAAATACATAAATAAATAGCTACAGTAAAGATCCATAGGGGTGGACGGATACGTCCGCATTAGACTAGACAATATGTCTTGGATAAATACGTTACAAATGCTTAAATTATTTAAAATTATATATAATTACAGGTAATATTCACTTTTATTACATTGATTGGTAAACAGAACGTACTGTCAAGGGCATAAATATATATACGTTCCCATAACGTCAAAAATATATATACACCTTTATGCACTGTCAATAAGGTTCATGTTTACATATGTTTGACGCGATGGTTGACTGTACATGGTTTTCAGCAATACTTGTGCTTTTTAGGGTTCCGTAGTCAAACTAGGAACCCTTATAATTTCACCATGTCCGTCCGTCCGCAGCCTAGCGCAGACTCTTAGTGCTAGAAAGCTGTAATTTGGCATGAATATGCATATTAGTCACGCCAACAGTAAAAGTGCCGCCATAAGTTGCAATTGGCTGGTGATAAATGCAAGCACATCTCCTTTACAAAAAATACAAACCGGTTTGTCGCGTTTCATTACAAAATTGGCACCATAGCTATTCAAAAAGTTTCCGCTATTCGTGATTAAGGAATCCATTTCGATGACAAACTACACTTCAAAGTACACGTAGAACGAATCGTTTCTAAGGGATATCAGATGTTAGGTTTTATTCTAAGGACCGCTAAGGTTTTCAAAAATCCCGCTACATACTTGTTATTATATAAGACTCTCGTCAGGCCCCACCTTGAATATGCATCTGTTGTTTGGAATCCTCTCTACGAAAAGTATTCCAAACCAATTGAAATGATCCAGAAAAAGTTCCTTAGGGCCATGCATAGGCGTCTCACTGGAAGAAAACATATTCTGCCCTACTCAAACATTACCGAATGCCCTCGCTCGAATCCAGACGTACACTTACTGATGCAGTAATGCTCTACAACATCTGCAGAGGTAATACATACATCGGTGTACTTCACGATCAGCCGCCTTATTCGCCGTTCCTATATCCTCCAGCAACGCAGGTGTTCGTGCACCTTTGCGCCGTTTGTGTACTTCTTACAACAAGTTTTTTGTTTCAGTAGATATCTTTAACACAAATAAATATCAATTTAGGAAAAAAATATGTGAAATTTTGGACTCATAGTTATGTTGGTTTGCATCTGTTTGTCATTTTGTTGTTCAGTTTGTAGTTTACTGTAACAGGGTATTATGGTGCTTGGCAGTACCTTTGAGACGTCAGATTAAGCATAGCGTAAGAGTACGAAACTACCCTTCTCTAATACTTGTGTTTTAGTGAGAACTGTCAAGGGGGTAAGTGCATGATTAGTTTATATAAATCTGTATTCATTTTAGTTTGTACACTTATTCCTGTTTGTTTCTCCAATAAAATAAATAAATAAATAAATAAACAAAGTGGTACAATAAATAGTAAAATATTAAGCTTTAAAGTGCTAATTTTTGTTAGACTCAAGTGTCCGACCCTACAACCAAAACTACAAATGCTTAAAATCTGAAAAAAATCTTACATGAAAGGACATATAACGAATTTTAAAGGAAAACTATCATGACTAGGTAGACATCATTGGTTCTTGAGATATAGGCGATTAAAGTGTTATTATCTACTAAAATCATTTTTTGGCACCAATTGACTTTAAATAGAAAACTAGTTATTACTTGTCGATTTTTATGTTTTTAGTAGGTACCTACTTAACGGCTTCGGAACCCTACACTGAGCATGGTTCAACATGCTCTTGCCCGGGTTTTTTTTCATCATTCATCTTTTTATTGCGTGTACCGTTCTAAGTCCGAGTGTGCGTCACCCCCTCAAAGGTAAAGGGTGGTCGGAATCAAGAAATATCATAATAGGGTGGTACTAAGCGCCGGCTTTGCCAGCTCGCGCTGCCTCTATTTTTATTTGTAAGGAACCGCGAGGTGGGCCCGTCGTCGAGTAAAATAAGTAAGTACAAAAATAATACTTTTTATTAAGAAAAAAAATTTATGGATAATGCATAAAGTACATAAAAGCTCATTTAATATTCATTTTATTTATGTTAGCTGGTATAGGAATATAAGGTTATTATTATAATCATTTCAATTACTGAATATAGTCACAAGGTTTAGGAACATAATATTAATATATAATATGTATGTAAAGTCACGGAAACAAACTGAGTATGTGTAATGTGGTTACAAATCTCCACAAGAATCAAATTCGGTTGACCAAATTATTGCAATAAACTATTTATATAAAAGTCAACTTTCTGAACTACAACCTTTTCCCTCTCTGCCGATACTGGCGGTGCGCTCGAGTGTGGATTTTGAATAATATATTATTTTCTTATGTAAAATGCCCGATTGCTCCCATCGCCGAGATTTCGCGGCAAAGCCTCTTTATGGAGCTTCATATGTTTTGTTCTAAGATGCCGCGTATTATGTGCGTATATAGGAAAAGTTTTGAATATTGAGAATAATATAGTCTCAGCAGCAAAGAGGTTTTTTTGCAAAAACAAAGATATTAATCTAACCTTTTTAATACGGCGTAATAGGTCGTATTTCGCTTGCAGTCGCAAGTCAAGCTGGGGTGTAAGCAATTACTTTAGCACAATTAGCGGATTATTAATGGCATTTATTTCACTTTCCAGTTAGGAAACTACTGTCCAACTAGTCACGTCAACTCCTTAAAAACTGTTTTTTTTTAACTTCTTGTATCCAACATAGTTGTAAAACCCATTTAGTCATTGTCATAGGACAGAAAATCCAACTCCGACGTTTACTCCCCTAACTTGACAAAGCGTACGAAGAATCCAAACCACACGCCAAAAAATGCAAACAAATTAGAATTTATCGCTACCGCATGAAAAATAACAGCCCAAATTAACCCTGCCCCTGCCACGGGTCACCGCGACCCACGCGGTGGCGTAAAGGAGGTATATTATTTTATTATCTTCAGCCAGCCACGGCAGGGAGACGGCAATATCACCGTATATAGATTCGATTTTCTACGTGAATTCGTTTGACGGCCTTCATAATGCTACATATAAAACTGGGGACTTACGGTCCCCGAAACCAATTTCGGGTTATGACCCGACGACTCTCTGATAATATTCTCGGGTTATTAGGTACGGATAGGAGTTTTTACTATGGCTATTTTTTCTGCTGACGCTGGATTATTGGGAAGTTTACGAGATGCGTCCCGCAGAGGTGTTCCGTCTTTTGTTTTAGTGCCGCCTTCGCTTCAGCTTCTAGTATGGACTGGTTTTTATTTTATTTAAAGAATCGAACTTAAAAAGACCTTGCCAATTTTATGGACAGGCTATCTCAATAATTTTAAGGCTGTCTCATGGCTGGCTGATTTAGGCCACTAAGGCATTATAAGATCTGAGTAGCCCAAGAGTAGCCCAATGTGGGTGGACACACCCACAATTAATTAGGTGAATTTGGAACCATTTTTGGATAGAGTACTCTGGCTAGGAACTATTGGTCTACTTTTATGAGAACATCTGATTCTGTCCAGTTCTATAATGTTAATTTACTTTTAACCTACTGTACCACCATTATCTTCACAAATTACAATACCAGAATTTATCTATTAATTTTAATGATGTATGTCCATCGATGAGACAAGTAAAAATATGAGTACCATTGGTCGAACTCCTCAAAATATTTACGGTACAAGGATAACTAACAAAAATTAAAAATTCATACTATACATACATACATACATAACATCACGCCGTCATTCCTAGAGTGGGGTAGGCAGAGCTCCAGTAATACCAACAACTCTAAAAGACTTGTTGATAATTCTGTAACCACATTTTGCACTTTCCGGCCAAGAAGTTTACCAGTGTATTAGTGACAGGTTGCAAGCCCATCGCCTAACAATGCTACAAGCCCTTATTCCCTGAGTCGCCTCTCACTACCTCTCTCCATACTATAATATAGACAAAAAGACTTTTCACAACTTTACTAGCTTAGCTACTTTCCCATTCACATCACAGATACATGTTAGCGTTGCCCATGATCCCCTTTATGGTCACGTAACATTTGGAGCACTGAACCGATCGAGAAAAGACTGCAAACGATAACCAATGTGGCAGTAAAGCTTTAGCTGTATCAGATAGTACGTGACTTGACAACGAACGGTGATGATTTCGATACACTGTCTTTATATATAGTGATGACATCCAGTTCAAAAATAGCTTTTCAGGTAAGAAGAATAATAAAACTGACAGTAAATTTATTAGAGGGAAGATCGTAAGAATAGCTTGCATTCTTGTGTTTCAGTATTTTGCTGGTTGTTAGATTTATTGCGATGCCTTACCTCTTCTATTAGTGTATGTATTTTTATTTAGGTTTCATCAGCATCAAAATAACCATATCATCTAACAACATTCGCTGGCAAACAGAGCATATTCTTACAAGTAAATATTTTTTTCTTTCTGCAAAACACAGAAATAAATGAATCTATATTACGGGTGTGATGAAATCTTCTTTCATGAAGGACCTCGCAATTCGTCAAAATTTTATATCAGAGATCAAAATGAGATGGGACACAAAAAGCGGGCGGAATCACGGCATATACCGAACAAACTACTTTATTAAAGCCCACTCTATATTCATAACGCGTCAACGACACTATCGCACAAATAATATCTCCCTCGAAGATGCATTGGGAAAGAAATGTATCAGAAAATGTATAAAAAGTAGCATTGTGAGCGTAGTTAGCAAAGATTAATGGTTGCTAGAAGAGGACGATTCCAAACGGTTTCTATTAGTAACTTCGTATTTGTATTTACATATGTTGGTCAAAACTTGCCCCAACTCCTTTCTTTGATGCGTCGGTTATTTACTTATTATTAGTATACAGATGATGGTAACCTTGGCTTTGTTTCTAGATAAGTTCTTTGAACTCTTAAAAAACTCAGTTTCAATATGCTACTTCAAAGTCTTTTTATAAAAACAAGATAGAAAAATCACGTTTTATCGATAGTTTGACTCTTTCAGTCAACATAGATCCATATTAGTACAGTAGGCGTGTTCAGGCGACCGTGTGATTCTTGTAGGGAGATATGGGATTTTTCAAACATATCAACCGTTCGTCTGACTGGTCCGAAAGGGGACTTCGTGTAACAAGTTCGCATCTAATACACGTCACAGATACCTTCAATATTTTACATCAATATTATTTACCCGGTGAAAAACAGTTTGTCAATAAAGTAAAAGCTGAATAAAGAAAAATGTGTCCCACGTCACAATGTTTTATTACATCAGTGATCCAATATGACAAATTGCTAGAAAAAAAACTCAGAGTCGTAAACCAGCAGCATCACACAAAACAACATGATGTGGTAGACCTACTTTTTGTTTTTACTACATATTGACATTGCAGATAAAACCAACTGAATATCCAATACATAGTTAGATTTAGATAAAGTTGGAATAACTAGCAGACCGTCGGATACAGACAGGTATAACAATAAATGTCCATTGGGGAGAAAATGGAATAGATGTTTGTAAGAGACTTGGTTTGTGAAGCCATTGTAACGACGAAAAACTTGTCAAATTGAGTAAGTTTATTATGGTAAATTCTAGGTAACTTCCTAGAATATTTATTTTTTATCAATACTCTCAAAAAAAATCGAGTTTTTACAAACTTGTGGGAATAAAATACGAGTACAAAACACTTTATTGTACACCAAACGAAAACATTACACAGAAATAGCACAATTTAAAAAAGATCCAGGTAAACAACAGCGGTCTTATCGCTAATTAGAGATCTCTTCCAGACAATTAGAATGTTCTGGGCCTTGTTCATTGGTGGACTTGGTAAATTCCTGCTTTGTCCAGGACAGTGTATACCAAAAAATTATTTATCGTCAATCTGCTTCAATAAAGATTTTCAATTTATCAAAGATAAAAGATTAAAAACAAATGAGCCGTTTCAAATCCCAATCACATTAGTAACGCCGTATGCTGTGCGTCATCTAATATTGAAATTATATAAATACACCCCTGTCTGGGGGCACGTCGGGTGCCAACGGACGATTTTTTACATTCAATTATTACTGTCCCTCGTTTATGTTTTATATAAATTGGTTTGTCCCTCCCTAATAAATGGTGTTCTGTGAGCAACACGGTGTGGGAGGTATTGGTCCGTGATAGATGATTCGCAGTTCCAATGTGATTGGCAAGATCTTGAATAGTGCGGGTCTTTTTGTAAATGTTTTTCTGGTCATTTATTTCACGTAACGATTTATAGTTAACGTTAAAAAGGTTGATAGATTATAACAGATATTGATCGAAGGTTTCGTGCTTGAAGTATATTAATGCAGGATTATTATGTTATATAGAGTTTTTTTGCCTATATCCAAAGTCCGAATCAATACCACATAGTGTACATCACTCAATCATCATCACTATCATAATTTCAGCACACTTCCACCCACTGCAGGGTAAAAGTCTTAATTGTCATGCCACTCCGTCCGGCTGGCCAGTCTTATGCTTAGGTTATCCATCTTTTTCTGACTGTCTGACAAATGTCAACAATACGCCAATCAAGCGTACCCCAGAACTGGGCCAAGATTCTACACGGTAATAACGATATCGTATTTGACGTGCTTCCGTATTGTCAACGATTTGAAAACTCTTATGTCATTGACGACACGCTAGCCTAGTTGGGAGTGACCCTGCCTTCGAAGCTAGGGGTCCTGGGTTCAAATCCCGGTAAGGGCAGATATTTGTGTGATGAGCACGAGTATTTGTTCCTGAGTCTTGGATGTTTTCTATGTATTTAAGTATATATTTCTCTATATAAGTAAGTTTATCGTTGTCTAGTACCCATAGTACAAGCCTAGAGCTTAGTTTGGGACTAGGTCAATTTGTGTGACATTGTCCTGTGATTATTTATTTATTTATTTATTTACAGTAATGGCGGCCGAGTCAAAAACGATTCTAAAACACGTCAAACGCGATATCGTTGCAGCGCACCCTAATTTTAGGTAAAGAAAGGTTAGCTTTTTCGGAACGTCCTAAGTGCCTTATCAACAGGTCACGGATCATACAATAAATTACCTAACACCCTGTATGTTGCATATGTTAAGAAAAAATACTCATGCCGTATATTTGAACTAAACTTTCCCTAAAATAAAACCAGTGTTTTAGTAACTGCCTGGGAAGTTCTTATCAGCTATATTAGTGTAACTAGCTACACACTATTCAGCCGTGCCGAAATCTCTTCTGAGGGGTCGATTACGTTGATCTCCTGGGGTGGGATTACTGGAGGAAGCACGGCTTCGCTAGATGGGATCGCCATTGTCGACCGAGATCGCGTATGGCGCAAAATATTAAATATTCACTAGAGATAGAATGGATTCGCGGGATATCTATATTTGATTCCGTAGAATTATGTGGTGGAGATACAAACTCGTGTATCTATTTTTCACATATATTTTTTACAGTGTAAAAAATATTTACGTGTTGAATACCTTTTATTTTATGACCATACTTAGTTGGAAGTTAGTAATAAAACGATTGAAAGCAATCTGTTCGTCTGTGCCAATTTCTAAAAGATTTTTAAATTCTCTTAGAAATTGGTTCTCCAAGATATGTCAAAATGAAAACAGTATAATGCATTGTTGACGTACACGTTTTTTTTTTTCGTGTCTTTAAAACCGCTGTATAATCGTCCAGCGGGCTTATCTGGGTTCAGTACAGGCCACACACTCGTCCCACCGCATCCGCCGGCTGAGCACTACAATGCCGTTTTTTTATTCAAATAAGTCCTTAAAAAAAGCCACCCCAGAAGCCAAATGGCCCAGAATTTGTTTAAATTGTCACGTACAGAAGCGCGGTTACGCAATCCCTGGGCTGCGGTTCTCAAAATGATTAAATTAATTCTAGTATTATTTATTGCGGGCTTATTGTTTTTTTATGGTAAAGAGAAGGCACACGGAAACTCAGGCTACCTGATGGTAAGTGGAATCTGAGACCCATAGACATATGAATTCTTTAGACTATAATCTTAAGACTACAACCCGAAGACCTCAAATGCGTTGCCAACCTTGGGGACTAAGATGGAATGCCTCTATGCTAGTAATTTTACCGGCCGTTTTATCCCCAGACCATAACACAACAGTGCGAACACTGCTGCTTGGCGGTAGCGATGCTGGTTTTTGGTGCGAATGGTTTGTGAATGAAGGTAGAAAGAAAAAACGGTAAGGACTATGAAAAGTTATCCTTGATAAAGTTATCCCCCTTTTGATTTTGAAAGTTTCAGACGTGGTTTCTTATTTTCATATAGGAGCCAGCTACATAGTGAATGGTGAGAAAATCAGATTAATATTCATCGGCCAGTCATAAGATAGTTCAGTACCAATTATATTTTGATCACCTTTTTAGGGTTCCTAAGTTAAACTATCTCTGCCTGTCTGTCTGAATGTCACAAAACTAAAATCTGTACCTACACATCATCTTTTACTTTGTATCATCGTGTGAAATAGTGCTCATTAAAAAAACATTAGGTACGTGTATGTCATCATAAATTTTAAGGTTTGGGGAACCGTTTACATCATTATTGAACTCGAAAAGTGCCATTTCCTGAAAGTGCTTAATATCTGAAAACATCTAAAAATAAAGCATATGTTTTTAATTAAACTGATACGGACTGGTAAGTGAAGATAAGGTCGATGGTAGAGTTCGTTATACACTAAAAGGTAGAATAGTATTCAGTAATTAGGGCAATTTTACGTCACAAATCTTCCAGTTCACTTATTAATGTACATCTTTCAGGAAAATGTGTACACAATACTTTTTGTCAAACAAACGTTTAAGTTTTGAGAACCGCAGACCATTAGAGACACGCTGAAGGGTTAAAAATGCATCGTCGCTGCATAAAAAACACCGAACAGATATCGGATTTTAAATTTTAAAATGTGCATTGTATTGAGCGGGGTTCGGAAATCGATTGGCGTGGCTCAAAGGGGTAATAATAAAAAACTCATTGATTTTCGACGCGACAGCTTGCGTTTGCGACTCGGTTAATTTTATGGAGTTGATGCGTTTGGTTGTCAGAAGCCATGTGTTTTAAATGGGTCAATTACATTTTTTGTGTGATAATGCAAAGGAAAGGTGATTTCAATTGGTTGTGCGAATGTTGGTGCTTGTTACAATATGAATAAGTTTTATGAGGATTTTTTCTGTAATCGTGTTCTAGAAAAATAATAAATTACATACATACATAACATCACGCCTTCATTCCCAGAGTGTAACAACTCTAAAAAGACTTGTTGATAATTCTGTAACCTCATTTTGCACAATCAGGCTAAGATGTTTCCCAGTGTTTAAGTGACAGGTTGCAAGCCCATCGCCTAACAGTACTACGAGCCCTTATTTCCTTAGTCGCCTTAATTATGTTTAAATAAATCCTTAATTTTTGTCTTGTAACCAATTACCAAAACACCATACTTATTAGAAAGTTTCCGATAGAATTAAATTGGATTTTTTAAATTGATATTTCTTTTTAAAATTTGTATGCGTATAATTTAAAATTATAGCAGTTTTTGTCCGTCAACACGCAGGGTTGCCACCTACTGTGCACTAATTTTGTGCCACGGGTTTGTGTGGAGTCCTACCGCGACGTCGGGTTGCAGGTAAGGGGTAAACAATATATATTTTTTATTTGCAGTTGTTAGAATATGTTTGTAAATTGAATTCATGTTTATTGCACGGAAGCAAAATTAATGCGAAATATTTCAAAGGGTTTCTTTTTCAACAATATTAGGCTCTGGTTTAATTTTAATACGTAGTTTTTGTGAGGAATTTTAATGTATACTCTGCCCTGCTAACACAAATGGCAGTATCTCAGACAAAACACATGTAGCAAATGCAACCTTATCATCGACAAAATAGTATTGAAATTGCTTTGGCCATTGAATTTGAGATACTGCATATTGGCTTAGGAGGGCTGTACTATATTTCACAATTCAAGTGAATATGTATTTAAGTTTTATAGTTGTTAGAATTAGAACCCAATTTTTTTTTTTTTTTTTATGTTAAGAAGAAGGCACTTGAGCATTAGGCCACCTGATGGTAAGTGGAATCTGAGACCCATAGACATTTGAATTCTCAAGACTATAATCCTAAGACCTCAAATGCGTTGCCAACCCTGAGACTAAGATGGAAGCCTCTATGCTAGTAATTTCACCGGTTGTCTTATCCCCACACCGGAACACGACAATGCGAACACTGTTGCTTATTATTTCTATTATTTTTATTTTTATTATTTCTCCAATCTAAGCATGCCTAAACCCAGCAATTTCCTTGTTACATCTTATTTCCACACGCATTTTATCTGAACATTACGGTGTATACGCCATGTAAATTATCCGAGTCACCATACTGGCGACAATCCTATAATTCACCTCCGTACCAAATCACTGTATTAATACCAACATCTCAGATCGTACCAACTCCATTGACCGGTTTCAACGTCACTTTCAAAACACTTATTAACAAAGCCAGTAGTGTACAGTAAAACTAGGGATAATGTCTTACATTTCTAACCCTAAAACACTCTGCGTACCGATACTCCATTGTGTCCAACATTGGGAAACCATTAATCAGTCTATACCAGAATCATCAATATAACATTATACAGAATACGTCCAAGAATCCGACTCAATACTCGATGTATCGATTATGTATCCGTTATTCGATTACGCGAGCTTTGTGAGGCAGTCCATCATTCGATGAAAAATGTTCGTTTTTTGTGAGTTAACGATATGTAGGCTTGGGGTTACTAGGCTTAGCTTATTATTAATGGAAAACTGGCTTTCTTTCGCTCTGGTTATTTGAGCGATGCGTTTTAGGCCATCTAGACTATCCTACTAGGATGAGAGACACCATTTTCATGCCAATTTTGCTACTCCACTTTTTTGTTACGTAACGCAAGTAATTTTTTTTATTACTTTAATAGTAGCAAAAATTTACGAGTCGTCTCCTCTGCTTACTCATTTGGAAATATTATAAATATGAATAATTCAAAACATTATCTAGCTTACAAAATATCCTAAACATTTCCATCGCTAAATATTTAATAGTTGCGTTAAAATGGACCCAATCTGAACATTGACCGAAAATGTAGCGATTTATTATTTGATTATGTGCACTGGATGTCGAAACCTTGTATGGTTCACTAACTATACATACGAGCTTTTGGACTATCTAAACTATGAGTTACATAAACAAGTTAAAAGTCGTCAATGTACTTGACTACTAAGAAGTGTCGCTGAATTGGGACAGAGGAGACGACGCGGCCACACGGGAAAAAAACTATTCCTCGTCTCGCTTATTCCATTTGGTGTTATCTGAAACAAAGGCGAGATGTCGATGCGGTGTCTTTGTCTTCATCAGATATTGTCTGTCAGGTGGCAATAAATAGCGGGTGTGCAAATATGATCGCGGCCGCTGCTGCGCTTACGTCATGAGTCGGCTTCGATTGTTGAGGGTGAGAGACGAGCCTTATGCAGACATTTTTTTCAATGCTTTTAGGGTTCTGTGGCAGAAGGCAGCCCAACTTAAAGAGCTGTATACTTTGAACCGTAAAAGATAGCGGGTTGATTATACTTTCAAAATATGTGTTATTATGCCGGATTTACTAAAATAAGTAAGAACGGATTTCCCCATGCAAGGAACGTGTTTGTCTTCGTTTTTTTTTGTTGTAAAAACGGAAAAACATACAAGAGTCAAATTTGATATGATTATAGTACAAAATCTGATCAAAAACAACAAATACCTTATTTGAAATCTAATCCAAATCAGAATACTCAATACTCAATAATTTATTGCAATTATAATAATAAAATAATATCGACATAAGAATATATGTTTATAAAACGAATTTGAGATGCTAACAGTGATCCGTTTGTCATTTCTTATCTTTTTTTACAATACAGTACTTTTGCCTCATTCTATTGTTATATTGTAACTGTTTGTTTCGTTAATAAATTTTAATAATAAAAAAAGTTTGAAAAAATACTCAAGTATACCGATTAACATCTTTTTTGATTCGCGGTTAAACTAGTAGTAATGGGATGCAGAATTTTATAATATTACGATGCTTTATGGTTTTGCAGTGCAAACAAATAAGAGTTCTCATGATAACTCCACTTATATTAAATTGCAGCAGAAGAGTGTTGAGGCGTCGCAAAAACCGCGTCCGGCGCGCATTAGTTACCCCGCTGAAAGGCATCCTGGGGGAAATTACGTGGACGCGAGCACGGTTGATGGAATATTCCAATATTTTTACGTATGTATTTTATTTTGTAAACCCGCTGTGCCAGCGTGAAAACGCGTTGCGTGAAGCGAACAAGTGTCGAGAATTTGGGACTTCTAGCCGTACATGTGTGAAATGAAATGTAAAATATTTTTTTTGGCACATAGAAAAACAGTTATTAAGCACAAATTATTGCTTAACCTGAACACATTTTTTTCATTACGGTCGAAGTGGTCTCATTGATACAATCACGTGGTCAAGTTTTAAAAAGGAAACAAAACATTGAAGTTGATATAGTAAAAGAGAAACGTAGTAAATATTTATTTTAATACACGTTTTTAGGACAGTAAGTTTTAAAAATTGAGTTTCATTATTTCACAACTATATACCGTAGTTGTATCTACATACTAACGTTAAGAATTTAATGCTGTTTAACATATAGCGCTGACCCAAACTTAACAGACGTACATAATAAAATAATCACCCTCTATTCTATGACTGACATAATATCGTACAGTTACGTCAATATCTCCGAAATTCGCAATTAACAGCTGTCTTGCACAAATAACAGGTGGCACCCCGTTGCCACCCGTTATTCTTCATTCCCACACATCCACAAAGGGTTAAAAGGCCGCTATTGTAAGAGGATATCTAATTTCCTTGAAAGCAAAATTGCCGTGGCATTGCCGGGTTTTTTTGCCGGCGTCTTTGTAGGCTAAAGTGAAAAGAAAAGGCGGTTAGTTTATATCCGGCAATGGAGGGTTGACCGCTTGTTTATTAATTATTTGAAGTGGGATCGGGTTGACGTATGCTGGAGTTGTAAAGAATTGGGATGTCAGAGGGTTTTCAGAGTTGAAGTGCTCTGTGATTGATCGTTTGTGTTTTATTTAAAACATTATCAGAAACAAAAGTATACCTATCATACAAAAACGATCAGAATCGTTCGAGCTATCATCCTATAAAATATCTGCTTTGGTTTTCTTGACACCCTGTAAACTCGTAGGGTGTCAAAAAAAACTAGATTTTTGTAAACATGCGGCGCATGTAGCATGCGGATTCAGTGTAGGTACAATTGTATAACTTTTATATATTTTACAATACCTAAATGATTACTTATTAGTTATCACAGGGTATATAATGATATGTAATGTTTAATATGCATAAATGTACCTAAGAGTACATTTGATATAAGCAACAGAGAGTATAATAAAAAAAAATGTGAGTCTTATGACAAAGTCGACGGAGGTTCGGTGCGTGGAGCATTTATTCCTCGTAGTGGAGGCGCTTCGCGCCTTGACGCAACTTAAAACCTAACCTAACCTATCAAATAAAACATATGATAGGTCAGTCTTAATTTACATAACCTAATTTATGAAGTAAGATTAAGTTAGCTTTATTTATATCATTGTAATTAAATACAAAATATGTAAGATGATATAAAATATGTCATGATATATTTTTCTACTATTATCTTAAAGAAGGACAAAACATTAGCGATATAAAAAACAATAATTTATATTGTGCCACCAAATATCAGCCAATCTCTCTTGAAATTTTGTACTACAATTGAAATTATTTACGACTTTATCTAAAAACTCAAACTCATAAAAGCTCAGAAAAGGCTATTAATTTTCACACCTCATTAGCTAACATGAAAAAAAACATAATTTCACGCGGATCCAACCCATCTGCCACCTGCCTTTGTCTCGCCCTTGGGCCTTTCGACCCCGGATGTTGAAGGGTTAGACAGTTACGTTACGGTCTCAGACCAGGTGAGGCTGGTTCTCACGGAGATAGCAGTACTAGGGTTAAGATGCAACTGTGTTTGCTTTGTGAATTTGCGAGGGCTTTTTTGTGTGCACAGGAAGGGTTAATTTTCAATAAGGGGTGTCTTAATTGAAGTGTTAAAAACGTTAACTGGCAAATTTTAAAGGCTTGAAGTAAAGAAACGAAGTGAAATACGTGACGCGAACATGTCAAATTTTAACCATTATTGTCCTTATTGTATAATTAGTCACAGTGTCCTAATATTAGAACAAATTAATAAACTGCTGAACGCCCACACCAAAAAATTTGATATAATATTGGTAACAGTGTCATACTTTACAATATTTGGTTCTAGTATAAACACAGTGGGTTTTCACCCCAAGTCGCTATTTTAATAGTTGGGCTTTCACTACAAAGTAATTTTGTTCTAGTATTAGTACTTTGAACCTCAGGAGGATAGTGTGAGCATAGTGTGACATACGAAGACAGACAGAAAAATGAATCTGACGGGTTTAGTTTTTGACATTTGGTAAGGAACCCTGAAAAGCCTTAACCCAACTGCTTATGCGATATTTTTGTGTAACTTTTCATAACAGTAAAAAATATAGAGAAAATTTTATTCATATTCCGCAATAAAAGTTTAGTGTATACATATGTAAAAACAATGTGTATAATTATACATGCAGACGTAATACATCCGAAAACATAACTCTCCTTTTTGGGTAGTTCGGTAAACATGATCAAACTGCCTTCAAAAATGGCAAACGTTCTGAATTTAAATTCAAAAGAGATCTATAAACGTCGGATCAGGTCATGCGCGGCCTTTATTCCAGTAGACGGAGCGTGGCGCGCGTGCGTGATTGACTCTAGGCAATGGCTTTGTGGACTGTACTGCCTAGTTGGCAAAAGCCTCTGTGAGAATATAAAATGCTTTCGTTTTGAATTGGAGAGCATGGTATTGGTGGGGGCTGTAATACGGATAGTTCAAAGGGTCATTTAGCGTCAAAAGTTTATGTGATAAAGGGTATTGCATCAGAATTAAAAGTGCTTCTATAAGTAGATACAATACAATACAAAACACTTTATTTTACACTAAACAAAAACATTACAGAAAAATACCACATTAAAAAAGACACAAGTAAACAACAAGCGGTCTAATTGCTGATTAGCGATTTATATTAGGTAACCTTATAAGGGATAATGAGTCAAAGTAAAACATTATACACAGTAGATAGTGTAATTTAATTTGTGAACCAAACTTGTCACAGTTCGAATATAAAGGGTTTTTATTATTCCTACAAATATAATGGTTACGTTTCCATTTTACTCGCAGTAACAAGAAGAAGACGTGATATTAGCAAAGAGGCAGTCGGAGGGTTACGTAAGTTACTTCTAATTCCGAAAATGCTTAGTTTCTGCGATCAAATGTATGTTTCTAAATTAAATCTATGATCATCGTGTCAGCCAAATACTTCAAACCAATCGACTAGCCAGCCCACGCATAGCTGTCGCTTCTGAATATAATAATCTTTGACGGTTCTGAACATTTGTAGGGCAAACGAATACTAGTATATTTTTTCTTTAGACGTAGTAACAAGTTATGATAAGGATATTTGTGTAGGCTCAATATACATACGATGTTATTAGTAAGAATTATTTCAAATATTGGATATTTCATTTCGGGTCGCAGACTTGTTTTTACTAAGGGTTGTTATTGGAACATGATGATAGTATTGTTTTTAAGGCTTATTAAATTATAATATAATCTCGAAACTAGTTACTTGATTTGAGTTAGTGGATGTCGTAAGAGGTGACTAAGGGAATAAAGGCTTGTAGTACTGTTAGGCAATGGGCTTGCAACCTGTCACTAATTTACTGGTTCCTATATTCAAAACGTCTCGATAAAATGTGACGTTAAATTTGACATTTGCTGCATACAAAATGTGTCAAATTTTAACGAGACCTTTTGAATATAGGAACCCAGGGTGAGCCTACTTGTGCAAAATGTGGTTACAGTATTATCAACAAGTCTTTTTAGGGTTGTTGGTATATCTGGAGCTCTGCCTACCCCACTCTGGGAATGAAGGCGTGATGTTATGTATGTACGTGTCAAAACTGGTTATTTTCACTTTCTAGTGAACTTGCGTTTTGTTTTATTAGGAGTTTTCGTTTGCAAAGTAAATTCAGTTTTAGGAACATGATTAATTTAATTGAATGCCAAATAGAAGCTGTGCGCAATAGCGAGGAGAAAAAGAAGCACATCATTCGTTTGTAAATATATTTTTTCCGCGTTCTTGGTTCATAAAAAATCTTTATAACTGCATGTATTTATTCATATTTTTGTCCTCTAATTAGTTACGGAACAGACTGATTTAAAACAAATTAAATACTAATTTTAGTTACAATTTTTTTTTTATTATGGTTATAGATCCAAAGTGATCTGGCAAAGTAATATTAAAGTGTTGACGCGCATAAGGCGGGTATAGCCAGTAATGCGATAGCCAAAGCGAGTTGTTTGCGACTCAATGCTATTTGCCGTGCCGAATCCGCCGACCACTGGCGGTGTCACGTTAACTTCGCAGATAATGAAAACGAAAGATGTTGCACTTTGACATTTAAAACGCTTATAATTTTTACTGAATTTTACTTTTACGGTGCAATAGGTTTGTCTTAAATTGTTTGTACCTACTTCTCGCTCAGTTGCTCCAATACTCAAATTATTTTAAAGATTGGGTTGGGTTGGGTTGGATTGGGCTACATGGCTAAGCAATTCAGTTTACGGTGAGAGTAAGAGGCAGACGTGTAACTGCTATTGCTCTGTCCCTTACACTCATCCTAAACTGAATTGCTTAGACATGTCAGGGTAACCCCCCTGTTCCTCTGTACTAATACATGTATTTTCGAGAATTTATCAAATAGACAATAATATAATAATAATAATTGGAAGGTAATTTATTTTCCGTACAGATACAGTACAGTATGAACGTTTTTTTAAAGTTATAGTTGTAAAAAAAATATGAAAGATTTTTGATATTACGTTTCCGATTTTGTCTTCCAACAGCTTTTTTTTGCATTGGACTTTGGGCTGATATTTAAATTCTTCCATAAAAATAAAACGCGGTTTAACTGTAAGCTACCTAGTTGCTCAACAAAGAGTGTTCAGTTATAATATACTGTATTTTTTAAACCAATTAAACTAGTAGGATTTTCGGCGGTACGCCGCTATTCAAAACATCTTTTTATTACGGCTCTTTTACCGATGCTTTTGAGACGCTGCCCAAATAAACCTAAATGCTTGTTTGCAGAACGAAAACCTATATCTGGTGGTGACGGCCAAAATGGATAAGTTAAGAAGGGCACGTAAACGCCCCGTTTTGACTTTTATAAATAAAGGTATTTGTGGATTTAGGACATGTTTTTTTAATGCTTATGACGTCACTTATACCTTGTAAACAAAATCAATATGTACTGAAAAGGTTAAATAAGTAATTGCCTATTACTTATTAAACTAATTGGCATTCTTAATAAGTTGGCAATACTCTGCACTTGTTAACAATTTTAGCTGGTTATTGAAGAAAAAATACGGGTAAAAATGCATACTAACTTATTAACACATTAAATGTCCTCTCTCTAATCTTGTAATTAGATCTTTGGTTTTTTTTTTTTCACACGAGCACTCAGGCCACCTGATGGTAAGTGGAATCTGAGACCCATACACATTTGGTTATGGATATCTAAAACCTATCACTGAATTACGGACGCTAAAGGCGACGAACAAAAGAAGTTTTTGCCTGGTCTGATAAATGGTTACTAATATTTTAAGTAATTAATTTGTTTCGTGATAATTAAATGAAATCTTCTAGAAATGTTGACGCATCAACCTTACACAAATAAAAAACTAAAAAGGCTTTGAAAATACGAATAGGAAGCCATATTTTCCACCAATCTCCACCCCGGTTTCCGCGCGTCCGAAAAAAATAGTAGATAATCTAACTTTTTCTAACGCCCCTAGTCTTTTACTATAACCACTTTACCATGGCCTGTCCTTCCCCTCTTGTTGTAAGGAAACCGAACGACTACGACTTACTTGGAGGATGTTTGATGGGTCTTTTCAAACTGGTTGTAGTTTGGTGGGGGCGTGCGCTAGGGAGAAAAACAGCAAATCATTACTGACAGTTGACCGTTGTATGGGGTATGTCCCCTAAAATATGTATGAGGCTAGCGAAGGCCTGTTATGGTGTCCGAATGCTGATAAGCTAAGGGCACGAGATTGGCTCCAGTAGGGGAGGGTGGCATTATTGGGATTGTCGCGACTTTTTTCGATTGCGGGACGTTTGGTTGAATGTTGGATTTTATTATCGATGACAATTATTTGCGTGTTTCTTATTTTATTGAGGTTCTGGGAGGTTGTTTGCATTAATTTAGAGTTAGTTCAGTCACTGGAGGACGACCACACATGTGTCTGTCAACACAAGAGTGACTGTCCGGCCCCCGGTGGACTGAAGCAGAGTTGGTGTGTCAGTGTCCCTACACAAAAGGAATATGATGAGAAGTGTTCCTTTCATAAAAACTTAAATAATAATAGTAATACCAATTTGACATCCAAACCTGACCTAATAATGTACTGCGATGAGATTGGTAGCAATATGGGCTCATTATTGAACTCATACACTAAGGGACATAGTGTGATCAGCAACTGTTTACCTCTAAGCAGCTTGGAAAATATCCAAAATAAAATTTTAGAGGACAGCTATATTGATATAGACACGACTTTGCTTATTCTTGTAGGAAATAGAGGGAATGTAAACAAAAATAAA
This sequence comes from Acleris holmiana, assembly GCA_949316455.1. Lineage (NCBI taxonomy): Eukaryota > Metazoa > Arthropoda > Insecta > Lepidoptera > Tortricidae > Acleris > Acleris holmiana. The sequence goes on along the minus strand of OX438776.1, from coordinate 13,126,809 downwards.
CTAATTAATTTTTTTGAAACTTTGAATAGCCTTAGTGTGAAAAAAATCATATTGTTTACATTCCCTTATTGTAAACAGTTGTCACAGTTGGAAAATGACATAAGACATAATTTAAATGTGACACTTTATAACATGTGTACATATAATAAAAAAAATGACATTATTGACTCTAACAATTATGTTAGCAATTATTATATTTTAACAAAAGGTAAATTTTACCTGCCTAATTATTTTAAGAAACAGATAGCTATGTCGCTATCCTATTTTTTTGACATTTCAGCCAAGAATTTGGCTCCTGCTGCTATTCAGCAACCTGACAGGTATTTGGAACATGTTCCAATTACTCAACCTCAAGCTCAAGCCTTAGCTCAACCCTGGCAACCAAAATTGTAATAAATATAAGGACACATTTAGCAGCAAAGTATCTAATTATATCACTCTGGTTCACCAGAATATTCAATGTATAAGGAGTAAAGACCTGCAAGTCGAGTTATTTCTTAATAGTAATAGCATTGATATTTTATGTATAACGGAACACTGGCTAACTAGTAACGAAGCTATGTTTAATTTTATCAACCACCAGGTCGGCAGTTTATTTACAAGAAATAGCTCGATACATGGCGGGTCGTTAATCATATTAAACAATAAATTAAAATTTAAAGACCGTAAGGACATTGTGTCCTTATCTGTTGAACGAATATTAGAACTCGCTGCAATAGAGTTAGAGCAATTCATAGTTGTATGTGTATATAGGCCACCATTAGGCAATTTCGAAATTTTTGAAAAGATTATGGAAACTGTTCTAATAAAATTATCTCATTCGAGAAAAAAAACAATTATATGTGGAGATTTTAATGTAAATATTTTAGAAAACAGTCCACTGACCAAAAGATTAATAAATCTTTTCAAATCTTTCGGCCTGACACATACTTTTATGGAGCCAACTAGAGTTACTAACACTAGCGCCACGTGTATTGATAACATTTTTACTGATATAATTCCTATTGGTAAGAGTGTGATCAGCAACCTGGAATCGGATCATTTGGGTCAATTAATTCAAATCAAGTCCGTATCTAATAATATTTCAAAAAAAGAAATTTGTTTTGTGCCAATAACTGCAGACCGTGTGGAAAGAATGAGACATAACCTAGTGCAAAATTTGCCCTTTCTAACAACTGATAAGGGACCCAATGACATGTACAACTCATTCTTTCACACATTCATAAAACAATTTAACGCAGTATTTACATCCAAATCGGTTGTGGTTGGTGGTGCAAAGGCTTTCAGTGACTGGGCTACTGCGGACTTACATAAGCGTAGAAGAATACTGTATCAACTATATGAGGAACGGAGGTATAACGCGAGTGAGGAGTTTAAGGAACATGTCAAACAGTATTCTAAGCAATTCAAGATAGACTGCCGTATAACTAAGCGAAATTTTTTAAGTAACAAAATCTTGAATAGTTCTGATGTTATTAAAACGACCTGGAAAATAATTAATGATGAAACAGGTCGCCGAAAAAAGAACATTAACGACTATCGTTTAAAAGTAGATGGTAAAATAATAGATTCCAATCCAGATATCGCAATTGAATTTGAAAAGTTTTTTACCGATATACCAGTGTCCACGACTAAGTGCTTGAACTCTTCGCCTGCGTCTGCCATTGTACTTTTAGAAGATAGCGTGCCTGAATGCAGTATATACTTTGAATTCAAGCGCGTTACTGCCTTGGATGTAATTAAGGCATTCAACTCAATCAATATAAAGAAAACCAGTGACCTTTGGGGAGTGTCGGTCCATGTACTCAAATCCTTAATTGAAGTCATAGCATCTGACTTAATGGTCGTATTTAATCACTGTGTTGATTGTGGTGAGTTTCCTGATCTTATGAAACATAGTAAGATAATTCCATTATTCAAAACGGGTAGTACTTTTGACCCCACAAATTTTAGACCAATATCCATACTACCCACTTTCAGTAAAATATTTGAGAAATTGATTTTGTCACAGTTAGCGGAACATTTTCGGTATAATAATTTATTACACAATAAACAATTTGGTTTTACTCGGGGTCGCTCGACAACCGAAGCTGGTGTTGAGTTGATTAAAAACATTTTTAATGCCTGGGAAGGGTCACAGGATGCTTTAGGTATTTTTTGTGATTTGTCCAAGGCCTTCGATTGCGTTAACCATGACATATTGATCAGGAAACTACACCACTATGGAGTTAGAGGTACTGCGCTAAACTTAATAAAAACGTACTTATACGGGAGAATACAAAGGGTAGACGTGAATGGAGTACGATCACCTAAGTCATTGGTCTCAATGGGCGTACCACAGGGCTCAATATTGGGTCCATTTTTATTCCTCATCTACATAAATGACTTACCTTACCTTATAAAGGACAACCATGATATAGTATTGTTTGCTGATGATACGTCACTTGTGTTCAAAGTTAAACGACAACAGCAGTTTAATGTCGATGTAAACAATGCTATATCAAAAGTAGTCGATTGGTTTAGTGTTAATAATTTATTACTGAATGAAAAAAAGACGAAATGTATAAAGTTCATGACTACTAATGTGAAAAATAGTCAAACTACTGTAACTATTAAAAATGACAAACTAGACCTAGTTAATGATACAGTGTTTCTTGGTATAACGTTAGACTCCAAGCTCCAATGGGGTCCTCATCTTGCTGGATTGGCGGGTAGACTCAGTTCAGCAGTTTTTGCAGTTAATAAGATTCGGCAATTAATAGACTTAGATACCGCTCGATTAGTTTATTTTAGTTACTTCCATAGTATTATGTCATATGGTATTTTACTGTGGGGTAGTGCTGCTGATGTAAATAGCATCTTTGTTCTGCAGAAGAGGGCTATTCGTGCTGTCTACAAGATGGGCCAGAGAGACTCGCTTAGAGATAAGTTTGAAGAAATTAATATATTGACCATGCACAGTCAATACATTTATGAAAACATTATTTATGTTCATAAAAACATCGCTAAATTTAGAAAGAACTGTGACATACATAATGTTAATACCAGAAATAAATATAAGCTCGCAGTGCCCTTCACGCGGCTCCATAAAATAAAAAACTCTTTTATGGGTAATTGTATTAGGTTCTATAATAAGCTCCCAAGTAATGTTACTGAACTATCAGTAAATAAATTTAAGAGTTACGTTAAGTGTAAACTAATTTCTAAAGCATATTATAGTATTAAAGACTATATTAATGATAACAATGCTTGGGACTGAATTGCTTGTAATAAAATGTATAGTCCTTACGACAAAAGGTTGCGAACGTCGAAAAAAAAAAGACATCCGACAGAGTTTCTTACAGGTTCTTCTCTGATCGGTCGCGATTTGAACCTGCAGTCAATTTAGGCTAAGTCGCTACTATGACGTTTCAAAAGAGTTTATTATTTGTAAACCTACTTGAATAAAGATTATTCTGATTCTGATTCTGATTCTGATATTTTTGATGAAAAAATATTTTTTTTTCGAAAACTAAATCGTAGTATTTTATTTCAAGCTTATAAATATGTAAAATCTTCCAAGCGATATTCTAATCGGTTGTTAAAAAAATGGTCTCTTTTCTGGTAAAGTTAGTTTTTGCCAACGATGTTAACTACTTAGGAATGCGTCCAACTCATACCACTGCATACCGTCCCGTTTAGGACTGTTTCGTCTCCGGGCCCATTTTGCACTCCTCATTGATGTGGCAATCAATTAAATCATTAAAAAACTAGCAACCCACCCTCGATTTGCTTTGTTTTATATTACTTTTTCTGGAACACAGGTAAATAAACCAATAATTTATTTCTTACCTGAACTTTAATCTTGATCCTTTGCAGAATAGTTATAAATAAATAATACAGGCGTGGCAATTGATATTATATTAATTTTAGTACATAAATTTGCTCCATTAACATCCGTGGATTCGAAAGGAGCTTTCACCTCTTAAGTTTGTTTTAGCCGTGAAAAGAAATAAAATAAACACGGATATTTTTTTAAAATACCTGTTTATTTGCTTTAATAAATATGCACAATAACAAATCTTTGTATCATTTATTACTGCCTTGCAAAGGATTAAGATTATTTTTAGGGTAAGTAATCAATTGATGTTATATAATTTGTTTAATTAAAATCTATGGAGTCATGTCCACATTATTGTGAGTAATGACACCCATTTCTCCGATCTCTGATTATTATATTATATTATAACCTTTCTGAAGATAGTAAAAAGTGTATAAAAATAGGTTGCGTAATTAACAATATAATACCAACAGCTGCGGATAGCTATACCCCGTTTTTTACAACTCTCGCGGTCAAATAATACAGGTCAGAGTGCGTTTTTTAATACTAAAGAGGCTATTTGAAGCCTTGGCTCCTCGCCAGGGGATGCTTTTAGTGAATTCTGATGATGGATACCCCGAACATCGATACAGGACTTCCAGAGTGCCTAGGCTAACGCTGGAATTGTGCATGTTCAGAAAAACATCTAAATTGGCAATAAAATGTAACGAAATCTAAACGCTGACCCAAACTCTCTCGGTGTGGTGTTAACAGATTGTGCGATCAGTTAGCTATCATAAGAACTTTTGACCTCTTCTATTGAACCTCGGAGTATCTACCATTAAACCTTACTCAAAACAACCCCTGGCCAGAAACCAAGGCTTCAAAGTTGCCTTGTTTGTATGAAAAAAGTACTCTGACTCGTATTATTTGACCGCGAGTGTATTTAGAGATAAAACTAGTGTCTAGAGAAATGTTTAAAGATTGAAAAACACTAAGTTAAGAAATCAAGTTTGTATTGACAGCACTTATAAAGCACTTTATCGATTTTCGATTACTGGATATTAATGAGATTGACGTGATTCACGTGACGTATATTGACAATCTGTCAATCTAGCTGATTATTTCAATTCAATACATTTAAGGTTTTGAAAATCGGTAACGTTAGTATTATGGATCTTGTCTGTATAAACTACTGCGTAGTACACCTCATTACACCTAGATATTGTTCTTTGTAAATAATAAAAACACAGAAGCTTTGATATTTCCTAACCTCAAATACTTATCTAGCCCTTACAAATCGTGGGAACAACTCTTCACTAAATCAAAACAAATATCGATCTCTACAAACGTCATTGTTGCCACAACAAAGTATCTAATCCCCTTTTAAATCCGAGAAATACGATTTTGCAAAAAAAATACTCGTTGACTCTAACGAAACGTACAATAGTCGGGTGCGAAAAAAGTGCGGTTCAAAAGTAGAGGTGTAAGCCGTAGACTAAATACAATGGTTTTTTTAGCATTGCGAACTTAGTAGTTGGTTAAATATATTTTGTACAAGTTTTCATTGTTGTTGTAGCTTGGGTTAGACATTATAACAAGCATCAATTAGACTATAGTCATATTTTTTTTGATCAAGTTAACTGACAGTTCACGATTCGAACTTTTGGTAAAGTTGAATAGAAATTGTAAACAAAACTTATTAAAATAACCTTGTTTCAAAGCAAATCTCATAAACACTAGTTCACATAGTCAATTAACAATTAAAACGGCCATTATATGCGAATTTTTTTTTTTTGGTGCGTTCATTAAATTACATTTTATTTTAAATCTTTATAACAGCTTTTTTATCTAGTGCAGCCCTAAATATGATACAACCTTATATGCTGTTAATTAAACGGATTCTTCATAATTTAATCATCCAAATCATTTAGTAATTAAAGTTTAAACTATAAGGTTTCCACCAAATCGGTTAAATTTTCTCACCATGTCACAGGTAATAAATTACTTGTCATAAAACGCTACCAAATAAACGCTCCAAAACTCCAAAATACGGAAGCTTATCAATTACTATAAAAAGTGCAACAAATGACCCTTCAAATATACAAATATAATTAGTTTTGTGCTGTTCATCCCATAAGCGTTTTACCCCATTTTTTCGCAGTTTTACCCCAAAACACGGAGTTTTAACCCCATTTTGACGTTTTTTTTGTGACAATTGACAGAACAATGTTTATAGTGTCAAGAGGTGATCACTGTGAAATCACGCTAAACGGTTTAGTTCTCATGACCTTTTAAATATTTGATTGAAAAACTGGCTAACGAGGAAAGTAAGAATATAAGGTGTTTATTTATTTACCTGTTCTACAATTATTTATACAATACAATATACAATGCAAAAACTTTTATTGAAACAGTAGTTTCAATAGTATAATAGGAGTACCTATTATACAAAACGTGGAAAATTACACGGCCTATAAAAACATTGAAATCTCATCAGTTTTAATTTCATGATGACTTAAACGACATACATAATAGATCCTATGATTATTAATTTAAAGTCAAAATAAAATGATCTCATACGTTTTTTAACTTTTAGACCGCAACCTTGTCTTCAAAAAAAAATTAAAGCCTCTCTACTCAAAATAAAATAATTATTCTTACGCTTAACCAAACATTATAAAGCTTAACCTGATGTATTTTTGTTAACAATCCTGCGCAACCAAAACTGATCCAAAACCACTAACGTTCTTTTCCACTTCCACGCTAACAATGAGCTAACCCTTGCATAGATCAGACTTTTATTAATTTGAATGTCGCAATTTTATACCTGGTAACAATGGGCTGTTCGCGAAATCTATTCAATTTTGCATAGAGGGGCCTATTCTAATGTTTAAAGTAGAATAACGGGCAGATGTGTAACGTATCTAGCCGTGGTATTATTAATAAAGTTACCATCGGATATTATTAGAATGAGATTCGCTTTAAAACAGCATAGAATTCATCAACAAAATAAAATGAAAGAAAACAGGTCGATCAAGCTTAGTTTAACGATCTCATTTCGGTGGTTTTTTATCGCACAGAGAAGCCCCATAGATATTTGTATTCTCCTTGAGGACCAAGATGATACTCCTATGCTAGGAACTACATTATGTGTCGTCTTCTCACACAGGTTAAAGGGTAAGATGGTGGGAGCAATCTCTGACGGACCCTGCATAAGGTCCTACCACCATTACCATTTGAACTTTGAGCCACCAAAATGAGAAACATTTCTGCAAAAATATCAAGAACTAACACGCGCCAATTTACAAATGAATAGCATTAAAATTAGCACTTAACTTTGTTCGTGTCGTACATTTGTATGCAAGAGATTTTATCAAACAAATAAAGGCGATAGTTCAAGCACTCTCCATTTATCGCAAGATCAGAACAAGTAAATTGGGCGCGTAATTTGGAGTGCACTAGAACATGTTAAGGACCTTTACAATCTTATCTCTTGCATCTATGCATATGCGGAATGCAGACCCTTCAGACATAATTGGAGTTGTCGTCTACATTCTCTATTATATTATATTATTATAGTAGAAATTTGTTTAAACAAACTTGAAACTTTGATTAGGGTTTCTGTATATAAATGTAAAGCATCGTAAACGATAGTTACAACGCAGAATTACATTAATTTTCGTACGAGATAAAATTAAAAAATCAAACGTACAAAGCATCGGTTTGTTTTTTCAAGAACTGATTTATAGCCACTGACAATTTTAAAAAGAGAGTGCGTTTTTTCTTAAATATTTGTGTTCCGAACGGGTGTTTTATTTATGTCAAAAAATTTCGCAAGGGTTCTGACAACGGTGAAAGGGTTCCGTTATTATTATTGCGAAATGTTAGTGTCGGTATTGTTTGGTAATGAATTATTGGGTCGGAACGTTTCAGGTACATTAGAGCATGTGAAGGGTTAGTTTGGTGCAAGATGACACAGAGTTTCACACGCGAAAGTGTTGCCAGGTAGCGTAGACCGCGCGATTTTTTTGTGTACGACTATGTTGCCAGAATTAAAATAATTAAAGTAATTACAAATGATTGTATCACAGAAGTAATTAAGTGTATAAATGGAATTAGGGCCCAGGTCTCTACTTAAAATATTATTTTTGAACCCGTTTTAAAATAAAGTACAATTTATTACATGTCATGTTCAAATAATTTTATTTTTCTGAACAATTTGTAAGGTTATCACTGGAAAGTTCACGATTATAATCAAATGTATTCCTTCCTCACGCGTGCAACCTAGCCGTAACCCGAAACCCTTCTAAGGGCCTTTGTGTCTTAACCCTTATAATTCCTTTTTGTTAACCCTTCGGTCTTAACCCCTCTACCTGACCTCACTTCCTGATCCATTCCTTTTTCAAACTGTCTCGAACGTGCGTGCGCGCCGGTGTTCGATATTTGAAGATCGATTTTGAAATGTGGAACGTGAATTATTTTGTGCTAGTGCGAATTTTGTGTTGTGGTGTTACTTTATTTCATACCGGTAAGTGTTTTATTATTATTCTTAATTATCTGTTTGATAATGATTTTTAGTCATTTTTAATGGTTTTTAAAAGTATAAAAAAGAATTAAAGCCAATTTAGCTATGCAACATTTACATGAATAAATTACGGTCTTGTACTAAGAACCTACATGAATTTTCTCATTACAGATGAAATGTAATATTAACTAATAATTAATGAATAGCTGGAATTAATTATAAGAATGTTAGTGTATGCTGCTAAATTAAAATTATCGCTGTAAGTAAACTTTCTTGTAATAATAAAGGAATATTTAAATTATTACATTGCGCGTAATAATTTAAATACTCCTTTTTTACATTACTCTATTATAGTTAGGTTATATTTGAGAAAAAAACACTTAATGTTTTGAAACCATTTATAATTTAAAAATGGAGTGCCGTTCAAAGGTAATAATCTCTTTACATAACTGGTGTATATTTCTTCATGGATGGTTATAACATCATCAACTTCCAAACAGTAAATTAGCTCTTTCTTCCCTAGACAACAATTCAACCAGGAAAACATATTCCTTCACTCAAATTACGCAGAAAAACAACGTCAGCAATAAAAGACCGGACTCGTCAAAACAAAATGTCCTCGCCGGTATCCAGGCACAGGATGATACCCCGTTATTTGCAACATATTCCAATATATTATTTTTTATTACCCTCCCGTCGGGGGGCCGCGTCATGCGTGATATTTGATATAAAGTCAGGACTCAACTTCGTTATGTGATATTCGTTTTTCAAAGGACAATGGAAGTCTTGGCGTATTTCTGCGATATTTTCTTGGATGAGCCCAATTATTTGAGTTTTGTATGGTTGAGCGTATGTTTCGAGGAAATTATGGCTTGGAGGTATTGAATTGTAATAGGATGGTGTTTTGAGAGTAGTTTTGTCTAGGAATATACCATTTTGGCATTACATTTCCAAGAAAATTGCGGTGAAACAATTTATACAAAAAACAGGTTTTTTTTTTTAACAATGTAGCACAGACGGACGGACAAACAGTATAAGCATCCTAAAGATCCTTTGAGGACGAAACCCAAAAAAAAATTGTATCTAAATAACCTGTATTTTATAACGCCTATAACGTTTCAAGCTTTACAGCCGTCGGCAAAAATCTTTGTATTAATATAAGCAGAGATGAACTCGTTCCTCATCTACGCTAAGAGATACATCTGTTATACCAAGAACCTTTACCATTGATCTGCTTCATGTAGGTGCTGTAATGAGTCACTGAATAAACGCATTTTCTTTATTTTATCATGGAACCCTGTCATAGAGAAAAGCATCAAATCTTACAGTAATAAGCAGTTAACAATTTCACGGAAAAAACCGTGAAATGCCATCTGGTAGTAACAAACTATAAGCGTAACAAAGCATCAAATCTTATACACAACAATCCGCGTCAAGGTTTCTTGGTAGCGTTCCATTTAAAGTAAGTAAAAATACGGGATCTGTTTGCAACTACTGCTCTGACAAATATACACAAATCCAACCACTTACGCCAAATCTCAGGATAATCTTCACATCAATCTGCTGAAGTTTTAAACCAAATTAAAGAAACGAAACTATTTACACAAACTTCCTGCAGTTAGGTTTTATGATGGCTTTACATAAAAATAAAGAAACCTTACCTACGGTATATGTTACTACTGCTACTTACAAATAAACACACCAATCTTACAACGTACCAAAATTTTCATTACCCTGTTTGCAACCTACCAACATTATTACGGAAAAACTAATTACGTGAACCCAACTAAAATCGCCAAGCGTATAAAGTCCGCCATTTTGGTCACGCGGGGGTGGTCGCGAGGGGGTGGTCAGTTCCGCCCCGGGGGGGCGCAAATGGCCAAAGGGTTGCGGCCATTTTTGCGAGCACCCGCCAATTTGCTGGAAGGGATAAAGCGCAAATGATGTGGCATGTGTTGAAGGAAGGCCGTATAGTTGAGTAATAATATTTTTTTGGATTTTCATTTCTATTTAAGCTTTTGTCTAGGTAATTACCAGGATTTGTATTAGAGACACCTACGTGAACTTTGTGTTGGACGTTGAAATAACATTTTAATATGCTAAATATTAAAGCGTCTGATCCAATCTAGAGAAAAAACTTGTCAATATCTGTACTGTAGATTCTACGTTTAAGCGTGAAATAATCTTGCACGGCGGTAACATAACTTATCTGTTGTAATTATGATTATTCAAAAGACGAAATTTACTCCATACATGGCCTCTAAACATAAAGACTTGATAAAGCTTCATTAATCGATTCATTTTGCTAAAACTAAATATGAAGATTGTTATAAAAATAAAAAAAGTATGTAAAGTTATCAGAATAATATAAATTTACTAATGTATCAAAAGTTAGCATTTGACAAAACAGTCACTTGCCGCCGATACATATCTAACCTAACCTTTGTGGTCACATATCTAACCTAACCTAACTTAACCCATGTAACAAGCCCATGTCATCTATGTACAATTTTAATATGTCACATTTTAGGCACAAATACGTTTTTATAAACAAAAGTTTGTAAAATAATACGTTTACCAAAGTGATCTTTAGCTGAAATTAATGGATACAATATAAACTTCCACACGTATCGTGTGAACAATGTAATATTTTCTCTATTATCAAACCCAAAGTTCCATCAACCTGTATTTAAACTGTGCACTTTCAATTTATACTTATACGTATACCTCTATACAAACGGGGCCGAGACGGGACGGCTACAAATGTCGCGGTCAGTACCCCCCACCCCCCACTACGGAGCTACGCCGCCGTAGCCGGTGCTACGACCGCCACGGATGAAATGTGCTAGCATTTAAAGTTACAGATAGTGCTCGTGTGTTTAAAATTGACTTCAAATTTAATTTAAAAGATGTAATTTAGGTCTAACTTACTACAATTAAGAAGGGAATGTAATGAAATAGTCGAATAATTAAGCTAAAAGTGCAATTAAGATGTAATTACACTAATAACTACTGTTTATTATATCTGCTCTGTGACATAGGTGACATGGGAATATTTTTACTTGTGTTTTTTTAATTGATTAAACTAGTAATAGGTTGATAGAGCAAAATGGTATCCATTGTTTCTTTGTCACTGATAAAAGTAGATAAAAATACAATTACATAACATTCCATCTCAATTGAGCTCACTCATTTTAGGTCACACAACTTAATAAAAAATAACCCTTAATGGTGTGGTTTTCATCATTTGATAAATTTTATCCATTTAGCTTGATAAGTTATAGTCCATTGATGTATGATCCCAAGTTGTTTACATGGAACAATCAATTAGAGAAAATGTCTCGAACTGGCCGAATGGCCAATAAAGCCAAATGGCGCTCGCACAACTCTACAACTGTGTTGTAACAAATACTTAGTACTAATACTACGTAATTTTATTTATGCTTTTAAAATTCCTTGCTTAATTATTGAGATCAGCAGTAATATTATTCTAACTTATTATTAGCAGTTAGTATACGTAGTTATTAGTAGCGGATCTGATAATATTATAATTTCTGAGAAATACTGCAAACAACTCAAACAGATACTAAAATGTAGGAAATACCGCAAAAGGCAAAAGAAAAAGCTGTATGTTAATGATTTAACTCTAGACGTTGTTTGAAAATATCTAATTAACAGAATTTTCATTGTTACTATAAAAATCCAAGACACCCACGATAAAAAGAGTGACCCCTACTTACAGAGTTAATATCTTTAAAACGGTTCAAGCAACTTAAATGAAAGTTAGCTAAGAACAAAAATGCATCCAAATCAGTCCATCTGTTTGAGAGCAACGATTCTACCGACAAATAAACATACGCAGACACCAAGCCAAGTTCAAATACTGATTTCCTCTGTACTGGTAAATCATGTACCTATTTGAAATACTAACAATAGTTTGAAAATAAACGTTTTGTATTTGTATAAGCGTACAAAAAAATACGTATTTTCTATTATATATTATTAACAAAAAAAACTTTAAGAAAATACCTGTTAAAAGTACCCGTTCCATGCCACCTCAAATAAAAGTGCCTCCCCTCCGTGATATTTTTCCTGGAGGTGGAAAAGGGGGGAGGTCAAGATAAATTGAACGGATATACGTAAGTTTACGAGGCTATTAGTATGTTTGCTGTTTCGGCCATTCATTTTTGCCGACGACGAGTTGGCCGAATCGCCAAATATGTTGTCGTTACTCGTTGTATACAGGGTGATGTTTTTAGCTTATATTTTAAGGTAAGGTTACATATGGTGAGATATAATGTTATGTTCAATATTATTAAAGCGATATAGCCAAATGGTCCAGAAAAAGAAGGCGTCGTATCGTATCAGGGCCTTTATTCCTTTACCGTTACCGTTACCTTTGTTGAACTGTTGTGGTATCGTTTTTAACTCGGTCGCCATGTCTGTCAAGTAAATAGGAGCTATTGTGACGTTGACAGTACGATAACACATTAAAGACATTATGGTTTTACCCTGTCGAATAGAGACCCAGTGTGTTAAAGAGAAGGCTCGGATTAGGAAAGAATGGAAATTAATCCACAGACAGGAGATGAATCTTAATGTGTAAAAATCCTTATACTTTGATTAATATGATAAATGCCAAAAGTGTTTTATTTGTTTAGTATTTATGGTTCAACGCCTCAACGGATTGACATAAGATTTGGTATATGTATATATACGTATAGGGTGATTCACATATCATGCAACTAAATGAAAGCATTCGTCAATTGTTTTGTAGCAAGATTCGTGTCTCTCCCTATATAAAACCCGGAGATGCGGATAGGGTCTACCGAAATGTTGGCCAGTTAGCGAGGGAATAGCGATCAATGATTGCTACGTGGACAGTGGCGAGCAAAAGTAGCAATGGATTAATTGACATTATTTCGACATAAATATAGATTTATCTCTAATTAAATTAGAAAGAATAAGATTAGAAAAAATTAGAAGAAATATTTAATATTTACTTTTGTTACTGTTAGATGACTTAGAATATTCTTTCTAAGTTAAAAATAAAAATAAATCTACGTATGAATGTTGTTTGCAAGACATCTGTGTCGCTTACACAGTTTAGAAACTGGAAAACTTACAAAATAAAACATCTTAATGGCACTTGCAGCGGAACTTTGGGATGCTATGCGTTTATTATTTGCGTAATAAAGAAAAGTTTGGGAACCATATTGTTTTCTCGGAATTTGGGTGATGTGAGAAGTTTGAGAATGTAGTTCATGGTTTGATTAGCATTTTTAGGGTGAAAGCAACTTTGTTGTTTAGTATTGTGAGTTACTGACATCGTCCGCTATGACGTCGTCGTTTGTTATACAAAGAGTAAGAAGGGTTTTCCTTTTTTCGCACCGGGCTATTGTAGTATTTCTAGTTACATTCTAATAAGGTTTTTGTTCTATATAATTACCCTTGCGTGAAAAATTGTGTAACCGCATCAAAATCCGTTGCGTGGTTTAGGAGTTAGTGGATATACAGAACAACAGATATACGTGAAAAGCGACTGTTTTATACTTAGAGAAAGAGAAACAACTAGCTGTTCACCGCAACTTCATCCGCGTAGAAATCTTTGTAATCTGCCCAAATGTCATGCCGAATGGTTGAGGCCTTTCACCGTCAAATATCGCATTTAAAATATTAGCTAGGACTCAAATTAATATTTATAAAAGGCCTGTGGTCCTAGACAAGATGTATTGCGAGAACCTTATCGTTCTCAAAAATATAAGACTTGCTGTTTCTAGCTGTTCTCCGTCCGCGTAGAAGTCGTTTGTCGCTATTTCCCCGAGAACTGTCCAATTTTCCGGGACGAAATTGTACTTTTCACAATCGTGTTATAATAGAGAGCTTTTTAGTCGAGTACCGTGTTTAGGCCACGAAGCTTGCTGAGTGGCCTAAGTAAGGTACGAGATTATAAAGTTTGATTATGACACTAGTGAACTATACTTTTTGTACGAGTTTATTAAAATTAATAATTTAAATCATTAATACGGGTACCTATATAAGAAAACTAAATATCGTAAGTACTATATTGTCTAATTCTACTAACCGACTTCTTTTACACAAGATAATTGAAATAGTTATTTCTTGAGGAGTTAAAGATGTTTCGTCACTGTCACTACTCATTTTCTTAGTTTATATTTTAACTTTTTAAGCTTAAGGTCTGGTTTTTACTTCCACAGAAAAAACGTAAACTTCTTAGCTTTGAAAAGAAAAGTTATCACACCACCGGCGTCCGTAATGTTGCAGTACTGTGCCAAGCTAAAAATACTGGCCAATCACAAAAATGGTTTTTTTTTATGCCCTGGATACAGCAGCAAGTTTAAGTAGATTTTTGACAGATGACGCGATGCTGCTACGTTCCAAAACGCCATACATTGGCAATTTTGTACCGCATCGAGTCTCCTTAAACAAGGGCACATATTATTTAAATACGAAGTTCCATTTTCTATTTTTTTCGGTTGTCTAGAGCGTATCGAAATAGTTATTTCGGTTGTTCCGTAAGTAACATAGACTATTCAACGATGAAAAGAGTTACGTTACAGTATTCTCTTTGCAAGCAGATTTTAATCGACGAGTACAAAAAGTATCTTATGACCTTTCCCAGGACTTAGAAGTTAACTCCATACAAAATTTCATCAAAATTGGTTTCGATGCTTAGCCGTGAAAGTAGGACAAACAAACAAACACACTTTATTTATAATATTAGTATGGATGTGGATTGACGTAGTTGCCAGACGGTCGCATCAAGCGTTCACGTCAATCCACAACATTTGATTTTTTTTAAAAATCGTTTACGTCCACGGTATCTTGTCAACGGCCTCCGGTAGGTACTATAGATAACTTTGAAAGAGAATAGCAAAAAGTTATCAGTAATTGTTTATATTGGTCAATTATTAGAATCGAATTTAAAATTAAATCTGTAACCACAAGAACCTCTTCAATTGAATTTCCCCTTAAAAACCCTTTATTTAATGTAATGTACCTTGCAAAATATCAAATTAAAATTCATAAAGAAACTAGATCACGGTATAAATACTTAATCCGTCGAGGAAACTTAATATAAAATTTAAAAGCACGCTTTACATAATAACGTACATAGATGAGTCCGTATAGATAATCTCCGGTCACCAAAGCAACGATTACTAGGCAACGGGGATTAGACTGTATAGGTGTAGTTATAGAGTATGATTTCCCCTGACAAAAGTGCAAGGGGCTTCTGGTTGCAGACATGGAGTTACTGGATGGTCAGAAATATTAAAAATGGAAGTGGTTTTTGAAAAAGTAACGATTTAAAAAGTAAGAACTAATGGCACCGAAAAGTTTTGTGTACTAATTAAATGTACCTATCGATTACATCGATTATTCGATATTGTTGATTCTCCATACCTCCTTAGCCATATATTTCTAAAATGCTCGTGTTTGAGAACTCGCTCCAAAAACTTATTTGCTACAAAATTCTGTAAGAATAATTATTCAAAAAATCGATTTGTGATCAGCGCGTGTTCGACCCATAATTGTAAGTACAGCCATACCGACATATTCCATGATACTTATAATAATTATGTTAACGCTATAAGAGAAACCGTGTGATTTTCATGTTTTTCAATGTTTAATTTTCAATTTCTAATTACTTATGAGCTTATGACTCTTTTGAACCTTGCGTTGGACACAAGGCACAAGCTTAGCTGCCTTTGTGAATCTGATTCCAAAATATGTATATGTGTACATTAGTGAAAACTTTATTGGCTTGTGAGCTACCCATTTTTGTCATAATATTTTATGTACTATTGTATGCTGTTTGTTTTCCTCAATAAATAAAATAAAATAAATTATATTGGACATTTTATGTTAGTATATTCCATAAAAGTATAATTATTTGTATTATTTTTCAGATTATAGATAAGTTAAGTACCTTTATGAAACTGTTAAATATATTGGAAAACCCACCATGTAAATTCGTTGTTTATGGGCAGATTAAACAGAAAACATGACGACGGTACCGTATAAAAATAATAATACACATCATCACCACTTTTGAATTGCTGCCGCTATAAGTCGGAATTTGCGGTTAATGTTGTTATTATTTATATACACAGTTAATATTTATATGTACAATTTGTTATCTTTCCTAATAAATAATAACTATTTTAAAATAACTGATGCATCACGTCATGACGTTATGGCCTCCCGAGTCCCCAGGTTTGTCATAATAGCAAAGAAATGTCACCCTATAGTTAATGCCACAAGATTGCAATTACAATGTTCCTAAAATAAATATTGGGTCTTACAAGGATAAAGCTAGTGTATGATGTAATGTCAGTTGCGAAAGCCTTTTTTAACTATACCCATTTACTGCTGGGTCAAATATTCAATTTTTTTTTTCTATCATTAAAGATATGAAGTTATACTCAATATTCTTAAGACAAAAAAGAATGAGAGATATGACATTAATGGAACGTGCCATTAATTAGTACATTGTCGTAGAGGGTAGAAAATACGCAACTTATGGACGAGGCATATAGAGGCCCAAAACGGAGTTGAAGCTCCTTTAGTGTAAGTCTATTAATTACCCTTTCTGCCGAGGGAGACAAACATGGCCGAGAATTCTAATAAAATGCACGAGTATCAGAAATAACATTGTTGTTATTCTACTAACAATATAAAAACGAAAGTGTGAGTGTGTATGTGTGTTAGTTTGTTAGTCTTCAAATTGCAACTACTGCAGATGCTGATTTGGATGAAATTTGAATTGTAAATAGCTTATACCCTGGATTTACACATAGGCTGCTTATCATCCCGGAAAAAATATTTTCTCGAGCGCATAACGATAATAAAAATCTATGTGGACTGTCTATGTAGCTGTTGAAGACCTGTTATTAACATGGCAACGCTCATTGCAGAACTGTCATTACCTAACCTTTCGTAACGCTATTAGTGGCATTCTAATACTGTACGCTGTATTACAATATTAACCGGGTAAAAAGTGGGAAGTACGACATTAGAAAAAAAAAAACCCGTGTCCTTCCAGCAATGTAACTCCACGTTCGCAAAGGTAGCGGGACAGTTAATATATTTGAAGTAAGGTAGAAAAAGGGTTTCTTGTACTATCTTTGTGTGGGGATGCCCTTTAGTGGGATCTAATAAAACCTTGTTACGGCCAAAGGGATACCAATCCTGATATTGAAAGTGTTCTTCTACATGATATAGAATTTAGGGGCTTCTTTCTGATATTAAATCGAGGGAAATCTTATTTCTACAATATTGTGTCTGCGGCGGTCTTGCTTTGTTGTCTATGGTTGTTGGGAAGCCTTTTCGGTCGGTCGTGATTTGTCTATGAGTTTAACATTGTGCTTGAAATTCAAATCTGAAGTTTTACCTTTTGTAATATTATACAATAACGAATGGGTTTCTAGGCCACTATGGAACTATGTCAAACTAAAATAAAAAAAAAAATAGTTTTCGATTTGTTACGTCACTTTAAGATAGTTCAATAGTGACCTAGAAAGCCATTTGTTGGAATGTACATATTTTGTTACTTTTTTATTTATTCAAACGTAAACATCTTTCTTTCTCTCTCGACTTCAGTATTTATTGATAAGCTAATTTAGAAAGCGAAATGAATACGAACTCATTCGAGAAAATACGATATCTGTAAGGTTACTAAGATTATACTCGTAGTACAGACGTAAAATAACTTTGCAAAGCAAACTTACCTCGTCATGGTTATTTTCTATTCCTTCGAGAACTGTCCAATTTTCTGGGATAAAAAGTATCCGCTGTCCTTTGCCGGGGCTTAAACTATCTCCATACCCAATTCCATCGAAATCAGTTCAGCGGTTTAGCCGTGAAAGCGTTACTCATAGAGTTACCTTCACATTTACAATGTGCAATCAAAGCATTTTTCACATCACCTATTCGGAAAGGGGAATTTTGTTCCCTGCTAGGAGGGATCAAAGTGACACTTTTAATATTAATAATAATATCACGGGACAATGTCACACAAATTGACTTAGTCTCAAACTAAGCTTTAGGCTTGTACTATGGGTACTAGACAACGATAAACATACTTATATAGAGAAATACATACTTAAATACATCCAAGACTCAGGAACAAATACTCATGCTCATCACACAAATATTTGCCCTTACCGGGATTTGAACCCAGAACCTCCATCTTCGAAGGCAGGGTCACTACCAACGAGGCTAGCGTGTCGTCTTTTCTGTTCAAGGACATTTTGTTACCTGTTAAATTTGATAATTTCGGAACTTTTAGAGAGTGTAAATAATTAGTTTCATCACTAAGATCTTTTATTTTCCTCATAGGTGATGTGAAAAGCAGTGTGCCACACGGTACCAAAATTATTTCCACCTTGGGGGCGTTAACACTTGCATCCCTCACTACGGTCAGGACTTAATCTACGCCCTCGCCGTAAATATGTCGCTTTGCTCCCTTGTGTCACAAATACTATTTTATTAAGCACGACAATATTATGCGTAATGGCACCTACACCGGCAAATAAAAAAGTCGTGCACCTCTTCTTAACTAGTAAGCAGTTAGTAGCCAACGCCAACGTAATTGCAAAATCACCTTTACTTTGCCCCATTAATGACAAAATCGCGGCTAACAATGTTTTTTTTTCAATTAGCACCATTCCTGGTCACTTAACTAACATCTCAAATGTCATTGTAAAATAGAACTTACCCCGTTGAGGATAGAGTGCTGGGGTGTAGTTGCATTTGCGCATGCGCCACTGGCCGAGACTACCTGACCGCGGCCGGACACTGATCAATATTAAAGTCCGAGGGAGGATGCTGGGGGATGTCTGTTTGTCTGTTACATATCTCTAGAGCGGATAATACCGCCAGAATGTAATCCTACCAAAACATAAATGTAAAAATAGGCCAAGTTCTCATGTGCTACCAAAAGTAATGACAGGTATCTAAAAAGGTAAAAAGGTGCCAAGTTTGGCACTAGATTGTTTACAGACATTTTGAAACTAAATTTGGCAGCTTTCAGTATCATAACGTAAAGAAAATATACTATTTTGCGATCAACGGTAGAAATCTTTGTAGTTTTTGGATTTAGACATTTACAATTACTTTTTGTCAGTATCAAATAAGCTGGTTTTAGAAATAAGATAAAAACCTTGATTTTATAACTGCGCATTGAGAACATACTCGTAAGTTTAAGTGTTGTGTAATAAACTCGGGTTCCTAGCTGCACTGGAAAAAATAAAAAAAATGGGAAACAGAAACTGAATGGGTTCGTGTAAATATATATACTGCAGTGTCGCTGGGTTGTTTTTTCTTCGAACTAGTTCGGACACACTGCCGTGTCTAAATTAGCTGACGGTATACTAATTGGATATAAAAAAAACCCTTATATAATGGCAACTCCATACTTTCAAAGCTGATATTTCTTAAACGGGCCAAGATTTGAGCTGCGATGCTATAGAGAAACATACAGATGCACAGACACACAGATACACATCTTAAACTTATAACATCCAGTTAATGGTGTACAAGTTACATTTTTCTCGACGTTTCAACTGTTACAAAAGATGTGGTCACTAGAAGACTAAGGTGGAGGGTGTTTGTATGCTCTATCGTGCGAGTGTTTCGAGCTACTCGCGCTTAGTCTTATTTTTGTTCATTCACATCGTCAATATACTCTCAGATAAATCATCGGGTATTATATTATTATGAGTGAAAATCTCGTAACTTGAAAACAATGAATTTATTTTTGGTGACACGTGAGACCGTGTGTACTAATTATTACACCTGAATTATAAAATCTGTTTTCTTCCACTTCTTCAAACGCTCCTTCATACCGGAGGATAGTGAACACTGGTTGATTTGATATAGCCCTAACCACTTGGTGGAGTTGTTGAGGTGGCTCTTTGACATCGTCAGAACTTCTAATTGGTTCCCTCAGGCGCAACTACAGTTTCAGAATATTATATACTAACTGAAAAAAGTTGATTCTTTTCCCGAAAATGCGAGGTCTTCGTCTTTTTCTTTTTTATTAACAGCGGTCTACCGTGGCTTCGCAAATGAGAGGTCAAAAAGAAAGGTTTTACATATGATAAAAAAAGAAAATTTGTACTACTAAACTATAGAGCTTAATCTATGAAACACTTTGGCGAGTGTGTTCTATTTATCTATGTAATAAACACATCAAACATGTCTAACGATCAAAATATCCGTATATTATTTTGATACTTTGCAACGCTTCGTAACGCAGTAAACCGAAAACATTTATAAAAAAGGTGTAGATATTTTTGAACATAGTAATTTTTAAAAATATATCTAAACACTGCGAAATCTATAGTAGGTACTTAACTAAACTTATCTAACTTTACTTGATATTAATTATTTTCCACCATAACAAAACACAGCTCTATACAATTCCACCTCAACTCACCTTTTGCGGACACTACGGGGGAGGGTCCAAGAGAAATGACGACCCTTAACTAACACACACACACGTATCCACAGTCCTGTGTGTGTGCGTAGCTCTTTGAGCTGCGCCAGTGTGCGTGTCCAGTTTCCGTGCGCTTGGGTTTTGTTAATTTAATTATAGTACAAAAAGATTAAGGCAAAGGACGTGCGCATTAGGCCTTTGCGTTGTATAGTTGTAGATATGTTTCGGACTATGTTAGGGGTTTACGTATATGTGCGGGTCTATTTGGGTTTTAGATAGCTATGCGTGTATTATTATTTTATTGTTATTAGAGCCGGGTTCACGTTTATTAGATGGACAAATAGCTTACGTCATCGTGTTAATAGTGATAAATGAATTAGACATGTGGCATAAATAACTCTTAGTTGAAGAAGAATATTGAAGAAAATAAAATATGCTGAACGGAGTTTTGTATTTATATTCGTATTGACTGAGCTCGCTTGTGTAATGCTAACGTCAGATTTTCTTTAAATACACAGACGTGTAATAAAAATCGGCCACTGTACATATTGATTTACGTACCTTTAAACCGTTTTCTTTTCTCTTGAGTGCACTTAACATAATGAAATCATAATACCTTTCAGTAATATTAATATTTTTCGGTAACAAAAACACACAGGCAATAAGTCTTAACTCACAGCGATACGTAAGAGCTCAGCAAAAGCTGTATGAAAAAACAACATGGGCAAAAATACATTTACTCCATAAAAATACTTCCGAGTAAAGATAGGATTTCGTAAAAACATCTCATAGGAAACTACATAACACATGTTTGTCTTGAAAACAGTGGGCCATTCCCGGCCACGCCAAGGAATATAAAAAGTAAGTCGATAGCTTACAGGAGGAATTTATACTTTTGGATATTCGAAATATGTTCACGCGACCAACCAACCTAGACCTCTGTCCCCGCTCTTGCTCCCTACAAACTACGGACTCTAAGGGGTTTTAAGAAGAGAGTATAGAGCTCTTTGTAAACTGGTATAGTGAATACTGAATATATCGTATAAATTCAACCCACGGGTGAACATAACCGCGGTAGTCTCGGGTTGTTTTCACATAATAGAGCCATTTTCTTTTGTTTTTGTAACGTATCACGCGTAGGTAGGCAGACAATGAAAACAAAAGGTGGTGACTTAATTCTAAGCATTTTCGGAATGAAATAATGTCGCGGGTGATTGAAAAACATAAAGGAAAATCAATATTGAATATATTTACTGATAATTATTATAAAATGTAAGTTTTTTATTAGTATCTGGTACCTGGCTGAAGCACCAAAATCATAATCTAGGCGACAATGCCAGTAAAAGTCACAAAGCACCGGTAGCCATAGGCTCACTCTCATCGCGTATTACAGCATAAACAAAATTTGTGTGACCTGGAATAAAAATACCCTCCACGTATAAGTAAAAAGGTATACCAATAACGTGTAGAAAAAGTACTGACATGCAGACTATAGCGTTAATTAATAAAGTGCGTTTAAAATATTGACACTTTGTGACGTCGTCGTGACTCACAATTAGATCCTTATTCATGACGTAAAACCGTACACCAATGTTTTTTCCTCTGTACATGTGTACAATTACATGTAATATAATCTTGTGGTATTCAAAAACAGTTTACCGACTTGTTCACTGTTGTAACATGACTGTGTGCGAGTGCAACACGTACACTAGTGTATTTACTTTTGTACACACGTGTACATGTATGCAACTAGAAACACGTAGCGCATTGGAATAAAATTAGCAGCCGCACGAAGCGAGTCCGGCGGCAAACGGAATTTAGTTCCGTTCAGTTGCGGCCTTTGGCAGCTGGCTGGCTGGGGTGACCAGGGACAAATGGAATAGGACATGTAGCTTGGAACGGGTTAATATTGCAGCTATACAGGAAAATGAGTCGTGTTTTGTATGAACGCGTAGGAATATGACAACTGTTGTTGGTGTTGGCGTTTTATAAACGTTACAGGCTGCTTTAGCGTTTAAAGTTACGTTGATATTTAAAAAACGTAGCGTTGGCGCAAGGTGGAATAGCGAAATCCTATGTATAGAAAATAATTATCTTGTAAATATTTAGATATGAACCTGTGATATAATATAAATACATAAAATAAGAAACTGACTGACTGGCTGACTGACATATCAACGCACGAGATAAACCGCAGGGTTGCTAGAGATTCCAAATTTGGCTTGTAGGTTCTCTATGAGGTCTAGGGGTGGAAATTCATCTCCTAAAAGGGTGAAATGGGGGTCCAAAGTCCACAAGACTGCTGGACATAGATCCTAGGGGTGGTCTAAGAAGGGATTTATGGAAATTCATCCTCTAAGGCGTTAATAGGGGGACTAGCGGGAAACATTCTAAGCGTTAGAAGTCAAAAGTTAAAGTTGGTAGTTAGAATAAAACGTTATTGAAAATAATATTAACACCTAGTCACAATTGATAATTTCACATGAGATTTCAAAATTCTTGTTGCTGAGTGTGTTTTACAAAAGTAATCTAATCACACTGCGATGTTAGACGTCCTGTAATTTCCCGAGTCATGGTTACCGCCGATTGGAAACTTGCTGAAATACAGCGCAACTTGTTACCGGTCTGTTGCTACAAATTGCTAATACTCCCCCTTTACCTAAATTTTACTTTTCACCTCCATTTCTCACTCGGTTTGGTTCGGAACTATCGTTGTTTAGTTCAGACAAAAAGTTTAGTTTTGAGTATTTAAATTACGGAACCAAGTCCATTTAAAAGTAAGTAAAGTAAGTTGATTTTTGAATGGTTTGTTGATTATACGAGTAAGTTGTAAATTAGACGAAGAATGATGAACTACTATGGCTTACTTTCACCTCATTAACAATACTAAAAAATATATCTAAAAAGGTACAATGACAAGTATTATACTTATTCATTTCATTAGCAATTTTGTCAAGTCATTGAAACAAAACGTTTTCAGCTCTCTCATACATTCTTGACATTTTAAGAGCTACTTGAGTACTTCCCAGAAAAGTTAAACCTGGCTTAAGCCATACTTTACTTTAACATTTTTTCTGAGAATCTGACGTTATTAAACTCAATAACAGTATTTTTTTTATTACATACTTCAAATAAAATAATGATATCAAAATACTGACTTCTGCGACTTTATCATGCTATTTCCCGGTATTTAACCATTATGTAACATTTTTGCCGCGGTGACCCTCCTCAAGCGCTATCTCTGTCCGAGTGACAACGGTGCGTCATTTCTTATGTGTCACACTTTTCGGCTAAGCCCTGCCATTGTGCCTGCGAAGACACTCTCAGGGAAATACTGGCTCACAACAAAACTTTGTAACTGGCTGGCAAGGAAATACTTAAAATTAGAACAGGTTTAATATTTACTCTTTCAAGAGCCATTAATTGAAGCAATGGCCAGGAACGTTTGAAAAATTTGAAATTGGCATTCGTTATATATTTAGGTCGCTTAAAATTTTACATAGGTATTTATTTTAGAACTTAAACAGAGGAGAGTGGAAGAAAAAAACATGCATTGCGACTCCGTTTAGTGTGGGATAAGGGCAAGAAGATGATGATGAATTGAGTACTGAAACAATTACTGAGACTTTTAAAAGGTTAAATCTACTTATTTAAGCAGAAATAAAGCAAAACATCCAAAAGAAATAAAGTAAAAGCATTAACTAATAATACAACTTATTACATCCCTTACCTTTGTGCAGCCCCGCACGCGTTAGCACAAAAAATGCACCAGAAATAACAAAAAAAGGGGTGGCGGGTGGACCCACCCCCGACCAACCCCCTCGTATCTTTGCACTCGCCATGGTTAATCTACTCATCGGAAGAACAACTTATATCCAAAAACTGAGCATGTTAAATTCAATTCAATTGGGATGTATTAGGGGCGGATTTTGGGTTGTGAAGTTTGAGGTTTGTCCGTAAAGGTCCAAAACAAGAGACAACGGGGAGAGGTCTACCTAAAAACGTGGAAACTCTGATGAATGTCCCCCATTAGATGTTATTTATTTAGAATGTGGCGGAGGGACTCCGTTTAACTCTGCCGGAGTTTACTTAGGACTTGCATTGGGTTAGCTGCTAGTGACAAATAGCGGTGATTCCGCGGGTCCAGTTTTTTGGGTTTAGCCTTATTATGGTGATTTGTATGTTGCGTCTTTCGACGGGTTTCGGAGGGTATTGGATTGATGTTGATAGGTAAACTCAGTTAGTTGTGCTTAACTAAAGGGGTAGCAAAGCCACAGTAAGTTAGGGTAGATATATGTATTTAGTAATATTGAGGTTAAAAATATAATGGCTTTTTCATGCTTGTTTAATGCAATTGTATTTTTAATATTATTGTTATAGGTTGTCGTAAGACTATACTTTTTACAAAAAAATCACGACATGAACTTCAGGATGTTTTCATACTGTCTCTGCCTCAAACAAATTACTGCATAAATTCAAATTCAGAACAATAGAACTCGTTTAAATTTCGAACGTCCGCAACAGAAACAGAAGAATACTCGTTCCAATTTCAAAGTAGTTTCCATCTGTTCAATGGGACGTAAGTACTAAGGATCCGCCGGTCCGCGGAGTGCAGGCCGCTCATAATCCCGCCCTAATGCCCTGTCCTCTGCAACGGACATTTCCATTTATTATTGAGCACTTAATTTATGTGTTTTGTTATGGACCGACAGCCGAGCTCGCGCCAATCTAAATGGCAAGGATTTGTCTGATGTTAACCAAACAAAAACAACCCTCCATTATAGAATTAGAGTATAAAAGTATTGTAGGCTATTGTGGCGGTTGAAACGTTATGGCTTTAAGCAAAGAAATCGCTTCATCGGACGCTTTAAAATAAAAGCAGTCTAACAATTAGAGACTTTTTTGACATCGTCATAGCGTTTATTTTGTTTTGAATACTATAACCCGCTTTGAATCTTTTTGCACTGACAAATATGATATTTTAAAAGTAGAGTATTCGCGCGGCTTTGCGAGCGTAGACCTTAATTTTATTTCTCAGGGCATATTATTGGATGTCGTTAGAGATTTTTAGGATGTTTTAAGTTCGAGTCCTTCACTTAAGGATTGTTTAGACAATGTACGCGGCAATCCGTTCGCTTCAGAGGCAGGTTTTGTCAAAAGGGGTGAAATGACATTCGGGATAACAGTAAATCCGGGGACTTAGGAGGTCATTTTTCAAAATAACCATTATTATATTCAACTTCGTAATAGTATTTTTGATTAAAATAGAGATTTAACTAAACAAAAGGACGAGAGAGTCGGTGGCGTAGTGGCTTGAGGTATCGACTCGAGATAGCAGGGTACCGAGTACGGTTCCCAGTGGAAGCCGCGTACCAATAATATTTTCTAGCATAAGGTACACTACCTGAGAGCTTTCTCTGGTAACCGATGCTTTGACGACGAAGGTTAAATATCGTGAGGAAACCTGCACATGCCAAGTAAATGTAAAAGGAGAGTAATAGCATAAAAGATACAGGGTCGCAGTGTAACTGTTGTAGATAAGAGAAGATTTAACCTCGAAAGGCCCGATGTGCAATAGGATGTACATAGTCAAACCAATTTAATTGAAACTGCACTGTAATGAAAAACAAAAGTTATCTTTGTTTAAAGGTTGGAAATGGCATTATGGAGCAAAAGTATTTGAACTTTATTTCCTTGCTGCTAGGTACAAATTCCCATTCAGTAGAGTCTGCCTATTTCTAGTATGGTGGGACTTACGAGGTTAATAAGATAACTGTCTACTTTACAATCAAATCAGATTCTATAAAATAAATTAATTTATTTACTATTATACACTTAAGTACCTAAAGTATAACTTGTAATAAAAAGGGCGTGAGCACAGTTTGCCGGAGTTTAAGCTCACTTTTGGTCGGTCATGGAAAGGTTTCATATAATGAAGGTAAACCTAAATAACTTTATAATAACTTAGTCATAAAACAAGTAAACATCGTATCTTGTTTAAAGGAAACGGTTTCTGTAGGAGAACTTATCATAGATAAGTATAGTATTCTTGTGAGCATTCTGAGTTTTTAACACGTTTTTCTGCTCAATTACAACATCATGTTTTTATTTTATACGTATTGCTTTATATAATGATAGTATTATCATAAGCAATATTAAAAACAATATTGGCTGTTGAGTTTTTTGCGGGGTCTCTTCTTAGCAGTGGTGTCCTCTTGGAAACCGTTGATTGATTTTTGATGTATAAAAGTGTCCGTGGTGCGGTCTATAAACATATTTTTTTCTTATAAGATTGTCACCAAGATTGTCATACTAACATTTTGACGTAGGTACCGTCGTTACGTTACATGTGGAGCTAGCCAAGATGCAAGCGCTACTAACGTTTTTCTTTTCTATCACTCAAAATGTATGGGATGACATTCTCGTGCGTTACGATAAACCACATAGTCAACTGTCATACCATACATTTTGAGCGATAGAATTGAAAAACGTTAGGAGCGTTTGCGTCTTGGCTAGGGCCTCTGTTTAATCAAATGAAGCATACAATAGTAATATTTCGTCACAGACGTATATTTTCTTTACATTATATTGATACATGCAAACAAAACCGCCTACTTTTACCTCTCGAAAAATACTAAATGAGCCAAAGTGGTTTGTTACAATATTCCTTGTAACGGCTCAGAGCATATCGTCGTCCCCGGAGAATAAAATCGCAATGCGATATAGCCATAGTTTTATTGTTATTGCATATTCCGCTTCTCCGTAATGTAATGCATATAGTGATTTTTTTACATATTTTTCCTTATTATTTTTACGAAGTTATGCGATTTTTAATTTTTATTCGTTGGTAATATTTTCCATTTTCTTTCCGTAAATAATACTGTAACAACACTTTGGTTAAGCAAAACATAATCTTCATTTTGGTAAAGACCGTTTGCGATACTGTCACGGATACAAAAAGGCTCGCGACCTTTCGTAACAACCTTTACGATTTTATTCGTCTGAAACTTAATTACAATGACATCAGTAAAAATCTTAACTATTTAAAAGTATTTGTGTTATTTCTGTAACCATCATTTAACATATATTTATAGTAAAAATACAAAACGTAGCCGATCGCATTCGTACTTTATGAAATGTTTTTGAAAAGTTAAATATCGCAATGGAAAATAACTATTATTTTGTTGTAATCAATTACTATTACACAATAAATTACGTCAGGCAATGATATGAAACGATACTAAAACCTTAATGTTTAATAACAACATCGATACTTTACCGTTTTAAGTATCATTTTTTGAGTAGTCGTTACTCCCTACTGCTTTCTCTTTTCAACGTTATGCTTCTCAATTCGAGTAATAATGCTATTTTACTTTCATTCGGCGTCGCGAGGTGGAGGTGTGCGGATGCTTCTGAGATTTATTAACGTTTAGGATCGATCCCAGGGACGTAATGAGTCATTACAACAGTGGGCCCTAGAAATAGAAAAATTGGTCAGAAAAGCGTACCAAAGCGCGTCGGCTTCATTTGTGGACAGCATGCTAGTACAGGCCTTCATCGACGGGATCCGTGATTTGGAAGTCAGAGCTGCTGTGCGACTAGGACATCACGGGAGCCTGAAAGATGCAGTTGCCCACGCCTTGGAAGTGGAAGCTGTACGCCAGGACTCAAGGCCTTTTAGGGTGCGAGAAGTTTCGACCAGAGATTCGACTGCTCCTCGCCGTGAATTTGGACCAAGGTGCTACTGGTGTGGAAAATGCGGCCACTTGTAATCCAGTTGCCCGAAGAGAAATAGACCGCACCGAGATCCAGGCCCAACGGAGAGGCCGGAGTGCTGGCTGGTGGTCAAAATGTCCCAGTTATGATCTCACAGGTGAATGATGGGAATAGTCTGGTCGTCAAAGGAGAAATTGTTGGAATACCATGTCACCTTACTATCGACACCGGAGCTTCTCGGACTGTGATCAGTTCTCGGCTACTGAAGCAATTAACCAGGGATCATCTACTCCGACCTAAGCATCTTCAGCTGCAAACGGCTTCCGGCCAGTTCATTTCCGTCCTGGGGGAGCAAGAAGTGGCGGTGCAAATTGGTGAAAAGTACTACTGGCACAAAGTCATCGTCGCTAACATCATCGACGATTGCATTATTGGACTAGATTTTATGAGAAAACATGGCTGCAAAATCGACTTGAAAGGTGGAGTCCTGAAATTCGGGGTTGATGAAGTCCCCATGGAAGGTGGAGTGAGTGGACAAGTCTACTGTGCTAGAAGGACCATTCTCCAACCAAGATCGCAAGCCCTTGTTCCTGTGAAATTACCGCACTATACGGGACGGGGATCTCATCGCTGCGTATTAGTTGACAAAATTGAGGGTAGTCAACCGATGGTATCCAGACAGATCCTGAGAAGATAAGCGCCGTTAAGGATTGGCCGACACCGAGGGACAAGACGGCAGTTCGTGCCTTTTTGGGACTTTGCTCGTACTATCGACGTTTCGTGAAAAACTTCTCAGATATAGCGAAGCCCTTGCACCAGCTGACAGAAGAAAAACGTCGATTCGACTGGAATGACCAGTGTGAAACAGCTTTTGCCAATCTCAAACAAAGGCTTTGTGAAACTCCTATATTGGGATATCCAGTCCCTGATACTGATTTTATTGTTGACACGGACGCGAGTAATATTGGTATCGGAGGAGTCTTGTCACAAAAGAAAGAGGACCAGGAAGTTGTAATTGCCTACTTTAGTAAATCACTATCAAAACCAGGGAGAAATTACTGCGTCACTCGGAGGGAATTGCTGGCAGTTGTCAAGACGTTGCAGCATTTTAGTAAATATCTGCTTGGGAGCAAATTCCGTATCAGGACGGATTACGCTGCTTTAAAATGGTTGTTGGAGTTTAAAAATCCTGAGGGTCAAGTAGCGCGCTGGATCGAACAACTACAGGAATATGACTTCATCATAGAACATCGCAGTGGAAAATCACACGGCAACGCTGACGCCCTTTCCCGAAGACCTTGTCCGGATGACTGTAAACATTGTTTGAGGCAGGAGGGCAAAGATTGTGTGAAGATGTTGAGAACTGACACTGTTAGCGACGAGTGGAGTAATGAAGTCATGCAACAAGCGCAGCTAGAAGATAAGGACATCAAACCCATTTATGATTGGATTAAAGCAAGCGTACCAAAACCAAATTGGTGTGAAGTGGCTCCGTTGAGTACACAAACAAAAAGCTACTAAGCCCAATGGGAAAGTTTGGCTATGCATAATGGCGTATTATGCAGAAAATGGGAGTCCGCAAATGGGAAGGATGCTCACTTACAGGTTGTTGTCCCTAAGAAAAGAATAAGTGATGTTTTGAGATCCTTCCTGTAAGGTTGTCCACGTTGACCGACTGGCTACTACGGGTCTAATAATGCTCGGGACGAGCATGTCTTGGGAGGGGGTAGTGTTACGAGTTGGTATGGTTAGGTAGATAGGTAAATTAGAATCGACGCGCCGGCTCAAGGACATGTCTATTGTTAACGGGTACAATCGAGTTCAAGGCCAAGGCCGTCGCTATTGTAATACAAGGCCGCAATGAGTAGAACCTTCCATTATCGAACGTTCCCGGCGGGTCAAGGCCCATCGATCATTCGAGAAGGCATTCTGGAACAATCGGCGATTGGGAGTATAAAACGTGAGGCGCGTGCGAGCGGCGAGGCATTCCTTACTTGGAGAGCGAACAGTGCGTACCTACGAGTGAACCGAGCGATCATATAAGTTTATTGTGCGATAATTGTTTGTAACGATTAAATGAGAGTGTTAATTAAAGTCTGCTCTTAATTATCGGTGTGTTCGTGCATTTCTATCAGTTACCTACCCCCACGTACGTAACAATAATTTAGATTAGATGTTTTAAGTATTTTTGATTTGAAACTAGATTAAACTCAGATCTCAGGCTGTTTTAAACTGTTATTTTGATGATTCTGTGCTGTGATTTAAATGCCATAATAAATATATTATATAAATTGATCGTTTTATTCACGCACGGTAACCTTACAAGTATATTTAAAATAAATTAGTAATAAATATGAAATATTACAGTAATTGTATTTTTCCATTATTCTCTGTAATCATTCCTAACCGTTGTCAATCATGAGATTTATAATCCGAAATAAAATTGTACTCCGTCTGTAACGGTAATAGAAAGCAAACAAAAAACTAGAATAAAATGGTATTAATGTATTACATTACATGACAATCTGTTAAAAATCGATGAACATAATCACTAAGTAGTCTTACGATAGCCTCAATTGTTCGACATTTACACGAAAAAAGTGGTAATCAGTTAGAACAGAAAGCTATTTAAGGTAAACTTACCGTAATATACATTTTGGCTTATTACAATCAAACGAAACTCCTATTAAACACATTAAAATACACACATAAAACATTCAAAAATCACAATGCTTTTTATATACGACATGTTGGTTAACTCTTTATAGCACCCAAGATATGGAACAAAATTGGTTTTTATATTTTCCTGTAAAATTAACTTTTTCCTATTACGATTTTATTCTCCGGGGACGACGATATAAGCTTACAAAAGCATAAAAAATCAGGCAAATTCCATGTGAACCGAAACACATGGCGAATAAACAGACAGAGTAGATACTTACAAAAATATGAAATTCGCCACAACATTTGCTGGGACGGGTGAACTGCGTAGGGATAGCAGAAACATCGCAAGTGATGTTGATATTTTTTTAAATTATTTGAATTTATCAAAAAATATATTTAATATGCTGTTTTTTATGGACAACGGTGATTACTTCCCATTAGGCAACCTGCATGCTCGTTAGCGCACAAATTATTTAGTAAAACATTATTGTGATAGCGTAACGTTTTTTATTTATTTGCAATTTCTCACGAATTAAATGTTAATAGATAAAAAGTCAACTTGTAAATGTTTTCAAGTGATATCAAGGGGATCGCCTTAAAATGTCGAAACTCATTTTATCGAATGTGTTGTTTCACCGAATTTCATTTCATCAAAAGCTACTTTCTGCTGAAACCTTATAGTTTTTAGGTTAAGTTAAGCATAGGTTACGTTGATTAGGCTAGGTAGGACCTGTGACCACAAAAAATATAACTTCCGCACGTGTAAATGCCTGTCGATGAAATGCAAATTCGGCGATTAAACCATTCGATGAAATTAATGTCAACAGTTCAATTGTAAACTGACATAAGATTAATTAAATATTAAAGGTACCAATGAAAATTTATATTATTCATTATATCATTCGTAGTGTATAGGTATCTGTCAATATTTAACTACGATCATCGTAATTGCCTTTAACACATGGGATTTAGGACGCTCAAGTTAACGATTTTCTTCGATCTCAACGTGACCGTCTTGAACATACATCAACTCTATACATTTTCAATAACGATAACGTTCACAGAAGAAAAGTTAAGTTGACTGCCGTGAATATTTGTTTTAATTCTATTGAACGTTCTCCTCATAATTAAAGTTTGGTTAGAGTTTGTTAATTATACAGAATTTACAAATAACAAAATCAAATTGATAAGCCATTATGGAAGATTTATTGCCGTTAAAAAGTTACATGTCTTTGTCACCCAGAAATTAACATATCGAACCAGATGCCAATGTGTGACAAAAAGTTATATTAACGTGGGTAATATGGTAATAGATAATAAAAAAACATCCAACTTTTTAAAGTTTGATATAAAAGTAACATTAAATATCACTTGTTTTGCAGTTAGTGCATGCTCTCTCGTCCATAATGCGAGTTGATAGGTAGATGTATTAAAAATAGTATACATTAGACGTGCGCGACATAGGTAAAACGCCGGTCTAATGGGGAGGATTACTCATCGTTTTTGTCTCACTCTCACGTATTAAACGTCAAATTTGGAGCTTGAAATAGTTGCAGCGTGTGTCGCTGTTCATTTGTTTTCAAGGAAACAAAAGTTCCTAAACAATCTTTATATGAACTCTTGCGCTGCGCAGCTTTTAACTTTTATAGAGCGGGAATTTCACCGATGTCACTCCGAGAAGCCTGTGGAGATACCAGTAGGATCCTGCGCTCCTGGTCGGAGTAAGGCTGGCTTGACTACTAGCTGGTACCCCTACGTATAATGGCCCGACAAATACGGGCTAAGTGCGGAAAAAGGAGCCCATCACCATCACCATTTTAGTTACTTGCAAGCATTAATATAGACAGTGTGGAAAAGTCGAACGCCACATGGGCAAGGTTCTAGTGTGGTGACCAGAAACTGGAAGGCGCAATTAATTTATTTCAAAATCAATTTTAGCCTTACAGTTAATACCAAGACAATTCGATTAAAAATACAATATAGCATAATGTATCAGCAAAAAAAAACTAAACAATTTTAGACACAAATGCTACCAGCCATCTAACGCCTCGTAATACCTCAAGCACTCACGACATACACTTCGCCATCGACTTGCAAACAAATCGCATTTAGGGCTGATGATGACAGAAGCGAGTTAAGCAGCGTAGTGCTTGCGTGATCGGGGAATTTCTGTGAGACAGGGTCCATGCTCTTGGAGCTGATAGGAGATTGGAAATCTGCGCTCTGAGAAAATTCTTAGGCACAAAAGGAACGGCCAACCTAACAAACAATCCAAAGACAGTATTGCTGCAGGCCGCAATAAGTAGGTTGCAATGTTGCCAGGCTTTTCACAAGGTGGACTAACGACCTCATAGCGAAGGGAAAGCAGCGGGTGCGAATATTACAGGAGTGATCATAGATCTTTTGTCTGAGTGATCGTCTGTGATGATGGTGATTAGTTTGCACCGCCTACCAATTTATTTGTCTTTGTAACTTCTCTTCTTTGTAAGGTTGTCTGGAAGAGATCGCTACTTAGCGATAAGATCGCCTATTGACTCACATGCTGTATTTGTATGTGGTGTTCAATAAAGAATTTTCGTATTACTGTACTGTGATATTGAATATAATGAAAATCTGATGATGAGAATTTGTTTTAGGAGGCTCATTACTCCAAATGGTTTTGGAATTTGTTAACAAACATTACTGTGGTTGCTATTATTATGGTGTACTTCAATAATTGTACTAGTAAGGTAGTCTCTTAAAGTTGTCAAACTTTACTAGCACTAAATTTGTATTCAGTGTATAAATTTATTAGTTAGTATTAAATAATTTCATGTTATACGGCCTTTTTATGACAAACGTATAACAAACAGTGAACATGAATTGATATTGAAATGCCTTTTACCTGTATAAAAGCTCATCTCGACATAACAACACCTTGAATGGACAAAAAATCACAATACATCAACTGACCATTTATCTCCCTAACCACACAATAATCATAAACCATTCACGCATTATACGCTTCCTAAACAGGTTTGAGCACACGACAAAAATGTCTGTTTAGGGAGAAAAATCTTTACAAACGTATCATTTTACCCGCGTCATGTTGACCACTAAGTGGCCAGATAAATGGCCCGTGTCAAACGTCCTTTGTGCCGCGAGTACCTGTCTTCAAATGATAATAGTAGAGTGTTTATCCACACCTTAAAACCAACATCCGAGGTCCAGGGATATAACAAAAACCTGATTTTATCGACCGGTCAGTGAAGGGGATTGTTGGACCGGTCAAGGCACGCGTCTAGGGGATAAAACCGGTCGCCCATTGGCCAGCGAGGGGACGCTACGCCATTGGCTGAATATTCGCCAGGTGCTAATTCGAAAGTTTGAAGATGGAATGGAATTCGTTGATTTCAAAATTATACTGGACAACTTTGTTGGTAACTTTGTTCGTGTGTGTAGTGGCTTTTGTCTAACGCCAGACACTTAAATTAGCTCATTGAGATGGGTGAATAAGATGATTCAACGGTTTATAAAATAAGCTATCTTTTTGCGGATCTTATTTCTTCTTATACGCAGCATCTTTATCATCTCAATAGAAAATTAAGAATAGAGATTAATAGAGACTTGGTATCTTCATTATTTTTGGCTGTAACCTAAGCTTGCTTGTGAAAAGGTGTCAAATCTGAGTTTTATTAAATTAAAATAACGACAAATATTTTTTTTTGTGATATGGCTGACATATCGTTAAAGTTTCAATGTAATATATTGTACAAAACTTACAATAGCCTAGCCTAGTTGGGAGTGACCCTGCCTTCGAAGCTAGGGGTCCTGGGTTCAAATCCCGGTAAGGGCAAATATTTGTGTGATGAGCACGAGTATTTGTTCCTGAGTCTTGGATGTTTTCTATGTATTTAAGTATATATTTCTCTATATAAGTAAGTTTATCGTTGTCTAGTACCCATAGCACAAGCCTATTTAGGGCTTAATTTGGGACTAGGTCAATTTGTGTGACATTGTCCCGTGATATTATTATTATTATTATTATTATATATCTAAACGACACCTAAAGGCGTATTGGTACTACCGACAAATGAGTATTAATAATTAAGTTGGTCTACGTGAAAATATGCAATAGAATACCGGCTATTCGCAAATTTCATTTTGGTATCGATGCAGATCAAATTTATATTCGATGGGGTGAATTGATGCTGGCATGCGTCAAATGCGAATAAATCCGTTTGAAATTTAATATGTTGCAACTGAATACGTTCAGATATGCATGCCCGGGTGCAACCGACCGTCGCCTGGTGATACTGATCGATTTTATACGTGCAAAGACTCGTATCATTTGTACACAGACACAGAGTGTAAGTTTCTTTCAGAGGTTTTATGAGCTCGTCGCGCTGGTCAATAAAATGTGTTGTGTCGTCTATGTAAAGATTGCTCGTTTTTCTTTCAGCATTGCATGCTAGGAGCAAGTTATTTTGGCTAGTTTAGGGTTTCGGACTTGCAAATCGCATGGAAATACCACGTATTTAAATTATTATTTATTCACTGATTGCTAGCTGTGGTTCCCTAATTGCTTTTGATATGTTTTTACGTGTTGTTTTTAACTTGGCCTATGTTACAGATAAGTAATTAAGAGCTATCATTACTCTGACGATACGATAGCATATAAAAAGCAATATGGTTTTACCGAGTAAAATAGAACCTCTGCCAGTGTGAACTGTTAGTTATTATTTCATAAGTTCTGAGAAACTACTGTGGTTTTCGTAAAATGCAAGTTCACTAGCCCATAAATACGATATTTTATTAAGTATATCTATAGTTTAAAATTATGTTACTAATAGTAAGTGGAGTAACCTATCTAGCGGCATATTTTACTTGGGACTTTGTACCTAAGTTTGATAACTTGCGTCTCTTAGGATTGGTATATTCTCCAGTAAATACATTTTGTGTCCCCTTCGACGGTTCAACTATACGTTTTGCTAAAACTCAAGCTTATGCTTCAATTTAACGTAAAAAAGGTGTAAAACCAAGAAATTAAGGAACTAACAAACGAACAAACACCCTTTCGTAAATAGAACTTTCGTATGGATTGCCACACGATACACAAAACGCCAATGACAATAACATTCCAAATAAAGATGCAGAGCCGGTACTTAATATCTTCATTCCGAAAACTACACAGCCCCCATCCGATCGATTCACACCTTCCCTCCATAATAAAAACAAAACAGAACTAAACATCTCATTCTGGCATTAAATTACAATTGGAAGGGTCGATTTGGGAACAAAAAACATTTATATCAATGGCTGGTAGGTTCTAAATTTACTAGTCATTGACAGGCTGTAAAGAGGCGGGTCTCGTGAGGCTCGTTCCAATGTAGAGGAGTAAGTAGATAAGAAAACTGGAGATACTGGCCCGTCTTGTGTGACGGAGGGCGGGTTGCGTGGAGCGGGTAAATACCCCTTTACGGGAGACTATTAGGTTTCTGAATTACAGCAACTCGTTTGTCAATATCATTTGGTGATAATCTAAATGGGAGTAACACAGGATCGATCATAGTAGAGATATTTGGAGAAGGCCATGTCCAGTAGTCAAGTGTTTCGACTGACATGATAACGATGGTGCCAGTTGGATGTGGGCCGATCATGTTTGCCGCAGAACAGACGACCGTTGGAGCAGTCGTTCTTGAGTGGAGACCGCGGCTCGGCAAACGTCATATAGGACCCCCAGGGGCAAGATGGAGCGATGATATATTGGTCGGTGTATGTTGGATGAGAGAAGCTAAAGATTGGGAGCAGTACCGTGCATTGGGAGAGGCCTATATCCAGCAGTGGACTAATATGGGCTGGTAATGATAATGATGATAACAGTGATGATTCTTGAGAATCTTTACATTATTTTGATATTTTGCGAAGTGTAGGGATATTTTTGATCCTGAGAAATCTTTGATGTGTGTATAAATACATATTTCATTGATATGTACAGTTAGAATCAGAAGTAAAGTCGATGACAGCGGTGGGGTGGCTTGAACACAATTCAAATGACTGGTCAGAGATTGCTATCGATATCCAACATTGAAAAATCAATGAAGGAGACTGTGCTTATAAATATTTCATTGAATTATGCCATACCTGACAACATTTAAATAGTTATTTAATGAAAAGTAAGTCTAGGAACGACATTTAGGTCAAGGGCTGGTAGCCTTAATAAATTCTTAGAAGCAATATCCAGTGTTACTTATGCCCCTTCCCTATTCATACCATTTTAAAATATTTAAAAGTGATATCCCCTGCTCTATATGACTTCATCTCCTTGAGGGTCAAAGGCAAACTTTTCGGACGGCGTTTACCCAAGGGACGGTGTGGGGTTCGACCCGGGATAAAACTCCGGGTAATTCTCACGTACTACCCCGCATTTGTCAGTTGAACCGCATCCTATCGAGATATAGCTGCGTCGTGACCATATATTTTCATAAAATTTTGTAATTAAGTACATTCGTTATGATTAAATTAACAATTACTAAGAGTTAGAGCCAACTCTAGAGAATCTAGAAAGAGGCGCGGACAGTCAATACCGCCGTTCAAAAGAAAAGGGCAATAAAATACCAAGTTCATATTATTATGTTCATACAGCTTTTTCGCTTTGGAGGCAGAACAATCCTGCAACAGTGTCTTGTTGACAATAAAATACCTATAGATGTTTTTGCTCTTACGCCTCCAACAAATTCGTGTAGCTGTTTTAATTATAAGATGCTGAACCTTTCTCATAATAATGCTGGCAGTTGTTCATTGCAATAATCCTTGAAACAGAAGCAGGGATGTGTTATGTTCTTGATATGACAATACTCACAGAAGAAACTCTACCTTTGTTTTCAACATGATGGGTTAATCGTCTTCCAGAATGCCTTGGAATGGACGTTAAATTAAATCTAGTTTTTAATAAGTATCCTGTTCATTCCCAAATTGATTGAATCTTTGATCACATTGTCTTCTATCACTGTGATTTAAGTCCCCTTTGCAAGTACGAAAAAAACTTTGAAGAAGCATCCCTTAAACCATACTTTTATTTATCAGCATGTCACCCTAGTCTACACAGAACATTATACCAAAAGTAAAAACTTTAACACGACTCGGTACATAAAGTCAAGTGTGTAGGCTTCGTCGTCAAATATTTATATTGGCTTAGGTTAACCCTTGCAAGGAGTCCGTCCATCAGGAGGCCTCTTGGGAGGGCCAGGTAGACGGAGGCTTAGCAACCTGGAGAACTGCCCGGGAGACTTTATTGGTATTTAATTAAAGGGTCCATTTTGGGTTTAGGAAGTTTCGGCTACGTTCGTGAACTTTCAATGATTTGACATTGAGTTTCGTTTGTTTAAGAGAATTAGGATATTTCTGTAAAATTACGTTTGTTTAATAATGGCTCGTTTGAATACGCTTATTTTTTGACAGCTTTAAATTGTTGAGGGTTTAATTTTAAAGCATTAATAGAATAAATTGAATGTTAAAATTTTGTGTATATAAGAAAGAAGAAAAATAGGACTACTGAAAAGAGTGTAGTTGATGTAAATTCAATTCAGTGAGTATTCTATAATGTACCGCATATCTCATAGCTAGACGTTTATTATTCATTTTTTAAACAATGCTGCATATTGATCTAAATTTTGTTCTGTCAAGGATCAAAACTAAATCAACATTACACTTTTTCCAATTGTATTGCCTAACCCCGTTCAAAGATCGCTGGCCATCTTTATACCCAGCTAACATTTCAGAGTAGACCCAAAACCATCGACCCAGAAAAAGGTAAGCAATAAATGCCAACTTTACCCCTTTGTAAGGCTACACCATCCGTGGGTCATCCTGCACCCGCAATAAAGTATGCACGGACGGACGGAAGTAAAAATGTTGTTTTAGACCCGCTCTCAATAATGTATCTTTTAGGATACGTTAAGTGCTTGCCGTCGACGTTTTCTATGTTGTCATAGAGTTTTGAAATGATACTTGAATTTGATGTATAAATCAGTAAATACGGACCCACTTTTTAAAATAGACAATGATAAAAGATTGTATCTTGTAGATTGAGATTATTGGTGATTTACTTATTCAGATAAACAGTACAATATTTAGGGATGATGTCGACAATTTGCTTAAAAAAATATATGTTTGGTATTCAATGAATAAGTGAATCACTTACCTTGAGCAAGAGCAAAGCTTACCTGAAGCAAGAAGAAACTTACAACTGACCCCATAAATTCCTCTCAAAACTTTTTCGCAGCATCAGAGTCTAACCAATAGTTCAGAACTAACATTCACTATCAATAAGGTTCGAGCCGATGGGCAAAGGGCGTCCGTGATCGATGGAACTTCTAATTTATATGCCCAAAGCCCTGAGGGCGTATCGATTACGGCTAACTTTGTACCAGAGTGCCGAGCGATGCTTTTTGCCAAATTTCCGTTTGTCTCCTGGGGCTCGACTTGTGTGGTTGATCGTTTCCAAATTTAATTTTGAAATCCGTGAGAATTTTACCTTACCTTGTACTGGTCGGTGTAAATAAATGAATGCTATCTATTTCTCAAAGAAAAGTCGGCATTCAAAAGTTGCGTTGGAAAAAATTATGCTGAGCTTTTTAAGTGGCCAGCGTTTAACTTCAAGAGGGTTGTTCTTTAAAAAGTAGTTTGGGTGTATAGGGTGTAAAGTATATGTAGATACCTAAATAAATAAAACGTCTCAGTTTTTTGCATTTCCTGTTTTGCTAATAACTGTGAAAGACTTGAAAAATCCGGAGCGCATTCAGTGTAATAATGGAACTTGTACAGGATTATTCTTTTTTAATCACTTTGCTAAATTATTGGTGAAATCTAATAATCTAAGCGTTCCTCATACGTAAACGAACCTTTTACAGTTAATATTGTATCCAAGTTCGTTAAGTCAGGGTCATCCCACGGGCCAGGAGGGATGCGATATAGGATTACCTATCCTTTAGTATTAATTGCAGACGTGGATTATCTGATTTAATTACTGTATTATTTATTAAACGATCTATTATGTTCTTATACTCGTATGTAAGGACTTAACCGTAAGGTAAAAGGTAAGTACCCGTA
This sequence comes from Acleris holmiana, assembly GCA_949316455.1. Lineage (NCBI taxonomy): Eukaryota > Metazoa > Arthropoda > Insecta > Lepidoptera > Tortricidae > Acleris > Acleris holmiana. The sequence goes on along the minus strand of OX438776.1, from coordinate 13,086,549 downwards.
TTTAAGAGGATCTAAGTAGAATAGGTAGGTATTTATGGCTTTTTTATTTAGTTAATTACTTAATACAAAGAAGAAACAGACACAGTCAGAGAAACATGTAGAAGACGTTGAGTTATGGCGGGGAGAAAGAATACCACTGGTTAAAACCACCACCACTACCATTGTAAGAATATAAAAACAGTTGCACTGTATACCTATGTTAAACGTAACCACAAAACAATGACAACTGACAACGCAATAAATCGTTGCTTTTCTGTAACAACAGTATGCTTAAGAATTAATTTGGTTGATTTAACCACACGATTTAAGTAGTGGTCTTACCAATATGAGAGAATCACGGATCACAACACCATTTATTCACACTTCCCGAACCAAAACGAACCGAATCAATATTTCAGAAGTAAAACTGTCTGCTTACAAAATTCCGATTTAATCCTTATGAAAAGTCTGAAGATATCTTTCATCAGGATGGTGATAAGGAAAGTTAATAAAACATAGTTCTTGCAATTTTAGTTAAAAATCGAAAGCTACAGTTTTCTGCCGGTTCGTTAACTGTTGGTCGAAGGATAACGTAAATTTCGACGGAAAGCTAGAAGGAGGCGATGTTATATTAATTAACGGACAGGCAATTGTAGCCGATATTACCGAGAGAGGATTGAAACAAAACATAGAGTATCTGAACAGTTTTGACTAACATTCCCTTCTTCCATGCGAAGAGGTTGGGAGGAAATATGTCCTGTTTGACATTGACCGCCGTAATCAGAGACAGTTAACTCGGTCCTTTTTCACCTTTGTGTATGAAAAATCATCACTAAGGAACGAGTTAATCGTCATCAATGATCATACGTGTGCTAGCTCGAGGCACGTTCTAGGGATTTGATATCGATATACATGTTTATTTATATTTTAATTTACAAAAAATATTCCCTACTCTTAAATCAATAAAAAACTCCATGTCCAAAAGTCCAGTGTCATATTTAGTTATAGTCTTATAAAAGGAAAATAAGTCACATATTGTTCATGAAGAATGCCCCTTTGACTACAATGGACGTTGAAAGAACGTACTTAGTAATTTTAAATGGAAATTTTCTTCTAGGCGGCGATTGTTACTAAAGACAAAAAGAAATTGATTGTTTTCCACGAAAAACATTTTCATATTGAATTTATTTAAAAAAAATACGTTATATTTATTATAGTTCGATAAAATCTTGATCTTGACAGTAACATCGATATATTTTTTGTCGCAGGTAGGTTAGTAGGTATTCGTGCCTCAAAACTTACGAAAAGTCTCTCTTTTCGTAAGTCAAGTTGTAAAAACAAAGAAAATGTAGTAAGAAAAAAATGGGACAAAAACAAAGTTTTAAAGACCATCAGACTATGCTATACATTGCCTGTTTTTACTAGACTAACTCCACATTGAAGGGTAACGTAAGTAAGTTACGGCGGGTCATCCATCGACGGCGAGCTCGGGGGACGCGGCGTGAGATTAATTAGCGAACAGGCAGTGGTCGGCGATACAGCCGGTACTGTCGCAGAGGAAAAGGTTACGGATAATAAATTATATTTTAAAAACTTTCAACCTAAATTTACATAGGCAGTATTTCTAAAAATGGTCTATTTTCTTATAGATTTTATTTATTTAGATTTTACGTTAAGGCCTTCGTAAATAAAAAAAATATGATAAAAATAAAGTACAAGAAACAACAATGTTTTTTTTTTTATTCTTGTGTATTGATTTGTTTTTCTTTTTGTACAATAACGTGTTTACATAATGAAATAAGTACATACAAAATACTTAAATCAAGCAGAAAATTAACCTAATTAACTAAAGGCTTTATCATATGTAGGTTGTTATTATAGTAAAATTTCTTGAGGCTTTAATTTACACAATAGTAGATCATACCAAAATTGTTGCCCACGGACACGTTTCGTAGTATTTTGATGAATTTGTGAGGTCAGCTGATTAGCAGTGGGCCTAGACAAGATGTATTTTGTGATCGTTATCTTTATCAAAAGTGTGGATTGGCGTCAGCTGCCGGACGGTGGCGCCCAGCGCTAACGTCAATCCATACTAATATTATAAATGTGAAAGTAACTCTGTCTGTCTCTCTGTGTTTGTTACACTTTTAGGGATAAACCGCTGAACCGATTTAGATTAAATTTGGTATGGAGATAGTTTGTCCCAGGAACAGACATATGGTACTTTTACCGAAAAAAAATACGGTTCCTGTGGGAAAAGCAATAAAAGAATTCTACGTGGACGGAGTCACGGAAAACAGCTAGTCCCATACATTTTCAAAAATCGTGTTGTTACGAGTAGGTACATGTCAGTAATATTCTTCTTGCCTTAAACACTATAATTAGTAAATTGTTTTACACCCATGTAATTAAAATAATACAAATACATTTTTTTTGATCACATTTCACAATAATACCTTAGTTATATTGGCTTATATCCGCGTTAACTTAAAGAAGTAATAAATTTTACATTTCAGGGTTAAAATATTCCATGAACACAGTCATGGCGTTTTTTTTCTTTCATATTTTTAACATTTCAATAACAATGTTTGTTTTATTTAATATACGTCTATTTAATAATATCATGAAATATAGGTTAAATTCCATTCTGATCATGAAAACGTTCCCTTCCACTTTTGCCGCCGCTAGTGCTAATTCGTCCAGCGGTTCCTAAACTGGATTACCTATCATTTTGATTGAGCGTTTGAGAGCCTCAGGAGATCCGCTGTTTACCTGCCACGTTAGGTAAACGCTAGTTTCTTTGATGGCGCGAATTAGATCTCATTTTAATTAGGTTAAGCTGCAAAATTGCTTGATTGGAAACGTAAATATTGTTCTTTAGCACTTTAACTTGATCGTATAGTTGTTTGAGGTAAATAAAGTCACAAGCGTAGATAACGGCGTTACTCATCGAAAAAAAAAACCCGCTGTATTCGTTTAATTATTTGGGTTTGTGAAAATGGTGATGCGAAGTTTGTAGGACGGCAAAAAACTAAGCCTACAGATTTTTTGTTGTAGGTTTTAGAAACTGTGTTTGGGTTAAAATAGGTAAATAACGAAAGCTACTTCATAGTAAACTTAGGCTTTCCCCAAAAACTTCTCACAAAGACCTCTGTTCTCCTAGTATCAAGAGCACTCCATTCACCATCAAAACGGCATAAAAATAGCGCAGAGTATAGAATTTTCGTTTTTTAAATGTGAAATATGGTTACTAATATTTCACCTTAAAAAAACAAAACGGCAAAACATCTTGCAATTTTGCCAAATACACGACGGTCACAGATACAAAAGGGTTGTAAAATAAGGGTCCGGACCAATACGCGTCTTAAACAAATATAAGAATGGCCGGTGACCTTTGTCCCTTCTGCCGCGGTGTGCGTGAGGGACACGCTAACACTTACAGACGTTTGTATTTGCAAATGTGACCCTCCAGAGTTAGAAGGGTTGAAGAAGCGGCAATATTAATTTAAAACATCATAGTATTTTAGTGTCACTTTGTTTCTTTCAAATGGTGTATTTTGATTAAGTCACAAAAGGAATTTTTATCATTTATATCATGTATTACATTACAAAATATAATGCAATGCTACAACATCTTATAGTTGTTGACATTTTATCTACACTGATTCTATGTAGCGCTTTTAAGACGAATCGGCGCAGATTACATATCGTCAACATGGTAAGATGGCCGAAGAAATAAGTAACTTAGGTGCATTCCTTTAGTCTTTGGGGTTGGCAACGCATGTGCAATCCAGTGGTAGTAAATCAGAAAATCATTTTAATTGAAGTTTTGTACGTCGAAATGTAGGTGGGATAAACTAAGGATCTAGATAAAATACAAACATACATAACATCACGCCTTTATTTCCAGAGTGGGGAAGGCATAGCTAAAGAAATACCAACAACTCTAAAAAGACTTCTTGATAATTCTTTAACCACATTCTGCACAATGAGGCTACGATATTTACCAGTATAAAAGTAAGTGTAGGTAAAAAAATAGGGATACATTATTGTGATAAGATAACGCAACTTTTAGTATCTTGATCAATGCCACTGTTCCAACTTTTTTATGCTTTCAGTAAAATTTAACCCGTTTATTGGCAGTTTTAGGGTGGAATCACATCTATCAGCACCGATTCACATTTTGTCTATATAGATAATGTCTGTTATTTATGAAGATGCGTACGCATGCGATAGGAGAATAGATGCGTACGCATCTTCATACAAAGTAGCTATTTTCAAAATGCGAATCGGTGCTGATAGACGCGATTCCACCCTTACACTGCGCCGTGTCTGCAAGATGTCAGCTCTGCGGGCCCGTTAAGACCGGGCACCTCCGATACAATAACGCCCCGCCCGCGGTCCGGCGCTCCACCGTCGCAAATGTATTATTTAAATAGCCCGCGTATGTTTCAGTTTCGGGCGAAACGGGAACGACCCGAAATTAATTTTGATTTTGTTCGTTCATGTTTATGTCAAATAAAATTAAACTTTAAATCATATTGTTATAAGATCCTGACGTAATGTATTTCAGGAGTTGCATTTTAAATAAACCTTGTAGGCACAAGATAATCATGAGCAAATACATTAAGATAAATATGTTTGTTCTTGGAATATTAACCAGCAGATAAAAACTATTTTATAGGTAACCTACACCTATTCCATACTAACCATTTATTTAAAATATATTTTCCTTACATCCCGCTCTTCACTACATAGTATAAAACAAAGTCGCTTTTTCTGTCCCTATGTCCCTATGTATGCTTAAATCTTTAAAACTACGCAACGGATTTTGATGCGGTTTTTTTTAATAGATAGAGTGACTGAAGAGAAAGGTTTATGTATAATACTTTAATCCGGATCGAAGCGAGGGCGGGTCGCTAGTTAACCATAAAATTAACTTGAGAGAAAATAATACTTCGACGTCTAATATTATTTATTTCTTAGAACAGCAGAGAGTTTACGAAGTCGGATCTTCTTTCATTTTGTTGTGTGTTACATGTTTTTTTTTTAACTTGTGGCAGCGATAGTTTGTGCACGCGATCACACTTTGTTTTCTTAACCTATATGTATTTAGTTAAATTAATAATTTACCATAATTTAAATATTTTGATAATTAAGTTGAAGACTTTATATTTTCCTAATTCACGAGTGGAGTAATTTGCCCAGCTGTTATACAGGGTTTTTATTTTATGATATGATAAATTTGTTTTATTATTATTGAAGCGTCAAACCTTCTTATAGTTATAGTGTCCTGGTAGGTTGGTTTGTTTAGAACTGGGTCAAAGGAAGGACAGGCTAAGTTGTTAACTAAAGGGACAGTTGCGGCTTTTTGGAATAAATAGGCTCAGGGGCTAGAATTAGAGATGTTGGGATCAAGGGAACCTTTGCCCAACATTGGATAGGTACATCTACGTGTATATTGTTTTCGGTTATCGAAAAATTAATTCATATTTCCAGTCGTCTGTCTTATCGTACAGGAAATTGGTTTTGATGGAACTAAAATACAGTTATTGTCGACCGCTAAATACCTAATTTTATTATTGTCAGTTTATTTTTATTTATCTTAACTTGTGTTATGACATATAAAACACAAAACCGCCTTACCAAAATTTAACTTTTTTTTATTATTGTTTTATAGTAAATCTTGGAAAATCACAGTATTGCAATCAACTTCACAAAACACTTGGGTTCTAACAAACAAAGAAAATACACTTTGTTAATTCAATATTTCCAACACAATAGTGGGCTAAATCCGATAATGGGCCATTGAGTTTGCTCATAACTGAACTAAATACGCAAATAAGGTTATTTAATCGCAACGAAAAGCTTTAGATATCTGCGCCTAATGTATGCGAGGCGGACGTATCCTTCTGATTGCGTTGTAGCTTACAAGTCGACTTGACTGATTAATGTTACGAGTAGGTACAGTGTTACTTTGACGCTAGACGTCTATAAAGCCAGTTACATTTTAACCTTACGAAGTGTTCCAGCAGTTTTGCCTAAATACTAGCTTAAATTAGTTTTAAATGTAACCAAAAGCTAATACTAATACATAACTAAAATAATATTTTAAAAGTACAAAAAACGTCATCAATTTGTGTTGATCATGACATTAAAAATCACCTTTTAGCAAACCACGTTGATCAAGTTACGATTATAAGTAAATAATAAATAAATAAATAAAACACAGGACAATGTCACATAAATTGATGTAGTCCCGAACTAAGCTCTAGGCTTGTACTATGGGTACTAGACAACGATAAACTTACTTACATAGAAAAATATATACTTAAATACATAGAAAACATCCAAGACTCGGGAAGAAATACTCGCGCTCATCACACAAATATCTGCCCTTACCGGGATTTGTACCCAAGACCAGGGAAGGCAGGGTCACTACTAGGGAATGCAAATAACCGGTTAAAACCGGTTATTAATCGTCTTTTGCATACAAAATTCGGTTATTAACTGGTTATTTGCATTCCCTGGTCACTACCAACTAGGCTAGCGTGTCGTCAATTATGGATATTATTTATAAATGTATTTATAATTGACGAAATATAATATCCACCGATTTGACGTAGCACTTGTAAGACGAATCGATGCAGATTATATTAAAGTTTATCAGTTATACTGATCTTATTTATACTTCATACGTTCCAGCTTTTAAAATATTTTTTAACGCACTTTGTCTAAGCAATGGTGGACTTGGCCCAAACGCTAGTAGATTCACGAAGAAGCAAACAACGAAAACTTGCAAATATAAAACAGGATGTAGGTAAGTGACGTTATTAGATGCAATTAACTTAGGGTGAAAATAAGCGTAATTAAAACGTAACGTAAGGTTGTCTGGAAGAGATCGCTATTTAGCGGTAAAACCGCCTGTTGTATACTTATGGTTTGTATTGTATTGTTTTGTAATTTAAGTATATACAAAATAAGATGTGAATTCGCTGCAGAAATATTACAAGCGTATGTTAATTCGCAATAATGAACCGAACAAGCATAAAAGTGAGCTACTCGCCCAAACCGCTCGCCTTTCCCATTCAAACGCAGCACCAACCGGCCGACCCTTTGCGGGCAGTTCTCCCTAACTGTGGGCAGTACACCCTCTAAACAACCTTTTATACCAAACAAGGGCGCAACAGCCAATATAACACATCCCAATACACACCCTAGTAGAATAACATAAAGGATGTTTTAGTTTGTGTGCTAGTTTATTGGGCAGTAGGGACTAAGTGGCAGGGGGCGGAATCGACCGGCTACTGTAAGATTGCGTAGTTTTGATTCCCATTCTGTTTGCTGAGCTAAGGAATATTAAACTTACCTTTTTGCTTGCTCGGCAAATATTGACGAGGTATAGCAAATTATGAAATTGGGGCTCGTTTTTTTTCATTTATAAGCAACTCACGGGATTTCATTTTGATGTAATTATTTGAATATATTTTGTGCCTAAATTACCTTGTTTTTTTTTTTTTATTTACCTCGTGAAGCCCACGTCAAATTTTACTAGTTCAAAAAGGAACCTTGTGTAAGTCAACTAAAGTTTAAAGTCACTTCGACAAATGTCCTAAATATAGGCCGTTGGGCCTTACGAGGTTAAGCCTGTGGCAATACCATGCACCATGTAGAATCAGCTTTTTCTTTTTAACTGAATGATTCTCTAAATCAGATATTCCAAAAAAGTAATATAACTAGCACTTTAATATCTAAAAGTATTTTTATTATGAGACGCGGTAAGCTGACAGGTCTCTCAGGAGTAGCACTAGAAACGTTAAATAGGTTTTCTGGCACAATAAATTATTAAAGGTCTCAAACATAATAGATATTTTACGAAGTGCCACTTTTACTGTTACTTTATAATATAATAAAAATCTCTCTATAATCAAATAAGCAGCTCCAACTAAAAGCATCCTGTCTGCCTTAGGGACTCTGCTAAAACATGCGCGGGAGCACGCCTATCGTGTTACTGGAAAATGGTACCTATAAGCAGCGCAAACTGGCGCGGACGCGTGCGAAGGACTTTCACCTGCAAGTGCAAGGAGCGCGTGACCATGTTTTAGCGGACGCCCTTAGGAAGCGCTCATGCACAGAGTACTGAGTCCTAAAAAATACGGACGAAACATAATCATTTATAACTAGGGGCCAGCCAGCGGCTTAACCCCGCTGCAATTTTTTTTCCTTCATAACAACCTTCGACAATAACAAACACAAAAAAGAATTAGCGAAATCGGTCCTGCCGTTCACGCGTGATGCCGTGACCAAACGAAAAAGGTGTTCAATTTTATATTTACATAGATATGTATAGAGATGTAGTTATTGCTCAGTCGGCATTCAGTCTTTATCAAGATCATCGTCATCATTTGATAATTAACCGAGATACCTCCACGTTTTTTGTTCAACAATAACCTGTGATGAAGATGATCATTCAACAAGTACAGTCAGCCACTAAAAATGTAGCGTGTTCATACCTTTTCATTATAAAATCATTCACAAAATTGTACTTCAAGTCAATTTAAAGTTCATCATCCAAACCAAACACGAAAGTGTTGAACAATGTTCGTAAACGTGTACTAGGTATGCTTTAGCAGACTCACGTTTCCATACATTAATTTACGTATACTTCGATGACACAAAATGTGAAATTTTAGTACTAAGTAATACAGACGCTCGGAGTCCAGTCGAACTGAGAAGTAGATGTAGATTTTGCACCTTCTCGCAGTAACGTAATAAAGTGAGTATGGTTTGAATTTCATACATCAATCGCTGCGACATGGTTCTAAATTGTACGCTACACATTAATTTTACTTACTTGATAGAAGGAAAAACATCGTGCTCTATAGTTTCAAATTAATATTTTTTCGTTATTTGTTTGTCTTATCCATTATATCATCATGATCATCCCAAATTACGTTAGTGTCTATGGTGATAACATTCAGCTAGTTAAGGACCAACTTTACTAACCTCTAAATATGTATGTATGTAAATATTTTACTGTACAAACAAAAGATATAACTATTATAAAATAGGCAAAAATATAGCAGGGATGGGCCAAGACGAACTTAACCTTTGAGCGATTGAGAAATAATGCCAAAGAATAGCCAAATAAGAGCGACACTAAAGGAAATGATGGTATATTAAACTTATCTAAATTGAAATGGCTATAAATATCAATAAATATATAAATATTTAGTGGAGGTAGGACCGTGTGCTGGGTCCGTCCGGATCGCTACCACCATCTTATCCATTAACCACCCGCCAAGCAACAGTGTTCGCATTGTTGTATTCCGGTGTGAGGATAAGACAACCGGTGAAATTACTAGCATAGAGGCATTCCATCTTAGTTCTCAGGCTTAGCAACGCATTTGAGGTCTTAGGATTATAGTCTTGAGAATTCAAATGTCTATGGGTCTCAGATTCCGCTTACCATCAGGTGGCCTAAAAAAATAAAAAAATAATTAGCCTAACATTGTGTCCCACTGCTGGGTAAAGGCAAATAAATTATAAAGATACAAAAAAATGTAATTCTAATAGATGTTTAATATTGATACCATTGGTTTTACCAGAAGCAAAGTCCACAACCCGTAGACTGTAGAAACGTGACCATTTGTATCGACGGGCTGGAAATTGCGTCGTTGCGTGGTTGGGTATTTTTGTCCTGACAGTGACACTGTTTACATAGGTAGCGGCCGAAGAAATTTCCCCTCGTGTGTTACTTGCCTTAGCCTGTGGTGTAAGGAATAAGCGAGAGGCGGGAGACAAGTGAAGGAGACGGGGGATTAGTGGTTCACCCAAGAAATGAGAGCTATCCAAGAGATATTTGTCTCTTAGTTGATAGGATTTGAATGTATACTAGTTTTCCTTTGTAACGCATAAAATAATTGGTCCCAATGTTTTGGTTGGTCTATTTTTTTTTGTCTAACATCCTTTTGGGCTGATAGGTATTACAGATTTTATAAACATCTCGTGTATTTATTTTTACTCAAAAAAGACTTGTTGATAATTCTGTTACTACATTTTGCACAATCAGGCTAAGATGTTTACTAGGGTATTAGTGACAGGTTGCAAGGCCATCGCCTAACAGTACTACAAGCCCTTATTCGCCCCTTACGACATCCACGGGAAGACATGGAATGGCACTATTCTAACCCGGCAGCACACGGGGTGCATTGGGCTAGTTTTGATTACAATTCAAAAAATTGTTTCAGTTGAAAATAAGGTTTTAGACCAATCGATTTTCCACCAAATAATTAGAATGAACAATGATTAAGCCACTCGATAGCGATACATAGTAACTAAATAAAGAAAATAAATAAAAAAAATCAGGGACAATCTCACACAACTTGACCTAGTCCCAAACTAAGCTCTAGACAACGATAAACATACTTATATAGGGAAATACATACTAAATACATAGAAAACACTCAAGACTCAGGAACTATTCACGCTCATTATACAAATATTTGCCTGTTGTTCTATGCTCGCTTTATCAACCGCATAAAGCAAACAAGAGTATGTTCATTTGTAATTTAACTTGCATCTGTCTTCATTTGTAATTTAACTTACATCTGTCTTAGTTGGTGTATTTATCTGTCCTGGGGCTGTATTATGATATGACCAGAGGGCGGAAGTATCATGGCAATTTTTTTAATGTCATAGAGATAGAACGAATTATTTTATCGACTATCGACAAGTAGTATAAGATCTTTTACGAAATATCCTCCTGTCGATTACATTTTACTTAAGAAAAATAATTTATCAATGTTAACAATGCCCTCGTGTAACGGTCATTTAGATTAGTTTAGTTTTAGGTAAATGTAAGTGTAGTTTTCACTATTATTATATAGTGCTATGTCTTAGATTTAGTTTTATTTCTAGTTTAATTTTCATTTGTTATTTACCGTTATTAAAGACATATATTTTAGGAAAAAACAGAATATTTACAAATTTAATGTCGTAGTTTCACGTATTGTTGACAACAATAACTTAATACGAATAAAGAATGACATTTACGCTACGGAACCTTCGTTAATCCGTCACTATAATCTCTGCTTTGCCCAAAGGTCAACTGGTATACTAAGTGTATTCTTTTGTGCAATAAAGATTAAATAAATAAAAAAAAAGAACTATACACCAAAGATATAATTTTTAATTCGCAATTTATATTAAATACAAAGTATCTATCGATTTAAACTACGTAGGTGAACAAGTACCTACAAACTTTAAATTTACTTTATGTTCACATGATGCCATAGCATAAAACTACGAGTTACCACTCCATGTTCATATCCTTAATATATTTGTTGCAGGTAATAATGGTGGCATTCAAAAGGAAAGAAAATGTATTATATTTTCCTATACTTAAGACAGTCCCACCAAGCAAGGTGCCAAGTATAATCTGAAGATGACAAATTTAAAACGCTTCCGCCCCCGCGGCCGCTTGAAACTGCGCCACAGGCGACGTCGGACATCGCGCCGTGACAGCGTCAAGCGGGTCCGGCCGCTTACCTCGCTCAGACACAAATAGGTACATTTCCTTCCTCAAAGAAAATAATTGTAAAGATTATTTTCTTAGAAATTTTCGACTTTGAATCATAATTTTTTATCATATCAAGGAACAGCAGAATTATTAAAGTAATTGAAAACAATTTTCTAATTAGACTAAATCACACTTTTGTTGTATTCAGTTTTCTAACAAGAATTGTGGAAACACTGCCATCTAGCGGTGAGTAGCTTGCGGTGTGATTGTCGTGCGCAAGCTTCTGTTTTATTCAACTGTCATAGAGGGCGCTAGTAAGCTAATCAAACCAATACAGTTTATAAGTCTTTACTGAATAAGATTATTTGAAAAAACACGAAGTACTGTTACAATAATATAATATAATAATATTATTTATAACGATTTTAAATTAATAAAGATTTAACACTGACTTAAATTATATTAATAAGTCTTATACAGTTTTCACATTCCATTTCATGATCTCAATCGAATAAATATCTTTTTCAGTTTAATGCTATGTTTACAAATAAATATAATCGCCTCCTTTTGTCTATAAACAAACTCGTTGACATTTAAATTTACGAAAGCTTTCAAAAGCTTTATCTTAAAGTTTGTAAAGTGAAAGTTTCACGGACGGGGAGTGAAAAATGCAACGAAGTTTTACTGAAAGTGAGAGTGGGGACTTCTAGCTGAACTTGCTTCGGCGTGAAGGATTGGAACTTCGCATTCCATTTGTTTTCTTTTGTTCAGCAACAAGTACAAAGTTGTCAAAAATCTATGGTACCTATCTATAACGGGTATGTCTATTTGGGTTTTTGAATTTGAAATTATGAGTTTTAAATTATAACGCCAAGAGGCATTCCTTCTTAGTCCTTAAGTAGGTTGGCAATGCATTTGAAGTCTCAGGATTGCAGTCTTGAGCGTTCAAATGTCAGATGGCCTGAGTGCTCTTGAGCCCCAGTCTTGGCATAAAATACATTTCTTAAATATTTAATAACCCAACATTGTTTTAGTGGTAGTGGCGGTATAGAAAATAAATAGTCGTTGAATTTGCCTATCAATTAAATTGTTACTCCAACACACATTCATTTCCAAGGAAAAAATAATTTTCGAGTGCGTTCTTTGAATTAAAATGGTTTTTGAACAACAATTTGAGAATAATTTATTTTAACAAAAATGGTATTAATTTCCTCGATAATATTAACACACATTATTGCTTTTGATATGTAATCGTATTGTTTTCTATTCGGCTGCCATCAAGAACAGTCAAATTCATAAACATATAGACGGTCTCAAGACGCCAAAAATATCTACACGCCCCTATACTACTGATAATAAGGTCTAAGTCTAGATACAATAATTGGCGCGATGGCCGTATAGTTAGTTGCTTTTGACTGTACTCTCAAGAAAATAAAAGCTATCGGTACGTTGACTAAACGATAACATGTCATTTTTATCATTTAGACGACACCCGGTTAGAGCAGATATTATGTGTGATGAGCGCGAATATTTGTTCCTGAGTCTTGGATGTTTTCTATGTATTTAAGTATGTATTTCTCTATATAAGTATGTTTATCGTTGTCTAGTACCCATAGTACAAGCCTAGAGTTTAGTTTGGGACTAGGTCAATTTGTGTGAGATTTTCCCTTGATATTATTCTTTATTATTATTTTTATTTATTTATTACTATACTACTTAGTAACGTAACTTAGTTTTTATTATTATTGTATTTTATTTATTTATTTAATCTTCTTTGCACAATACAAATAAATGTAAAAAGTACAAATGGCGGACTTAATGCCTAAAGGCATTCTCTACGAGTCAACCACATGTTCAACAAAGGAAAAAAAACCGATGCAATTAGAAAAATGAACAGTGTTAAAAACTAAACTTAATCTAAAGAGCTACTTAACATTTAAAACATATTAATACATAAATAATATATAAGTTTACATAATACATAAACAATACTTAAATACATTCGATGAAAACAGTGTGTGATGAAGATGATGACACTTACTTAAGTTCTTGCTTGAGGAGATGTTGGCGAAGCTTACGTTTAAATACAAACTTGCTGGACGCTTGTCGTATTTTATCATTGAAACAACTAATAGAAAGCAAGCAAAAACTCGACTGCATTTTTGGTATTGTCGTCAATATAATTTTATCTTTCTAAATCTTTTCGGCCAATTTACTGCTTAAATATTTACAATTTTGAATATTGTCAGAAGCAATAAGCTTTTACCGAATGGAATAGACCCCAGGACTCATTTACTTGTTATATTGTGAGACTTATCAAACCCTGAACCATTAGAAACCCACTTAGTCAAACCAACTCTATTCGGACTGTCCTGGCAGACCTAGACTCATTTCCCGTCTAAACTGAGTTACCAGCCATGGAGTTAGCTCCAGTTAAAATGGGCGGAGACGCCGCGGCAGGCCATATCCTCCCGCCGATTGGGTTCCTGATTGATTCCATGGCAGATTTCAGTGATCAGTGTGTGGCTATGCTTTAAGGAGAGTTAAATGTTGCTACTAGTGTTAACTAGTGATGAATGCAGTTAATATAACTAGACTAGGATAGGTGTAGCTAACAGTAGGATAAGAATAACGTTACCTTACACGTTTTCCCGTTCAACAACGTGTATTTTTATTGTATATTCATTGTTTTGTATAATGCTGGGTCAAGTACTATCATTCTCATAAGTAATATTTAAAAACCGGGCAAGAGCATGTCGGACCATGCTCAGTGTAGGGTTCTGAAGCCGTTAAGTACTACAAACATAAAAATCAACAAGTAATAAGTCAATTGGTGACGGCTTAGATGATTTTAGTAGGTATAAACACTTTAATCGCCTGTATCTCAAGAACCAATGATGTCTTCTTAGTCGTGATAGTTTTCCTTTAAAATTCGTTATATATGTGCGCTTTTATTTAACTCTTACAAAAATTAGCGCTTTAAATCTTTATATTCCATAAACGGATCCCTTGATCGAAAAATAGTCTTCACGAATCCACAACATTTTGGAAAGACCTATCCAATGACACCCCACGCTATGGGGTAGACGAGAAAAAAAAATACAAGTAACATGTAAGTACGTTACACCGTTTTTTTTTATATTTTATTGTACCAGTTTGCTGGCGTTACTAATACGTATATTCATGCCAAATTAGTCTAGAGTCTCTGCGCTAGGCTGCGGACGGATGGACAGACGGACATAAAGTTTGATTACGGAACCCTAAAAATGGTGACTGCTGCTGTATTTTTGAGGAGTTTCTTCTCAGTGGTCTCCTCGTGGGAAGCGCTGTAGATTTTTGATGTGTTAAAGTGCCCGTGCGGCCTGCTTACTGAATGTGTATTTTTTGTTAAACTTATGACCAACAAGCACATTTACGATATTTGGATGGACTATATTTTGCAATCTGTCTTGACCTGCAAACCATTTTGAAGAAAATAATATGACATGTGATGATTTAATTGCTTTCCAAGCCTAACTGAACGTAAACAGCATTAAAGTAAAGAATTAAACTTAAATAATTTTCATTTAAATTGCGCTATGAATATCCTAAACTTTTACAAATACTTAAACAAGAATAAGTTCAACGGGTTTTCCTTCATTTCCTTCCGCGGAGCAGTTAGAAGAACTTTCTCATTAGACCCTCCTGATCAGTAAGTTTTAACTACTTGTACCATACATTGTACATAGTAGCGTACATTGTAGTATAGTACCATATTCAGGATCCTATCATTTCATAACCAAAGTTTCACAAATGATTCATTTCACAAACATATCATTTGACAACCCGCGTTTTTTCCAAAACTGTAAAAAAAACTGGATTTATTTCAGAAAGGTTTATTTTATAAAAATCATGAAATATTTGTAGTTACAGAAAAAACAGCGGGTTGGCAAATGAATACTCGTAGGTTGCGAAACAATGCATTTTTCAAAGATTTGTCGGTGAAAAGGCAGAGAACCACCATATTCACTAGTTACCACCTATACAAATACTGAATCAAATTATCAATTACCGTAAAACCAAAAACTATAGTCCTAGCCTGCAAAAATAGTTCAATTTATTTTCATCCTTACATTATACTTAAAATATGACAGCTTACTTCTATTATTGCTGGGTATATAATCATATAGCCCGTGTGGTTGCCGGGTTAGAATAGTGCCACTCCATGTCTTCCCGTGGATGTCGTAAGAGGCGACTAAGGCAATAAGGGCCTGTAGTACTGTTAGGCGATGGGCTTGCAACCTGTCACTAGTAAACTTACACTAGTAAACTTCTTGGCCTACTTGTGCAAAATGTAGTTACAGAATAATCAACAAGTTTAGAGTCGTTGGTATTTCTGTAGCTCTGCCTACCCCTCTGGTAATGAAGGATTGATTGATTCCATCATTCCCAGAGTGGGGTAGGCACTTCTGATTTGTATTTTATAGATATGGTTAAAAATTACGTTCATACGACATACCGTTACAAAAATTATGATTTAATTTCTTCTTTTTTTTCGGTTTTTTGGCTCTGGTGTGAAGTTGGGTTTTCAGAGATACGCCCTTATCGTTTTTTGCCGTCGATATAAATTATACCAATAAATGTATATATCTATATATTAGTATAATTATTTTCTAATTATTAATTATTCCGTGTGGTTGCCGGGTTAGAATTGTGCCACTCCATGTCTTCCCGTGGATGTCGTAAGAGGCGACTAAGGGTATTAAGGCTTCTTGTACTGTTAGGCGATGGGCTTGCAACCTATCACTAACACACTGTTAAACACCTTAGCCTGTTTGTGCAAAATGTAGTTACAGAATTACCAACAACTCTTTTTGTTGGTATTTCTGGTAGCTCTGCCTACCCCACTCTGGGAATGAAGGCGTTGTTATGTATGTATGTATTGTATTGTATTATTTTCTAATTATAGTTTTAGCGTTTATATTACGTTTGCGTTTGCGTTTTTATTGGTATAATATTTATACGTATTTATAATGCATGATATTCTCTTTTTTTCTCTTAATGCTGTAGTTCGTACAATATTGCATCAGCTTAAACAATTTCCTGATTTCCCCAAAAGGTGAACTGTTAGGGAAATGTTACTCATCACTTCATCGAATATATCATTTAATCGAATTTCTTTTCATTGAACGCTATTTTCTGCTGAAATCATAATGTTTTCAGGGTATCTTAAACATTAATTACGTAGGTCAGGTTAGGTTAGATGTTTAAGATAACCTGAAAACATTATGGTTTCAGCAGAAAATAGCGTTTGATGAAATGAAATTCAAAGAAATTATACATTTGAAGAAAGGTAATTCGATAAAATGATAGACACTCGTTAGAGAATGCCGTTAGGCATTAAGTTAACCTTTTGTACTTAAATTTGTATTTTAATGCAACAAAGATTAAAAGAAAGGATATTAAAAAATACACTAATTCACACCCGGCTTTCTTTTCCTTACGATACTAACGCTACAATCCCTTTATTATTGCAGCGTACGAGTATGTGTAGGTACGTTTATGTGATAATTGTATTAAGCAAAGAACCCCTGCCTGAGGAACTCTGAACCAGTTAAAAGAGGCGTTCTTATTTTACCTTTTACCGGTTCATGGAATCCAATAAGAGCAATTTGTTGTATAGGAAAATATGAATAATTCGGTTAACGAAGGGCCTTGTGGGATAACTAAGTCTTAGTCGTGTCTTAGTGACGATATTTATTCACAAGTTTAAAAACGGAACGACTCAATTTTTACACTGTATAAAACAAGTCGCTTCCCGCTGACTGTCCCTCTGTTTGTAAGCTAGAACAGAGGTGAACTACATTTCATCAATAGATAGAGTTATTTAAAAGGAAGGTTTAAAAACCTTCCTTCTTTCGCTACTATTATAGTATAAATACTATAATAGTAGCGAAAGGAAAGGCGGGTCGCTAGTTGTCTCAAAAATGTCTGTGAGTGCAGCGGTATAAATCTAAATATTATTAGAAAGCGTCATACAAGTTGAGTACGTCTACTTATTTTTACTCCAGACAAGTTAGCCACCAAGGTTTGCATGAAATGATCTGAGAATAACAATTAATTTGCTTGATAATAAAATACAATATACTCTTCTAAGTTTCGTAGTTCTTAAATACTATATAACGCTGCTTTGTCACGCAACGATCGACACGTACTCTCGCAATATTTTTTTCTCGTCTCAATAAGTTTCCTTTGTAGCGAGTAAGTAGTTGGCATCTCATTATTCCTGCCACCTCGCGTGTAAACCCGCCCTTTCAAGTTATCTCGTCTGCTGCGAAATTTGAGAAATGCTTTCAAATTCGTTATTGCTAGATAATATTTTTAAACTACGGAACCCTAAAATGTTAATGATAATTTGCACGCTGATAGGTAATAACTATAAAACACAACGGAATTAAATGAATTATTTAAATAATAAAAGTTATTTGATAAAAAGTGGTCACGGTTTTGCCATAACTTGATCAAACTTCCTATGCAACGGTGGTTGAAGTGTATTCCAAAATGTATAAAAATAATGTAATGTTTTGACTTGTTTCCGTATTGTCAACTTTTTGATAACTATTATATACTTGACAGTAATGGCGGCCGAGGTAAAAACAATACCACGTCAAAGGCAATATTGATTTACCAAGTAAAATAGAGGCTCTGCTCGATGGCTAACTTCTCTGGAATATAAAAAAATTAAGTGTCATAACTCAAAAGCTTTTCTTTTTTTTTTGGTGCCTCTCCAATGACTAAAGGTTGGCCATCAACTCTCAAGGTTTGTCCCTATCCTTTGCGAGACGGAAGAGCCCTGGAGCACTTGCGACTCCGGTCCACTCGCGGATGTTCAGAATTTCTTACTTCGGCCAACACCTCGCTTGACCTCTACTTCAGATGTGTCTGAATATTAAATAGCCATAACTCGATCTAACCTGCTATTTTATTAGTGTATTCCAGTAAAAACTGCCGCTCTAATAATAATTACAGTAATTTGACTTTGACAAAATTGAGTTAGCTACATATCCTTGATCGTGAAATTGAGATCTATCGCTCTTTATATACGGTTTATTTTTATCACTTAAATATCGGAATAGCCTAATTAAAAAACTAAACTGCTTAGCATGGACACTGTAACTCAAAATTTTATAATCAGGCGATCACAATAACAATAATACTTAAATCCTATGAATAATCACAGTATTTCAAGTTACAGTGCATCGCAAGTGATTTCCCGCTAGACTCGTAGTGAAATTTTAGTGGTTTGCCTAACTATAAATACAGTAAGTTCGAATTTCTTAGCATAAAAGCAATATGTCATCGACAAGTTATGTGATAATTTAAATAAAAATCTTGAAGAATCAATAGCCAAACATTAACGTAATTAAATCCCTAAATACGAAAAACCTAAAATTTTAAACTGAATAATTACCCAAGTAATAATTACAACCTCCTACACTCAGTAGGCGTCACACATAAAAATGGAACTAATGTATAATCCCAACAATGCCCGGCTCCCCCAGGCTAAGTTACGAGGTGTGGGGTCCGGCACAATGCGAGCGAGAGGGACATGAGATCATTAATGGACGGACATTAGGACGGCGGCGTAATTGTCTCACTCTTACATGGTTTAATGTTATCTGGAGATAGGGAAAATAGGGTTTTATGGACGTCCTTTCTTACTGTACCGTAATGTTTTATTTGTAACATTGTTTATTTCATTTCTCTTCAAGGGCCTTTAAACGTCATTTTCAAAATGCTTTTTAATCTAAATAGCGCCTTTGAGTTCAATCTTGCCGAAAGGCATGATATTGATGTATGGCAATACAAGAGAAGAAATTACACGTGTCAAAGCATAGTTGCCTGTGACGAACTTGTTCGGTCTAGTTGATCAGTTAATTGAATTAAATCAGGTAGTTAATTAATAATTATGCCTAAAATGCGTAGCGATGTGAGAGGAATGGGAATAGCATGACGTTTATGAAGAAGAGCGATCGACTCTAAGATGATTAAATCGGCAGTATTATAGTGTTGCAAACTGTCGTAATTTTTTGCTTTTAATAAAATTATGGGGTGCCTTAACTTATTTCACAGACTCCTAATATTTAATTTTATTGAGTATTCTTGTGAATGTTACACGACACAAGCATTCTAAAGAATATTTAAAAATGGTTCGTTCTTGAAATGAAGGCGTGATGTTATGTGTGTGTGTGGTTCGTACTTTTTATAATGTAACGTTATACCGGTATGCATCAACCTGCCGTTATGGTAATTAAATTAGTGATATTTATAGGTCTGACTGACAGTACAGTTTGAAGTACTGGGGGGTTATCATGAGCTAGCTTTGCAATTCTGTTTACGCTCAGGGAAAAGGACAGAGCTATGTGACTGTCATAGCTCTGTCCTTTACCCTGACCGTAAAATGAACTGCAAAGCTAGCTCATGATAACCCCCCTGATCGTAGACATGAAAAATTTGTGCCCACTTTGGTAGTCATTTTAACGTGCACTAAGAAATAATCCGCGAGAAAATACGATTTATATCACTGGTTTTATTCTCGACCTCAATAATCGCGCGACCATCGTACCTACTCCACGATTTGACTTGGACAGCTATGTGCTATTTAAACAGATACTTTTTAGGATTTCGTACCCAAAGGGTACCAACGGGACTGTATTACTAAGCCTCCGCTGACTGTCTGTCTGTTTGCCTGTCTGTTTAATATCTGTCGGTCTGACTGTCCGTCACCTCATACAATTTTATCGATCTTAATATTCTGACGGTGGTATAGATTCGTGTGCGACTCGCACTTGGCTGGTTTTTAATTAGTATGTATCAAGTTTAGCAATTACAAAGATCTCAATTTTATGTTAAATTTATTGCATGAATATTTAGTTAACCCAAGCTTATTCAAAAGTACAAAAACAATGTACCTACATACATATATCGCCGAAGAAAATGTAACAGGACAGGTTAATGTAGAATGTAACCATCCACACCTACCCACAATATTAGCACAATGAATGACCCCGTGGATGATTAATGCGAGAGGGTTGCGTACATAATTTTATTTCCCTCCAGCGATGAGTGATGACGTGGAGGAATTATTTGTACTGTAATCATTCGGGTTTCAGATGAAGTTTGCATATTTTAGAATAAAAATGGTGTTTTGGCATTATAATGGTAAAAATTGGCGGTTTATTGTTAGTTGGCGCCCAACGTAGGCCAGGCCTCTTTTATTTTTGTTCAGATTTTTTATTTATATACACATCTTATTATTATTAAGTACTGTTGAATTTATCTGTATAAATGAATACGTTTAATACAGAACGTTATTGTTACTTTTTCATTTCATATGTATTTGTAACCATGGTGAACATATAAAAAAGGTTGCTATATTTTTATTTAAAAAATATGGCATCTTTATTTAGAACTTTAAATTCTGATCTTTTTTTCCAATTAGGTATTAATAACTTTCAACTAGTACATATTATTAAAGAATTATAAAAAAACCAAGCTTGGAAAGTAGGTATTGTTTTCCAGTCTGCGTTTGGAAGAAATTTAGGATCGAGAGAGAAGTATATACATTTGAGCTTTTATTTTTAAACCAGTAACTTACCTTTACCTGTACCTTTGATAGCTCCCGCATTGGTTAAAATCCTAGCTGAGATATACATACAACTGTCTCCCACCCATCCATACATACACATACATAAGTATGCAGATTAATTAACAAAAAGCCCGTCTCGTTCAGATTGCGGGTAGGAGATTAACGACCGCTCCGTCGCATGATTAATACTCACGTGATTGCGTACTGAGCTATGTGTTGTTTAATAAGTTGTGGTGCAATTTGATTATTTTGGTTAGATAATAGTATTTAGGAAAAACCACCCAAACTATTTTCGATTGATTTCTGGAGTTGTTTTAGTTGTTACTGCTTTCAATCCACGACGGCACTTCCCACTTAATTTTATGTTGAATGATGGTGTCAATAAAGGTAAAATACGTAACATAATAAATTAAAAGAGAAAGACAGAGCGTATTTTAGATTAAAAAGCCATAAGTCAACAAAAGTTTTCTTATAATTATTGTGACCCTGCGTCCGAAGCCAGCGGTCTTGGGTTTAAATCCCGGTAAGGGCAGATATTTGTGTGATGAGCGTGAATATTTGTTACTGAGTCTTGAATGTTTTCTATGTATTTAATTATGTATTTCTCTATATAAGTATGTTTATCGTTGTCTAGTACCCATAGTACAAGCCTAGAGCTTAGTTTGGGACTAGGCCAATTTGTGTGAGATTATAATAATAATAATAATAATATCTCGGGACAATGTCACACAAGTTGATCTAGTCCCAAACTAAGCTCTAGGCTTGTACTATGGGTACTAGACAGTCCCCTGATATTTATTTATTTATAATATTTATTATTAGAATTGCTTTTGAAATTATCAGAATATTGTCCGCTCTCATATTTCTGTACCTTTTTGTACAAACGTAATTATACAATATGTATTTAAATAAAAACGCCAACACATTTCTAATTAGAATAATTTTAGTAGTGATCCAAAAAATACATCAGTGGTAAGAAACATTTACACAGACAATATAAGTACCTTTAGCCGAAAAGATATTTGTTAAAGTAGCCTTTAATGCGACACTTACGTTTTTTATAAAAGAAACTACCAACTACGTAATGCAACTGCAGCAAAAACACGTTTATTCCGGGTTAAAATCATGATTGCATTCCTTATTTGTCCACATGCCTCCCGCCTCCCTTCTCCACAATAGGGGGTGGAACCCCCCACTGGAATTTTGGCGGTCTGCATTCCGCATGGTCATTCTTTGAGTCATAATTCTGGGGTGACAGTGCGGCTCGCGAAATTGTTTTTTTAGGGTCTACAACTTTACTGTTGTATGTGTATGTTACATATTAATGAATATTGGGTTAGAAAATGGTGGGTGGGTGAATTTTCAGTAACATTTTCAGATGTCCAAAGGTAAATTATGAGTAAAAATAATACAACGGACATTACCTAAGTGGAATCTTGAAAGTTGTATAGCATTGAGATTGTGTGGCCTAGGCAATTAATAAAATTACAAAAAAAACTTACATTAAAAAAAATACCACTAACGTGACGACAAAAAAGATTAAAAAAAATAACAGTAATTTGGTTCGCATATTAAAAGAAGGACAGAAAATAAATCTTTTTTTTTGTTGCTTCGAACTTACGTATTTTTTTTATTTGTTGTAATACTTAATTAATATTAATTGTACTTAAACATTTTAGATATAATCAAAAATGAATTACATTTTTAAGTAATTATTTTGGATTGTGATAGAGTCGGTTGTATATTTAACAGGGGAACTGTTGTCAATTAAAACCAGTACGACGACCAGACAATTAAAATGTCACTACCGTCAGTCCTCGATTAGAACACGAATGAAAATTACGTTTGAAATTCTTATTGTACGTAATTTGACCCTTTTCTTCACCAATAACTTACAATGCTTAAAAATATTGCAATTTGCGAAAGTTAATTAGATTGTATGCTAATTAGATACCTAAAATACCATTATTATTACAATATAATGTTTTCATTCGTTATTTATTTTGGAAATAACAGTGTAATTTAATTAAATATCCTATTAGGTATG
This sequence comes from Acleris holmiana, assembly GCA_949316455.1. NCBI lineage: Eukaryota > Metazoa > Arthropoda > Insecta > Lepidoptera > Tortricidae > Acleris > Acleris holmiana. The sequence goes on along the minus strand of OX438776.1, from coordinate 13,063,374 downwards.
TGTACGCTGTAAAACTATATTACCTAGTAATAAACGTGTAAATGGGCGAGCAGTGAAAAGTGTAGTGGCTGCGGGAGGAATTTTGATGCGTACAGTTCCGCATGGTCATTGCCGTTTTCACAATTTCACTCCGCCGAGCCCGAGAATAGTATGGAGTCGGATTTATATTTCCTCTCAAAATTACACACCCCTTATAGTAGGTACAGCTTACTTATACAGCGTTTGTAGAAATTCATTAATGAAGAGTATTATTTTTTTCATTTATTTTAGTTTTTAGATTAGTTTAATGAAAAAAAAGGATAATAAGTTAATCTCTTAAAATTCGATTTATACTACGCTAGTTATTCATTACATTTGCTAAAGATGGTATTTATCGTTATTAGTATTATTTCCTTTAATTAAATACTTGTTGTGTAACTAAATGTACGCTAAAATATTTAATAAAAAACGGTTTTTGTTACAGATAGCAGTGAAGACGATCCATCTGAAGCTATGAATTACGAACGAATTGTAAAAGGACAAGTTAAAACTATTGCTGCTACATTTACTGTAGTAAATAACGTATGTATAACAAAAGAGAACCACATGAAACATTTAATTTTAATTACTTTTTTCACAGCGCATGACATTACAAGTGCTTTTTATGTCTCGTAAAAACTAAATTAACTATTTTCGCGCTGTACATAGTATTCTAACTTTACAAAACGTTTTTTAACAACACAAATCATTAAATGTTTGATTTACTTAGAGGGCTACCCTGACCAACAATTCCTTATAAAAAAAGATCTATTAATTTTATAGAGGATTATTACTGGATTTTTTTGTTTTATTTCGCAAAAGTAAAGAGTAAGCCATTTCGGAGGAGAATCAAAAAGACTCAATATTGATTTTTCCAGAAAATTGTGCGTCATAGCCTAGGGTGGTCTCTTGAATAAAATGTTTGATATTTCCAGAGATACAGGTTGCTATTAAGTAATTTATTGTTAGTTGGTTTACTTTAATTGTCTAAGAAGGCGTTATAAGACTTGAAATACGTTTACGTACATTTAAGTTTAAGTCAAATCACGGAGCGTCTGCTGTTGAAGATAAAAACATTATCACGATCGATACATGTGGTAATAAATTTCCCTTACACTTTTTAGATACTAAAGTAAAAAAAGTCGTGGTCGTTTTAATACCGTTCGCTTATTTCGTCGCGTAATTTTTTATCAATTTTTAATCTTATTATTTTGGAGTCTGTTTCCACTCTTGACGACCAGATATGCTCAGAATGTGGCTCTCGGTTGATATTTTACGCGACTCGTTTTAAGGGGCCGTTATACGTTACACGAATAAATATCATGTGTAGTAATTACAAGAGCTCGCCTCTATTCGCATGCCTTTTAAATATAACTGGTAAAATAAAATTAATAAAGGAAATGCAGCAACACATAAAAAAAATGAATATTTTTGAGTAAAGTAAACAGTTGTTAACTCTTTTTACTAATAGACAGTATATTCACTCAATTGAATTATTCTGACAATAATAATTTTGACTATCAAAGACGGTTAAACGTCGTTAATATTAATTAAGCTTTTGATGCTTTATTTTTTGATACGTTAGTAATTAATAAAATAGCAGTCATGTCGGTAACTACAAATGTTTTTTTAGACTATAAGAGTACAAAACGATATATTTTGTTTGCAAACGATTCAATTACACTAGCCGTAATAATAAAAAAGTTACAAACGTTACAGAAGACATTTCCTAAAAATACCCAGTCATACAAAACCGTCATTTAACATACGTCTCAGACATTGCTAAGTTTGTGTCAATGAAATACCGTTACGATGTTTATTTATTTATTTTATCTCTATTGCACAAAATAATACACTTAATATACAAAAGGAGAACTTAATGCCGTAAGGCTTTCTCTACCAGTTGACCTTTGGAAAAAGCAAATGCAACATATGGTCTAACTAATACACATACACTTACATATCAATAAGATATAATAATAAAATTTATTTAAATTAAGATAAGTAAAAATGAATACAGATAAAGCAATCATAACTTCGAGATGATGCCAATTTCTACCTTCTAAGAAATTCACGAACTTTCTTTTTAAAAGAATACTTGTTTGTTTGGATGTTTAACGATTATTTAAGTTTATGTAATCGCACGGTAATTAAGTAAATTTTCTCCCTGTGCCAAAAAAGGGTAAACTCACATTTAATTAATTATAAGACAAACAGCACAATATTTTTGACAAACGGCCCCCATAAACCGAGCCTACACTCGACCAGCTAATTCCGCCGCACCGTACTAAATCACAGTACCTATTATGTGCTTATAGATGCTTCATCCGCACCGAAAACCCACTTCAGACAAATGTATAAATATTCTAAATATACTGAAATTTCCTACCAGACACCCTGTATATAACCTCTTACCGAACAACCCTTCTCACTCAACCCAATCTCAACTTTACGCTAACTAGATAAAATTGAAAATTTTCGACGGGATTTAGTGACTTGGGTTGTTTTGTAGAGTCCGCACAATCCTTTCTGTTAAACTATTCTCTGTGAATAATTGCCGCATGGACCTGAAGGGTTAGGGCCATATTAATGTTGTTCCTTCCCGCTGCGGTCGGGTCTAGCTAGTTAGAGCGGGACGGAGCAGTCTGGACCGGACAATACCTTTGTTCGTTATGGGCTTATGTACAGGGTGAGAGGAAAGAAGTGATAGGGTAAGAATTTTCGGAATGCTATAAATTTACGTTAATATCAAATTAATTGAACATACCTTAGTATTTGTTGATTGGACCAGTTTTTTCGAATTATAAATTGAAATTTAACCCTGACGTCAATAAAGATAGTCAACAAAATGCTAAATTCTGTCATGTTACATTAATTTATAATATTAAAAAGTATCCAGCCACTAAAATGACAACATAATAATAATGTTTGTTAGTATTCCATAAAAGAACAAACTAGAAACATTATTTTACAAAGATAAAATAGAATAATATTAAGCGTACTTAAAATGAAACGAACATAACTAATAGTGCCACATAAAGGGTGTTCACGAATGAAATGAGTAAACTAGAAGTTTACAGACGGCGACCAATTAACGTTCTTGCTAGAAGCATCTAGAACAAAGAAGGGCGCGTCACGTCCAATGCGACTTACACCAACTTTAAGACTTATTCTGATACGGTACTTTACGTGTAATATTTGTTATGGTTTTATTTAATTTACTTTTTCAACCTAGTGGGTATTTATATATTCTTTTCACAGGTAACAATGTAGTAGAGGCTAAAATTTGCTACTTCAGAAGCCTATTTATTCTTGCTTTGAATAATGTTTATCTGGTTTACGGGATACCAAAATATTTAGGGTGGTTTTAGAGTCGCACTGGTTGTCGGCGTTGGGAGGTCGGCTCGTGGCTCAGCAGTGCGGACGCGCGACGCGCGCAGCCGCGAACGCGTCAAAGCTGACGCTCGTCAGCGTCAGCTATCAGCGTTAGTCTAAAACACTATTATCCTCGTAAGATATATTATACAGGCCATAGGATGCCTTTTATGTATGGTATTATGTCCTCGAGCGACAAATCTGGGGACTCGGTAGGTTAGATGGCCGCCTCTTTTTTATCCTCGTAAGACCCAATACTTATTTTAGTAACATTGTAATTTCTAGTAGGGAGTTTGACACTAAAACCAGCCTTGGAGGTATAAAAGTAATTATGTTATTTAAATTTTAAGAAAATGATTATAATTTTCTTTATAAGTATATCTTAACTTAATTGCAATTTTTTCGATACAAAATAAACAAAGTTATGAACTAATTAATGATAAAGCACTTTTCAAGATCGCAATTAAAGGGCGTGTATTTTTTCCAAAATATCAAACGAACTTTCCATTCAAAATGTTTGGAACATAATTTGTCTAAGATATATACCTACTATAAATCGTTGGAAATCGCTTAAGTTTTTCTCGCAGAATAAGCCTTTGGAGTAATATGAACAATTATAGACTTCGGCATTGGCTAGAAACTGCCTCGAGCAAATTGAGACCAAGTTTACGAAATATTGAACCGATTTGTGTTTGAGTGGTTGGTACAGTGAAATATAATATCTACATAAAATAAAAAAATTGGTAAAACGAAAAAAAACTACTATTTGGTGTAACAACTTTGAAAAACAGAAAAAATTAAGTACTTAGCTTTGTCGCGATTGCCTTGGATAATTTTATTACCATTTATGCTGTCAAATTTTAACAGCTTTTAATTCATATTCACTGGTTACATAATCTATTAAATTCAATTACAAAGTAGCTTAATCCCACTGTAGCTAAATAAAAAAATATTAAGATATTATTTACACGAGATGAAAAGAAGACCGGCTTTTGAATAAACCATTCAAATTAAGGTCAGCTTGAGATCACTTAAAACTGGTTCGTAGATGGGTCATCTCTCCAATGTCACAGAATTAGAGATGAGGTCAAGCGTTGACCCGATGTAAGGTCAGATAGGGATGCTGTGACACTATGACCGTATAGTGAAAAGGTACAGATCAAATGGGTATATTTGAATGTAGGGAGTTAACTATTAGTTTATTTTGGGGATAAATTATAGATTTTTTAGTAATAAAAAATAATGATTTCTAATGCATGGCATTTTAATTAACTTTTTTCAATTTCATATATTAAGCCATTCGGCAATTATAAAGCGAATGTAAATAGGTATAATGTACACGTAGGTATTACACATATTACGGTTTTAAGCTAGCACAAGTGTTCTTAGACTGGGTTATCGCGCGGATATCCCTTTCTATATTAACGATAGAGACACAAGCGAAAAAAAAGCTTGTGTTAAGCGTACATTTACACACACACACACACACACACACACACACACACACACACACACACACACACATCACACGTCACATTTTATTGAATCCACTAAAAACCAGTTCAAAAGGACTTCTAATGTATTTTTATTAATGCTACAAAGGATCCATCCATAGCTGGACCAATTGCTACGTCGTAGCCCCGTCGCGTCGTCGTAGCAAAACGCGTCTACACATAATATGCATTAACATATCTAAATTGTTTTTCACATCACCTATTCGGAAAGGGGACTTTTCTCCCTGCTAGGAGGGAGCAAAGTGGCACTTTTCTGTTCACATCCATTTTTTTGCCTGTGTAAAATATTAACGCAAAGAAACATAAAAATAGTATGCACGTAATCGATAACAATTTATTTTCGTTTTGTGTTTTATGAATTTGGCTTTTTAAGGTTATTAATTGAATATTACGGTTTGAAAAATAGGTAGGGGAAGGGGGGGGTGAAATCAGATAGCGGGTAAAAGCAGATAGCATGCTATCTCATATTTCTGCTATCGCTGACTCGCTTAGACACGTTAGACAGCACGGGCAGAGGCCGCTTAGTGTGCTTGCAAAAGGCGGCCGGCGAAGTGCGTTGTGTTCCGTTGCCGTTGAGAAAAAAAGTAAACAAAGGTAATTGATGTAATATTTGCATTTATTTTATCTCGTATCAAATTACTATCGGTTTAATAACATGCATGATAATGATTTAAGTCGAAATAGTGACTATTTGAGTAATGATTTCTTATTTTGTTTTTTAATTCGACCGTTAAACTATTGCGTAATTTTTTCATTTGCTAAATCAAGGCCGTTGGGTAGAAGCAGACGGGGTGAAATCAGGTATCCGGTTTCCCCCCATCATTTAGTATGTTACCGATTTATAATTCACAGTTGAACCTCCTGACAACCCGCAGAGCCAAGATACTATTATTCAAGAAACAGATATGGTATGCGAGCAACAGGGATCATCATCTTTTACTGGTCAAACGCAGGATCCTGATCGATTAAACGACTCTAGACACAAGACACCATCACTTCAGCCGTCTTGTTCTAAACATCAAGATAAATTCATTGTCACGCCAAAAGATATACTTAATGCCCATTCCTCACACGTTGGAAAGAAATAGGAAGCCATCAGCTCGCCGGGGTAAAACTGCCATATTGACTGAGTCTCCTTACAAAAACGTTTTTTTACAGAACAAAACTAAAGCACCACAAACACAGGAAAAAAATCAAAACCTGGTAAAAATACACACAATCAGAAACATAAAGAGAATAAAAATGAGGATGATACTGAATGTCTTATTTGTGATGAAAAATATAGTCCTACAAAATCTACGGATGCCTGGATTCAATGTACAATTTGTCTGAAATGGGCCCACGAAGGTTGCACCGGGTGTAATTCACAGGAATTATTGTTTTTCGTATGTGATGACTGTAAATAATTCGTATCTGTTTTCACCCCACCATTAAAATTATGGTATCTGGTTTTACCCTTACACAAGGGGTGAAATCGGATTTACTAAATTTAAGCAAATGTTGATTGATCTCTTAAGTAATAACTTGATCTCGATAAGTTCATGCCAAATGATAGTCAATTACTAGTTGATTTTGATATTAGATATTATTGAAATATATCTTCGTGTTATAATTAATTATGTTTTTTTTTTCTTAACTATCCGGTGTTACCCTACCACCAATTTTCTTGTTAAATTTGATAATTTCAGCACTTTTAGAAAGTGTAAATAGTTAAATTTGTTTCATCACTAAGATCTTCTATTTTCCTCTTAGGTGATGTGAAAAGCAGATGTGTCTCACGGTAGCAACATTATTTCCACCTTGGGCGTTAACACTTGAATCCCTCATTACGGTCAGGTTCTATTTTAGAAACGTTCGCTTCCTTCAGGATTTAATGTACGCTCTCGCCGTTAATATATCATTTTGATCCCTTGTGACACAATTTACTTAAAACAACTGTCTTGTTTTTTGTGGTTTTATTATTTAGTATGACATATTTATTTTAAAGCACATAAAATATTAAGAAAGTTATAAATTAATAAGACGCCAATCGGGCGCAATCGAGTCGCCGGAGCGCTGTGTGCCAACGAACGCGGAGGCCAGGGCCTCTATTCTACTGCGTTATAACGATATCGCGTTTGACTAGTTTTAGAATCGTTTATGCTTCAGTCGCCATTATTGTAAACAACATAAATCAAAACGTTGACAATAAGGAAACCGGTCAAATACGTTATCGTTATTACCGTTATAAATCAGGCGCTAGGCTAGAAGTAGCTGGCGTCCAATCCAATCCTTTTTCGGATCTTAGACATAGGTTCCCAGTAAGATGCCTGTATGAGCGCGTAAAGCGCCTGTATGTATGGATTTGAAGATATAGATTAAGAACTAGGACATAATAATGCTTTAAAGATAGATTGCCCATACGTTTCGATCTATTTAAATTGAGTGTGCTGTAAGAACTTGTTTTCTACTTTAATTACATACAAATATACACAACATCACGCCTTCTTTCCGAGAGTAGGGAAGGCAGAACTACAGAAATACTGACAACACTAAAAAGACTTCTTAATAATTCAGCAACCAATTTAATTACAGTCAATTTATATTAGGTAATAAGGGTGAAGGTGTTGCATATGTAGGGTAGTCTTACATAAACGATAGTACGGACGCTACAGTAAAATTTTAATGAGACCTAATTAAACTATATCAATAACGTCATTTTTGCTTTGTGTTTATACTTACGTAACCTAAACTTACTTTATTTTTATTTATCTCTTCAAAATTGTTAACTTTCTTTGTAAACGTGCGCCTTCCTTTAACCTGACACTGGCGAAATCATAGTGGCAACACAAATGAACAGCCACAAAGCAAAACTCTATCTCTATCTACTTAAATTACATAAGTAATACACTTAATTAATGATTAAATATTTCCTTAACGATCCCCCAAATCTAAAAATAATATGTAATAAGGTTTTTTTAACAGTTATTGAATGGTATCTCTCTCGATTAGGTATATAAGGTAAGGCACTTAACTTACTTAATTTAAGTCTTTGCATCTAAAATCTTATCTGCGATAAAGTCCTCATACACATGGTGTTTTCCAAAGTTGAGCGTCCTGAATTTCCAGTAATAAACTTGTCTGTGGTGCAACTACTATGAAGTATAGTGCGCCTTGCACAGAACACTGTAAGAGACTTGCTAATTGCGTATACGGACTTCTTCGTCCAACTTTGATATTATTACTATAACATGTATCTCGGATCATACCATGTAAAGAGTTAATCAGTACAACCCCCCCCCCCCTTCCCCATCTACGACTTTAAATACTTACAATGAAATGAAATCTGGATCTTATAAGTTACAGCTTAGCAAAAATCGCGTACCTATCTAATTATTTCTTGTTTCTTAGTTTAGTTTACATTGCGCCGTTTTTTGTATAATTATTATTTTATGGAATCTGTTTACGGAATAAAATTATTTAATTTCATTCTAAGTATTTAAAGTCGTAGATAGAGTACCTAAGCTAACTAATCTCCGTTTGAATATCAATTTTATTGTAAAGATTTAGTTAATTTATGTAGCAATAACAAACCTATCCTAAAAGGCGTCGAAGGAAAAATAAATGGGTTTATGTATCAAGAAGAAATGGATATGTTAGGCATCTATATTTAAATTTAAGAAAAATTTATTAAATCCCTTTAAAATGTATCATTCAAAAATGTCATATTATTTTATTTGCACAACATAGAACGATAAATACAACGAACTTCTGTCTAAGAAACGCGCAGCGAAACCACTAGGCTCTTAAAGCTTTTTTTAACAAAAAATTAACCACGTCTAGACCTTCCTTAACGTCCAGGTCTTTATCATCAGGTCCAATTTTCCCCACTTAGTACCTAACGGAGGCACTAATTACGAAAAAGAAAAAGTGCCTCTATCTCACAGGTCACGAGGAGTAAAATGTCTGGGTGTTTTTCACAGAGCGTTTTGAGAAACCAGGGACGGACTTGATTGGGTAGGCTTTTTTTATATCCGACCGATTCTTAACACATTTTAATGTAATCTATCTATATAAATAAAAAATAATGTTTGTATGTTTGTCCCCCTCTACATGTACCTAAACCATTGATTCCATTGTGATGGAAATACTTTAAGTAGGTTCTTATGTGTATGCCCGCGAGGGTTACTCTTATTATATTTTTTTTGTGTTAAGGAGAAGGCACACGAGCACTCAGGCCACCTGATGGTAAGTGGAATCTGAGATCATAGACATTTGAATTCTCAAGATTATAACCCTAAAACCTGAAATGCGTTGCCAACCCTGAGGACTAAGATGGAATGCCACTATGCTAGTAATTTCACCGGTTGTCTTATCCCCACACCGGAACACAACAATGCGAATACTGTTGCTTAGCGGGTGGTCAATGGATAAGATGGAGATGGCGGTAGCGATCCGGGCGGACCCTGCACAGGGTCCTACCACCACAAAATCAACCAAGACCAACTCGACCAAGAAATCTATGAAAATGAACAATTTTTTACTTTAAGTGACATTGCAAGGCTTGCCGGTTGCAACCAGTAGGTTATAAATAAAATAATTATAGTCATGTAGAATATGCTAATATTCATAAATATATAAAAAAACAATACATAGAAAACACAATATAATATTTGCTCTTACCGGGCATTTCTATTGTTATTTTGATTAATTAACCTTATTCTAGTGATAAAGTTGGACTTCCTTTACCAAAAAACAAAACAACGCTTATGACACATATAACGCAATAGCTGAAAAAACTAAACAAACTATTTTGTTAAATGATAATAAAACATCCGTTTAATTATTATTAATTAAGCAGTTAAAATTTGTTCATTTACCAATCATTCATATCTTAATGACTATGATTATTTTCTTTCTAAATAACAGTGCTATAAAAACTACATGAAATAAATGTACACTAGTATTATGACACAGTCACAAACTCACAATAAAGATAACTAACCCTATCAACACAGAACACTAACGACAAACCAGACCCGAACTTACTAGAACATTTAATTTCCAAGTTGGATCCTGCGCACTGGCCGAACCCTTCCACCCCCCGAATTAATTGCAATCAAAAGGAAGGACACGAGTGGTAGTCCAACCCTAACTTTAGCCATGTTGAAAATTTGCCGCGTCTGCTCGTTGTGTGTGACGACCATTTTGTAAGCGTTTTAAAGTGTGAGATGTGTGTGATTGTGTGTGTTATTTAAATTCACTTTTAACTAGAGGATGCTTGCGATTTTGTATGCGTAGAAGTTTGTTTCCGAATAATTCTCTTATTTATCTCCGACGTGGTCGAATTTTGAAATTTCAATTTTTAGTGCGTTGTTTGTTACTTATGTGAGAAGATTTTCCACATTGTCTATTGCGTTTTTGTTAGCTATGGGAGAAGCTTTATAAATGTCGTGTCAACTTTAAGTTAAGCTGTGTTACGTGTTAGTATTGCAGAAGTTATATTATCTAGATTATAATGATAACCCTATTATTACTAATACACTGGTAAACATCTTAGCCTGAATGTGCAAAATGTGGTTACAGAATTATCAACAAGTTTAGAGTTGTTTGTATTCTGTAGCTCTGCCTACCCCACTCTGGGAATGAAGGCGTGACGTTATGTATGATTATATTAATAGAGAACATGCATAAAAAACAGAATTGAGTTTTATTGATACGATTTAGGAGTAAATGTAAAAAAAGCCATATAAAACGCAATACACTAAGTTTTGACCCGTTTATTAAGATTTTATATAGAATCACAACTTGTTAAAATTTTAAAACTTCTTTTAAAGTTTAGATTGTTTTTTTCGGAATCCTAAATTTTTATATGTAATATTTTAATTCAACGATATTAACTTAAACATACTAATTTACGAAATAAATGCAATTTTCTTTATAAGAACCTTATATTTTAAACATGGAACAACTGCTGTGACGTCATTCCTGTCGTCAATTTTGTATAGTGTTTTTGCAGGCGGTCTGAAGTATGATTTTTTAAAGCTTCATATTTTATGAAAAAAAACAGGGCAATTATTTCGCGTACACAGTTATTCCTCTCTTTCATAGCACTTTCCAGAGAGCGGAAGGAAACAAAAATGCATGTTCCCTATTGTCGTTTAAATTTATGTCAAAATATTGGAGATAGCTAGCAAAAGCTTTAAGATAAATCTTAATATCAAATTTATTTTGATATCTCATATTTATTGTTTAATTTATTCTCTTATCCCATGTCTATAAATTATTAAAAAACACTTAAGTATGCAACTGTCTATTCAATATAAATAACAACTTATAACTGTAATGTCGGCATTCAAAAAATATTTTACCCAATAACCTAAAATCAAAGTCCCACGGGCATCAATTCCATAACCATCGACCGAAAACTGTGGGCAAATATAGCAAAGGCATATACACCAGTCATATATGATTCTGTCAAACTACATTAATATTTCAGGGGCTGGGTACAAGTTGGGGGTCCTTTCTAAACAGCCTTTGGTCTTCTAAAGTTATTCCAACTTGCGGGGACCTATTCTGGAGCTCAGGCGATACTGGGGCGTGATAGGGCTGGAAAACAGTACGTCACAAGGGAGCAAAATGACATATTTACGGAGAGGGCGTACATTGAATCCTGAACGAAGAGAAGTATTCTGAGTGTGGTGAGGGATTCAAGTGTTAACGACCGTGGTGGAAATAATGTTGCTACCGTGTGGCACATACTGCTTTTCACATCACCTACGAGGAAAATAGAAGATCTTAGTGATGAGACAAATTTAATTATTTATTCTCTAAAAGTCCTGAAATTATCAATTTTAACAGGCAACAAAACAAACATTCAATTAAATGTGCATTGGCTCCATCGTCTCGTAATTTTTAATATTGCATTGGCTAATGTCACTTTATTATGTCCCACGTGGCACTACTAAACTTGATAACAAGCTAATATGTAACTTCTTGTTTTTTTTTGTTGAGTAGTTAAAAGTTCAGTAAGGTAATGATCACACAGAAGTTTTTGTGGCAGGATCATCAGTTGACAAGGTAGGTACTTCCTTTCTATATAACATTATCGATAACTGTTCCAAAAACTTATTTCAATGTGACATTTCATAGTAGATAGGTTTGTTCACCGGATAAAATAGAGAGTAACTAAAATGGTGATCACTACCCATCGATGGATTTCTTACACAAAAACTTCTTTTAATGCTATTCAATCGATTTCCACTCAAAATTAATTGAAACCAAACAAAAAAGGGCTATTTAGGTAAATTGTATGACATTGTGTAGCATAATAGTAGGTATACTCTATATAATCCGTACCTACTCAGTTTTTGGACTCTAACTTAAAAAATATTATAGGTAGATAATAATTTACTTTTATCGTTACGTTCATGCCACTTTTAAGTTTTGAGTTACGGTGAATGGAAATTTCATGTTCATATTATACGTTATCTCATAGTCATAACTGTCATAAGAAATAAAGTACAATTTATCGATCATCGTTTGGAACTCCCTAGGACAATTTTATTCATGCCACAAAAACTTCTATGTCTGGTAATTATTAAACAACGTACTTATCATCATAAACTACTTATAATTTAACTTCACCCAAAGATCGTTTTTCTCCGAAAAAATTGTTCTAATGCGTTATCATTTACCAATCACTCACAAAATTCACACCCGACGTGTCGAAATGACCGTAGTAACGCCGTCCCCATTATAATTTGGCCACAATCAGAATATCACTTCTGAGTTTAGGGGCTTTCAAGGGGCGCGAGTAAAGATTACTTTGTATGGAGGATGGAGGTGGCCTTATCTTAAAGTTGGGCCTTAGTTCTTGCCTGTAATAAATCTAAAACTCATTAGCGTGTGGGTCAGAGTTTTAAATGTAATTGTAGTTTGATGTTTTTGAAATTTTATCGATGAACGTTGATACTCGTAGGATGGTTATCTGTAGACACGGGTGAGAAACACCGCTGAAGTCGTTTTAGTAGATAAAACAGTTCATTAAAGTGTAGGTATGAAAATATAAGTTTATTTATTTATTTGGTTATATGCAACAAGTTTTTGTCACAATAAATACTTATGTAACAAGTTTGTTTGATAACTATTTTTCGCACAGTTATCAAATGCTTTTTAATAGCAACTCAGTGAAGAACCTGTGACTACCTTCCAATACTAGGCCACCTCAATAATATCACAAAAGCATTGCCATCAGACTTACAAACGTATGCAGAATTATAGCTTTACATTATACTTGTGGAATTTCGTAAAATTAAACCTTAATTATATCTTTATACATTAAAAAAATGAGGGCGTTCGGTCGCACTGAATTAATATGGTATACATTGGCCGCGTGATCTTAAAGAGCACCAAAGACTAAAATTCCGACGGCCAATAATAGTCTTAAAAGGTCACCGTATCACACATACTATCAGTTTCTCTTTAGGTTTCACATTCTTCCCAGATTTCGGACTGTCAGGCAGCTTGTCATACAGGTAAACTTACTCTATGGGAGCCTAAATGCGTCCGAGGAATGAGAATTCAAATGAGACTCATGCGATTTCGTTTCATGCTCAGCCGGACTGCTCGCTAATCCATTTCATTTTGTAATGGTGCGTTTAGATAATGCTCGCTAGCAAATGTTGTCTCTCCGTTGACACCGAGAAAATATAAGAGATATTGCGTAGAATTCTCGTTCGTTTGAGGTTAAGAATTTCTGTTGTTTGAAATTTGTTATAATATTGCAATATTTTAATCAATCAAATGGAGGTCAAGATGAGACATAGTCTATGAAATCTTTGATAATTAAAGTATTCCTTAAGAATACATTAAAAAAGAACTACATATATACTACATTTTGATTCTCTCAATGCAAAAAAATACAACCTGTAGATAAAACATGAGAGCTAAGCTACAGCATGATGGAACAAAAAAAACACTCACTTAAGATAACAGCAAAAATCCCTGACTTAACAATAACAAGCAACCTTATTTCAGCAGAAACCGTCCAATTGTTCTCCATCCCAACGTCACATAAAGATCACCGACGAAATTGCGGACCTCATACCTCTGTTACATAGCATACTAATGACTCGAGGCGCGCTTGGACCTCGAAGGGGTGACCAGTAAGGGACGAAATTTTCCTAAAGGGTTACCCTAAAACTGGGGATTGTAATTAATGCTTTAAAACGACTGTGTTACTGACAATAACACCACTTAAATTAGAGCCTTAAATACACAAACCTAAGGTTGGATTTTCAAGCATTCTCAAAGGTAGGTTCGGTTCAATTTTATGGTACAGGGTGGCAAATAATAAGAGGTTCCGCACATACAAAGTTGGAGTTGTTGATGAATGACACTCCAAGGGCCCATTGCCCTTCGGTCTAAAGTGGATCGGATAAGAAATGTCGGATATCCAGTGAAATATTCCAAAGGGTATTTACTTATTGTAATTAATACGTTAAGTTTGTGTTTGTTTTGGGCTGATGGAGGTTTTTGAATAATGAGCTGGTTTAAGTGTAGTTTGGGAGGTGGGATCGGTTCAAGTTAATCAAAATGTATCAATTTCGGCATTTAATTTAAACACCCTTTATTAAACTTTTGTTTTAATGCGAAAAAAAAATAGTACCTACAATTAATGCCCTTAAGCATTCAACAGTCATTTAGGTATTATTCTAATTCGATTCTTAATTTACTTTAAATGAGACAAAACTTGTCTATGGGTCTCAGATTCCACTTACCTCTTGTCCATAAAAAAGCATAAAAGCAAAGAGAGCAAGCATCCCTACACTGTCTGGAGATAATACTTACTATCAACGACGCCTGAACATCGTTTCCTGTTGAGGATGAATCATCGCTTCCTACCTTTAGGTACGAATTAATAATTAACTATAGGTACGTATTAATAAACATTAAACGCGTTATACACGAGGGCTCTTATGCAAAATTAGTTTTCCGATAGTCCCCCAGTGAGTATTAGCTTATCTTTCCACTTGGCACGCTGTAAATTGGTCAAAATCTCGGTGGCTTCTCACGTATACTTAAGTGGTAGGGATACCGTATCTTGTGTCTCGGCGAGGATTAGTCCTATACAGCTGGAAGTGTCCAAATACATAACGCGTGGTCCACTAAAAAATAACTATGGTAAAAATAGGCCTCTTTTAGGCCATTTAACAATGGTCAATTATCTACAAGATGGATGTTTGATTTATTGTATTCATAGTTTCTATCGCGCGTTTATAAATACTTTGATGGTTAAGTCAGTGTCAATTGAAAAGGCAAAGTTGTAAACGACCTAATATTGTTTGAAATAACTTCAAATTTTCAGCATTTTTTCCATCAAAACTCACATAAAAAACGTATAAATACTACGGTCAAGAGAACACAACCTACCGATAAAATCTAATTTCTTTGAAATCATTATAAAAAACATCGCATATTCCAGCCATAGTGGAAAGTCCATCTCACCACCTACTTCCATGGCTACCCTACCACAAAGCCCGCTAAGAGCACCAACATTTGCCTACGCTCGACTAGAAAGATACCATCGTCCGCGTCGCCGAACAATATGTTCCATTACAAGCCATAACTTAGATTAGTTATGTGCTTGACTGTACATTATTTATTGGCTCGAGTGTACTCGAAGGGGTGCAATCTGGGGAAGTTTCGGGGTGGTGTTTTTGTCAGCGTATGGCTCACAGCTGACCGTTTTTGGACATTTGGCAAAACATCATTTTCCTAAGCGGTATGAAAATAGAGTTTTAGATATCAAGCTTTGCTCATAAAATGCGCGTATATTTTAAATTTAATTCACATTTTTACAATGACCATGAAACTTGAAGAGGGCTTAAAACAAAGCTTTGGATTTTATGGTTAATAAATATATAATAAGCAGTACTATATATGTACTAGTGCATTTGCTTTATTTTAGTTTGCACCTAAAACGAAATAAAAAAGTCGACGAAAGTAATAATTAATAACTTAAAAGTTGTTAAGATTTATTCGCGGTACTAAAATTTTCAAAAACAATTATTGTCGTGTGACAGAACCAAAAGCAGTAGAAAGCTCACAAAAGTATTACCGACATTCAATTGGTTTCTCAAATAAAATATGTAAAGCAGGTTCTATTTTCTCTTTAGAAATGAGTACTTTTTATGATGTTTTCTTATTTGCCTATAGTTCCCATCAATACGCTAAGAAAAACGGGATAAACACGTTTTTATCCGAAAATATACGATGTCGTTTGATTATTCACTGAATCTTATTGCACTTTGACTTTTCACCTATTACATTTGTACCTATTGCTTTTACTCGGTCGCCATGACTGTGAAGTTAATAAAAGCTATCATATCGCAAAAAATACGATGACAATAGATCTAAAGCCAAAAAAACAATTTTCTTCTTTTCTTGTTCTTGAATGTAGAAAAGAACCCCCTGTACAGATGTTTCCTAGGGTAATACTTTATTTTGGTTTCGCAACGCTGCAGCCAAACCTACTATCGACTTAAGACGATTGTAAAAAGTGGTGTATTCTTAAAATATAGGTACTAACGTAAATGGGTACGGGCCATAAAGTTGGACAATAGTTAAGCGTAGTTAACCATACAAAAAGCGATGGCGAAAAAAGTTCCGTTGTTCGACGAATAATTCCTTACAATTGTATGACTAATTGTGGCGTTTTCCAAAAAAAGTCTACATCGTTAAGGACAAAATTAAGAAAAATTTACTTTTTCCATTTCTTCACGAAAATTAGCCATACATCTAGATACGTTAATTTTGGTGACGAAATGGAAAAAGTTAAGTTTTCTTAATTTTGTCCGTAACGATGTACACTTTTTTTTGAAAAGCGCCCTATTCGTTGCACGAGTTAGCGTGCCCAACTTTTTGATTCTTACCCAAATACCTTACAAAAATGTACACTTTCACGCTCTGTAGTTAGAAGACACGCTGTATCCAAAAACGGTCATTATTTTTGATATAGCAAGACACCATATGGCAAGGGACGGATTAGGCACGCTAATCATGATAGTTTCGGCCCTACGGAGCCCTGACGAGTTTTACTAATAGCTCGTTACTCTTGATTGGTGAGAAATTTGAAACTGTTATTAAAAGGGTAGGGTTGTAAAATGGCGGTGTTAGTTGATATTTTAGAAAGGAAGGGTTTCTGTATTCTTGGCTAATTTTATTATGAATATTTGGGTATTAATCGATACTGGTGGTTAGCTTAAATCAGGGATAATCTCACAACAATTGATTGGGTCACAAACTAAGCTCTAGGCTATGATATATACAGTGAGTGACATCCATACGAACATATATTTTCACAATAGTTAATGTGCATCCTAATTAACATAAAAACATGTGTATTGTTAACATAGTGTGTCCTTTTTTTTCATACCAACTAATTCACCACGCAATGTATCAGTAACAAAGCTAGCAACTGACACTAACATTTGATTGCTTGTACCTAACTCGTTTGCCTCTTTGCATTACATTGCTGCTCAAGAAAATTAAAATAATAAATAACTCTCCATTAGAAAAGGTTATTGTTTTTTTTTTTCGATAAAACCGTTCACAGCATCTAAAGCTATCTTTACTTACAATTTATGTTCTTATGGATGTCACTTACTGTATATTTTTAAATTATATTAATTGTTTTATATAATGCTAGGTTAAGTTCTATCATTGTCATAAGCAATATTTATTTTAAAAATAACTGACTGTTGAGTTTCTTGTGGCGCTTTTTCTCAGCAGTGGTCACCTCTTGGTATAGTCTAATTCTATGGAACTTGCTAACTATGTAAATAAAGGACTTAACTTGGTTTTGTCACTGTTTCTCTTTGAATTTTCACACCACCTCATCAAACATCATTGAAACCATACACTATTGATACGGTTGTTACTCTAAAATACAAAATCACCGAATATAATAACTGTATCTTGGATATTTCATTAAAAGTTTAAATGGTTTCATAAGTTAGGTTATTCGGACCTAATGGAATGACGTTTTTGTTTCTTTTAAATTCTACAATTGTCTATGATGGGTAGTGTTGTGGCAAAGTTGGCGATATATTAAGGTAGCTCTGTAGCCAACGCGGTTGTATACACTACGCATTCCATTCTTTCGCACCATTTTTTAAACATTATTTTAACTTCTGATCGTGATTAAACAAATTAGAAATAAGTAACTACTTGTTTTTTACTTTCGGTATTTTATTATTCGATATGGTTTGACATAAGTAAAGGAGTATTGCCCATCACTAGTAAATTCATCATTCAGAGACAATTTCAATATGGCGGTTTGTTTACATAGTTAGCAAGTTCCATAGAATTGGACTTTAAGCGCTGGTAGAATTTTGACGTGTGAAAGTTCCCGTGCGGCCTACTTACTGAATAAACAACTATTATCTTATTTATCCAAAATCGCCAACGATATAAATACTGCAAGCAGTTACGTTTTTCCCGTATAGAACCGCGGCCCAGTAACTCGAGCACGATCAGTTCAGTCACGTGTCACGTATGTTCAAATCGCCTTACCCTGGATTCCTATATTCAAAACGTCTCGTTGAAATTTGACACATTTTATATGTAGCAAATGTCAAATTTTAACGAGACGTTTTGAATATAGGAACCCAAAGTTTCTGTTCGAAATATTACCATACAATTTACGTGGATTTCACCTTTAGATAATACACGATGACGATACAAAATTTTAGAACTAAATACCGTGAACTGGACACTGGGACGATGTTTCGCCAAACCAATTTATTTGATGACAATACTTTAACGTTTCTTACTCTATAGATAAAGTTTACCCTCTATAAGTTGACCCTTAAAAGAATATAACAGCTGGAGAGTCAGTTATAGGTGAAAAACTTAAGTAGATGCAATTGAATAGAATTGTAACACATCGAATAGGCTGTTCGACATTCTATATTTGAAATTTGACGTAAATTCCATATTACTTTTGTACACAACTACATATAGATTTTCGTCTTCCGGTAACCTTCGGGAGGGAAGATGGCCGATTGAAAGATGTCCGGCTTTTGATTTTGATTTATTCTGTTTACTGTTTTACTCTACTCACTTGACATTGGCGAAATTACTGCGGAATATCGCGGTGGACCGCCATTAATAAAAAAGAACAAGAAGAAGAACTACATATACTACAAGTCCTATATGCAGAGCCCGGAATTTTCGTAGCAATTTTTATGTGTCAAAGGGACTTCTCGTTTATCGACTTCCGATATACATAATTTTATCGATACATTATAGAACACAACACAACATATCAATGAAGATTAAAAGTAAAGGCGGTCTTATACCTAGTCAGAGCGATCTCTTTTATATAACTTTTGAGTGGCTGAACATATTAAATAGAAATTTGCAATGAAAAGTTAATAGTTAACAATTCTACATTTAATCAGTTCAGTTTAGTGTTTTAACATTTATCAATTTCATGTTCAAAGTCAGTTTTAGTGTTAACAAGCTTTTCATCATTAATTTATCTATAAAAGAAATAGATGGTCATAATTTTATCTTGTCACGAAGAGATCGCTCATTTGCGATAAGACTGCATGTTGTTTATTTATACTCGTAATCATATAAAAAAAAATGAAATCTGTATTTATCGATATACACATGTATATCGGAAGTCGATAAACGAGAAGTCCCTATGACAGCTCAAAAGTGCTACGAAAATTCCGGGCTCTGCCTATACGACAATTACTCATTCCTTAGTAACGATTTTTCATACACTTTCTTCTTTCTGTTTGAAAACAGAGTGCCTTAAGAATTCAAATGTCTATGGGTCTCAAATCCTGCTTACCTCAGATGGCTTGTGTGCTTGTTTGAAGCAATGCCTTAAAATAATTATATTATTTCCCACACAGTCCTCTCGACTGACCCCTTTCTACCCAGCTACCCGCGTCATTAATTATTTGCTGGCATCGCGGCATAATTACGGACAGGAGTATCGCTGTCAAAGAGCCGATGTCGTTAGCGCTTCAATTTTACACGTTTTACATAGGTTGTGTACGTGTATTATATACTACATGACTGCCTACATATTATTATAGCAATTAATGCCGTAAATATGTTAATTAATTGACAAGCCTGGTAGGGTAAGGATGTTATTTTTATGAAATCATCTCGCGAGCTTATTGTCTAAAACGGGTTGAAATTTGGATTCTGAAAAGTTGATAAACATGTTTACTATAAGGTAAGGGCTCTGTCAAAGAAGTTTGAAGGTCTTTACGTACCTAAAATCCCGAATAATTTAAACTCGTTCGTCAGTTCGATAAATCTAATATATAAAATTCTCGTGTCACGGTGTACGTTATTGAACTCCTCCGAAACGGCTCGACCAATTCTTATGAAATATTGTGTTTATATCGGGTAGGTCTGAGAATCACACAACATCTATTTTTCATACCCCTAAGTGACATTAAAGAAACAAAAAAAAATATAGCAGTGAGCGAAGTCGCAGGCGGGTCGCTAGAAGTTTATAAATCTAACAACTCCGAACAAAAGTGAAACAGTCCGCAAAGAAATCTTGTTTCAAAAAATACCATGGATTCAAAATTATATCTTCATTGAAAAGGGTAACAGCAGTCGATTTAATACAGTATTAAAACAGAAATACATATGTCACTTTCAATCTTGTATCCCTTCGAGCACACCGCGTTCGACTCATTCCGAAAAAATAGGGTCCGAGATGTTTGTATGGTCATACTGTCCTAAACCATGAATCTATTGCGTAAGCGATTGTATAAATATTTCCGTACGTTTAGGATTTTGTTATCAACGTATTTTTTTGTATCGTAAAAGCGGTAAAACATACTATCGTCAAATTTGGTATAAGTATATTAACAACCCTGAGGAAAAACAACAGATAATAAAAAATATTCAAGTGTGAGTTGCGCTTGCGCTAGTTTGATTTGAAATGAAATCATAATTAGAATATAGTATTACGTACTGTACTTCAGCTCGAGCTAGACCGTATTTTTTAGATGCGGAGCAAAAACTCTCTTATGTCTAGCTTCAGCGTATGTTTACAAAATATACTATTAGATCGAACTATGTAGGCACCTTTTAAAACTACTAAAAACACTTAAAAAGGGTGATATGTTTATTGATTCTGCTAAGGAGCTTACATACAAAACTCTAAACATTTTCCTTTGAGTAAGTTTTCTATGTAAGAATCCTGAATGATACATTATTAAAATTAGCTAATCGCGCTGTTGCAATTGTTGTCTACATACTCGTAAAAGGTAAAGCAATTTCCTGGCAAGCTTAGGTAAATTATATATACCATATTAAATTTAGAAAATCACTCCCAGCCAAGCAATTTATCACTGGATGATGTTATTCTCCCATTAAACGCAAACTCTGCCATCAACAGCGCTATACAAACTCCAGCCTTTATGGCACTATGAAAACCTAATGACCATGCGTCAAGCAAAATACCTACCAAAACAATAGGCGAAGGCGACAGAAATTAATACATCATTATGTCAGACCCATGTATTGCCAACCCTCATACTTAACAGGACATCTCACTCATGCACACGAAAGGGGCATGTTCCGTCTCACCCGCCAGGGGTGGCAAACTTCGAGAATGCAAATCTCCCGTGATTAGGATTTTGTTAATCTTCGCATGCTGAAACTTAAAATTGTGTGTGTAAATTCCTTCGGGTAGTGTTTGTTAATTTGCGTTGGTTTGTGTCGTTGCTGTGGGACATCAGAAGTTGAAGTTAGTATTGTAGCTACGTCAAATATTGTGTAAAAAGATACTACATCTTCTGGGTAAGGAGGTAGTTTACAACAATATATTAATTCCACACGCTTTACTTGAACTTACTTTTTAGTATGAAAATTAAGAAGGGTCATACACAGATTTAGGTTACCGTCTTTCCTGTGGACACACCGAAAATTAACGTTTTAAGGCCTAATTTTCTGGCAAAGCCCATTTCCGCCAAAACGCCGTCAGGACTGTTTTAGACCTATCATATAAAAACATAACTTATATGCACATAAGCTTTTGACTATTGACCACAGCTGAGACAACTTTTGTTTTCAAGAGTGTGTATGACCCAGAAGCTAGATTTAATATGAGTAAAGTGAATTTATTTAATTTACATAAGAATTTTCATAAATTCCTGATAGCATCTGTTCCGTTTTATAAGTTTTATCTATTGTTCAGTTCGTTTTTAGGATTCCGTAGTCAAACTAATAACCCTTATAGTTTCGCCATGTCCGTCCGTCCATCCGTCCGAAGCCTAGCGCAGAGACTCTTAGTACTAGAAAGCTGTAATTTGGCATGAATATGCAAATTAGTCACGCCAACAAAGTGGTACAATAAAATGTAAAAAAAAATACGGTATCTCCTCTACACGTAACATGGGGATATATTTTTGTTTTAATGTTTGTAGTACTTAACGGCTTCGGAACCCTATACTGAGCATGGTCTGACATGCTCTTGCCCGGTTTTTTTAATATACAATTTCCTTTAATCTTTTGTGATTATAATAATAATGTATGATGTTAAAGTTCGTAATTGATAAAAATTACAACTGCAACATCGACGAAGTATCGGGAACTCTCCAAATATCTCGTGGTCAAACAGACCCCGTTTTATTACATTTCTTATCTGATACAACAGACACAGTTGTTTACAGTATTTGCAAAACTAGCATTTGTAATAAAAAATAGAATCTTCTCAGGTATCAGCAAATTAAAATACTTTAAAATATAACTTAAAAAAAAAGATTTCCAAACTTATATTCTTCCTAATAAATTGTAATTCCTTAAATAGGAAGCATTCATTTTTTTTTTCTTCCGCTCTCTCAAAAGTTTTATGAACGAGAGGAATAAATATTTACGCGAAATAATTGTCATGTAATTTTTTCATAAGGTATCAAGGTTTAAAAAGTCATAATTCAGACCCCCTCCCCTGCAGGAACACTCTATACAAAATTGACGACAGGAATGACATCACAGCTGTTGTTCCATGTTTAAAATACAAGGACCTGATAAAGAAATTTGCATTTATTTCTTATATTACTATGTTTAAGCCAATATCGTTAAACTAAAATAGGTATCACGTAAACAAAATGAGGACGCCGAAAACATTTATCTAAACATTAAAAACAGTTTTAAAATTTTAACAAGTTTGATTCTACATAAAATCTTAATAAATGGGTCAAAACTTAGTGTATTGCGTTTTATGTTTTTTCACATTTTCTCCTAAATCGTATCAATGAAACCCAATTCTGATTTCCATACATGTTCTCTGTTAAAAAAATCAATTTTGATGTTTTGAGCCCTGTTTAGACTTTTCGTTGCCCTGAATTCGAAATGACGTTAATCTCACTGCCGTATTTCTATTAAAATAAAAACTTTAGTTTCGCAAAGTAGGTACATACACTCTGATTATCGGCAGCCTAAAAACAAACCTTTGATAAAGCACACTGCCAACCCAACATCCACAAATCTAGCAATCGTAGAAAAACCGTAATTTGCTAATGCACGAAAAAGCAGGTACAAAAACCATCACAATACGCACGTCGCCTTTACGCTCACATCAGAGGCTAATTTGCGCGCTGCCGGGGCACAAAGAAAAATGTGCTAATTAAAAAGCGAGGTATCACAAAGTGTCGTCTAACGGGCGCGGCTTGTGTATCTGTGGTTGGCGCGCTTTTTGAATTGAGGTTATATTTTTTTCATCACACAGGGAAAGGGTGTTATAACACGTAGGCGTATAGGGCAGTCATAGCCTATTTACCTCCCAACAGAGTTATGGGTTTAATTTTAAAATATAGAACCCACTATCGTATGTTATTTCAGACTACGGAGGTTTCAAAACAGCCAAGCTTTATTTCCTAATTTCATAACTCGACTACAAACCAATTTTACTGTATATAAAACTTAAACGTTACATTTAACTGCATTATATTTATATTTTACTATTATTCCAGAGAGATTTGTAATTATTTTTATTAAATTGCATATTAAAAACGGTACAATCAGGAAGTTATGGCCTGTCAAGTTTGAAAACTAATGGCAGTTCTTAGCATTATCTGTGGAAGACTATGCTAAGTGTAGAGTTCCGAAGCCGTTAAGAACTACAAACATAAAAATTAACAAGTAATAACAATTGTTTTATTTAAAGTCAATTGGTGCCGTCTTAGATGATTTTAGTAGGTATAAACACTTCGATCGCCTGTATCTCAAGAACCAATGATGTCTACTTAGGGCGAGTTGTTTGATCAGTAGATAAACTAACTAATTGTTAAAATTCGAAAAAAGAATTGAAAATTTGACACATTTCCTTGAGATTTTAACCATTAGATACGATTTTTAACAATTAGTTAGTTTAACTACTGATCAAACAACAGGCCCTTAGTCGTGATAGTTTTCTTTTAAAATTGGTTATATGCTCTTTCATTTAGGATTTTTTTCTAATTTTTAGTGTTTGTAGTTTTGGCTGTAGGGGGGGGACACTTGAGTCTAACAAAAATCCCCACGTTACGAGTAGGCGAGGTACCATATTTTTTTTTACATTTTATTGTACCACTTTGTTGGCGTGACTAATATGCATATTCATGCCAAATTACAGCTTTCTAGTACTAAGAATCTCTGAGCTAGGCTGCGGACGGACGGACATGGTGAAACTATAAGGGTTCCTAGTTTGACTACGGAACCCTAAAAAGTTAAATCGACATGTTGACAATTAATTTTAGCGAGTTGAGTGCAATTTGATTTTTGATTGATGTTTTCTTTAATAGTCTAATATATATTTTGTTTCCTTGCAAATGTGATAAAAAACATTCTGTGTATCACGGGCAGTGAGGAGATAACAAACTCTAGTCATTAAAAGCTCTCCGCCTGACATACTTCCAACACTCTCGTTAGTTATCCCTTCTTACTTCCACTTCGTAACACTAACGATGGATAGGTTGGACTTAGTTTAATTTGATATTGGTTTGAACAGCTACGAACTATAATATCAATAAAAAAAAATACGGATAAACTAAGCTATCTTTGATTGTGTTATGAGTACGACAAAATATACTTATGATAATTATAATATCACAGGACAATGTCACACAAATTGACCTAGTCCCAAACTAAGCTCTAGGCTTTTACTATGGGTCAACGATAAACTTACTTATACAGAGAAAAATATACTTAAATACATAGAAAACATCCAAGACCCAGGAGTAAATACTCGTGATTTGAACCCAGAACCCCTAGCCTCGAAGATGGGGTCACAACCAACTATGCTAGCGTTGGTGTGAGAAAGTCGTGATTTCAGATAACTTTTTACAAAAGGTTAAATTATAAGGAAGTATATAACATTTTGATTGTTTTTAGTCAGATAATAATAGCTTGTATTTTAGGTCTAACTGCAAGCTATGTTGATTTTCACGTAATATACACGCAAATATGAATACGTTGGTAATAAACAAAACCTTCCAATTCATACGAGTGCATTGAAAAAGAAATGAAATCTACTCAGACAACTTACAATACTTCTCTACATTATTTTCCATGTTTAATTAAAGAGTTATTTCTTAACAAAATGCTAGATCAAGGGTAGAAAACAGGCTAAAGGAAGCCAGATGCCGTAATGAGCTGATTCCTGAGTGAATGCATGTCGTTGTGGCATGCCAACAAAGAACTTTTATGTCTTCCTTTCAGTGGGAAATGTCGTGCACATCGAATATAATATGATCAGTGCCTTATTACCTCTAGGGAAAATATAAGTGTGGTTAAATGTGGGTAAAAAACTGTAAAGGAAGCGTATTCTTTTACAAATGTAAACACAAAGTTGAATATATTTTTCTCAATATCGTTCGGAAATAAGAAAACGTTTGATTTGGGGCAAAAATCATCGCTTAAAAAATATGATAAAACTAATTACGTAAACACCTTTCGACAGTTTAAATGTTGTTGTTGTTTCTCTTTTTAGCTATAGAATATTCATGTAAACCCTATACCTACCTTATAACAGTTATAACCTGTGATGCTGACACTGCTGAAAAAGGAAGACAATCATCTTAATCAGAACCGAAAGATAACTATAAAACTACCTGTTTTGTCAACGTTTTGATAACTCTTATGTCATTACAATAATGGCAACTGTGACATAAACGATTCTTAAACACGTCAAACGCGATATCGTTATAACGCTGTAGAATAAAGGACCTATTTAGGCTAATGATCAAAACGGTTTAGGCATAGTTAAAGTGTACCTCAAAAATCGAAGAAATATTGTTAGAGGGCAGGGCACCTAATACGTTCATTATTCGCTCTAATTACATACACACATAACATTACGCCTTCATTCCCAGAGTGGGGTAGGCAGAGCTACAGAAATACCAACAACTCTAAAAAGACATGTTAATAATACTGTAACCACATTTTGCACAAGTAGGCTGAGATGTTTACTAGTAAATTAGTGACAGGTTGCAAGCCCATCGCCTAACAATACTATAAGCTTTTATTTCCTTAGTCGCCTCTTACGACATCCACGGGAAGACATGGAGTGGCACTATTCTAACCCGGCAACCACACCGGAGATTCGCTCTAATTTGTTTTTAATAAAATAAATCATAACTTTTAACGTTTCTCTATGAAAACAGAACATTTTTCTAATGGCTATTTATATTGTATTGTAATATTGTGTATTTGTTCCAGATTCCAGACGGGTAGCGAGGTGCATCAAAAATTAAAAGCCTTTTAATGACGACCGCTCGCTGCCTCCGGCGGGCCGCTCCGTGCAACACTGAACCAAGACTCTACTTTAAATGAACACATTTTAAAATCAACTATGATACACAAAAATATGATAATTCATAAATTAATGATTTGTATATTATTATACGGTGACTTTGATTTTACAATATGTTGAATCGAATTTACCCGAGGCCTGAAATATGTGTGTTAATCGAGAAATTAATACAAGATTAAAGAATTTTGCTGAGCCAACAATAAACAACAACAATAACTTATTAATTTTTGGTGACAATATTATTGTAGGTACTTACTAAAAAAACAAAACTTTTTGTTAGTGTTAGTATGCATTTAGCAAAATAATTTTAAATTAAAATCACAAATAAATATGTTAACAGTTACCTAGTACATACTAGGTCATGTCATGGGCATACATTTTATACAATCAATCGATATTATTAGTCACCGTTTTAATTAATTTGGCTTTGAAAAAATATTTCTAAAGGGAGGCCTAATGTACACAACTTTCGGGTGAAATGGTACTATGATGATCTTTCTTGCATTTATATCCATCTAACAAGTCTGTATAAACCGATGTTAGATTATTTACAATCGATGTATTCAGGTGTACCTATGTTATAATAGTTTATATAATTGTTATAAAAAGAAGGGTCCAAAAAGCATAACGAAATAAAATCACACGGTTGTTTTAGTTGCATACATTATTTTATCGACACACTTATTATAAGAAGAAGGTAATTGACCTGCATTGCTACCAGCGCTACCTGTAACATATCTATAGGTGCTAAGCTAAGTTTCATATTGGCTAAATTTAACTAGAATTGAAGCAAATTTAATTTGAGTTTATTTCGACAAAAAAATATATTTGAAACTCACAACTTTATCATATTTGGTGACGTTATAAGAACATTACGCCACAGCCGCCAGCACACCCACTACTGCCACACCACCGCCGATAGCAAAATTGAATGTTGTAATGCTGGTCATTGTTATGATACGCCTTCATTCCCAGAGAGGGAAGGCAGAGCTACAGAAATGCCAAAAACTCGAAAAATACTTTTTAGGTTTAAAGATCTTTATTACTCATTTCATTAAGAACAAAAGTTCACTTATAATGAGCTTATTCTATACAATGCCTTAAAATAAACGTATTGTAACATTTGTAACTAATCAAAACATTTATCACTAATAAATTGATTTAATTTTATAATTCTATAACCACATTGCACAAGTAGGCGTAGGTGTTTAGTGGTGGTAGGACCCTGTGCAGGGTCCGTCCGGATCGCTACCACCATCTTATCCATTAACCACCCGCCAAGCAACAGTGTTCGCATTGTTGTGTTCCGGTGTGGGGATAAGACAACCGGTGAAGTTACTAGCATAGAGGCATTCCATCTTAGTTCTCAGGGTTGGCAATGCATTTGAGGTCTTGGGATTATAGTCTTGAGAATTCAAATGTCTATGGGTCTCAGATTCCACTTACCATCAGGTGGCCTGAG
Organism: Acleris holmiana; assembly: GCA_949316455.1. Classification (NCBI taxonomy): domain Eukaryota; kingdom Metazoa; phylum Arthropoda; class Insecta; order Lepidoptera; family Tortricidae; genus Acleris; species Acleris holmiana. Next base: position 13,035,188 of record OX438776.1, on the reverse strand, counting down.
TGCTCGTGTGCCTTCTCCTTAACATAAAAAAAAAAATAGGAGAAGATTTTACCAGTGAGTGTCAGGTTGCAAGCCCATCGCCTAATAGTACTACAAGCCTTTATTCCCGTAGTAGCTTCTTACGACATCCACGGGAAGACATGAAGTGGCACTATTCTGGCCCGGCAACCACACGGGTTACGGGGGTGGGTCGGGGTTTAATATACATAAAAATCTTTGATTTTCTTCTTTGATCTCTATAATGGTTCTTTCTCGCATCATGTAGTCCCTGTAAGTGCTTCGCTTCTTAAAACCATAGGTGGTTTTATCGACGGCCGCTCGTCAATGCTCGATCTGCCGATGATTGCTCTCATGTTATATTCAGGCGATGTTTCAAATGAAAGCCTTTTCAAATCTGTATTGTGCTTAAACGGGTTGCCTTTTTCATAGAGCAAAGTGAGGGATTTAAGGAGTATTTATTTTGTTTTAGGTTTTTCTTTGACGATGTATGAGCTCTTTTGGTAAAAGAGGACTAATACAGATTCATCAACTCCGTCCGGTTGAGTATTAATAAGACAACTGGCTAGACTAACAAAAGAAAAAACAAGAGCGTTATCCGGCGAGTTTAAAGTGAACTGCGAGCTTCGTTAGCATAAGATTGTAGAACCTACATATTTTAGCCGAGCTGTTTGGACGACGAAAAATGCAAGAAAACTCTTTTTTTCTCACTTTTCTTCCGTACCCGAAGGGTGTCAAACGGGACCCTATTACTAAGCGTACGCTGTGCATCCATCCGCTCGTCCGTCTATTCTAACGTTAAAGAGAGAGCGGGTTGATTATTATTTCAGAATGCGTTATCAGAGAGGTTTTATTAAATAGTATTTTTATTTTTCTGTATCGTAAGAACGCTAAATCATACAAGCGTTTGATTTGGTTAAAGAAAAACAAAAAATACTAAAAATCCCGTCAAATGTGAGTTTGGCTCGCGCAAATTTATTATGCGGATAACATTTAAATTATAACATAATTAATACTTACTGTGCGGCAGTACGGAACTCTCGGGGCGGGAGTCTGACTCGCACTTGACCGAGGTTTTCATGCATGGCCGTGCCTTAATGATTTCGTTAGTTTAAATTGAGTGCGAATATCAGTAAATAAAAAATCTATGTACCTAAATCAAAAACAGGAAAAGCCGGTCATTTTTCAATTGGCCACTTTCCCTCCCTGACGTTTTTAGAATGCAATGAAACTCAGTAGGTACAGTCACTAGCAAGAATTAATATAACTTTTAACATTAGGCTAAGAAACTTTATTACTAGAGGCATAAGAACGTATCAGATATTTTTGAGCCTTCCTTTGCCTACGAGCACGCCGGGCAACTTAAGCTCACCCGCCAATAATTTGCAGACGATGTTCAGCACTTTTAAGACTAATGGTCTTAAAAGTGCTCAATGTAGCGCGATGGTACACAAATAAGTCTCAACGAAACACGTGTTCACTTTGCAAGCGCGGCAAACAAGCCTACTCGAAACCCACTCTCAAAAGGACATAGGTACCTTAATTAGCAATCAAAAGGACCTCTTGCCTGTCACCACTCGCGTCATTTTTAAAAAAGGCCACAATTGCAATCTCGAATACTTTAATTGGTATCACCACGTGACGAGGCAATCTCCGGAGTTGCCGCGCTAATTAAAGACTTACAATAACTACTAGATGATGGATTTTTTAGGGTTCCTCAGGAAAACAACGACCGCAAAAAATATATTAAGTAAAGAAGACATTTTAATGTGAGCATCACAAGCTGGAACGAGATTGACCACATTGCTACTTGCTCTTTGTTTTACCGTTTCTACTAACCTTTTAGATGTTACGTGACGTATTCGCAACAAATTTTTCAGCACCTTTTTGTATTTTTTAAGCGCAATTTCGTTTTTACCATTATTATCTAAAAATACTAGAAATTGGTATTTTTTGTTTGGCATACAAAGCTGTTTCTTGGGAAACCTACCAGGGGGCCTAATATGGTCGTGTTTATCGATGTGGGCATGTGGATAAACGCTTCCGTCACTCTCGCACTGACGTACTTGTCAGAAAGTGACAGATGTGTCACGTTACGTTATCTTTTAACGTTATCCACGTTTATCGACATCGATAAACACGACCATGTTAGGCCCTCTGGGCCTCTGTTCTACTGGGTAAAACCAATTGCTTTCCTGTATTAACCTCGTGAGGCCCACGTACAAACAGGCTACAGGCTACAAACAGGGAGATTTCTGTAAGTGGGAATTTGAGTCTACCAGCAAGGAAGTAAAGTTCAATTACCTTTGCTTAAATGCGTTTATTTATTTTGAAACAAATTAATATGAACTTTATACTAGTTCAAATAAAGTTAAAACTAAATTGGCTTGATTATGTATTTCATATGGAACATCGGGTATCACGAGGATATATTGTTTTTACCTCGGCCGCCATTACTGTCAAGAAAGTTAGAGCTATCGTAACGTTGACAATTTGATAACGTGTCAAAGGCAATATGGTTTTACCGAGTAGAATAGAGGCCCAGGGCTGAGATTCTTCACGGTAAACAATATCGGTTTTGAAGTGTTTCCGTACTGTCAACGTTTTGATGACTCGGCGTTGTGGCCGAGTCATAAACGAGTCTAAAACACGTCAAATGCGATATCGTTATAACGCAGTAGAATAGAGGCCCGGTAGGCTTCGCAATAAACAGCTGAATGCAAGTGGTGGTGGAGATGTTCGGGGAAGGCGGGGAGCAGTATTTTGACTGAAATAATAATGATTATGAAGGCTAAGTACAAGATGTATCTTTACTATTCTGTTAGCTAAAGTAAGGCTGGCTATACTTAATATATAGAGTATGATCAAGTATAATAATAAGAGGTTTTTGACAGAATTTACTTGGTTACGCAGATAGCTTTAAGTTTTGTGTAAATGCCTAATTAGTGTATCATAACGTTCATTCAGTATAATTTTAACTGATGTAAATCATAGACTTGATAATTTATAAAGATGATAACTTAGAAGTTGTACAAAATCAATACCTATTATTTTATCAAAACACCTTTCGATGAACGTATCATTATGCAGAATTTTCATTACATCGGAAGGTATTTTTCGCTGCACGAGTCAATTCTTGTTTGGTAGGCACAAGGCTAACCTACCTGACATACGTAATTAATGCTTAAGATATTCTTAAAACATCATGGTTACAGCAGAAAATAGCGGTCAACGAAATGAAATTCTATGAAATGATACAATCGATGAAAACAAATTCGATAAAATGATTACTTAACCACAACAAGACGAGAAAGTTGATAGTTTTTGTAAGGAATATCATACAATACATTTTTTAGCACAGGAGAGGCTCATAGTACTCCTAAAATAAGCTTCAAGGCCAGCGAAATATTGAGATAGGACCACGTCACATTGTTTAGGTAATTTGTTACTTAATTTTAGTTAGATGTACAAACGTATGTTTGTAGTATAATTAATATAATTATCAACATAAATAGTAGGTTAACACATATAAACAATCACAGGCTCCTCCTAAGAATGACCACGGTACTGTTTGTTCCTGAGCAACAGTCACAATCACGGGTCACGTTTTACTAAAATTATTTACAAAGTGACCAGCAAGTTTTTCGCTAGCGTTAAGAAAAATGTTTTTCCACGGAACCACTCTATTTTTACCAATGTTGTTGCTTCCCCGATGTAAAAGCGTGCTAATTGCACCCCACTGTTCACACAGGCTTCTGTTGTTCGAATCACCTGCATCTATAGCGGAGCGCTTTAGAGGCCATTTAATAGCTTTTTTTACTTTTGCTATATAACTGTTATATGAGTAGTGCTAGCAAGTGGTGACTTAGGTTTAATTGGTATCGATATTTGGTGCACAGAAAAAAGTGTTGCTTAAAGATTGATTTTTGTGAATGATCGTTTTAATCCACAAAGATCCGCATAACCATATCATATTCATATTTCTAACGTTGACGAGTGCAATGTCAATTTGAATGTCGCGGCGCGCCATCTTGGATTGAAAGCTCTACCACGCGACGTAAGTAAGATACGTCCACAGACGACACGATAGCCTATAGTAGTCACTACTGCCTACAAAACTAGCGGTCCTGAAATATTTTTTTTCATTTGTTCCGAAGTCTTGGATATTTTTTGAGAGCCTTGTTTAAACATTACCTGAATAATTATATACTTAAATCGAATTATTAAAATTGTTTATTGTTTAAACTGTTATACTCGTATGTACTAACCCGCGGATCCCACAGTCAAACAGTGAAGATAGTTTTTCGAGACGTGGTTTTACAATTAAGCTAGTTAATGTTGTAATAAATAAAAAAAAATGTATTTCTTCATATGAGTAGGTATGTTTATCTTGTCTAGTACCCATAGTATAAGCCTACTATAGCTAAGTTTAGTACTAGGTCAATTTGTGTGAGATTGTCCTCTAATATTGAAGATGTTAAAAACTAGTTATTATTTTGAGTGTGTACTCAAGCTGTACTGTTATTCCTTAAGGGCGCCACAGTTTCTGTTTTCTATCGAATCGAGATGTATGGAATTGACATAGCGGTACAGCGATCTATCAACAGCTTGCATCAATCGAATATATTATTTTCTCGATTTTCAAAAACTTAGCGTTGAGCATCTTGACTGAATTGTGCTAAAAATTGTAGACCCCTTGTCTTTGATTGTTGTCTTGTCTTTGTTTGATTGTTGTCCCTTTAGACCATTATAAATGTATTTGTTTGTGGATCTAGGTACCTATATACGGCCTTGGCAAAGCAATGAATATGTGATTTTGACTGTCTCGTATAACGCCAAACTTATTTACACAAAGTTATATTTTCGTCTAAGGCTAATTACCTACTTATCCTAAACCTTAAACTACGCAGAAGTGGTTGGGTATGTATAAAAGTGTAATTGAACGCATTTATTCAGCGTAAAGCTGTAAAGAAGAGCTATAAGAGTTGCAGCGCGTAGCAAGCGGGCATTGATGTGGCTCTTTGAATATTCTTTATCCTCTATGGCTTTTCATCCTCATAGATGGAAGGGGATGACGCTGATTAGAAATGCGCTGTGATGCACGTTCCATATTATCTACACAGGTTATTTTACGCATTTTATTTCTTTTTCGTACTTTCTAAACGTAAGGAGCAATAGGTCACTTTGTATAAAATCTGGGCCAAAAACCATACGATTACGTCTTGGGTTTTTAAATAAGTCTTTGTTTTTACTTATTTCTCTACTATACCTATGCATCAAGTTGAATTCAACCTTCTAAGGTATGGTATTAGGAATGGATAATGGCGCAGCTTCCTATTAGTAAAACCATTTTAAAATCCGTTGTGTAATTCCAAAAATTACCTTAATCATCACAGAACAAACTAACAAACTCAATTCAAACTCAGTATAATATTAGTAACCTTATCTACTCTGTTGGTTAGTCGGGCATTTTTCCTTCCTTAAAGTTCCACCATGATAACAACACCTAGACGCGGCTATATGCCATGTGGTAAACTAATAAAATAAGCTTACAATTAAACTTGGCTATTCAGAATCACATGTAAATTTACTAAACGGCCATCTCCATCTATAAATCACCAAACTAACCCATCTCCTCTAAAATTGCGCATCTGTGGCCAAAATAGTCATGTAATGGTCATATTAATATGGAGATTGCTGGGCCCAGGTGACACGTCCACGGCTGGCTGGGCGACAAAGACGAACCCACTAACCGTATAACAAACTGATTAAGCAGCAAGTTATATAGAGGTGTTATATCAGTGTCTAAAGTGAATAGTTTATCAAGTGGAAAAAGACAACCACCCAGACGGAACACAAATATTTTTTTACTGTTACATACGAGAAATTCTATACCGATCGGGTTGTATGCTGTAGTCACCTCTACCTTTGTTTTTCCCAAAGAGGAGAGGAAAAGAGCAATAATAAAGTGGAATAAAACTAGCCATTTAAAATATCGCTAAAATTGTGTTCTACATCTGTAGAAGTTGCGGCCTGTTTTTTTACATCATTACGTCTGTATTACTCGTATAAATCAAACGCCACGTCCGATGTTTGCGATGATCTCAAAAACTCAACGGATATCGATACAGTGGGGCTAGCTGTAAGTTGCATTCGACAATCCCTAGCGTTTGTTCCGATAAAAAAATGTATGGGATCGATGTAAGCCACGGAGATAGTTACGTGGTACTATCTCGGTAGCTTACGTCAATTCGTCTAGCCCCACTGCTTTCACCATAGGGCAGATAATTTTTCACTAAAGGTTATCATGTAAATTAAATCTTGGTTACGGGAAACTGACATAAACTGAAGTTAAGCGACGGCGAGTCGCTAATGACTTAGAAATATTAGAATTACTCTAATAAGCTGCTATTCATTCTAAACAACAACTACTCTTGGACCTGTCCATATCACCAGGGCGCGGCACCGCACCGTACATCTGGGTGGTGATTTTCTCAACACAGCGCTGCGTCGATCATAAAGGTGATGTTTTATTTGGCAAGGTTAGGAAGTCCCGTCGGAGCGTACAAGACACATCTTAGCGCGTGCCTTATCAATTAGACAGCTTTATACGACACTGAACTCGACTCACCTGCCTACTACCTAATTGAGAAGGCACGCGCTAAAATGTGTTTTGTACGCTCGGACGGGACTTCTTAAACTTACCAGATAAAACTTTACCTTTAAGATCGACGCAGCGCTGTGTTGAGAGTCACTCCCTGTACGGACACGACAGCATTGCATGCGTCTCCACAGCGCCACGCCATGGTGATGGGACAGTCCCCTTGGTGTTTTTTATTAAGAGAAAATTTAAATTTGAAATGAGTGAAAGTAGAATCATTGTTGGCAATCATAATTTAGAATAGAATAGAATGGATTCAGATAAGCCAGTGGATAATTTAACATTTGCAATGTGTGACTATTCGAAGTAATGAAACAATCAGTTAATAAGGCCGGACCACATGTAAAAATACATCAGCAAAAATAATGATGGATGATTCCAAAACTCAAACATCAACACATTACTGGCCAGTAATAATTTGTCAAATTTAACCCCCTGATAGACGCGACCCGTCGCGCCTTGTGTTGACAAAACTTTATTACCGAAAATTAGACAATATTGCCCTAAATCGGGTAATATTTTTTTTGTTAGCCTACCGCGCGCCGCGGCCGCCGGCCGGTCCGAATTCAAAAGAATGGTCTAGTTTGGTGACCCCAGAATGCTTTGAAAGGTGACAATGAGAACTAGAAATTCTGGTTTGTATTTAGTTTAACAATAGTGTAATGTTATAAAATTAAAAAGAGAATCAAATGCAATTTGATCACAATGATTACATGGAGGGCTAATGATTTCAGACACATATGCGTTATATTCGTTAAAATGGACCTTACGGAATTACCAACAAATCTGTTTGAGTTGTTGGTATTTCTGTAGCTCTGCCTACCCCACTCTGGGAGTGAAGGCGTGATGTTATGTATGTAGGTATGGACCTTACATTTTAAGTTTTATGATTAAATCAGGGCTATCTTTGATTTTATTGTTGTTTAAATCTGTAAAAATTACTTACTTATAATAACTACGATACTGTTACTATGACCAGACATTCAAAAAAACTTACTTAACTTAATCAAGAATGGCATTTATCCAGGAAAATCCCACAGCGCACTAAATTAAACAGACCAACTTAATCCGAAATGAATGATACTTCAATATAAAAAATGCAGGCATTAGAAAACTAAAACAATGGTTACATTCGTTCGGGCGCACACAATGGCGACTCATTGTAACAGCGTCCATAATAAATGAACAAAATGGCCGCGCGTTCCAAATTCTAACGAGAGAACTCCGAGATTTGAAACAATGCTCTAATCCGCATAAAAGGGTTAAATGCATGCGATTGGTCAACTCCACCCCTAGTTTTGCGGCTGTGTGTGTTTTGCAATAGTGTGCGTGAGCGGCTCGGTCGGACGTTTTGGAAGGTGACGATTTATTTGCGGTTTAATTTTTTGCTCATTTTAATAAACATGCCAATGTTTTAGGTGATATTGAATAAAAACAGGTAAGTATAAGTTTTCTTAAATGACATCGTAAACATACCTACACAGACAGCCAGATTATTTTAATACTCGTAACTACTTAAATTTTTGTCCTTAAAACTTAAATACTCGTAATGATATTTTAATACTGTGTTGACTCCTATTTGACTTCACACTACAAAGCAACATTTTCTAAATTCTTTCTAATCTGATTTTGTTTTATTTTTGTATAATTTTATTTAACTATATTTGTTGTGTTGCAGTGTGTTTTTGACAAATAAATGTTATGAATTTGAATTTGAAACTCAATTGTCGAAAACTAAACAATGCCTATACGAGTACATACCTACACTTCGACAGCTACAGTATGTTCTCAATAACAACGCTCTAAGTGGGTACACTCGGGTACATTATTAAAAGTGTCCAAGACTTGTCGAAGGTACCAATTCATTGAGCACGTCAACCGTGACAGTCGCCGCAATCAAAACTTCCTTTACCCACCCCGCGATGTTTCAAGGGTTAGAAGTAGAAATATTTGAGTATGAAGTATTTATAACAAGTAAAAATACTCTTAAATTCTGGCTCATAATAAGTGAAGGACCTAAGACACCTTTAGAGATAGTTAAGTCTGTTCTGCTTCTACTTGAAGATATTTTTAAAATATTACTTCACTTAACAATTAGATCCTTATTGTTTGTTTTCATAAATAAACAAACATGAAAAAGAGAAGCCTTGAACTAAAATACTTAGATACCTACAAAACTGAACAATATATGATCATAGACACGTAGGGTATTACAAATTATTAGAATCCTGTGAAAACATTTGCGTCAATTCATGATGACAAATAAATACGAGCATCTACGTCAAAATGAATCTTTGACTATAGTGGCTTAACAATTAGTTATTTGTTTTGAGAAAGAAGTAAAAGACATCGGACCCACCTACTACGAGCGCCTACTCACGAAACTCAAACGAGAAACATCTGATGAAACATTTAGGCGCCGACTGAGAAATCTTTCGTTGCATAATCCACTATATTCAGTGAAAGAGTATAAACTCCATAAGGAACTTGATATTTTATTTAAGTTGACTTTAAATTATTTTGTTTATTGTGACGTCTGTTGTTATTATAATTCATTCATTTTAATTTTAATTTAATTGGGGCACCTTTAATACTCGTACGACGAATCGAATGGAAAAACATAGTTTATGATCATGCTTCTTTTGTTCGACATTTAATTTATTTTCATTTTTATTTTTGCAATTCAAAAATGCAAAAAATAGATATTTTTTGCATTTTTGAATTGGATGACATTGTTATTCGCACCCCAGCCTTCACAAAATTTATTCAAAAATACTTTACAAATACTCGCAAGTACATTCCCTCGTATCCCCCTCTCGCCCCACTTTTCCCAAAGACTATTATTTGAATGTCTTTCAACCCGTGAGTAGGGTCCCCACGCGTGCTCCTCGCTGATAATGTAATTAAAACAACACCTTTCTGAGCGTCGACTTAAGCTGTGGTTCGGGATTGAGATGTTAGTTTTTACAAATCGTTTTAAGTGTTTATTTTTTGTCAAGTTTTATTATACAATTAGTAGTTAGTTTGGTACTACTGAATCTGCAATAAAATTACACAAAAAATACAAAGAGCACCGATAACTGTATGACTAAATGTTAATGTTAAATTAAATTGAGGTCATAAAATAAAATATTCCCCAAAGTAAACAAAACATCTTAACACAAGGTCATCCCAATAATATTTTTATAATAGATTATTCAAAAGCACGCCTAATGGCGCCTAATCTAGAAGGACCAACTAAAAACAAAACACTGCGCAATATGGGGCATAAAGAAAACAAAAGACAACATTAAACCGAGGTTTTAAAGCGGTCCAGGATAAATTTTGGGGCAAAATTTTCGGGTAACATTATACCCGTACATTAAGGCTAAGTGATAGCGTCACATTTGCTGGATTAATTCATCATCTGAATTGCCGTGGCCAGACTGATGGCCCGGAACCCCCTCACTCCCCAAAGGGGGGAATTCTTCTTATGTGCGACGGTTGATTGTAATTTATTTCGAACGTGTTTTTACTTATTGAGATTTAAGACCAGCGATACGCTAAAATATAAAAACAGTGTGTATATAAAGTTTTATTACCTGTCATAAAAAAGCATGATTGTAATGTGATGATAGAGTTCAAAGAAAACATAAAAAAAAAAATCAACGTTTAAAGCCGGACCTACAGAATTCTTGGGAAGAGGCTTTCTAAATATTTTTGTGTTCTAATTATTATATCGGAAACAAGGAAGGTGTCAAGTGCACAAAAAGCCTCGAAAGAGGCAATAAGCGCTACATCGCTTAGCTTGCGCGTTGCCCTTTGCCCCCCGAATTAGTTCGAGGGGGGTGCCGCCCCCCGGACAGCGAGTGTAAGGATAAATGGGTGGGCTGGCTCTTCTGGTTAAGTGTAGATTTTCCGAATGCGGTGTTGATGATGGTGTAGGGTTTAATTATATCGATAGTTTGACTATCGATAACCATACAAAATTTACACTTTTTCGATGATTTCTAAGGAAAGTGGATTATTTTCTAACGAAATACATGAAGTCGGCGAGCTTTATGTAAAACTGACTTTTTTGATACTATTGCTTAAGGGAACACCTTAAAATTCCGAATATTCATCAGTACGAGTTTATATTTTTCCGAAAATTAGGTTACGATAGAGGTTTTTTAAATAAAATGCATAATTTAGATGCTATACTCATAAGTATGTTAGGTTAGGTTTGATTTATAAGCGATATCAAAAAATTAAGTGTTCTATAAAAAAAATGCATTCGGAATTATGAAAACTCGGAATTTTAATCAATTCGGTTTTATGACTCTTCGGAATTATGTAGGGTATCCATTGCTTACGCTAATAACTACAACTATTCTGTCTATTGCTACAACGTAGCGTTCATAAATTAATAGGTATGATTATTTGTCGATACATCTATTCTGTTCATAGTTCAACCATGTCTAAATAAAGCCTCAACCGCAACCTTTCAAAATACTGTGCCCTATTAGGGAATAAATGGTTAGTTTTACATACTTAAACATAATTTTGGTTCCTCTTAATGTAAACAATCTGCTAATAAGCATTTATTTTTTGTAAAAAAAATATCTTGGTTTCAAAATGCTTAACAGTGTTATTATTGTTAGCTTGTCTTTCAAATGTTGTTTTTTATAAAGTACCTAATGGCATCTTAGATCACTTGATAATTCTTACCGCATAGGGCTTTCTTAAGCAGTATGGGTTTTTTAATATGACGTTCAGTTTATCAAAGCATCTCTGTCCTATCCAGCTTTCAATTTAGCAGATTTTGTCACATTGTAAAACCACGACTGTGAACATTTTATGAGTAATTTACAAAATTCATGTCTAAAACTTGTTATTATTGTTATTGTATTATAAGTAAAGTAGAGTATGAAAAAAGCCGTGAAGTATTTAATCGCAATAACGAAACTTCCTTGTCAACGTTGCCTAATAATTGCCCGTTGTGACCGTAAAACTTTGTCGATAAAATTTTAGTAGCAACACTACCCCGGCAATTTTCCGAGACCGTTGGACAGTGGGGTTCTAAATACTCGTGTAAAATTGTTCACATTCCCTGGAACCTTTGTGTTATATATTTCTTTGTTGTTCACCCCAGGGTGGCACCTTCGGGTGGAAAACACAGATTAGATATATGTGAAAATAAAACATGAACCTGGGACATTACTTAGTATACCTATAGTGTGACTGTGACTTTATTACTATAATCCTACTAATGTTATAAATGCGAAAATCTGGATGGATGGATTTTTTATACTCCATCACGCCAGAACGGCTGAACAGATCTGGATGAAATATGGCAGAGAGATAGATTATAGTCTGGAATAGGACATTTTTTATCCCGAAAAATTGGACGGTTCCTGTGAGAACAGCAATAAACGACTTCTACGCGGACGGAGTGGCGGGAAGCCACTAGTATAATATAAATGAAGAAAGAGTGCGAACTTTGTGATATGGTACCTACCTCAAACAGTTAATCTCCTGAATCACGGAACCTATTCAAAACAATCTTTCATTATTTGACCTAAAGGTACATAAATCCGGAGGCAAATTTTTCTTTGTTTAAATTGGAGTGAAGCGAGGGTAGCACGCTAGTCTATAGATAAAAAAAACAAGATGTACCGTAACTATGGAAGAAATATAAATAAATTTTTGACGATGTGCCTTGCTTAGCATATGAACCTAAGGTTTTCGGTTGCATTTCTTCATAAGGACAATTATTGGAGGTTATACTTTAGCTAATTTTTAACTTAATATGTATATCGTTGATGAATAAATTCCGTAGGTACCTCCTACAAGCCGACAGCTTAGTTTGAGACTAGGTCAATTTTATGTAAGATTATCTCCTAAGTAGTATAGTAGCTACGCAGCTACGGATTCTCATCACGTTTAGTTTCTCTAAAATACATTATTAATAATAAAATCATTGGTTTGTAATTCTCTAGTAATTAAGCCACTAAATTAGATAACTACTTGAAAATAAGTACCTACTAAACTTTATATTTACATTGCCACAAACCAAGGGGTTTATAAACGTCCAAAACCGCACCTCAAACGTTCAAAATCTTCATTAAAAACCATTCAGCACAATGTAATCAACGCAATAGGCTGAATAGGTGTGCATAGTTACGGATCGACCAGCTTACCTTCACCTCCCCCGCCCCCCGGGCTCCCCAACGCGTAGATTAGAAACAAGGTGACTAATAATCCGTGAGAGACCAGCCTTAACTGGTCAAGATCAGTGCTACAATTCGAATCAAAATTCAAAACCGCGCTCTCTCTTAATCCGTGTTGAGGATCACAATAAAAGGTAATACATTTTAAGTCTTTCTAATTTGCCAGAGGAATTTGAACTGTGTAGAAATGGGGAATAAGATGAAGGTTGTGCGGAAGGCTTTAGAATAAGATTACCCAAGTAAGAGCAGAAGGTGAAAGGGAGACATTTTGTTGTAAAGTGCGGCGCTCAGTGGACGTGTTGAGAGCTCTCATTATGATTAAAGTTGCTGGTAGTTTTGTTTTAATTTAGTGATATTATACTTTGAGAGCAGTTAAGGTCATTTTGGTTAAGTAAATGTTTATGTTTATATACTAAAGAAACGTGCGAACTATCATTGCACGGTTATTTCGTTAATTATTAAGGCAACTTGCGTGAGATTCATTTACACGATTGTAGAAGATTAAACACGGATCAACTGTCATGCGTATTCTAATAGTATCTATACCCTTCATGGAAAAGGGGTGCATATGTTGTAGAACTAATTTTGCAATGAAATCTTTTAACCCAAGAAGGATGCGTTAAACTGAACCCGCAGTGTTGTTTTTAAAATAAAGGACATGACTAATCCACCGATAAAATGTACTTCAAACTTGATTATCTTGTGCGTTTAACGGCGGTATTCTATCTATGGCTCAAGCTTATTTTTTTACTTTCCATTTCACAAACGTTTATTAAAACTGGTAACCCAGTAACGGGTGAAATAGCATGCATACGATTAGAGGCATTCCATGTTAGTCCACAGGGTTGGCAACGCATTTGCGCTCATAGGATTGCAGTGTTAAGATTTGAGAATGCAAATGTGTTTCGGTCACGCCTGGGCTGAGATTCTACACGGTAAAAACGATATTGCATTTGACGTTCTGATAACTCTTATGTTATTGTCAGTAATTGCGGCCGAGTTAAAAACAATACTAAAACACGACAAACACAATATCGTTTTAACGCAGCAGAATAGAGGCCCTGTAAGTATGATACTGGTAAGTTACCAGAACCCCTAGCCAAGATGCATTCGTGAACTAGCGATTCGATTCGTTTGGTTTTAAACCAATCGTGTCACTGGTAGATCACGTGACTTTTCGAATGACGTGATCTACTAGTGACGCGATTGGTTTAAAAATAAAACGAATCGAATCGCTAGTTAGCGAATGCATCTTGTCTAGCCTCTCAGACCTATTATGTTTATTAATATAGGATGGATAATGTAGGATGGTATTCCATCCTACACAAAAAGGTCACCCAATAGAATTGTGAACTCTACCCGCTCATGAAAATGTATCTATGGTTTCATTTTGTAATGGCCATAATTTGAGATACAAATAAAAATAATCTTATCTAATAATCTAGCTTTAGAGTTTGTTTGTTTGTTTGCTTGAACGCGCTAATCTCAGGAACTACTGAACCAATTTAGATGAAATTTGGTATGGAGGTAACTAAGGTCCCGGGGAAGGACAAAGGATATTTTTTATCCCGTAAAATAGAACAACTCCCGAGGGAATAACGATAAACCAGGTATTTGACATATTATAGACGACACTATCGAATTGTGATTTAATAGAGTCGGCTACATAAACAGGGGGAGGAGCAGAAAACTAATTGTACGCGTACAAAGTCGCGGGCGTCTTCTATAAATAATAAAATACAACAGTACGTCACGTCATCGTAAGTACAGCACGTCTCCAATACAGCCTGTATAAAGAGCGCAGTGTACGCGATCTTTCGCCAGGTGTCTGCGTCACGCGTCTCATTGCCCGGCGATTAACCGTGGCGAAAGAGGAGCCCCGCTATGCCCTCCACTCTAACTACAGCACTCAAGCGTTAACATGGATTTTTAACCCTAAAATGCATAATTTTAAAAATAAATGATAACAAATATTCAATTAAATTAAATTCCCGTGTGGTTGCCGGATTAGCATAGTGCCACTCTATGTCTTCCCGTGGATGTCGTAAACGCGACTAAGGGAATAAAGGCATGTAAAGACTGTACACGATAAAAGCGGGCCATGCATGCTCTGGTGTATTTTTTTAATGAGTATTAATTTTAAAGCAGCACTTTTTTGTTATAGTCAGTGGTTATGAAACTACAATAATAATAAAATGTTGTACTGTTAGGCGATGGGCTTGCAACCTGTCACTAATACACTGGTAAACATCTTAGCCTGATTGTGCAAAATGTTGTTACAGCATTATCAACAAGTCTTTTTAGAGTTGTGGATATTTCTGTAGCTCTGCCTACCCTACTCTGGGAATGAAGGCGTGTTGTCAAGAAGTATGTATGTAAGTGATAGGAAAATACATTTTAATAATTGGCAAAAAATGATTTTAGTTTTTTATTACTGTAAGTTTTATTTTAACACACTAAAAAAAAGAAACTAGTGAATTATATAGAATAACAACAATGTAGTCTGAGAATTAAAAAAACGTTTTTATTTATGCAAACAAAAAAAATGCGTCGTTCAATTTTTAACTTAATGTTTCGTTATTTTAAAGCTTAGTTTCAGTTTAGCTTGTGTCACATAGCTGATACCTTCCTATGAATGCTTGTTTGAGAATAATAGCGACGGACTTATATTAAAAATGGCCTATGTGAATTTATTGCCACTTAATGACGCATCACAGAAAAAATAAAAAAATAAAAATGCTTAAGTTTTACCACAGTTATAGAGGGACACCTAGATGACGATTCTTCACTAAAGGATAGGTTAGGCTTTAATAGGTTATCAGCCAACAATACAGATGCAGTAATAGAGCCCACCAGTATCGGCCGGTTTCATGAGCAACTTTATGCAAAATAACATTAGCTAAAAGCCTGTCTAAAAACAATATTTAAAATAATCACCGTTGTAAAGGGACGCCTACTTACTAGAAAATGCTAAAATATGTACCGACGTAACCCGTTGCGACCACGCGTCGTCCACATGGCCAGTTGGGGCCCAACCCTTTCACTGCTCCCCTGCTGACCCATACGACCCTTTCCAGTTTTCTGTAAAAGCAAGGGTAGAAACGTTTCCTCATAATAAAACTGTATTATTTGTAAAACATGTGTCGTTTATTATTTTTATGGTTAGTGTTGATGTGTCGATAAGTTATCTGTTTTGAATTGTGACTGTGGATGGATTGTTATGTATTTTATTACTGAGTTGGAGTGACAAGTATTTGTAAACAAAGTTAAGGTAAATACCGGCGTTATGACAAATTATTCATTTATTATCACGATATATTTTAGATGGAGTTTGAAAAGTAGGACCGATGTAAGTTGGAAATAGTTAGCCGTAGTTAACCATGTATGGCAATAAAATCGAAAAAATTCGACGAAAACTATTCTTACAATTTATATGGATAACTGCAAAGAAAAATACATGAATGACGACAACGACGTTGACGTAAGTCAAAGTTTTTAAACTTCACCCGTTACTTTCATTTTTAATCCTTTCATATTTTGTAAATAAATGCATAACTAAGAACCATTAGGTACCTAATTACAATCACTGTTGTACAAACATTTATTTACCTACCATTGAATTTATGTACTACGTTCTATAAAACTAAAATTTGATTAATTAAAAGGCTCAGTGTAATTATTAGTAATAAACCATACTTTTAAAGTATATGACTTCCTATTTCTTTATTACTATAGTGTTATGTGGCTTGAAAAAGTTCCAAAAAATAGTTACCTAAATGGGTAACATGAATAAAATTAACCAAAGTGATAATAACGTTATTATTTCGTTAATAAAAGTAGTAATATGATTAAGTTACACATGACATTTAGAATTACGGTAAAGTGGATTCACAAAGTATTAAAAGAGTTTAATTTCAATAGTAAATAAGTCCAGAGCCTGTTATTTATTTAACTGATGGTGCATCTATGTGAAATTTATGAATGCAAATATGAAAACAGGTTTTTCAAGTTCAACCCTATGAAACTTGCAAAAAGCATTTGCAAAGTATGCATTGTTAAAATAGCAGATGGTCAAAATTTATTATAGTGCACCAATATAATGGGTTGCTAAAAAAAAATAATAATTTTGCAACGTATTTTTTGCGCTTTGTTTAGTTTTCATAAAAGTTATTTACAATTGTGAAAATAAACTACATTATAGAACAAAATGTGTAATAAGGTATTTTTATTTTACTCATTTCGAAAAAATACTGTCTATAGTTTCTCGATTATCTATAGATAAGGAAGTACCTACATTTGAATAGTGATCCGATTTGAGTGTTACCTATCTATTAAACTTTTATCAATTACCTATGGAATTGCTTGATAAAATGCATACCTGTAGTAATGTTGTAAAAAAAAGGACCACATTATAAATCAACAAATAGGTAGGTACTTCTTTACTGTTAGTGCCAAATTACACGACATTTTTTTTTTATTCTGGACTTTATAGTGATGGCCTCTATCTTATCTGATGATGAATAATGATGAACTCTAGGATGAAGCACGCTGGTTCAGTAGAAGCCTATTTATTCCCTCTTAATTTGAAGACACCCAAATTAGACCACTCTTTAGCAGTCCGCAATAAAAAAAAACAGCGAAACATTGAAACAACACCTTACTTACTTGTTTACCTGTTTTACTAAACATTGAATTTTAATTTCATACAAATTAAATTAACAATTTCGTTTAAAAATCTACAATAGCTAAGAACGTTTGAAGTTTAACTTTACCAACCTAATCTAACCTCATCTTCTCTTAAAATACTTCCCCAATACAACCATTCACTTTTTAAAAAACTCTCCCTGTATTCACTGTAAACCCACCAAAATTACAACATTATTAGGTAATTCAACCCTACACTGCCCCCACTGCCCAGTGTCCGAGGGGGCGTGGCCTCACGCACTGCCCATTGGCCACTAACCACTCATATGAGAGTTATTGGGGACTTATCGGATGATTGGGTGTTTATTTTTCTAACCTGTTTTTTCGGGAGGCAGTCGGAGGGTTATTTCTTATTGGACACTTTGGATTTTTGCGTCGGCTGTTGTGTTTTTGCTTATTGGAAATATATTAAAACTTATAAAAAGATAGTACCTATTATTTTATGTGTATTTTACACGGATTTATTAATTTAGCTATTACAAAAGGTACCCGAAAATAAAGAGATACACGGATTATCCTGAGTAGGTATCATGAAAGAATTTCAGTACAGTCAACGAGTGCAATTAACGTGCCACTCTAACGCACCCTGTCGTAGAAAGACAATAATTAAGACCACACGGATCGTCCAGTGGCGCTGTCATTACTATTATTGTGTTTTTTAATAAACTAAAGTAAATCTTGAAATCACAGGATTGCTTTTTGTTGTACAAATGAATACAGAATGTATATGGTATCTTACAGATCTTAATAACAATTGAACTATAAGCGAGTAACTTAACGGAAAAAACTAGGCAAGAGCATGTCGAACCATGCTCAGTGTAGGTTTCCGAAGACGTTAAGTTACAAACACAAAAACAACAATAGAGGGCGCCACTTCACGCTTACTATATTGTTGACTGTACCTATGTATACCGTTGGACGGGTTGTATACCGTTTCATCGACACTAATTTCATAGAACGTATCACTTCGCAGAATTTTCATTTAATAGAAAGCTAATGACTGAAACCTTGTTATTTTCAGATTATTCTTTGGTGGTCACAGTTCTAACCTAACATACGTAACTCAAGCTTAAGATAATCTGAAAATTAAGGTTTCTGCAGAAATTAGCTTCCTATGAAATGAAAATTCTGCGAAGTGATGTTCTATGAAATGACTGTCGGTGAAACAAGGGGACACCAGTTAGACCTTTAACGTAAATATATGCATGTAAGTCCCTACCTACATAAATACTGAGTAACAGTGGACAGTCAAAGAGCTCAAAATTATGTATACTCACACGATTCCGTTAAGAAGAAAATATCACAAAGTTCTAAACAATAATACATTTAAAAAATGAAAACAATTAGCCCATGACCTAAGCTACAAATATCTTTTTACAAAAATGGACTCTAGAGTTTTGAATTATAAAAATAAGTCTTAATAAAGCATAAAAGGTGCTAAAAATGTGAACATGATCTAACACTTTTAAATATGCCATGTTAAAAATCTTAAAGCACATTTTAATGATTACAACACAAATACACTTTATTTAACATCACACAAAAATTAATAAAGAAACAAAAAAACGAAATTTCGACAACAGGAAGTAATTTCATTTTTATACGTATTATTTTTTTGATGACTGCACTACCTAATCAAAATCTTTGCTAAGCAAAATTACACTTACTCGTTTTAAAGCACACTAAGGTAGTCAAAATTACATTAAGTGTTAAGAATTTATAATGGCTTTATTACTGTTACTAAAACACCTTTACATCATTATTTTCTTTTCTTATTAGTTTACTCGTACTAGTTACCAGTGACATCTAGTTAACAAACTAGGAACGATAAGCGCCATCTATTAGAACCTTACTGCATTACTACCGCCTCAATCGATCTTATGATTTCAATCTAATAAGATTTATTTTTGAGCAAAGATTCTATTAGAAATTTTGAACAGGCAAGCTGAGATCCTTTTTTCCACAAAGCCCACTTACACTTACTCATTTGTGAAATTCTTATTAGAATAAACGTTGAATAAGACTTTTTTTTTACTGAGAAATGCAGATTGGAATTATCAAGTAAGCACCTAATGTGTATATTTTTCTAATACGATTTAATTCAATTTTAATAACACATGTTCTTTCAATCATAGCGTATAGTTGCTTATAATGGTGAATATTATCATTAGTTTTATTTAGAATAATTTCCAAAAGTAATCAATTTGTAAAAAAGACAATTGCTTCTAACTAACAGGTACATTCATTCGCCAAGTAAGTAATAAACAGAAAATGACACAAAAATAATTAAATAAACGTTATGATGTTTTAAATATAGTTTATTTTAAAATACTACTAAAATCTCAAATTATGATAACCATACAAACATAAACGATTAAAAAAAATATCCCTAGATTTTAATTTGGACCACACACAAAAACTTTCTAAACAAGTTGCAGCCCTGTATAGTTGAGCGCTACTCGACAACAGATGGCGCTAGCATGCTCAAGCTAGAGTTGATGTACGATGCTCCGGACGTTGTCTTGTCAAATAAATGTATAAATGTAAGTTATTTTAATTGGAACAAGTTTTAATGCATGCATGCATGTAATTTTGAAATTAACAGATAAGAAAAAAACAAAAAAAAATCTTGAAAATATGAGATAGACAGTTAAGTTACTAAGTTATTTTCCTTTCACCCTTCATTTACTCAAAAATTAAGCAAATGCCTTGTTTCTTTCAATTGACTTAAGTTTAACTTAAAAACAATAATATTCTGAACGACATCAATAATTATACAAAAATAATTTGTCGGCACGAATAATTACAATTATTAAATAAAGAGTTTATTATACGGAAAAAGGACGTAGGGAAAACTTTGGTACCTTGTCGCTTTAACTTCTTGACATATTAGTGCAGCAGATCAAACATAATGTTAAAGTGACAAAGCACTTAAGTGTGCAGCTACTTATAAGGCCAACCCGTACTAAGCCTAAGCCTTATATTATAAGCCGTCTCTGTAAGAATTTGTTGTTCCTGACCGCCGTAACCCTATCTGGAAAAATAGATCGGGTGCGGTCGAATCTCTCTAACTATTTATAGGTTACGTATAGGGTTCATACGTTACGTTTTCAATTTGCCTTAACTATCGAACAACATATAGTTAAAACTGTTTAAACTTGTAGTTGTATTTTCAGCCATTTCTTCAGTTTTTTACGCAAGTCTGTGGAACTACGCTGTCAAAATTTTACATGCATAGATCTAGTCCTTACTAACCCAGCAAATGACCGACGACCCGTTTGTTGCGTTGGAGGTTACAATACTTACAATCAGAGACCATAACCAATATGAAAACGCTCCTAACGTTTTTCTTTTCTATCGCTCAAAGTGAAATGGGATGGAAGACAGTTGACCACGTGGTTTATCGCAACGCACGAGAATGTTAGTTAGGCCCGAGGTTACCGGGCTTCTATTCTATACTGTAAAACCATATTGCCTTTGGCGTGTTATCGTTTTGCCAACGCTACGATAGATCATTTTTACTTGACAGCAATGGCGGTCGAATTAAAAACAAACCATAACAAGTCATAAGCAATATTATTTTACCTAGTAGAATAGAGGTATTGGATGATCTTGTTTAACGCATTACAAATATTTTAACTTCTGTGGCGAATTATATTGAAGGCCTTTTTTTAGCTGTCAGTTAATTAACATTGAAACGCCACAATTGAAAGCACTTTTTGATTAATTTCACAAACGCATCCTTTGACCAACCATTTCTTTCCCGAAATCGTATAGAACCCTGGAGGTTAGGTTATGTTACTATTATCCTGAAACATTTACAAAGTTTTGGAAACAAATCAGTTTCCCAAATGATGTTTGTGAAATGAATTAATTTGTGAATCATTTTTTGTTAAAACATTAGCGAACCGATTCGTTACGTCGAACGTCAACCTTTTTTCACTCCGTACGGTCCAAGATACGGAAAATGCTTTCAATTGTGGCATTTCCAAATTTAATTAAGGGACGGCTAGGAATAGGCTTTCAGTATAATCCGCCACAGTACTTAACATATTTGAAATGCATCAATAATGCTTTAACAATAAACATTTCACAAACCAATTAATTTCACAAATATATCATTGGGTAAAAAGCTTTTTCCAAGACAGTAAATATTTTTTATAAAACTAACCTAACCTAATCTGAAATAAATCCTGTTTTGGGAAAATAGTGATTTGTCAAATGATACGTTTGTAAAATGAATTAGTTTGAAACGTTTTTTCCTCAAATGACCGGATACCTGGCGGCTGAAGTGTTGAAAGGGTTAAAGTTTATTAGACACTATAAAGTAATGCCACCAGTAATGGACAAGTAGGTATCATGGTGGACATTTGATACTTACCGCCTGTTCCACAGTAACGCATAATTATCAAATAAATTTAGCCCTTTCCATTTGTTACACTTGAAAATAGACAAAGTGAGGGCTATCTTTATTTGACAGATAAATTTACTTCTCGATTGTGAAACTGGCCTTTATTATAAAGTAGATAATAAATGTCTAAGTATAACATTTTAATTAATTGTAAAATAAAAAGTATATGTAGCGTATTTTATTGTACCTATTAAGAGATCTGTCTAATATTGGTGCATGTGTTCCTAAATATGTCCAACACTGGTGCATTGGTGCTTTGAGGTGACTACTGCAAGTGTGTCCCACGAATTTTCAGTAGCATAGATAACTTTTCACTAACTTCAAACTTTCTATTGTATACAGGAATTATTAAAGTCAATAAAATGCGTTGGCGGACTATACTAGTAGTGTCAACGTAGCATGATCACTGGCTGTGACAGCTTAGATAACCACGTGTTACACTTGTTTCTTGTACTTTATATAAGTAAGTCATTGATAGAAACCTAGTGACGACGTTTAGGTACATCAATATTCTTGTATTACTTATAATTATTCACCTATTTGTATGTCTTGCTTGAGAGTATAGTAATTAGACATTATGAAATAGGTACGGCTACCACTAGGATAAACCTAGACTGACCGCACTATAGTAGCGGTAGCTTGTGGTATCAACTTGAGATCGCCCGCTGTCTATTAAACGTACGCGTGACACTCACGTGCACCTTCGCGTTCCACTGCGTTGTATACTTGACATATTGTATGAGGATTCATACTGTACAACGCATTCAAACGCGCACGCGCATGCATCCGGTGTGGCTCGGCCTTAAGAGGCCACACATGATGCCACGCCCACAAAGGAATGAAAAGGGATGGCTTTATATGCGTCCGCGCGAAGAACATGAGATAGATATTGCAGCTTCAAAGTGAAATAATTGCGGTACTTTAAACCACAACATGTATTAAAAAAATGATTTACGAGGATTAAGAGGTTATAAACGCTCAATTATTGCATCAAAATCATCGTTAAGGTTTTAGGATGATTGAAAAATAGAACTATCAATATCAATGTATGGGATGACAGTCGACCACGTGGTTTATCGAAACGCACGAGAATGTCATCCCATACATTGTGAGCGATAGAAAAGAAAAACGTTAGGAGCGTTTGCATCTTGGCTAGGGCCCCAGATCACGGAACTCTACCGAGTTTATCGGTGTGGCCTCTTAATGAGATTGTTTAACTTAAGTACAACTACCTAAGAGCTTTTTGGTGTAACAGATGCTCTTACGGCAAAGGAAAAATGGTAATTGCATAAAAGATGCCACAGGGTTGAAGAGTGCTTATCTGAGAGGTCATCTTGTCAAGGTTATAAGATAATCAAATACTACCCACGTCCCTATAGCAGTTAGGCTCAATTTTGTAGAGGCTCATTGACGTCACTGGAGACCGAAGAGCTGGCCGTTTCCTTGGTCCGCGGATTGATAGCTTTGACGCCGTGACATGATGCGGAAGCGGTCAACGTCGGTGGTGTCCCGTACGGGACAGTCCCAACATCATCCTGCAGCTGGTCTGGGCTTTACCTGCCAGCGATTTCCTAGCCCATTGGGACGCCATTCGTATGGAGTCCAGAGCTAAAATGTAGGTAATTAAAAAATAATGATATAATCATTATTTTTTAATTACCTACATTTGGTTAGTAACGTAGTTTTATAAACCTTTTATAACTAACACTGTATGGACAAACATGTCTGAAATAAAAATTTGAATTTGAATTTGAATTAGTTTAGCAAGTCAACGAGGAAATGCTGCCAGTACTTTCGGTACAATGCCACAGGGCCCCTTTTTTAGACATCTTTTACTTTATTGAAGTGTAAATTACACTTTAATTGTGAACGTGTAACAGAGTGACAATTATGTTATTAGAGAAAGTATGAATTGTATTTTTGTGTATGTAAAGATTTGGATTTTGTAAATAGATGTATTTAATCATTATAGTTATAATTAGTACCTACTTCTTATATCCGTCGGACTGTGTCTGTGTGTGTTTTTGTAAGTCCGTGAGAACTATGACCAAAATTAATGAATTGGGCTTCGAATTGCTTCCTAATCCCCTTTATTCGCCAGACTTGGCCCCCAGTGATTACTGGCTGTTTGTAGACCTCAAAAAAATAATTCAGGGTAAGAAATTTGAATCAAATAAGTAGTGAAGTTATCGCAGCAACGGAGGCTTATTTTCAAGCCAAAGATAAATCGTTCTATACGCATGGGATAGAAAACTTAGAAAAGCGTTGGAGGGACTGTATCGCTCTTGGAGGAGACTACGTTGATGAATAAAAAATATTTAAAAAGAAAACTTTGTTTTAGTACTTAGTCTCGGGACTTATTGAACCACGTGTTATGTATGGTTCAGTTGTATTCGATAAGAATCGGTTAAGCCATTTAAGACTTAAACTTCTTAGCTACTTATATCAAGGCTTTTTAAATGTTATGTAGGTATGTAAACTCTTTATAGCACATAAACAATTACAAGACACGTTTGCATCAATATAGAACCCTGAAGTAGAATAAGCAAGCATAATGCAAGAAGATTGACAAATTAACAAAAAACCAGAAATAACAAAAAAAAGTATAAACATCCGAGAAGCAGAAAAGAAGAAATACCTATTAATATTAATAATCTAATCTAATTATCTGGTATGTAGGTATGTACCTACATACCTACGTAGATAATTAGATTATAATACTTGTAAATAGTAGGTACCACACATGTAAACACCAATAAAATTTAAAAGCTACAAGCTAAGAATCAACACTCAGAATCATCTTGTTGAATAAGCCATAATTTCAAGTAGTTATAGTTATTGCTGTTTACTTACCAAACAATTATTTTAACATAATCAAACTTCATACTGGATCATAAATAATTAATGAAGATAAATATTATTTACTAGGGTATCTTTATTTAATACAAAATACCTATCATTATGTTAATTTAACTCCTATTTCAGCTACGCAAGTTGAGGGTTTTTATTAAAACAAAGTAATTGATTAACAAATCGTGGATATTTATTGAAATAAAAATAATAAAAATGAAATATAATAAAAACAGTTCATATTTCACGTTACACAATAAAATTTGTCTTAGTGTTTTTTGTTTCGCTATTTTGTCTCCATTTTGTCAACAACATAGAATTTCAATATAAATTATAGTAAGTTAATTAAGTCTTCGTATTTGTATGGGTTCAGAAAATAGTTTTTAACCAATTTAATAACAGAAGACCTAACTGACTGACTATAAGAGTAGTAATAGAAACAAGAAAGTAATAAAAAGAACCTATTGTATTATTTAAATTTCCTAAACGTTTCAAAGAAATTATTGAACGTTCTTTGATAAATAAATCTGGTTTACACTATTAAGGATTGTCCAGACGACATAATTTGAATTTGAAATAAATTTAAGAACAAATGTCTGTCACATCTTCTGAAGAATCCTTAAGATATTGATAGTGATAGACAACGAGACGGGAGACAAAATCGTTCTATAATTCTCTTACAATTATCTAATATAAATTCTATCATAATTTACATTAAGTACGTATACTGAAAGATTTCACACTTGGACTAATTTAGGTACGAGTGAAAGGTTCTCCGATTGTTACGGAAACATCATTAAAAACAAAACTGGAATTACTTTTCAGTCTTAATAAAAAAATCAGCGCTTGTCCGCCACATTGAAGCAAGAAACTGACGTCCAATGCCTCGCCAATAGAATTATTCTGATTAATTTAAACACTAATTAAATTTAGAAATACGCAATTACGAATAACACGTACACTTAATCGATTCCAATTTTGCTTTCTACAATACTTAAAATACCGATTACAGGAAACTCACCGTTTTTCCAATTTTCGTTAATTTATTTTCTATAATTTCCGAAACATCTTGTTTTCTATAAATATGAACATCAATAGGTACTCGATTTACATATCATACTTACCTCTACTATTTACACGCCTTATCTAGGATAGGAAACATTTTGCTTATTATTGTACAGTAAACCCGAAAATTACCAAACAACTTACTTCCAAACACGTACATGCTACACCAAACTATGAAGATCCTAAGAAAATACTGGAGAAATCTATTTGTAATTGACACTATACAGCTTATAACTAAACCATACATTAACTCAACATAGCTTAACTTTGGCATTGGTTTACACATTTTCTATAAATAAAAACATGTTAAACAAAGATCAATCGAATGTAACATTTAAAAAGATCATTGAAAATGAACAATACAGCCTCCAAAAATAAACATAATTCGCAAACTAACATCAACAATGCAACGGGAACTGTTTAACACGGGTTCAGCACTAGTCGATATGTCACTTAAGATATACATAAATTAATGCCCTACGGTGCGGGGAGCTCCTAGGCTATTGCAATAATTCGCCAACCGATTCTTAAGACTAGAACTTTCTCTGTTCGACGAGTCATATTCTAATACTTAAAAACAACAAATTTTAGGCCTAGAAGATTTGGCTGGGCGGCGCGGGCGGCGGGAGGCGGAGCCCGCCCCACGGGTAGAGTCACGAGGCCTCGTCTCGGCACGCGTTGGAGTCGTCGGACAGTGCCAGGGGTGCACCGTTGCTCTGGTTCACGACGCACTTACGCATGTGCTTCTCGAGGGTCGAGGGCACCGAGAAGGGCATCTCGCAGAACCGGCAGCGGTACACGTCCTTGCCGAGTCGGCCGTGCGTCTTCATATGCCTCGTCAGTTTTGAACTCTGCGCGCACGCGTAAGAGCACAACTCGCACTTGTATGGTTTCTCTCCGGTATGTGACCGCCGGTGCACCGTCAGATTCGAGCAGTTCTTGAACACCTTCCCACAGTACTCGCAAGTATCATTGCGCCGACTTTCTTTTGACTTCAACAGGGGATTTTGAAGCAATCCGTTGCTACTATTCTTAAGGCCGTCAAAGATGTTTTCAGGTGGCCTCTGTGCATGCAGTGTAGGTAGCCACCAGCCTTCTCCCCGGTCCATGTCTAGTTTCATCCGCTTCGACGCTTCAAACGGATTTTCAAAAGGGTTAAACAAAGGATGCGGTTGAGGCGGCATCTTTGCGAACTCCTCTTTTAAACGCAGCGCTGCGGTCGGAGGCATGCCATTCGGCTTGTCACTGGAAGGCCCGTTGTTATTGTCTCGGTCCTTAGCCAGCTGCCATTTCAGTGAGTTTCCCGATTCCTGTAGTGCTTGTTTAAAAGCTTCGCTGTATTGAGCAATGTTTGATAAACCAAATTTATCCATGAGCTCTCCGACTACAGAGGCTGATGGGGGATGAGCCGGGAGAGGTAGTGACTGTTTGCGCGGCGGTGCGGATGGTGCGCTGCTGTTTGACACCGTTAAGTCCTCAGCCTCCTCGGCGTCCTCACCATCTTCATTATCTTCATCCTCCTCTCCGTCAAGCTCCTCGTCTTCGAGATCCTCATCGGTATCATCATCCCCTGTATCTCCTCCAGATTCATCTTCCATATTAGTGTCAGTTCCTCGATGCACTTTCATATGCCGTTTTAGTTTAGAGACCTTCTCAAATGCTTCATCACATTGACTACATTTGAAAGGTTTTTCTCCCGTGTGTGTACGGCGATGCACCATCAAGTTGTTCTCATAGCGGAATTTCTTGCCGCAGAATTCACAAGAATGTACGGCCTCGTCATTATTGCGTTTGACAGGCGGAGTCGAGGAGGTGCGGTCGGGCGGCGCGTCCGCGACCGCGGGCTCCGCGCGGCGCTCGGGCGACGTCGAGCTGTGGGGTCTCGAACCATCGCGCGGCGCGTCCACCGTCCCGGGTCCGGCGCCCACCGGTGGAGTCTGGCCGACTCGGGAGGGCGACGGGGAAGCGAACGGCGGCGAATGCTTCCTGGGGCTAGGAGAGCTGGAATTGCCTGTGGCCGCCCCTGGACTGGTCGTACCGGCCAGTTGCCGCAAGCGCTGCGAGTAAAAATCCAGCTGGGGTTCAAGTGATAGTGGTTGTGATACTGGAGGTACTCTGTCCCGTGAGGAGACCGAAGTCGGTATTACGGGAGGTCGATCCGCCGGTGACGGAAACGGTTGGTGAGGTGGTAGGGAGTTGGCCGCGACCGCAGCCGCGGCTGCAGCCAGGTTGATCCCGTGGTGGCGAAACTGCTCTGAGACCAGTTGCTCCATTCTGAACCGGTGGTCATGGTGGCTCGGACGCGCAAATAAAGGCGTAGGAGGAACTGATGGATGAGCTAGTGGTGGTAAACTTCCAGGAAGTGGCATTCTTAGTAAGCCACCGACTCCGAAGGGTGAATGCATATCCGGAGGAGGAAGCAGAGGGTGGTGACGCAATGAGGGTGGTGGAAGAGGTGCGCCTGTTGATGAGCATCCGGAGCTTGATGATGAAGTGCTCGAGGACGAATGGTTTTGCTTATTGAGGTGATGCTGCGGTGCATTTTCCACGTAGATCTTGACGCCATGGACATGCTGCACGTGTTGCAACAGCCTCCACGCCGAGTGCACGCGCGCCTTGCAAGTCGAGCAGACGTAGTTGCTCGGTTCTGTGGACAAGGAAACAAAATTAAAATCAAACGTGAAAGTAATCTTTTAGGGGAGTGGTTGCCGATGGAAGATTTAGAGCAATATTAACACGGGCAAAGTGTCTAGTAATAGCTCTCACATATCGTAGTGTTGGGCCTAGGGATCGTGCGTGGCGCGCATGCTAAGCAGGAGGTCCGAGGGAACGTGAATGATCGCCCCTCCGTGTCCCGGGTGATTCATGCACCTCTAAAATCTTATGAAATATACGCGGGAAGATCACGTGCCGGCCCAACGCTGTTGATATTGAAATCTATGTAACATTATCCCGTAAGAGAAATAAGGTGCTGAGTATTTAATTTTAGGTTTACCAAAAAGTCGTGACAATCTTTTATTTTATTTAAACCTACTATTTCAAAAAAAACTTATTTATACTTGTAATGCTTCTTAGAGCAGAAATGATGTCAAATAGTCAATAAAAAAAATACACGTACACGGTTCTGTGAACCATTAATATCAAATTTCGATCAAATTTCGACGAATTAATCGTCCAATCGAGTCCAACTCGATTTTTTGCATAATGGAATATGAATATTGATATGGCTTACTATGTCTACATTAACGACTTACTTACACCTTAACAATCATGATGTAATAAACTTCCCTAACAAAACAATATTTTACGGCGTCGCGTCATTGTAAAAGCAACTTTAACAAAAATAAAAGACAGAAGAACTTAAATACATGAGAATCACCGTATTATTTCCGGTTAACACTACCTTCTAAAAGTAATCCATTTTGTGGTGTCACGACCAGGATTCAAATACATTTAAATATTTAGGATAACTTTTATTGCTACATAGCATATAAAACCATAGTCACATTACTCAAATGAAAACAATAAAAATTAAACGTCATGACCGTGTAATGTTCATTATTGATTTCTCGTCTACCAACCAATATTATCGAAATCAGCATAATTTAGCCCGTCATTTTTTTCTTCGCCTGATGTGAAAAATGAAATTAGCTTAAAAAATAGATGGTTACCAAATTCTAAACTAAATCCTTAGATCTAAAACAAGAGACAGGTGGCACCTATGTTCATAATGAATCCATATGTATTTACTAAAATGGTAAATTTATATATATTTTTTTTGTTATAATTACATACATACATAACATTACGCCTTCATTCCCAGAGTGGGGTATGCAGAGCTACAGAAATACCAACAAATCTAAAAAGACTGGTTTATAATTCTGTATTTATTCATTTCCATATCGAGTAAGGTGGTCTGCGGCTACTGCCGTTATTATGATTATTATGAGACATCAAAACCTGAAAATGTTTAAGCAATTAAATGTACTTATAGCGCTAAAAAGAAATTAATGTTCAGTACCGGCAAATAATCTATCATATTTGTACTTACATCTCATACGGGTACCTACAAAATGTGTCTCACCAAAATTGCTAACTCATCAAACATTAGTTGACCAGTTGTATTACTATTATTCAATTCGTTAGCTAATTAAATAAGGTTCAAAATGGTATATATAACAAAAGTTTGTACGTATCGTAGTTTTACAAAACATATTATTTGATAAACCGCGTTCATTCCGAAACTGTAAACATTTCCGTCAATGAGACCGCCTATTGACTCACTTTGTAACATTTTCTTTGTATTTTAATTGTCATGCTGTTATCGTATGTGGTGTTCAGTAACAAAAGACAGGACTTGAAATTAAAGCTACGGTAACGTTGACGATACGATATCACATATCAAAAGAATGATTCTATCAAGTAGGAAAGAGGCTCTGTTCATTCTTTCTGAAGTGACTATATACACGTAATATGATGGTGACTATATCGTGGTAGTGACCTCTTACATCCTGGGGACGCTTGACCACGCACCAGCGGGCTCAAGGCGCAGTTTGACAGTAATTTGATGGTCCATTGTGACGCCGAGCCACATTTTACAGTGGAGACAATAATGTCTCGCGCTAGTGAGGGGACATGATGATAAAAGGTACGCTCGAGAATTATATTCAATGTGAGTAAAATTGTTCAAGTATCTCATACAATTCTTAAAGATCATTTAAAAATCTTTGGCAATATTTAACCAAGATTTTAGTTTCTTAATAGCAAATTACAAAAAATAATAAAACAATCGATACAATTCCGATAAAAAATAATAATAGTAAAGGGTTGTATTCTTAATCCACTAAATAAACAGTAAAGATTGCATGATATTTGACTTAAAATAAACAAAAAAATATGATCATAAGTGAATTTAAAGTAGCAATAAGACCGCCTATTGTTTATCATGTAAAACACACAAAACACGTAATTTTTTTATTACTTGTTTCAATTCAATTTGTAATTATCTGTGGTGTGCAATAAAGAGTTTTGTAATGCATGGTATTTTACTATATTGTATTGCATCGTATTGTATTGTAAAGTAGCTCTTGGTATCTTCACAAAATCCAAAAATGTCAACGACCAATTGGTCAAAAATTATAATCTTCGCAATCTTAAAGATAACGATAAAGCATACTTTTATCGTGTGCTGGTTCTCATCGATAACAACCGCACTAGTGGGCGCAGCGATAACATCTGACTGTTAAGATGATTATTGAATTGTAACGGTCAGATTGTTACCAAACGTTTGGGGCGCTGTATGACTGTAGAATTGAATTAGAATAGAATAAGAATCGTATGTAGGTGTGGCTCAGAGACCGTACCCAAGATGCCTACGCTTACTAGAGTTTATATTCGTTTTGTCTTTAAACCAATCGCGTCACTAGTAGATCACATCATACGAAAAGTCACTCCACATCTTGGCCAGGGCGGATATTACAGACAGTCAGAAAGACAGACAGACGAAGCGAGTAGAAGAAAGAATAATATTATTGACATTATAGTGACTACTATCAAGTGATTAAAAGCTACCTACGGTCAGCAGGACGATTAAAATAAAGAAGCAAGATGGGATCATACAATGTGGAAAAGAAACTGTAAAGCCGTAATATGAACTGTTAAAACTTCTCTGTGAAAGTCTGAAAATAGGTCATTTTTATACCCCTACCCCAACCAACGAAAAAGTTAAGCACTTTAGTGCCTTTGTCAAAATAAACTTCAAATGACAAGCATGACATTGACAATGACATTCACAATGACAAGGTTCTTAGTACGGGTATGTTGGGTAACCGTTCTCCCATGTCCTTGGCATTGAATATGTTACGAAGACATAAATTTAAGTATGTATGTAATAAACGTTTTAGCGCTGGAACGTGTGCTAACGTTATCATGATTCTAATTCTGGTGTGGTATACCATGCTCGCTTCGTCGCAGGGCTGCCGAGGTCGTATATGTACCTACCAATATGAAATGTTTTGTACACAAGTATCAAGTTATGATCAGTGGGTTTCGCTCGAGTCAAGAGAATAACTATAAAGTTTAAAGGTAAGGACGAAAGTAAAAATCTCGATAGCAATTACTGAATGTAATTTAGGCAAGAACGTTGGCTTTACAAGAAAGTGGAGACAAACAAAAACTTAATGGGTGGTTTCAAATATTAACTTCACTTAGATCTAGTCCCACTAGATCAATTTGTGTAAGATTATGTTTTTGATATGCGTTATTAAATAATTACAATCTCGCCAAACTGTTATCCAATTTGTTGGCAATTAAAGCGCTCAAACTTATAGCTAATTCGATTTAAAGTAAAAGTGACGTAGCTCTTCGCTCACTTAAAGAAGTTACAATTCACATGCTAGCTTTCTGAATGCTTTTTTATTAAATACAGTTAGTAGTAACATCAGAGATTTATCAGGTTAAAAATATTATGACCTTTTTGTCCGAGCATTGTTCATTGTTGGTCATCACGGTACTGACTGCACAAAAAGTGGAACGAGATCTCATTTCCGATGTTATTTAATATCCTGATTCTTTACTCTTTTGCATTGCGCTTTTCTTCTTACGAAGTTTTCTTTTCAATTTAAATGCTTACGATATGTTTAACGTATATTTTTTGTTTTCTTAGATTTTCTATTTATCTTTACCAGTTCACTATAGTATTAATCTCAATGTAGTAACGGCGACTGTAGGTATACCAGTTAAACTGACTAGTTCTAGGTATGAATCCATGGCGTATATTGTTAACTAATCTTGAAAAACTTATGGTCTTTATTTGACAAACGATTAGTTACGGTTTAAATCTATTAGATACGTTTAACTCAATCACAAAACAAAAAAACCGTGCGCAAAAACGAGACTTCTCTTTCAATTTACAATTTATTCGTTTAAATCTAAAGAACTGGGTTGTTTTATTTTACTATCACTACATCTTGTCACTCCCGGTCGTGTGTAAGTAGGGTCAACAACGAAGTTAGTAGCGGCTCGACGGCTTACGATCGATGCCGGATTACACCGATTACAGACCGAGCTGTAATTTAAATCGATTGTGCGATAACATCTTCTTGTCTGACCGTACTACAGGGGGCTCTAAAACGGTTGCTTTTTAGGTTTACAAGAATAATTAGTTTATGAAACAAGTTCCCTTCATCTGACATAACTTTATTTGGCATAATCTTCATTAGGCACACCGACTTTTTTTTCTGACACCGTGTACTTTTTAGGATTATTTAAAATGACATTGCATAGAACCCATTAGGTTAGGTTAGGTTTATTGTATAACAATCCTGAAAAGTATACGGTTTCAGAAAAAAAGACTGTATGCCAAATAATGATTGTGCCAAAAAAGTTATACCAGATGAAGGGAATCTTAAAAACATCTCTTAATACGTTTACGATGATTTGTGCAGTAAATTGGCTGGCTTAAAATGTGTTACAATTCATTGAATTTGGATTTGCAGTATTTTAGTTGAGCAATCAATATTAATTACTGACTATAGCAGTATTCATCGCCACAAAATATCAAATCGTTTCTAGCAATCTGATTTATTTTATTTTGATACCACCTGTATAATGTGAATGTACGGATAATAGTAATACGTATGTAGATATTGTAGATAATTAATATTATTGTAGTTCGATGGTTCTGAATTCGTGTGGGTGGTCAATCATGCTTTAAGCTGTCATATTATTTAATTTAGATGGTCTTTGAATCGATTGAAGTGAGCTACCTACTTAATTTAGTTTTCTTGGTTAGGTAAAACTATTTATTTGGGATCAATAAGCTTTTTCCAAAGTTCATTATGGCTACACAAACAAGATCGAGTTATAGAACCGTTTTTAGGGGGTGTTATTTAGAAGTGATTTATTGTGTTATAATAATACTCGGTCAATGAGAAATTAAAACGAAAATGTCTCCCTGTAAATCACTTTAAAGACACCTAACTGACAGTTGTGAAAAGTCTTCAAAAACAATGCTTACAAACTACAGATTTTATAACATTTGAATAGTCAACGAATAAAACAAAAAAGCATCACTTAAAAGTCGAATCGAAATAGAAAACGTTCGGGATTCAAAATTTTAATTTTGCTAACCAGCCAGCAACTGTTATGGGTCACAATTTGCACCATCCGCGAGGGAGGAGGGAGGTCATTCAGCGCAGCGGCGCGACGGACATCCGCCGCATAACAAGTCGATGGCGAGTGGAAGTGCTTTTCTTATTTCAAATTTTCGAACGGAATGTGAATTCGTGGCTTTTTAATCTCGCGTTCTGATTGGTCTAGTTTTTTTAATGACGAAGGAGGTTTGGTTGGATGGTGATTATATGTAACTGGCGCAAATATTTTACTATTTAGCTGTTTCTTTGTTCTAATGGTATATTCTATTGGGCACTTAACTTATTTTAACTCATCTCTCCGCCACTAGTAAACTGCGTTTCATTTAAATATTTTCTAGACTTTCCCATAGACCCCTCTTCTTGTAGAAGAAAACCTGCCTTAATTTAATCAAAAATATTATGAACTGAAGTTTTCAGTAAACTTAATGTTTGTTTTTTCTTAAAAATGCTAGGAAAAAGAGCACATCACTATCGTAACTGCGTGGGGGTAGTTTGTAGTTTCTTGCGGTGTCCGCGAGAGGCGCTGGGGTGCGAACAACTGTCGTCGTCGCCGGAAGCAGCGCCGGCGGTTTCCGGTCGAGGGCAGTTCTATATGGATGTACGTTTTTAGGCTGTCGTTTTGAAGTCGAGTGAGAAATGTGAAAAGTTAAAAAAAACAAGGTATAAGGTACAGTCAACTATGTTAATTGTTAAATCACCTTATAAGTTGGTCATAATAACAGGGTGAATCACGAGAAATAAATCAAGTTAAATTGAATCATCGGTTTTCTGTGACAGGGTCTATAGTGGTACAACTTTTAAACTTAGTGACTATCTGGCAATTAAAAACGTTATCACTACGACATCCAAATTTCTTTTCCATTGTCGTAATAATGAAAATTGTAAAAAAAATAAAGTAAATCCACGTCATTTGTAAGTCCATTTAAAATATAAAATCATATAAAATAACCTAAACCTTCTTCCTAGAGTAGTTACCTACTGTCCACGGAGCAAATACAGGATACGGTGGACCCCCCCCTAGGGGGTGAATGGGGGGTCCAGACGGGTGGTGTTTAAAAATTTCACCCCCACTGCTTCTGCCTTACAATGCTCGGTAATCAGCGATTGCCTTTTGAAATCGAAGCGCGTTCCTACTTTAATTTTCTGTATAATATTGTATAAAACATATCTAGTAGGTACGAGTATTGAATAGTTTGAACTATATTTTTATTGTTGTTTTATTGACGGTTAAAACGTTTTTCATACGGTTGTGATATTCGTATTTCAAATATTCGTCTTTGTTAAATATTAAATGTTCCTTTGTTAAGATTTAATCAGCTAACCTGAACGAGACTACTCGATTATAATATTAACGGAACCGATCATTTTATTTGATTAAATTTTTAACAGAAAGCTCTACAAAAATAGTTTCCTGTTTGTCATGCGAAATGCGATTTTAAAGATTTTTTTATAAATACTTCATACTATTTCAAGAAATAAGTACGACTATGCAACGTAGTACTTACCTAACAGTTTACCAGCGCAAATTAAATAATTTCGCAGTCAGACTTTATTCAGAAATTCAAACGAAATGGCAGTCCTTTATCTAATAAATAATGAAATGTGCGGCCATTTCTCCATAATTTTATGACTCATAGATCTACCAATATTTGTCCGTCTGGGTCGTAAGTACGCAACTGCAAAAATTTAATTCAATTTACGAGTCGGATCGAGATGACCGATTTGACCGTAACTGGTTATATGTGTGCAAGTGTTTTTTATTTATCTATGGATATGATATGAGTGACCCCTAGAATATGCGATCATGCTATATATTGATTATCTGTAGATAAAATTATGTTTTCAGTTCACTATGGCTCACCCCGTTAGTATAATAGTGAACATGCATATTATTTTTTCTTACGCTCTCTGGTAAGTGCCATGAAAGAGAGGAATAACTGTATGCGAAATAATAGTCGTGTATTTTTTTCATAAGATATGAACTTTAAAAGTCATAGTTCAGACCCCCTGCAAACACACTCTATACAAAATCGACGACAGGAATGACGTCACAGCTGTTGTTCCATGTTTGTAATATAAGGACCTTATACAGAAATTTGCATTTTTTAATTTTCTTAAATTTGTTATTAATTATTATAATGCGTGTATGTTTCGAACGTTGGCCACGCCAACTCATTCAATTAAATTTTCTATATAACTTTTCCGTTGTTACACGAAAATTAGCCATTTGTAGGGATAATTTTCGTGTCACAACGGAACCTGTTTCGCTTTAGTTGTTTGTATGGTTAACTACGCTTAACTATGGTCCAACTATTTAGTCCTTAGGTACCCATAAATTAATCGTTAAAGGTATTGGTAAGGTCTAAACCATTACAAATCGTTTGGTTTTCCAACACAGTTTTTCTATTTGGCAAAATTTGTTATTTCCTATGGTACGAGTGAGTATTGATGATATTAAATTAGTGTAAGTGTTTGAATCCACAAAACTCACCCTACTATATGATTTTATATACATAGACGAAACCGCGCCGCTTCATATTGGCCGACGGGGCGTGGATTGAAAAAACGAACGTCATTATAATAAGAAATAACTAAGCAATTAAATCGTTTCTCCGTGTTTAAGAAGATAATGTTAAAGAAATTATAGATTAACTTGACTATTCATTGACAGAGTAATTTATACAACCTCGAAACAGTTAAGAGAAGATGTTTGTCTATCTTAAAACATATGTGTCGCCAACAGTATCAATAACTTAAAGACGAGATAAAGTTTTGGTTTCTCTAACAGGGATTCTATTCTATTCGGTAAAACCATATTGCTTTTGACCTGTTTATTGTATTGTTTTTAACTCAGCCGTCATCGGTCAAGTTAATAAAAGCTGCTATCCTGATTTTTGTGATTAAATAAGTACGTATGTTATTTTTTAAGTGGAATATGATGTTCAGTTCTCATGTGCAGTTCTGTACGAGTAACATCTTTTATATTTAGTTTGCAAATGTGGAACAGTATATGCCTATTATTGTTTTGGGCTTATTATAAATTGAGGGAACTAGGGAAATTATTAAAACTTTAATATAATGGCACACGGGCGTAACTGATTTTTGTGGGAGGGTGCGGACAATTTGTAATGCGATAGTTTACAGAAATCACTTCGGTGATGGGCGAGGCAGTTGACGCCATTTTGATTTAGTATTAGTGTTAATTTGCAATAGTTTTTGGAAGGAGAATTTTTAAGAAAATTCAAGTTTTTTAAAAATGTAAGTCGTAATACAATCCTAATCTGGCTGAAAATTGTATGATGGTACCTTGAAAATCAACAGAATAATATATCCATAATAATATTATAAATGAGAAAGTGTGTCTTTCTGTCTGTTACCTATTTACGCTTAAACTGTTGAAATTGGTATGGAAATAGTTTGAGTTGCGAGGAAGGACAAAGGATAGTTTTTAACCCGAACAATTATACCTACAGTTCCCTAGGGAGCAGTGATAAACAACTTCTACAGGAACGGAGTCGCAGGCAAAAGCCTAATAATAAGCGTAAACCTAACTAAACTTAAGATAATTTAATAACTACAAATGAAACAAACAATCCCAAATGTCAAGTAACTTAACAAAATTAACCATAACGAGCTGACCATGACCATATAGAGCGTTTACTTGATCTTGAAAGACGCACAACTCGACGCTATCACCCAAAATGGCCCACATGTGGCGGCTATTTTAAACTCGTAATAACGCCAACACGTGTGACACACCCATTACCGCATATTACAAAAAATGCGAGGGAAAACAATAAAACGAGGGGATAAGTGGACGCTGTAAAATTGATTTTAGAATCGTGGCAACACTAACAGAATTTAATGAAATTCGACGTGAAGCTTTAAAAATAAATGAAGATAAAGTTAATCTAAATACTACACAATAGTTATTAAGTGATTGTCTTTAGTGTTTTCAATACAGTTTTCTTAATCACGCAGTTACAAAACACAAACGAGATAAAACTAGTAACTTAGTACAATGATAAAATCTATAGCTAACAAAACATTGACTTTTTTCAAAGAGATTTTGTTTTTGGCGAATCACAATGTGCGTTTAATTAATAAATTCCCCACCGGTCACTCCGCAGTGTCCCACAAAGCAACTATGACAGCTATTCTATTGCACCCTGCTTAAATACAATCGATATTCCCGCTCCAATCCTTTCAAAATTCCTGACCTAGGGGACCACAAATAAATTAAGCTGTACCCAGAACTTCATAAAAAGCATGTCAGAAAATATAGATGTCCCATCGCAACCCAGTGCGTACTCGAGGCAATCTATCATAGAGAAAATCTATGATATATTTACACACACTGAATGCATTATCACCATTCCTAAATCAGCTATCAACGGACTCTTTTCACTAAAAGGGTGAGCTTCACTATAGAAAAGGTTGACCCCTCATAAAGACTTATCACCTCATATACAAAATAAGGTTGTACTAATCCAAGAAATGCCAAGCGAAATGATATTTTGAGGAAGTGATGTTAAAGATGAAGTTTCAACGGGCTCCTTGATGCAGATGGGATCTCGTCGAAGTTAGCGGTAGTTTTTTCACAACAATCTCCTCTCGGACTTAACTTACGTTATCTCGCCCACGGACGCCACGAGGAATGGAACCCGCACGTACATAATAAGGACGATATTTCTAAAGAAATTTAAATTCACCCGCAAAGGTCCCGAGTCCCGAGATAGGATTAAAGATTGGGCGCAAAGATGGCCCTTTTGTGGCCGACCCTTAAGAAAACATGTCTTGATATGGAAATATCTTGAACAGGACGTAATCGAGAAATCATTTGCGGGGGAGGTTTGGTCGGAAGAAATTATCAGGATCTATGATTGCGTAGATAATTGGCCGAACTTTTAACCCCCGCGCTTAGGAGGGCAGCGTTTATTTTGCATGAGTGGCGATGTAAAAAGCGTATCACTGTTAAGTCATATCTGACGGGGCTTGCGATGCGGTAGACCGTGCACGCTCAAGTTTAAAAGGATAATTCGATCTGCGGCAGGGGTGCGGCACGAAACCGATACGGCTTCAACTGTCCAGACCACATAATTGTCATTGCCTGTGCAATAAATGACCCCGCCGCTGGACGGCTTTAAACACGCGCCACCAATTGAGATAAAAAATAAACACAGACGATGTTCAAAGAGATAGAACTAATAGTTTTGTCCCCATCCATGAACGTTTAAATTCTCACAATCCGAGTAATTTGAATATGAAACACCTATATAGCTCGACAATCCTTCATTAATTTGTAAGCCAAACAAAAGAGACCAAACACTGGACGCGATGAACACTTGGGCCAATATTTGTTTTGATACAAATAAGTGACGGCCATCGGTTCTCGGTTTTGTGATGGTAATGACTGTACCAGACCTTGTGGACACAGTATCCATATGTCGACTCGTTCATTGTTGAAAAACCAAGTGAAATATAAATATGGAAATCTTTATACCACGAATTCTTCAAGAAATAGTCATCGGTTTAACATCGAGTATCGGTTAGAGTTCTAAATTTAACAAGTCGCTTATTCAAAGGACACGCGATAGGCACGAGACAATCCTCCCCTCACCTTTCACACAACGACGTCACGTCTAAAATTAAATCCCACTTATTTAAAACCCGCCACTTAGCCACCTTCCCGTCTGTACAAAAACTAAAAATATCCTCGACCATTGTGTCACGCTCAAAGAAGTTCCATAGGTCACGGCGAACGTATGAGCGTGTACCG
Organism: Acleris holmiana; assembly: GCA_949316455.1. Classification (NCBI taxonomy): domain Eukaryota; kingdom Metazoa; phylum Arthropoda; class Insecta; order Lepidoptera; family Tortricidae; genus Acleris; species Acleris holmiana. The sequence continues at coordinate 12,995,377 of OX438776.1, read as the reverse complement.
CGTGTCAGAAACACGCCAAACATTTTTTATCTTTAAAAAATTATAAAAGGCCGCTCCTAACAATAGACCTCAGTAGCATCTTTGACAATTATAATATCAGGGTCGTTTGTAAAATGACATTAACGCCATCACGTAGTCCTTTGATAATCAACCCTAAACTAATAACGAAGGAGTTCAAAATGCGACAGCTAATTTCGAGAACTTGGCTCTTTTAGCCGGTGGCGTCGTCATGGTTAACACAAGGGTCATCACAAAAGGCACAAGATAACAAAGCGCGCACGTCAATCGTGTGCTCATGCAAATATTTTTTTCTTTAAAAAACCTTCCCCTTATCTGTTCAAACAGTGATGGGGTTAATTAATATGTACAAAATAATAAAATTAAATTTATATTCACTTTTTTAGTTGGCACGAGGTCACGACTTACTGTCACCATTAGAATTATGTCCTTGTTTTGACAATACGTTTCCGTTTGAATGCGGTTTTAATGTTCAGTGGATTTATGGATAGCAGTCTCTTGTTTCTGGTTATCAATTTAATGCGATATTTTATATTAACGGGGCCCTCATGCTTTATTGAGCACGGCTGGTTTGACAGCTTACTTGAAGGGGTTAATATGAAGGTTTAGGATAAACGCAATAAGCCGGAACAACTGGTGTCGAGTCAAACCTGCAATTGACGTTTCGACGATAGCGCAATCGTAGTGCGCGGCAGAATTATTCTGCCAGAGTTGTTTTTAGTATGGAATTTTAATAACAACGACTTTTACCTTTGGTGTAAATTGTCTGGTTTCAGCGCGCGTCAAACTTCTAAATCTACAAAGCGACGTAAATGCGGGTCGAAAATTTTGTACGTTGCACAAATTCGGGTTTAAGAAAGCTTTTGTTGTGCAACGGTTTAATACAAAAGTGTCAAATGACGGCACATCTGCTCCCACAAAGGGTTACGCTCGGCTTTTAGATTATTTTCTGAACCACCCCCGCAAGATTGCTCGCTTATACAGATGTTTGTGATTTTAGACGTTTATTTCTATTAACTATGGCTTAAAGGATTGTTGATTTTTTAGATAAAATACTTTGAGACGCTTGTCATAGCCTCTTGAATTTATGTAGATCGTAGCGCTGTTGTTCATAATAATAATTAAAAAATACAGTCGAATTGATAAGCTATTCCTTTTTTTGAAGTCGGTTAAAAATAAATATCATGACAGTTTTGCCAAGATAATATTGAACTATCCGGGTCAAATTTAAAAGCAGGTAGGTACCATTTTTGGTCAAAATTAAACCATCCTGTGAATCAATGAGCAAGTAAAGCGACGAGATGTCCTTTAGAAAGAAATATGGACGAATGATGACGTCAGCATTACACGGTCCGACATTGTTGTTGTGCAACATCTTGTACGAGACGACAAAGGAAGATGCGATAAAATGGCCGAATCCTTTGACACCCGCCGATTGCCTAGGAATCATTTATAAACTTAACATGACCAAGAAAAGGCGATGACGTGAGACTTCTAAATAAAAGGGAATTTGTCAGTCGCACGTGTCTTTTCGGTAATATATTTGGCTATTTGGAGACATGCGTCACTTCCATACAAGGCAGAGCTTATGAAAGAACTTCAATATAAGATAAAATGGTTCAAGTGGCACAAAACTGTGAAATGCATGCTGGTAATTTTTTGTCGAGCTAGTGAGTGAATTAAATAAGTTTCTATAAGAGATATAACGAACACTCACCACTATGCATAGTATTGGATTCTGCATCAGCAACTTCAGTCCTCGACTTTTTCTGGTCTTCGGGAGATGCCAGCGTATCCATATGCTCTTGTTTGATCTTAGGTTTAATGTCTTCATCAGGAGAACTTGACGGCATTGGTGACGTTGACGCCCTTCTTTTTGGTGTTGAAACTCCCGCGTCAGCTTCTATTGACAAGATTAAAAGATTTGATAAAAAGTACATGATGATTTACAAATATTTTGAGATTTGGAATCATAAAACTATATTTTATTAAACTGAACTAACTTTATGTATGATTCTGATTTAATAGTTGAAAAGGTCCAATGACGAAATTTTAATAATGAGTTATCTTATAGTTGCTTAAATCTGTTTTTGGGTTTATCGTACCATCCAATAACCGCTTTGGCGTGCTAGAAGCACCTCCATCCTCAATGAGATCTGGGGGCGCCATAGAAGGGCTGGCCATAGGTGGTGTGTGGACCCTGCTGCTTGGGGGTCTCCTGGCGGTCAATAGCGAAGGTCTTCGACTCGCGTTCGCGCTGGATACTTGGCCTGGTCGTGAGCCATCTTCCGGGTCAGAGTTTGGGCCTGAAGATAAAGTAAGCAATAAATACCTCGAAGTTACACACTAAAACTGGTTTGTATTACCCTAAATAATTTTCGTTAATTCAGCAAAACAAAAATGTTATTGACTGCAGTATCCACTGAGAGATGTTTTTGTTTATATTACAGACGTAGCTAATGTAAATAAACACAACATTAAAGTGTTACAACACTACAAACAACTTTGTATTACTTTACTTACCACGAAGATGGGACCTCTTTAGTGCTCAGCTAAGTTCCTACATTCCATACAAAAGGAAACCAGTTTTTGGCGGTCGAAAATTACTTACCTGCACTAAAACAATGGTATGATGTCACATCCTTGTCGCACGACGAGATCTTGTGCTGGATGAACCGCACAATGTCGGCGAGGGCGAACTGTCGGCGACAAGCGCCGCACGTCAGCGTGTCGGCAGGCACGCCGGGCGTCGGCGAGCCGCCGCCTTCGGCCGCGCTGTCCGCATCCGCTAGAGGAAAATAAAGTTTAATAACTGTTAAACATATTATAACCACCGATAAGGTGACTTCTTCCAGAGCTGATTTCTTTTAATCGGCCCTACCGATTTTCATGATACAAAGCTTCCATTCAGATTAGACTAGTCAAAACACCGTTTTTGAATAGTGAGACCTACAATGCCCTGAATCTTCTGTTTGAGACCTACAATGACACAGACTCTATTTTTGCGTCGGGAATTAAAAATGTAAGGAGTAAAAAAAAAACGTAGTGCACTATGAGTATCAAAATAAGGCTCAAATCAAAATTTCATGTTTTTCACTTATCGGTTTAATTATGCTGTGCTACAAGGCAGTGTTGTGGGCCTCGGATTACATTGTGAACTGAACCAAGGATTTATTTCAAAGAATCGCGTAAATTAACTTAGTAATATGAATAGTAAGAAAATGCCATATCTGGTTAAAAGTTAAGATAATTTTGCTTCATGATTTAAATTTCTTATCTTGAATGTCCATGGTGGTGTTTAAAATTGGTCAAAGTTTTAAAGTTACATTTTTCTTGGTCCGACAATCACTCAGAATTGTGTAATTCCAATATTGACACAATTGTTCAACAGTCACGCATACCATAAAAACGCTTAAACTCAAACTAATTAAGTTTTAATCCATATATGAGACAGGAAATATGAATATCTGTCAATCACAAAAACTCAATTTTTGCTAAAACCGTTGTTAAGTTGTTTTCTACCTAGGAAGGTTCACTTTAGTAATATTTTGTCATGATACAATGAGATTAAGTTCAAGTACAAAGATGCCAAACATGTCATTTTTAAATAAGAGCTTGTCAAAACCCTAACATTTGTCCTGCGACATACGGACAGTGTGACTTTCGTCCCTTTAAGTATGAAATTACATTTAATTATGTGTTTCTTGTCACGGTCGCAAGGTGTCAGGTGGTTTGACCACTTATCTCTGAAAGAGAGGATAATGACAGCGTTCCATTGCGGTCAATGAAAGGAGTTTTTGTATCAATTGCTTTTGAGTTTGTCTTTTGAAATTTAATAGGGTGTTACGTAACGGGGTCGAGTTCTTTTATTGTTGCTTCTTAAATTTCTCTTACTAATAAAACACGAACCAGGAAAGTATAGATGAAAAACTTAAGGAAAGGACCTGTTGTATGTTGTATATATAAAATTTCGAACGGTCTATACAGTGGGGCTAGACAAGTCGCATTCGACAATCGTTAGCGATTGTTTCTATAGACAAATGTATGGAATTTACGTAAGCCTCTGAGATAGTCACGTGGTAGTATCTCGGTGGCTTACGTCAATTCCATACATTGTTCAATCGAAATATAATCGCTAATGGTTGTCGAATGCAATTTGTCTAGCCCCACAGATGTGTTACAACTTACAACTACATACTACAGGTCTTTTACTTAAGTTTTTCAGCTATAGCATCTTTTAAATAGAAAGAAAATATGTATCTAGAAATTAAGCATGCTTTATCATCAAATTTTCTTCACTTTTAGTCATATGAGGTGAATTCTTACCAATTTTACATAAAAATGTTTTAGTGTCACGGCAAATTTAGAGCTGGTTCATACCTTTTAACGATGAACAAAAGTGGAAGCAATTTATATAAACCTTTATTGCTGAAGCTTGACAATCATAAAGTCGTTTTTACACGATTGGTCCACAATTCGGCGGATCAAAGGCGTTCTTGGGCTAATTTCACACAAGTACGTTCTGCAGACGCCCTTACGTACCTTTATTATTATTTCCTTCTCCATAAAAGAAAAGTAGGCCGTTCTTTCCTAATAATGTACACAGGGGTGAAACCTGAGCACTAAATTAATATAGGGAAAAAAACTACGTGATTCGACTGCTTTGTTTACCGTTGTACCTGGGTTTGTTCAGGGGGTTTATTATGTAAATGTGTCATTATTTAATGGCATTTTTTCACGTTTGCTTTGCATGGCTCGTGGCAAATGGGTTTCATTTTTTAATCTTCCTTTTGGTGCTATTTACATAAGTTGAGCACGCTTCCAATTGATGTTAGTTGAGAGCAGGAAGTGTTGTGTAAAAATACATTTTAGTTTTTATTTGCAACTGTTATTATTAATAGTGTAAATAAGATTACCTAGTAACGATTTAATGAGTTGATAGGAAAATCGACTTTTAAACAATGGCTATAATCATTAAATATCAAAAAAAAAACTTAATTATGTTAACGGTAAAAAAATCTCAACTTAATCTTTCCATACTGACTACAATAGTCTATAAACAATCATTTCTTTAAAACTACCATAAGGTTACGATAAGAAATTACCTAAACACCTATCACAATACTGAATTTACCTCACACCAACGACCTGCAAGTGCTACAATACACTGAATTAATAAGTGTCATTACGAATTGAACGCTATCGTTTTCCATTCACGTTAACGTGATTGCGTACTTGCCCACTGGGCATGAAACCACGCCCACCGCACGCGACTGGACAGTGGTCACCTACACATGCGCGGTCAAAACTTCGACCGACCTTTACACAAATCCCACTGATTTATTGGAACTATTGAAATAAGGGTGTTAAACGCTCACGTCTAATTGTGTGGGAGGGCTCAAAATTTTTACGACCCGTGTTGTATGCAGGTTTTTTTGGCCGCAGCTTACATAATATAAGCTTGTTATTACTTTACAACAAAACTACTCGTAGAATATTAATTGAGTGTTAGTTTGTATAGAATGTAGCTTTGGTTTGTTGAAACCGTCTAGTCGCAAGGAAAGTCTGACGCCTCAGGTGACGATGGAGGGAGCCACCCTCCAAAAGGGCTGGAGACCGAAAAGTTTAAATTAGCTCGTTACCTCACACGGCGTCACACGCCAGTTTTATCTGTTTTTTCGCCACAGAAAAGGTCAGACTAACTTGTGTGTTAAAACTTTCGACTTGGACGTGGCATTAATAATTAATTAAGTTTTGTCCCGACACGACGCGAGTTCCAACCCTGCGTTAATTTGCAAGTTGTTAAATTTACAGCGGTTACAATTTATATTTGCGAGTAAAATTTTAAAATGTGTTTTTAACTTTTTCAAAGTTTTCTTGCGTCATCCGCTGTTGAAATTTTGTCGTGTTGAATTTCTATGATATTAAATGATTGATAGCCATTCTATCTATAGCATGTTTAACAAAAAACTCATCCAACTCTGACATTTCGGTGACCACCGTGTCCAATATTAATTGGCAAGGGATACTCTATTGTGCTGCGGTAGAACTCGAGCGTTTGGACCACAATGGATCGAATAAAAATAATAAGAATAGCTATCGAGCGTTGCGGGGGTGGGTATTGTGTTATTGTGCATCGATTGTGGGTTGATTTTCGGTAATAATAGCGATATTTTAAAATAATTACATATGTACAAATCAAACGCGGAATTCCAGCTCTTTGCACTTTAAAGAGCCGCAAATTTTAGTGACGCATGATAGACCAATTTAATATCAACCAGTATTTGTTGGCGGATGATTTCTCTCGTATTGTTTTTCCGATAACTTTTTAATCCAAATTAAAAACCGACAACGACGTCGTGTGACTCCGAATTCCTTGGCTCATTTGTTTATGTTTTAGCTCTTTTGTGCAGGCTGAATGGAGCAAGACCCGGGTCTTGATGGCGGCGTCTTTGACGACTTATTCAGTGCTTGAGGTCGGATATGGTCGGCGGACAAAGCGAGGGTTTTGCGTTTTACAGTACAGGGTTAATGTGATGCATATTTTTAAGCGGCATTTGCAAATATTTTTATAATTTCTAAGTGTCATGAACCCAGTTTCGCGGCTTTTTCGAATAGAAACGAAGACACCGGCTTTAAATATTACTCAATGTAAAATTAACCTTTTTCAAAACTAAAAATCGTCTGCAAAAAGCAAGAAAAAACTTTTTTTTAAAAGGTCAGGCCAACTTGTTTTGGCTTTTGGTTAAAAATATAGTCGGACGCCGACTTCAGTAATGTGTTGGACAGACCTTTTCTGACATTTTAAAAGAAGTTATTCCTTGCTTTTTGAAGACGGTTTTTAGTTTTTAAAACAATTATTTTGTTTCATACCTTTTAGTGATCATAATAATACTGTTATGTCGTCCAATATTGTTATTATTCCTATAATATTTGAGGATTTCTCCAAGACCCTATTATCAAATCTTGACGCGCCCAACAAGAAACCCAAGTGCCCATTCGAACAAAAAAAATCGATCCAGCTATCTTAGACAACTTAGCAGTCGATTGGGGAACATATATTAAAAAAAACCCAACGAATTGAGAAGCTCCTCCTTTTTTTGAAGTCGGTTAAAAATGAATATATATTGAATACTTAAAGAGTTTCACGCTATTGAAAAAGAACCGCCTTGTACGTCTGACTGGAGTCCGGTTTTGACATCACTTAGACTAAGTCCACGTTTGTCAAGGCTGAGTAGAAAACTGTAGAAAAGCAAGAAATTGACTTTAAATTTAATAATTTTTAACGTAACACATTAAAGGGTCTGTAACACAATAACATTCAACCACAGATACCTAAATGATAGGTCTATCTTTTTTTCATATGAGAAAGAGAAGGAAAGCGATAACTTATACTGGCAATAGTATTTATCTAGAAATTGTGAAACAGGCCCTAAATAATAGTTATAACTGTATAAAGAGTACTTGATCATACTTTTGTTTAACACCTATTCCTTGTCGTATACAATCCTAAACCTTTGCCTATGTCAAAACGTTAACTAAGCTAGAACAGAAAAAAATGACTTCCATTTTTTTAGTCTAGATCCCTAATTTCGCCATACCACGCCCATCTAGACCTCTTTGCCCATTCACGGGAGGCGGGCTAAGTCAACACTACGTAATGACGTCACATAAATATGGCCACTCGCCACCCTTTCCTTTTTTTAATTAGCTGGCTAATGAAACCGTTATGTGAGTACATACTGAACTTGAGTTTCGAGTTGCAGTAATAATAAATACAAAATGTAAAGGACTCATTGTGAACCAATAAAAAAGAAACGGAATTTATACTATAACTAGCTGCTTTCTGCGATTGCGTCCGCGTAGATGTCGATTATCGCTATTCCCTCAGAAAACGTAGGAAATAACGTGGCTTTATAATAGTATTTTCAAAATCGTTTTAGTAGATACAGAGAATACCCCTACAACCTTACAACCTTACAAACTTTACCTCTTCATAATATTATTAGATTTTATAAAGATAAAGTAATCTATATATGTATATAAAAAAGAATCGCAAAATGTATTGGTAACGCCAAACTCAACTACGCCTGGACCAATTTTATCAATTCTTTTGTTATTGTGTTTGTTACTGTCAGGAGAAGGTTCTTATGAACGAAAAAACGGAAAAATCCACTGGGAAAGTCAGAAACTTGCACCGGGGTGAAGCCGCTGGCGGGCCGCTAGTAAACCAATAAAAGTACGTACTCAATTAGGTATTAGATTTTATAAAGATAAAGTAATTTATTTATTTATTTATTTAATTTTTATTGCACAAAAGAATACACTTAGTATACAAAAGGCGAACTTAATGCCGTAAGGCATTCTCTACCAGTTGACCTTTGGGCAAAGCAGAGATTGTAGTGACGGTGCAACATAAGGTGTAACTAATATACATACACTTACATATCAATAAGCTATAATAACATAAATACATATAATAATATAAATGTATAATATATAATAATAAGAGGATAAACAAAAATTGATTCAGATAAAGCAATCATAATCAATAAATCATAATAGTAATCATAATCATAATAGTAATCTATATATGTATATAAAAAAGAATCGCAAAATGTATTGGTAACGCCAAACTCAACTACGCCTGGACCAATTTTATCAATTCTTTTGTTATTGTGTTTGTTACTGTCAGGAGAAGGTTCTTATGAAAGAAAAAAACGGAAAAATCCACTGGGAAAGTCAGAAATTTGCAGCGGGGTGAAGCCGCTGGCGGGCCGCTAGTAAACCAATAAAAATACGTACTCAGGACTAATTTAAGTACATAATAAAATGTGTTTAACAGATTACATTAAAACCGAAACACGCTATAAACGTGTCCCAGAAAAGTGTTTTACATCTTGTCTATTTTCTTTTAGTAGGTCAAAACATAGCTCATTTTAATTCAATAAAAAATAACTACTTGTACAAGTTATACTACTTACATCTTAAAGAGCTTTTTATTTGCTTCAATACAGAAACTGTATAAAATACCCCACCATTCATTCTACTAAATATAATGTACCTATAAATAAAAATAGGATTACTTAAGGGCCCATTCTCGCCCACCGTCGCTAATCAAATTACCCTGCGTAATACGAAGAGACAAAAACGGGTGATTGTATTGTATCCATATTTTTTACCCTAGAGAGCAGATCTCAGCCAGATGCCAAATTGTCTTAAGTTTAGCTTATTAAATAAGCTCTTTGATGAAATAATTAGTAATTGCTATGAGTAATACGTTTAAGGTTAATAGGTAGTCTTAAAATAGAGATGACTTGTATATACTTATTTTCTGCATTTTCTCTTTTGAGTGTTTATTAATCGTTCTCCTCTTTCGCGTAAACCTATACCGTTAAATAATAATTATAATTAATACTTAAACATACTTAGACTCTTTATAGTAAAACTCAAAACTATAAAAAAAAACCATCATCTGGTAAATACTAATACTGTGACAATAATAATTAAATTCAAACTCGAAACTCATACATCACAATTATTTAATAAATTTATAGTGAAACAGACATACAAAATAGGATAGAAAGGAGGAGGAAAGGAACAGAATAGGAAGGATTAGAACAAATTTAGAAACGTTGCGCTGTAGTATGTCTTACTTGGGAGATAAGATTATGTTGACTATAAAACTTTACAATTTGTTAGACTTTCCATTGAAAAAGTTCTCAATATTGTATTTATTAAGTTTTGTTTGATGGCGTGGGCCCTGTGTTATAAAGCTACAAGTACATTACAAGCGGAACACTCTTGTAGCAAAATGAGTAAGGAAGAGACTTTTGCTGGTAATTACCTATTATTTTATCGAAAAACCTTTCAACAAACGTTTCATTCAGCAGAATTTTTCATTTCATCGAAAGGCATTCATATAAAATTTTTTTGGGACACACAAGTCTAACCCAACCTACGTGATTAATGTTAAAAATATCCAAAAAAACATGGTTTCAGCAGAAAGAAGCGTTTGATGAAATGAAATTAGATAAAATTATAGATTACCGTCGCCACATCCTCAAACCTTTACCAACTTGTTTCTATAGTTGAAATTATCCTTCTTTCCCCAACGCAGTTTTTACGTTACGTAAGGCCACAATACCTTTTCCACAAAACAGGTTGACAGATTCCTGAGGGAACGCGAAAAAACAGCGGCCACTGATTACATTAGGCCGGGTCAGTAATCCGGTTACCGATATCTAATATCGGCTCGAATGTTCCAGATAAGAGACGAAACAGAGCCCTCCAGTGTATTGTCGTTCGTTAGAGGGATTTCAATTTTTTCACTAACCTTTTTCGTTCTAAGCGCGTAACGTGATGCCAGAGGGGCCCTTAATAGAAAAACGTCAAGTGAAAATTTGATGAAAATTTATTAATTTTCGACGGTGTCCGATTTAACGAAAACTATTCGCTTGTTTATAATAATGTATACTTTATTGCACAGGAAATAAAGTAACAAATGGCGACCTTATTAAATACCTTTGGGAATTAGAATACACTTTTCACGTTGCTTGTTCGTTTGTAATTATTAAAGTTATTAAAATGCGACACATAACATATTTTTCATACTTACATCCAACTGTTTCTAAATAACCGACGTTTAAATCCTAAGACTAGCCTAATATCCTATGTAGAAATCCATTAAAAAATCTTATCAAATATAAATTAAGTCTTCTTCTAAATAGTCGGTAGTAAAATCTACAAGTCGAATAGGAGCCACAAAATGCGCTTATAAACAGCAACCCTTGTGTGAGAGTATTCTTTCTCGAGATATTTGTCACATACAAGTGTCAATAAAAACGCCACACCGGACTGTCTTGTACGGCAGTAGGAAGCACTAGAGATGGGACATGGTACAGAGAAAAAATATCGATAGTAGGTTTGGTTTGAAGTGTCTTTTTTATACAATGGGGAAGGCAAACGATCTCACATTCCACCTGATGTTAAGTGAGATCAGAGACCCATAGAAATTTGCATTCTCAAAACTACAATATTAAGGCTGCAATCCTAAGACTGCACATGTGTTGCTAACCCTGAGAACTAAGATGGAGTACTTAAATGCTAGTAATTTCACCGGTTGCCTTATCCTCACACCGGAATTTAACAATGCGAACACTACTGCTTGGAGGTAGGTTAAAGAGTAAGATGCTGGTAGTTAACTGGACGGACCTATATTTTTTTTTAAAATGCTTTCTCTCATCTTGCTCTCAACTAAATATTCTTCCTTAAATTAGCCAACGTAAATTTGCGACACGTTTTTTTAAATCACTCTACTGTTTTAATTATATGTATAGAAAAAACTATCAGTGTGGTTTCAGTTACAACTTCAAATATGTCGTTTGAATGAGACTTGGACAGGTAAAAACATGTTTGAAACAGACAACCTTTCATACTTTTGATGGACAGCTCATAATCTTGAATTAATTACCAACTTTTTGGACATCAAGTGTTATTTATCTAATGTATCACAGCTAGTATAATATCATTCCCTAAGACTCGGTTAACTGAGCAATGGTCATTGTCTTATCGTTAGAATAACTACCATACTTTTTACATGGTTACTAAGCTTACGCTAAATGTCACTATCTATTATTTCCATAAGATAGTATTCTTACCATAGCGTCAGTTTTGAATGAAGGAAAGTAGACCATTAATTATTTAACTTACTCTCACTAAGTATCGATACTTTTCCCATCTTTACCCCAATACCGTTAAGGCGGACACTTAACCCCTAATCCAGCAGTTCTGAGCATTTACGGCAAAAATCTTAATTCCCTCCTCTGTCCTTAACTGCCCGATAGTAATTATTACCAGGCAGTATCTATTACTGCCGTATCCATATGTATACGTTTACGAGGTTTTTATGTTTAGCGGCGGAATCAGCCAACTTGATTATAAGAAAATTGCCAGTGGAAATCGAAATCAGATTTTCATTATTACACAAAGTTAAAAAATAACATAAGTATTTAAAGTCCTTATGTTTTTGAATACTTAACATAATACATAAGACTAAGGTAGCTATTTTTATTGGCCACACGAAACTAGTTAAACGTCAAGTGTTTTATGTTGGTAATTAAAAAAATATTAGTATTTAACATCATACACGGCCTGTATTTTACTGGATAAAACAATGTAGATTTTGAGGTGTTTATGATTTTAACTCGGCTGCCATAACTGTTAAGTTAATAAGAGCTATAGTAACATTGACAATACGAAAACATGAAAAGGTAATATTGTATTAGCGTTTGGAATAGAGGCGCTGTATTATGTCATATTCACAACATATCTCAAGTAGTGCATAATATAAATTATGTCCCATTTTCTTCATAAAATAAAAACAATCGTGTTGTTTCTAGCCATCCTTTATTTGAAAAAGTTTTGCAACAAAAAGTAATGCATTATATGGCTGTATAGCGAAAAGCGTGAAATATCGGCAGTTTTCCCGAAGCAATAAACGAGGTACCGCGTCCGGCCGGGAGGAGTGCCAGGCTACCCTTTACTGCAGTAGAGTTTAACTGTGTTATAGACAAAACAATACATTTTCACATATATTTTTTTCTAATTAATCCAATATTTAAGAATCAGACAACAGCCAATAAAAAAACCGGGCAAGAGCATTTTGGACCATGCTCAGTGTAGGGTTCCGAAGCCATTAAGTACTTACTATAAACATAAAAATCAACAAGTAATAACTAATTTTCTATTTAAAGTCATTTGGTGCCATCTAAGATGATTTTAGTAGGTATAAACACTTTAATCGCCAGTATCTCAAGAATCAATGATGTCTACTTAGTCGTGACAGTTTTCCTTTTTAATTCGTTATATGTGCTTTCATTTAGGTTTTTTTTCAGATTTTTAGTATTTGTAGCTTTGGCCGTGTAGGGGACACTCGACTCTAACAAAAATTAGCACTATAAAGCTTAATATTTCATAAACGGATTCCTTGATCGAAAAGTTGATTCCACAAACCCATAATATTTTTAAAAAAGCTATTCAATGAGACCCCACACTATGAGGTAAACGAGAAAAAACATACATCCCCACGTTACGTGTAGGGAAGGTAATAAAAAAAAAAAAAGTTTTTTGTGCCACTTTGTTGGCGTGACTAATATGCATATTCATGCCAAATTACAGCTTTCTAGTACTAAGAGTATTTGCGCTAAGTTGCGGACGGGCGGACGGACGGACATGGCGAAACTATAAGGGTTCCTAGTTAGACTACGGAACCCAAAAAAACTTTTGGTATATTTCAAATGCACTTAAAAAAACATAATCTTGAAAACATTTCAAATAACTTTGAAAAAATGACAGAAAACCAGTTGTATGTAGACAAAATGTTGGGAAATATGACTACACTGCGACTGCTTCTTTTAAAAAGAACGCAATCTCACTACATTCAGCAATAAATAAAAAACATAAACTCATTCCACAAAACGAAAAACGGAGCACTGCCTGCAGCGAGCCAGCGTATGCGTTAGTCTGGCCTTCCTATTAGTTCGCGGTCATTATTTTGACATATAGCCTCCGTGGCAAGAAATTTGTGGTCACTGCAGACGCGCAACGCAGTTTTATCTGCAGTATACGTTTAAACATCGCCTTGTGTTGATATAGTGCTGAGGTTTCTTGGCATAAGCTCTATTGGTACCATTCTCTATATCATTGACTTTGGTGATTTCATGTCCGGATTCAACATACGCTTGTACTGGTTATTGTTCTTATGGCAAATCAATGCTACCCATAAATCATTTATCTTATCCTATATAAATAAATGACGTAGTTTCAGTTTCGACCTATCCATAGCGTTCAGATCGTAAATATAATATAACGTCGTCCACTTACGTTGTCATTTATATGTTAATGCGAATAGCATCCGATTCGTTGAGATTCATACAGAGATATCGTTCGGGGGCAGATATCATTTTCACTGCCTTATTATTTTCCAATTTGTCTCCAGCATTGGTTATTGCTTCGTTTATTGCGAACCACCCTGCCTCTATTAACTTCGATACAACATTGACGTATAAATAATCAAAATTTGGGAGTGAGTTTCAAAAATCAAAGTATAATTAAAAAACACTAATAATATAAATCACATTGGAATAAAGTTGACTTTGAAACCCACTGAATTACCTTTTCGCCTTAAGTCGATTCCAGAGTCGAAAAATCTTGACTTACTCCTCGTTGATAGATCCATCCTTCAAAACTTTTCACAATTTGTCACCGTAACTTGAAGTATATTTTAGTTAAGCTATGTTTTCTTATGAAACTAAACAGCTAACTAAATAAACTTATAAACAAAGTATGAAAAATTGCAGGTCCGATCGACCACTGGGCACTGGGAGTCGACTCCTTGAAGTCATAAAGCATGTGATCATCTTCGCAGATGAACACAGACTGACTGGCTACCTCTATAAACTTCGAGTCCCGAAATTTCAATAAAAAAGAGCCCCCCCGAGCCCCAGGTAAAAAAATCCCGTATCAAAACCGCCGTTTCCTAGTGACCCCGATCGCACTCCCATCCCTTTGTTAGACGCCTTTTATTTATAATAGTATTTTTTTTCATAGACGGCACCCCTAATAACGTATGAGCAAAAATATGCGTAATCGTCTCCTAGTGCCTACGGAATAGGGGACCCCATGAAAGTTCCATACAGAAAAACGCAACTGTCCCCCATTTGAATGGCAAAAAGTGCATGTCACTATGGAATGGCTTTAACGGATGAATATGATTTTGCACAGATCTGAATGGAAGGATGACTTATAATTGTGCCGCGTTATATTTAGCATGAATTATTGGTTTGACGTAGTATTTGTAATCGTGGACCATGAGCATGGTTTAGCCAGGACAACCGTAATACGAATTATTGTTACCATAAAAAATCGTTATAATAGTTCAAATACAGAAACATTAAATCGAAACATATTTCAAAAATGTTGATGGCCTACGATGAATACGAATATGTATTAACAATTATGAAACAGAAAGTAAACAAAACATAGAACACAAGTAGCTTCCAATAAGTATGATAAACAGTTCAAGCTTTAAGTAAAATATTTATTTTTAAAAACGAAAGACTTCATACAAAGAGCTCTAGCTCTTCCAAGCAAAGTCAAGACTCTGCTTTTAGTTGTGAAACTCTTTCGTAATGAAATTAGGAAAATCATATTTGGCGAGCGAGAGGTGACGTGAGTGACCCTAGCGGATATTTGTTGTTTCTAGGTAAACAAACACGGGAGATTGACAATCCGTACATCTGGTATGCTGACGCAAATAATGGGGGTACAATAAACAATGTAATTCGATTTTCCTCCGGTCCGCTGCGACAAATTGCGTGTGGTATTTAGTAGGAAATGAGAAAACGTTGTGATTTTTGGGGCGAATATTTTGACGACGCAATTGAATTACCTATTGATCTGACCAATGTAATACAAATAGCTTTTGTATGTTTGACAGCATCAGAACCAGCCAATATTTGCGAGTGTTGTTTGCATATGGTCAGAATATCAAAAAGCTGTCCAAGCTAGCTTGGGCCATTAAAACGTTACGTTGAAAATGGTAGTTTTATTGGAAATTAACCAAAAAGAAATTACTCATTGATGAGAAATGTGTTTATGTGGCAGTTTATTTAACAATATTACAAACTATTAACTATAACAACGGTCACCTGATAAAATGTTGGTAAAAGACTATATTTCTGAAACAAATTCCAATGGTATACATACAGCCTTGCGCTTTGGTAAATAAATGCATCCTGTGTTTACTTTTACCGATCCAGTTGGAACCCAAGAACCTTTAATGGCGGAATTTACACATGGATGTTTTTGCGACTGGTCCCGCTAACCGTGGCCGGTCAAATTCGGCTACCTGCACCGTGTGAAAACGGAACAGGTGGCTCCCGACCCGGCAATTACGCCGGACAATGCGCGCGTGATGCGCGGGAGTTGATCGACTCGCGGTTTCTCTTGTGTGAACATTCACTCTTGATCCGAAAACGTATGAACTCCAGAGAAACTCGATTTTACTTTGGACTTACGGTGGACGTGCTAGAATGGTGGTTATGATGGTGTGGCTTTTTGATTTAAGGTGTTTTGATTTTCAAAGTCATGTTGAGAACTGGTGCATGCTTTTTGTACTTTACTTGTATGTTTGCTATTGTCTTCAACGACACTTTTGTGTCTTGGGATTCTGAAGGCTTCTGCAAATTTAAGTTGTTTTTAACTGTTAAAATCCAAATAATAAGCTAAAATAGCCATATGTGTAATCTCATGTAAAAAAGAGGAAGGAGCTTTTATATCGAATTAACTTAATGACCTCTAAACCATAATGGAGTCCAATCTCAAGGGTCTAAAGCGGAAGAAGCGTGAAAACCGTTTGTGGAATTTCTCACATATGCCCTTCTGGTCAAGAAACCTTTTGTAGGTATTGTGCCAATTCAAAGGGTTGCGGTAGTGCCACCTTCACAAAAAAAGTGACAGCGTGGGACAGTGGGACAGTGCTGTTTTTTTCATCTGTGCTTCTTTTGTCTGATATTCTTCTATCTGAATTTCATATACCATCACAAAATTATCAGTCATGCTCAGGATGATTATTAACTTTATTAGATCCATTTTCAAGTTTTGGTTAGTAATGTATAGCAGTTAATTTTCTTTTTTGTTGTTCGTGTTGGAAATATCACCGTATATAGCATAATGAATAAATACAATAGGCAATTCAAATAAAAACAATAATTTCTCAGATTAAAATTCTCTGAGCACCTGACACACGCATGCAATTCAGCTTAGATACCTTTCTAGATAAATTATGGTCTTCGAATAGGAAAAATCTTTTCCAAGTCTTTCATATTGCGTGACCGCAAATTTTCTATAACTCATAAAAACCTCGGGTCGCATCGTTCTCATCGATCATTGCCTACATCTCGATTAATCTTCTTTACCAGATTAACGTGGCCTCTGAGCTGATATGCGGTTTACTTGGCCTTGTGTGAGTTAACTTAGGCAGCGAGCGAGGAGAGGTCAGGTCAGACTGGTTTATATGGGTGAGGTACGTTGATGAAAGCAATTATCTTGGCGTGAATTAAGTCGCTTTGCTTTGTACACAACCTTGAGGTGGAATAGTATGGAGTAGGTACTTGGCGATAATTAAAGCTATTTCGCCTGAAAACATTTTCTTATGTGGTTGTGTTTAGGCTCGCATTTCTGCAATGAGTAGTTCTTTTAGTAGATACCTATTTTTGGGTACCAAAATCAGTTTAGGTACTAAGTGTTTTCAATAAAATAGCCATGTACTTTTAAGTACCAGGTTCAAGTATGACATTACTTTTTAAATTCTTGGATTAGTCCTACATAATGTAAATTCTCTATAACGAAATACCTAATGCATTGTTTGTAATAACAGAAACACCAGCTCAATGGAAACCGCATTTTAAACTAGCGTAATTTAATTCAGAACAAGCGAGCCGTTCTCAGCAGACAATGGCGGGTCACTGGTTATCTGCCGATCGGGCTGCGTCAAATTTACTGCCGCCTCCAGTTCTGCGTACAGCTTCGAAGCTCCATGTCAATTAGGTCGCGGATTTTATTTATAAGTGGATGTTTCTTCATGGTTTCGATATTTTTATAATTATTTAGTAAATAACACATCATGTATATGAACCGATAGAAATAATGATGTTTAGTCTAACTTGGTTTCGACGATAAAAACGCCAATTAACATGAAGTGCGAAAATACTTTGAGTTTTTTTTTAAACAGGATTCATCAACCTACCTTAACTAGAAGTTTATAATAAATGCAACTACAAAAAAACACTCGAGAATTAAAAAAAAAACAGTATCAGCTTATCATGCTTCTTTTATTTACGTAATAAAAATTGAGAAAAACTTAAAAAGCCTCAACCTTTCCCCATAAACCATAAGAAAGCCTTTACGAGGTAAACGCAAAACCTTTGTTTTCCGCTCACATGCCCCCAATTAAACAGTCATCGCGCAGACGGATGTAAGTGCATAATCTCAGGCCGGGTCATCGGTAACAAGGCGAGCGGTCACGATGGCCGGGATGGGAAAGCTCCCAGCATACAAATCCAGTTACGACCGTATGCCGCTGGGGCGAGCGTGTGAGTGCTATGTCCTCGGCTCAGTGCGCCAAAACTGTATGATGACCGCTCATGTTGAGTCTAGTGTTCTCACCTAGATGATGTTAAATGAGCACCTATTAATAACCATCTTATCTTATACGTTATCCTGTTTTTCTCTAGGCATCATCTCCAAAAATACCTATTCATATCACAAAAAAATAGCCAAACTGTCCAGCCGTTCTCAAGTAGTGGGCTTACCAACACCAACCAATACTATTTATTTTGAATTTAGATGTCGTAAGAGGCGACTAAGGGAATACGGGCTTGTAGTACTGTTAGGCAATGGACTTGCAACCTGTCACTAATACAATAGTAAACTTGTTGGCCTGATTACTGTAGCTCTGCCTACCCCGCTTTGGAAATGAAGGCGTCTTGTTATGTATGTATGTAAGCATGTAGATTGCGGATTATTTCTCTAATGAAGAACACTCATATCAAAATTATCTTGTTAGAGTTTTTTTTTTTTTTATGTTAAGGAGAAGGCACACGAGCACTCAGGCCACCTGATGGAAAGTGGAATCTAAGACCCATATACATTTGAATTCTCAAGACTATAATCCTAAGACCTCAAATGCGATGCCAACCCTGAGGACTAAGATGGAATGCCTCTATGCTAGTAATTTCACCGGTTGTCTTATCCCCACACCGGAACACAACAATGCGAACACTGTTGCTTGGCGGGTGGTTAATGGATAAGATGGTGGTAGCGATCCGGACGGACCCTGCACAGGGTCCTACCACCACTAAAGAGTTCGATTTTAACTTTTACATTACTATATAAGAACCTATTCTGACCATTAATAAGGTATGAGTGTGTGTTTTTTTTTTTTTTTTTTTTATGTTAAGGTGAAGGCTCACGAGCACTCAGGCCACCTGATGGAAAGTGGAATCTAAGACCCATATACATTTGAATTCTCAAGACTATAATCCTAAGACCTCAAATGCGATGCCAACCCTGAGGATGGATGGATGTGTGATGAGTTCATGCCATAAAATGTTTCCTAAAAAAACAATGAACTTAATATATTTGAAAAATTACCTTACCAAACAAAATTAAATTATAATTAACCTTTATTTTCAAAGCAGCTCATTCATTACCTTTAACCTAACATACAAAACTTGCACTTTAAATCCTATCTTCATAATGCATAACTGGCGCGGCCCTGGCGCAGTATTGACTGTGTCGTGTAGCCGGAAATGCAACACCTACGGTCGGAGCCACAATATCCGTTAGATCATTATTATTGATTTCATCCCGATATCACAGATGGACATATTTTATCGATAAAGTTAATACAGCTAATCCTTATTTAGATTTAATAATACTGTAGTTGCTATCTTTATGTGGAACTTTATTAGTAGCACCAATTATGTAATCCCGGAGAAATTATTTTATGGTGAAAAGTAAAAGAGCAGAAAAAAAACATACTTTTCAAATTATTTTAAAAGAAAATTTTTGATAAAGAAATTGGCAAACAAAGAAACATATCTTTATGACTCAAAATAATTATAAAATGCAAAGATCGCTAAATCTAAATAAAATTGGCATTTTAATAGCGTATCAAAGCAATTAAATACACATCACTCATTCTAATAGCGTCGCCAAAACATTAATCGTATTTAGTTCAAGCATAGTATTATAAATCTAGCGGACGCCCACGGTCGAAGAACAATACAAACACACTAAACAACACAACATAAATCATAAGGAACACCGAACTATCATCTTTCTCTGAGCTCCGATGTCTGATGATTTTTAACACCCACTTTATATCTTAAACGGAACAATGACTTACGATGTTAAAGTGTGAAATCAAGACGTAAAAGGTGTGATGATAAGAATTTTAAATGGTTAGCTTCATGCATCACCTAGTTGTGACAGTAGTTTAAGACACAAAGTTGATTGATAAGACGCAAATTTTTGGGGCTATGAATATTTTCTTAGAAATAATGATTCATTTAACTTCCTTACTGGTAAGGAAAACTGAGATTTTTCTGAATCCTAGTTTGTCTGTTTATTTGTTAGCTGTATGTTTGGTTCAAATTTAAAGCTCACAACTGATGAACTTTCCTTAGAGCACTTAGCTTACGGTAGTATTTTTTTTAATTTAGTAGTTTTTAATTTTCTTTGAATACGGCATTAATATGAAGCTATTGTTGTTTATATCAAAAACTATGAACCACAAAAAGAACTTATTATTAATTTGGTACGTTTATGCGCGCAAACTGAAAAAACAACCTTATTTTTTGTGATTCCAAAATGAATGTAATCCTATACAAAGCTGTATTAAAAGACGTCCGTCTGACGTGTGGTGGTGAATATCGCGGATAGAACACGATCCGACGTGGTATCAAAAGGTTTTGGACAAGGGTCAGGAATTCGAAGATCACCGATTTCAAAGATCAGGTAAGAAAAAAAAAAGATCTCGACGAATCAAACTTAAATAAGACCATAAAATTGAAAATTAGTGGGTAGAGGTAAATTTAGAAGCTAACGTAAGCAAAATTTATGCTACTTCTTTTGAGTTTCTTGCGTAACCGACGCAAAAAAACAATGAAATGAAAAGACGTTGACAAAATAATATCAAAACATATTTACAATAATTATGAGAAGATTATGGTTCTGTTAAAATCGTAATCGATTGTTAAAATCAAACGTTATAATACAGCTGCCGTTGATTATAAACACAATGGCGGAAAAAATATAGAAAGTGACACTTGTAAACCCTTTTCTTGTAAAATGGATGAAAAGACGTCGCATAATGAATGACACAATGGTTATTTTGCCTATGCTTCGGAAACCAACCCTATTCGGCTTTGTACTAACGTTATCGGGTAGTATGTGGGTGTGTGAGCCTGTTTTGCTCAAAAAAACCTTTTGACCAATTGTTTGTCAAAGGACCACTGTGTATTTTTTGCTCCGGTGTTTATCGGAGTTTGACCATGGGAAAATATTAGAGCTTCAGGTGCCTCTATCGAATTCGGGTCCATTGTCAATCTGTGATTTTGATGAATCTTTACATCCTTTCTATGGCTATTTGATACGCATAGAATGTGTCCATTTATATTTTTTCTATCATCATCATCATCGTCGGCTTTAGTATTAGCGGCATTTTCAATGACCTCTTATTTATTGCCGTCTTTAAGGCATGTAGCAAGACTGCTCCAAAAGCTGACATCTTCAATCCGTCGTCGCTCCGGCCTAATAACACCTACCAAACTTTAAATCGGCTCTAACATTGAAAGGCCGACAACTACAAATTGGTATTAAAGCCTGACAAAGATGGACTTGAGAGACTGTCCACCCACTCCCGGCTATTGATCGCGGACTAACAATAAATTAATTCTTGTTATGATCATTTTTTATTCCATTGTATTTTGACCGAGTATTTATATTCGTAGGCCTCGTAATTATGCTTAATGGCTGGACATTGGTCAAAGATTTGCGTTGGGTAACAAGAATAGATTACTTCAGGACAAATAATAAGGAACTAAATTTTGAACTTTGTGATTATCTTAGCCTGCCATTCTTGTAAATCTAATGGTTACACCTTTGTGAGAGATTTTTCAAATATCTAAATCTAATCAATTAAAGGCGTTAGAACATTCTCTATTTTGACGATCAAAACTTCGAATATTTATGAAAAAACCTGGCACAATAACAACAGATTTCTCGTAGGTGATAAGTTCTCTCGTGGTATATTATCGCCGGTTGCATCTAAACCTCACAGATTATGTTTAAACCGTTCACAAAAGTATTAGTGTTTAGCTACTGTTTGCATTGTTTGAAATAAGACTTGAATTGTTAACGTCAATAATCCTTTTCTCTGCTAAAGGATTGTTTGCTAATTCTAAAATGGCTGCGTAACCTTTTTATCTGACTGTTTCATTTATTATTTAACGTGATGAATAGTTTAACATGAAATCCATATCTTTTTAATAATACCTCCTACGTCGCTTTGTATTGCTTAATGGGACCGGACTAATAAATCCAATTTAAATGTTGCCAGGACAACCATTGACATAACATATGTAAATCCATACGTCTTTATCTTAAGAATCACAAATGCAGAATGCCGATCGATGCGGACATGGAAAAAAAAAAACCAGCCAGTCCACTTCGATCGAAATTCAAAACGGGTGGCCGCCGTCCGCGGAATCATTATTCTAAAATCGAAAATTACCTTCATTCCCATAATTTAAATATCAACTGCCAGTGCCGGGAGCCTTTCTCCTGTCCCTGTTCTCTAATGTAGAGATGTCGATTGCTAAATTTATATGTTCTCTTGACGAATTCAATTTATTGGTTCTTCGACTTGCATTGCATTTGTAAGAGATGGGTCTCTTGATTCTTTCCCACGATGGGTGCATGCTTTACTTTAATTGCTATTAAAGCAAATCGTATTTGTTTCTTTGTTTACATATTTTTATTTGTGTTTTACACCCGCATCCTATAAATTACCTATCTAAGTGTATGTACTAATAAAAAAAAGGTTTTTTTGCATTTAAATATACACTTTTTGTCCAGTTACAATAGCATTATACTGCATTATTTACGCTTTATCATAAAAACTGAATTGCTTTAATTGATACTTTACTCCATTTTAAATAATTCCAATGTCCTCATTTGAATAATCACTGTAATTGCAACAATACTAAGGTCAGTGATAAAGCTATAAGTCCTAACCAGGCATTGATCGATAAATCCGGTTGTAAATGCGATTCTTCGATATTCGCTTAATGAAGACATATTGAATCGCCAAGCGGGAACGGACAAGATATAAGCAATGTTTAAATTGACGTGCGGCTCTTTTATGTAGCATTCATTCAATTTTGAACCGGATCCAATAGGAACAAAGTACTATAGCAATATATTTGAGCGAAATGAAATAGATACTTATTGTTATGTTATAGACAAAGTAATAAATAGCTATCTTGAATGTGTAGCAAGTTATGTAGATTAAAATATTAATTAACTTTTTTTTTATGAAATACAAACCAAATAAACATATTTAATGAGATATAAACTAAAACAATTCAAATAACATCCAAAGAAGACAAAAAATATATCAATTAGCGACAAAGGGTCGCTGCAAAAACCGTGTACCTACGTTTAATATTTTATTTTGTCCCGGCCGCCATTCTAAAGTTAACTTAGATTTTTAAAAGTTTGTTGAAAAGTTTCCGCGGTGTCCCCCGTCTAGCTCCTACCTGATAAAGTGATTTTACGATTCCTGAATTCCCACTTTTGAGGAGGGTTTTAAAAAGCCGAAAGGTTTCGGTCTCTACCCTTAGGCGTAATTGGGATTACGTTAAAACCTTTTCGTGGATCGTTTAAATTTTTAATGTCCCGTGACATGATGTCAATTTCTGCACCATCCGTAATCAAAGTAAATGATGCATCTGAACATTTTGATGAAAAATAGTTTCTACAATTAAATCGCTTGAGGAAGTTGAGTATAAGTTTTGTACATGTATATACTCGTACAACAAGAGCACACAAAGCCCGGTTGAAGTATACGAATGGGGTACGGGCTCCATTGTTGAGAACGGCAAAAACCAAGTACCTCGAACTTCTTGCTTACAAAATAAGAACAAACGTGTCATCGACGAAATGACGCGTGTCGACCAATCGGGCGCGACGGCCGCAGATGTTGGTGACGTCATGGTGGCAGCGGCCAATGAGAGTGGCCCGTCGCCTCCGGTCAACTTGGACTAATTGCCCATGTGTGCGATAACGCCGGCTTTGAGGAGCCGTGCGCGTGAGTGCGCACTTCAACGCTCTTTACAAGTATCGCACGCAGAAATCATGGAATATTTAATTCTGTGACGTCAATTTTCCACGTTAGTAGCAACATGCTAAGAAAATGTTTGGTAATATTGATCGGTATCGATTTTTTTATAGAATATTCTTGTGTGATTATCTAGTCAGGTTATAAAAAAACCGTTTAGTGAAATACATTTTCTTTAGTGGGTACGAGATGTGATACTATTAAAAGCAAGATAAAAAAATGATTGACTAAAACATTAATTATTATGTAATAAAACAAAATGTCTATTTTTAATATTACCTACATTATGTGAGTTTTGATAAAATAATAAATAAACACGTTTTTAAGATAGTAGTTAAACATTTAACATTATTTTTAACACTACTTTATACTTCAAACAAACAAGAATAAACAGTTACAATTTCTGATTCAGAGTGCAGAAACGTTTGTCCATTTAATTAAAACCAAAGTAAAGCATGAGAATTTTGCTGTTAAAGTATGCGTTTACAATGCACAATTAAAATATCTAACTGTTGGGCAGTGGGAAACTACAACAATGGGTAAATATAATTCAACAAGGTAAAAACAGTTTCACATGTTAGTGATGGTCAACTTACTATGGATTGAATTATTTTTATTTAATTACTGTAACTCTTGGAATAATTGTTACCCCTTTGCAATCTTACTTTCCTCAAAAATAGGTAGGTAGGTAATTTTTAAGAACTAAAATATTGTGATTATAAGGGGTAAAATAATTGCCTAGGTAATCAGTAAATAAAGTATGGATTTTTTTTCACTGTATTCTATAAATTTTATGGATGTTCAACGTAAAACATCATAAATACAGTGAAAAATTTTGAGCAAAATTTTCTATAAGGAAAATTCTTTCATTCATGCTGCGTTGAGCTACTTTGTATCCATCATTTTCGCATTTTCGTCCCTTGGCTATTATCTAGCCAGTCAGCTGATGAAAGCCCTTTCACAGTGTATGTCGGACAAGTGGAGCTGACCACAATCGTCTTGTGTCAATATTGACATGCGGGGCATTAAGTAGCTCGCTGCACTGAATAGAGTCTCGACTTGAAACTAGAAAGAGGATGTAGATATACGTTGACGACGTTTTACGCATCTCAAATTCTTACGTAGTGTTTATGGACAATTTTCTTGTAAGAAGACTAACAAGATTCTTCAAATTATATTTGATAAACCTCAATTTTAAATTTTACCTTGCTTTAATTTTTGCATTGTGTTTTATCGCTTATCGGTATGGTCAGTTAGTATTGAAGTCGAGATTAACGTGATTAGATACCTAACAGCGATTAAATTTGTTCGTCGGAAATTAACATTGTGACTTACCTTGCGCGATGCGTACAGCTGGCATCTTGATTCTCATCTTGATTTGGTCACCTATTTTTAGATCTTGATCAACTTCTTTATCAACAAAAATGTTATCTAAATATCTTCGTTATCGGGCGACAGTTCGTTAGCACACACATGCACCGCCGTCGGTCCGGCTTATCGTCCTGTTTTTTAAAAAGTTTTTGATAGCGGAGATCGAGATGTCACAGGGTATCTCTCGTCGAGAGCCCGACGGCAAAAAACTTGCACAAAAATTCTAGTCATCTTCGTAACTTTTTCATCTTCAGAAAAATAACTTGCACATTTAGATCGGCTTACTTTTTCCTCTTCATGTTGATAAGTATCGGAAGGGTCGTTCACGTAATGTTTACTCGCCGAAATCAACTGGTCATACAGTCTTATCAACACTTCAAAGAGCGTCTCAGTTCCTATCTAATCAATCCGCACCTAGTGGCGATTTCGATATTTGGCAAACGTGGCGCTTGGTCACACTCCTTTATATTTCATAGCGTCTATTTAATAAACTTCTTCACTTATTACAAGTCCGTTAAAATATTTTGCACTGTCTTTCAAAAAGTTCACTGAATTGTTCAAATTGGTGGAATAATTTTGTTTATTAATAACGATTTAATTCAACGATGCGGTAATAAATTTTAATATAGTTGCGTACGTAAGTTGTATTTTCAGTTTACGCTAAGTCGCGTTCGAGCACGATTGCCGCGTGTAGGAGCGGTGCGAGGCAGGTGCGGCCGGCCGCCCGCTCTCGCCCGTTGTCCGAGAGCGTCTGTCCTGTGTCCCTTCGCGCGAGGGCTCGGCGGCCTCCTGTCCACGACTCGCGCCATCTCGCTCGGCCGGCCGACCGGCGCGTGCGAGTCCGCACGAACTAGCCAGGGGTTACTCGCGGTCGCAGCCGCGTCGGCTGCTCGAGCGAGACCGAACAACTCCACCCGCGCTTCTCAACTACTGAGAGAAACAGAGACGGCCAGCGATCAGAAGTGCCGTGCGTTGGTGTGCGTGCGCGGGTGGGGCGAAGATGCAACGCGTACAAAAGAAAAGGGATAATATTTGCTTGCATATTTCATGACTCGATTAGGAGATGGAATTTTTAATTGGATGGACCTGTGACGTGCGGTCAGTCCTCGTGTTAATATTTAGGTCGGTCGTAATTGAGCTTGGACAACTTTTTTTAGAATAGGTACTGTTGCTACGTCTCACTAAATAGGCAATAACTGTCTATCTTTGACAAATAAGTTCAACAAGTACATACAATTTTTTTTTAGAGATTATAATGGATTTGCTTTTGAATCTTTTTTTTTTTTTATCAATCCTTCGAAAATTGTTTTTCCGTAGCCTGCTACGAATGCTACGCTCGTAGCAACACGCGCTCGTAGACATCGCATGAATTGAAAGTTAAAAATATGAACTAGTTCACTGAAAGGTTTTCCATAAATTTTCCTGCCCTTTGAATAGTTTGAGCATCGTTTACTTTTAAAGTAATCTTGTATGAATAGTTAAACAGTTAAAAATGTTCTCAATAAACGAGTCCTAAATAATGCACCGGTAAACACGCAACCTGTAAAACGTGACTTCATTTTTCACTCTCGCTTGGTAATTTTTAGAGCACATTTTTCCCCCGCGTTATTTTACTTAAGACGCCACGAGGAAACTTATCTCGGTCGGTCCTTGACTTTAATAAGTTTTATGAGTGTCAGTCGAGACTTAACTGGCGCGAGAACGCCGGCGAAAAAGAACTTTTTCATAATTGTTTCTGAACGAGCGCCGCGAACTTCGCCACGTTCGATTTTTAAATCCGTGAACTTAGCAATTCTAATTGATTGACGAAAATATTGTCAACCGTCTTTTGTTTTCAAATTTCGATAGCGGAGTTCTCAATTTGAATTTAAAAACATTACATTAGGAGCTGATTTATTATTTTCATCGTTTCTATGAGACTACAAGGTATACATTTTTAACAAATCTTTTGAATTCCACCTCCGCTTGACCAAACAGCAGGGATAGGCTGAAAAAAGAACGGTCACCCAATGTCCAGTTGAAAATACAGCCTTGAAAATATCCCCATTCCTCTCTAATGTCCACACATATTAGGAGAAGATAGAGACGGATAGGCCGGTCCATTTTCTCTAGTGGAAAGTGCGGGACATTATGACCGATATACGTCTATCTCATTCAGGTGTAGGGTTGTGTAGGTGTATTGAAAGGGATGGTGGGTGGATGTGTTGTTACGCATGTGTGACTTGTACTGCTACTCACCGATAGGGGGCGCGTGGAAAACCTAGTCGAGTTTTACTTAGAATTGAATCTTCATAGGGTTGTATTACCGTTTTTGTTCGGAGAAAAATTAAGGGCATAATAAAGATGTTGAAGCGATTTTTAATGTTTTCAAATATAATATATTTTTAAATATACTACCTTTAACTTTGTAGCCATAAAGGTATGTGCAAATTAAGTATTGGAATTGGTAAAGCTACAATGGCGTTCAATATTTAAAATGATTTAAAAAAGTTTTTGATCGGTCTTACAAATTTTTTAGGGTTCCGTAGTCAAACTAGGAACCGTTAATAGTTTCGCCATGTCCGTCCGTCCGTCCGTCCGCAGCCTAGCGCAGAGACTCTTAGTACTAGAAAGCTGTAATTTGGCATGAATATGCATATTAGTCACCCAACAAAGTGGTACAATAAAATGAAACAAAAAAAAAATAGAGTACCACCCCTTACACGTAACGTGGGGATGTTTTTTTTTCTGGACTACCCTGTAGTGTGGGATGTCGTTGGATAGGTCTTTCAAAAATATTACAGGTTTATGGTAGCAGTTTTTCGAGTAAGTAATCCGTTTATGAAATATTAAGCTTCATAGCCGCAATTTTTTCTTAGACTCAAGTGTCGTCGACGTCCCCCCCCCCCCTTCCCTACAGCCAAAACTACAAATACTAAAAACCTGAAAAAAACTGAAATGAAAGAGCATACAACGAATTTTAAAGGAAAACTATCACGACTAAGTAGACATCATTGGTTCTTGAGATAAGGCGATTAAAGTGTTTATACCTACTAAAATTATTACCTACCAAGTGACTTTAAATAGAAAATTAGTTGATACTTATTGATTTGTATATTTGTAGTACTTAACGGCTTCGGAACCCTACACTGAGCATGGTCCGACATGCTCTTGCCCGGTTTTTAAGGACTTCATTAAGTTTGTATTTTCGTAATTTTTCCAAATCGTCGCGTTAAGCCTAGTTGGTGTGACTCTGCCAACAAAGCTAGCGGTTCTGGGTTCGATTACCGATATGGGCAAATATTGTGAGTATTTGTGCCGGAGTATACTTATCGTTGTATATATTAGTATGCTTATCGTTGTCTATTACCTAGTGTAACAGCCTAGACCTTAGTTCGAGACTAGTTCAATTTGTGAGAGTTTGTCCGCTGATATATTTATTTAACTGTAAAAAATGGATGACACCAATTCGACAGCTTAATGCTCTGCTATAACTTTTTCGATTTTATCCTAACCTATCTTAAATGTTACTGCTCATTTTTTTTCATCAACCGGTAGTTGCATAATTGCACGTTTCGTCGGATTTTTTCTCTTCCTCTTTTTTCAACTGCATGTGTGAGACAGGATACTCGAAATTGCTCAATCCGAGACTGTAACGTTATAGCCGAGAAAGTATCGGATTCAATGTCACATTGACATGTTTTTTGCTCGCAGTTCTGGATGTTGTTTTAAATTGCTGTTGGATAACGTTATAAAAATATTTAAGCAAGTATAGTTTGTTCGTCTACGTTTCAGCCTCACCGATCGATGGGAAAAGTACAGGGATAGATAGCCCTGCGACGCACATACGGTACTTTTTATCCCGGATAAT
Source organism: Acleris holmiana (assembly GCA_949316455.1). Taxonomy (NCBI): domain Eukaryota; kingdom Metazoa; phylum Arthropoda; class Insecta; order Lepidoptera; family Tortricidae; genus Acleris; species Acleris holmiana. The sequence continues at coordinate 12,966,170 of OX438776.1, read as the reverse complement.
AGAAACGGTCCCAAAGAAATAGCAAAAAAGCTTATTTAGCTACGAGTATGACATGTTATTGAAAATATAACGGTGACATAAATACACTCATATAATTATTGATAACGGAATGTATGTAGATATGTAAGCCATTTATTGCTACCCATAAAAAAAATACGTAGTGCTCATTTGTTTCTTGCATAGATCTTGTATGGCGTAGTATTTTATTGCAACAAAACAGACTAACTTACCTACTTACTTTAGTTACTTAGTTTAGTTACTTTACTTTTGTTTAGTGCTGGTAGGACCCTGTGCAAGGTCCGTCCGGATGACTCGGTCGCAAAATTACCGACTCGCAAAATGACCCCATCGCTTGTAACCCACATCTCAAAATGTCTGAGTCGTAAAATGACCACATCGCTTGTAGCCTACTTCTCAAAACGTCCGAGTCGCAAAATGACCACATCGCTTGTAGCCTACTTCTCAAAATGTCTGAGTCGCAAAATGACCACTTCGTTTGCGTTACTAGGTAGGTTAGGTTCGTTAGGTAACTTCAAATGCCCGAAGGGCAAATTTCCGAAGAATAGCAGCCCCGCCATGCGGGGCTGCGTCGACTTTGCTAAGACAGGCATAAAATTAAAAAAAGCAAAGTGGTCATTTTGCGGCTCAGTCATTTTGAGATGTGGGCTACAAGCGATGTGGTCATTTTGCGACTCGGACGTTTTGAGAAGTAGGCTACAAGCGATGTGGTCATTTTACGACTCAGTCATTTTGAGATGTTGGCTACAAGCGATGTGGTCATTTTGCGATGTGGTAATGTTTCGATCTAGTCACTCTACTAGTGACCCGTCCGGATCGCTACCACCATGTTATCCATTAACCAACCGCCAAGCAACAGTGTTCGCATTGTTGTGATCCGGTGTGGGGATAAGGCAACCGGTGAAATTACTAGCATATAGGCATTCCATCTTAGCCCTCAGGGTTCGCAACGTATTTGGGGTCTTAGGATTGCAATTTTATGATTTCATTATAGTCTTGAGTCTCAAATGTTTATGGGTCTCAAATTCCACTTACCAGGTGGCCCGAGTACTCATGTGCCTTCTCTTTATCGATGCCAGACGGACAAGTTACACATACACACAGAAAGACGTGTACACTGCCGTAATACCAAAGAAGGCAGTAAACTGTAATATAGTAGTCGAAGCCTTCTACACTCTATTAGTAACCACATTAAAATTAAAATTATTTATGCTCACTATGCAGTTATGTTAGCCGCCTTGTTTTGTATTAGGGCAGTACACAAGGTAAAGTGATACACAGATACACATACATACAAATTCAGGACTGGGCAATACACATGCTTTGCTATTTAATTAAATAAAAAAATACAAAGTACTATCTCGCAAGTATTGAAAATACGAAATACAAAATATTTTTAACATATGTATTTGAAAAACAAAATACAAAGTACAGTATTTTAGTTAGCTATATTAAGAAATACGAAGTAAAAATTACATTAGTACCAATAAACTTTATTAATTAATACAATACACAAAAGCTTTATTTATTCCGTGATAAAAAACCATTAAGAATGGTATTGACAATTGACCTGCTACATCGACATATTATTTTGCGGTCGCCATCCAGCTTACGAAAGCTATAGAGCGCTATTTTCTTTAGAACGCAACCATTAATAAGATGTCTAAATGAATGATGATGTATTTATGTTGACATGTATTTTGAAGCCATGAGTATTTGAAATACTAACTACAAAATAGTCCAGCGTCAGGTATTTGAAATTATTAATTATTATTAATTAGCCTATCATAGTGTCCCACTGCTGGGCAAAGGCCTCTTCCCTTGATTTCCACACCTCTCTCTCTCTCTGTGGCAATCTTCGGCCAATCCTTCTGAAAAGCGTCCAAGTCATCCCGCCATCTCCACTTGGGTCTGTCTCGTCGTCTTTAAAATACGAATTTCATATTACATTTCAAGCAAGTAATTGAAACACAAATACCAAATACGTATTTGTATTTCAATAACGTGTTTTAATTACAAGTAATTCAAATACTGATCAACCGTGCATACAATACACAGACACATAGAAATATGTACTGTGACACCAAAGACAGCGGCATTTTAAATTGTATGTACCAATAGAGTATAAAATGCAATTAGCGGTCTTCTTTGATTTTCGGCAGCGTATAACTCCCCTCTTTATGCGTGGGGGTTTGAAAGAAGCTACATTACACAACATAACGGTGGTCCACGTGTTCCCAAATGAGGCCTTGGTCGGTTTAGGTAAGTGTTGATTTATTTTGGGAAGGGAAAGGGTGTGAGGCAATTAAAAGTATTATTTATGGCCAAGAGATCAGCCAAAATAGCTCTCAAGTGGGAGTTTTTGCTTAACTTTCGTCCTTTCAGTGACTGTTCTTTAATAGCAGTATTTTTCACGTAGATTGAATATTATATCAATGAGTCATATTACTTCCCGTGACTGAGAAAAGGTCATATACCAGTTTTAACATAGGGAGTCTAAATATAAATACATGCAAGAGACAATTGCATACACAAATTGACCTAGTCCAAACAAAGCTATAGAAGTCTAGACACATTACGGGTACTAGAAAACGTCAATTGTACGTATGATTATAAAGAGATATAAAAAAAACATCCAATACCTAAGAACAAATGACGCTCATGTAATATTTGCCCTTACCTGGAATCGAGCCCGGGACCACTTGTTTAATAGGGAAGATCACTTTACTACTAACTAGGCTAAAGGCGTTGTCTACATGTCACTCGACATTTGCTTAATATAAGTTCAACAAAAATGTGTGTGTCTATTATTTCATCGATCTTCATTTCATCAAACGCTATTTTCTATTGAAACCATAATATTTTTAGGGTATGTTGAACATCCAACCTCACCTACTCTATACGTAATTAATGTTTAAGATACCCTGAAAACGTTATGGTTTCAGCAGAAAATAGCGTTCGATGAAATGAAATTCTATGAAATTATACATTCGATGAAGTGAAATTCGATGGAGTGATGAGTAATCCAAATATATATGTTTTTAAATTAATTAACTGTAGTTGAAATAGCAAATTATAAGTTATAAGCCGCTATAACTACCAATAATTAATGACACGTTGGCCTAATTGGTAGTGACCCTGAATACGAAGCTAGCGATCCGGTGTTCTAATCCCGGTAAAGGCAGATATTTGTGTGATGAGCACAAGTATGGATGTTTTCTATGTATTTATGTATCTATTTCTCTATATGTATAAATAAGTTTATCGTTGTCTAGTACCCATAGTACAAGCCTACAGCTTAGTTTGGAACTAGATCAATTTGTGTGACATTGTCCGGTGATCTTTATTTTACTTTTCTATTTTTTATCCGAATACAAATAATAATAAAGTTAAAATTAAGAGGGTAATACAGCCCATACAAGAAACATGTTTTCTTCAGCATGGTACGGAATTAACCTTTCGCGTGTATTTCATTTGCACTTGTCCGATTTTTCAATAAGTTTCACTTAAGTACCAAAACACTAAACAAGAGAACAAAAATAATAATTCCCGCATGAAACCTAAAAGCTTTTAAATTAAAGTAAAGCTTAAAGCTCGCTTCATCGGAAGCTCAGTGCTAAACGTCCGCCAACGTGCAAATAAATCTTAAAGAGAGACTTTAATATCTGCAAACATTTAATAATTAACTTAAAACATGACGCGGAGGAGTCTATGAGTCAGAAAGTTTAAGCAGAGGCTAGGATGAGAACATTAAGCTATTAAATTACTTTATTGACAACTTAATAATGCAGCTTTAGTACACTTACTAATTTATGTAAGTAAATAATAAAAACTTTATCGCAGGAGTCTAGAAACTTCACCCCTGATGGTTTTGTACCTACGTTTGAAATACTTTCTTGTTATTTAAGTTTTTTAGGGCAAATGTTGCTATCAAAATTTATCCAGCAGTTTAGCCGTGGAATTTAAACAAACACTTTCACGTTCATCATAACCTGAACAACAAATCAATCACAAGGTAAACTGTTGAAGCTAACATTTAACTATTTTGAACTTCAATATATTTGCGCAGTTAGGATTGTTCCACACTTAAACTAAGGTTTATAACGTTTTAATGATTTACGACGGTAAAAGTTTGAAAAGGTGTTATAAAAAAACATGCTTAATAGAGGTTTGGCTCAAAAGCATACTTTTGTAACCAGAAAATAATAATAATATAGTTTCTTTGGACTAGTGGTCGCAATAACGTCACTTTTTTCGTAACCGCGTTTTATTTTTTTAAGAGTACTGTGACATATAAAGTAGGTCTCAATATAAACTACAAATGCTAGACTTTACAACATATTGCGTTTTAGATAAAATAAATAAGATTGTAATTGCTATGTACATTATTTCAATGTCAGACATTACGGTGTGCAAAGTATTTTGTAAGTAAATACAAATTATACTGTTTAAGAAGGCTCAATAAACGCTAATGTTCATAAAATTAATTTTGAAAACGTCTACTTGAGCGCCATCCACATAATTAGGAAGAAGCACCAAAAGGGACTTAACAAAACAAGTAGGTATAATAAGATAATAAAAAGCATACGTTTAAACTATTGACTTGACTACCGGATTAATTGCAATTGGGTCAAACAAATTTTCTTTGTACCTCGTTCCCATGATGACGTCTCTTGGGTCACTATTAAAAACCATGATTTTTAAGGCTATAAAAAAACTACCAATCGCAAGTATTCGTGATAATTACAAGCCCAATTTTATTGGTTTTCTTACAAGTATATTTAGTGGGTCGTTCTCAAAAAATAACTACATTGTGAAAGTCCTAATGAAAACAAAAGTCACGATCGTGTCCTTTGTGTAATGAAAATTAGTCATACAAACTATATGGGTTACTCTCATTACACAAAGGAATCAATTAAGTTTTGTTTTAATTGTAGTTTTTATGAAGAAACCTATCACTGATGTCTCCTGGCTAACGGGACAGAATAACAACCACAAAAAGTTCATCCACTCAACTAATTGTACCAATTTTTTTCTGGTATTTTTGTGATGTGCATTAATAATTTCCTGAAGGCCTAGCAGAGATGCATACGCTGTTACCGTGTCTGTTATCTATCTACTCGAAATGAACAGAGTTGACCAAAGCGGTCGAGCGATATTCTCAGCTTACGTCAATTTCGTAGATTTTCGAAAATCGTTATTTTGTATAGGCCCCCTAAATCTTTGATGTTTTCTATGCATCGAAATATGTATATCTCTGTATAGTATATTTATTGCCTATTACCCCTAGAATAAACCAAGAGCTTAGTTAGAAACTAAGTCGATTAGTATAAGTTTGTTGCCTGATATTCAATTATTACTAGCTGTTCATGCCCAGCGATGCCTGAGTAAATTTCTTCTTTCATGCAAACCTAGTTGTGAGGTTGTGACAATAACGAACACAAAAACAACAAAAAACAGATAAATCGAATCTTTCTCAATTAATGCTCCATCATTAATGTTGCAATTGATTTGTATTGTGATAAATAAATATATTGATAGAATTATTATTAATCATTCTTAAGATTAAAGCAAGCTGTGCGCTTGCGCGCTAAGTCCACACTTCGCAATGCATCCGTCTGCGCACGCCCACGCGATCGATATTCCCAGGCTGACTCATCATTGCCTCACCGGCCACTTGTACCTATTAATGAGCTTATTATATATCGAAGTTTGTCTGTCTGTATGGTTGCTTTAGGCTGTTGTCATAGCTACTAAATCTTAATCACTTTCACTTTAATCAGTTACTGCGACAGGGGACCTATTACACATTTACATTATAAGCGGTTTTTTTTCCAACAGTTTGTATTAAAAGAGACGTCTACTTGTACAGTCAAGGACTTTAATTGTTATGACACATGAAAGAAAGTTAAAATTACTAATTAACTCTGTCTAATGACAGTGTTCCATAGTGACACAACAATTAAAGTCCTTGACCGTATTACAAGTTACTTTTTTATGAAACGGGTACTACTAAAATATATGTATAGCTGCTACCTAGTTCGAATATGTATGTAAAGACTTGTGAACCACCTTAGGTCCCAAGTCAATCTGACATTCTACAGCAATAAGGTTGAGTTTCCTTTAACTTACAAATGACATGGCATCTCTAAGAACATTGACAACTTCAAGCAGTTTATTTATATGAGTCTTAAAATGTACGCTCGTATGACGGTACATTCAGTCCAGGGGCCAGTTACATAGCTTTACTTGTAGTACAAGTGGAAGTCTTTAATACATACTGTAGGAAAGAGACTTTCCGCTTATAATATAAGCTATTATTTTGTATGAAATAGGCCCAAGGGCCTGCTTTGGTTTAGCCCACTTTGCTTCAATATCGTTGTCACACTGCTCTGTTATGACAGCATTTACCGTCAAGAAAATAACAGCTATCATAACGTCAATAATAAGATCAAGATACCTAGAAGAAGGAGCAAAGTCCATGTGCTTCTGCTTAGTCCACAAGAATAAATTGTCCTCCCGTGTGATATCCATGGACGTATTGGTATTCCTCTAATAACTTGTAAATAACTCGACATTCGCGAAATACACCTTAACAGTGAGGCTAAATAAATTGCATTCTACAATCGTTAGCGATTATGTTTCGATAGACAAATGTATGGAATTGACGTAAGCCACCAAAATACCACCACGCGACTACCCGCTGGACTACGTCAATTCCATACATTTGTTTATCGAAACAATCGCTAACGATTGTCGAATGCAACTTGTCTAGAACCACAGGAGTGAAACCCATACTAATATTATTAGAATTAGATATAGAAGCAGTATGGGCTAAACCAAAGCAGAATAAAGGCTCTAAACTCTCCCACATGGTAGGGCAAATGACTGAAACATAGGTCCTTTGATTTGGAAAACGTAAGACATGGCAGAACACAGTCAAACGTCATTAATACGGTTATGGACGTACGTCTCCCGACTCAAATTACAAACGGCTTCCAAAGTAGGTTCACTCCCAACTATGCCAACTGGTGAGCAATACTTTTCTTGCTTGCAGTTTTAAAAGTTGTTATAGAGGCATTGCATTTTAGTCCTCAGGGCTAGTGACGCATCTTCAAACCTGAGATTGCCTGAGTCTCAGAGCCCATTTATGATTCTGGTGGCCTGTGTGCTTATTTGCTTTCGCATCCCACCATCCCACCGCACTTCTTATAGTACTTTCTTTTAATTCGTCGACGTATCAAATCGACAAGCCTAATTCATCCTGAGGTCCTAGCGTAAGTTGCGTGCGCTGACTAGCGTTTATTTTCGTCATATACGAAAAGTCACGTGATCAACGTTCAAAATCAAAATGCATAGAAACGCTAGCGTACGCATCTTGGCTAGGGTCCATTCAGCCAAAGCGGACCTTACTCACCATTTTTGCCTACAAGAGATCGAGGCAACTTTAGTTAACGAATTGAAACGCAACTTGTTTAAAAATTAACACCCAAGTAAAGCCGCAGGCAAACCTAGGTAGCTTAAACATGCACTGTTCAAATTTATGTGGGACTTGCGCAATCAACGCGGTACCTACTGAGCATGCGCGAGTTATGAGGTAGGCTCAGCCTCGTAACGAACAATGCGCGGGAGTGGGCAAGGAACATCTCCAGTGGGACTGGAAATGGATGCGGTGGCAAATTGACCTTGTAATACGCCTGAGGCAAATATTTTATTTTCAATTGTTAGTATGAGTTTGGAAAGAAAAAAAGAGTTCAAACTCAAAGTTAAAGCCAGAATGTTTATTTCAATGAAGGTCGATTTAAGGTTTAATGAGATTGATACAAAGTACAGTAGTCACTAAAATATATCAAACAAGGCATACATTTTAGTAGTGGTAGAACTCTGTGCAAGGTCCGTCCGCATCGCTACCACCATCTTATCCATTAACCACCCGCCATGCAACAGTGTTCGTATTGTTGTGTTCCTGTGTGGGGTCAGACAACCGGTGAAATTACTAGCATAGAGGCATTCCACCTTAGTCCTCAGGGTTGGCAACGCAGATACTCAGATACTCAGATACTTCTTTATTGATAATGTCAAATTATAAGTCATTTGAGGCATTTGAGTTCTTAGGATTATAGTCTTGAGAATTCAAATGTTTATGGGTCTCATATTTCACTTACCATCAGGTGGCGTGAGTGCTCGTGTGCCTTCTCCTTAACATGAAAAACAATATGCAAAATTTAAAAATAAAGATAAATCTACCCAATTAAAAATTCGTAATTTAAAAAATCCTGTTAACTATAAAAGCTATTTTCAGTCAGCTATATTTTAAGTATAATTTGAACGTATAGGAGGTTTCACGTTTAAGTGTGTGTGATTACTTATTAAAAATCTTTATACAGTCATAATTTATAACTAATTTCAGCAACAAGTCGCGATGAAACAAATGCCTATTTAGATATGCAAAGCCATGCATGCACCTATTTAAAATAATAAACTGTATATCATTATATTTACAGCTAAACGGGATTTAATCGCGTACATTAAATATTATAAATTATTAACTTGGTGTTACATATTTCAATTTAAACTAAAACTTACTGCTTAAAACGTACTGATTGACACTTAAAAATGTAGTTCCATCCTAAGAATATGTTAATAATTTAAAGATTGATAATCTGTACCATGAATAATACGCTGTTCGGTTTACATTGGCAATATTACTTAAAACATGCCCTATTGCAAATTTTGGTATTGTCACATGAAAATATCTGTCACCATATTATCGTCAAACTCTATTTATTTCCTAAGTTAAATGCATTTAACTTTTTATTTATTTATATTAATCAGCGAAAAACCCTTTGACCATTCAGTACAAAACAAGAATTGATTTTATAATCAAGCGGTTTCAAGTTTATTTTTTATCAAACCAAGGGCTACTTTTGAACAAAAGGCGAATTAGACAAAGAGGTTGGGTCCGATTTTTTCCAAGTTTGTCGCGTGCCGGTACATTGTGTGGGTCGAGATAACATCTTTGCAAACCCTTTACTTCTGCTGATTCGGCTCTCCTGGTAGCTGATTGCGGTTTGTTTATGAAAAAAATCTTTATTTGTATACAATTTAGGACTTGCGACTGTGAATAGAATTTATTTTTTTACTCTAATAAAATTATGTAGGTATTTTCGATCCGCAGATGCAGACTAGATGCATTGCAGGAATGTTATCTTTATCGAAACTAGGTTGACGTTAAGTTGCCGGACGGTCGCTTTGAGCGCTTATGTCAACTCCATACGATTAAGAATCTTGTCTAGGGCCAAAGGTAGTTTCTGATATTGAAAACGATTTATTTTGTTATTTGTAACAGTATTTCGATGTGAGATTTGGAAGGTTATACTTATAAAAAAACTCACCGAAAATATTTTTGATGTGCTGATATTGTACGAACAAAAGCTGATTTTAGGACAATGTTTTTTATATTACGAGAACATTTCAACCCAAAACAAATAACACGTGCAACTTCCCACCTTACAATACTTTCAAAATAAGAATCGGAACGTTTATTTTTTAATCTAATCTGGTAATCAGCGGTTCGTACACGCATGGTACTGGCAGGCACGAGCTATTGACCCGTCCACAATACCGGGGTCACTCAGGTGTTCTATAAACCTTTTGAATTTTGAATTCTGAATAGCTCTTCGGTCAGGTGGGGTGAATTTTGTTTTCGGCCAAGGCTCTTCTCATTATTTTTTAGTTTTATTAATGGCCATTATTATTTGTAATCCATTGGCGAGCTTCTAATTAAACCATCCCATAGAACACGAAAACTATAGCAACGTTTCAGTGATCTAAATGTATGTAAGTAATAAAAGAATGGACCTAAGTCATTTCTATTTCATCTTCTACTTTTATTACTGTTTCTCTCCCTCTGTCTCTTTATTAAAGAGCCAAGTTCTTTTCGGCAACCCTTCAGGTCTTCTGTCAACTGTTTTACTTTCTGGTACGTACAAATTATTTGCTTAATGTAATTTCTCCTTTTGTTACTATGCCAGCCATATCTAACCCGTGTCATTTCAGTATCTTATCTTATTATTGAGTAAGTGTTATGATTCTATCTACATCATTATATCAGTCAGTAAAAGTAAACAATAATAAAACTCCCAAGGGCTAAGGGCTCTTTTTCTGATTTCGTTCCAAATTGAGTCAACCGCGGTCAATATGTGGTGTCGACCCGTGCCTTACACCCAACACGTTATTTTTTGGGGTGGCGTGGCCGCGGATTGTGAAGGCCAGAGCTTTTGAACATTTCCGCTCACTTCTATGTAATGTTTCAGCTAATTTGAATTTAGTTTTGGTTTGCTTCACTGCGATTACGATACCTTGGTGATGTTTGTTTTGAGAGGAGTAAACCTTTACCAAAGCTTTACTATATATATTCCCCGTGTGGTTACCGGGTTAGAATAGTGCCACTCCATGCCTTCCCGTGGATGTCGTAAGAGGCGACTTAGGGAATTAGCGCTGACTGTTAGGCGATGGGTTTGCAACCTGTCACTCATTTTGCACAACCAATGTGATTGTGCAAAATGAGGTTACACAATTACCAACAAGTCTTTTTGGAGTTTTTGGTATTTCTGTATATTCTGTCTGTGGTATTCCCCACTCTAGGAATGAAGGCGTGATGGTATGTTTGTGTATTTGTGTATGTATCTAACTATGAACCTAAATGAGGAAGTATCATAATAACTATCACACTGCAAAAGGAGAAAAAAAACGTCTTGGCTCGGCGCGACTTGGCTTACCGTGGCTAGTGGCGAATGACTAAAACAGCTGGATGGATTTGGGTGAAATTTGGAATGGAGATAGTTTATACCCTGAATCCGCATTATAAGCTACTATATTATCCCGCGGGCAGTAGCTAGCCCTACTTTCAACTAATAGATAAAACGCGATTTTGTATGGATGGATGTGTGGATATTTGTTACTCTTTCACTCTGCAACGATTAGACGAATTTGTTACTTTTCATCCTGCAAAATTAAAAGTTTCCGAGTGAATAACGACAATTGAAATGTATGCGGACGAAGCTGCGGGCAGAAGCTAATGGTATATAAAAACCAAGCAAGATAAATACTTTACTTTTAACCTAGACGAACATTAAAAAATAAATACGCTGTGACTAAAATAGTAATAGGAATATGTTTACCCCAAAATACCTAAACATGTAGAAATAAAAGATTTTAATAATAAAATGAACAACACGGACGCAGGTATTGAGGAAAACACATCACAATTATGTAGAAAAAATGTCGTTACCGTCACTAGTTTGTCAATCATTTCTGACCCGCCGACCTGGCCCCTGGTCAAGTTCGCCTCTAATTAATTCCTGATGACGTGGAGGCCAGGGTCAACATGACAACCTTGAATTTACATACAAAAAGACAAGAATAATATCCATGTCCATCGTACAAAAGGGTCAGCGTTTTTGTCACCTTTTTTTGGGCAGTCATTTGTTTAGACAATGGAAAATATCCTTTTACGAAAAAAATATGTTTTCAAGCTTAATAAATTCAACATGGATGGAGGTTGAACTTTGGACGTGACATTAAAATAAATACCCAACAAAATTTAGTTAAAAATTAGCCTGCGTTTTTCTGCAACACAGCTGCTATACATCAAATTATACGAACACTTTCAAGTGATTGAGACTTGCAATTCGATACGTGTTATCTCAAGATCTATCTAAAGATCGAACTGTTACTCAAATGACACGTATTGTCAGTTATAAGAACACTGGAAATTAAAATCACAATCGCCTTGTATTTGAATGGCGCAATGGCATTATTACCCTGAGAGGTCTTTTGTGAATGCGACGGCTAAGTAAATATTTTGACAAAAGTCCGTTGTGCGTATTGAGTTACTTAAGAGGACAATTGTCGTAAGAATGGATAGTAAAAAAAATTGAATTAAAGTAAGCCCGGAGGTTGACAACTTTTTCTGTATGGACCTGATTGTTAGTAAGAACGTCTACGTTTAATGTTGGTATTGTTATATTGTTAACTTCAACATAAATATCGTGTATGGTTTACTTACGTGTTTTATTGATAGTTTTTAGTTTAACATTCACTTTAGTGTTTAGTTAAAAAATAAAATTACTGTGATATTGTGACTTGACAGAACCGCGTAGAGCTAACCGCATGTGCTTCTGTTACTCTGGGTTCCTTTATTTAAAACGTATGTAGCAAATCAAATTTTAACGCGACGTCACATTTTAGCGAGACCTTTTGAATATAGGAACCCAGGGTTACCTAGTCCACAAGAATATAGGTACTCTTTTACCGAAAAATTGTCCTCGCGTGTGATTTCCATTTGCATGGACTTATTTCTTTAAAAATCCAGGGAGTGTCTACAAATAACTCGACATGTGCGAAATAACTGGAGTGAAAGTCATTAATTACAATAGAATTAAAATGAGGTCCGTGGAGGCATTCGAAGTTTAAGCGGATAAAGGAGATATATTGGAAATGTATATCGAAATTGACTACAATAATGTAATAAAAAAATTAAGTTAAATGAGAGTTTCTTTTATTCATAACAGCTATCCTACTAATCTTAAAAACGTTCGTTATTTTTTAAATATGTTAATTTAGATGCTTGTCTTTTAACCAAACTCAAATGACTTTCCAGTAGACCGCTCAGATGCTCAAGAAGATTGCGGTGAAATGATTGAAAGGATTTGGATGAAATTCGGCAGTGATAGTTCAGATCGTGGGCTTGAACTGAATTACGCATACTTTTCATCTTGGAAATTTGATAGGTCTCGAGAGGCTGTTTGCTCAAATTGATTAGTTCGTCCGTGGATGTGGCGTCAAATCCCACCTAAACAATTAATATACAATTTGAGAGAGTGCTGACCCGAATTTACTTTAAAATGAAACTTCTGGTCATGTGCCAAAACGTCCATCTACGTCGAACCACACAATTTTACATACAGGGAAAGTCATGCACAGTATTGACCACAACGTGACTAACGACCAATTTAAGAAGAACTTTCTTGCTACCTCAAAATGTATTGGATTAACACAAAGATTTTGGATTATCAAAGCTCTTTGTCAACGGACGTTTTTGAGCTGTCGAAATGTTTGATTTGAATTTGGAATAAAAGTGAGACAATGGCCACGCGGCCTGAATCGTAATGACGGCTGTGGGCTGGCTGTCATGTGGGCTGGAGGCCATTCTAAATACAAAATTGGTGTTGATTTTACTTTTAATTGAATTTGTACGCGCATGGCCAGTGTTAATGAGAGTGATAATGTTTTAATTTTGTTTTATTTTTGACTTTGGTTGTGTAGTGGCATGTAATACTTATTTCAAATAATTTTAAAATTAAATTTGGTAACTGAATTTGAATCATCAAGTTAGACGCTGGGTAAAGACAAAATAATACCTTTTACATACTTCGTAAAGGGTATCAAAACCAACTTTTTCATTATTTTACGTATGATTGTTAAAGTTAATTATTAAAAAACAAAGAATATAAAAAATGAGCTTTAAAAAAAGTGGCTTAATTTTCTTCTTTATTTTAAATCACATACATAACATTACATTAAAGAAAGTGAAACTACGTGAATTATTCGGACTTAATTTGAATGGCAACACTTTCGTCAGGTCTTTAGTAACGTTTTGATGAATGAGGCTTCTTTGCTACCTTTTCATTCATTCATTTGTTTTAATTTTTAGCGCTTCACAATTTTTATAAAACACGTGCCATAGCGTTTATTGCGACGGGATAAGGCTTACTTTGATTTTGCTAATAGAACTATTATTTTTTGTAAATAGATTGCACGGAGAGGTTAATGTGGGTGATGGATTTTTGTACAGTCGTGTCAAAAAACGTTATTCCTTTACCTTTATTAAATAGCTATTTGTGTTTTTTTTGCTATTACCAAATGATTATGTAAAGAACTTCTAACTATCAAGATTGTTGTGAGCAAACTGAGATATCGAGTAAAGAAGCGTAAGTGACAATCATGAATATATTTTTTATGCAATGATTTCCATATTATAAATCCACAGGACATTTTGAACTAAATATGACACAGCTATGGTAAAAAACCGTAAAAAAATAAAAAAAATATGCCTTATGATATTGGTATTTTATTCTTCATTACACTTAGTCGGCCAATATGCAAGAGAATTATAATAGGCCATCAGTGGGCACTGTGGGCAGAGGGTCCGTTTAGCAACGTTATCTCTCATCTGCTGTATCGGTGCGGAAACAATACAGTAGGCTCAATTGCTTTGGCATTATAAAGCCAAAAAATAAGGTACTAAACGCACTTTTGTGTACCTTAAGTATACTTTTTTTTTAAGATTAGAATAAGTGACCGTTATTTTGCACACGTTTTTGACTTTAACGAGGTCAAAATTAGAAATTAAAAATAGTTTTCTCTTCTGTAAGTAATTAATAACAAGAATTAGAATATTTCCACAAATATTTTTCAGTGTTGGCAACGTTACTAATGGAAACATGTGCAAATTTGTCCGCTATTATTCTAATGATATAAAATAACGAAGTATAGTCGATACTATAATTATTATTCTTCTAATCATAGCTGTATGTTTAATAACAAATAATAAGAATGAGTACTTAGTTTCAATATCATTAATTATAACTGTATTTAAAATAGGTGAAAGATCACTGATGAAGCTACAAGAGACTTGTAAATAATCTTGTCGTTCTGTCTATTTCTTTATAAACTTAAAAAAAAACACTTTACTGCTTTCAGAAAGCAAAGAGAAGTTATTGATAAATTTGTCCTAATATTGTAATCTTTACAACGATATCTATCTGCTAACCTACTGTAACTTTGCCCACTTATCAAAATCACTCATATTAATTACACCTCACTTACCGCTCATTATAAATAGACAAAACCAATTATACCGTTTGAAAACAACAAAACACTCTGCGCCGAACACAACAATGATTTATGTCATTTTTTTGTTTCGATGACGCGCACTTAGCGGGCGCTTAGTCGTGATGCAATGATTATGGAGTTGCTTCATTTTGAGGTTAGTAGTTAGTAGTTATATTTTATGTGAAGCAGGATTACCTTGTGTTATATCATTGTTGTAGTAGTGAAACTTGGATTGTCTTGAAAAGTGATTTATGTAGATTAGTTTAAAAATATGATAAGCACCTCGTATAATTTTGATTAACCCATATACGCCCTCTATGTACATACTTGGATATGCAAAATAAATCTTAGTAAGTAAGTTAGTAAGGTACATTTTGAAACTTATTAGCTGTACCCAAGCGAGGACAGCGGGCGTTAATGGTTAAGCAAGTAAAAATGGAATTATAGGTGTAAAAACCTATAATAGCGATACAAAAGTAAAAAAATCAACACTAACTAAAATGTTAACAACATTATTTTAATATTTTTCAATGTATTTTTGATCCTTAGACATTTGGATGTGCATTTTGATGTCGATGAATTTACTTTTAAGGGGCGTGTAATAATTGAGAGCACGTTTTTACCCAACTGCTGCCCGAAATTACGCTAAACCTCTACTTAGCACACGCCGCCAATCTTAGAAAACCAAAACACATTCTACTCCATCCCTATCATTCTCGGCTAATGGGTGTAAAGCAAGAAAGAGATAGAGTTAGTTTAAATGGAAACTTTGAATTTGGAACTACACACATATGGCTAATGACAACACATGTCCGACATCAGAATACGTTGGTGGCCGAAGATAATGACTTACTTCGGACATGCGGTAGTGGTTATCGAGAAAAATTGTTGGTATTGAAAGTTAATGCATATTTTTGCCATTATTGTTAAATTATACGGCAGATCTTTCAATTTCTGTACTTTTGGAACTTTGAAACAACTGTTATAGGTTGAACTGCAACATGACATGCCATGTTCACTTAAATAAATAAATAAATCACAGGACATTGTCACACAAATTAACCTAGTCCCAAACTAAGCTCTAGGCTTGTACTATGGGTACTAGACAACGACAAACTTACATAAATATATACTTAAATACATAGAAAACATCCAAGACTCAGGAACAAATACTCGAACTCATCACACAAATATCTGCCCTTACCGGGATTTCAACCCAGGACCCCTAGCTTCGAAGGCAGGGTCACTACCAACTCGGCTAGCGTGTCTTCGAATAATGATAATTATGATCATTTGACGCAACCCGTACGGCTTCTTTACATTTCGCGCAAAGATTTAGCCGTAAAATACCTGTCTCCCGAAATCATAACATCTAAGAACGTAACAGTCTATGCATAATTTCGGTTAGCTTTTATCTTATCTTAAAATATTAGATAACATTGACATAAACGACGACGACGACGATTGACGACGCGGTGGCCTAGTTGGGAGTGACCCTGCCTCCGAAGCCAGCGGTCCTGGGTTCAAATCCCGGTAAGGGCAGATATTTGTGTGATGAGCGCGAATATTTGTTCCTGAGTCTTGGATGTTTTCTATGTATTTAAGTATTTATTTCTCTATATAAGTATGTATATCGTTGTCTAGTACCCATAGTACAAGCCTAGAGCTTAGTTTGGGACTAGGTCAATTTGTGTGAGATTGTCCCCTGATATTTATTTATTTTATTTTATTTAAACTGCAGGGAAAATTTCATATAGGTAGTGATAGAGTCTCAGTTTTAGATCTAAGTTTTTGGTACTCCT
Source organism: Acleris holmiana (assembly GCA_949316455.1). Taxonomy (NCBI): domain Eukaryota; kingdom Metazoa; phylum Arthropoda; class Insecta; order Lepidoptera; family Tortricidae; genus Acleris; species Acleris holmiana. The sequence goes on along the minus strand of OX438776.1, from coordinate 12,949,452 downwards.
AGAGCTTAGTTTGGGACTAGGCCAATCTGTGTGATATTATACTTATCTAGCAAATAAATACAAAAACATCCATGACTCAGGGACAAATACTTACGCCCATTACACGACACGGGGAATCGAGCCCGGAACCGATAACTTCGTAGGCTTCGTAGGGGTGGGTGGTTGGAGCCCCATTACAAGGTTATTTTTAAGTCCTCCGACCTTTTTAAATCATGTTTCGGCAATTTCGTGGCCGCTGGCTAGCTGACACCGCGAAAGTGTTTTAATAGTCGTTAGCGATTATGTTTCGATAGAAAAATGAATGGAATTGACGAAAGCCACCGAGATAGTCATAATGTTTTTTTTTTATGTTAAGGAGAAGGCACACGAGCACTCAGGCCATCTGATGGTAAGTGGAATCTGAGACCCATAGACATTTGAATTCTCAAGACTATAATCCCAAGACCTCAAATGCGTTGCCAACCCTGAGGACTAAGATGGAATACCTCTATGCTAGTAATTTCACCGGTTGTCTTATCCCCACACCAGAACACAACAATGCGAACACTGTATGAAATTGATGTAAGCCACCATAGTCAAATGGTACTATCTCGGTATTATTCAATGGAAATATTATCGCTAACAATTGTCGAATGCAACTTGTCTAACCCCACTGTTCTATTCTACTATAATTAAGCTCACCTCGTCTTTAACATAAACAACTTCAGTCCTACTACAATATTTTTCCAAATATATTGTTGTGTGTGTGTGTGTGTGTGTGTGTGTGTGTGTGTGTGCGTGTATGTAGTGTAAAGTATAATGTAGTATGAGTATTAAGTTAACAACAGTGAAATGTTTAAAACCTGACAGACCCGCTGACCGGCTGTCAAGGACAGCGCGTGTCGTAATCACTTTATCGACAATGCAAAACGTATATCAGGGACATGGCCAATTTGCATTTGACAGGACTTGGCTTTAGTGGAGAGGCTTTGGATAAAGATTTAACTTACTTATACTATAAAATGACGTAATGTTTTTTGTCACTTACGTTATTTTTGTTTGAAGATTATACGACCGCTATTTTATTAAGTATTTTATTTGAATACGTACAGTCTAGCCTTAGGTATTTTATGAGTACATTTCAATTGTATTTTATTCTTCATACTTGTTTTTTAGTTAACAAGTTATAGCGTATTGCGAAATAATATGTGCCATTTAAAAATAATCTAAATAACGTTATATTTGGTCAGAAAAGGAAATAACGTTATTTTATACGTTTATATAAATAGAGCTGCAATTTTTGCAGGCCCGTTTTATTTTCATAAAAATATGTGAGTACGTAAATTACAAATTATTTTCCACAAAAAATACTGGATACTGAATTAGTTATTATAAAAAAAATACATTAAATAAATCTCAGGGGGTAACCGACACGAATTGAACTAGTCTCACACTAAGCATTTGACGACACGTTGGCCTAGTTGGGAGTGACTCTGCCTCCGAAGCCAGCGGTCCTGGGTTCAAATCCCGGTAAGGGCAGATATTTGTGTGATGAGTGCGAATATTTGTTCCTGAGTCTTGGATGTTTTCTATATATATTTAAGTATGTATTTCTCTATCTAAGTATGTTTATCGTTGTCTAGTACCCATATTACAAGCCTAGAGCTTAGTTTGGGACTAGGTCAATTTGTGTGAGATTGTCCCCTGATATTTATTTATTTTATTAGACAATATTAAACATATTTACATAGAAAAACTTAAAATACACCGAAATCATCCAAGATCCAAAAGCATACATAAAGGAGGAATGAAATTATGAAAAAAAAAAACTGGCCAAAGGGAGTCATGTTTCGTTGATTTCGTGGCCACTGGCTAGCAGATACTACGAAAGTAATTAGTAATTAATTAAGTTTATTTATCATAAAGGTTTAACAAAAACATTATATATATATTATAACTATGGTACCCAACTAGGGTATCGTGGGTACCAATTATTTGAGTTAAAAAAACACATGATTGCCTTTAAAGTAAACAGCGCAAAATGAAGTATTACAAGTGTTTTAGTAGACCAGGTCAATTTTAAGTTATATATTTTTATGTTTATTAGTCTGTATAGGTAAAGTTTTTGTAAACATCGGCCTTATTGCCATAAATTAAGTTATTCCATCCCAAACGCTCGCACTCATGGCACAAACATTTGTCTTCACCTGGATCCGAACCCAGGGTCGCTAGCTTCACAGCCTTCGGGTAACGTTGTTAAACAATTTGATTGACTGAAGGCAACGAATCAAAATAGTTGCCATCCACAAAAACAAAACTAAGGTCTTTATTACGGACCGTCTCCACGGATTCCTGGTTACCCGGATCTGGCAACATTTGGCCGAACCGCGAAAGTATTGCCCCCATTGTTTGACATACAAACAACCCGCCAATAGTAATCATGTCATTATTGATATTTCTTTGTAGTGTAAATAAATATAACGTAACCACTTTATATTGTGTTTGGAATAAAGACATCTTCTTTTGAAAGCATAACATATTAAATGTTAATACAAAATGTTGTAATAGAAAAGTTTTAACGAAATTAAATTTAAAAGGTAAATTAAAAAAAGCTTTCATTTTTGGTCTTTTCCCACTTAGTGCACTATGAAGTCCATTGATGAAACTAGTAAGATTTTTGTAAACCCAGTAGCCATGAAGAATATATTTATTTGTATTAACTGTTTGACCGTAAGGCCAGTTTAGAGCAGACCCTTGAAGGTTCTGAACTCCTGGTGATAGGGCGACTGAACTCACTCATCTGGATGATTGCCAACTTAGAACAGCTTGAAGAACTGGTTTCCTTGATTCAGTTATCATTGATTTGATTTGAAGCTTAGAAAAAATATACTAGCTCCATCAGTAAACTTAGGCCGAGTTACCTATATTTGACAAGAAGTTAAGTGAACTAATGGTTAAAATTCGAACAAAGAATCGGACATTTGACACATTTCCTTGAGATTTAACTATTAGTTACAATTTTTAACAATTAGTTTAACTACTGATCAACCAACAGGGCCTTTTTAGTTAAATGGAATAGACCCATTTTTTTTTGCTATCAGCCACTGTCGATCAAAATTCAAAAACCAATCTGAAATCAAATTAATAATTCGGAATTTTACTATTTTACTACTAAGCTAGTTATTAAAACCAGTGGTTGTTTAATTCAATAATAAAGACGAGTGCCCGGATGTCACAAATATGATCTACAAACAACAAAAATAAAACATCTATGATTTAAATTTAAACATGGTCCATGAATGACCCATTGAACGTTGGGCCTGTCAGGGTGTGGTCGCAGAAATGTACAGTCATCAACACAGCGTTATGACATTTCAAATTTCGAATGTCTGGATTAGCATACTGGCCAGTAAGACGGACCTTTATGGTAATCTGTTGTTTTGTATGCAACCTTTCACTGCTCATTTTGTACGCGTATGTAAAAATATGACTTTGCAATTGTTTGTACGCTCTAGCAAATTTTATATGTTCTAAAAAAGTGCCTGTCATTTTCCAGCTCGTAGGTCTTGATTAAATAGACAGGCAATTAAGACAAGGATGAATTTTAATTCCTGTTTGTTTGAAACCATATCGTTATCATATGCTATCGTAGACTATTCAACGAGCCATATTCTTAATGTCATTTTTAATCACGTCCTCAATAACAGGTCTAACGATTTCGATGAAAATTGCAATATTATTCAGGAAAAATCGTTTTTAACCCGACCGACACTCGGTTTTCCGGATACTTACTATGAATTATAAACGCTATAGCAGATTTATTCACTCGATAGTAAAAAGCAATATGGTTATTTTATAATAGGAATCAGTTACCCAAATATATTAATAAAAATCCCTTATTGATAAATAAGTGATTTCTGTGATGACTGGTGGGCTATCGGCATTATTGGGTAATATTGTCAATTACTGCAAACAGAAACTTCCCTGAACCCTTTTACAATTGATGATAAAGTTTTCCAGCTTACATTTCAAGTTTGGAAAACTTCATCTTCTGGACATAATTCATCTTGACCCCAAAGATCTCCAACGTTGGTCCCGTGTCACTCACATTCAGGTATTTTTTTTCTTTCATTAATGTAAAGGGATCTGAGGCCCAAGATACAAATGCTCCCAAAGCTTTTATCTTCTATTAAATGACATTCTAGTGCGTTACGATAAACCACGTGGAAAACTGTCATCCCATTTTGAGCGATAGAAAAGAAAAACTTTAGGTATATTTTGTTACTTTTTTTAATAACTTAATAACCATTTAAAATGTAATGTTAACATCGTAAGTGGTAGTAAAACGTTGTGCAGCGTCCGCCCAGGGCCTCTATTCTACTGCGTTTTAACGATATCGCGTTTGACGTGTTTTAGAATCGCTTATGTCACAGTCGACATTATTGTATATGACATAAGAGTTATCAAAACGTTGACAATACGGAAACAGGTCAAAGACGATATCCGTGTAGAATTCCAGGCCAGATCCCTAACACCATACTATACACCCTTTGCCGTGCTGCCGTTATACCAAAGAAGGTGGCTAACTGCAATTCTACACTCTATTGGTAACCACATTAAATTCAAAATGCTTTTACTCTTACTATGCAGCTACCCGCCTTCATTGGTATCACGGCATAGTGATCGCGTTGCCCGGTCTAGGGGTGAGGCAATTGATGAAATGAATAAAAAAAAGTTGCTCAATGTACTTTTTTGGACAATCTACGCTCTCATTCATTACCTTACAGTATTTAAACTATGCTTTCTCGTTATCGGTCATTGTGACATTTGCATCTGACAGAAAGTGACAAAGCATACTTTAACTAGGGACTTGCCAGAAGCGCGTGGAGCTAACCCCATGTGCTTTTGTTTAGTTCACAAGAGAAAATATTCCGTCGTGAGATTGAAAATGTCCTACTACCTAACTATGGCCGTATTGATAAACTCATCTTGGGTCCATCACAAGATTTGTCAAAGTAAACGTCAAGACATAGAAAACTGTAATTTAAGACGAATCTTGAGACAAGCATACAGTCGAGATCAGTTTATTTATACGGCCCTTAGCCTCCACCATCAGGTGCGAAAAGTAACTCTGTCTGTCCGATTATTTGTTACGCTTTTACGGATAAACCGCTGAACAGATTTTGATGGATTTTGGTATGGAGATACTTTGAGTCCCGGGGAAGGGCATAGGGCACTTTTTACCCAAAAAAATTGACGGGTCTCAGGCAATACTGATAAACGACTTCTACGCGGACGGAGTCGCGGGAAACTGCTAGATATATAAGATCAAAATAATTATAAATCCAACACCCAAACACGACGTGCATAATTAGGACTCGTTTGAAGGCTGAGGTCCGATACAAAGGTGATCGCCGTCGGATCTCCCGGACAATAAAACAAAACGCCTGCCCACTCACCGACGCGAGCGATCACGGGCTACGGTCAAGCGTGAACGGGGCATTTACAATGGTTCCATGGTTAATTATTGAAGAAAATATTGAGCATTGCCTTGTTTGAACGAACTCAACTGGGTAAATTTTAATTATACATTGAATAGCAAGTATTATTTAGGGCAAGTTTACGATTTTTAAATTTAACCATGGTTACAAATAAATAACAAATAAATGAGCTTTACATTTTTATTGGCGAAAATAAATTCGCGTTCCACTGTGGATCCCAGCCGCAATGGGGTTGTAGTCGGATTTAAGATCATACTGATGACAAGTTGCTATGTATTTACAGTATGTATGTATGTACATATACTATTTAATGTAAAAAAGCATACAATAAACAAACAATTACAAAGGCAATTATCACAATCAATCAATCTCTCACTCACTCATATTCGGGTCTTACCAACTTTATCCGAAACCGAAATACTTTTTTATAACTTTAGCCCTCACCCATGACGGGTCGCATATCGACCATGGTTTTATTATAGCTCAGGGAACCCCAAAAGATGAATGGAGTGTAGAAGATAGGTGTGATTAGACCTGGTACGTGGGCTGGCCTGTCATCGGGGGTCATTGTGTTGCGAAGACCTTAGAAATGACAGAGGTGATTGGCTAAAAGTTTTGCAATAGGTTTAGGGTGTAGTAAAATAATCGAGTAATTTAAGTTTTGATTTCTTTGTATTTATGTACTTTATTAGGGGTTCCTTGTATTAATGCCTACGCTGTCCGTCGTAACTTTAAGAACCTGTATCATTTGAAACGTATTTTTTAGAAAATTTGTTGAATAAACGTTGAAAAACATAAAAGCGTTAAATTAGGTACGATTACAATCACATACCCAGAAGAAAAACAACTGTAAGTTGCCGCGTTGATTCGATTTGACATCGAATTTGAATTGGAATATAAATTCCTATTGTGCAGCGTTACGGAACCCTCGGTGCGCGAGTCCTACTCGCACTTGACCGGTTTTTGTTTGTTGTGGTGTTTACAAAAGAATAGAAAACTCAATCATATTTAATACTTTTAACATTCCGATATTTTTTTTCATGAAATTTAAAATTTTAATAGTCAGGCCATAACTGATAATGGTTGAAAATAAACTGTTTCGTGGTGAAGCAGTTAACATGGAATGGAATAGGTACTCCATGTCATTCCAAAATATTTTTTTACCGACGAATACGTAAGTAGCGGAAGTTTAAAAAAATATTAAAACAAAAATATTTTTTTTTTGGTAATGCAGTCAGAGCCTTGACGGTCGAAAGGTTAACATAATTAATAAATCCATATAGTTTATAATTGTAAATATTTGTTGTATTAGTTATAGTAGATTTTTACGTCATATGGTTTGCTAACCTTCACGCTTAGAGGACAATCTTACTGAAATTGACCTAGTCCCAAACTAAGGTCTAGTATTCAACTATGAGCACAAGACTGACGAACATGTACTCCGGCTCATGACACAAATTATAACCCATGCTGGGAATCGAACCCGAGACCTCTTTTACACTTCGGTAATAGTCATTTATCAATCGAGACGTTGAAATTGTATTTAATCATTCAATCGAAGTCTGTTATTACTCCGTCAGTGAGTGCTTAAAGCCTTAAACGAAAGCAAATTGTAATATAAGTTTAAAACGAAATATTTTTGCCGCAGTCTTGGCACTATGATCCATGTTTATTGTAAACCTTTTATATACGCTCGTTTTTATGCAAATAAACTATTCATTCATCATTCACTCATTCAAATAGCCATAACTATTTAACTCTTACTTCATAACTCTAGATATTACCACCCGTCATGTCTACATACTCCACATCCTCGATGCACTGTTACATATTAGCATTGAATGCGCGCGAGTGGACACGCGGCCGCGGCCTGTCATTAGCGACGCGCCCAGCTCAAATTATTATGCCGCACGCTTTTGACGTTGACTGTACTTTTACAGGCCCTTATTCAGCCAGTTTTACAGTGTAATTAACATGTAAAAAAACTGGCCAAGTGCGAGTTGGACTCGCGCACGAAGGGTTCCATACCATTATCTATTACAACATTGGACACTGTACCTACCATAGTATGTATTTATATAATACTAATTTATTTTTTTAAATTACATTTAAATATTCTGTAAATATTTCAAGGGTTTAGCTGTAGCCGTTATTAATATCGACCAAAAATCGGCAAAAAATCATGTTTGTTGTATGGGAGCCCCCCTTGAATATTTATTTAATTTTAATTTAATTATTTATTTTGTCAGTGCATACACAACTAAATATTTTAAGCGTCTACCTGTTTCCGTTATAAATATCGAGCAAAAACGGCAAATGATTACGTTTGTTGTACTGGAGCCCCACGTATAGTTTTTTTCTGTTGTTAGTATTTGTCGTTACAGCGGCAACAAAAATACATCATAATCACACGCTTCATGACATACAGCCTGGCTGCCAGTAGGCAGTCAGACGGACAGTCGAGTGGAGTCTTAGTAATAGGGTCCCATTTTTACCCTTTGGATAGGGAACCCTAAACAACTATCTTACTCGTTAACCTGACAGCATTGAAATTACGAATTGAAAACTTTGACGGGGGGCGACTCATTAACTTTTCCTTCATATTATATATATCGTTGTGTTGAAACTCTACTTACCGCCTGTTGGCAATGCCATGTTATAATCGTATTCCTTTCTGAGTGCCCAACAAGAGAAATGTTTTATTGACAGTATTTAAAAATATTTTTAGCAAACCCTCATGTGACTACTCTCTCTTTACACTGTTATATATTTGCATTGAATGCGCGCGAGTGGACATGCGGCCCGCGCCCTGTCATTAACGACGCGCGCAGTTCGAATTATTGTGCTGCATGCGTCTCGAGGGACACTTATAACGCTGACTATACTTTACAAGATCTTCAGACAGCGTATCAATAGTGTAGAATAGAATAGTTTATTTAAGAAAAAAACAAATAAACAAATCAAATAATGGCGCTAAAAATAATCCCTCTCAGCAATATGCTTTGGCAAGCCGCAGCGCTGATTTTCAGACACCCTGAATAAAAAATAACTTAAAATTATCTGTGACGCACAAACATATGTGGCATAATAAAACAATTAAAAAACATGAAACTGAACGCAGCTATCAAAAATATATATATGGCAATATGGTATTAGTGGGATTAAACACGTAGTTTTAATGTAATGCTGGGTTCGTCCAGATCGCTAGCGCTATAATTACTTTAACCAGAATCATTACTGTGTTGACCCAAGAAGGTTATAAGGCAGTCAGTGAAACTATTATAATTATCTTAAGGTTGCATTCGCATCGCATTGCATTTAGATTCTGAAGATATTTTAAAACACGCCGAATGTCGTTGAGTTTAGAGACTGCTTACAGCCAATGGGCTTGTAAACTCCCTTTCTTGATGGCATGATAAAACTTCATTTTCTGTACAAAACTGCTTGTAATTCTTTGTTTTTTTTGTACAATAAAGATAGAGTTTATGCATACCTATACATATCCATCATTTTCTATTAGACTTAAATACCAATTTAAAGATTTTTTAACCAAACGGTCCAAGAGGAATATTTAGTAAGATTTGAAGTAAACTTTCATGCACACGAGTGGACACAGGGCTCACGGTTTGTCATTATTTTGCTGCATGCGTCTAAAGTGACACTTTTGACGATGACTGTATTTTACAAGATCTTATTCAGCCAACGTTTTAATGAGATTAATCATGGCAATTCTTCAACGTAGGTTACAGCTGATAGGTCCTAATGCAGGGTATGCCTGGAATCTCCAGGGTCTTTGTTCCACATATTCTCTATTTAACTTTGTTTCGATGCAAACGTATTATTTGTAACGCTATTCTAAAGTACCTCTATTGTTATATTATAGTTTTGCTGACGATATAATAGCTCTTATTACTTAACAGTAAAGGCGGCCGATTAATAAACAATACGATTGCAATATGGATAAACAAAGTAGAATAGCGGTGCTGGAAGAGTAAAAACCTTGGTTGTACCCAACTGCAATTTTATAAAATAATACATATCGTTATATACAAATAAACCAAACTTTGCACGAATGTTGGGTTTTGTTTAAATTTTTAGTCAAGTTTTAACTTTACCCCTTCCTTATTTTAACAATTATTTCTTGGTTTTCACTGTCTTTACAAAATATATACATGCGTAAGTCTTAAGGGATGGAGCCAATGTATTTTCACATAGTGAGCGAGTTTAAATCCCTAATACAAAGCTGGCACAGGTATGCCATATGGGCCCACACGGTCAGAAAAAGCCGTTAAAAAACCTCTTTGTACGGCCTTTGTCCAAACTTTTTTCACCTTTTTGCAAGGAAAAAACGGTTTTATAAGATCTCAAAGGAAACGATGCGAATGATTCCACGTTTCATGTTTCTTTGAGTTTTTTGTCTATTCCTACGCCCCCGGCATTGTTGGTCTTTATCGATCTAATCTCCTTTTGATAGACCTCCTTAGTGCGATGGACCTCCATTGTCCACTAGATTTTGAGAAATGTTAGGATCGATTTAAAGCAGAATTGGGAAAGAGTTGATGGATGGATGTTTGGCGGATTATTTATGGGTTGGGAGATAATTAACTTGTTATTTAGATACCAATTAAAATATACTAGTTTGTTTATTAACGAAGCTTAGCGAAACAAAAATGGCTATAGCTAGGGTGTATGGTTTTTAGTCTATGGTAGGCAATTAATTTTTAATTATTTTTTATTAGACTACGTGCAATAATTACCTACATTCGGTTTAATAATTGGGAATTTTATCATGGTTACATCTTGTATAGTAAAAATCAGGGAACCTGACATTTAGGTCAATTTTAATAATGCTTTTTTGTAAACTGTTAAAATGCCCTGTTAGGCGATGGGCTTGCAACCTGTCACTAATACACTAGTAAACTTCTTAGCCTATTTGTGCAAAATGTGGTTACAGAATTATAAACAATTCTTTTTAGAGTTGTTGGTATTTCTGTAGCTCTGCCTACCCCACTCTGGGAATAAAGGCGTGATGTTATGTATGTATGTATGTTAAAATGCCTGATTGTGCAAAACGTGGTTATAGAATTTTATTAACAGGTCTTTTAGAGTTGTATATATTTATATAGCCCTGCCTATCCCACTCTAGGAATGAAGGCGTGATGTTAAGAGTATGTATGTGTGTGTATGGAATAAAATTAAGCGCTCAACGCAACCGTCCGTCCGGCAGCTTACAACAATCCATTTTCGATAACGATAACGTTCGTAGAAATGCATCTTGCCTAGGGCCACTTGACCTTGACTGATATTCCCGTCTCAGGTCACGTCAGCATAATTGTCAAGTTATAGAAACAAACATCGCTGACACATTGTCACGGGCAAATAAACTTGAAAAACATATCAAAAACTTAAATACTCTCGACTTTCGTAGACTTATTTTAGCAATATTTTAATTAAAAAACTAACGCGACATTCTCGAATCCAAATTGTAATATTTTATTCAAAAATCGAGATAACCAGAGACAATGCCAATTTACGACGGTCAGCGTCATGGGACGCTTTTTGCCGCCGTCCGTTCCATAAACACGGTTCTTAATAACCATACAGCATAGACTTGTGGTCTATGGCTGATGGTATCGCGACACATGTTGTGCAGACTAATGATTTGGAACGTTCGGGAATTAAAAGTTACGGCATTTTGTTTATGGTATGTGACACAAATGTTATATTCAGTTTCTTTTATAGTAATATTTGCGTTGTCCTATACAGTTTGGGTTTATTATCTCATTCGTTCAGAAACAGTGTTTTTAAATTAAATACGTATTAATATTGCTTAGGTTTCGAAAAAAACGTTATGGTGAAATTGGACCTTATTATTCTCAAACCGAATAACGAGTCAATTAAAATATCAATTGTAATTGTTATAAAAACAAACCCTACTCTACCGTACTAGGTACTTGAAAAAAATGCCATTTTTTTGTAATTTTTATTATAAAGGAACACCTATACATACCTAATCCATTAAAATTATACACATAAGTAATAATGTTTTTGATCAATTCTGACCTATGGCAAACTACCGTAAGTTATAAAATCAAATCTCAAACCAATCTCTCCAAATCTTCATAAGTTCAACTGCAAAACAAAAACCGTTTCCGAAAAGGGACCAATAATTCTACACTCGAGATGATTTATGCAAAACGCGTTTGGTGTCCATAACGGTAAAAGTTTTTCTACGAGAAATGTGGTTTTGTTGCAATTTTATACATGCTGATGGGAAAATTAAAACTTGTAGTATTTCATAAAGTTTTGGTCGTAGTGGCGCCTAAGTTGAACGCAAAGATAACTTTGTAGGAATTAGAAGTTTTCAGTTTCATATACGTGCCGATAGACGGCCGCTAACTGTCGTTTAATTTAAAGATAAACAAAAAACAGGTAGGACTTGGGTACAAAGTTGTTTTGAAACAAGAAACACTGACTTAATACCCACTGCGTCAGAAGAGGCTGTGTTTTTCGAGTTATGATTTTTAAGCTTGCTTTTTATTAAAAATGTTGACCTTTTTGTTCAGAAATATTTTTGAGAGGTATGATCAAAGGTAATGCTAAATGTAAAAATAAATTTTGTACTGGCGAATAAATAAAGTTTCAATTCACCATTAATTGGTAATTACAGTGATTAACCTCCTCTAAGGAGGAGCTATGCCATCAATGAACTATGACCGGCTCAGTTTTAAAATCCTTTAGATGTTAATATTATCAGGTTTTCAATGCTACGTGGATAACACAGGGCACAACTACGCAGTGAAAACCAATTTTATATTCTCGTAAGTAAACACTTAAATGTTATTCAATTTGAAAATACTTACTGCATTTTTTTATTTTCCTATACTCCAAAACATCATCAAGTTAACCCAGCTCTTACGAGATTCTTATCAGTTGGGCGATTTTTTGCCACTTCTTAAAAAGTTAGGTCAGTTTTGGGCAAAAAAATGTCATTCTCACGTGGAATATGAGAGATTTATGTTACAACCTGTTTCTATGGGTTCCAGGAGCTTTGGGGACGTGACGCCTGCTGACAAATGGTCATAGGCATAGAGTTTCGGATGTTTTTGTTCAATATTTAGGGTTCCGTAGTCAACAGGAAACCCGTATACCTTCGCCATGTCCATCTGTCCGTCAGTCCGTCTGTTCGCGGTTTTATTGTAATTTGGCATAGTTATACATTTAAATTACGATTATGGTATAAAAAAACTGTCATAACGAAAAGTGAAAAATATCAAAAATGAAACATAAATTGTTAAGGGAAAACAATCACGACTAAGTAGACTTAATTTTTTTCTGAGATACAGACCAAGTGATTATACGTACTAACAACTAAAAATCATCTAAGATACTCGTAGCACCGAATAACTTAAATAGACAGTTTGATTACAGGTAACATTACTAGGTAGGTATTAAGGTACTCTCAAATACATACAAACTTCTTTAAGTACATATATTTTATTACATTTCGGATCACATTTAATTTCCTTACTAAAGGCTGCATTCAGAATTAGTTATAATAGTGACGATTTTTCACACATAAGTTTAAAAAAGCATCGAGACAATTCTCTCTAAACATGTAGCTGAGTACGGCGTTTATAACTTGTTCAAGTAATAGGTAGGTAATGGTAAGAAAGCGTAAGCTATAAAAGTCAATAAGTATAAATTAAACAAAAACCGAACTCGGATTTCTCCCCTAAAGTTTATTTTTTATTATGAGCTGCCGCGAGTACAATTGAAATAATACAACCGTTTGTTAATTTTTTATTGTTTTCAACTCTATAACTTTGTAATATAAGCTGGATTTACAAGTAATTTACGAGTTTTCTTATGATAATTATTATTCTTCAGTACATTCCAATGTAGTGGCGGTAGATTTTACAAGGTCCGTCCAGATAGCTACCCACCATCCTTATCCTTTAACCTACTGCCAATCAGCTGTATTGGCATTGTTGTGTTCCGGTGTAAGGATGACACAACCGGTGAAATTACTAGCATAGAGGCATTCCTTCTTAGTCGACAGGGGTGGCAACGCATTTTCAGGCTTAAGAATACAGTCTTCAGATTGTAGTCTTGAGAATACAAATGTCTAGATGGGTCACAGATCCCACTTACCATCAGGTGGCCTGTGTGCTCGTTTGCCTTCTACATGCCATGAAACAAAACTCCAAAACAAACTTTTTTAATAGTACATCATATGGACGCATTCATAAAAACAGCTTCACCAGATGTACTTTTCAATTGTATTCTAAGAGTTTTATTATATTATTTTATAAGAATGCCACTGAAACATTTCATTTGGAACATACGCTCCACACGTGGTCGCCAGTGGACAGTGGGTTCACTACCAATTAATGCTTCTTGGATACGGACACATAATTATGTTTAGATGCTGTTATTAATTGTAACAAAAAAATATAATGTTTTGTAGTAGCTTAAGAAGAGTAGAAAACATCCTAGGATATAACATCAAGTCAATGTATTTTTATTCCTTGGTATTATAATCAATGCTAATGATTTGAATTCACTTTTTCAATGGTTACTCTAAAAATACCCTTAAGTGAATGGTGTTATTGACATCGCTATAATACATTTGTTATAAAAAATACTTTGAGAGGACACGCTACATTCGTTTTATTTCAAAACGCTGCCTTGACATATTAATTTTATAAATAAATAACTTAATCTTAATTTCAAAATCTGTCCCATGTTTACGGTTCTCACCGAGGGCCCGCTGGTGCGACCGCGTCTCGGCGTGGACAAAAAAAATCCCGCTGGAATACCGCTAGCCGCATCTGGATGTCGCTCTCACCGTTACGCGCCGTGACCCGGCGCAAAAAACGCACGCGTAGGCGTGCTCCAGCTTTGTGAGGTAAATTAATATGCGATACTTGTAATTACGATCGCGTGTACAGCGCACGGCAATTTGCGGTGAAAAATATGGGTGAGACCGTGTGATTTTCTTTTATTTAAGATGTCAAGATATCTGAGAGATCTGTTCCTGGTTATTTTTACTGTTTCATGCAGTGTCTTCATCTTACGATATCTGCAGTTATACGTTTGGTTTTTGTAAAAAATATTATAATTATTAGTAAGGAACTACAAATAAAGTCACCCTGTAGTTTCACGAGCGATAAAATAAATATCCGTTGGTTATAAGGGTCAAAAACCATATTGCGCAAAGTCGGTCCATATGAGCAACTCAGGCCGATATTTTTTGTCCACCTTCGTGACTATTTTTAACCAGAGTGTTTGGTCTTTGCAGGATGGATCGGCACAGTGGGTCAAATGTTAACTAACAGATTTTGGTTAGAAATATTTCTCGTAGTTTTAGTTGCATATTTATTTATACTTTTAAGTGAATATTTAACTTTGCTTCCGGGTTTAATTTGCAAGTTTTATGAGCAATTATGAGCATACACTGATCGAAAAATAATGATTACATACAGATATACATTTACAGCATTTCCATAACTAATATTTAACTTTTAATTCAATAAATTATTAATGAAGAACAACGATAAGACGGGCGAAAGACCGCACTAAAGCGTCACGTAACTTAATTATATAATTTAATTACACAGAGTATCCCAGAACTTAAATAACGTAAATATTAAGCTATAAGAAAGCTCCTTCTGTATATACTGGTTTAGAATATTGTTTTAGCTTACCTATATGTTAATACGTTTAGAAGTTATTAAGGTTTCAATGATAGTGGTAAAGAACGCTACCTTGCGGAACACCTTGTCTTCCTCTAGCTTAACATAGCTATAAATTGAGATTCTCAAACTTAACATCCAATCCTCAATAACTGAAAAAATGTATTGCATTAAATTATAATTCCAAAATATCAACGCATTCAAAATAAATACATACCTACTTTCCCAGCCTCTAAAGCATTTCTCGTTTTTCCCCCTTAACGGGATGAATTTCCATAAAGTCCCTTCTTAGTGCACCCGTAGGATATCCAAGGAAAGAAATATTATATTCCCTCAAAATTTCAAGTCACTGGAGCCAGTCAGTTTCTTCTTTTATATATGAATGTAGATTAATATGTTAATATGACGAATTTCGGTTTGGTAAAAATTACCTATCTTTAAAAGTATTACTCAAATGAAAAACAAGAATACAGTTAACACTTAAATTTAATAAACACACACGGTCAAAATTAAAAAATAACTTAACTTGAACGGACATCTACCTTATACCTTATCATTACGTTTTAAGATTCAAACTGAACTATCTTCTTACTTCAACTTATGATAGTTTATTTCTACGTATATTGTTTCTTCAGCGTCACGTAGCGCGCGCGCATGTCCCTTACCACGACAATAGCCAGGCTTTCTGTTTTCTATAGAAAGCCGACTCTTTGAGGGGAATTCTGGTAGTGAACGCGTTAGCCTCGTAAAATAAGTAATATTTATAGTTACGCCAGCGACGCCTCCGAGATTTGTGGCAGAAAGCGCCAGTGTCGGCTTACGAGTACGTAAGTTTCAAGAAAATTTGGTAACTCGCTGTTATTTTTTTTTTTTTTTAATTGTTCGTGAGTGCGATGCTTGTTTCAAGATAAGTCAAAGTAAATGTCAAATCAAAGAAAACTCAATTTTGTCGCATCTTGAAATGGTCATCTTATTTAGGATTAGTTTTTTTTATAGTAAAGCATGGTTCTTTTTGCCCAGAAAGTGCTATTAGTAATAAACTAATAATAGTTACTGAAAACCTATTTTTTTTTATTTGTGCAACATAAGTGTCTTGGTTTAGGTCGCGGGTAATAACTAGTCAATATAACAAGTTTAGTGCTAAAATTACGGACTCAAAACTAACTGAACGTGTCCAAAACTTTGTCCACACTCTCAACATTTTAAAAATAATCTTAATTAATAGCAAAAAGCGCTCAAACATCCGCCGCAAGCGCAGGGTCTACCACAAAAACTCCCAAAATCTCTCCCACATGTGGTTTACCACGCAAACTATAAAACTAACATACTCATTCAACTCAAAAAACCATCAACAACCTTTAATGTCTGAAGGATAGAGTTGTAAATGCTGCTGTAGTGCGCTTGGTGGATGGTACATATAAGTGTGTTTTATGAACTGGGTGTTTTTTCTTACCGGATAATAGGTCGCAGGTTATTTGGCTACGCAAGGTGCAAGTAACGGAACGTTTGGTGCAAAATAAACGGACCATATTTGTCCTAACGGTATGAGAAAAGACCTTTGTTTTTGGGGCAAAGCTGCAGTATATTGACTTGCACAGTGGTGCTAAAATGTAAGGTCATAAATTCTGTAATTAAATATGTTAACTGTATTGGAAATAAGTTGTCCTTAAAAAGAGAGATCAAAAACCAAGTTTTCATAAAAACTCTGAATCTGAACCTAGTCTTGTCTGCTGTATTTATCTTTAAATTATCAAGTGTTTTAAATACAGTTCGCCATTTATTACTAGCGCATGAAGATGTTAATTTTGTTCTGTAAATTTATTTAGAACAAACCGAAATCCCAAATTCTTCTTTGCCGTCTTTCTACCATTTTAGTATTCACCCCTCTGAGTTCTGCTTCATTGTTAACATTGTTGATACTTATTGTAGTTTATATTTGTACTATGTAAATGTACTTTGTTATGAGTGGCAACGAATCTTTCTCTGATTCTGATTCTGTTGGAAACTAGTTTCTATAGATTAGACAACGCTGCAATTTCCTATGTCTTTTACATTTATTTTTTGCCAACTCAAAATAACAGCCTTGCTCTTACACAAAATAACAGCATTATTTACTTACGTGTCAATCTATACATAGCTATCCTACTTTTAAATAAATATTTTTTTTAAAATGTACCGAAGTTTTCTACACTAAATTACAATTGCGTGCATTTCATTTTATCGACCCTAGTTAAATTACGTTTAAATTTATTATTGTTACTCTTTAAATAAAATACTGTTATATAATTATAATATATATTTCATTGTTTTATTATGGAATTCACCTTTTTGGCGTAGGCCTCTCCCAGTTTTAGTATATTAAACAGTAGATACTTAATTAACAGTTAGTTTCAATGCCCCTCTAGAAAAAGAAATGGGTTGTATTAGTTTGATCCGTTGAATTAAAATGTTTTTTTTCCGTTAAGTGTTTGTTAAGTTTGCCGAGAAGGTATTTAACTAATTCGTAAAGCTGTTTTTGGTCTATAAGCTATGAAAGCAGGGTTCACGACTGGTTAACGAATGCTTTATCAAATAATTTGACAAACTATATTATTTTCACCTCAACACCTCAACAAGGCTGGTTTTGCTGTTTAAATACAGTGAGCAAAATTCGATTTTGCTGCGAACGTGAGACAAATATATATTTTTTTACAATATAGAGGTGGTCGTAGTGTGGCACCACAAAGACGGCTGGGGGACCAATTTACTTGTCGTTTATTTTAACCATAATATTTGTCTTTTTAGTTTAAGGTTATATTTATGTTTTCGCTACTGAGATAAGAAGTTGTATATTGGTGTGCTATAGAGACCAAAGTTATTTACATCTGGTGCCTTTGAAATCCTCGCTGCACTCAGGATTATAACTTAGAATCCTTCGCTTGCGCGGGATTCAAAATCAAAACTGGCAGCAAAAACCAACTTTGCTCTCTTATACAAATTTTCATTTCGCACGAAGGCACATCCCGTCGCATTGTTAAAAATTGTAGTTAAAAGTCTAACCTTACCGAAATTGTTTATTAAGCCAATGTAACCTATGTAATATTTAATGGTTTAAGCTCAATTTGGGAAATAAAAGTTTGTAAAATGGTACGTTTGTCAGGCGTACTTTTGATCAAATAAACAGACCGCTTCACAACCACATCGATTTTTTATACTAAAGTAATGTAGGATTTAAAAAAAAAAGGTTTTAGGTTGGCAACACGCGTTTTCTAGCTCTTTGAAAATTTGTTGTAATGGCGGAAGACTGCACTTTTGTACTGAACTTTATTTAAAATTTAATTAAATACGTTTACGCTATTGAGGCCTATTATTTCCATCCCACAGTAATATAGTTAAACGAACGGATCTCTAAAAGTACTGGCTAAAGATTTGGTCTGATTGTCACGTAATCAGGTCCAGCGGTGATCTCGTCTTAAGGCATGTTTACACTGGCGCGATCAATCTCCATCAGACGTCGTTATTATCAGCGGTATCCGTCCTGCAGCATCAGGGAAGTGTAGAGGTGGCTTTACTTTATTTTGAACTAGGCTTTTCCTGTCCCTTGGGGCAAAGGGTGTAACGGATTTAAAGCTCCCTTCTCTCTGTATGTTCCGTCGGACTTTCATCACTTTGAAGCCGAAAATTTTATTCTTGATCCAAAAATTTGGCCGGATTTGATTAAATGGTGTGGGGATAAGACAACCGGTGAAAATACTAGCATAGAGGCATTCCATCTTAGTCCTCAGGGTTGGGATCGCACTTGAGGTCTTAGGATTATAGTCTTGAGAATTCAAATGTCTATGGGTCTCAGATTCCACTAACCATCAGGTGGCCTGAGTGCTCGTGTGCCCTCTCCTTAACATAAAAAAATTAAAAAAAAATCGAATTCAATTATAAATTATCGATTCAAATTGATTGATCTTATTTTTAACAATAAAATCAGCTCAGAATATGTTTTTATTAACTTTAAATTATATTTTTGAGTGCTGTAGTTGGCTTCTCAATAAATAAATTGTTAAAAACAATAATTATTGGTGAAGTTGTCCTGCTGATTCATTGCATTAGCGGGATATTTTTCCCTATAACCCGATGTGCCATAGGAGGAACATAATCAAGGCAATTCATTTTAAACAATATTTTAATCACCATAAAGTTCATTTTTACATTGAAGAGCAAAGATAACTGAACTTTATTTCGTTGCTAGTAGATTCAAATTCCCACTCACAAGAATCTGCCTATTTGTTGTATGGTGGGTCACGAGGTTAAATCTACTACTAAGCGGTAAATAACTGTCAGGTTTAAACTCAAAAAGTAAACTAATTTTGCGCTCTGCGAATTGTATCATGTAACGAACGTCGCTTCTACTCAAATTTCCACGTCGCCACTTCTTAATATTCCCTACTCAGGCGTGAGAACCACCTCAATCGTCCATCACGCACTATCACATGCGCTTGCGCTTATCTTAAAAAAAGCCGAGAACAAGAGTTATTGTGTTCGGTAGCGAAACGTGACGAAAATTGCACTTGAATTTCAAAGAAAGCTGCATAACACATTTTAAGCCGTAATATGAACTTTGTAACGTAGCAATAAGGGTGTTTATTTTTGTAACTCTGTACGATTCATACTTCAAAGGTTGACATTAGTCACCTACATTGGCTGAAACGTGATAAACATATGAATTTTTAGTGATTTCTCTGTGATGAATCACATGGAAAAAACAATTTTCCAGACAAGAAGAGGAAATTAAGTAGGTCATGGTCCCTTTTTACAAGTTAGAGGCTACTAGCGCTTTTGAAAAGAGACCATTTGAGAATGGAAAGGTTTTAATACTTAAGCGCCACTATTAAGTATAGAGCTTAAGCTTAAGCGCCACTATTAAGTACGGCGCTTAAGTTAAAGCGCCGCTATTAAGTATGGCGCTTAGGTGTTTTTGCCTTTCCACTATCACACTGTTGAGAAGCGCCGCAAGAAACTCAACAGTTAAGTAATTTTATTAAATAAGTTTCTGTAATTTCATAAAACATCTCGTGTTTTTCTGCGTAAAAAATCACTACCTACATAAGATAATTACATAAAAAGCATTGAAAACTTAGAAAGAAATGCTTGCTTATCATACAAACCTGGTTCCTGCAACCCTACCACGGTCTCCACTCCAGTAGTTTCCTGCCCTTCAGTTTACGTAACCCGTTAATTTCCACTTTCGTTCCTATATATCCCTCTGCAACTTTGGTGACTTTTTTAGAAACATTCTACTGAGGTGGAGTCTGTCAGACGTCATTTTTGATAAAACATAGAAAAAATACTAATGGGTCAATGATAAGTATTGTTTATTAAGTGTATAGCATGAATAGCACGATTATTAATTTTCATGTGGAATTTATAATAAGCATGTATATGGGCTTCTAAATAAAAAAAAATACATTAACTTGAATAAGGTAAAAAAAAGGAGTTTTTAACATAGGTTACTTTATAATGCCCCGAGTCTTTAGGAGAGGTTGCTGAGCGATACAGACCTATTTCACGCTATAAAGCGTCTTTTTTTGGCGGTGTCTGATAGATGTCACGTCAGTCGGAGAGGGATATTGTCGATAAAATGAAGAATTGTCGTATTGTGTATGTAATCGTGTATTCCTCAGGAATTCTATTTTTTTTTTCAAATTCTCTTTACATAACTATTCATTATAATTATGTAAATCAACTTTTAGACCTACACAACTTTGCTAGGTAACGCAGGAGACAAACGATCATGTTTTGTTAGAAAACGTATTTTATGTAAAAAAACATTATACCCTTTATAATCTGTTTTAAATCGTTTTCGCATATGAAAAAATTGCAAGCTCAGTTTAAATATAAATTGACGTGGAAGGTAACGCAGGAGACAAAAGTAGTGTGGGTAAAAAGTCTATATTATCAGTCCATATCTTATCAAATTCTTGGTCTAATATCGTATTTTATGTTTTACAAGTAGATATGAAATCGGTGAAAGTTTCAAACGCATACAGTTACTGAAATACATAATCTCGACGGTGACCCGTTCTCTAGTAGGAGTTAAACTGCTGGATGTGGCAGAATTGTATTTGGAGATGATAATTATTCAATTTTAGATTTTATACCTACTAAAAACCATCTAAGATAGCCACCAAATACTTGTTGTTTTTTGAGCTAGTGTGTTTGTTTGTAGTCACGGCGTCGAAATCCTACAATGAGCATGGTCCGGCATGTCCTTGCTCGGTTTTTATGTTCTTAGCCAACTAGTCTAATTTCAGATTTAGTTGGTTGTGGTTAATTCGAATTAATGGTTTTTCACACAACTTTTTGGTGGACAAAATGCCTATTCAGACATTTTATTCTCTACCAGCTAATAATAATGTGATAAATAATATAAGAGTAAAATACAACAAAACAATAAATAATTTCAGGTACAGTAAATAAATATCAAAATAATCATAAATATTATTAATTTGCGATATAATTGTTATTTCTTTGAACCTACAGTTTAAATGTTTTTCTTTACCTCCAAAATGGCAAATGTACAATACTTGAATTCCTTCTTATTTTAAAACGATTCTCATCCCCCGTGTGGTTGCCGAGTTAGAATAGTGCCACTCCATGTGTTCCCGTGGATGTCGTAAGATGCGATTTATTTAGTTTAAAGAATAAGGGCTTGTAGGGCTGTTAGGCATTAGGCTTGCAACCTTTTACTAATGCACAGGTAATGGAATTATAAACAAGTCCTTTTAGAGTGGTTGGTATTTCTGTAGCTCTGCCTACCCCACTCGGGGAATGATGGCGTGATGTTATGTATGTATATAATTCTCATCCAGTTTCCCTACATCATGCACGCACAAAGCTCCCATATGAATCTCCGGATTCACCATTCAACCGTCTGTCAACTAGATATAGCAATTACTCTTTTTAATGCCCCATTTGATCGGCGACGAGCACTCAGCAGTAACAAAAGACTAACTGTACGAAGGCTCTCCTCCACAAGGCTGTTTAGCTATGATTTATATTTTGTTTAATTTAAATTTCGTGCCGACATTACTTATATTATGCGCAAGAGCAAGAACTAGTCAGTGTGTGAACCAATTCGTACGTGCTGTGACCCGATTTTATTGCTCTTGTGTGTATTGAAAGAGTTGTTGGTATAATTACGCAATTACCAAACAAATGTGAGAGTTTGGCGAGGATTTGTATTTGTCTTCTGTAAAAAAGAATTGAGAAGCCAGTTATTGATATTTAGGAGATTAATTATTTTAAATGCACTTACACTTTTTAAGAGCTGATACAAAAAAAAAACCCGCAATTATATCTGTACCTATTCAAAGTTATCCATTGTTCACCAATGACGACCTTACCTCAAATTATGTGCTAAAACTGAAGTGCAAGTAAAATGTTTTTTACATTTATTGCATTTATTTGCAAACCCTACTGTGGGACATGACAGCTGGGTAAAAAATGTTGGAAGAGCTCATCTTCAATAAAAATAAGGAAATATTTTAGACATATTTTTATTAGAAACTGGTCATCTAACAAAATACGCCAAATGTTTGATGGACATTCAAGTCCCTAAAGAACCGTGATGCGGCAAAACGCCCACCTGTTGTCCTTGGCACATTCAGTACCAGACATCTAAAATTTAATACAAAATTGACTCAATTTTGGGTTCTTTGGTTTTAAGAGTAGAATACCATGTTTTGGCTTTTTAGACCATTAATTAAAGTGAAATTTATAGTCGTGTAGGGACAAATCGCTGTGGCGTTGGCAGTCAGGTGGTCAGCAAAAAAGTTGTTAGAGATTCGTCGATGATAAGAAGCGGTACGGTAGGCCGAAGACAGGGTTCCGAAAGCGAAACTTGAGTTATTGACAAACTTTTAAACATTTTGTAGTTTCGGTTGACGTTTTTACATTAATGTTTATTGTTTATGTTTATGTCACGGACGAGGATGTGATAAAATGTTGATAAATAGCTAGTTTTTAGTCTACGCTCCACTGCAAAGATTTATTTAATCATAGCAGGTATTAAATAAAATATGTAATTCATTAAAATTTAATGCTGTAAGACGCGTCTCCGTGTTTTTAAAACGAGAAATGGAACATTTTTACGTTGTAAACCGACGAGGTGCAAAACTCCTCCTACATACGATATCTCACGATTTCCCTTGTTAAGATTTTGTTTAAACATCGACATTACTTTGCTAATGCTACCCACTTGCACAATATTTTGGGCACGCACCTTTTTTAAACGCTAGGGCCATCTGGTTACCTTTTTTATACAAAAAGCAGACGCCTGACCCTTTCTTGCTTTTGTGCTGGCCCCGGTTTTTTCAACCCTAAAGAAGTAGACCCTCACAATATGTTGAATTAGCGTATTAGTCGACTCAAAGGGCCTGATGAAATTTCTGATTGAACCGACTAACCTTTTTTGTCTACCGTAATTCAACAATTATTGATTCCTTCAACAATTTTCGATTACCGCGAGCAATTATAGTCACCTGCATTTTGATATACTTTCGCGTTTTTTACACAAAGGTTTTTTTTCATCATACCTTCTTTCAAGTCTATGCAATCTGTCTCAATCGTCGGCGGAATTCGTCATTCGATTTTCAAAAGCGCGCCGACTGAAGAGCCAATCGAAGTCGTTGCGAATTAAAAAAATCGAATGAATGAATATATTATCGCGACGCGGATCTCTGTGTTTATTTTATTAAATATATTTCACAATGGCCAGTGTTGAATGCAGTGCGGGGGTTGAGATTTGGAATGCAGCCGAATGCAGTTCAAAGAAATTTGAATTTGAAAATGGAGTTTTATTCGGCGCGTATCGAATTCTGCAATGTAACACCGCAGAATATGATTTCAAAAGTACGAGTACTTATTTGATATATTTCGTGGCATAAAAGCCTTGTATAAAAAGAAAATACTATGAACCCGCCAAAATAACTGTGCATACGCAATCATATCGTTGAAGTCATGGTAAACTGAGAGTGAGAACTGTCAACTATAACTTCAACAATATTAGAATAGATAACGATTAAAAAGCAAGACGGATTAAAATAAAACATAAGTAGAGCCCCACAATCCAGTTTGGAACTCGAAAGTTTGGGAAAAATGTTAATTTGACAACTACGTCAATCAATATTTTATACTTTGTACCAGTTCTAGTATATACCTTTTATAAATGGATGCGTATAATTTCTTTTAACGTCTTTGTTGTTTGAAAAGCGTTCCTTTCTTCTTACCCTGGAGGCCTAGACAAGATGCATAACGCTAACGTTAGCGATTCTCGACCATTGACAAATTTGATGTTTGTATCCTTTCGACACGTATAAAATTGTATATTCTAATGTACTGATTGTTCTAAAATATTTTGCCTAACATCCTTTTAGACGAAAAATACAAAAACTCAGTCTAAAAGATTATAAAAGGCTAGATTATACAATAATTAAAAAAAAACATTCCAATCGTATAAACTGTTTTAGAGACTTCTTGAAATTTGTTATAAGCAACACGATAGACCGGTGACGTTAATCCTATAAATTTTGCCATTTTTCGATAATCGCTAACGTTAGCGTCATGCATCTTGTCTAGTTCTGTTGCCCTGGTGAAGTCTGAAAGGTGACTTGGCGCTGGATTGCATGCTGGCCCTTCGTGACTGACGGGCCATTCACCGCATTTATCGGGACGTTCCGTGCGCCACGCCCGGCAGTGCACGAAATACAACCGAGACTGGTGCGGGTTTATTTACAAATATTAAAATTATAAGATTCATTTTTAGGATAAACTTTTGCTGCCGATTAACGAGTCCTAATTGTTGGTTACAGCGTACAAAGAGCTGCGAAAACCCTGTTGTCCTTTCTGACTCTATAATTTTATTCTGGTTTGCCGCACCAACTGGACCGCGGCGACCACAGTCAGCCTCGATGTGACCCTAACTAGACCGGGCTCGTCTCACCCTAGACGCATGAGTAAGTATCACCGCGGCAGGACCACGCACGGACCGGTAACACGGCCCTCGCCGTTCCTCCTGGACCGCGGCGATCACATTCGGCCTCGATGTGACTCTAACTAGACTGGGCTAGTCTCACTGTAGACGCATAAGTAAGTATCACTGCTGCGACAGGACCACGCACGGACCGGTAGCGCGGCCCTTGCCGCTACTCCTGGACCGCGGCGATCACAATCGGCCTCAATTTGACTCTAACTAGACCGGGCTAGTCTCACCGTAGACGCATGGGTAAGTATCACTGCGATAGGACCACGCACGGACCGGTAGCACGGCCCTCGCCGCTCCTCCTAGACCGCGGCGATCACAATCGGTCTCGATGTGACTGTAACTAAACCGGGCTAGTCTCACCATAGACGCATGAGTAAGTATCACCGCGATAGGACTACGCACGGACCGGTAGCACGGCCCTCGCCGCTCTTCCTGGACCGCGGCGATCACAATCGGTCTCGATGTGACTGTAACTAAACCAGGCTAGTCTCACCGTAGACGTATAAGTAAGTATCACTGCGACAGGACCACCCACGGACCGGTAGGACGGCCCTCATCACTCCACCTGGACTGCGGCGATCACTGTCGGCCTCGATGTGACTCTAACTAGACCGGGCTAGTCTCACCGTAGACGTATAAGGAAGTATCACTGCAACAGGACCACCCACGGACCGGTAGGACGGCCCTCACCACTACTCCTGGACTGCGGCGATCACTGTCGGCCTCGATGTGACTCTCAGGCTAGTGATGCATAAGTAAGTATCACTGCGACAGGACCACGCACGGACCAGTAGCACCGTCCTCGCAGCTCCTCCTGGACCGCGGCGACAACAGTCGACCTCTATGTGACTCTTACTAGATCGGGTTAGTCTCACCGTGGTCGCGTGAGCGGGCATCACCGCGGCAGGACACGGGCCGGTGGCACGGCCGTCGCCGCCCCGCCTGGACCGCTGGCTACCGCAGTGTCGGCCCCGATGCTGACTTTATGAAATGAAGGAGCGCTTTTAGGCTTAAATAAAATTGTAATATTTTACATTTAATAAAATTGTAAAACATTTCCAAATATGTTTCAAATATCTGATCTTAAAAATAGCTTTAATACATAAGTAATAAAGCAATTTTTAAGATTCAGATTCAGATTCTATCTTACATTAAAACGTTTCATTATTACTGAAATTAATTCGCTAAAGAGCAAAAAATCTAGAAGTCTAACTATGTAAAACCAAAGAAGGCGGCTAGCTGCATCGTAATAAATAGTATAAGAATTATATATTTAATGTGTTCACCAACAGAACATAGAATGCTTCGACTACTCCATTGCAGTTAGCTACCTTCTTTGTTTTACGTCAGTGTATCCACGGTCTCATTCAAAACCTTTATTTTATAGCTAAGCAACCAGCACCTTTACGATATACACATATCTTAGACTTATACCAATAGAAAACCGAATGCCGTTCTATTTATGCGCTTTATGCCGCTAGAACACGCATCTCTGACACCATGACCTTCCATGAATCAGTTTGCTACTACGATAATAGTCTATTGCAAATTTTATCTTATTACGTTAATACCCTAAGGTACAAATTTCAATAAAAAAAGTGTTCAAATATATCCAACAAACAAAACTGAAAGTTGCTTTTCTTGAACATAAATGTAACATCGCAAACTTGTCCAATAAATTGTACATATACAATACCTAACCATTTTACAACCGTCAATGACCAACATTTCAAAAAACGGCATTGTTACAGAACACGTAAAATGTTGGTGGTTTAATTTTTCCCCCTTTTCCCCCTAGGGGTTGTCCGGGGCGGCGACGGCTCGGTCGTGACCCGTGGCCGCCCTTGCAGCCGCCCAGAAAGGGTAGTTAAGGTTATATGAAGATGGTTTCACAACACGTTATGTGGCTTACCCGCTTACGTAGGTAGCCTTCGATTCTTATAATAGACTTTGTTAAAGAGTCGGGAAATGTTGAGGTAGCTAAAGGTACGTTTATTTCGGTTGTTTTATGTTTTCCGAGAGGTATTTTTGTAAAATTACAGAATTCATTTTGCATAATGTTTTTTCAACATAATTAGAAGACATTGTCTTGACAATTTATTAAATACTGGCTTCTGCCCGCGACTTCGTCCGCGTGGAATCTCAAAAGGAAAAACATAACCCGATTTTGAAATACTCTTCATTGGTGATCCGCTCCTATTGACTTTAGCCTGATGATATATAGCCTATAGCCTTCCCCAATAAATGGGCCATCTAACGCTGAAAGAGTTCAAATCAGACCAGTAGTTCCTGAGATTAGCGCGTTTAAGCAAACAAACAAACACACTCTTCAGCTTTATAATATTAGTATTAGTAAGATTGACGAAAGAAATATACAGTGCTTATGTGAGTGGAAAGATCGGAAGGGGGCGCCCTAGGCGTACTTTTTTGAATCAAATGGAGGGAAATACTGGAAAATGGCCGAATCTTAAGTACCCGAAACCGACGTGCATGCATGACTCGATGTATGAATGTGAAAGAAGCGAAAGAGCTTGTGGAAAGAAGTGGTCTCTGCGTACCCCTCTGGGAAACAGGCGTGATTTATGTATGTATGTATGTAATATTACTATAGATTTATGGTGGTATATATATTAGGTATTATGAAAGACTTCATTGCAGAAGCTACATGTTACAAATTACAAGTGGAACTCTCTTTTTAGCCAAAGGAGTTAGAAAGAGACTTCTGCTTGTAATTTGAAGCTTTTTAAAACAGGACCCTGGTTATTCTACTGGATAAACCACATTGCTTTTGACATATGCCGTCGTAGAGATTTTAAATCTGCCGCTGTTAGATACTGTCAAGTAAACAAGATCTACCATAACGATTACAATACCATAAAATGTCTAAAGCAATATGGTTTTTCCATGTGGAACAGAGCCCCTGAGCCCCTGGGGGCCGAGTCAAGAAGCGTAAATGCTACCAATATTTCTGTTTTCTTTCGACTCGTTTTGACTCCATACATCGAGTAGGCATAAATTTGTCGACTTAGCCCTCAGAACAGTTTCAACATATTATAGAATATCTGCAAAAAGGTTTTTCCCGTGACTTACAAAAAGGGCTCGCATGGAACTTACAATACAGAAATAAATTAACGGCACCTAAAACTTAATCAAAAGCATATGGTTTACCCTATATGACCCATTGACCGTTTCCTTAACCCTTACTTCCTGCTCGTTATTTAACCCTTCACTTATAAAACGGTAAAAACTAACCACGTGCCGCCTACATTTAGTTTTTTATTCGAGGAGCTCAGAAAGCCCACCTGACAGGTAAAAGAAATCTTAGAAAAAATAAACAGTTTGATGAATTGTTTTTTTTTTTATTTAAATGCATACTCTTTCGTTTTATATAAACAACCAAATGAATTTAATACTTTTTAAACGCTATATTTTAAAGTTTATTTTATTACCTTGTTTTGACAAAAAATGTAGAAGAATGGAACTCTGACCCACCATAGAACGGTGGCAAAGTGAGTGTTTATGACACTTCTTACGACTTGAATTGCAACGTCAGTGTGACAGAGTTACATAGTGGGTCAGGAATTAATTGGGCTGCGCGTACCAGTAATGGCATCATGATTTCTCGAATACAACAAGAAGCATGAAAAATCTCTTAAGGCATCAAAGCATTGGTGACAACTTTACATCAAACCCTATAGCCAAGACGCGTTCGCTAACTAGCGTTTCTATTCGTACGGTTTTAAAACCTATCGAGTTACTGGTAGATCACGTGACAGTGACGCGATTGTTTTAAAAACAGAAACACTACTTAGCGAACGTATCTTGGTTATAGGCTCAGGTGATCCGCTAGATTCTTTGCCTCATCTACCGTAATAAAACTGGTCAAGTTTCGGTCTGAGTCACACAAAGGGTTCCGTACCAATTCCGTACAATATTAAAATCGAGCAAAGGCTGAAATAATCACGTTTCTTGTATATTTTATTATATTTGATTTAAAAAAAAAAATTCTATTGACATTATAATAACGGGAATAGAAAAATACACACTCTGTAAAAAACATCATCTTCTATCTATTATGGTTCATGATATAAAGCTCGCTGACGGACAGACAGACGGACGGATGGATGGACAGCGGAGGCTTAGTAATAGGGCACCCTTTAGGTACGGAACCCTAAAAACGAAGAATCGTCATTCCTTTACCTTTATATTCATAGCAATTTTATGTCCAGCTTGTTTTCGCTTCGCGCTAATAATCTCACTTTTTAGTAAATAATAATCTAAAAACAAACAGACAACTAAACAAGCTTGAAATGACATCTGAATGCATACCTTTCACTAGGCGAAATAATCAGCGGTCCCGTACTGCGATTTTGTATGATCTTGTGACCAATTTGCTCCGTCTATGTTCCGTACCTTGGTTACGGCGAGAACAGTGAAGGCTTTCTGGTGGATAGTTACACATTTTAAAATATGTTTTTCAAATTTACTAACGGGGCGCTAACTATGGGCCTTATAAGGAAGCTCAAAGTCACTCAGAGGGCTATGGAGAGAGCTATGCTCGGGGTTTCTCTGCGTGATAGAATCAGAAATGATGATATCCGCAGTAGAACTAAGGTTACCGACATAGCCCGAAGAATAGCTAAACTTAAGTGGCAGTGGGCGGGGCACATTGCTCGCAGGACTGATGACCGATGGAGTCAGAAGGTTCTTGAGTGGCGTCCACGGACCGGGAGACGAGCTGTAGGTAGGCCTCCAACAAGATGGAGCGACGACCTTGTAAAAATCGCGGGAACGCGGTGGATGTGAAAAGCACAGGACCGGTCTGAATGGAGAGCCTTGGGGGAGGCCTATGTCCAGCAGTGGACGTCTTTCGGCTGATATGATGAATTTACGAAAGATATTATGACATCTTTAGTCAACGTCTTAAATCATTTTGACTATTACTTCATCATCATCATCATTATCATTGTCATCATAATCTTGCCCATATCCCAATCATTCGTGATTGGTGCACGTCTTCTCTTCCAAAAATCTCTATCAGCCGTCATCTCAGTAATTCACTCCCTTGTTTTTCTCGCTATCCACTCATTACATCCATTCCAGGTCTCCCCATTCCACTATAGCCCTCCACTTTCATATTGAAAAGTCTTCTCATCGCATAGCTTTCATTCCTCCTAATAATATAACCATACCATGAAAATCTATTCTCTTCCAATTTTTCTCTCAATGGCGCCACTTTAAAACACTCGTTCCTTATCCTATCAATATTCGCATCAAAGTTAAAAAATGACTCGACGTACAGACGGTAAGATAAAAAAGTATATGCGTTGGTAAAATACGGCAAAGTAACAACTTCACCAAAATCAGGTTCATCATAGCTAGGACATAGGCCTTTCCCAAGGCTCTTCACAAGACCCTGCCCTCTGGTTTACACATCACGTTGCTTCCTGCAGGCGTAGGTAATCCAAAGATCTGCTACATTTTAAATATCTTCTTTTAAGTTCCAATTGTTATCCAAACCATAATCTACATGTAATATGGTGCTTATTCCTCCATTATTATTTTTCAATGTTCATAAACCTAATCCAAGATTCAATCCACCTCCGCAACATTACTTTCAGATGACCGATATGTTCGGTTGACATACGTTCGTCCAAATGACAATCATCATGCGTAATGATCTTAACGCTTTGCTGCCCCTCAAATTATCTAAGACCATTGCCCTGGTGCGCCGTGGCACATGACAGCTTACGGTGCGTTATGTCCAACACTTCCGCGTAATCTTCTCGTTGTTACGGTAGTTAATAGGGAACAGAATCACGCTTGTAGTTGGTCTTGGACTGAGTGATAGGAAAAAAGAAGAGGCCCTAACATAAATAGCTGATGAAAATTTGGATTAATTCTTAGCGCATCTCTTTCTTATGACACTAGTTCGAGAGAACCACAGTTATAACTCGAAAATGAAGAATGATTCTTGTACCTATTTCTGAATTTCAAAAAGTTTTTATCACAAGCAAGGCAGGATGTAGAAAAATTTGTAATGTAGTATTTATGAAAAGTCAAAGAAACTCGTGTAATGAACGTCATGATTTCATATAGAATAGATAAGATATCCTTGAAACAGTTAAGTTAGTGCTGCAGCGGTGATAGAGGAAAGTAATGAAATACAAGGGAAACAACGCAGACATAAGTGTTAGTGACTTCTTTGTCAAATAAAGAGATATTTTTTATGGCAAGGAGAGGGCCAGCAAGCACACAGGTAAGTGGTGGTAAGTAGAGACTGAGGCCAGATATCCATGGATATTTGCAGTGTTATGATTGCAAATGCGTTGCTAATCCTGAGATATTTTCATTCATCACTCCCTCAGAACCCCTCTTGTTTCTGTACTAGTGAGGAATAAAATCATACAATTTGTTGATTGTTTGGAATCATGCAAGCCTGGTAGAACTTTGCTATGGTAAAAAAGGAATCCTTATGGAAAGAATTCGGTGTCTATCTGTCTGTGTGTCTCAGCACTTTCTGAAGACAAAAGATTACGAAAAATTAACTTTTCTTTTTATTATTCAGCTTTGTCGTAAAATATGTTGGCACATCCAAACATCAATGCCTAACAGGGTGGTATTTTATTCATTTGTCACTTTTGTCATAAAATATAATGACAAATCCAAATATCTATGTCTATGAGAGTGGTATACCTGTAAAAACAGATGCAAAAAACGTGTTAATAAATTAATTAAACACCCTAAAGACAGGAAATGGGATAAATCAAACATGGCGCGTCAACACGGCGTTTCCTTTGACCATGTTAATGGGACGTTTATAGCGTTATCTGGTGAGATGAGACAAGCCACGATTGTCTCTTATCATCAGGTAAATATTCTACGACAGTTTACTTGGAGAATAAATGTGGGAAAGGTAGTAAGTTGGAATAGAGGGAAATGTTGTTACTCAGTCCGAAAACTACGATGCCGTGCTTCATTTGAAACAAACCAAATTTGTGTACATTTAGCTTATTGCTCTGTTAAAAAACAGTTGATTTAAAAGTTGTCATTTGTCATTTATTTAATCAGTATTCAAAAAAAGCCTTTACTGTCTAAACTTACATTGGATCCTTAAATAATATTCACTGGATTTTGCAATTATGAAATATCATCAAAATTCATGCTAACTTCAGTTGCACAAACTACCTACTTTACAATTGTATCAGTAAGTTGTCTTATCACACTTACGCCATACGTATTAATTCTATCTTGAAAATGTAATTTCTGTACTTACGACAATTTGTTCAAGGACAATAATTATGTTTATTCAAATACAGTATAAACCCGAAGACCTGTGTCCGTCCTGATTACGGCACAGATAACGTATTTATCTTGAGCCATTCTCTTGTTTGTCACCATATCACAGCATTTATACAGCTTTCATGTTTATTTCAACACCCAACACATAAAAGGACGTAACTGACGAATTTGTAACCGTTTTCACTACTTAACGGCGTAATAGTCGTTTACGACTTTTTACTTTTACAACTTAATTTTATTCTTGTTTGTGTAGACTTTGGTTGTAATTAGCATTGCGCAATGTATGTAAGATTTAACTTTTCTCATTGAAATGGTCTTAAAGAGGTGATACTGTTTTCCAGACTGTACGATAACCATGATGTAACATTTTGCTTTTAATTGACGTGTGAATACCGCTTTTTTTTTAAATAAATATTGTTATTTACCATTTTAGAAGTAAACCTCGTCATTTTAAAACGACGGCAAAATTAAATAAAATTTTCTTACTATGACTGCAGATATAAAGTGGATTATTACAATAAATTTGGATTTATAAAAACATCTACCGCCGATCTAAAATCCAATCAATCTGATAGCCAGAATCGCAAAACTAGCACAAAAACATCACAAAACAATAATAAACATTAATTCGGCACGGGCAGCAGCCAAATTGTATTTATCAAACATAATTTATGTGCACCATTGTCTGTCGGAAACGGAGGCAAGAACGGTAATCGGTATCGAAAAAATGCAATAAAACAACCCCACGGTCAGTCAACCATTAGCAGTCAACCGTGGGTGATACCATAAAACTGAGTAATTATTATTCATGATTTTTTGCTCTGAATCCATCTATCAATTGTAATCTGCGACGTTCGTATTGAACGCGATTACTGATCGAAGCTGTGGAGAAGATTCAATATTATAAGTATTTTTTATCGACGTATAATGTTTAAGAAATCTAATATAAAGTAAAATAACATTAGTTAATATTGTGAATAAGAACTTATTAGCGCTTATTTTTGTGAGAGCCCGATGGAACAATACATAAGCCTCCATTTCCATCAGTCGGGTTAAAATAGAAAACAGCCGTTAACTAGATTTTTACCTGTCTTATCTGCTAAAAAGTTTTCGTATCATAATAAATATTATGCTTTTTGGTTTTCCAAATTGATATTTTCATAAAAATGGTTTTTCGGTTACACCCTGATCTTGCACGTGAACTGATGATGAATAAACGAAAATTACATTTAGCTTTTGTGTGATCTATTGTATTATTATTTACTCCAGGTTAAAGTATTATACATATAAACCTTTCTCTTGAATCACTCTATCTATAAAAAAACCGCATTTAAATCCGTTAGAGATCTAAGCATACATAGGGACAGACAGACAGCGGGAAGCGACTTTGTTTTATACTATGTTCTGATCAGAAACATTTTATTTCACCACGAGCAGTTTGGATTTTTAAACTTAAAAAAACGTGGTATAAAAAATAACTTCAATACAAAATTTGGGGCTCTATTCTAATTGGTTTCTGCCCATATAACTTATATCGTAATCATGTTGTTAACATTATAGCAGCTCTTACTGCCGTGAGAACAAAAACGTCAATAATAATTATGATTTCAATACAAATAAGATGGGCTCAAGCAAAAGTGTAGTAGAAACGTTTATCTTCTTAGATATTTATGTGGTAAAATTTATATCAAATTTACTACATCTGGAAAATATTTTCGTAAAGTCTTTTTTATATTTGTTATGATATCGACTCCATCCCACCCGACTCGTCCCCCGGTTGAAAGTTCGCGTGGGGCACACGACGGTCAGCCGCGGCTGGCACGGCCTGGGACCAGCTCTAACCATGTCTAATATACACTACCGACTTTAACTCAAGGGCATAAGAGCTTATATTAGAAAGTGTTATTATCACGGGGTGGGTACAGACTGTGAAAATGTCGGATCAATCAAAGTATGGCACGTTGGTGTATGAATAACACGAAGTGAATTTAGATGATAAAACTAAAAATAATGATAGTTATTCGGAGATTATTTTTTTCATCCGAAATCAAGGATTTAATTCAAACCGTTGTTGTGTAAGTTATCAATCGATAAATTATTAAGACTAATTCTCGTTACACAGTGTATTGTTTTACTTTTACTATCTATAAATTAGCTTTACAAGATGTAATAGGTGTCGGCATAAGCAAAATCCTTGTAATACCTACTAGCAAAAATAATGTCTTTATTTTGTTACACTTTTACTTTTAAGAAACGGTAGAATATCTGGGCAAGGTAGGTACATAAATTGCACCTTTGACGAAGTTGCTCTAACAATGTCACAAAAAAAAACTGGTTTAGTGGTGGAAGGGATTTGTACAAGGTCCATCCGGATTGCAACCACTTTATCCTTTAACCTACCTCCAAGAAAGTGTTGGCATTGTTGTGTTTCGGAGTGGGGTAAGATAACCGGTAAAATTACTAGCCTAGAACCATATGTCATACATAGTCCTAATGGTTGGCAATGAATTCAGTTCATAGTTCATAGTGTTTTATTTCAATTTAACAATAAATGCATTGTGTTTGAAATATAGCAATACTTATGACTAGATTAGGTAGATACCTAAATGAAAAATTTCTGCCAATTATAATACTTATATCATACATTAATATTTCAGCCAAGTTCAATTTCGTTGCTTAAGATTACAGTCTTGAGGATGTAATGATGTAATGGGTCTCAGATCCCATGTACCTACCGCCAGGCATCCTGCATGCTCGTTTCCCTAATCCTTGCCAAAAAAAAAACTTAATCAATTCGAATGTCATGAAGCTATAATAATGCTTTCTTTGTCTGTTTTTTTTGTACGCTGTATAGGCAATAAACACTTTAATTATAATGAAATACATGCATAACGTCACGCCTTCATTCCCAGAGTGGGGTAGGCAGAGCTACAGAAATACCATCAACTTTAAACTTGTTAATAATTCTGTAACCACATTTTGCACAGTCAGGCTAAGAGGTTTACCAGTGTATTAGTGACAGGTTGCAAGCCCATCGCCTAATAGTACTACTTACAAGCCTTTATTCCCTTACCCCCTTACTTATGAACGTGAAATAAGCTTGGAATAGTTTATGCCATGCTTTGTCACTTTCTGTCAGATGCAAATGTCACAATTACAGATAAGGACAAAGCATGGCATAAACTATTCCAAGCTTATTCCACGTTCATAAGTAAGGGGGTAAGTCACCTCTTACAATATCCACGGGAAGACATGGAGTGGCACTATTCTAACCCGGCAACCACACCATAATTATAATGATGATAGGCACAATTAATAATAAAAGTAAAAACACTCATTACCTTCTTCCTTTTATTAACACATTTTCGTCAAATCCGTACTGGAGTACCTAAATAGCGTCAATAGCAAACTTATTAATTGCGTTAGAATATTTACAAATTCTCTCTATTGATCGGTGCTTAGATTTCTGAATTCCTTACCAAATGGGCTCAACAAACGCGTCATTGGCACTCAACATCTTAGGCAAGGACTGTCCATCACACTTAGACGTCAAAGTTTTGAATCCGTGAACCAATTCAAGAATTAAACTCTTAATGTAATCACTCAATTCATTCTGACACTTTTGATTTACCTACAATTCATAAGTATTTTGTTAAATGATTTTATTTAAATATTTGAATAGGTAATGTTATTAAAGTAATAAGTTAGCCAATTATTTTTGTCGATAAACTACTACAACGATCAAAACATATTTAACACAGCTTGGTTTGGAATAGAAGGCATTTAATAAATTCATTTACAAAGGTTTTTTTTAATATATTTTTATAATAACGAAAACAAAGGTCGTAGGTATAATTAACTTTATAAATAGCCTAAAAACATTTGTTATTAAGCTATATTTTACTACCATCAAAAGTTAAAAAAAATGCTATCGCCAGCTTAGGTTTTTTTTAAAGTTTTTGATATTAAAACGTTTTTATTCTTAATTTAGTACCAAATAATAATTTAATAAGTTTAATACTACGTTATTTTAACAAGGACAAAATTTAGTGAAAAATTATTATAAGCAACATAATATTTGTGCTATTTACGCTACAACCATTAATTCATAATATTTGATATTGAAAGAATGCATTATCGCCTAGGCCTACTTACGTACACTTTGTCCTATACCCTATACATTTTAATATCTACACTCTAAAAAAACGCAACCGCTTTCGTTATCATACGCTGTAAACAAACTGGTAGGTGACCAGTCATCCATCTAATTTACATGGCTATCAGCGAACAAGTTGCCCATTGTCGTTTAACACCGTTCTCATAGAAAAACTACCGGAAAACCCGATAAACGACAACCTTAAAACAACCTTACACTACCAACTTTAAGTCTGAAATTCGTTTACTAAATCATAGAAAACAATAAAAAAACTTCATACTATTTTGAACCTTACGCAATTGCAACATAGTTTAAATTGAAAAGGTTCATTGGTTAAACAGTTGCTAACAATAAAGCACCTTATATACGCCCGCACGTCCTCTTTAGATAAGATAAAGGCCAGTGAAATGAAAAGGCGACACCAATGCGAGCTAATGATACTGATACCGGTACCGGTAACCGGTATGTCGACCGGTAATTAATTTACCTGATAAAATACCGGTTGGCTGTGCTGATAACCATTTTAGTAGACTATGTATTGAGCAACTGCGTTCAGGCCGAAAATAAGTAAATAAATCAATTAGTGAGGACCAACTCACACGATTGGCGTCTCGTCCAAAACTGAGCTCTAGGCAACAACGACAAAAACTACTTACCTATATGTATACTTGTATATTTAGAGTTCGTTAAGTTGGGAGCGTCGGTGGCCTAGTGGCTTAGGGGGTCGCCTCGTGATCGTAAGGTACAGAGTTCGAACCCCTTCGGACACCATGTAACAATTACTAATTCCAACTTAAGTAACTAACGGTGAAGGAAAAATATCGTGAGGAAACCTGCACTTTCGAAAAGCTGAGTATGTAAGAGGGTAACTGCAACAGTATCCTAAAGTGTATCTGAAAGGGCCTATCTTTAAGATAAAGAGATAGAGTTATTTATACATAGATTGAACACCTCCAAGAGTCACAAACACTCACTCACGCTAGTTGTGCTTCTCAAACAAATATTTGCAATAACTGAATCAACCCGGGACCGCTAGCTTCGAAGGCGGTCACTACTCACTATAAACAAACCGCTTAGGTGACTTTTCTGTCGTATGAAGAACTACGAACTGAACTAGACTATACTACTTATTATTCATACAAGTGGAACTCGTTAAAATTATACTATACTTATTTCATTGCCCGCGACTCCGTCCGCGTAGAAAAATAAAATATAGCTTATGTTACTCCGTGATAATACTGGTGAAAGAAGTGTGAAAATCGGTCAAATACACTAAAAAAAACTTGGTCGCGTCTTGATTCCAAACGAGCCTAACAAGACACCAGGGCCCCTATTCAGATGCGATAAAACGATATCGTGTTTGACACGTTTAAGAATCGTTTATGTCACAGTCGCCATTATTGTAAATGACATAAGAGCTATCAAAACGTTGACAGTACGGAAACACGTCAAATACGTTATAACGCAGTTGAATAGAGGCCCAGGGCTAGGATTCTGCACGGTAATAACGATATCGTCTTTGACGTGTTTCTGTATGGTCAACGTTTTGATAACTCTTATATCATTTACAATAATGGCGATTGTGACATAAACGATTCTTAAACGTGTCAAACACGATATCGTTTTATACATCAACTAAGATCGCTAAAGAACTTGCTGTTGGTATTATCAGCTTTGGTTGATATATCTAATATCATGATTATTGTATTCATTTTATGTCAACTAAGAGAAAATCTCTCTTAGTTGGCTCTCATTTTTTTAGGGTCCCGTAGTCAAACTAGGAACCGTTAATAGTTTCGCCATGTCCGTCCGTCCGTCCGTCCGCAGCCTAGCGCAGAGACTCTTAGTACTAGAAAGCTGTAATTTGGCATGAATATACATATTAGCCACGCCAACAAAGTGGTATAATGAAAATGTAAATTAAAAAAAAATATGGGTACCTTCCCTACACGTAACGTTGGGGTGTATTTTTTTTCTTGTCTAATCCATAGTGTGTGGTGTCGTTGGATAAGTCTTTGAAAAATAATGGGTTTGTGAAAACAATTAATCGATCAAGGGATCATCAAGGGATACAATTACTAACAATGTAAAAAATCTTAAACGAAAGCGCATACAACGAATTTAAAAGAAAAGATATCACGAGTAAATTAGACATCATTGGTTCTTGAGATACAGGCGGTTAAAGTGTTTAAACCTACTAAAATCATCTAAGACGGTTTACCAAATGACTTTAAATAGAAAATCAGTTATTACTTGTTGATTGTTTGTTTGTAGTAAGTACTTAACGGCTTCAGAACCCTACACTGAGCATGGTCCGACATGCTCTTGCCCAGTTCTCATCGAAGTTTTTGAGTTTATTCGTTACAAACATACAAAAATGGGTAGATCTCACTATTCCCATTTCCCATTGCAGTGGTAATACTGAGACTGCACTTTTTTCAAATCAGTCTCACTATTCCCATTGAATTACGAAACGCCGAATGGTAATAGCGAGACTTATGTTCTCCTACTAAATGTCTCATTATTCCCATTTTCAGCGGGTTTTTTTTAATTTGTGATCAAAGATGAATATATCATTTAAGATATTTCTCATATGAGAAATGGATACGTCATTGAAAATCATTCAAGACAATAATAAAGAGGTCATAATATCCGAGCGTTTATATAAACGCAATGGGGATAGTGATACAAGTAGTATCACTATTACCATCAATGGGAAAGCTCAATGGGAACAGTGAGATCTACCCACAAAAATACAAATCTTTCCTCTTTATGTTAGTGTAGACTACACTGCTACACTGATCTTTGGTCTTCTGACTTAGTCCAAAATGCGGAGGTTAATTGGCCATGTCATTTTCATAGTTCAAGACACTGTTGAGCCACGAACCAGCGTACGTCGCGGTTCCCAGAACCGTCGGACTGAAGATTACATAATGATCCCTTTGGATGCCACACGCGGGATAGGGATGCGCTGACGTGCTGTTGCTTATAATGTTACATCATATTTTACCATCCTTTACTATTTTTTTTTTA
Source organism: Acleris holmiana (assembly GCA_949316455.1). Taxonomy (NCBI): domain Eukaryota; kingdom Metazoa; phylum Arthropoda; class Insecta; order Lepidoptera; family Tortricidae; genus Acleris; species Acleris holmiana. The sequence continues at coordinate 12,909,768 of OX438776.1, read as the reverse complement.
AATTCTAGGATATTAATGTCAACTCTAATGTAAATAGCCTTAAGAAGCCTTTAAAGAACAATTTAATGGTTTATTTACAACAAAAGCGAACGAACGAGTTCGTGCACCGGCTTTTATCCATGTTGGTGGCGCCACAACTAATTTTCTATTTCATGTAATGTGGTGCCGTCTTAGATGATTTTATTAAGTATAAACACTTTAATCGCCTGTATGTCAAGAACCAATGATGTCAACTTATTTGTGACAGTTTTTCTTTTAAATGATATTTCTTTTCATTGAAGATATTTTTCAGATTTATAGTATTTGTAGTTTTGGCTGTTAATCGAAACCCGCAATATTAAAGAAAGACCTATCCAACGACACCCCACATTATAGGGTACACGTGAAATATAAAACATCCCCACGTTACGTGAGATGTACACTAAAAAAAGATTTTTTCAAGATTTTATTTTACCATTTTGTTGGCGTGACTAATATGTATTCAAAATTGTAGCTTTCTAGTATTAAGAGTCTCTAAGCTAGGCTGCGGACGGACAGACGGACAGACATGGCAAAACTAGTTTGACTACGGACCCTAAAAACACCCACGTTCCCACCTCCCTTCCTTATCCCGTGGCTAATTGCAAATTGCGCTGACGCACGCGCTAATGTGTCATAATATATCGAACGGCCACGTGAGCGTGAGCACGACCGTCATTACGAGGGACCTGGCTGACCCGGGGCCGATTTGAATAACAGTCGCGGGAGTCCGGCGCGGATCGGAACGGCTGAGGATATCTGGTGGAAACTATGTTCAAGAAAAATGTAGCTAAAAGTTGCCTATGTAAGACAATTTGGGGCTATATTGTTGTTTGTGTTGAACCATATGAATATTATGGGTTGCTAATGGTTGTTTGTATGAATTCACTTGACTGTGTTAGAACGTTAAAAAGTAGAAAAAAAATACAAATGTTAAATCGTGAGTTTTTGTTTGGTTTCTGAGCTAGTAAAAATTGTAATGTTAGTTTAAAATTGATTAACCTATTTTTTTCAAACAGAAAATTATAATAAATAAGAAAAGCAAGATTAGTTAAAGCGAATTGGCATAGATGATCTCTTTCAAAAACCGCTGATTTACTTAACTGTTGCCTGCCTAACTCGTATTGTAAACGGTGGCAATGAACCAAAAATAGAATACCTAGTATTTATACAACTTTTTTTATTTAATCTGGTCCATGCAAGGTTATGTCGTAATATTTCTATGTAATAAACACATAATTATATAAAACGAACAGCTGCAGCTAGTATTTTATATTCGTAACACCATACGTGCTCGACATCAAAGCGGTACCATTCCTCAAATTTTTGATAAAACCAATATTTGCATAAATTTGATACAACACATTACAGGGGCTACTGCGTTCCTTTGGCGGCGCACGTTACGTTTTAACACAAAGAAAACCAACAGATTCATCATCTTGAGATGTTGCATGAAATTTAACACTGTTATTCTGGTTTAGGCAAAATTTAATACCATTATTTGGCCAAGAATTGTTAAAACTCGCGTTTTGCCCGGCCACTAGACAAACACGGGTGCTAGCTTTGGGCGAAATTCTTCGCGCTTCGTTTACCGCAGTGAAAGGACTTTTGAATTAGAAACCAAGTAAAAAAAACACGTTTAAAACGGGAATCGTTTAATTTTGAACTTAAACTCAAACCCTCAAGAGCTAATACGGGGTTTGTCCATTGACAAATAAGGAATGATGTAGATAAAAAATATTAATCACGTTAACGCTGTACGGTAGCCGAATTATTTGTGGGCGGTTTACCTTCCTTTAGAATCTGACCCGAACGTGATGCGGGCGGACCTGGGTAGCAAAAAAAACGGTTAAAAAATATCGATGATGCAGAAATAAAACTCGCTCAAGTATACATCTGAGCCTACTAGGACGACAATTGCCACACTTTTTTGCGTTGGGGACGTTTCATATAGTATGGACATTTACTAAAAATAATTATGAACCGGGGGTCAACCGGGGCAAATGTGTGTATATGGGGTAAATAAATAATTTTAAGATTTAAAGAATTTCAATGTTTTTACACTACTTTTGCCCCTCTTATAGATGCCTAAAGTACTATTAAAGGGCGTAAAAATAAAGTATTGTATTCCTTTAAAATCTTTTGAAGACTCATTTACCCCATAGACGCAAAAAATAATAAAAATATCTAAAATAAATAAAAGGAAAATGTCACAAAAAATTGCATAGTCTGAATTGGAACTCTAGGCTCGTCATTATATTTTCTTATCTTATCTTACAGGGTGGCCCCTACTTAAGTAAGAAAAGTTCATTGTTACATGGTGACCACGGGGGTTCGAACTAGGCTCGTAATAGGTACTAGTTATGGTTACTAGACAACGATATGCACATTTACATAGAGAAATACTAAATATAAAACATCCAAGACTCAGGAATCAATTCAACACTAGCGCTCATTTCACAAAAAAAACCGGGCAAGAGCATATTGGACCATGATCAGTGTAGGGTTCCGAAGCCGTTAAGTACTACAAACATAAAAATCAATAAGTATAAACTAATTTTATATTTAAAGTCAATTGGTGCCAAAAGATGATTTTAGTAAGTATAAACACTTTAATCGCCTGTATCTCAAGAACCAATGATGTCATGATAGTTTTCCTTTAAAATTGGTTATATGTCCTTTCATTTAAGGTTTTTTTTGATTTTTAGCATTTGTAGTTTTAGGGGGGGGCGGCGCTTTAAAGCTTAATATTTTAAAAATGGTTTGCTTAATCGAAGAACTGTTTTTACAACCCCGTAATATTTTTGAAATACCTATGCAATGACACCCCACCCTATATGATAGACGAGAAAAAAAATACATCCCCACGTTTCGTGTAGGGGAGGTATACTAAAACAAAATATTTTTTCTTTTTATTGTACCACTTTGTTGGCGTTACTAATATGCATATTCATGCCAAATTGCAGCTTTCTAGTACTAATAGTCTTTGCACTAGGCTGCGGACGAAAGGACGGACGGACGGACATGGCGAAACTATAAGGGTTCCTAGTTTGACTACGGAACCCTAAAAAACCCATATCAGGAGTCAAACCTGGGACCGCTAGCTCCCTAAATTGTAAGTGGGCGTTTTCCAAAAAAAGTGTACATAGTTAAAGGCAAAATAAAAAAATAAAAAAAACCATTTCATCACGAAAATTAACGTACCTAAATGTATGGCTAATATACTTTGTCCTCAACGATATACACTTTTTTTGGAAAACGCCCAGGTAGAGGGTCACTACCAACTAGGCTAAACGCGTTGTCAAAATACAAAAATACGGCATGTCTGCATTGCCGGTTTTATAATATGAAACAAATTAATATCTTAAACAAATATTTTTACTTAGCCAACAGCAATGTTTCACATTTTAACAACGTAGGTAGGTATACGACCGTGAATATCTTTAGCATATTTATTGCAGGTGTATACACAAAGAATCTTTAATTACTCTCACTCAATATGATGAGAATTGTTACCAAAAAATATATTATTATTTAAAAAGCATTACTTTAACTAAAATAACATTTATCTTTATTATTTTTCCAAAGAAAACCCAAGTAATTCTCCGTTGCGTTATCAACGCAAGTACAATCATGCAAACAACTGCCTAAAGCCACTCGAGAGCAAAAGGCAACACGTGTCGATGTGGCTTAATCCGCGGCTTTGCGTTATAATCCGACCACCGGCGAACATGCGACCACCATTATTACACCAACACAAACCAAAAACGACGTAACTCACGTCCCATACCTCTAAAATTATTACTTTTTACGCCGTGGTGTATAAACGCACGCAATCCAAAATGGCCTAACTCAGTTTAAGGCGTAATAAATCTTGCGACTTTTTTCTTCCGCGTCGCGATAGTAACACTATTATTATTATAAAATAGAACACATAGGTGCTCTGATTATATTGCACCGTAAAATCGAGACCACCTACGGGACTCTTTTTTGCAAAACGCTTTTCGATGCGAATGTAATGATGCGTTCGTGGATTTTGCCAGGTTTTGGTGTTTAGGCCTTTTGTGAGGAGTGCGAATGCTTGATCCAGATGGACGACATAATCGTGAGGCTGACCTATTTGTTACCGCACAATAGCTATTCTGTCACATTAGTAATTCTATTTTTATTAACGTTGGACCGTGCAGTGAGGCGCGACGATGTAACTTCGAGTAAGTAACTGATGTATGAGTAGGTGCAATTCATTATAGCATTATTTAATAATGATTTGACCCTTTTATTGTAATGTTCGCAAGCTTAAGGTAATTTCACATTTTAAATTGAAGTTCAATCCTACCCCTACTTGCAGCTCTGTCCTTATTTGCGGCTATACCATCTTGCTTCTACATTTACAACATACTGTTGACATTAAAGTCTCTTACTGTCACTCAATAAGAGTTACTATAAAGACAATGATATAATAAAGAAGACGATAAGCTAAAACAAATACTAACAATCCGTCGCCCGATGTTTGGCCAGTTCATCGTACGAGTATCAGAAGACAGACCAGTATCAGTATCACATAAGGAACCATACATTTATTTACAGAATTTGGACTTTCTGGCAGCCAGATAGACTTGGGATTGTCTGTACAGTCTTAGTTTGTGGCAGCCTTAAATCCTCGGCAGAAGGCTGCAAAGAGCGTGCTTGGTGCAAAAAATCATTAAAAATGAGATTTCTTAATCAAATAAATGAAAGAACCTACTAATACATTTATAGCAAAAATCAGTTATTACATCAGTTCCATCATATCGCTAATGACGAGACGCTTGTAATGCGTGTGCGCTCGTCCGAGACGATGCGTATTGATGATGCGCGGACAGACCGACGATTAGCTTCCATCTGTTATGGTCCCTCAGGAAATTCAATCAAATTGTCATGGAACTTGTTGGATATTATTTTATTTGCATGATTGTGAGAGGTTAGACATTTGCCACAGAGTTTACAAGGTTGAGTTGGTGGATTGACCGATTCAGTAACAATTTTTTTCAAAGAATTCTATTTTTTTTTTTTTTTTTTAAGGTAAGTTTTATGCAAAGGATGGACCGTAGAGATATTAGTAGCCCTAGACAAGATGCGTTCCGCAAACGTTATCGAGGAAAGATTTGTATGTTTGTAACAAATTAACTCGAAAAGTTCAAAACTGATTTAAAAAATTCTTTCACCATTACAATAGGCTACTTGCCTCATATTAAATTTGGCTTAATAAATTAATATTTTCTGTAGTATTAGACTTAAGAAACCAATATTTATCGATTTCAGATATTAAAAGTGTAAGATGGCTACGTATTTTTTATTTAAAAATTGTTCATTTTTATTTTTTATTTTGAACTCTGAAAACGCTGTCGGACTTGTTGTGACGTCATAGGACTCTAAGCAAACTTCATGTCGGTTCTTATACGAGTGAAATTCGCAATGGTATATTCTGTAAGTATTCTGTGCTGTGAAATGACATTGACATTTATGACTCATGGACTTCACTCTGAGGTTGTGTTATGATCGTAGTCGTTTTAACATTAGTAAAAACCTAATCTGTGTATTATTGTTACTGCTTTCTAGTTTTATTGATAAGAGCAATCATGGATGTTGGATTCGTGAATGCAGATAGCACAAACTTACCAAGAATCGACACATTGATGGTCGGTATTTTTTTTGCCTTGAATCCAGATTTCTGCTCTGCCGAGCTTATTATTATTGAAGATAAAAGTTTCTGCAGAAACTGAATAACTTATCAAGTAAATACTAACATCAAAGTGATCTTCGCAAAAAAAAACAAAAATTGTTTCAGTCGATAAAGTCAGGATCCTTTTTAGCAAGTTTTAGCCATGTATTTCGCATATTTATTTCACTGGGCATTCTAATCCATAATTTCCCTGGGGTCGTAATTGATGTGTTCTTGCATTTTCGGAATATACAATAACGTTAATTACTATATTTTCCATTTAAACTGGTGGCAGTCATGGTTTTTATTAATAAAAGTATAGAGGTTTCGAAAATGATAAATTGTTTATCTATATGCCAAATGCTCTCGTCAAATGTCAAATGTTTGTTTTCGGCCCGTATGACGTCACAGCACAGATAATCTATAGACTAATATGGCTGTAAGCGCTTTCGCCTGTTAACGAAAACTAAACTTTTAAAATAAAGTTTTGCGGTTTTGTAGGTCCTAAAAAAATATGGGAATATTTTTTTTCATCTAATCGGACAATAATTAATAACTTGAGACCTACTTTAAAACAGAGTCAACTAGCCTATTCTGCATTATCACAGAGTAACATAGGCAATATTTTATTTTTCTACGCAGACGGATTTGCGGGCAACAGCAAGTCGAAAATACACAGGATTGACGTAAGCTGCAGGACGGTCGCGTCGACCGCTTACAATTTACGTAAAAGAGCGATTCGACAGTTCTCTAAAATCGATTACGTTAGCGTTATGCATCTTGCCTAGGATCTTACCGAAAGTGGGAGTCATCTCTATGTCGGGGGTTTTTATTATGTTAAAATGATATTATAAGGCAAACGAGAAAGCGGGTTACCTGATGGTAAGTGACTCCAAAGGTAAGGATAATGGTAAATCCTTTTGTCGATGTCTGAATAATTACATCCTTTACCTTAATAATCTGCCATCGGCACTTTTCAAGAGGAAGTCACTACTAAGAAGACACTCAACAGTTGGACGTATGAACTGAAAGTACCAATTTCCAAGTAACAAATACTACAGTAACTTACTAAAATCAACTATGTGCTCTTATTGTGCATGATTAAATTAAAAATGTAGGTATTTAAATACATGTAAAGAAAAGGTTTTTTACATTACCTATAACTTTGAGTGAGGTATCATTGGATAGCTCTTAGAAAATCATTAAGTACGTGTTATTATAATTTTTGATATTTGGGTGATCTTTTGATTCCGCTAACCTTCGGGGAGGAAAGAAGTCCGGCGTTTGATTTTGAATCATTCTGTTCACTGTTTTACTCTACTCACTTGACATTAGCGAAATCACTGCGGAATATCGCGGTGGACCGCCATTAGTATAAAAAGAAAAAGGGTGACCATGTAGGACATAACATAGAACTGGAAAACTCAAATTTTCTCTACATTCGCCTGCCAACAGCCAAAAAAATAAGTTATAAAAATGAAAAAATATCTTAAATTTAAGCGCATAATTACAACTAGTTTAAAAGAAAACTTATCACGACTAAGTAGACTTGATTAGTTCTTGAGACACTGGCAACTAAACTGTTTTTACCTACAAAATATCATCTAAGACAGCACCAAAAAACTTTAAATTGAAATTATTTGGTGATACTTGTGGTTTTTCGAGATCGTTTTTTGTGTTTGTAAAAAAGGCGTCGGAACCCTATACGAAGTAGGGTCCAACGTGTTCTTGCCCGGTTTTATTTTTTATATAACCATACCTAAATATCTGGAAGCAAACTCAATATTCATGTAAGAAACGTCTAGGCATTATCAACAACCATATTAATAAGTAGGTACATTTGAAACCTGTCACGCCCGAGTCGCTCGCCGTGTGCCCGATCCATAGCTAATGCGTAAACATATCCTTGTGTAAGTTGGTAAGCTGAAAACAGCACAATCAATAGGTTTAAAAGGATTGTGAAGCGCGTAGCTGTCAAAAATTATCCATACAAATTCAGCTCCGGGCGATAAGGTTTTTCACCCCCTAAATCTAATTGGATTTCCAAGATTTTTGAATGCGTTGTAGATATTATGAAAATCTAGGTTTGTACGTTTCCGCTCTTGTTTTATTTTTATTTTTTTCTTTGCTATATATATTTTCTTGGAAAGGAAAACGTACAGACCTAGTTTTTCATAATATCTACAACATATTCAAAAATTGGGCAACGTTATCTCATTTTTTTGCTTCACAGTCCTTCAAATTTATGTAGATGTATTAAGAACGATTACAGGAACTACTCTTGCATTCATTTCATAGAACGTATCACTTCGCAGAATTTTTATTTCCCAGGCCTTTTTAGGCTTTAGGATCTCTATCTAGACTTTGCAGTTTAGATTTCGTGATAGTCATAAGTCTTACCCAAACTAACTGAGATTATTATATTCGAAATAACCTGAAAACAACAGGGTTTCAGCATGAAATAGCTTTCGATGAAGTAAATATCGGTGAAACGTTCTGTGAAACGAGTGTCAGTAAAACAAGGGGACATCCAATTAAAGTGCCCTTAGTGTAAGTTGGTAATGCAGAAAACGGCTGGAATGCGTTTGCCTTTCTCGTATGGACGCAAACACGTTTGAGAAGGTTTACATAGACTCACGGCTTAGTGCTATTGACGATTCGCGCTCATCATACAAATATCTGCCCTTACCGGGATTTGAACCCAGGCCCGCTGGCTTCGGAGCCAGGGTCACTCCCAACTAGGCCACCGTATGGTGGATTTGTGGGATGAGTTAGTAATTTGTTCGAATGTGCAAGTTTCATCACCACAAGAGCAACGGGTTAGTTGGTACATGGTGACCGCGGGGGTTCGAACCGAACTCTTGCGATCACGAGTCAACTTACTAAGCCACTAGGTCACTGACGCTGACGCTCTGGCAATGATGGATGCGTAGAATACGGTGACGTTACGTAAACAAAAGAATAGGTCACATACTGATTACATGGCGTCAATTTTGACAGTCCGTAATTTACGCACCGTTAAGCTCCGGTGTGGTCGCTCCCGTAAGTATTATTTTTAAGTAAAGGGAACCAAAAAGAAGGGAAATGAGTATAACAATGTGTGTCTGTGATTAAAAATATGATGTTTAACTCTAACTCCTGAAATATTGGACCAAATTTAGTTAAAGGGGTGTAAGAATTCACAAAAAAATTATGGTCACTAAGTATACATTGGTCCAGTTTTAGTTTATGACTATTTTCATAAAATACTGACCAGCGGTTATCTTCTAAATATTCTGCCCCCTATTTCACCATCGATTATGACATGTGACATTTCAGTGTACGTGGCGCAGCTAATATGAATCCCACCGATGTAAAAGCTGGTTAACTTTGCAATGTATAGCAGATTGTCACCTATAACATATAAAGATGGTAAAATAGTGACGATGTGAACTTTGCGTTCTCAAGACTGCAATCTGAAGACTGCAATCCTAAGACTGCAAATACGATAGATAGATCTGTAGCTTATAAATAATTACTAAAACATTACTTAAATACGATGTAAAATCTGAAAACCATGGGTAGAGGAGGTTAGTCCAAGGCAGCTCGATTTTTTCCCGTTCTTCCAATTAAAGGGAGCAGATGATAGAGGGGGTATCAACAAAGCCTTTAGCACAAACAGACCAAAATGTCGCAAAGGAACTGTATAATCCACGCTAGTGAGTCTCGGCCTCCGCTGTGATGCTAATTCAAGTGTTGCAAGCCACCGCAGGCTAATTGCGTCCATCCTAACTCTGGCAACACCGTAAGGCGTTATTCATAACAGGTTTTAGATTCGCACGACAATATTGTAATTTTTTTCTCACCACTGTTCAGAAATATGTTTTTTTTGGTCTGGTTTGGGATTAGAAAATATAAACTTTATGACGGACCGTTTTCATACAAAATAAAAATATTTTTGACTCATTTCATACTAATGACGTAAATAGGTAATTAATTAAATAAATCGTTCTTTTTCCTCACAGTATTTAAGAAAATCACTAGCCAGGTATGTATGTCTGCCTTTGTGCCTGCCTGGTGACAAACAGAGAGACGGACAACAAAGTGGTCTAAAAAGGGTTTTTTAAACAAAACTTGGATTTTTGCACACAGATGCTTAAACGGGTCCATATTGGCGCATATAAAATTGGTCTTTCGAATTTTTATACAAATAACGATTTCTGACTATACGAGTACCTACTCATCATTTCTCCGAAAAAAATTGCTCATATTTTTTTTGTCATAATTATTATTCATAGTCATCGCAACTCCTAAAGTGAATTTTACTGAAACCGTTCTGATTTTAGGACGTTTATAAAACAAACCTAACCTAACCTTATTTACCAGTTGTATATTTTTTAAATCCTGAAAATAAACAGGTGTATGATTAATATTGATTATGAAGAGTGATCATAATGATGTAAAATGGTATGAGATACATTTTCGGAGTTCCAATAATCTAATTTGCACTTTTATATGAACTTTGGCGCAACCCTTAAACATAGATGGAGTCGTGCAATGGAAGTATGCAATGTTTTCCAGACAGTGTTTTATAGTGGTAGTAGAACGTGGTGCAGGGTTCATCCGAATCACTACTACCATCTTATCCTTTATCGCCAAGCAGCAGTATTTGCATTGTTTTGTTCCGGTGTGGGAATATGACAACCGGTGAAATTACTAGCATAGAGGCATTCCATCTTAGTCCTCAGGATTGGAAACGTATTTGTACAGATCTTGATAATTCCAATGTAAAAAACCATAGGATCTCACATCCCATTTCTTAGGTGAACTGTGTGCACGTTTGCCTTATCCATGCCATAAAAAAGGGTGTCTATCATTTCATCGAAACACCTTTCATTGAATGTATCATTTCATCGAACGCTAATTTCTGCTGAAACCGTTTTTTCAGGGTATTGTAAACATCTAACCTAACCTAACCTACGTAATTGATGTTTAAGATACCCTGAAAACATTAGGGTTTCAGCAGAAAATAGCGTTCAATGAAATGACACATTCGATGAAGTGAAGTGATAAGTTACCCATAAAAATACTATTAAAAAATACTTTACTCTTAAATTGTGGCTCTTGTGTAAAACCACCTTTAACAGGCGTTCGTGTCTGGACACAGAAAATTGAAATTAAAACTTAAACTCCGGAGACGCAATCCACCGAGATTGCACTGGTGAAACACTGCCTTAATAACCCCGCTAATGCTACGTTGGGTCACCGTGTGGTCAAATAAGTGGCTACAGGCGGCAGAAGGGTTGAGTTTTGTAATAATTGAACTTTTTAATTACTCTCTTAACATTTGAAGGCTATCTTGTCTCTAGTTTTTTTTTTTGTGTTTAGTTATTTTTTAAGAGGGTGACTTCTGCGGATAAATTTGAAAGTATGTTGCTTCAATTTCAGGTAGGATACTTTAGGAAATAAATACACCTTTAATTGCATGGTATGTAGTAACAATCAATCATAGTTAAGAGATTTGTTTCCTAAATCGGTAGCTGTTTACATAGTTTTTGATGTACATTAAAAATAAATGTATATATATAAAAATCAATTGCTGTTCATTTGTCTCGCTAAAACTCGAGAACGGCTGGGCCGATTTGGCTGTTTTTTTTAATGTTTGTCATAGTCCAGGGAAGGTTTAAAAGGTGCGAAAATAATTGAAAAAATCCACCGGGAAACTCAGAAAGTTGCAGCGGGGCGAAGCCGCTAGCGGCCCGCTAGTATATAAATATAAAAAGCCTTACATAGCCTGTATTGAATCCTGTTTTGTCCAAAGAAAGCGGCTAACTGAAAGTAGTAGTTGTAGCATTCTATAGTCTATTGATAACCACATTCAATTTAAAATGCTTCTACGATAACAGTGCAGTTTATCGGGCCTCAGCGAACGTGAATGACCACCGAAATCAAAGACTGTCGTGCCGGGGATTTACGTCAATTTGGTTGGATGACACAGTGGCCTAGTAGGGCCCAAAGCCAGCGGTCCTGGGTTCAAATCTCGGTAAGGGCAGATATTTGTGTGATGAGCGCGAATATTTGTTCCTGAGTCTTAAATATTTTCTATGTATTTAAGTACGTATTTCTCTATATAAGTAAGTTTATCGTTGTCTGGTACCAATAGTACAAGCCTAGAGCTTAGTTTGGGAGTAGGTCAATTTGCGTGACATTGTCCCGAGATATTATCATTATTAATTCCATACATTTTGGTGAATTTTGAAAGTCGCTGCTGGTATACGGAAACCATATCGTAGGTAATTACGTCTTACCTACGTAACGTAATTTTTGCAACTATTTATACAATTCAACATTCAACCAATGTCAATCAGAGGCCCATGACTTGATGAATTCCTAAAACAAATGACAACTCGAGGCAAACTCCGTTGTCAGTGATATCATCGGACTGTAATCAGCACGTTATCACGCGTATTTGCTCGGGGATACGGTGACCGCGACGACTGTGACTCGGAGAAAAGCCGGGCTGTAAATATAACTACGTCTTGCTTATAAGGCAGCGGGCTTGGAAATACTTTTGGCGGATAGCAAGGTTAATGATATTAAAAAAAATCAGATACCGATTTTTTTATCTCAACTTCGGTGCACCAAAATAGTAGTTCTAACCAATTTCTACAAGTTTGTATTTTTGAATTTCACCGTTAAATACAATTCTCACGCCTATGATATCAAATACGAGTGTCTCCTCCTACTCGTAAACGAAAGCACCGAGTGACTTTATTTTAAAACTACTCATATATCATCAATGACACGCAAAAAATTACCAGAGAACATAAAACAATCAGCTTGTTTTACGACGTCCCGCTCTTACTTCATTTGTCATACGTTGATGCAACCGTGCAATGTGACGTTTGTCTGGCGGGGCGGGGTGCGCGTTTCGCTCTATATTAGCCCTCATTTCTGGCAACACATTTCATTTTGCAGTCTTATGATTGCCGTTGTCCTTGGACTTAAAGCCTACTTACGATCAGATGGCCTGTGTACAGGTACTTACCCGGGCCTGTTTACATAACATCACGCCTTCGTTCCCAGGGTGAGGTAGGCAGAGCTATAAAGATACCGACAAGTCCGACAACTTTAAAAATACTTGTTTATAATTTTGTAACCACATTTTGCACAATCAGGCCAAGAAGTTTACAAGTGTATTAGTGACAGGTTGCAAGCCCATCGCCTAACAGTACTACAAGCCCTTATTCCCTTAGTCACCTCTTTCGGCATCCACGGGAAGACATGGAGTGGCACTATTCTAACCCGGCAACCACACGGGGCACGGGCATAATTCATGTCTTAAAAAAAGTTTTGAAACCCTTTAGACTTTGCAATGTGTTTAAATGAGGCAAGCTAGGTATATCAAAAATATTAGGATATAAATATTAGGACGACACGCTAGCCTAGTTGGTTGTGACCCTGCCTTCGAAGCTAGGGGTCCTGGGTTCAAATCCCGGTAAGGGCAGATATTTGTGTGATGAGCGCGAGTATTTGTTCCCGAGTCATGGATGTTTTCTATGTATTTAAGTATATATTTCTCTATGTAAGTAAGTTTATCGTTGTCTAGTACCCATAGTACAAGCCTTGAGCTTAGTTTGGGGCTAGTTCAATTTGTGTGTCATTGTCCTGTGATTTATTTATTTATTTTATTTATATCGCTCCGCTTCGCTCTAACCTCTTTCCGTTGGTAGTTTCCATCCTTGTTTAATGCCATATCAAATATTGACTCACGCCATCTCTTTTGGACCACACACAATCAAGCCTGTCTTATTCACGTACCAAATAAAACATTACGTTATGTTTACAAGGAATGTGACAATAATACCATACTTGTCTTAACTATTTGCTGAGCTCAGATTGAGCAAAATTTGGTTGTTTCCTTCTATTGCGTAAAGATATATCTTTATTTTAAAATTATAATTTACTAGCAAGCCGCCGAGTTGAAGTATACTTGCATTTCAGTGGTGGTAGGACACTGTGCAGAGTCCATCCGGATCGGTACCAACATCTTATCCTTTAACCTAGCACCAAACAGCAGTGTTTGCATATTTTTTTTCCGGTGTGGGGATGAGGACAACCGGTGAAAGTTTCTAGCATAGAGTCATTTCATCTTAGTCAGGGTTGTAAACGCATTTGCAGTCTTAGGATTGTAGTCTTGAGAATTCATAAGAAGCTTAGGGTCTCTGATCCCACTTACCATAAGGTTGCCTGTGCTCTTGTGCCTTCTCTCCAGGGATAATGTAGCTCCCTGTAAGTACTTGAAGGATTATTTTTAAATCAGTTCAGTAGTTCCAGATTTGAGTCTCTAATATTGCCTCTTTATAAAAAATAAAACGAATGCTATTAACTTATTTTTTTTATTTATTAGTTTATTTTTTTTACAGCTAGCATCCGTGTGATTTATCGTTGTAGACGTTTTCTATTTTAACTCTTAAACAATTTTGAAAACCCTTAATTTGGCAGTATGCACCACAGGCCACATACCATAATGATCTTTTTTTTTTTTTAATATATATTTTTTTTCCTTCGGTTCGAAATCAAATAGGATTTGAATTCACGACTTTTTACTTTTTGCCAATATAAGGGATAAGACAAGTTACAAACATGACCGCCTATACTGGAAGCCCTTAGGCCTATGCCACACATAGAGACTAGACAACGATATATGGTAGAAGTAGTCGAAGTACATAAAAAACATCCAAGATTCAGAAACAAATACTAACACCAATATTTCTACATACCGGGAATCGACCGCGGGACCTTGCTTGCTTTATGGGCAGGGTCAACTACTAGACTAGAATATTAGGGTAAGCATTCTGTTTCACTCGTTACAAGTTAAATACAAATAAAGGTCGTATTCATAACCTAATCTTGCCTGAGATACCCATCTCAATATACGTTACAGTGGACTTCTAGTCAAAGAAAACTGTAATTTCTGACCTATCATCAGGCTGGCATCTCAGCCAAGATCGACAGAAGCTTTTAATTCTAAGATCATAGGGTTATAAATTGATTGTTGCAAAACAAATGAATAACTCTTATCTTCTTTGAATAAGAGTCAGTGTCGAACTCCTTTGGCGAGTACTGGTGTTTTTACCTTACTTTCACTCATCCGGAACTGACTTTTAGTTCACACCTTGGCCCATCAAATATAAGTTTCGAATATCTAAGAGGTCCATTAACTGCGGTCACAGCGGCCTCTTGCGGTCAACTCTCAAACTATCATGTCCAGACGAGCTGTACCGATTTTGATGTAACCATGCGTGTTGCGGTTGAGTTCTCTACGTGAGAGTCCGACGGTGTTATTATTTAACGGAAAGTTAGGTTATCAACGAATTCTACGATTGCTTTGACCATAATATACACAAGTAGATAAGCTATTAGGTGCAAGTAATGTACATCATATATTTTTTTTAGTTCTATTATTCTCTTATTTTAGAAGTTACAGGGTGGGGGGACACATTTCAACACTTTGGAAGTGTCTCTCGCGCAAACTGTTCAGTTTAGAAAAAAATGATGTTAGTAACCTCAATATCATTTTTGAAGACCTATCGATAGATACCCCACACGTATGGGTTTGAACAAAAAAAAATTTTGTTTCAGTTTTAAGTATGGGGAACCCCCAAAATTATTGTTTTTTTTTCTATTTTTGTGTGAAAATCTTAATGCGGTTCACAGAATACATCTACTAACCAAGTTTCAACAGTGTAGTTCTTATAGTTTCGGAAAAAAGTGACTGTGACATACGGACGGACAGACAGACAGACATGACGAATCTATAAGGGTTCCGTTTTTTGCCATTTGGCTACGGAACCCTAAAAATCGGCTGCAATAATCATAGGCGTAATTCGTAATTCGTCCGTAATTCGTGTAACTACTTTATATTTTGCGCCATAAGTTCAGGAGGCCATATACGTATGATAAAGTCGGTACTGTTTTGCGCTCTGAATCTCAATGATCATAAGTATTTGGTCCTTGGTTAACATTGTATTATTATGTTTTTTTTGTTTTTACTTTTAGAATTACAGTGACCTAATTCAACATTTCAGCTTTCGATTTCGAGTCATGAATTTAGTATTATAGAGACCTTATTCGAAATCCAAAATATGTGAATTAGGTCACTATAATTCTAAAGATGAGAATATATTAAAATTGGTCACATTTCCTTGAGAGTGTCTAACTGTGCGTTACGACTGTGCATTCTCTGTCGCCAAAATTGCGACATGCCATTCGAATGAAATATCTCATATTCACAAATTGAAGGCTTAAATGTATAGCTGTTACCTGTGACTCGGCCCGTGTAGTATTCGGCAATCGCTATTCTTTCGGAAACTGATCAGCTTCCGGGGTTCAATATCCACACATTTTTATAAAAATTGGTTCAGTGGTTACGCTGTAAAAGCGTAACAAACGAACAAACAGAGTTACTTTCGCATTTATAATATTAGCATAGATGTTAGTAAGTAAACCAGAATTTTAGCTCTCTGGTTTCAAACAAGTTTTATGGATTTAAAAGTCAGAGTAAGTTGGTAACGTGAAGCTCAACGTTAAAATAGAGAATAACCATCAGGTAATGGCGGTCGTGTAAATGATAAACGGTTTAACAATTGTCATAACGGTTGTTTGGTTGTTGTGGCCGGGTTGTCAATGTGGTTTTTTGGATTTAATTAAAAATATGCCTTATTATTTTCAGATGATAAAACATTCGAAACACCCTGTAAAGAAACGAGAGTAGTTTATTTACAGCGTGATTAAAAACACAAAAAAAAATATTATTTAAAGGACGTTTGATTATGTACAGACAAGGTCATTAATATATATACGTTCCCAAGACGTCAAAAATAGTTTATACACCTTTATGCCACTCGAAATAAGGTTCGTGTATACATATATTTAACGCGATGGCTGTATAGATATAAATGTACTCGACTGTACTTACTAGAATCTGCCGGTGACTTCGTCCGCCTAGAATTAGTATTGGCTTTTTCCGGGAAAAAGATAGCCTGTGTCTAAATGCCATCTAAATCGGAATAAATATACTAACTCGCACATACACGGACTTACTCGAAAACTTTCACATTTTGTAGTGTGAACATGTTGTTCAGGAAAGTTACAGGATGTTGTAAATATTTGTATTTGGTATTTTATAATCGCCAGGCAGCAAATTTTGGCCTGTCTTATTCCTGACAACTTAAATTCCTTTTTTTAATACAGTCAAACATTACCAGATCGCTACTGTAAAATACCACTAGGTTTAAAATACTAGTTATCATAATCAAAGAATATAAACATTTTGCACGTAACGTAAAAGGTCTGAACCGTGTAACCGTGTTTGACTCCCAAGTTATTCTTATTTTCTAACGGGACACAATTCTTCGTCTGACCGCAGAACCAAGCGTCACCGTCGACGCTACTAATACAAGATTAAATTGATATGTTTGTCTGTGGCGTTGGAGATATAACGTGCGGTTTGACACCTAACAGTAGACACTGTTTGCGTCCTCTGTGCATTTTGACGTTAAGATGGTATTTTTTAGGGTCCCGTGCCCAAAGGCTAAAAACAGGACCATATTGTATGTCACCAGGCTGCATCTCATGAACGGTGATAGCTAGACATTTGAATAAAAAAAAACGGAATAAAATAAATATTAAACCACAAACGTGATTTTTTTGCCGATTTTTGCTCGATATTAATAACGGCAATAGGTATACGCTTGAAATATTCACAGATTATTAAGTTTCATATTCACTTAAAGTATAAATAATTAAAAAAATACTTAAGGGGGGCTCCCAAACAAACGTGATTTTTTGCCTTTCTTTAGTCGACCTTAATACATACTCTGTGGTTGTATAGATAATAGTACGGAACCCTTCGTGCATGAGTCCGACTAGCACTTGGCCGGTTTATTTTATAATTATACATCCATGTTTGTAGGTCTGTCCTACCTTTTAAAAAGAATCCTGGGAATACAAAAGTGATTCTTAGTAGGCATGCATCTTGGCAAATGGTTACGAATGCCAATTTATGTCATTAAATACTTTATCGATAACGATAAGATAACTTTAGTCTTGCAATATTTAAGTACCTTGTGCAAAATGAAACCTATCTAAGCTTACTGTATTTGCGGTTGGTAGGATTCTAAGCACGGGTTGGATCGCTACCATACAGCAGTATTCACACTGTTGTGTTTCGATGCGGAGAATAAAACATCTGAAATATTACATGAACTAAGAAATTTCTCATACTATATTACATAACATCACGCCTTCGTTCCCAGAGTGGGGTAGGCAGAGCTACAGAAATACCAACAACTTCTGTAACCATATTTTGCACAATCAGGCCAAGAAGTTTATAATCGTATTAGTGACAGGTTGCAAGCCCATCGCCTAGCAGTGCTTGTAGAACAAAAAAAATCCATTTTGGGTATCAATATTAACAACACATTTTCAATCTCCCAATAGCCAATACCCATAGACTAAAAAGTCCACGAGGATCACGTGGCTTTTCTCTGTCTTCTTTAAGCCATAATAAATATCACTGGCATGTTACATCTCTACGTGTCTAGCACGTATCCGCTCGGTACCGTTCTAACATGCTCACTGCTGCCCAAGCATGACCACTCGCCGTGTCTGCGGTCAGGCGTGAGCGTGGCTTATGACTCACGGCAATTGCACAGATTACCTGTAAACGTTCCGACTGTTTAACAGAGAACGTCGTGTGTGAGATCTGAAGATTTGATTCCTCAGCCTGAGGATTTATTGCGGATTCGAAGTGAGTATCGTTTTTATTTACTAGCTTCTGCCCGCGACTTTGCCTTAGACTTTGACTTTGATAAAAGGAAGCCTACGTGTAGGTATATCCTTTTTAAACTATATCCAAATGCCTCTAACCGTTTCAGCGTGAAGGAGCAAGAAACATTTTATAGCAAGTGTGAGCAGCACTATTCTCTTCAGAACTGATGATTGTATTAGTTGACAATGCCAAATCGTGTGCCAAATTTCGAGTTCAATATACAGAATATGAGAGTGAAGAAAAGAACAATAAATTACACAATCAGCGTTGAACACTGCTTTGACAAAGATAATGACCACAAAATAGTTCTAGAAAGGAAGCCGAAAGAAAAAAATGCTGTAAATCTCGTTACAAAAGGGATTCACGCCGGTGATCATAGTCCAAACACTTCAACAAGTTGTCACTTGGCCATAAATCCTCTACTGTTTAATTGTAAGCAGTCAAAACAACAAAGATAAGGACCCAAAACAATTATGCAGCAATTACAAACTCCGGGAGTCAACAAAAAAAGGATCGGTGTCCAAACGAATGTTTCCGACCCGAACATTATTTGTCACAAATCGATTGGCCCTTTTTTGTCCGGCAGTCTACAACCAAAAAATGTTTGACCACAGAGTAAAAATATAGAATGATATTTTTTTGTGAATTGCGTGGGTGTCCTTTTTGATTCTCGAGGTTGGTTTAGTCTATGGTTTTTAAAGGGTAGTAACGAAATAGTAGTTAGTAGCGACCGCAAATTTGTCAGACCACCTTGCAGCCGTATATTTATGGCCCTAAAAGCCAGGAAGAACGTAAGCCGTGCCGTTGCATAATCGCCGTAATTTACGGGTGCTTTTGTTGACTTTCTTGCGCTTTGCCGTTTTTTATTGTAAGATTAAATTAGGCTGGGAATTATGCACTTTTTTGGTGTGCGGATTTTCTTATCATGCAATTTTATTTCGTAAAATGCTTAAATTTTCAATGGTTGAAATTTAAACCAGATTTAAGTACCTATATGAAAATGGTCCGTGTATAAGGATAATATAGATTTTGTGCGCGTCTAGTATATTATATATTATTCTGTATACATTACACGCACATATTTAACAGCACTACTTTTTGATAAAATATAATAATATTAGGTTAATATATGCACAACGCAACGAACAGCGCAACGTCTTATTTCGCTAGTATACACAGATTTCTATATTCTTTTTTTCAACTTTTGTATTTTTTTCTGTCAAAATTTATCAATAGGTATGTTTGTTGTGTTGCAGTATGTTTTTGTCAAATCAACGTTGTGAGTTTGAGATTGAGCTTAATATTCCCAAGTTAAACATACAACAACAATAAAATATTTTCTAAATTGATAAATAAATACGTATACAACGCAAGTACTTGAAATCAAAAGCTAGATTCAATCAATCGTTCATCATTATAATATAATTATAGAGTTATATTATTCAATGACTTACAAAATTACATATATCGATTTCTTCCCATTGGACAATAACTTAATTTATACAGGGTCTGAAAATCGGAAGCGAGCGAATAATGAAATTGAAAAAAAAAACGTATCAAGACTATCTCCAAAATCAATCACGCCCATGGAAAATCGTGAGATTTGTATTATCTGCACGTGAGCCGCCGATCGGCTCTCGTATTAGAGAGAGGAAATCCGGAGTGCATTGTTGCATCCAACACTTATGCACTTTACCTGACCGGCGAATAAAGGACCCGCGAGAATAGGCCTGTGGTAGCGTTTTTTCTTAATTATACGGTGTCAGGATCTTCCTGGCTAGCAAAAAAAACGGGAATCCAAAAACTAATTCTAAATTCAAAATTTAAAAAATAACATGCAAATCAGTGCAACGGTCGTAACATTGTTCGCGACCAGTTTTTGCACCAAAAAAAAACTTGATTTAATTTTCTCACGTTAACGTTTTTTTTATTAAAATTTCTAATGACGGTTTAATTTGAAGAACCCTTTGGGGTTTGATGTCTGCGGATTGTTTTTTGCGGATCTCATTGTTTACAAAAATAAAGTCTCGTAACACGGTTGTCGCAAAAAAATAATTACGTAGTTGATTTATGCAACTTAGCATTGCATAATTTTTCCCTTAACGGTTGTATGTGTTTTTTTTTGTGTTAAACAAAAAGTTTTGGTATTGTTTGCGTAAGTGTAAAGTATTTTAGTAACAGCACCCTGTTGGTATATTTTAACCCTATACTTAGTTTGGTTTACAGGGTGCTGTGCTAACTGTTTGTGTGAGTAAATTCGTTTACAGAGAATTCCTAATTCTTCTTAATAAAATAGAAAAGAAAGAAAATTAAAACGAGACACTTAAAGCATCGTTTTCTTCCCAATAACACAACCGAGAAAAGAAAACCGTTCCAATCAAATCAATGCAGTACTAATTTAGCACAAAAAAACACCATAGCGGCACATCCGCGTTTATTTCTTTATACCATGACATTGACAAACAAAAGACGACCGCATCCTCTTTTGTGCAGCCGAAGAAATAAATTAAACTATCCTTAGGGGAGATGTTTTACCGTTAAGTCTAATCTACATGAAAAAAACGGTAAAAAACATGGCTGCCTGTGGGAACTGGGTCCTTAAAAAGTTTAGGACAGGAAGTCACGGTAAGTGTAAATATGTGACATGTCATACTGGGGAGAAATTTTATGAACAGATATATTACTGTCATTTATTATTTTGGGCGACTAATTGGGTATTCGGCTTATATAAAAATAACGGGTTTCTTGCAGATATGTCAAATGAATTTTATTCTTAAACAAAAAAAATGAGTTGTAAGATCTCAGAAACTCGTCATTAACACTTGAACGTAAAAAAATATATATTTCTTCTTCTTTAGTTTTCTAAAATAGTATTTAAATCTTCATTAAAAAATTACAACGGTACAGCGCACTAAGTACCTCTACCACTTTTAACATATTTCTACTTTATATATATATTTTAATTTGTTATTTAGAATATTTTGTTACCTTACCGCTTTTGAGATACTAGGAAAAAAACTCCACCTTTGACAATTTCATGGAAAAAACTTATTTAGTGACCAAACTTGTCACATACCAATTGAAAATATTCAACCATCAAGCAAGTAAAATTAATACATAAAATGAATGAAGGCTTTAATTTAACGGCCTCTAAAGAACGAAACAGGAAGCTGCCCGTTTACTTCCGGCTTGCGTTAAAAAGCTTAAAAAACCAAATCTCTCTGAGAGAAAATTATTAAAAACACCCTATACCTACTTAATGGAAATGTTTATTTTTAAAACTGTTTCTCGACATTTTATGTAAGGGTATTTTTATTTTTTTCATATCTGATCATAAAACGGTGGCCGTTTTGCCTGTTTGTTTGCCTATCTGTATGTCTGTGGCAATGTGTGGATAAAATTGTTATTTTGTTAAATAAAAGTTAAAAAAGAATGGTTTAACCGACATCAGCCCTAAAAACATCAGCTGATTCTTTATCCGTGTCTTATACCTAATTATAAATAACAACAGGCTATACAAATTCCTGCTTGTTTTTAAGCTTTTTGTTCTTAACTACATATCTACTACGTACTAATTTACAATATACACCAGCAATTTCATACTGTAAGGTAATAAATCCCCCACGCCATAATTTTCGCTCATAATCACAGCGTGTTTTTTTTCTCCACTAACTTTGACAGCCACCGTAAGGCGTGCTCAAATCGACCCCTCATTTTTTCAAACATCCTGAGAGTCTCGTAGTGTTTATAAAAACATATGCACATTTTTTAAGCGTATCTCCAAGGTGCAAGCATTGTGCAAGGGACATCTTGTTTTTAATAATTCTATGAGTGCGTTTTTTTATGTGCGAGTATGTTTTTTAAATTTTCTCACGCAGTTCTATTGAAGAGTAGATCTGTGGGTAGATACATCTGGGTGCTTTGTTAATCTTCGATTGAAGTGGATGTGTAAGGATGATGATAAAAAAAATGCAATTGATTCTTTACTAAACTTGTGTAAAAAAAGCAATTATCAAAATTATTGCTGACCGTGGGTAGCGTATCTTAAATCCAACACAACACATCACGGAAATTAAATTTATTATTAAACCCGTTTTTTAATCGGTTGTCAAACAAAAGAAATCAGCGTTTAAAAAAAATCATATTTAATAGTTACGACACTGAATCACAGTTTTAGCGTCGTATAAAAAAAAACGGGTGCACATTTTAGTTACACAGTTGCATAAATTAAAACAACCCCGCATATTCATTACCTCATAAAAACGGTAATTTAATATAAACTGGACGAGAAAAATCCGGCCAATGAAGTCACAAAAAGTAAAATAAAAACATGGGGGCTACTGAAGACAAAAAAATTAAGGGGTTAGAAACAATGACAAAAAATAACTATTAAATGCCGTTAACTGCTATTCAGAACAAGCGGTTAATTTCATTAAATTAAATTTATAGCATTTTTACTTATTTTTTTTAATAAGTAAGTATTAAACGATGAAAAGCCTCACATTCGGGCACTTATGCATACTTATAACTTTGGTTATCAGACACCTAATGAACTCGTGAAATGTTTTAATAACCATTAAAAAAAAACCGTTATTAATTTCTATTGATTATTTTATACCCATAATGTTTATATCATTAAAGTACCTATAGATAACATCAAATTAATTAACTTTCTTTAATTCGGTAACAGTGTATTTATTTACCTATTTTCTGGCGATTATAAATCCTACAACCTCCTACCCTATCCTTGTGGTTGACTGGTAGAGAATGCCTTTAGGCATTAATTCCGCCATTTGTACTTTTTACATTTATTTGTATTGTGCAAAGAAGATTAAATAAATAAATAAATAAATAAATAAAACCCGAGTAACTTTGCTCAATATCAGACCCACAACCTATAATGACAACGTTTTTCCATTCCGTAGTCAATATCCTTATAGTTTCGCGATGTCCGTCTTTCTGCGGTTTGACTCAGGGAGTCTTGGTACTACAAAGTTTTTATTTCCCTATTTCCATATTTTATTACAGTATGCAGCTGTGTGGTTGCCGGCTTACAATAGTACCACTCGAAGTCTTCCCGTGGAAGTCGTAAGAGGCGACTAAGGAGTAAAGGCTTGTAGTTTTGTTAGGCGATCGGCTTGCAACCAGTCACTTATATACAATGGTAAACATCTTAGCTTGTCTGTGCAAAAGGTAGTTACAGAATGTAACAACAAGTTTTTTGAGTTGTTGGTAATCCACTCTGCCTACTCCACTCTGGGAATGAAGGCGTGAAGGTATGTTATATGTATGTATACGGCATTAAAATTACGCCGTAAAACTTATTATATAAAATCATTTTTTTTTCTGGTACCTCCCATACAAGTGAAGCAAAATTATTATTTTTTACATCATGACATCGAGTGAAGTGGCTTTAAATAGCTGGTAAAAAATATTATGTATATGTTTTAATAAATTTTTAGACTTAGGGTACCATTATGACTTAGGAAATAGTGTGCTCTAAAAATGTAATTATCACTAGATTTTCTCGCATCCTACAGCCAAAACTACAAGTAATAAAAATCTAAAAAATATCTTTGATAAAAGCACATATGTAATGAATATAAAACAAAAACTATCACGACTAGGTAGACTTGAGTTCCTGAGATACAGGTGACTATGTGAAAATAAGTTCGTAGTAGTTGTTTTTGAGATAGTATTCTTTTGTTTGTAATAACGGCCTCGGAACCCTACACTTATCATGGTCCAACATGCTCTTGCCCGGTTTTTTATTTAAATTATAATATCACAGTCCAACAATGTTATCAATGCAAAACGCGGCCGCGTCGCCTGTGATTTCGTCACCTCTGAGAGTGGCTCGATCTTTGCGCTGAAAAACGGCAATCATCGATACAATGGCATCCCTTTCACTTTCCTGTCAATTGTGCCATCTGGCCATTGTTTGCCATCTCGTATTATAATTGAAATGATTCGTGCTGCATAAATTATGGTATCAAAATGATACTGTTATAATTAGAAAGTCAAGAAAATAATGACGTTAAAAAGTTTTCTTCCTACGCTGTCATTCTTGATTGAATTCAATTCTTGATCATTGTTAAAATACCTTTCCTAATGTTTGTCAGCTAAAAGTTGTAAAGTACCTTAAATATTTATAAAGCCAGTAGTAAACAATACATCCTTTTTTTACCGTCGCTTTAAAACAGAAAAATAGTGGAATGGTATTGGCAGGCAGTGACAGGACAACCTCGTAAAATTATTAAAAACAATGAAAACTAGCAAGCAAGAGATCGCTAGTGTATGTCCGAATCAATCTTAAAAATATGCATGAATTTATTGTTAACTTCAAATTACGGTCAAAAAGTATGGGGATACATGGCAGATTATTTTTAATGAAGTAATTTAAAGTTCAAAGTCCATTAGGATGTGACCCTACGGGCAGATGCAAAAACAAACCCACTAACGAACTAACTGCGACATAAATTATTTAAATATGACTTGTAATATTGTACGGGCCTGACACGGGATATGCATAAAAGGGTTGAAAAAATCTGGGGAGTCGTTTTTTTAACAGCTGAGGGGTCACGTAATGTGACTTGTTTGGCTAACGTTCGTTACGCCTTTCAATCGGAACTAAGAGGTATTGAATATGTAAATTGACAAAAGGTTTTTTTTCGCACGGTCATTTGAGCAGTTCGTGCGGGAAGCTTCTAGTTTGTTTATTGCGTATGCTAATACGACGTAAGTGACATACTCGACTATTACTGGTTTAAATCTCATATTGCGAAAACTTTATCAATTCAACTTTTTAGTCGTTCAGAAGTATAAATAAATGATAATATATTATAAAGACATATCTTATCTACAGCACCACAAATCAAACGTCTGTTCTACAACAAAACATAAATCGAACCCTTACATTTTGAACTGTCCCATCCGTGCACCCTTTGGACGCATTTTTTATCAATTGACTTTATCTATATCGTGACGATGCCAAAAAATTGGCCAGGTGGCTTTAAAAAGCTTTTGAATTGCCCAAAGGGACAATGGTACCTCATAATCCTTTAAGGGTATCTTCGGCATCAGAGATTCGCAACAGACATGTGAACGCATGGGTCAACCTTTTGTGGGGTTCGCGAGGATAAAAAACGAAATTGAAGGTAATTGTTGATTTTACAGTCACGGTATTGAAGGAAATTGTCTCAGCTGAGTATATACTGGGCTTCCGTTTCAAGTTTTGAGAAAACGGGATTAAAATGTAACCTATACCTTCGGGTTAAATAAATGTAACTGTCCGAAAAACTGTACGTTGACGATATTATGAATTTGTTTATAATACCTACTTATCATACATACACACATCACGCCCCCTTTCTCGGAGCGGGGTAGGCAGAACCACAGAAATACCAACAACTCTAAAGAGGCTTGTTGATAATTCTGTAAACACATTTTGCACACGTAGGCTAAGATGTTTACCAGTGTATTAGTGACAGGCTGCAAGTATTCCCTTAGTCGCCTCTTAGGACATCCACGGGAAGACATGGAGTGGCACTATTCTAACCCGGCAACCACACGGGTATAAAATATTATCTTTTTATGAATAATCGGCAACAGCCAACTGGATTTTGTACATTTAAATGAGCCGTCATTGATTTTTGCCACAAACTTATTTTAATAAATATGACATAGCTTTCCACACCACTGTTGTTCACCGCAACTAAAAAACTAAAAAAGCGTATTCCTAACCTAGCCCACTGAAACTAAATCCCGCTCAAAAACAATAGACACACACACGTGTTCTTATTATCGCCCCCGCATGCGGGCGCGATTATCGTGACGTCACAGGACAATGCGTTTTTGTTTTGGCCGGGTGTGGCGCGGCGTAAAATGCCGTTTACGACCGTCGATGCGGTGATGGAGGTGTATTGCTAAATAACTAGATTGTGGCTGTGAGTTGAAGGCATGTGTATTTACAGCGTTAACGCTCTTTAAAGTATAGAAAGTCGAAAAAAGGCTGAGTAAAGACTTTTGAGTTATTGCTGTCGAAAACGCAGGCAAAAGCCATGGTGAAAACTTACTATCTATTTTCACAGGTTATTTAGTAGACGATGTCACGAAGGAAAATTATTGCTATCATAAATATAGATAAAATCGTAATTTTCAAATAATTTACCATTACGGACCGCAAATGTGCCCATGGTCCAAAAATCGCAATTTTCCCACGAGTCTAAAAAAACTATCTTTTTGCCGACGATTTGAAAACATACAACAATACAGCAGATGTGCAAGAAATTGATAAAGAAACATCCAACTCATGAGAACTACTAATCCTCACCTATGACCCCAGGCCATTCGGAGTCCTGGACCGTTAAAAAAATAAAAATAAATTACTCCACCGAAGAAAAGAAACCATTGTTTGGTAAAAAACTAGAGGGTCCTGTACTGTTATGCAATTTGAATAAGTGAAAAAAATCTTCGCGATTTTTTGAGGGGTGCGGACAAAAAAGCTACCCCACGGATTTTTTTAAGCGGACAGCGAACGAATATGCATGTTTCTTTATTGCAAATTGGTTTTGGACATAGTTTCTCACGTTTGGAATTCTTTGCTTTGGACGAGATTGATTGATTTGCATTGCTTTAACAAAGTTAAAAAACGTTGACAGTTATATGTTTTATTTGAATGCGATTAAGAAATGGAACACCGTTTGGTAAGGCAGCTTACAAAGTAAATCAATGGAACAAGGAAAAAGTATTTTTTGTCAACAAGTTGATTGGAAAATAATCCACATCCTGCAGCATCATATAACCATTGCCATTCGTACAAGAGCGACAAATAAAAGCAATTTAATTTCGTTTGTTATTTGCATGTATTTTCATTATTAATAGCTGTTTCCCGCAACTCCATCCGCGTAGTTGTCATTTATCACTAGTTCTTAGGGACCGTTCAATTTTTCGGGATAAAAAGTACCCTTTGACCTTTCCCGGGACTCAAACTATCTCCATACAAAATTTCATCAAAATCGGTTCAGTGGTTTATTCATGAAAGCCTAACAAAAAGACAGATAGATAGACCGACAGATAAACATAAATCAGAGTAACTTTCACATTTATAATATTAGTATAGAGTATAATTTTAATTTGCCTAAAATTCGAGGTGTCTTACTAAAATGTGAAACAATTGACGATAGACCAGCCCCTTATTTCACCATCCTGACAATGACAGGTGACAAGTGACATTGCAGTGCATAAATCCCACTAATGTAAAAACTTGTCAACTTTGCAATGTACATACATACATGAACTAAGACTGTGCGCCTGGTCAAGATTAGTTAAGCTAAGTTAGTATTTTCGAAAATCGTCAAATTGTATATAGCCTATATAAAGTCCATAAATTTAGTGTCAATGGAAAACTTCAATGTTCGGAGATTTTGCATCTTGGTTTTATAGCCAAGCCAAGCCAAGCTCTTATGAGCAGAGTGGTTAATGATTTCTTCTTTAAATACATGGAGAGAGCGAAAAACTAGTGCACAAGTCGACTTTCAATGGTTTTTCATTTGAAGCGTTAGTGAATACTGCTGGTTTTCATGCATTCCACATTCAAATGTGTTAGCCCGCATGGTCTTGCTCAACGAGCGCAGGAGCATGTCCGCGATAACGCCGATAAGGTGGACACCCCGCTATGTTGCCAGAAAACATGGAAACTGATGTTTTCAACAAATAGTACATGTTGTTTGTACTCGTATAGTCAACAACTTCAAATTTTAGGTCGTTATAGAACGCTGTTGCAGAAAGCCAATGCGTCGCTGCGTGTGCAAAAGTCGCTATGTGTTGTTTAAATTTAAGGAGAAATTTAAATCTTACACTGTTTAGTCAAAGTGCGCTTTCCTTTATGTGAAAACTAACACAACGATTTTTGCAAGTTCAGTGACGTATTTGGGCAGATTTCAAAATAATTGTACCTACCTAATTAAGGACTACAATTAAGAGACGGTAACATTTTGTATGTGAGTCGCGAAAATTAACCAAATGAATGTACGACTAATTCTCGTTACTCACATGTAAAAGTTACCATTTCATAATTTTAGTCCTTACTTAGGTACAATAATTTTAAAAACTTCCCATTTATGACTAGTTTTGATGTAATTTCTGACTCGCGTCTTGACGTAATTGTTATTTATAACAGAATTCATAAATAGTTGTTGACTGTATGTATTAAAACTAATGAGTAGTTGCACAATGTTCATGTTAACTATCTATTTCATTCATGATTTTTACGTTATAGGGTAGGTAAATCAGCACACAGGCCACCAGGGCCTCTATTCAGGTGCGTTAAAACGATATCGTGTTTGACACGTTTAAGAATCGTTTATGTCGCAGTCGCCATTATTGTAAATGACATAAGAGTTATCAAAACGTTGACAATACGGAAACAAGTCAAAGACGATATCGTTATTACCTTGTAGAACTCCAGCCCTTGGCCCTGTTTTATAAAGCTACAAATTACAAGCGAAAGTCTCTTTCTAACTCATTTTGCTAGAAAGAGAGTTCTGCTTGTAATTTGTAATCTGTAGCTTTAGAAAACAGGGCCCTGATGGTAAGTGGATTTTGAAGCCCTTAGTCATTTGCAATCTCTAGATCACAATCTGGCGATGTCGAACTCAAGGCCGACCCTGACGACGATGGAATACCTCTATGCTAGACATTTCACCAGTTGTCTTACCCCTGAACTGGAACACAACTAATCTATACTGTTTGTCACGCTTTCACGCATAAACCGCTGAACCGATTTAGATGAAATTTGGCATGGATATAGATTGAGACCCAGGAAAGGACATACGCTTCTTTTTATCTCGAATGATTGGACGGTTCCCGAGAAAATAGCGATAAACTACTTCGAAATGAGTGACGGGAAACGGCTAGTGGGTCATATAAGAAAATAAAAGTAATGGTTTAAGTAAGTTGGTGGTAGCGATACGGATGGTCCTTCCCCCAATAATGTCCGTGCGCAACTGTCCTGCGGGCGGCGCATGCGCAGGACGAGGCATCGAAGTATTTTTTATTAATTCAAACTAAATCAGGAAAAAGAGAAAAATAAAAGATCGATGAACAAAAAAATCATTGTCGTAGGATCGCGTGTCGAGTTTCTCATTATATGGTAGAAACGCTTTGAATATCGATCGATGCAGATGCCCTCTTTTTATGCGTTTCATTGAAATATTTGAGAACCGTTATGGGTCGATCTTTTTGGTTTATGACAGGATGTGAATTTAGTAAGGTTTGTTGTAACTGTAAATTAAATATTACATATATTAACTAGCTGTTTTCTCGCGTCTTGGTCCGCGTAGTATAAATGTAGGTAATGATGATTTCAAAATAATAATTGGAATATATTTGAGATACGAGTATTTAAGTGTGTGTAAAGAACCTTCCTTAATATTATAAATGTAAACCTGTGATTTTATGTTTGTTTAGTATTTACAGTTCAATGCCTGAACAGATCCATGTGAAATTTATGTGACATATGATAGTTTAAAGCCGGGAGACAGGCACAGGGTAGTTCTTATCGCGGAAAATCTCAGTAACCGAAGAAATAGCCAAAAATCTTTACGTGGGCGGCGTTACGAAAAAGCCACATAGTAAATATTCAAATAAAAGAAAATTTCAACTGTATTTGAAATCATTAAAATGCAGTGATTCACCATTTTTTTTAGTTCAATGAGCTACTTAATTTATCCTTTGAGGGTCAAAGTGGCCACTTTATAAGTTGCTGGTGCACTAGGTCAGTAACAAATTAAAAAGGTTCTTGCTCCATTTTACATCATTCTATTCTTTAGCATGATTCCGTCAATAATCAGTCATTGAGTTGATAGAATAATTGATCGTCATTAAATCCTACTCCCGAGTTGTTATAGTCCATCTGCAAAGTAAATTGAACCTTTTATAACTCTTACAAAGGTTGCAAATGCGATTAAAGACTTTTTATCGTTATGCTTTTATTCCTTAAAAAATACAGTAAATACTACATTTTAATTAAGTTAACTGTGACGCTGCTATCGAGCTCAGAGACGTAAAGTTAATTAAGAATAGGTTTGTACTTAAAAGTAAATAATAATATCGCATCTTTAGAATTATAGTGACCTAATCCACATATTTTAAATTTCGACTTAGGTCTCTATAGTACTAAAATTTATATGACTCAAAATCGAATGCTGAAAATGTTTGAATTAGGTCACTATAGTTCTAAAAGTGCGATATAGTCGGCTAGATGGGACACTTCTTAACTGGGTAGTTTTCAAAATATTTGTACCGTAAAATGTAGGGACAAAACTTGTTACTTAATTATAAGACTGAAATAATTGCCAATAAAAGGTAACGTTATTTTCACTGAGTACTTGTTCTCTTTTAGAACAAGTTATGCCTATTTTAAGGTGTGCGTTATTCACCCCTTAGTCCCTATTCACCCCATTTTACAATACCTAATTAAGGACTAACGTTAAGAAACTGTAATATGTGAGTAACGAAAAGCTATAAGTGTAATTGAAACATAATATTTACATGTAATATTTTATATTTTATTAATGATCCCTGAATCCCTAAACCCTTCTTCTTTCTTGTCGTGTTTTTATTTAATTGTGAATAAATTAATCCAAAATTTATACATTGTAGTAAAGTAGCTACTTTTCCTGTGGAGTTTTAATTTTTTTCTTTTGTAAGATGCTCCTGACAATTAAATAACAAAATTTACATGTAAATATATTATGTTTCAATTACACTTATAGCTATCATATAAAGTTACAGTTTACATGTTTACAACATGTATGCATGTTTGTGAGGCAAGGCTGAGCCAGCGATTCATTGATGTGACTAACATATAAAGTTACCGTATCTTCATTTTATTTCCTATTTAACCTAATCTATTGCAGAAAAAAACACTGCAGCCAAAATACAGAAAAAAATACGAGCCAGGGTGCTTAAAGTCAAAATCATAAACAATCGTTCTAATTTCAACCGCAGGAACTATAATGACTTAATTGCCCGGGTAACCCGTTACAAGCTAATTATGTATTAATTTCAGTTAATCAGATCAGTAAAGTTTATAAGGATTATGCATACACTTTTTCTGATTTCTTTTATTGGACAGAACAAATTGTTGCAAGACGCTAACAATTATCCTAATTACCAGTATAATGTTCTCTATTGTTGCATTCTTAATATTTATCATTCATTATCAGCCAGCAATGGGCATCGTTTCTGAAGTTTGCGTGACTAAATTGTAAACCAATACTTTTCTCGTCCTCGCCACGATTTAAATTGGTCGGTTTACTTCATCGTCTGATCATGAACTGTTTGAATCTGCGAATTAGCAACGCAAATTGACCAGTATATTTGACCCTCGTTTATGAACAGTCACTACATATATAAGGGTCCAAATATATGAGCTGTCGTTGGCCTTGTGTATAGTAAATATTAGCTTATTTGAAGTTAACCGCGAAAGCAATATAAATATGAGCTTTTTCGACACAAAAACTATGTCGTATGTTTATTTGCTACATTTTATCAGTCGACTACAAAGAGAGATCCACTATTGGATCTTATTACAATGCAACCAGGTGAAAAAGGTGGATTCATTTATTTGTAGTCGACTGTACTATGATTTTATGCATATACCTAAAACATATGGGTACCGTGTCGTACCAGTCCATGTTTGTTATTTATTTAAACTTTATTGCACATACAAATGGCAGACTTAATGCCCTAAAGCATTCTCTACTAGTCACAATGGTAGCCAAAGAGATTATAAAAATCAGTGTCCAAATACAAAATCTGCCTCTACTGTGATGCAGCAGTCAGCACAGCAGGCAGGTAACCACAGGATCACCAATCAAATAAGTTAAACATACATAACGACACGCGTTAGTTCCCAGAGTGGGGTAGGCAGAGCTACAGAAATACCAACAACTCTAAACTTGTTGATAATTCTGTAACCACATTTTGCACAATCAGGCTAAGATGTTTTCAGTGTATTAGTGACAGGTAGCAAGCCTATCGCCTAACTTCCTAAAGCTTTTTGTCGCCTCTTACGACATCCACGGGAAGACATGGAGTGGCACTATTCTAACCCGGCAACCACACGGTTAAACAACAAATATAAAGAACACATTAAACAATGATTCAATCTCCAACAGTTAACCAGCCACCTACGGAATCCCGACTAAATTAACAGCCGATGTAATAGATCTCGTTTCGACACGAGTGAATCACGCGCAGTGGGCGGGACGCTCTAAAGCCAGACGGTACGCCTTCATTCTTATAAGAAAAACCGGCTAAGAGTATGTCGGACCATGCTCAGTGTAGGGTTCCGAAGCCGTTAAGTACTACAAACCTAAAAATCAACAAGTAATAACCAATTTTCTTTTTAAAGTCATTTGGTGCCGTATTAGATAATTTTAGTAGGTATAAGCACTTTAATCATCTGTATCTCAAGAACCAATAATATCTACTTAGTGGTGATAGTTTTCCTTTTCAATTTATTACATACGCTTTCAGTATCTTAATCACGATCTTTAGTATTTGTAGTTTTGGCCGTAGGGAGGGGGGGGGGCACACTTGACTCTAACAAAATTTGCGCTTTAAAGCTTCATGTTTCGTACACGAATTCCTTCATAGATTTTTTTTTTCATAAACTCACAATAATTTTGAAAGACCTATCCAACGACATCCCACACTATGAGGTAGACGAGAAAAAATAAAATACATCCCCACGTTACTTACACGGGAGGTACCGTATTTTTTTTTTTTTTACTACTTTGTTGGCGTGACTTATATGTATATTCATGCCAAATTACAGCTTCCTAGTACTAAGTCTCTGCGCTAGGCTGCGGACGGACGGACGGACGGACATGGCGAAACTATAAAGGTTCTTGGTTTGACTACCGAACCTTAAAAAACATGGATGTGTGTGTATGGTCAGGGTTTGTGTTTGACATTGCCTAAAGTATATTGATTTCCATTTAACATATTGCTAGGTTTTCCTTTTCTTGGCAATGCTAAATGCTAAGTATGATACTAGATATTGAGGTATTGCATTGCTATGACGTGGAAGGGCAGATATTCGTGATGAGCAACGAGTATTTGTTCCTGAGTCTTGGGTGTTTTCTATGTATTTAAGTATATATTTATCTATACGAGTATAAGTATGTTTATCGTTGTCTAGTACAAGCCTAGAGC
Organism: Acleris holmiana; assembly: GCA_949316455.1. Lineage (NCBI taxonomy): Eukaryota > Metazoa > Arthropoda > Insecta > Lepidoptera > Tortricidae > Acleris > Acleris holmiana. Next base: position 12,876,010 of record OX438776.1, on the reverse strand, counting down.
TTAGTTTGGGACTAGCACAATTTGTGTAAGATTGTCCCCTGATATTTAATATTTATTTATTTATTTAATGAGTGTGAGTATTTTTTCCTGAATCTTGGATGGTTTCTATGTATTGCTCTTTATAGGTATGTTTATCGTTATTTATAACCAATTGTACGATTGACATAATAAGTAGCTGGCTAGCTGCACAATTTAGTACTTTGTCACTTTAACGTCATGTTTGATCTACGGCACTCATCTGTGAAAGGCGTTACAGCGACAAAGTAACAAAAGTGTACAGCTAGTTACAAGGTCGACTGTACAGTAACGGACATTAACTTAGGACCTATCTGAGGTCCAAAGTCAATCTGACATTCTACACAATAAGGTTGAGTTTGTTGTAAAATACAAAATGACTTTGAATCTCTCATGAGTCTCATGACATTGAAAATGTCAAGCTATTTTTTTTTAAAATGGGTCCTAAAGCATACATTGGTACTTGATAATTTTGTGTAAAAGTGTCCCTTGATATTTAAAAGGTTTGATGTGTGAGGAAAACTTTAATGTCAATTTCGACCTAGTTCCTATTATAAAAATTAGGCTGAATTTGGTGATATTTAAACTGAATATGAAGATAGAGTTGATAGATATAGATGTATTTAACATAGACTGACTTTTCTATGAAGATTATGTGCAAAAATTAAGTACCGAGTGAGCCAAAAATAATTGTTCATATTTTTTTTACAGAATCTTGTTATGGTTTCTAGTTTACCAAGTCAAACACATGGATGACCCTACTCAAAAAAGAAGTATAAAAATGTAGTTAACTTATTAGAATCTAACAAGAAGATCTATTGATTAATGTGGGTTTAACGACTCTTAAAATGTCCTTTGTAATGGTCTGGAGTACATGGCGCAGCTTATATGACACACAGTGATGTATCAGCGTGTTAACTTGGCAATGTATACCGAATTATCACCTGTCACGTGTCATTGTCACGATGTCGAAATAGGGGGCTGATGGCAAGTAAGTGGTATCTGAACCCATAGACATTTGAATCGTAAGATTCATAAGACCTCAAATACGTTGCCAACCCTGAAGACTAAGATGGAATGTCTCTATGATAGTAATTCACCGGTTGTCTATCCCCACATTGTAACACAATAACACGAACACTGCTGCTTGGCGGTAGGATATCTCTGCTTGATGGCAGTATGTGAGTAAACTCACTTGAGTCAGGAATGTCGGGAATAATACTTATCTCTCTCTAGGACTCTTAAAGGTGTGTTATATTGCAATTTCATTTTATATTTATATAATAATAATAATAATAATATCACGGGACAATGTCACACAAATTGACCTAGTCCCAAACTAAGCCCTAGGCTTGTGCTATGGGTACTAGACAACGATAAACTTACTTATATAGAGAAATATATACTTAAATACATAGAAAACATCCAAGACTCAGGAACAAATACTCGTGCTCATCACACAAATATTTGCCCTTACCGGGATTTGAACCCAGGACCCCTAGCTTCGAAGGCAGGGTCACTCCCAACTAGGCTAGCGTGTCGTCAAACCTAAACAGATCTAAACAGATCTCTAAAAACAAATAAGTGAGTAGGTAATTCTACTAAAAAGGGATATTTTTTATTTTTTTATGCCTAAGTCAAGGTATTTCAATGTAATTATACAATTATAATGCATCATTCATATTTTTTTTTGTGTACGCAAAGATTGTTTTAAATTAAACGTTTTAACATCCTGTCAGTCGTTAACAAATTTATTTTATAAGACACGTCAATACCATCTCTCAGTTCGCTTTCATATTTCATGCAAATTTGTCGGCTGACAATGAGCCCATATGCAATTACAATTACACATTAACACTTAACTACCAAAAAAAAACCATCAAATCTATCAATTAAGCTATAAAGCCTCTTATCGTTTGTTAAAGCGTTTTGCGAACGTAAATGTATATTGGTGACAATTATTCATAGTTTTGCACCCTAAGTGCCACATTTGCTGATTTTAAACGTATTGGACTCTATAAAGAGTCGTTGGCACTGGGAGTTTAATGCAGATGTAAGACGGACAGCCGGCCGAGAACAATACTGGTCGTAGGCTGGATTAACTCATTAGGTGTCCTGGACCCGCCTTGACCGATATCCATGCTTAAATACACACGACACACGATACGACACGACATACACACACACACACACGATACGTTAATCTAGTTGGGAGTGACCCTGCCTCCGAAGCCAGCGGTCCTGGCTTCAAATTCTGGTAAGGGCAGATATTTGTGTGATGAGCGCGAATATTTGTTCCTAAGTCTTGGACGTTTTCTATGTATTTAAAGTATATATTTCTCTATATAAGTATGTTTATCGTTGTCTAGTACCCATAGTACAAGCCTAGAGCTTAGTTTGGGACTAGGTCAATTTGTGTGACATTGTCCCCTGATATGTATATATTCTAAATGGTAAAGGTTAGGAGTCTTATTAGAATTTAGAAGCAGGTGATACAGTTTCAGGAAAATTACTCATACCTAGAAACAGAATAAATTACTTCACACAATCCAGTATCCAGTAAGTGGTGGTAAGACCTTGTGCAGTCCATCCGGATTGGTGCCACCATTTAATCCTTTTAACTACCGCCAAACAGCAGTGTTCGCATTGTTGTGATGCGTTGTGGGGATAAGACAACCGGTGAAATTACTATCATAGACGCATTCCAGGGTGTCTATCATTTTATCGAAACAATTTTCATCGAATGTATCATTACATCGAATTTCATTTCATCGAACGCTATTTTCTGCTGAAACCATAACGTTTTCAGGGTATCTTAAACATCTAACCTAACCAGGGCTGGGATTCTACAAGGTACTAACGATATCGTTTTTGACCTGTTTCCGTATTGTTAACGTTTTGATAACTCTTATGTCATTTACAATAATGGCGGCTGTGACATAAACGATTCTTAAACGTGTCAAACACGATATCGTTTTAACGCACCTGAATAGAGGCCCTGACCTACGTAATTAATGTTTAAGATACCCTGAAAACATTATGGCTTCACCAGAAATTAGTATTCGGTGAAATTATACATTCGACGAAGTGAAATACGATAAAATGATGAGTCACTGTCATTCCATTTGAATCCTCAGGGTTTGCAATTTGCGGTCTTAGGATTGCAATCTTTAGAATGTCTAATCACAGACCCCACTTACCACCAGATGGCCTGTGTGATCGATTGCCTTCTCCACGCCATAAATTTTTTCTCGTAAATAGAATATTTAAAAAAGCTATATATGAATGGTACACAGAAATAACGTTTCTAATCACCTTAGTAACTTTTTGTGTTAACGCGATTCTAAAGTTAGGAACCATGTTATTTACGTAAGTTTGGTCTACAGGGTTTTCTAAAGTGAAAATATTAATAGTTAACTGCTAACTCTTCTTTATGAGATCCAAAAAAAGTAATTTGATATTGTTTTATTCCGTGAAAGCTTCTTAAAAAAGAAGAATATATACCAAGGCGTGGCGTCACTGCTAGATATTTTATACAAAACTCCATGGTACAGCCAAGGGCTTCAATTGTTAAGCCACTATGGAACCCTGTCATAATGACAGTGTCAAATCACATGAAAGAAAGCTAAATTAATGATTAACGCTGTCATTATGACAGGGTTCTATAGTGGCATAAAAATTAAAGTCCTCGGCCGTACTATAAATGGAGTTTCTTCAGCCCATGTCCTTTTTTAAACGTAGCTTATAAGAGTAGGTACTTGCTGAAAGGCAGTGTCTTTGATGTGCCCCTGCATTAGTGGTCTAATGGGCGACGAAGACCAGCTTCCATCTGGTGATCTGTGAGTGTCTGTTCCAATTGGAATGTCAGCAATGAGTTTTCATTCTTATTAGCATACTCTTGTAACACTCGCTTTAATAACATCAGTCAACGCATTCACTGCTGGTAACGCATATAAGCGCACAGTGCCTAAAACGCGTACGTGAGTTAGTAATGAGAGCTTCGCTTAAAATAAAATATACGACACCAGAGCCCCTAGCCAAGATGCGTACACTAACTAGCGATTCGATTCGTTTTGTTTTTAAACAAATCGCGTCACTAGTAGGTCACGTCATTCGAAAAGTCACGTGATCTACCAGTGATGCGATTGGTTTAAATCCAAACGAATCGAATCGCTAGTTAGCGAATGCATCTTGGCTAGGGGCTCTGGACGGCTAGCACAAGTGGTACGCAACTGTTTTTGTCGCTCGGATCTCTCGCTTAGTCTATAACGAAAGAGACGCTTTGAGCGACAAGCGAGAAAATACATCTTGAGCTAAGCGTACTGGGGAAATACTAAAGGGATGACATCTTCCCTCCTAAGCTAACAGGCAGTCTCTGAGATGAAACTCCTGAAGCAATATCAACCTTATTATTAACAGAATAGAATTAAAAATGCATTGGTAATTGAATGTGACATACTGCTTCAATAAGCAGTATGTCAAATGCCCTCATTAGCCAATATAATTAAAGGTAGAAATATGGTTTTGCTAGCACATGTGGTTACTATCAACCCAATGGAACCCTGACCCACCATACAACTGTGTCGCAGTGATGTTATGATTCAAGTCGTAATAATTGTCAAACAAATCGTTTAATAATGTCACTGTGATACCCCGTTCTATGGTTAGGATTCCATTGAATTCCCCCAGTATTTAAGAGGACTGTGAAGCAAATAATTTCCATACAAAATGTGACAACGTTTTTCTCCCCTTAAATGTCCGATTTTTACGACTTTTTAATTATGTTGTAGATATTATGAAAAACTAGGTCTGTACGTTTTCCTTTCCATAAAAATATATTTTGGACTAAAAAAAGCGGAAATGAACAGTTACGGACGTTTTATGATATCTACAACATATCCAAAAATCTTGGAAATTGGATTAGATTTAGGGGGTGAGAAACGTTATCGCCCGGAGCTGAATTTGTATGGATTCTTTTTGACAGCTACGCGATTTTAGCATCGCTTCACAATCCTCTTAAGTACAATTTAATCAATATTTGTCTTTACGTAAATACTTACTACTCGTACAATATAAAGGATGGTTTCAAATACAATTAAGCTATAAATAGATAGTACGGTAAACGTCAGGACACTAACAAGTGTCGCACATTGGCACCGGCGCGGTAAGTGGCGGATCACATTGCGCGCGGGCAGCGTCGCACAACAATTGCGCCAATAGGGCAATTGCCGGCCGCAGCCGATGGTCGCACCATTACGCGTGTACACTGGCGGACACGCATACTGACCATAATAATTATAAGTATTGAAAACTTTATTTTGTTATTACGTACAGTTTTTCCATTCTTAATAAGTGTTCCAAGTACTCTGTATTGAGAGCATTGATTGCCTAGTGGCTTTGGGGGTCGACTCGTGATTGTAAGGTACCGAGTTCAAACCCCCATGGTCACCATGTACCAATGAGTTTTTTTTAACTTAAGTACACTACCCGATGCTCTTACGGTGAAGGAAAAACATCGTGAGGAAACCTGCACATTCAAACAGCAGAGTGTGTAAGAGGGGTAATTGCACAAAAGATCCTAAAGGGGTCGAAGTGTATCCGAAAGGACCCATCTTTAAGATAATATTTGTGTTTCGTTGCAATGTATGAAATTCACAGGGCCTTAGTACCAAACTGTAATACTGTGAAAATGTTTAATTTAAAAATAAAAAAATAAAAAAATAAAAAATAAAGATAAGTACTCTTGGTAGCATGTAGTCTACAAATATAGAGTGTGTACCTCTTATAATGCTCGCCATTTGCTATACAGATTTATTGTACAGTTTAACATATTTCTATACTGACTCATAACTCCATTTGGTTGACTACACTAACCCCAAATTTAAGAGTTTTTCATTGAACGTGCCGGTATCCCCATGAATACAAAAATACATAAACTAATGTAATGCTTTCTATACCTCATAAAGCGATGAACACGTATAATATTTTGTAAATCATAAAAATGATAATTTCAGTCATAAGATGTCGGCGAAATGAACTGGATTGCTGCCCTTTAATTCAGACAAAGGCGGTTAATAAGTCATTTTTATATTAATGAACTGGTTGGTATTTTACCATGTCCCGCAGTGCAGTGGCCGGCACGCGGTGTGATCAGGATGTCCCGCCGGAACAACCTGTATTGGTGTCACCTCGTCATGTTACAGGGCAGCTGGAGTATACCAGTTTAGGCCTTACGTAGACTGTAAATAGGCCTAATTACATTTACACTGTTCAGATAAAAGCTATTAAATAGTGAGGTCATATGCCTCAGGAGAATAAGATTAGATAATAAATATATAAATCATAGTAGAATGACAAACAAATTGACCTAGTCCCAAACTAAGCTCTAGGCTTGTACTATGGGTACTAGACAATGATAAACATACTTATATAGGAATATGTATTTAGAAAACATCCAAGACTTAGGATTTGAACCCAGGACCCCTAGCTTCGAAGGCAGGGTCACTACCAACTAGGCTAGCATCGTAGGCTGTCGTGTAGTATAGAGTACGAATATATACAATTCATGCTCTAGACTGTGACACACTGACTTCACTTCTTTTTGATTACACGGATTCAAATTCGATAAAACAATACATTATTGTCTTTGACGTGTTATGGTATTGTTTTGACCCGGCCGCCATTACTGTCAAGTTAATAAAAGTTTTCAAAACGTTGACAATTTGAAAACATGCCAAAGGCAATATGGTTTTACCCCAGTAGAATAGTGGTCCTGCTTAATAAACGATAAAATCACTCGTATAGCAAATTAAAGGATTCCTGAAATATAACTACCTAATCCTAAACTCGTATAACAAAATTTAACAAAGACTAAAACGCGAAGAAGATAATCATCATCATCAAAATGTCTAATCATTTTAAACTACTCCCATAAAATAAAGGTATGTATTATTGTTTCTCTGTCTGATTGTTGGCGGTTGTTATTTAGACGATGTGTTATCGGACGCACAAATCTCATGTAACGATAGTGACCCAATTCAAAATTTCGGCTTTCGAACTTCCATTCATAAATTTATTACTATAGAGACCTAATTCGAAATTTAAAGTTTCTGAATTAGGTCACTATTGTTCTGAACATGCGAATTTAATATATAAACCCCAAGGAAACTAAGTATTGATGCAATAACCCCGTTGGTATACGTCTTTACAAGGTGACTTAGCCTTGTAAAGACTTGTATTCACATCATATTGATTTGTCAATTTGTGTGAGACTATCCCCAGATATTTTATTTATACCAATACATTCCACCTTAGGCTTCAGGACGGTAACGTATATATAATCTTGTGATTGTCTTGTACTCAGAAACGTGTTAGAATACATATAGGTACTACATTTTAATGCAAGTCCCGAGGTATCCCGAGGTGTCTTGACCCAAGGCAAGCGAGGGACAAGACTTGGGACGAGTGAACATGACAGTTCCGCACGTGTGTCAAACGATGTTTTTTAATACATTTGCGAAAAAAAGGATAATGAAACAAAGATAATGAATTAAATAAATAAAAAGACGAATTTAGTTAGGTAGTTTGAGTCCGATAAAAATTCAAAGTGCAAATGGTAAAAAAAATGGAAGAGTAAAAAAACAATAGTGCGAAAAATCCAACTTTCCGCACGATATGCCGCTGCAAAGAGTAAAAAGCACTGGTTGAGTCAAAAACAAAAGTTGTCTTTCCTGTTGTCAATAGTTAAAAGCTTGTGTGCATATAAGTTTTCTTTTTATATGATAGGTCTAAAGCAGTCATGACGCCGTTTATGCGGGAATGGGCTTTAGCCAGAAAATTAGGCTTTTATTTTCCGATGTGTCCACAGGAAAGACGCTAACCTAAATCTGTGTATGACCCGGTTGGAAAAATCAAATTTTTCGCACGCTATAAACAGCTACAAAAAGTACCACTTCAATCCATCCGTTTGCCGTTTGAGAGCTACGATTCCTCAGATTTCCTCGTCTTATCCCCACACTGGAACAAAACAATGACAATGCTGCTGCTTGTTAAAGGATAAGATGGTAGTAGCGATCCAGATGGACCTTGCACGAGGTCCTACCACCAGTAAAACTCATAACATCCGTCTTTCAAATCGAGTTCAATATCTGTGAAGATAAACAATAAAATTATTAGCATAGAGGGATCCCATCGTAGTCCAGGATGAAATAAATTAATATCACGGGAAATTTTCACACCAATTGACCTCGTCCCAAACTAAGCTCTAGGCTTGTACTATGGATACAAGACAACGATAGACATACTTATATAGAGAAATACATACTTTAAATACATAGAAAACGTCCAAGACTTAGGAACAAATATTCGCGCTCATCACACAAATATCTGCCCTTACCAGGATTTGAAGCCAGGACCGCTGTCTTCGGAGGCAGGGTCACTCCCAACTAGGCTAACGTAAATAAATAGAGTGTGAGTATACTTAGAGTGTGTATATATAAATCAATACTCACTCACTCAAATACATAGAAGACATCCAAGACTCAGGAACAAATACTCGCGCTCATAGGGACCTCCAGCTTCGTAGGCAAGGTCACTACCAATTAGGCTATCGTGTCGTAGGATTGGTAAGGGCCTCCCCATACCTATCGACGCGGAAGCGTTAGCTGATCAAAAAATTCTTATTGTGTAGACTTAGAGTTTTTTGATCAGCGAACGCCGATTCCGCGTCGATAGGTGTGGGGAGACCCTAACGCTTTTACAGTTTGGAGTTTGCAAATGCATTTAAACTCAGTAACCATTAGGTTGGCTGTATGGTTGTTGGCTTTCGCCACAACCTCCATGCTACTCGTATAAAACAAATAGGAAATTGCTGATATAGGCCTAATATCAATGAAAGCAGGACGTGCATAAGTAGCCATCGAGTAGCTTACGAGCGGGTCATTTGTATCGGTGCCCTCCGACCCGTGGCAATGGCGCTATACATCACGCAATACCTATTGATTGTTTCCTTGATTAATGCCTGGTTTATGTCGGATAGTCGTAAGTTATGGAGTAGAATAAGATTTAAGATCAGAAGCAATAAGTTTCTATAAAAAATACGCTTTTGTTGCCGACTGTATCTATGTTGCCTAAACTCACGAATTCTAATTCTAATTTTAATTTTAATTTATAGCTTCACTTCTGTCAAGGAGTGTATTTCGCCAATTTCAAGTTATTTATGGACACTCCCATGGACTTATTAGAGAAATAAGTCCATGGATATCACACGAGAAGGACTATTGTTCGGTAAAAGAGTATTTTCTCTTGTTGACTAGAAACAGAAGCACACGAGCTTCTGTCAAGTCCCAACTCACGGGTTAAAGGAAAATAAGAAGCCAATTTTGACGTCTGACAACCCAATACAAATTAGAACCTCAAACCCAAAAATAGGTTGTAAAGAGTACAGGGCTGGAATTCTACAAGGTAATAACGATATCGTATTTGACGTGTTTCCGTATTGTCAACGTTATCATAACTCTTATGTCATTTACAATAATGGCGACTGTGACATAAACGATTCTAAAACACGTCAAACACGATATCGTTATTACCTTGTAGAATTTCAGCCCTGTACTGTTTACAACTTATTTTTGGGTTTGAGGTTCTAATTTGTATTGGGTTGTCAGACGTCACAGAGGCCCAGATCCTGTGCCATCTTCAGACTCCATCATCATAGTGTTCTTAGACGCCATGATATTGCATTGACACTTTTTTCTTTAATACTTGTAAGTACAAGAGAAAAAACAATTTTGATCCGTTTTGCATTATAACGGCTTTCATTATGTTCTTTTTAGTAGATACTAACTTTTTCCCGCGACAAGACTTCAGCGGTTTATCTGTTAAAGCGTACCAAACAGGCAGACAGACAGACAGTTATTTTCACATTTATAATATTAGTATGGATTTAAAAAAAACATTCTTAAAATGTAAAGATGAAATTGTCAATATCACAAATATTTTTAAGTTGTATTTAAATTTAATACGCGGAACAGTAACCATATTTCTTGATATTAATACCCATAAATTGTTAAAACATGGTGTACCCTATTTCGGACGCGCGTAAAAAACTAGCCAAGTGCTTTAAGCTACTTGGAGGGTCAATTTCCTCCGTAATTCAATTACAGTGCCCCCCGAAGCGACAAGAGCATAATCCGCTTAATCTCTGGCCGGTGTTCCATCACCATTATTATCGCATTGGATAAACGCGCCGATAGCCTGGTAGGTGCATACTAAAACTATGGACTGTAGGTAAACATAACAAATTTTGAAATCGACTGGGCAAAAAATTTGCTCAGAGTAAATCAAGGGCCCTATTTGGGACATAAAGCTGGGCACGAATTTAAGGGGCTCAGCCTGAGGCAGTCCCGCACGGCGAGCTGCTCGCGAGCCAAATTATTGCATTTAAATGGCTGCATGCGTTTATCATAATTCACCGAATTATTAACAAAAAGAAGTTGCCTCGGTTGAGGGACGGCTCACCAACTTTATCAAATTTGTACGCGCCCACAGACAAGTTCGAACTTGTCATTCTGCCCGCGACACACTCGGATACACGTCCAAATTACGCAAGGCAACCGAGGCGCCTTTGAGCACGGTCAAAAGACCAACTCTCGGCGGGTCGCCGCGCACCGCTCGCACACTGCTCGCGCCTAGCGCGTGAGCGCGTACGAATTTGATCAAAATTGGTGAGCTGTGCGTGCCTCAACCCGAGGCCGCTCTAATTCGTATCCACCTTAAGGTGTACAATAATTCACGATCAATGTAAAATACAAGATCTCTGAAGCACTATGATGTGGATTTATACGTTGTGAACCTATGATGCAACAGTGATGTTTGAATGATTGCGAACGTCACTGTTGCAATTGATGTAGGTTCAATAATATTATTAACAAATAATATTGGATAAACTTCTTAACTAACCGATGAGTCAATTTTAAAGAATCCTATTGTGTTTTAAAAGACTTGGCCTTCCTTTTCTCTCTTACACTTCCTGTCAAAATTAACATAAACTTAAGCTCACTACGCTAAAATAAAAAGTACCTCAATTTACTACAAAACAGCGGTAAAATTGCATTAGAAACGGAGCAGAAACCGCCTTATAAGTCGCGTGCGTGCATCGTAATGAAAATGTACGACTCTTTGATAACCCTGTTATGGTGCTGCGGGACCCTGCGTGCCCACAAATTGGCCCACGGACCCCTAATTTACTGGCATTGTGTTATTCTTAGATGTGTTACATTGTCATATTAAAATTTGCGATTAATACGCTTATTATGGGGGTTTACGGACAGAGTCGCTTGATCCGAACTCGGGCCAGAAGGCGAACCTATGCCCTTTCCACGTGGGACTAACAAGCTCATTCAAATGATCTTAAAACAGTTAAATGGTTAGAGAAGTCAAAGTACAATTTAAACGATCTGGGGGTTATTATGACATAACAATGCAGTGGTTAGACAAGTTGCATCTGACAATCGTTAGTGATTATGTTTCGATTGAGGTATGTATTGAATCGACCGTTAAAGTACCACGTGACTATCTTGGTGGCTTACGTCAATTCCATACATTTCTCTATCGAAACATAATCGCTAACGATTGTCGAATGCAACTTGTCTAGCCCCACAGTTCTGTTTACGCTCGGGGAAAAGGACAGAGCTATATAACTGTTATTGCTCTCTCATTTACGCTCACCGTAAAATGAACTGCATAGCCATGTCATAATAACCCCCCAGGACCTCTATTCTACTGCGTTATAACAATATCGCGTTTGACGTGTTTTAGAACCGTTTATGTCACAGTCGCCATTATTGTAAACGACATAAGAGTTATCAAAACGTTGACAAAACGGAAACACGTCAAAGACGATATCTTTATTACCGTGTAGAATCCCAGCCCTGGCATATAGCGTGGTCTATGCAAACGTGACACGCCTCTTTGCATGTTGTTGTCGCGTTCATTGTTTAGTTATAGTACTTATACATAGTATTAATTGGTATATTAATAGGAAATTGCCACAGGAGTAGAGGCAGACTTAGAAGATGACAAGATGGGTTGGGTGCGTTTCGCGGCGAGAGCGTGCACATCATCGAGGAAAAATGTTAACAAATTGTTTAAAACAATCATCTAACCGGTAATGGCCGAGTAGCTCAAACCCGGCGGTGGTAGAAAATATTTGGAAATATCTATGCTCAGTTGTGGACTTCGATTGGAGTTAACTAGACAGCGGGCCTATTATGGTAGTGTTTATCGATGTAGATAAGCTTGGATAAAACATCTGTCACTTTCTGATCAGTATGTAAATGCAAGAGTGATGGATGCTTTTTCCACCGCGGAGGCAGGTGTATTAAATACATTTCTATAAGTATACAAGAGTGTAACAGGTGGCCATGATGATGAATCCCGCATTATGAAGAACATAATAGGTGAAATTCGTTAAACACAAAAAAATGGGGTTATCGCACGTTATGATTTTATAAATGTCTAAAAATGCATCAACTAAGGTCTTATTTAAATGAACGAACGTGTTGTTGTATTTACTTTCTTATCGTATTTAATTTATCCTAATTAACTAACAGAAAAAACTTTCTTGCTTGGCTCCAATTTTTGGAGTGCATATTTATGATCGTAACATAACGTCTTCTTGGAAGCATGGCTCTTTAGACGCTTACCTATAAAGCTCTATATATTTTGTAGAGCCAGGCAACGCTTGCTGTCGAGATTGAGACGTTTACTTGTATTGACAGTAAAATGACTCGACATACGACCGACGGCACCGGAGTGAAATTTGTCCCGTTAAGGCGTTACAGACGGGCGCGCATTTTATTTAGAAATTACTTGCCTTTGGTTAAACATTTCGAGGAATGTATGATGATTGATTCTCACCTAGAAGAATACTAAAATACCTAAAAAGTAGTATTAGATTATTAAGCGAATCCGTCGCCAGCAAACTGACACAGTTTGGCGACATTCAAGATAAGGTACAATGTAAACAAAATTATATTGACAATAAAATAATAAAAAAAGGCTGTATGTTGGGTACAGTCAAATCGCTAACTTAAAAAGGCTGTATTTTCAGTGGAATAGAAGCATACACATACATATATACACATAACTAACTGTTGAATGTGACATCGTTCACGTAGAAGTCGTTTATTCCCAATCGCGAAAAAAGAACTCCCTTCTTGCAGTTCAAGCTATCTCCACACTAAATTTCATTCAAATCGGTTCAGTGGTTTAGCCGTGAAAGAGTAACAAACAGACGCAGAAGAAACCTTTACTTCGACCATACATACAATAAACTTGTAACTTTACTTAAGTCCTTATATACAAATATCAAATTACTGAATGAATTCAAGTAAACAAGCAGAAAAAGAAAACAAACTAAAGGCACATAATATTATAATATTATTTATTTTCATTATTACATTATTATTTGCTCATATCTAGCCCGCCGGTCTGCACTGCCGTGATGACCACGTTACCTCGACGGGCCACTCGCCCACTCGCGGCATCCCTGATTTATTGCAAATGGCGCGAAAGCGAAAACGCTCATAAACCGCCCGTTTATAGCGCGTTGTTGGGCCGCCGCGCGATTGCTTGTGTGTAACTACCTTTACGCAAATCGCGCGGTTATTAGATGACGTTTTTATGTGTTATATAGTAGTAAAAGATTTTCCTTTTTACAGTCTATAATGCAGGAGGGCTTATGTCGTGGTAATATGCATTTGGAGACAGCCAATTTATTTGCGTACCTACACTCAAACAATGTACTCCTGTTTCATAATTATTATTATTTAGTCCTACGTTACTCGCAGGATTTATTTTGCAAAAAGGAAAAGGGTATTGAACAAACTTGGAGATCGAAATTCGTGGTATGTATCCAATAAATTTGGAGAGATTACATTTACGGAGATAAATTTATAATTTACTTTTCAAATCATTGTAAAGGCATTTACAAATCAATCCGGAAAATTATATAATGGAAAATTATAAAAAATATATATTTTAATATGTGCTGATAAAGCCTTTTCATATGACATTCCGTTTACTATAATCAAATCACGTTCATTTTCAACCCCACATTAAAGTCGCCCCCGTTTCAAATATTTAAAAAAATATTTTTACTCGGGCAAGCAAGTACAACTACTCGTATGCCAATATTCAAGTTGATTGCTTCTATAGTTTCATAGAAAACTGCTGTGACATACGGACAGACAAATAGACGCAGAAGTCTCACCACAAAGGCCAAGCCACACCGGATGCGTGCGCGTGATACGCACGTGCGCTTTCGCGTTTCACTGCGTTGTATAGTATGAATCCTTATACAATATGTCAACTATACAACGCAGTGGAACGCGAATTTGCACGTGCGTGTCACACGCACGCATCGGGAGTGCCGAAGCCTAGTGTTTTGATAAGTCCGGCCGACATCCCTACTGTTGCTATTGAGCGATCGGCAGTTTTAACACTAAAGGTACATTTGTGTTAAAACTTCAGGAGTTTGATATTTAATCTCCCCGACGACAGGTGAGTAACTTTAAAATGAAGTTATGCTGCGAATTTATCTACGATCAGGCACTTTAGATTCGACATCATAGCACCTTTGGGTCATACACAGATTTAGGTTACCGTGTTTCCTGTGGACACACCGAAAGTTAACGTTTTTAACGCCTAATTTTCTGGCTAAGCCCATTCCCGCAAAAACGCCGTCAGGACTGCTTTAGACCTATCATATAAAAACATAACTTGTATGCACACAAGCTTTTAAATATTGACCACAGGAGAGACAACTTTTGTTTTTAAGAGAGATTCAAGAATCGAACCCCTGGGCCCTGTTTTATAAAGTTACAAATTACAAATTACAAGTGGAAGTCCTTTTCTAGCAAAAGGAGTTAGAAAGAGACTTCCGCTTGTATTTTGTAGGTTTATAAAACAGGGCCCTGCTCACCCAATACCGACAGCGGGGCTGCCGGCCCGGACTGCTCCAAGCACAGTCCGTCGATGACGAACCAAAGATTTCGCGTATAATTCTATTCGAAAGGGGTGTCTTTCATTTCATCGAAACATTCTGCGGAAACCATAATGTTTTCAGGGTATCTTAAACATGTAACATAACCTAACCTACGTAATTAATGTTTAAGATAACAAACAAACATTATGATTTCAGCAGAAAATAGCGTTCGATGAATTTAATAATACATTCGATGAAGTGATGAGTTACCATTCGAGTGATAAATGGTTTACCAATTTTGAAAGTGGCCCGCTAGGTACTAATCTTTGACTTTGTAGTGATAAGAATCATTCGGATACACTTTGACCCTGAAAGATCTTTTCTGCAATTACCACTAAGCAGCAGTGTTGACATTGTTGTGTCCCGGCGTGGGGTAGACAACCGGACAAATTACTAGCATAGAGGCATTACGTCTTAGTCCTTAGGGTTGGCAACGCATTTAAGTCTTGAGAATTCAAATGTATATGGGGCACAGATTCTACTTACCATCAGGTGGCCTGAGTGCTCGTGTGCCTTTTCCTTGCAATAAAACCCTCTCGCACACTAAGATGTTCGAATGTGCAGATTTATGAGGATGTTTTTCCTTTACCGTAAGAGCATAGGGTAAGTTAGTAAAACGGCGACCGCTTGGGATCGAACTCGGAACCTTATGATCACGAGCAAAGATCCTAATGGGCACCACAAAATCTAAAGTCCGCTTTTTCATTTTAACAGATAGCCGCGTCTCTCTTGGGCTGTCAGTTTAACTTCTAGTCTAGTGCACCCATAAGCCACTAGTCCACCGACGCTCAGCGGCTGCAACAAAAAGGTTAACAAAACCGTTACCTCTTTTAAAGGTTTAACACTTACCTGAGTGCTAAATCTATCCCACAATCCCCTGGGTCCCACCTACTTCCCAGGCTGCGCCTAACCGCAAGTGACATAACCGCTGCGAGCGCGCCGGTCGTGATGGACGGACCGACGCGCGCACGCCGCGCATGCGCACCGTTGGGGAACCACATGTGGAGCTTATAGCGTTGAAATAAGGTTTATAGATGCTAGGTTGTGTTACGAAGTTTGTGCAATGACCACTTTTGACACAGCTGTGGGTTATAGGGCTTTTGATAATTTATATTAGGTACGTGGGGATTGGATACGTCTACAGTTTAAAGTTAAACTGTAAAAACTTTTTTTTTTAAAACACTGTATGTTAGAATATGCTTTTATGGTAAATTTCTGGATGTTAACAATAATGATCCAGATTCGGTATTTTGAATAGGTAAGAACACTATTAATTAATCAATAAATGACGACGCAGCCTAATTGGTAGTGACTCTACCTCCGAAGCTAGCAGTCCCAGGTTCGAATCCCGGTCAGGGAAAAATATTTGTGTGATGAGCACGAGTATTTGTTCCTGAGTCTTGGTTGTTTTTTTATGTATTTCTCTATATGAGTATGTTTATCGTTGCCTAGTACCCATAGTACAAGCCTAGAACTTGGGACTTTGTCAATTTGTTTAATATTGTCTCCCGATATTTATTTTATTTTTAATGAAAAGAGATTTTTTACTAGTACAAAATATAAATTACAAGGGTTTAAAATGTTTCTTAAAAAATCTTTAAGTAATTTCTTGGGAAGAAGTCTAAACTTTTGGAAAAAATTCTGCTAATCTTACATTGCTAGCCTCAAGTTAGCAAAATAATTTCCGCTGTTAACTTAACGAAGACTCACTGAATTTGGTTTGGACTAGTTAGATTGGTTTCGATTAACTGATATCTAGTGCGTAAATAAGGTATAGTTGACAGCAAAAACGTGTCTTAAAACTTGAGTTTTTACTTGAATTTATTAACATTCCTTTAATATATTCACCAATTATTTTGTAATAAACGCTAGGTAGTTGATTAGTGGATGCTAATCCAAAAAGAAGTAAAAAATAGTAACATCCTTTATGTTACATGCCTTTTAGTTACCTGCTGTGTTTATATAACCCTTAGCGAATACACGCAAACCAACAGTCATTAAACTGAGCTGGGGATCTCTAAAACCTCACACGCGGAACCCAATGACCACGGGCCTAGACACGACTATTGACATAGCGTGGCTTCCATTACATACATCGTTCGTGGGAGCGGGAGCGGCTCGAGCGGGGGCCTCACGACAATACCCCACATACGTAATTGTGAGACCGGGCATAAGGAAATATTTTGCAAACGTTCTCGCATGATTTTCAGGTATTATATTGATTTATAAAGTAGAAATAATAAAGGGAGGCATTTGACCAACAAGGACATACAAGATGTCTATAAAGAGAGTTGTATGAACTAGATAAAGGTCAACTTACCTGACCTGACCATACGATAGAACATAAAAATACACCCTATATTTAAACGCGTTAATAGGTTGCAAACCATTGTGATTTAAGTACAGGGTGTGTTTATATTTTGTAACGGTTGAATAAAAAGTAAGTGAGATTTTGGGGACACCGCCACTGGAAAGTAACCTTTGACTGTGAACCAAGTATAATGGTCATTATTAACTTAACTTACATCGCCAGTATTCTGGCAGCATCTTCATCTTTACCATAATCGTCAAATATCAGAATGTAAAGTAAAACGTGTCAGAAGAAATTGGATGACTTCTTAATTATTTGCTAAACTAACATAATTAAAAAAGTAAGCAGATTTATTAGTTCGTCGATATTGGGCCCATTTCGAATGGAAACCTAGTACCTTCGCAGTGTGTCAATCTTTACAGATGAACATAAATGAATCTAAAGTTGGGTTAATTACTAGATTCATAACTAACTAATCTCAGCAATCGAACATACATTGATCGAGCACCCAGGCCGTGGTGGTAAGCGAGATTTAAGAACAATTAAAAATTGCAATAATATCAAGACTGCAAATACGTTGCCAACCCTGAGGACTAAAATGGAATGCCTATACGCTAGGAGTTTCATCCCAATTCCAATTTGTTTTATCTCCACACTGGGACACAATGCTTGTCGGTAGGTAATGTGTACTATTTCAGTGCAAAAACTGTTCTACTTTTAAAATAATCAAGCTTATCTCTGCGCTAGGTCCAGCCTCGCTCCAGTTCGCGGGCAGGTCCGCGGGGCGTCGCTAACGAGCTTGCGCAAGCGCCGGCCCATCGCTCACGCCGCATTATGCGGACCCTCCCCGCGCTAACACTGGCGACATGGATGGCGTTATGCAATTCATATTTATATCCAAGTTACAATATACATACAAGTACATACATAACATCACGCCTTCATTTCTATAATGGATTAGGCACAGCTACAAAAATACCAACAAATCTAAAAAGACTTGTTTATAATTCTATAACCACATTTTGCACAATCGGGCCAAGAAGTTTACTAGTGAATAGTGACAGGTTGCAAGCCCATCACCTAACAGTACTACAAGCCAAGTTACAGTATCTTTGATAATTTTAGCTTTGTGAATAAACTACGCTGACTTAGAGGAATTCATTGAACAATAACAATAAGGAATTCAGTGGTTATATATAAGTTAATTACATTTTACAAGAAGTCTAGTACATAGTACAATATTATTAAAAGGAGTTGTAAAACCTGTTAGGCGATGGGCTTGCAACCATTAATACACTGATAAACCTCTGGGTCTGTTTGTGCAAAATGTAGTTACATTGCGGAATTATCAAGAAGTCTTTTTAGATTTGTTGATATTTCTGTAGCTCTACCTAACCTACTCTGGGATTTAAGGGGTGATGTTATGTATGTTGTAATATCTTGAGGCATTGTCTCTTAATTAGTAGCCCAAGTATTTATAAGTTAATTACAAGCTTTTACCTTTCAGTCCTAAAATTGTTTTACATAAACCCTACTATTTTTGAAAATGCTTTGACATTAATCATTTCATCTGTTTTCTGTTTACAATTTACGTTACGGAAGGTACACGAGCTTTTTAAGACGTTTTAACACCTTTGTTGGCCTGATTAATATGTATAACCATGCCATATTATAGCTCTGTGATACTAAGAATTTCTGAGTTAAACCACGGACGGACGTAGAGATGGACATGGCGAACCTAAAAGGGTTCCATGTTGATGCTGACTACAGAAGCCTAAAAACGCTAAATTGCAAAAATTACATAGATAACCAAAAATAAAGTTACTGTATTCAAAAAGTTTACAGGCATTTTAAAAGTAACTTAAAAGTCTGGTTTGCTTCCGCATAACACCACCGAGGGCAATGTAGATCACAATGTTCGAAAGTGATTTGATTGACAGCCAGCGTACAATAAGCGGTAAACAATTATTCTCGTATTATTGCTATATTCGGCCCGTATCGCAATCCTGAATATCTTAGCCAAAGGTCGCAAACTTTAACTTTGTTTTGATGCCATTGTTTGATAACCGATTGCGCTAGCGATGATGGTTACACCTACGCCATTTATCCTAATTCACACAGCTTTTGTTATAATTTAAATTACATTAATTATTAAATATTTTTCAAGTGGTATTTCAAATCTTACTTTAAGAAGTGGTTTATATTATTTATTGTGATTCTCTTAAATGGATTTAATACAGTGTATGATTTAAAAGAATGAATATTACGATAATTGCTAAGTGTGTCAATTTTGCACGTTCTATAAAATTCACCCTGTACGCGATATTATTTTCTTTTATATTTAGAAAGATGTTACAGTTACTCAAGTGGATTATAGTATAACTTAAAGGGATATTGATTTGGGATTATTTGATATGAAACCACAGCAGTTTTTATAAAAATATTGAGTCGTAATAGGCTCACAAGGGGTTGATTTTTTATCTACCCGGTGAAGCTACGGCTAACTAAATAGGCGATTTTAATGATTGTACGCCTAGGATATCAAACACCGTAATAATGAAATCACCAGTGAGACTTACAAATTGACTCCCAGGTGTTCCATAAAGAAACATCGAGTTAATTTGTAAATCACTGAGATTAATGACAAAGTTAGACTCGTCGTATTTTCTACCACATCCAAAATTGAATAAAGTATAAAAAAAATACCAAAACTTAGCAATTTTTTTTTATGCAAATAATTCTAAACCTACGGTGTTTATTTTTTATACATAAAGTTTAAAATTTCTATAGCCTGAACTTAGTACACTCGATGAAATAAGCGATACCGCGGTACAGTCAGGGCCGTTTGCGACACACCAAATGCCAAAATAAGGTCAAAGGTAATAATTGTAGTCGTGGCATTCCCGATTGATTTATACCGGAATTTGAAGATGTGCGGATTGGGTAATGTCATGATCGGTAAGCAAATTGTCTTATTGTCGAGATGGCTTTATTGTGAATTGTTTAAACGCTTTAGGAACGACGTCATGTTCCAGCAAGTACCTAGGCTCTTTTTGATTAAACCAAACCAAAGTACATTTTAATTTATTTTTCGGTTTGTAGAATTCCCGCAATAAGTGGCAAAGATTTTTACAACGCGATGTGTAAAAAATACTTACACTATCATTTTCAAACCTTACCAGGCTCCTATTTCACAAACGTGACAACGAAGGGTGACTGGCAAGAATTTGTGCATCGCGTTGTTTTATGAAGCCCAATGATGTAGGAACTCATTGACTTAGAAATTGTCAGATTCGCGAAACAGGGTTCCGTCAGTAAAGACATTTAAAATCTTTATTGCGTAATATATAAAAATAAGTTGTTTATTCTGTAAAAAGGCCGCACGGGCACTTTTACACAGCAAAATTCTACCAGCGCTTTCCAAGAGGAGAAATTACCCAATTGACCCAAATTACCTTTTATTCCAATTAAAATCAAACTGTGGATAATTAAAATCTTACACGCTTGACGAGATCTAAACAAAATTAAAAAATAAAACAAATCGTGCCCATTATCAGCTGTTTCCACACGATCCTTCCCGCTAATGGCGCAGGCGTCGCAAAGCGAATAAAACGAATGCGCCCGCGCACTGGGTCAGTGAGCCGCGCCGCTTCCTACGGGAAAGGGCACGGTCGCACCGAGCTGCTAATACCACATTCGGAAGCTTCAAAAAACCTTCTGAAATACTGTGTTAAGAAGTGGGTATACGCGTAATTGCTAATAGGCTTACAGCTAACTCGTTTCGATCTTTTATTAAGTATACGTGACATTAAATTATAAATCTGGTATAACATAACAAACTCAGGCAAGTGGTCTAGAAAACGAGTACAATGTACATAGAATTGTCACCTGTCACTTGTACACGTACCTTCGAAAGTTTAGATAAACTGGCATAAAATATTTTTTTAAGAGGGTATAATTGTGTCCAAGGTTTCTTTTTAACTTCTTAAAGCCATATTTAAATATATTAGGTTACGTAGTAACGTAATCAATAAGGTGATTTTCTATTATTTTTTAATGTATCTAATAGTACGACGGTAAAAAAAGAAGGGCCGTTGGTAAGGGTCAGTGGTCACCGCGTGCCATGGGAAAGGGTGACGTGCAAAAGGTCATAAGGAGCTGATAAAACCACATTTTATGGGTTTAAAATTATTTCATTTCATATTTAAAGTATATTGAATCACTACGATGTTTCTGGGTTTTTATATTAAAACACTTAATAAGATATTTATTTCATAGGTGTTAATCTATTAAGCTGTCTTAATGTGAACAAAATCAAGTCTGCTGTGCCAACAAGTTGTAGGTATTACCAATGCTCTCTTTCAAAACCATACTAAGTATAGTCAAATACTGGAATGGAAAATGAAACGGACATCTGTATTGGCACACCTAGGTTTTTTTCACAATTTAAAAAAGATTCTATTTTAAAGGAAATATGTTCATAGCATTCTGAACACAAAACTATTTTAAATATCTAAAAACACTGACTTTTAAAGAATTTATCAACTCTTATTGATACCAACCAACTAATGTCACCTACAACCCTAATACTCCCACGTTACGCGATAAACCCACTTACACTTAATCGTTTTAGAAATAAAAGCTATATTAATTTGTATCACGACCAGTATAAGTTTGTAAAACAGCGGCCGGCAGTCCACGCGCTGTCCGCCGTTCATTGAGCTCTTCCCATGACATTATCCGAACACCCTGTAAACAAACAGCATCTAAACCTAAGGGCATTCATACAAATTTCTACCCTGTAGTTAGGAGAATACAGGTTGATTTAGTTTGTATTTGTTTTAATATACAAGCTGTTTCGTGTTTAGTGGCTAAAATGGCGCATCCGCGGCACCGATGGCCCCAGAGATGGACCTCGGGTTTTATTTCCACCGAGGAAGACACGACTCGGTACGATGCATAGGGGAAAATATGGCCCCCAGTCCGCTCGACCGTATTTCACAGGTCGCCGGGTCGGAGCGCGGACATTATTAAACTGTTAGTCGGGACTGGTCCACATCGTGACTTATGCAGAGTTAAGTAGTTTGACGAATGGTCGCGTGTGAGTGTGATCGCGGATGCACGATCGATCTAGGTTTAATTGGGAGATTGTATTTGGGTGATGGTGGATTGGTTTTGCGTAGCTGTTAGCACGGTAGCAAAGGCCCAAGTTTAATTGTGAAAATTCTGTGTAATGTTTTTGTTTGGTGGACAATAAAGTGTTTTGTATTGTATTGTATTGTAATGTTTGTTGTTATAGGAAGATTGTTGGTTGATAAAAAAGGTTGAAGATTATTTGGTAAAACCAATAATTATAATCTAACGCAACTATAATCTTGTTAATACCCATGTCGTGATAGTAAGATATGATTATTGATCGTTTTTAATAATTGATTGATCGTTTATCCTAGAATATCTAATGAACACCGGTAACTCAAGAATTGTTTTCGGTCTGATTTGAAGAGTCATAGAGATATCTCTCATAAGGTTTTCCTCACTATTTCGCGAATGATCAAATTAATTATGTGATCATAATGTACTACTATCGAATTGTCCAAAAAAATTGTACCCATAAACAAAATTATGAATAAAAGCTCTACCTTAGTAAGCTAAAGTAACTTGGATATAAGTAGGTATTCGGCATAATAAAGTGACATATGGTGTGATTTGCACACTTCACTGCAAAGTCGTGCACTCGCACGTTTGTACGCGACATGACCTTATTGCCCGATATAGTTTTATTAATAGATAAACTATACCAAAACAATGGTAAAGTTCACATAACGAGGGTGTCAAGGATGCCGTCCGCTCGGATTGAATTCGATGAGAGCAAGGTCCGGTCTGACAAGTGAGAACAAAACTGACAGAAATGTCAAAAGTTATGACGGAATGTGTAACCGGATGCCCTATGTGTCTGACCTGTACCAATATGTTTTTCCTGACATACGAGGCCAAGTTATCAAATATCAAATAAATAAATATCATGGGACCATCTCACACAAATTGATCTAGTCCCAAACTAAGCTCTAGGCTTGCACTATGGGTACTAGACAACGATAAACATACTTAAATAGAGAAATACATACTTAAATACATAGAAAACATCCAAGATTCAGCAACAAATATTAGCGCTCATCACAAAAAAATCTGCCCGTAGCGGGATTTGAACCGAGGACCGCAGGCTTTGGAGGCAGGGTCACTCCCAACTAGGCCAACGTGTCGTCAAAACAAACACTATAATTAATGCGTCCAAGTGGTATAATTTTCTTTGTAAAGCCCGCTGATTGATATCATATTATTATTATAACAGTTGAATTAGATCTCATTAATATCTAGATTAATGTGTAGCTAGCGCTCCCGATGTCTTTATTAAATTGTGTGAATGTAAAACTATTTTTCCATTCGTTTCTATCTAATCAAACACAATTTAACATCCTGTATATTTGCGATATGTTTTAATTACAGAGAAACAAGACAAACAGTATGTGAAAAATCAGTCTCACGCTGAGTTTATTCAAAAGGGATAGATTGAACAGACCTTTAAAAAATAAAAATAGCATACTTACCATTGGTGTAAAATTTTCTTAATTATTGCGGATGACACGAGGAACTCATTGCAAATCTCACACGAACATAACCAATGATCTAACGCGGTTTCCCGGCTGTGCAAAAAGACGCCGGCGCAGCTAAGTGGAATGCAATTAATACCTTTTTGCGTCTAAATCAGGAAGTTTACGGTAAAAGGCGAAATGTGGGAACAGAGAGACAATGGAGAGATGTTGTTTTTTCGGATGAAAGAGCGCTCGTCGAACCTAATTGCGTGTGCGACTCTATGCTGTGATATGAGAGGGGCTGGTTGAACCGCGCTTGGTTAGTTTAATTGACATTCTATTGTGGTTATGGGTGATGTGAAATGCATTAAAGAGGTGTGAGGTCTGCCCAATTTTACATAAATGTGTACCTACTGTATATTTTAGTCGTTAAAAGTAATTATAAATCATTGTAACGTTATTTTGCAATAATTGTAAATGTGATGCTAAGAAGTAAAACCTTATTCTCGTTCGTTATTAAACTGAAAAATAAAATAACATCGTTAATAATTTGCAAATGCACAACTTACTTTATTGAAGTGTATTATAGGTAAAAATGGATGCCCAGACTAAAGTAGTTTAGTTATCGAAATATTAGTTATAAAGTAAATAGTTATGATGCCAGAACACTTACAAATTAAATTACAACACAAAAAATAAAATAAAATAACGAACAAAACCAACCTATAAATTAAGTATATCAAGTCAACTTAACAATGGCAATTAAAACTGTTAAACGACGGTTTACTCCCATGCCACCAGGCGCTTTAAGTTTTTCACGAGGAAAAGCCCGCACAATGGTTAGCAAGAAGCTGGGAAAGCAAACTGATCATTATATACGCCGGACAGTTATTGTACTGCGATCGCACTATTATGAGCTTCCCCATTCCGCGGTAATTATGCTAAGGAATCAGCGGGCCCTTATAACGGTCAGTTAAGTAGGCATGACTCAGTTTACCTGGCCTCACGATTAGGGTAGAGCTTTTACGAATAAGTATCAAGATGTCAAAGATGTGCTAAAATTTAAATGTGTATTTAAAAACTTTTTTGTATGCTTTTACTTGTGTTGAAGTAACACGCTTGCTAAGAAGTATGATCAAAACAAAAAAAAAAACACATACTGGGTGACATTATTTTAATGTTTTTTCATATTTAAAGAACTGACTATAGGAAAACCACATACCTACAGGGTGACATTATTTAAACATTTAAATATTTTGACTGGCTTGTAATGATAAAAGTCGATTCACTTTTTTTTGATTAGAGACATCTAAGTCATAACAGTTCTCTGAAAATTCTGAAAGGAAGCGAATATTCTAGACCTCTAACCTCTCCTATCGTCATAAGTATCAGGGTCTGTATTTAAATTTGAAAAAGATTATACTTAAATAGAGCACGGCGGCAATAAACTAACTCGACGGCTTAGGATGGTCACCGCTGATAGACCCACGACAATGTTGCAAATTTACTACTTTCATAGCAATAAACGGATTTTCATTTTGATTCATTGGTCAAGTTTTACTCTATTACTGATTCCATGTCTCATTTATACCTAAGGCTGAGTTGGAAACTCTAAATAACAACGACGTGGTTAAACCAGTTGGTAGTGTCTCTGCCTACGAAGATAGAGGTTCTCGGTTCGATTCTCGGTGTGGCCAAATATTTGTGTAAACGTGAATGATTTTGTTTCTGCGTCTTGGATACTGAAAGATCAATTCTCAATAATGTTTATCGTTGTGTAGTCGACTAAAATGAAATGTATCCTCTTTTGGAATTTAATACAGTGCAATAATGTTAAAAAGTTACATCTTTTTGTAGTCGACTGTGAAAGCCTAGAGCTTAGTTCAGGATTAGTTCTATTAGTGTGAAACTGTCACATTTTTTTATCATGATTGTTTTGGTTCTACCACTATACACTCAAAGACCGCATCTCTCAAGTGATTTATCGTGCGTGGTGCGCGGGCGTCGCTGCGTGGGCGCACTCGCGAAAGGTTGCGCTTTACCGCGCAATAAGTACCATGTTTTGGAATAATAACATCTACTCGCTGGACGAATATGAATATTGATAAGTTTTTGGCGTGAATAAATGAAATAGACTATACAGGTTGTTTTTTAACTTTGTCACAAACATGATCTCGTTTTTAGGGTTCTGTAGCCAAACTGGCATAAACGGAACCCTTATAGTTTCGTCATCTTCGTCTGTACAGGCATTTTAATCGAAAATGACAAGAAGTTTATTGGAGTATACTCGTAGGTATCTTGTATAAGCCAGTTAAGTACATAGTTAAAAAACCAAAAAATCTATGGGGAGCACTCCATACATACATACATACATATCATCACGCCTTCATTCCCAGAGTTGGGTATTCAGAGCTACAGAATTACCAACAACTACAAAAAGAAACTAACTAATAACTAGCATAGAGGCATTCCATCTTAGTCCTCTGGGTTGGCAATGCATTTGCAGTCTTGTGAATGCGAATGTCTATGGGTTACAGTTTCCACTTACCATCAGGTGGCCTGTGTGCTCGTTTGCCTTCTCAATGCCATAAAAAAAAAAGAGTTGTTCATAATTCTGTTACCACATTTTGCACTTCAGGCTAAGATATTTACCAGTGTATTAGTGACAGGTTGCAAGCCCATCGCCTAACAGTACTACAGGCCCTTATTCCCTTAGCCGCCTCTTACGACATCCACGGGAAGACATGGAGTGGCACTATTCCAACCCGGCAACCACACGGGGCAAAAATAGAAGGTGTTTAAATAAAATAAACCGTTTGAAGAGTCACTCACACCTAGTACGATGCAAGAGGAAAAGCTTCAAAATTCGATAAAAATCTGTTTCAGTTCCGTGCAGTGTTAATGACAAGAATACTTTACGTACATACATAACATCACACCTTCATTCCCAGAGTGGGGTAGGCAGAGCTACAGAAATAACAACCATTCTAAAAAGACTAGCTTACAATTCTGTAACCACATTTAGCACAATCAGGCCAAGAAGTTTAATTACCAATGTATTAGAGACAGGATGCAAGCCCTTATTCCCTTAAGAATACTTTAAAAAGTTGTAAATATGTGTTCTTTTTTTTTTCTTTTAATCACGAATTAAACGCCAGGAACACTTTTTGTCCTTATTTGGTAATACCCGAGTGAAACACGAGAAACGAGTTCTCCCCAAACTAAGTCGCGGGCAAACACCATTTATATTCAATCATACATTACTTTCAATAAAGCCGAGTGTCACAGTAGACAGCAGCAACAGCCTTGCGGTAGCAAATCAATGCGCCGTGAGCGAGTTTATTAGCGTCAGTTGAGGTGCGCGTGCGCCTATTAAAGTGACATTTAAGCTGGGCACATATGTACTGTTGTTTTTTTTCAGCATTAGATACAAAAATTACTTTGGACAATTGTTTTAATCTATAAGAAAGAGGTTTGCCAGTAGCTTTGACTGCTAGAATTATTTTTATGCGTTACTAAATACTGTTAGGTCGTTTTTTTAACAAATTGTATCTGGCTAGAGCCAAAGTTACCTAACTTTATCTCCATAGACTTTTAAATAGGTAATATTAAGAAAACATAACAACTACCTACCAAGGCAAAAAATTGGTTGTAGACAGTGACAGGTGGACGCAAAAGACAATAATGCCAATTCCACATAACCCATTGCCAATTCCTCTGTTTTCACCAAGGTATCTATTTTCATCAAGGTAATTGGGTCATTCTTCTTTTTTACCGACAATTGCCTGTCCTCATTTTACCATACGTTATCAGTTAGAGTATTGATTATTAATGTTTTAGTGTTTGAATATACGTCCAAACATTTATTCATCTATTAGTACTAAATAATCTTTCACTTTCTCTATCCAGTAATTATTTTTATAAGTTTTGTTTTTCATAAAATCGCGTGACAGAGTGGTAATACAAAATTTAGTCTCCTCTGACAATGGCCACTCTGTCACAGCATATTCTGAAAAACCGGCATAAAGAAAAACCATTATCGCCACCGAAATAATCATTAATTAGTCCAAATAAAAATATACGCAACGTATTTTAAAATCAACAATTAAAACCATAATTATCAATGGTCGAAAAACACTAAATATAGAAAAATGACGATGTATTGTCGGTAAAAAAGTAGAACGACCCAATTATAGTTTAATTTGTGAATAAGCATTTTGTGCTAAAACCTGGAAAAAAGACAAGTTTTGGAAATTAGAAAAATTATCAGGAGTGTAAATAAATATAAAGCTAGGCAATACTTATGTACCCGGCTTAAAAGACCGGGCCGTTCCCACGGCTGTTACTTTCAATGTGCTAAAATTAGTTCATTTTAAATTTACTTCAACACACGCCAAGTTAGTCGACGTGTGTCTCGCTTAATTATGTTTTGCTAGATTAATACGATTTTTGCTTGGCAAATAGTATACAATGCGGCCGAAAAGCCGAAAAAGATACTTAGTTGCAAAGCTTAAACTTTTCAGGTCTTCATACAAAATGCATTTTGGCAATAACACTAAGAACCTTTCTAACACTCTTAATGTAATAATTTATAAGTCAAACAAAGCACCATTACGCAGAAGTGAAATTCTATTATCGTACTTTATATTGATATCGTGATGCATAATCGCTCTCGTTAGTTCATCCAATTAACGTATCGTTCCACCAACTACAAGAAACCTCCGACTCCGAGCCATCCTCCCCAATAACTCTCTGATCGCATTCCCCTAACTCGGATTGCTCAACTCCTTATTTACATATGCACGGACAATCTTCCAATCATCATTAATAAGCACGGCCAACTTTTACCAGGGCCCCATCACTCGCAACCATTTGCAGATTCGTGCGAGCATTCGACAGGTCCTAACAAAACCTACCTATTTCATAAACTTACAAACCACCAACTCATTTTACAGTCAAAACACCTAAAACAAAACTCTAAAGTGTAGATCATAAGAGTGTGAACGGTTGCACGGTGGTATAATTCCGCGCGGAAAGTCGTGTGTTTTTGGTTTCCATGGCGACCGAAATGTCGGTGAGGTGCAATAGTTTAATCTGGCTGCGGGCACGACCACACGAACTCGCCGCCCGCGGAGGCCTTGCGGGGCTGGTGGCACGGCTGTCACCGTAAAGAGAGTTTAACTGGTTAGTAAAACTTCCTGTCATAAATATTGGTCTGATGACAAACAGCATACGAAAATGTTAACAAAAACCGTATAAAGTTAAACATTAGTCACAAAACGAGTCCCGAAGATTAAAATTAAGCATAGAAAAAATTCACCTTGTGTGTCAGACTTCAGTTTGTGTTCAGCTTTATTAATCTTCTTAATTATTTTGAAATTGTGAAATTCAGGTAACCTAATTTGTATTTCAATTAAAATTATACCAACAATCTAATGTTGTACTTTATGTCATGGGCAAGATAAGTGTTCATGGAGCAAGAGAATATATTGAACAGACAACAATTATGTACTTAAATTAATGAAATTTTAATGATGTATCTGATTAAACCCTAAGCTCAAACCACAAAGCTCCTGTTAACTAACGCTTAACCAAACCTAGAGCCACTGACCCTGAGTCCTGGCGGTCGTGTCATCCGCAAGTGGCGCAAGCGGCGCGGACGACTAAATATCAGCGGCGCATCACCTAACCTAATGACTCCTCTAATAGCTTCGACTCCTACCCGCGTCTGCTCGCCTGGTACTCCAAGACAAATTGCCGGAATGAATATCGGGAATCGCATGCAATTTTTAAAGTGAAGTGGGAAGTAAAAAGTAAGGAAAATGTAATACCAGCCCCTTATTTCACCATCCTGATGATAGGTGAAGGTATTCTTATAATAAAAGCCATGCAATCTGAAATGTCACCTATCTTTGTCAGAATGAAATAACGTCTGCTCGTCATCGACTTACCTAACTCTTACTCAAGTCTACTCGCCTAGTACCTCGAGACTAATAGCCGGGATGGATATCGGAAATATCGGGGATCATTGGGCAAAGACAAGTCGCAGCTTGTTTAGGTTTCCCTAGTCAAACTAAAAACCCTTATAGTTTCGCCATGTCCGTCCGTCCGTCCGTCCGTTCGCAGCCTAGCTCAGTGACTCTTAGTACTATAAAGCTCTAATTTGGCATGAATATACATATTAATCACGCCAACATGATTTGTATATTTGTAGTACTTTACGGCTTCGGAACCCTACACTGAGCATGCTCTTGCTTTTCATAACATAGGCATCATTTTGGTCAAGTAATATGTCAGCGTGTGAAATCACACTGTATCAATAATCAGAAGGCAAGATTGAGCAACGCTTTATTCTGTACTTTATTTAGCACCTGTAATTGAAGGTATTTTATCACAAGTCGAAAATTGCTGCGGCGGGCATTTCATCGACGATCGTGGTTTGTATGCAAACTGCTTAGATCATGTCATGATACAGAGCTGTTACAATACTTAGTATCTTAGATGGCAACGTTTATACATAACTCAAGCATTTAATTACAGCAGAGATAAAAATACTGTTTTAATTATGAATTCCTTTAACAAGAAAAATAATCTTTAATGAACAATGCAAAGTTTGAAACTACTTGCATACAAAAACCTCTCTATAGCTGTCCCTAGATGTATAGCGTGTCTTATTCGTGACTGAATCCGGCTAATGTGTGTAGCTAGTATCGGACCGCAATGAAGATAGCACCGACAGCATTAATTCATTGCCGCAGCCCGCGTACGTACGGTCGACCAAAAAAGTGGACTCTCAACTTAAGGTCGAATTTCGTTTGCACGCTATAAAACAATAAGGTTCATAAGACGTATGTGTAAATTTGATGAGTCGACCTTAAGGATATTTTCGCTGGCTAGGAAGTTGCGTCTATAGTGAAAGACTACTTTCTTCGCCAACCGTACAACCGCCGGTCATTATCTAAGCGTCTTGCGAACTGCTGGGTTTCTTACGCCTTGGTACCTTCGACTTTCTCACGGGCGAACGCATTAATTACACTAAACCAGATTAATTGTGTGGTAAATAATAATTGTAACGCGATTGAAAGATGGGAACTCAATTTTAAATATATATTATTCTCTAAACTGCATGCACCATGTAATGTAGGTACTTGCACTTTTAGCTTGCAAGAAGTGACTTGTGAAAATGACTGAGGACCCAAAAATTTCTGCATGATCTTTTTTCTATTAAGCATACATACAGCTAGAGGTAATTTTCATCATCTGGTTCGCAATGCGATAAAATGATTTATTTTTATCAGAAACCATCGACCCGCCCGGCTTCGCGTCGGTTTATGTGAGTTTTTTGTATCACCCTTACACAAAGCAGAATTATTCATGTGAAGAATATCAGTGAATATCATTCGTGAAGAATAATCTAATTGATAATGCAGACTGTATCTATTAAAAACCGTTACGAGGTTTTGGAGGAGTTAGCGGATACACAGACAGACAAATAATGAAGATAAAACAATATCCTTACACTTAAAGAAACCTGATGTTAACATACAAATTATTATAATAATGTTTTCCAAGTTCACGTTTTACTGAACTTGATTATCAACTCATCCGGGAAGTCTAAATCGTTTCCCCAACATTTTGACCAAACTGCTATATTTGCGAATCTATAAATATTTTAGGATTTTTATAATTCTAACCTAAGCTAACCTACGAACTGTTTCGATTAAAAAAAAACAGTTCGGTCAAATGATATGTTTGGGAAATGAATCAGTTTGGCAAACACATTTTGCCAGTATAGTTTTGAGAGGGACTCTCTAGCGAGTACGGTCACTGTAAGTGATGGTAGGATAAAGGTCGAAAGTACAAACGCCGAGAGTTGATACCACAGAGACAAAATGCAGTTTAAGTTAACTTTCGTCGTAACGTCGAAACAAATAATTTTAATGGGATTAATACGAAAATACAACATACATTAACACTGTCAGTTTTAATTGTAGAAAATTAGAACCAAAGCACAGAGTGTAATTTTTATAATTGCAAAGTGGGCTGGCATGAACAAGCTTTTACTAAAACTAAGTAAATTTATTTTGGACACCACCTATAAAATACGCAAATCTTACTACCTACTTCAGACAGTCTTTACTCTCCTCCTTCTACACCTTTACTTAGCCAAATAAATGCGCCGGCACATCCCGTATCAGAGCAATCAGCTCAATACTGGACCATCGTATCAATCTACCGTATCTATGAGTGTTCGCACTTTGCCGCGCAGCACGACTCCGTATTTACTGCTAGCCTGATTACGCGTCTAATGCGAAATATTAATTCAAACACACATCGAGGAGAAGATACATTATATGTAGTTGTGCATATGCATGAACTGGTATACGTTTATCTTACCAAACGTTAAAGGGCGTTTTCCAAAAAAAGTGTACATCGTTAAGGACAAAGTTAAGAAAATTTAACTTTTTCTATTTCGTCACGAAAATTAGCCATATATTTAGATAGGTACGTTAATTTTCGTCACAAAATGGAAAAAGATGAATTTTCTTAATTTTTTCTTTAACGATGTACCTACACTTTTTTTGGAAAACGCCCTGAAGAGAATCCTATACAAAGCCTTGAAAGTGTTTTACGATTTGAAATATCTCCGTTGTTTCCAGTTGACAATTTGTTTAAATATGCTCACTTTTTCCGCATCTTTTATTCAAATCTGTCTATGCGCAGGCTGTACGAGTAGCCAGCTAGGCCGTGGTCGTGGAGCCTGGACTGGAATATTGGTGTTTACATACATACATAACATTACGCCTTCTTCCCAGAGTGGGGTAGGCAGAGTTACAGAAATACCAACAACTCTAAAGACTTGTTTATAAATCTGTAACCACGATTTGCACAATCAGGGCAAGAAGTTTACTAGTGTAGGTATTAGTGACAGGTTCATCGCCTAACAGTTCTACAAGCCCTTAATCCCTAATATTGGTTTTTAATGTGTTACATTTTACAAAACGATATACGGGCTGTGAAGCAAAAAAATCCATACAAAATGCAATAACGTTTTTCTTCCCTTAAACGTTGTCCGATTTTTGCGGTTCTAGATATTATAAAACCTAGGTCTGTACGTTTTCCTTTACAAGCTTTAACCTGGGCCAACTACTTAATCAAATATCACCATAATTCACTTCATCATGAATGCGGTAGTAAAACCAAAATACCAATGTTATAAAGCTAACTTAATTACAGTGCACCTAGGGTTAAGCTTGACCATAGAACCTCTAAGCTTTGACAGATTTACAGCGTTCAAGATGGCGCGTGAGGCGCGCAACGTGACGCGGTAATATTCAATGAGCTTCAGCTAACGTATGCGAGGTTATGACGTTTTAATGGCGTTCAAATTATCAGTGCCAATTGCTGATCGATAGTCTTAAAACCAGTTACAAAGTTTATGTACCTTAAATATATTTGTTGATTTTTAGCCCCATATAACCAAACTAGGGTGTTAAACCCTAACAAACAACTTTCTTTCGGTTTAAAAACCCGAGTCCGTAACGGTCCATTTGTTTGTGAACTACAAAACCACAGACAGGCACACGTATATATGTATAGAGATGTATCATTTCGTCGAATTTCATTTCATCGAACGTTATTTTCTGCTGAAACCATAATGTTTTTAGGGTATCTTAAACATTAATTACGTAGGTTAGCTTAGATGTTTAAGATAACCTGAAAACATTATGGTTTCAGAAAATAGTGTTTGATCAAATGAAATTCGATGAAACGATACATTCTATAAAAGTTCGATAAAATGATAGACACCCAGAAATATAGCTTTTTAACTTATAACACCCTTCCTATCACGTCTGGGTAATAAGATGGTATGTGCGTCATGGCTTTGGTAGTTCCCCATGAACCAACTAGGTACATTACTGGTTTTCTCATTCGTATATTCCAATTTACATATAACAATATTAATGATAACTGATTACAACCCAAACCTGCGCACGCGCCGACCCCGCAACCTGCGCGTTGCCAATTTGTCACAGGCTGCGCCCGCGACTTTCTCCGACAACCTCCCATTGTAATTACACGAGATCAGTCATATTAATCGTATGTCTAATTTATGGTAAATAGGATTTATTATAAACTAAGGCTTTAGAAACGAGTTGAATGTGTTTAGACGATAAGAAACCTTAAGTTTGGCGACGCAGCACTCATAATAGCATTATAACTCAGTAGAGCAACATCACCGTCCATCCATGTCCGTACGCGCATCTTCTTTGACTTTATAATTATGTTTCATTTTCTTAGGTTGGTTATTTAGTGTATGTCTATAATGTGTATTGTCTATATTCACACTGAAATACTAAGGGTGTAGCAGGATGGCCTTAGAAAAAGTACCCCCAGAGCTTGGAGTTCAAAGCTGCTTCATGCGGAGACAGATAACCCTATGTACAACCCAAAATTCACCCAAAAGCTGATAAAAAATCTATCTCCCTTTTCATGTAATAGTCGATTTTTATATTTTTATCAATTTTTATCATTACTGTGGTATCTTAGAATAATTGTATAAAAATAAAACAGCTTACTAACTCTTTCTTGTTAAAAGAAAGATCTACAATAAGTAACACTCTACCGGGTGTGGCCTGTAATAGGAGCAATAAATTGAGGGATCGCTTCCGCACCACAAACGTAACCACATTTATTCTACAACTTTTGAAAATAACTTATCGTTTACTAAATATTAATGAATTTAGATTTTCCAAGCAAGCAATGTATTGCGAAAACTACGAAGTTTGTAGGCTGACAGTAGATGTCAACCTAGACTATTGGATGGAGCACATTGAAAATCCTATTTAGTTTATTCGAAAAAATCCCAAATAATAAATTACATATTTTTTTAAAGTTGTTGGACAAATATTGCTACGTTTATAGAGTAGAAACGATCCCTCAATTTATTGCTCCTATTACTGGCCACACCCGGCATATAAAGATTTCCTTTGGTGGCACAAACCAATACTACTAACCCTTACTAATAATCGTTGAATAACGGTGGTATCGCTATACAATGTTTTATCCTTATCAGTCATTGTGACATTTTAATTAGACAGATAAGGAGAAAAAACAAAAACATTGAATAGCTATACCACCGTTATTCAACGTTTATTAGTAAGCGGGATTATGTTTTATCTAGGTATAACTTTCGTTTGTTTAGAAAAAGTGTAAAATATTTCTCAGGTTAGCTCTTATGGTGGCCGGACTGGCTTTACTCGAACCCGAATAATTTGTTGAGGAGAGCATGCCGTTTGGTCGAAATGTTTTTTGACGTCAGTAATATTTTCCAAAAAGCTATTTTTATTATTATCGTTTCAAATCCGGGATATGCCTTTTACAAATCCTGAAAAGTATGTTTGTAAACACTTTATTGTACTACAACAATTAAATTAAAAATTACAGAAATAAAAAAATAAAACCATTATGTATTATGTCATTAATGATACTTGATTTATTTTTAACTTTATATAATTATGATACATTCCCGTGTCCACGAGCAGCGATAATAACTTTGCATCTGATAAACCGCTGGCTCGTTTGCCACTTCTGCTCATTATGTCATCCTAGAAACATTCAGAAGCCTTTATATCTTCCTGAACAAACATAACCGGTATGTAACGAGTATATAAAACAACGATCAATTCAAAATACAATCAGCCCACTTCCGGCGTCAGAAAGCTAACATATCTATTAGAAGACAAAAGCGATTGTGCCCACGACGAGTTAATCACCGGCTAATGAATTCAGATGCGTGGGCGCACGCGAATATGCGCATTGTGCTCTACACGTTGGTAGTACAGTCAGCAGTACTAGGTGGTCAACAAGCTAGTATTCAATGAAATTCAGCGATGTAGTTACGCCCCTGGCATTGCTATAAAGTATATAAAAGCACAAATAAAAAACTCTCTCTCTTCTTAACAACAGCATTAACCTCGTAAAGCCCACCATACTACAATCAGGGAGTTTTTTGCAAGTGGGCATTTGAATCTACTTGCAAGGAAATAAAGTTCAGTTTCCTTTACCCTTAAATGGCATTTTCAAAATTGAAACAATTAAAAATTAACTTTATGGTCATCACGCCAACGTCACGCTAGCCTAGTTGGAAGTGGCCCTGCCTTCGAAGCTAGGGGTTCTGGGTTCAAGTCCCGGTAAGGGCAAACATTTGTGTGATCAGCACGAGTATTTGTTCCTGCGTCTTGGATGTTTTCTACGTATTTAAGTATATATTTCTCTATGTAAGTTTATCGTTGTCTAGTACCCATAGTACAAGCCTAGAGTTTAGTTCGGGACTAGGTCAATTTGTGTGACATTGTCTTGTGATTTATTTATTTTATTTTCTGATTAAAAAAAAAAAAAACTAAATTGCCTTGAAGATGTACTTCCTACGGCACACCGGGTCTCACGAGATTAAGGTAGGGCCAACGTCCCTACTCTGCGTTTCTCTTTCTGGCACATAATGTGTATTTATTCGTACATAAGTCCTAGTCGATGCAAAAGTCATACTCAATGCCGTATTAATAAGCTTCATCTTAACAGAGATGTCCGTCACAAAATATGTCAAGTAAACATCATCCCATAGAGAACTTACATTTTGTCGCATCTTGAGACAAGCATTACAGTAGAGATCAGTGCCCATAAGACATCAAACCGCTGTTAGTACTTGGTTACCATGACATAGCTAAGCAATTCAATTTACGGTAAGAGAAACAAACAGAGCCGAAAAACTGCTATAGCTCAGTTTCTTACACTTACCCTAAACTGAATTGGTTAGCCATGTCATGGTTACCTCCCTGAAGCTTACGGGTGACAGTGACAAGGTAACCGTCTTCTTACATACATACATACATAACATCACGCCTTCATTCCCAGAGTGGGGTAGGCAGAGCTACAGAAATACCAACATCTCTAAACAGACTTGTTGATAATTCTGTAACCATATTTTGCACAATCAGGCCAAGAAGTTTACTATTGTATTAGTGACAGGTTGCAAGCCCATCGCCTAACAATACTACAAGCCCTTATTCCCTGAGTCGCCTCTTACGACATCCACGGGAAGACATGGAGTGGCACTATTCTAACCCGGCAACCACACGGGCGAACAAGGTAACCGTCTTCTTATCAGCCTTTAATGGTTTTTAAACAAAACATGTAATTAGGTAACATGTCAAACTAGTTCCAACTAGAACAAGTTATTGACATCCATTGAGGAATCCTTATGTTCACTTGCCACATATTTATGATAATAAGCTCTATAGTACCAAATCATTGTAATATCAACAATTGCATGTTAAATGTTAGGTACAGTTGACCTTATAAGTAAGTTAGTGAAGATTTTTGTACCTTGTCACTTTAACACCTCTGACAAATAAGTGCAACAGTTCTAACATGACGCCGACATAAGGCCGACATTTAAATCTGGCAAGTTACATGTAAGAGAGACTATGTAATGTAGCGCTTAACCTTTTACTACCTTTTAGTGGTGGTGAGACCCTGTACAGGATCGTCCGGATAGCTACCACCATCTTATCCATTAACCAACTACCAAGGAACAGTGTCCGCATTGTTGTGTTCCTGTGTGGGGCACTGTGGGGATAAGACAAACGATGAAATTACTAGCATAGAGGCACTCCGCCTTAGTCCTCAGGGTTGGTAACGCATTTGAGGTCTTAAGATTGCAGTCTGAAGATTATAGTCTTGAGAATTCAAATGTCCATGGGTCTCAGATTCCACTTACCATCAGGTAGCCCAAGTGCTTATGTGCCTTCTCCTAATCATAAAATAAAAAAATGTCTGATGTTGACATTTCAGAAAACATTATTATGATTATATTAAAATAGCGTATTTGAATACTTATGGTAATAGAATTGCATACCGATAATTTTGTTTCTGTCTGTACTCCCGGCTGATTCGCCTCTCTTCATATTTGTACGATGACGGGTGCAGCCTTCGAAGCCGTCGAGAAAATTTGTTCGGACCCTACTAAACTTGTACCGTTGTCTGATTTCAACCTTGCGGCAGCTCGTTAGCGCATAAATTATTATTTTGATTATTAGTAAATTGTGTTAATTTTAATTGTGTTTCAATTTCTTTGCATTTTGGACTTAGCATGCGAAAGAAACTCTGTCTCTCTGTTGCGCTTTCACAGCTAAGCCGCTCAACCGATTTCGATGAAAATTGGTATGAAGGTAGGCCCTGAGAAAGAGGGTTGTTTTTCCCCGCGATATACGACTCCTACACGTACGGAGCCACGAACATCTGCTAGCTATATATAAATGAAACATCAGGACTATCACGAACGAATTGACCTAACCCTAAACTACAAGGCCCATACTACAGTGAGGCGAGCACGCTGCCACGGGACTTAGTGTCGAATGACGTCAAACGGGAACTAGTGTCAAATATTATAATGAAATTATTAAAATGACAGCCACCCGGGGATTAAGTTGCTTAGTATTAAAAGGACTTAAATAACACTAAACACACTTTTATTTTACACACTTTTTCTTTTTACTTACGTTGTAATATGGAATAGACGAATTAAAGTCATCATCATCATCATCATATCAGCCGAAAGACGTCCACTGCTGGACATAGGCCTCCCCCAAGGCTCTCCATTCAGACCGGTCCTGTGCTTTTCGCATCCACCGCGTTCCCGCGATTTTTACAAGGTCGTCGCTCCATCTTGTTGGAGGCCTACCTACAGCTCGTCTCCCGGTCCGTGGACGCCACTCAAGAACCTTCTGACTCCATCGGTCATCAGTCCTGCGAGCAATGTGCCCCGCCCACTGCCACTTAAGTTTAGCTATTCTTCGGGCTATGTCGGTAACCTTAGTTCTACTGCGGATATCATCATTTCTGATTCTATCACGCAGAGAAACCCCGAGCATAGCTCTCTCCATAGCCCTCTGAGTGACTTTGAGCTTCCTTATAAGGCCCATTGTTAGCGCCCACGTCTCAGATCCGTAAGTCATCACTGGCAACACACACTGGTCAAAGACTTTTGAATTAAAGTCCCGCCCCTAAATCAAATTTTCCTGTGGAAGCGTGCTCGGCCCACAGGTTCTAAAGATATATAAAAATACTTATATAAAGAAATTAATACTTTAGACAAAGACAATAACATCCAAGACCCAAGAACAAATACTCTGCTCATCACACAGTTATATGCCCTCATCTAAAATCAAACCGGGGACCGCTAGCTTTGAAGGCACTTAAATAACTTACTATTCATATTTCGAACAAATAAACGGATAACAGTACATCACAATGCCCTCAGCCAATGGACAAATAACAGTCACACACACATGCTTTATGAACAATAAACCCAGTACAGTCAGTATAAAGATCAGAGAGCCCTACCGTACCTGTGCCATGGGCCAGCTGCGACCCAGAGTCATCTCACACGAGATTAATAGCACACGAAGTGTTCGTTAAACAGACACGCACATAATTATCACATTAAATCAAAGTGCGTTTAACACACTTGGTCCTAAAAAAATCTCCATCACCACACGTCTAAGAAATTTTAAATAACACAATGAAAAAAAATATTTAAACATACAAATTAATTATTGACATGGTTTTAGGACCTGTGCTAAGATTTTCTGTTGCAAGGCACATTATTTAGGTCGACGAGCAAGGTTTACATACATACATACATAACATCACGCCTTCAATCTCAGAGTGGTAGGCAGAGCTACAGAAATACCAGCATCTCTAAAAATATTTGTTTATAATTCTGTAACCACATTTTGCACAATCAGGCCATGAAAGTTTACTATTGAATGACTTATTCAAGTGTCTTTATTAAAAAAAAAGCATACAACATTATAAAATAACACATTACATCAGCAACAGGCTAAAAAAAATAGTTAATTGTTGTTGTTGTTTTGTTAGTTAATTATTAGTTAATTGTATTAATTAGTGACATGTTGCAAGCCCATCGCCTAAAAGTCCTTCAAGCCTTTACAACTACTACAAGCACAGTTTGGTTACAAATATTGACCCGAAAGAGTTAAGAGTTTTTTAATTTCATATCCTTAATTTTAGCTTTAGCTTATTTCTCCATTAACTTTTATGTCGCTTTAAATGGCGTGCTGTCATTTTATCATGATTAATTAGAAAGTGACAGAAGGTGCCATAATGAATAGGTGTACTTATATTAATATTGAATAACGAAATAGCAACTAAGGGAATAAGGGCTGGGAATACTGTTAGGCGATGGGCTTGCAACCTGTCACTAATACACTGGTAAACATTTTAGCCTACTTGTACAAAATGTGGTTACAGAATTATCAACAAGTCTTTTTAGAGTTGTTGGTATTTCTGTAAGCTTTGCCTACCCAACTCTGGGAATGAAGGCATGGTGTTATGTGTGTATGTATGTATGTATGAATAAAAATCACATGGAATGTATCTTCAAAGATACAATGCCAAAGACAAGTAATGACTCTCACGCCTCTTCCTTCTTTGTTTCGCAAAGCTTCCTCACATACAAATATTATCGTCATGTCAAATTGCACATCCTTAACGCGACAGGCTATAATTCCCGTACGTTCGTCGTGCTATCTGCACGTATATCGTAGACGAGCGGCAGACAGTATGTCTTCGCACTAACTAATCGCCACGCACAAATAGGCGAGGGCTTCGCATTAATTGTAGCACTCCTGCGCACTACGTTTAGATTGGTTTCCAGTGTATCGGAATCTCGCTCAAATTGACTGTTATTTAACGATAGTTTTTAAGTGAACATTAAAAAATATAAATTAAGGATTCGTTTGGTATAGATATTGCAGAATAGTTATTACTTAACATGAAATAAGGATGTACTCGTATCATCGGGGAAAGTGATAATGTATCTACCAAAGCAAGAAACGCGTTAAACAGTGTAAGTTAACAAAAAAATCTTATTTTTGGACCTTATTGAATTTGCTAGTAACGCGGTTTTGCACTATCCGACAGTATAGTATTAATTTATTACGAAGGTACCTATTCTACCTCGCCAATAAGACTCGTAGTTCTTCTTTATTATCTTACGACCCAAATCCATCGTAAAAGTATAGGTTAGTGGCTATTGAGAAACAATAAAAAACGAACAAAAGGTGATCATGACGTAATAATAGTTTAATACATTTAGCGCATTTCATATAAACTAATAAACTATATTTCAAGCTCATCTGACATTTTTCCATCATTACTAAACGACGCGCCTACGCAACCATTGTATTCTAGTATCTTCACTTCATACCGTTCAAAAACACAAACAGAAGATACTTAGAATCCTATTCTAATCTACATAGAGGTTATTATGGTTTTTCCTGGGGTTTGACAACTGCAAGACATTCTTGGTTTCTATGTCATTGACGCTTTCGTCAACTTCTCGTGGAGGCTTGAAGTAAACTTGTGAATTTCGAAGGTATGACTCAAACTGTGGGCTGGGGCTTGTGAATTATATATTCGTTATAATAAGGGAATTTATCACTTCACACTGCAATTGAATTAAGTTTCTAAGTCCTAAACGCGCTAAGTTACGTAATTATTTCATACGAAAGCAAACTAGAGTATCTTAGAGATACTGCAGATTATAAAACAAATTTGTTTATGTCCACTAGTATATAGGGGTCATACACACTCTTAAAAACAAAAATTGTATTTCCTGTGGTCAATAGATAAAAGCTTATGTGCATATAAATAATGTTTTTATATGATAGGTCTGAAGAAGTCCTGATGCCGCCGTTTATGCGGGAATAGGCCTAGCTACAAAATTAGGCATAAAAAACTTTTTTTTTATATATATGTTATGAGAAGGCACACGAGCACTCAGACCACCTGATGGTAAGTGGAATCTGAGACTATAATCTTAAGACCTCAAATGCGTTACCAACCCTGAGGACTAAGATAGAATGCCTTTATGCTAGTAATTTCACCGGTTGTCTTATCCCCACACCGGAACACAACAACGCGAACACTGTAGCTTAGCGAGTGGTTAATGACCACAGAAAAGACAACCTAAATCTGTGTTTGATCCATTGATATTACGAATGATACAATGCAATATAACTCCGAATTAAAATCTGAATGTTAATATAATGTCGCAGCTAATTATGCTCTAAGTCATTGCAAACAGACTTATTTAGTCTTTAAAAGCTCGCTAAAAAGCTGCAACTGTGCCATCAAGTAACAGCGTAGCGAAAAGTGCTTAAAATATTCCACAGAATAAAATAAGGAAAATGTTTTTTTTTAAACAATAGGGAACATGCTTATTTTTAGGGTTCCGTAGCCAAATGGCAAAAAACGGAACCCTTAGAGATTCGTCATGTCTGTCTGTCTGTCCGTCACTTTTTTCCGAAACCATAAGAACTACACTGTTGAAACTTGGTAAGTAGATGAATTCTGTGAACCGCATTGAGATTTTCACACAAAAATAGAAAAAAAAAAAAAAAATTGGGGGTTCCCCATACTTAGAACTGAAACTCAAAATTATTTTCTTCAATCCCATGCGTGTGGGGTATCTATGGATAGGTCTTCAAAAATGATATTGAGGTTACTAACATCATTTTTTTCTAAACTGAACAGTTTGCGTGAGAGACACTTCCTAAGTGTTAAAATGTGTTTCCCCCCCTGTAACTTCTAAAATAAGAGAATGATAGAACTAAAAAAAATATATGATGTACATTACCATGCAAACTTCCACCGAAAATTGGTTTGAACGAGATCTAGTAAGTAGTTTTTTTTTAATACGTCATAAAAACATTGATCAAAGCTACAACGAACTTTTATATTATGTTACTTGCTGCTAAGGAACCCTTCACGGGCGAGTCCGACTCGCACTCGGCCGCTTTTTTTTCTTACGCTCTCTGGAAAGTGCTATGAAAGAGAGGAATAACTGTTTACGCGAAATAATAGACGTGTATTTTTTCATAACATACGAAGCTTTAAAAAGTCATATTTCAGGGTCTCTATTCAGTGGTGCTAGACAAGTTGCATTCGACAATCGTTAGCGATTATGTTTCGATTGATAAATGTATGGAATTGACGTAAGCCACCGAGATAGTAACGTGACACTTACGTCAATTCCATATATTTTTCAATCGAATCATAATCGCTAACGATTGTCGAATACAACTTGTCCAGCACCACAGGTGCGTTAAAAGGATATCGTGTTTGACACGTTTAAGAATCGTTTATGTCACATTCGCCATTATTGTAAATGACATAAGATTTATCAAAACGTTGACAATACGGAAACACGTCAAATACGATATCGTTATTACCGTGTAGAAACCCAGCCCTGGGCCTCTATTCAACTGCGTTATAACGATATCGTTTTTGACCTGTTTCCGTATTGTCAACGTTTTGATAACACTTATGTCGTTTACAATAATGGCGACTGTGACATAAACGATTCTTAAACGTGTCAAACACGATATCGTTTTAACGCACCTGAATAGAGGCCCTGACCCCCTGCAAAAAAACTATACAAAATCGACGACAGGAATGACGTCACAGCTTTTGTTCTATGTTTAAAATATAAGGACCTAATAAAGAAATTTACAATTATTTCGTAAATTACTATGTTTACGCCAATATTGTTGAATTAAGTAAATAAAATGAGAATCACTATAAGAAGTTTCAAAATTTTATCAAGTTTTGATGCTACATAAAATCTTAATAAACGGAAAACTTAGTGCATTGCGTTTTATCTGTTTTTGTTTAATATTTTCTCCTAAATCGTATCAATGAAGCTCAATTCCGATTGTCATGCATGTTCTCTATTGATAACATTATTTGTAATAAAAACTGTTTTAGTTAGATCATGAAGAATGAGTTGATAAGTAAAGAGTAATTAAAAAATAATAGACAGCTTAGAACAGGTTCGTAACAACGAAACTAATGAAAATTACAATGAATATAAGCACACATTCTAATATTCTACGCGGTAAAAACAATATTGCTTTTGACGTCAATTCCCTCCCCTCAATCTCCAATCATAACCCTCCTTTTTGCTTCGCCTTAGTCGGGTAAAAACAATGCTAAAATACGTCAAACGCGATATCGTTTTAATCCAGTAGAATAGAGGCCCAAGAGAATTCAACAACATCATTGCAATCGAGTTCAGGGGTAAAAGCTTCTCTTTTTTGTGATAAAAAAGAACAAACGAGTACAACGACACATCAAAGTTTTATGGGTCATTTTTGTTTCCGTTTATGTAAAAAAATAAGATTTAATTACATTAATTTCGTTTCTGGATGTATCGCAGCCGATATCTTTACCTTGACATTTTGACATTGATTCCAAACGTTTGTATTATCTAACGTCAAAACACTAAGTTCAAAGTCAATATCCAGTGACCATACGTGTGTACATGGTATGCGTAAATAGTTCAACTCCATATAAACTAAAATTAAGTGAACATTTTTTTTTATATAATAGAGCGAGGCAGACGAGCAGGCGGCTTACGATATGGTAAGGGACCACCGTCACCTATGAACACCAAAAAAAAACAAAAAAAAAACATAAGAAATCAATCAGTCAGTATATAGTAAACCAAA
The DNA here is from genome assembly GCA_949316455.1 of Acleris holmiana. Classification (NCBI taxonomy): domain Eukaryota; kingdom Metazoa; phylum Arthropoda; class Insecta; order Lepidoptera; family Tortricidae; genus Acleris; species Acleris holmiana. Next base: position 12,831,451 of record OX438776.1, on the reverse strand, counting down.
TAACTTTACACTCATATTCATCAGTCCAAAACTACCTGGCTTTGGACTACATAACATTCTACTCCAGTTCAACCCAAAACCCGTAACTCAGCCGTTTCCGTGACCGCCTGCTCCGCCTGATGACCATCACATCGCCCCGCGGTCATCGTGCGCGGTCCTGGGAACCCGCCGATAACGCATCGCACGTACTGATTACAGCAATTAAGGCCGTTCAATGGATAACCCACTTGTTTGCTCATGGAGGGATTAGATTTTGATAACATTATTTCGTAACGGTATTAGGCTTTAAGTACATGTTTAAGAAGGTCTTGTTAGGTACTGAAATCTTTTAAGTTTGTACGTTATATACAATATGCTTAACTATTATAAATGCGAAAGTTTGGATGGTTGGATGGACGCCAGAACGGGTGAACAAATCTAAATTTGGTACAGAGTTAAATTACAGTCTGGACGTGGCTACTTTTTATCCCCTAAAATTGAACGCTTCCTGAGGGAATAGTGATAAACGTCTACTACGCGGATGGTGTCGCGGGGAACAACTATTCTAGGCTAGATAAAAGGTCTATTCACAAGATGTATGCCACAAATGGATGAAAATATTCATATGTGTTAAATTAATACAGGTTATATTGGTTTGAAATTGGAACCATGTTTAAAAACAAGGAGCTCTCACACAATCACAAATGACACAAGTAAGCTTCATTCTTTCCATTCGAGGTAACTCTTGTATATTACATACATACATACATAATATCACGCCTTCATTCCCAGAGTGGGGTAGGCAGAGCTACAGAAATACCAACAACCCCAAAAAGACTTGTGTGAATTCAGTAACCACATTTTGCACAATCAGGCCAAGAAGTTTACTAGTGCATTAGTGACAGGTTGCAAGCCCATCGCCTAACAGTACTACAAGCCTTTATTCCCTTGTCGCCTCTTACGACATCCACGGGAAGACATGGAGTGGCACTATTCTAACCCGGCAACCATATATTAAACTAACAAATTATGACCTATTTAAGGATTGTTCTATTACCCTTGGAATTACTTAAATTTTAGCTACTGAATGTAACAATAAAATACTTGTACAAAGTAAGAATTGGTGTATAGCTAATCCTTTTGGCGTTAACTTGGCTGGCGAGCTGAGCGTGTTTACTGTGTAGATATGGACTTAAGTTTAAACCAAATGTGATATGTAACTTTAATTACTGTTTGTTGATTTATTGTTAAAAAGCCCTGACTTAGTAGCCTGGAAACCAGAGACCGTGAAAAATTTTGCATCGCAAACATTTATTAATCTTGTTTTTCTAAAAACCCTGAGTCGGGCTATCTTAAGGTTTTAAACAAAATCTTCTCTCCTGCATTCATTATGCGGGGACACGAGTATGACACGCAATCTGCCGATCTCGGAGCGACGTGTGCGCAGCCCGATAGCATCGCTTCTCATGCCCTGGCCACGGGGCAGATGCGCGGAAAAACAAACCCAGATTGTGCTCAGTCTGAGGCTAGTGCTAGGATAAGCAAATTGTGGGATCTGTGACCTGCGCTGTGCTTTATCGGGGGCAATCACGGGTTTATATTGTTTTAGTCTATCATACTAAAATCACTTAAGTCCTAAAGTTTACCTGTATTTATGGTTAAAATGGTGTGGCATTGTCGCTCCAATGGAGCAACTTTAATAAAGAGAAAAAGTTTCTGTCAAAACTTTTATTTTTGGGGTCATTTACTGCTTATGAAGACCAACCTAATGAGTCCAATCATGGTTGGTCTACTTTAAGTATAGAGGAGATTCTGTCACCACCTTTCAACTTCATAATCATTACCAGCTATCGAGCTGGTAATGATTATGATTATCCTATATTATAGTATTGTCCGATGAAGTTACGTAGTTATATACCAAATTTCAGCTCAATCGCTCAAATCTTCGTTGCAAGATTTGACTCCAACATTCATAATTAAATAATATAATAAAAATCTTGTAAAAATATTATGTTGGTGGTCACAGGAATTTGATTCCAGAAGAGTTTTGTTCCGATGACACTAATGCTGCCTTTATGAGCTATTTAGAAAAACTACGACTCCCTGTCGAGCCACAAAATGGTGGCGATGAAAAACATCAATAGATAAGCTTGCGCCTTTAGCATCGTTAATATCCATAGGTGGTGGGAACCACTTTCCATCAGGTGGACCGTCTGACTGTTGGCCCGTCTTTAGCAAAAGACAAAATCGATCAGGTGCAGGTTAGACTCGCGCACCGAGGGTCACGAGTTCTGTTTAGGTTCTATGATTTTTTATAAATCTTAGAACATAATAGATGGACCGCATGTATATATTTTCCCTTTTTCAAAATCAAGGGGGTTGGTTCCTAAGAACAGATTATCCAAACTTGCTCACCCTCATATGTCTGAAAAATTCAACCCGCCTTTTAGTAGAAACTTAGTGACTAGTAAGAGGATGCTAATAGGTACTGGCGATTACAAAGAGACGTACCTATCCACTTTTAGACGTAATTACTATGCAATAAGGTGAAACAGTGGATACATCTCTTTGTAGTCGAGGACTATGCGAAAACTAGGACTATTTAATATTTCTGCTTTCTAAATATAATATTCTTGAAATCAAATGCCAATAATACCTCGTTTAAATACACGGCCATATTGTTCGCAGTTTGACAAATAAAGTCATTTAACTAAATATCGGCCGTGAGTAATGAACGCGCAGGGTCGCCGGTTCGATGCTCGGCCATTTGTCTCGTGGCGTTAGGACTTAATCCCACGGTGCTAAAGGTCTACCGGTCATGTAAAACAAATCGAAGCGCCATTGAAACTCGTTTAACTCTAAGAACTACGATATTAAATTTTAAATTTATTTACAATCTTTCTAAGTTTACCCGAACATTACATAATTAAAACTGGTCTGGTTTGTATGATTTTGTTATCTGGCAATATCTGAAAGAAAAGAATGGCATCTGGGACAGTTTTTGGGAAACCAGGTCATGGAGTCTAAGCGGACGACCAAGTTAATACTTCTGTGCTCAAAAGTATCAGAGTTTTGTTTGTAACGTTTTCACAGCTACTGCTGAACCGATTTTGATCAAATTTGGTAGAACAGTATCCTGTGTGGTTGCCGGTTTGGAATAGTGCTACTCCATGTCTTGCCGTGGATGTCGTAAGAGGCGACTAAGGGAATAAAGGCTCGTACAGTACTGTTAGGCGATGGACTTGCAACCTGTCACTAATACACTGGTTAACATCTTAGCCTACTTGTGCAAAATGTGGTTACAGTATCATCAAATTAAGTCTTTTTGGATTCGTTGGTATTTCTGTAGCCCTGCTTACCCCACTACCCCACGTGTGTGGTCGAACAGTAGCTTGCACTTCAAGGAAGGGAACAGAGTAGTTTTCCCTGATAAGTTTACTGTTTCCGTAGGAAGAGCAATATACGACTTCTATCTTCAACAGACGGTGCCGCGGTTAATCAATCGCTTATTTTCTAATTATAGTCAAGAGTAATGACTAATGAAAACGGGTCACTTAGTACAGAATTTCTATAGAAAGTGACCTCTCCTGAGTTTATGTAAAACAGTTCCGTGACTGAGTGATTAACAGACAAAACACAGCTGAAACTGCTGGAGTTAGGGACTTGAAATTTGAAAGGAATATTCCTTAGATATCCTATGGTGCACTAAGAAGAGATTTTTGGAAATTCATCCCCTTAGAGTTGCAGCGAAAAACTAATTCTACGCTTAGAAATTTGCGGGCGTCCTCTAGTTTTAACTATAAAGCAAATAAATACATTCATAGGTATGTAATAACCGTCTCTTGTTCTACTTTGTTATTACATTAAGCCCTTGCTTAATGCTTAGAATATCACATCAAGTTTAAATAAGACTTAACAATTTAAAAATTCCACAGCAATCTAGCTCCAGGTCTGTCACGGTTAGATGTCAAGTAGAAAAAGGAGACAAAGTGCACAATATCATTAACTTGTTGCGATGACAGACAGACAATCAACTTTCACGTAGCAACCCACATCTAACTGCACGTGACAACACTATCAGCTGATGTGCGGTGCGAGGGAGGAAAGAGGAGCGAGTATAGAACTCCTCACGACTACGGTCCGTTTTTTACCCACCGGGCAAGCAGATAAGTGTTTCACCTGGGCATGTTGGTAGCTCCTATTTAATTGACAGTAATGGTGGCAGAGTTAAAAACAATATGATAACAAGTCAAAAGCAATAAGGTTTTTCCGTGTAGGATCTTAGCCCTAAGCTTAGCCGTAGGTTTGTTTCAATGCTTACCAATGCAGAAACAAACCTACGAGTATCTCCAGAGGCCCATTTCTCTACACTCACTAGATTAATAATATCAGTCAAGCGGTAAATTTAACTAGTAGTCGTGTAGAAAATTGTGTTGAGTAAACTAATATTATTTATAAGCCTAATGAGTTTTGAGAAACGTGCCCTAAAATAAAGTTCAAATAAATTGAAAAGCAGTAATACTTGGCAGGATCACTACCAACTAGGCTAACCTGCATTGGTTAGCATCATTTCACATAAAATAAACCTTTAATTTGACGAGACGTTAGTCTAGTTGGTAGTGACTTTGCCTACGACGCTAGTGGTCCTGGGTTCAAATCCCGGTAAGCGTAGATATTTGTGTAATGACCTTAAGTATTTGTGTGACATTGTCCCGGATATTTATTTATTTATTTATATAGTCTTCCTCATCGATTTCGATGGCGGAATAAACAATGGTGCATCCGCCGTCAGTTTGCGCTTTGCCTGCCGTAGTTTTACGTGCTTTGTTCCTAGGCTGTGACAGGCTGGCTGAGAGTAATACCTATGTTTATGGTTTACATTAATTTAATGTAATTGTAACTGTTTATTGTCTTGGTGGTTTGAACTTTTTCCTCTTTACAGTATGGTTGGATTAGGAGCGTATTGATTATGAACAAAGTTTGAAGTAAACTTAGTCTGTCTGATTACAGTTATTATTTAGACGCCAAACAATGTTTGATAAAATGCGTTTTTATTACGAATAGCCATTTTCCACAACGTGTGACGTTTTGATCAAAACTTGAAAAGAAAAAAAACCGGGCAAGAGCTCGTCGGACCATGCTCAGTGTAGGGTCCGAAGCCGTTAAGTACTTACTACAAACATAAAAATCAACAAGTAATAACTAATTTTCTATTTAAAGTGTTTTGGTGCCGTCAGTCGCCTGTATCTCAAGAACCAATAATGTCTACTTAGTCGTGATAGTTTTCCTTGTAAATTCGTTATATTACGCTTTCTATTAAGTTTTTTTTTCTGATTTTTAGTATTTGTAGTTTTGGCTGTAGGGGGGGGGGACACTTGACTCTAACAAAAATTAGCGCTTAAAAGCCTAATATTTCATAAAAAATCCCTTAATCAACAAAATGTTTTCTAAAATTCACAATATTTTTGAAAGACCTATCCAACGACACCCCACATTATGAGGTAAACGAGAAAAAAATACATCCCCACGTTACGTGTGGTACATTTTATTCTACCACTTTTTTGCCATGGCTAATATGTATATTCATGCCAAATTACAACTTTCTAGTTCTAAGAATCTCTGCGCAAGGCTGCGAACGGACGGACGGACATGGTGAAACTATAAGGGTTCCTAGTTTCACTTTCAGTGTTTGGTTCCAACGCTTCAATTTAATTGGTCACTTTTAAAAGCTTAAATGTTGCTATCGAACCAATAAGTTATCTTTTTGGTTTTTATTTCTTGTAGTTTTTGCTGTAGGGGAGGGGGGTTATTTTACAACTTTATCATCGTAATTTAAATGTATTTCTGATTAGACCGTGGACGGACGGTCAGGCGGATAGATGGACAGAAAACAGACGCACATGATGAAACTGTAAGGGTTAGTTTGACTTTGAAAAGTGTTTAGCACTATCAATAATCGTTATCAAAATACAGCAAAGACTAACCTTTGTGATAAAGATGATAATGAAAACCCTGTACCACAATAAACGTATAAAGAATTGCAAAGAAAAATCACTGCCTTGCAAATTTGCCACACATAATAGGAATATTACCATACCATTATCCAGTAACATCCTTCAGCCGTCGGCACAAAGACATGCAAATTAAAAACCACGTTATCACAAATCATATTGACAAAACATAATACAGAAGAAAAAGCGTCACAGACAATCTACATGACAATGTCTAGCATTGACCCCAGTCTCGCGTTGACCCCTGGCCTTACTGACCTATACAGTTTGTTTGGGACGTGTGCTAGCAACGTTGACCTTATACCTTAAACTTAAATCATACACAATAATCTTAAGTTTACAAGCTGGCTGTTTTTACACGGATTTCTATGGATATTTTCCCGACTGTGGCCGATCGTGTATAGTATTTGCGTTTTCGAGTAGAGTTATGGATCTCGCTTGCCCCCTGCCCTGGGTTTTGCGTCAGTCTATGGAACAATTATGCCGTATGTTAGTGTCGTATGGAATTCTGTTCATTACCATTTGTATTATGGCGTTTGGGAGTAATGTTAAGGTTATTTTAGACTCAAAAACCACTTCTTTGTTTCGAATAACTTCATGCTATGTTTAAGAACTGCTTTTTTGTAAGAACGTCCATGCGTTAATCTTGGTTTTGAATTTTCTATTCGGAATAGGCCTAAAAAATACTAAAAAATGTGAAAGGGATCCCAAATAGAATAATTGTTTACATTGATAAAAGACGTAACGATTATGAACACACTAGGTGTTACTAAAAAAAATATAAAGAGGTATGTAATATATTTTAGGTTTGTTTGTAAATGTAGTACGTGCTCGGCGTAATTATTTCATTGAGAAGTGGCGTCAATACAAAAAATGATTTTGCGTATTTAAATTACAAAATTATTATGAATATGGGAAGAAAGTTTTTGTCAAGGAAGCCATCAGACCGCGAGCAAAACCGCGATGCCGGCTATGTCAATAAATCTCACTGGCAATAAGTCAATCCGTTTCCTTATGCCATCGGCCGTCGTCAGAACTCAGAATCTACAGCCATGCTGACATGGGAAACTTGTTTTTCTGTCTGTCCATTACAAAGAAATGTTAACAGCTGAAATGTAAGATGGGTTAGTAGACACGACTGTGCGAGACAAGCCACACAAAGGTCCGGCTCGTAGGACCAATTTATGTAGCGTATGCTGGTAAAATAAAACGTCACATAAAGATTAATAATGGACTGTATTAAAATAATTAAACGAGTTAACATGATGACTATTACTATTGTTTTAAAGACACCTTCTAATCTAATAGTATAGAGTTACGACTTTTTTTTATAAAAACAAAAAAGTGTCAATCATAACATAAGCAGACAGAAGTTTTGTGGCACGAATAAAATTGTCCTAGGGACTTCCGAACAATAGGTAATAATTTATCGATAAATTTTACTTTCTTATGAAAGTTAATTATGTATGAATATAACATAACGTATAATATCGACTTGCAATTTCCATACACAGTATCTCAAAACTTAAAAGTGGCATAAACATAACGTTAAAAATAATAAATGATTATCTACCTAGGTACAACATTTTTAAGTTTCAGTCTTTTCCATGCATTTTTCGAAAACCAAATAGGTATTATATTAATACTATTATGCTACTGTATGTCTTACAAGTTACCTAAATATGCCTTTGTTGCAAGGCACTCTTCATTTAAGTTTATTTTGTATGAAAATCGATTGAATTTCAAAGTGATCAGCATTTTAGTTAATTTATATTTAATCCGATGAATGTAACCTACCTACTTGACACTTTATAAGTAAATGAAACAGTTATCGATAAATTTAATATCGGATAGAAGTCTAGTGAATTGACGTTTTTGCCACAAAAACTTCTATGTCTGATCATAAGAATGTCGATCGAAGCACGCAATGAAAACGGGACATTTAGTACCGAATTTCCATAGAAAGTGACCCGATTGCATTGCTCCTGAGTGTATTACACCAAAACTCAGTTATTAAACACGGTGGCCTTTTAAACTTGAACTAGAAATAGATGTTACTTTAAAGTATTTTAATATCAAGGGGCCTCAAGACAAAATAGCAAGATGAAACTATAACTGACTTTCCTGTACAAAGATTAATAACATAAAACAAATGATTTCACCTCCATCAAGAGGAACGGTACCGCGAGCGGAGCCGCGGTTAACCCTTGTATTATTATATTAGAATAATAAGCGGTGGTCGTAATAACACCGCTCACCTTGCACACAATGGGAGAAATATATTATGTCGTTGCAGGGCCGGTGCCGGTGTACGGCCTAACCGGGGAATAAAGAGACATATACTACAATGGGGCTATATTAGATTCCAAATGATGTTATTGTAGGGTCGTATTTGTCTTCTTTTATTGTCACATTTAATTTGAGAAATAACGTGTGTGTGTTAGTTTGTAACCCTTTCGCGCTGCAACAGTTGGATTTGGGTGAAGTTTATGGAATGAAGATAGCTTTTACCCTCGTGTGTTACACATAGGCTACTTTCATCCTCAAGTTTCCGAGGGAATAACGATAATAGCTACGCGGACGAAGTCGGGGGCAGAAACTAGTATATCATAAAATTCACTTCTAAAAACACCGGCAATATTCGACTGTCACCAAACTATTATTCATCTCATTTATAATTTTTATAAACAATGAGAAAAACAGAAAACCCAAGTATGAATTTTTGGTCCTGCTGCCCAAATTTTACTTCAAATAATAAATTTATGAATGCTGAATGCTTTTTTATCAGTAAAGAGTTAGATAGGTAGTCTTTTCTTGATTATTGAGAGAAGAAATCTTGAAAACTGACATGTTTTTGCAGACTTACTTACTCTTGCACACGTGAATTCTGTTGAAAAAGTCTTCATTACATTTACTTAACTTGTAAGCTATAAAAACAATACAGACAAACAAACAAGCAGACAGCACGTGGTTAGTGTTATCATAGTGCCTTTTGAACACGGAACCCAAAAATGTCAATAAATACTGACCACCGTACCACCGGGCGTCATTTTTAACCACAAAATGTTTATGTATGAAGGTGTCAAAACACTCTGTCGAGCACAAATTGCCCGGGGCCGTCTATGGGCATCTATTTGAATAGCCCCAATAGCCAGAGTGTACAATGCTGCTCTTTTTTCAAAAAAAGGACGCATCTTTTATAGAACACCTCATAAAATGCGTCCTTATTTGTTAGTACAGAGGCGTGCTTTTGCTATGATTACAACATTGTAGATACGTCCTTGTACGTCAAAAAGCAGAATAACGCCTTTCCTATAAAGAAACTCGCATCTGTTTTACAGTTTGCTATTTAAATGCAACTTTGTTCGTTAGGACCAACGGTTGAAATCACTTTGGCTGTTAGTTATAGATATGTCTTTGTGTCTTGCGAGGTAAAATGGCAGTGCCCAGCCTGGATAAGATTGTTCCCGGCCCGATAGCCTTCTATGACGATTTATTGCCTAAGCATCGCCTTATTGAATTTTAATGGTCATTATTCAATGCTATTGTCTTTTAAAGCGCGTATTTAGTCCTGTGGGATTCTATAAATTGTGTGGGAATTTAGTGAACCCGGGTTATTATTTAAATAGGGAAGCGGACCTCGTACAGAGGGCTATTCAACATTGTAAACGGCCGAACTGCGATAGATACTTCTGAATAATATGGCACAAACAACTCTTGTAAATTCTCCTTTACGCTTAGGGCTTTTGCCAAGATTTTTTCGCTGGAACTACATTGCGAATGTTATTTTATAAACATTTATATACATGTATATGTACTAGCTAGCGTCCACAACTCCGTGCGCCATTCCCTCGGTAGCTGTCCAATTTCCCGGGGTAAAAAGTATTCTATGTCCTTCCCCGGGAGTCAAACTATGTCTGAACCAAATTTTATCTAAATCGGTTAAATGGTTTATCAGTGAAAGCGTTACAAACAGACAAATAAACAGGCCTAGTTTCACATTTAAATAATATTAAGAGCCGACCAACGGAATAAGGGCTTGTAGTACTGTTAGGCGATGGGCTTGCAACCTGTCACTAATACACTAGTAAATTTCTTAGCCTATTTGTGCAAAATGTGATTACAGAATCAACAAGTCTTTTTAGAGTTGTTGGTATTTCTATAGCTCTGTTTACCCCGGTCTGGGAATGAAGGCGTGAGGTTATGTACGTTAAATAATATTAGTATGGATATCTCTCTCTCTCTCTCTCTCTATCTCTCTTATATTTAATGCGTGGTTATGGGTGTTACAGAGATTCTTATAGGTTCTTATAAATAGTTTAAGAGTTGTTGACTTGACTTCTACCTGTAATCACAATATGAAACAGAAACAAGATGGGCTGAAACAAATTAGAATAGAGGTCTTATCCAGAGATAACATCTAGGGTTTCGGGGATCTATATCTACTGTCTAGGTAGTCCTAACTAGACCTAGAGATCTATTCTACTCGGTAAGACCATATTGCTTTTGCCTTGTTATCGCATTATTTTTAACTTGGCCGCCATTACCGTACGTTACTAAGACCTATCGTAACGTTGACAATACAACATTGTTCTTATTAATAAATTTAGAGCAACCGAGGAGTAGTTAATCCATGGCTTGTCCTTATCTGTCGAATGCAAATGTCACAATAACAGATAAGGACAAAGCATGGATTAGCTACTCCACGGTTAAGGACATAATAATATGGTTTAAGTAAGTATACAAACAAACATAAAACCATGTGAAGCTGAATGAAAACTTGTTACATTTTTTTTTTTATTACTTGCCGTCGTGGTAGGACCCTATGCAGGGTCCGGCTGGATCACCACCACCATCTTATCCATTAACCAACCGCCAATACGTCTTAGTCCTCAGGGTTGGCAAAGAATTTGCAGTCTTAGGATTGAAGTCTTGAGAATTCAAATGTCAATGGGTCTCAGATTCCACCAGGTGGGCTGAGTGCTCACGTGCCTTCTCTATTAATTTAAAAATAAAGTCAATCCTGACAACTGACAGTAAAATTATAACCTCAAACCCAAGAAGGGACTATTACTACCTATTTCAACGAACAATCATCCTCGCGTGTGATATCTATGAATTTATATCTCTAACTTTGCTTTGTACTTATTTCTACTCGTTGCCACTCTTTGCTTTTTTATTTTCCTCAATCACCCAAAGGTTAACTGGAAGAGATCCCTTAAAGGGATGAGTTCGCCTTCGTACATTCATATCCTATAAATATTGTATTTGAAACAAGAAGTGAAAAACGTTAATTAAAAAAAACTTCCATCAAGTTTATAAATAGTTAGGTAGATGTCCTAGTGCTCGTCGGTGTACCAGTACTTGTCACCATATTCATACCACCACCATATATCAACATTACTTTTATCACGACTCATTTTAGCTATGAGAAATGTGTTGAGTTTTGATATTTCACACGTCAATTTTAAAATATAGAACTTATTTTCAATTTAAAGCGCCTGACATTTACTCATACAATCCGATTGACTAACATTTTTGTGCATTTTGAGAAATTTTGATATGGTCACCCTATAAAACAAATTCCATTTCATAAAAGTAAAGGTCACATCTCCCAAAACACATGATTTTTTTTGGGTAGAAGTATAAATAAACGTAATATCACGACGCAAATAAATCTTTTCTCTTGGCATGAGCACTCGGACGTCTATCTTACATGATGACAAGTGGCACAGGCTTAGATTCTTATCTTCTTTACGTTTTAAATAATATTAATACATAAATGAAATAATCTTCATATCTTCCCTAAGCCCTTCATAAGGAAATGGAAAGTTAACAAATGACTACGTAATCAACAATCGCACGCGCCGATTGCTTCCTCGAACATCTTTATATGGCCGCCGACACGATGTTCACATATACAATCGGCCATATATTATCGTTCTCAATTAGTTTGCCATTTGCTTTGAATATTAATAATGCCGCGACAAATACAATTTTGATAATCTACTTGAATGTTATTTGTTGAATGACAATTCAGAAACCCTGTTTTGAAAGAAACACATTAAAAATACTGTGAATTTTTCAAACTTTTACTTTGACGACGTGGTAAGCCTAATTAGTAGTGCCAACCTAGCGGTCCCGGGTTTCATTCACAGTCTTAGATCTTGGATGTGAATTATGTAGTTTGATATATTGATTTATTTTCTTGAATACGTGTATTTGGAAAAAGGATCATGGGCAAATTGGGTGTAGCACCAACAGAACTGAAAGCTTTATCATTTAAAAGGAACAAGGTAAAACATAATTTCTTACTAAGGCCGCAAATATTTAGCTCACTGGAGAACAAACATATGGCCACAGAAGTCATACAACTCACATTATTTAGGTATATTGACGATAAGCTGCAGTTGGGTTTTTAAAATTTGCACAAGATTTATACAGGGTGACTTCAAATTGGTAATACAAAATCAATGTTTTACACACATTTCCCCTAAACTTAGCCCCTCAATTAAGTCTCATACTTTTAAAATAATCAAAAGTATTTTTTATTTTTTAAATTATCCCATTTTTGTTGGCTTAACATGGTTATCCTACCATAATAATTAACAAAGAAGTTTAAAGAATTTCAAATGAACACTTTCCTCTTTGGTTATCCGTCACCTGTCACAATTTATGATGAAAACGTGTTTGATTAGTAATTGTCACTTATCAAAGGAAATAAGATTGTATTGTAAATGTAGTGTAACCACACTTTGGGACTTTAATTATTTGTTTTGTTCGAAAATTAGCATTAATTAAATACAGTTAATTTTAACAAAGGGGTTAATGTATTATACTGTGTGGCATTAACTAAGCCACAATCAAGTGTTTTGTATTACCAATTTGAAGTCACCCTGTAGAAAAATTAGCACCACAGTATTGTTATCTGTTATCTTTCTTAATCAAATAGCTATACTTATCCATCAAAATATTTTAATAATTTCCATGTGAAACTGCCCATGATCCTATTCTTGTAATCTGATATCCACAACTTCTACCCGTGCTTAGTTGCTCTATTGCAAAATATTCCTGAACAGCCTGTTGAAGTGTTGAGGCATCATTACCGTATCTAACTCTAACTAAAGTTAACTGATAAAAACGAATCGTGTCGGCATGACTACAATGGTCCATCCATTACCATCGGCGCGGGCGCAGGCTATCATTAGTAGGTCGAGCGGTCAGCTGGGCCGCAGGGGCGTGAAATGTCACCGTCCCAGGCTTGAAGCCACAATGAGACTGAATATGGCTAGCCATACTATTTAGAAGTGGTTACAGTTGGCAAAATAAATGGTCTTCCTTTTTAGGGTTATGTTCCCAAAAGTTGCCTACATGTGAAAGGGACTCTATTACTAAGCCTCCGCTGATCTTCTGTTTAATTGTCTGTCAGCGGTTTGAATTTTTCACAAAGTGCGTATTCCTATTGCCATAATAACAGATAATAAAAATTAAATAGAATTATGAATGAAAGGAAAACATAAAAGAAACGTGTTTTGGCGATTTTGCTTGACCGAAACGAAGGCTGTATCTACGCAGTATCACCTGTAAGGTAAACAATATATAATAAAAAAACATTTTGCAATTAAGAAAAATATAAGCTAAAATTGAAAGCACCTTGTAATGTTAGTGGTAGTGCTAGTGGTGGTGGTGGTTTAATGTAATGGTGTACACATTTAAATAAACATTTACGAGGTAAAATGTACTTAAATTAATGCAAAACTTTGAAAACATGAATACATACATAACGTCACGCCTTTATTCCCAGAGTGGGGTAGGCAGAGCTACAGAATACTAACAACTAAACTTGTTGATAATTGTAGAACCACATTTTGCACAATCAAGCTAAGATTTTTACTATTAGTGACAGGTTGCAAGCCCATCGCCTAACAATACTATAAGCCTTTATTTCCTTAGTCGCCTCTTACGACATCCACGGGATTGACATGGAGTGGCACTATAATAAAACATGAATAATTTGTCCAAATAGCTTTAATATTAATTTAAGATGGCACAAGATTGATCTCTATTTCAAAACAAGGAGAACTACCTCGACTGTATTAAAACGTGTCATCACACAAGATGGATGATGATATAATCCAACCTGCCTCTGTCAACAAGCTCGCTCTAGAACCAGAGCCAGATCAAATAACAGATTGTATTGTTGCGATATCTTTATTAGACGTCCTAGGACGTTAACTGACACGCAATGACAATAAAATGGAAACTACATTTAACTATACCTATCAGATATTTCGTGATATGAATTGACTTTTAATTGACCGGTGATTTATTGATGTGAAAGTGGCTTTATTAGTATTTTTTAGATGCGTTTTAATATCGTTACGGGGTCTGTAAGTTCGAGAAACCACATATTTTTGAGGACATATTGTGGGTTTGACTCACTTGCCCCGGATTTGTATTGCCCCACCACGTTGTATAGCTAACTAATTCATTTAAAAATGAATTTATTATTTTTGAAAGTAATTGCCATCTTGCATCGATACTGTTATCACACTGTTGATGTTGTGACAGTTCTTAGTGCCAAATGAATATGCTATCGGATCAAAACAGGTGAATTCAATGTAGGATACAATCCAAGGAAATTTTGTATGTATGTTAAGGTGTCAGAGCTATACTTTTTAATCTTTGTTCACATTACAAAGGTGGCCGTGGTGCGGCGCACGGGCGGCTGGGGGATGGCGTTTTATTTTTACCATGTTTTATTTTTACCTTAACTATTTTATGCAACAAGACAAATAGAACGTCAAAAATGGCGGCACCCGTAGTTTTCTTTTAATTCAGAGACAAACTGGAGTCAGCCTCCACTATCATATCGCTCGGTATCAAGTAACAAGCGAAATTTGTCAAAATTGTATGCAATTGAGATTTCATTTCGAATAAAATGTCATCTCGAGAGATATTAGAATCGAGGTCAAGTAAAATTGCTTGGTTTTTCAAAGATGTTCGAAATTTGAATGTAATAATGATGTCGAATATGATTAAAGAAAATAAAGAAATTGTTTCTAACAAAACAGTTTATCTTTATGCTAGTCGTAAGTTATTTGCGGTTTTTGAACGCATCATAGAGGGTTTATGATATGTGTAGATAAAGGTTATATTTTCTCGCTGCTAAGGTGAAAAATTGTATGTGCAACACAAGACCAGAGTTATTTGCATCTTGTGTCTATGAATCTCACGTCTCACATTCTAACCTAGATGTCTTTAAATCCCTCACTGGAGTGTATTCGCTTGCTCGGGATTCAAAATCAACACTCGCGCAAAAACAACTTTGCTCTCTTGTTGCACAAATCACTATTGTGCAACAAGATAGCGAGTTGGTTTTTGCTGAAAGTGTTGTATTTGAATCCAGAGTAAGCGAATACACTCCAGTGAGGGATTTAATGACACGAAATGCAAAAAAATCCACTACACGATCTTTATATGGTGTTTTTTTTTTAATGAGTTCATTTGTGTCACGCTCCCAGCAATATCGAATTTTACTCACTGTTAAACGACAAAACCTACCTTTTTGAGATACTGTTGTGAAAATATATTTTTGAGTTTAACCAAACATTTTTTTATTTTTTTTGTTTATATTTTATTTGTCTCCGTCTGTGTAGTTGGATACCTACATATTTCGAATTAGAACGAGTACTTTCCTTTTTAGATACTAATATTTGAACCATGAACACAACGATAAACATAAGCATATGATAGTAGTCCTCGTGATAAACAATAGAGAACATGCATGAAAATCAGAATTGAGTTACATTGATACGATTTAGAAGAAAATGTAAAAAAAAACATAAAACTAAACTAAACTTGTTAATTTTTTTTAAACTTCTTTAAATGTTTAGATTGTTCTTTTCGGTATCCTCATTTTATTTACGTAATATTTTAATTCAACGATATTGGTTATAAAAAGAAGGGTCTCTGAACTATGACTTTTTAAAACTTCATATCTTATGAAAAAAATAAACAACAATTATTTCGCGTATACAGTTATTCCGCTCTTTCATAGCACTTTCCAGAAAGCGTAAGAAAAAATATATATGCGTGTTCCCTATTAAAGAATTGAGTTCTGTAAAAGAGTACACATTGTTGGGAACCTTATACAAGTAACATTTCCTAAATCCTCGGTCCAAAATTTACCACGCTTAACCTATGGCAGAACAACCTCACGGGCCATCTTCGCAAAGGTCAGCGCCTGACCGATAACGACTGCACATTGCACCATGCACCGAGGAATGCACATGCTTGAATGGAAACTGCAATGGCTCTTTATTAGAATGTCATATTATTTAAAAGAAAATTAACATGCCAAGAAAAATAACATCCAGCAGATTCTTTCGCCCGTGACTTAGGGACATGTCAAATTGACTATACCATGACATGTCATGTCAAAAGCCATACTGGGATAGCTCTTAGAAAAACGTGTTAATGGGCATTTTCTGAAGTTAAGAAAAATTTACGATGTCAGTTTTGTGACGAAAATTAACCATATAAATGTATGGTCAATTTTCATCACACACACACACACACACGTATTTTTTAAAATGCACTATTATCCATTTTTAGAAAAAAAATGAATTTGAAAAGTGTTAATAGCCGTAGCCAAATAATTAGCTGAACGAAATGAGTGTGTGCAGCGGCGAGTGTGTGTGTGTGTGTGTGTGTAAGGCTTGTGAGACACCGAGTCCTGCGGGACAATCGCACGTGGGCGCGGCATAATGCACGTCGGCTATAGCGAGATATGCTCCACTTAATGTTCGATAATTCGTCCACGAAAATAAAATAGCGTGCGGTAAGAGGTGGGTCGAGCTCTAACTATGTCATGTCGCTAATTGAGAATGCACGCGCTAAACTGTGTTTTATACGCGCTGACGGGACTACCTACTTACACTCGACGATTAATATAGCTGCGTCGAGATGATACGCTTAAGAAAATCTGCACTCCACACTAAACGCAACAAAAATTCGACCGCTTTTTTTGCTTATATTGTTTTTAAATGTACAACTAGAGTGATATTTCTATTGCACAAGTAGCGTTTAGAGCGTGTGAGATATAGCGCTAAAGAAAAAAAGCATAAAACATCCTGAGCAAATTTTCAATCTGTGTAATATTGAGGATTTATTAACGGGTCTATACTGTTTGGTAGAATTATTGTTAGTCATATTTTTTTTTGACTTACTTTTTAGGATTTTTATAAATCAAACCTAGCCTAACCCAGCCTTATCTCCACGTTAGATATTTAAGAAACTCAGAAGTTTACGGTTCCTGCGATATGAACATTATAATTATGTATACAACGATAATTATGTATATACAATAATCCGTCCGTGGGTCCGTGGGTCGTCCGTGTGGTTGCCGGGTTAGAATAGTGCCACTCCATGTCTTCCCATGGATGTCGTAAGAGGCGACTAACGAAATAAAGGCTTGTAGTAGGTACTGTTAGGCGATGGGCTTGCAACCTGTCACTAATACACTAGTAAACTTCTTGGCCTGATTGTGCAAAATGTGGTTACAGAATTCATTCAAGTCTTTTTGGGGTTGTTGGTATTTCTGTAGTTCTGCGTACCCCACTCTGGGAATGAAAGCGTGATTTGTATGTTTTTTATGTATACCTACCTACCTTGACCAAAAATAAATTATAAGAAACAACAGGCTCTCATTCTAAACACAAGTAATACTTACATACAATCAACCGAATTTCGAGGAATCAATGACACCATGTCAAAGTCTGACAAAGTTCCATATCATAGTGGCTCGGAATTTTATTTGTTTCGATATACAGCATATTGAATAAAGTGGAGCAATTCCCCCTGCGCTTGCGCTCGCCATAGTCCGCACCATAATTGATACAGGCCGTTCTGAAAACCAATAGCGGACGCGTGATTTACCGCCGCCTAATGCGCATGTGCGGGACTTTATTAACATTTATTATGGTAATGGCGGCTTGAATAATGTTTTAATATGCGCGATGCGTGGGGTTTGAGGACTGCCCTTGAAAGAGAAAAGGGGTTAAAGTAAAGACTAGGCGTTAAGTGCTTGGACCCAACGTTTGAAATTGTTAAACGGGATTACACCACTGAAAATTAATTTGCGTGTTCCCGAGACGTCGACGATGTTTCAATAATGAATAACTGAAGGACAGATGTTGAGGTTAAGGATAACTTTATCGGTCTTCCATCTTTCTTGTGCGTTTGCCTCGACCAACCCTCAGACTTTACTTATCCCGAGATTGCAATTGCAACAGCGTCGAAAAATGACACAGTAAGAGTGACAGCATTATTAATTCAAAATTTTATTTTCAAAAGCCTCTGTGCCCGCATTTTTTTTAAACATCCATGCTCTTGAGCCATCAATAAGAAGGCAATTTCAATATGATTAGCAATCGATCCGATAGCAATATGTAATGGATTCACCCTGGATTGTCAACGCATTTGCAGATCAGATCTTCAGATTCAGAGTATTGTACAAAACAAAGAAATTAAAATACAATATTGACAGAATAGGAAAGTACAAAGGCTTGAAAGGATTGTCATCATAAGATTGCAATCCACTTACTATCAGATACAAGCAAGGCTTCTCAAAGAAATATACACCCGTACTTACGTGTAAACACTATACACTAAAACTAATCATATTTTTTTACAATTATTAATTACTTTAACTGTTAATAAATTAGCCATTTGTCACCAGCAGATAAACAAATGTAAAGTGACCACGCAGACAGGGCCAATAGCAATAACCATCCGTCATATCGGGTACTTGTAATAGCACGGGCATTGTCTAAATTCTTACATTAATACATTACAATAGCCATAAACCAGGTAACGGATGGAGAAGGCATGAGGACTAAGATGTAAGTATCACAGCATACATCTTGAAGGCCAGCAAGGCATCTGCCATTAAATGAGATAATAGGGTACATACTTATTATTTTTCTAACGCTCTCTAGAAAGTGCTATGACGTAGAGGAATAACCGTATACGCGAAATAATTGTCGAGTATTTTTTTCATAAGATTTGAAGCTTTAAAAAGTCATAGTTCAGACCCCTGCAAAAAAATACAAAATCGACGACAGGAATGACGTCACAGCTGTTGTTCCGTGTTTAAAATATAAGGACCTAATAAAGAAATTTGCATTTATTTCGTAAATTACTATGTTTAAGCCAATATCGTTTAATTAAAATATAACGAAAAAAAGAGGATGCCGAAAAAAACCATCTAAACATTATTTTTTTTACAACTTTGATTCTACATAAAATCTTAGTGAACGGGTCAAAACTTAGTTTAGTCTAGTCTCCTAAATCGTAACAATGGACCTCAATGCTGAATTTCATGCATGTTCTCTATTTGATCAGGTGACCCTGTAGCACAGATTAAATAAGACATTACCCGGTAGCTTGTTTAGTTCGTTAACTGACTCTTTGCTAGACAAGTAGCCCACTATCATTATTGGTCATAAAATCACCCGCTTCGTCGACTTTTTCTTTAGAACACCCTGGGGGTTTGATATGGCTATGCAGTTCATTATACGGCGAACGAAAAGGACAGAACTATGGCAGTTATATAGCTCTGTCTTTCTCTTAGCGCAAATTGAACTGCATAGTTGGGTCATTCTCAGTTAAGAGGTAATAGCTTACTGATAAAACTTGGCATGACAAAAAAAATTGAAATTTGATTAATTTTTTTTACAGATTTATCAAAACAACTTGTTTTTTAATATGTGCTAGGTGACCAGTCAATTTTTCATTTTTTTATCATTTTACAGAAAGCCAGGGGAGAGACTTTTATGAAAAAATTTCATAAAATATAAATAAATGCATATATTAAATGTTTGTCAGATTTTTATAAATCTATTAGATGATGTATATGCATTTTCTAATGTTTTTTTTTTTATTATTCTTTTTTACCTCAGAAAATAGTGTTTGTTGAGCACAGTCTAGTCCCTCCCCTGGCCTTTTGAAAAACAAGAAAAAAATAAAAAATTGACGGATTATTTTGCAGATCTGAATAATGGAAAGTGTAATTAAGTGTAATAGTTAATTTAAATCAATATTTATACGTTTGCTGAACATTTTTGCAAATGTTGTGCCAGGGGAGAGAAAGCCAGGGGAGAGACTTTTCAGTAAGAAAATCGATAATATCTCAAAAGTATTTAATATTAGTTAATAAAATGAAGTATGTTTGTTATCTATAAGTAAATTAAAGTCAATATAAATATATAATTAAGTATTTAGAAAAATTAATCCAGAAATAAAGCTAACCAGGGGAGAGACTATTTCACCAGATACCATCAAAATTGATGAACAAAGGGATCAATACGAGTGACAAAATGTGGAAAAAAGATCATTATTACAACGTTGGCTTATATTTGTGGATCAAATGAATTATGATTAGCATTAATATTACAATAATTAAGATCGCAAATACAATATTTTTTAGATTATAAGAATGCCAGGGGAAGAGACGCAAATTCCGGCGACAAAATGTATCGTGAATATATTCTATTAAAATAAAAAAAATTAGTTACTTCGGTTACATCATTACAATCATTCTTTATATTATTTTCTAATACAGACTAACTTAAAATGTTTCCATGGCTTTAAGATCACGTAAACTTACTGATTTACTGTAAATACTAGCTGGGGACAGGCCAGGGGAGAGAAGTTTTGCATGTTTGAGGTGAAATTGTGACAAAACTAAGTTAATTAATTATTTGAAATTGATTGTCCACAAAGTTGAGCACTTATATTAAGAGATTGTGATATAATATTCTTTTAATTTTCAATAGAAGTATGATTATTTATCCGGGACATCGTTTTTACCTCTTAACTGAGAATGACCCAGTTATGTCATGATAACCCCCCTTATTGAGTTTGTCAAATAGTAAAGAAATAATAAAAAATATGGGGGTAGTTTCATATTTCACTTTAAACCGCGATCATTACAGTGCAGAAGTCAGCGTTGTTTGAGTTCAAACAGAAATAGATCGCCAATATTATAGATTTTACTTTACAGGAAATATACTTACATAATGACATCACGCCTTCATTCCCAGAGTGGGGTAGGCAGAGCTACAGAAATACCAACAACTCTATAAAGACTTGTTTATAATTCTGTAACCAAAGTTTGCACAAACAGGCTAAGAAGTTTACTAGTGTATTAGTGACAGGTTGCAAGCCCATCGCCTAACAGCCCTTAAGCCCTTAGTCGCCTCTTACAACATCCACGGGAAGACATGGAGAGGCACTATTCTAACCCGGCAACCACACGGCAATGAAATTTAGAGTTTACAGAGCCATAATGAACCCCCAAAAACGGTACAAATCATATTGTCTTTGTCGTGTTATTACTGTTATTAGTTTTGTTTTTAACTCGGCCACTATTACTGTCAAGTAAATAAGATCTATCAAAACGTTGATAGTACGGAAACAGTTCAAATGCAATATGGTTTCACCCCAGTAGTAGAATAGAGGCCGTGTAGATTAAATATACTAGTAGCTTTTTCGTTTTGTCTTTTTAATCACTCAAGGTATCTAGCCTAGCTTTTTAGGGTTCCGTACATCGAAAGAAAAAAACCGAACCCGTATAGGAACACTTTATTGTCCGTCCGTCCGTCTGTCTGTCAAGAACCCTTTTTCTCAATAACGCGTGGAGGTATCAAGCTGGAATTTATATCAAATACTCAAGTCTACCGTCCCATGGAGCTGTCAAAAAGTCAAACTTGCGTTGCAATCAAAAGGTACAGCCGTTTATGCCGCAATTTTTCGACACTCGCAAGGGAATCAAAACCACCCTGTACCTGTGAACTCAGAATCTTGAAATTTGGTACGAAGCAACGTCATTATAGCACAGCTAAAGGAAAAATTGCAAAAACCGTAAGTTTTAAGTTACATCATAAAAAAAACACATTTTGCGATTGCAAACTTTTATGCAGTTGGTAAACTAATCGCGACCTATGTCCAGTATGGAGACAACAGTTTTTCATCGGCAAAGTCAACTTCGTCCCTCAATACAATTTTACATATTCTTATAAGTTTGAGGGTTCCCCTCGGTGCGCGAGTCCGACTCGCACCTGACCGGCTTTTTTTACCGTCCCGATGTACTGTGTAAGTGTCCATCGCACCTTTTAATACCTCTTAGACACTAGGGGGTATTTTATGCCATTCTTGCTAGGCTTCGTAACTCCAAGCGATCCCCTAATCCTTATGTTAATGCATTCGTGCATTGTCCGTGTTGCACAACCGACAATTAGTTCTATCGCGACAGCGCGTTCCGAATTAAACAGCATAATCTATGGCCGGCCTTATGCCGTTAATAATGCTGTTTGCTTGTTGTGATGTATTATTGGAAACATTGTTATTGGCATACAATTTAATTTTAGAAAAAATGAATGCTTTTTGCCGTTCGATTTTTTCATCTTGTCAAGTTCAATTAAGGATCCGTCGTCGTTTACTGCTTAGTAAATATGTCTCTTATCTCCTAATTAAAACACACACATCAATAATTACCCAGGATCAAAATAATGTACGGATATTTTTTATCTTTAGACATTTTTAATGTATGTAATAGGTTAGGTTATAGATACGATGCATTTAGCCTTGTTAGTAGTGACCAAGCTTACGAAGCTCATCAGTTGAATAATAAGTCCCTAAATAACTGAAAACTAAGCTTCTATCACACAAAAACTAACAATATTCGTATTCTATTTGACTAAAAAGATGCGTAAGAATATTTTTTATTTTTTTCTTCACAGCTTTTCCCTATTTACAGGTGTGGAAATGAAACTGGCCAAAATGCAAATGTCTACAGGGTGACATCAAAGACGTGATGAAAAGTGATTAGACTTAACTGAGCATTAAAGTGGGATCCGAATAATATAGGTATGTAGGTGTTTAGATGTAGTATTCAGACTTAATCACGCAATGATCAAAATTAAATAGTTTATTGTAAACAGTGTGGTCACCCTACTTGACATAAAGAAATGCAAAGATAGAGATAATGTAGAGATAGAAAACAAAACAAATAAATGACATTGACTGATTTGAATTGTCACTGTGACTGAAGTGTCACTAAAATAAGATAGTCTGAATAGGATCCAAATAGGGGTATGATTCGAAGAGTAGTGTTACCATGATTTACTAAAATTAAGGGGAAGATTAACAAAAAATAAGTAGCTTTTGTTTCTTGCAACTAATATTGCTTGAAAATGGCCATCAATTACAGAGTCAGAAAAACTGGTTTCTGATCAAGTCTTCGATGTCACCCTGTATAGTAGTTGTATGTTGGCAAAGTTGTCATATCAGTAGTTAGGAGTTGAGGAAGTACGATCGGCCCGTATGCCGAGGGCTGGGTTAGAAAGACGAATGTTTTCGCTCCTAGGACCGGCCAAGAGGGCAAAGGAAGTATGGAGTTAGATTGTTTAAAAGTCATTATAGTTTTGATATTTAACGTATCCAAATGTTCTAAAAGCTATTTGTCAGGTTCGACTGCGGTACGATAACTACTTATAAAATAAAATAAATAAATAAATATTTATTCTGCTATAATATAAGGAATAAAAGAAAGAAAAAAGAAAGATAGAAATACATTTTCGCGTGACAAACATCAACAAATAACAGAGAAATACACACCAGATGTAGTCACGAATTGGTTCCAACTCAGCATAATGCTGGCATTTGTCAGCGCTGATCTTCCATTGGAACCACCAGGTGAGACCACGAAAGGTTACACACAAATTTTAAACAAATTGTGCCTATATAAGAAAATCAAATTAAATAAGTTAAATCATATAAAATTTAAATTCGCACGCATCGCCTTTTTATCGCCCTACTTTTGGCTGAAGAGGCAAAGTTCCCTTAGCCTTACCCAAAAACATAAGATAGAAAAGGAAAAAAACGTACACAAACGTCACAACAGACATACCCTACTCCTATTAATTGTTTTGTTTAAAGAGCAATAGAATACAATTAAAGAGAATGATACATTTTGTGGTTCTGTTTCGCTTTTTACTTTGTTATTTCCTGTTTGTGCAATAAAGAGTTTACATGGAAGATACAAATTTTTATAGGACTAAACTATTTTTTTCGTTCATTATTTCCTAAGAAAATATAAAAACAAAAAATTCTGCTAATGGCTAAAGAGCTTAAACGCCATATGGTTTTTTTCTATATTACAGCTAAACTTTAAAAACAACACGCGGTTACAAACAAAATGACGTCAAAGCGGGCGTAGCCAACACTGATAATATTTAACAAAAACTTCTCAGTAAATATGAAATAAAACATTAAATAATAGTATGAGATTATAAGACAACTTACAGCATGTTTAATTTCAGAACAAAAAAAAAACAAAAAAAAAACTATTTTTGATCTCATTTTATAAGATACGAAAGATATTATTTTTTAATTTTAGTAATTGAAATCGTGTCACTACAAAAATTGAGTGTGTAGTAAAATGTTATCCAACGTACGTCTAAGGACCGTCTACAAGCGTGGTTGAGTTTTTTGAAGTATGCACGTAAGTACTCATTGTATCACTTTATTTAACTTATTTTATGTCTATTGCATTTACTGTAAAGTAAGTACCTATGTTATATTCGCATCATATGTTCAAGATGACTGATTTATGTGTAAAAACATCAGCAATGCGCCGCGACTCTTGCGCGTGTGAGAGCAGATGAGAGAGATTAACGAAAGAGAAAAGACAAGTGTCTCATAACCTGTATTAAAGTCTAGTGTCAAAAACGTAATCGCCATATAACCTAACTCTCTCCACACTTACCAAACTTTAAACTAAACCAAACTTCCAAAGAACTGCGTAAAGTCCAAAAACTTGTTCTCTTTGGGACCAGATTCCTTATCTCATTCTATCTTTGAGGGGTGCCACTCGTGTCATCCATTTAATTTTTCAGTTGTAGGTATAACTTATCATCAACAACTTTTTTTAACCATCGACCATGCAATAAGAACTACTCGTAAAGGCATAGAAGGAGCGATAAAATAAAAGGCAACATACAGATAGGATAGCTGATAATCTTAATTAGGATTCAGTGTGCCGAAAAGAGACAGTTTCTGTAAGCTAAAATATAATGGTAATGGTGTTGCACACTGTTGCATATATAAACTACGTTTATATATATACGTTGCATAGGCTAATAATCTACGACCATGGTGACCAGTTTACACGAGTTGAAAACACATACGCCTTGGTTTGTACGGCTAGTTTTAGCAAGAACTAGACTCTACTCTTTCGTTTTTAGGGTTCCGTAGTCAAAACATTATAGTTTTGCCATGTCCGTCCGTCCGTCCATCCGTCCGCAGCCTAGCTCAGAGACTCTCACTACTAGAAAGCAGTAATTTGGCATGAATATACATAGTAGACACGCCAACAAAGTAGTAAAATAAAATCTTGAAAAAACATTTGTCTTTAGTGTACCTCCTCTACCTGGGGATGTATTTTTTTTCTCGTCGATCCCTTAGTGAGGGGTGTCGTTGGATAGGTCAATCGAAAATATTGCTGGTTTGCCAATTAACAATTTTTTGATTAAGGGATCCGTTTATGAAATATTAAGCTTTGAAGCGCTATTTTTGTTCGACTCATGTGCCATGAAAAGGGCACTTAAAATTAACATTTGAATGAATTTCCGAGTATAAAATATACAAGAGCATGAAAATTTAGCCAGAATGAAAAACATTAGAAGGATTAATAATATCTTTAGCCATTAATTAATGAAAATCGTACTTTATTGTGTGTCCAAAGCGGTTTCTGCCTGAATGACCATCACTACCTGTTTCCCGCGACTCAGAGCGCGTAGAAGTCGTTTATCGCTGTTCCCTCAAAACGTCTAACTTTTCGGGATAAAAAGTACTCTATATCCATCCCCGGCACTGAAACTATCAGTTCAGTGGTTTATCCGTGAAAACATAGCAAACAGACAGACAGACAGTGTTACTTTCACATTTATAATAATTAGTAAAGTCAATCTATATCAAACTTAGCTGAGAACTTGTTCTATAAATAAATATAATTTGACTTAAGACAAAAAATATTTAGGTCCATTAACAAGCTCCTCATGCAAACCTATTAAAATATGTCACATCTTTAAATTTCTGTTTCTGGGAAGCATTATCATTTTAATGAAGTAAAAAAACACCAAAACATTTCTTACCGCAAACTTAAAAATAATCACACGCCGGTCATAAATACATCACTGAGCCGTGAAAATTATTAGCAAATATTTTGCAACGCAGTGCACGCGAGAGCCAAATTCCGGCCATTTATTGTGAACTAAAAATACGTCCAGTAATGCACAGGGGCCAGTGCTCGCCAGTGTAAAAAGAAATAAAATTGGGCATTAACGTGTAAGGGGGTGTTCACATGCGGACAACACGTGTTTGTCCTAAAGACGTGAGCACACTTTTATTTTCCATCGTGCTGGTTTTGATTTATGATAAATTTACAAAAATGAATTTCACGTAACGTAAAGTTTTTAACGGTAGCATTTGAATACTTGAAATCAAGGTTTTGGCGTTCTTTAAAAAGCATTTTGACGATCTAATCGTTTTTTTTTAATGTAACGTAGCGTTTACATAATCTCTCCGTCAATGTATGTAATTAAAGTTCCATCAATGCACTGCATTGGAACATTTTGTGTGAAAACTTTTGATGAAAAAAAGGGTAAATACCTTACCGCATTTATTATGTTAGTGTTAGCACAAAAACATACTCACAGATATTGTAGTTTTCTTTTAACTTTAGTAAAATACTTTTATAGCTAACACAAACTCAGTGCATCGCGCATTTAACAAAAATACTCTTGAGAAAAACCTCTTTGGCTGACACCTCAAAACCATAACTCTTCTTTTCTGCAAGCTATAAGTGGTCAGACAGTCGGACAAAAAGTCAGGCGCGCGGCGCGGCCACTGGCTCGGTGCCAACAAAAATTGCAGACGCAAATAAATGGTCACCGGCGGTCAACGCCTTAATGTCTGATGTTAAAAGTGTTTCGGTGCATTTGGACGCACGACAAACGCACGGGCTTAATAAAACTCATGCCCTTTTGAGTTATTTTGAATGCGAATAAAGATATTACTAATCGCATTTGTTTTCAACTCATTAATTTGCCATATAGTGAAAGAAAAATGATGATTTGGAAGATAGATAGTCTTCCGACTTAGTACCACTTAGTTTAGTACTTACCAAACTAAGCTCTAAGCTGGGAACTAGACAACGATAAACATACTTATACAGAGAAATACATAGAAAACGAATATTCACGCTCATCACTCATCACATAAATATCTGCCCTTACCTAGATTTGCACCCAGAACTGCTGGCTTCAGAAGCAGGGTCAGTCCCAACTAGGCCAACGTGTCGTCAAAATTAAATACTCATTGCAAATCAAGTACCCAACACAGATAAAAAAATATTAGTACCGTTTTTTTTTTTGTTCTCCTGGGCTTTTACTCTATTTGCCATTGACATGCTGCGTGGGATTCAAAGACACGAGATGCAAATAACTTTGGTATTGTGCTGCACATACAAATTTTCACCGCAGCAGCAAGACCATAATAACTTAAGGTAAAAAAGACAACATGTTAAAAATCAAACGGCATGTCGCAACCTCCTTAGTATTGTGAAAAAAATTAAATACCTACTTTTTCTCATGCTCGCATCAAAATCGAATTTTGTTCACTGTCCTTAAACAACAGCAAAACGTTTTGAAGTGCTGAGGTGGAAATGCATCCAAAGGAATATTCCCATCTAGTCAGTCAATCACCCACGCAAGAGATTTATATGTACTTATGTAAAAATCTTGGATAACCCCTAAAACAAAATACAGCAACAATATTAGTAGCATTCATAGAAATGTGTTAAAATTAACTACGCTTGACTTTTTCTTACGTAAAAATCGACTGAGGTCTTCGATACTTTCTAACGGAAACCAAATCATATTCATGACAATGATAAAATAAACTCATTGTAAGCGTCAAGCTTGTTACCGAAATGTAAGTAAAAAGGTCAACACGGCACAATTGTACAATGGGACGATGATTTTGCATAATTTTATTGATCTAATATGCGTAGATCATTGATCATCCGGTCAATAATACGTGTTAAAGTTGGCACGATCAACTAGTGGTGTAATCAAATTATCGATTGTAGCAGTTTCATCATTTTCAATATACATGCCGGCATACTGCTTTTGACGTGTTATGGTATTGTTTTGAATTCGGCCGCCATTACTGTCAAATAAATAAGAGCTAACGTAACGTTGACAATACGGTTACACGTCAAAGGCTATATTGTTTACCAAGTTGACTAGAACCTCAGAATTGCTTGCCAAGCTGGATAACGAATAGTATTACCACTTAGAAGTTCATAACTACCCACCTACTCTATAAAATATTTCGCTTCAAGGAATTGTTGCGAAAACACATCATCGCGTGCCAAATACAATAAAATCCCCATCTGCATAATAGCCGAGCTATAGGCATTTTAAATAAATTATTAACTGTTATCTATTTTTGTTTTTATTTTTTACACTCGTATTTTTATGTATTTAAGTTTATTAAACATCATTAAAATACACACCCATACACACACGGACACACAAGCCCATAATATTGTAACCTTACTATTATAATTTTTTCTTTTCTTTTTTTGCATGCACGTTGTTAGCATGCGAAGTGACCACTCCACCTAGGGGCTAAATTTGTTTCTGTATATTTGTATTTAAACTTCTTGGCAATAAAATACTTTTTTTTTTTTTTTTAAATTAAAGTCAAAGTTTTTGCGTCTTATACAATGTAGTACATACTCGTACATGCAAACATACATTTATTTGTTCTAAGAGTTATGCAGACCCGAATATTTTTATATCTTATCTCAAAATACCATCGCATATTAGTGAATGGGTCGAATACGGAAAAAAATATCATAATTAATATGTTTTCATTAAAAAACATAATCACTATCGCGTCCTTTGTGTAACGTAAGTTAGTCATACAAACTATATGGGTAACTCTTGTTTTACAAAGGAATCAATTTAGTTTTGTTTTAATTAAAACCCTTAACAATGTACACATCTTTTTAAGAAAACGTCCCGAATAAGAATTATTAACGTCAAATTATGACTTGCTTTTTTAAATCCCACATTACAGTTTGAACACGTTTATTGAAATAAACGTGTGTCACTAATATATATAATAGAAATGTTAAAAAAATGATTGTACAAAATGTGGTCTCAGAATTATTATTAAGATTTTATAGTCATTGGTGATTCTAAAGCTCCGCCTACCCCACTCTGGGAATGAAGGCGTAATGTTATGTGTGTATGTGAAAATATTAATTATGAGTTTGTAAGGTGAAGTGACCGTTAAATTAGGCTAGGCTCAGTGCTATCTTATCAGCCACACAAATCATAAAATCATTCACGATTATAGCGGTTCTCGAAAACGAACTAAGTTCTAATAACATGTGCCTAATAAATAAACAAAATATAGAAGTAGGTAGTAATAACAACTTACCGATAAAAATCATCGATATCCGCCACATCCCTGCTTTGCGCAAACCCCGCTGACCAACGAAGCGTGCCAAATGCTTCGATCGATCACACGCGTCCCGCATTGTCCCCAAATCGATCAGTTCTTACCAGGTGTGGACCGTGGACCTTTCGTGTACGGAACCAATGTAACGCTTTGAAAACCGTTGAAGTCATTGATACGAAGTCAAAACACAATATAATTAGTCTAAAAATATCTATATCACTCGTGTTCGATTTATTACAATTACAAAATACCATGACCTTTTTAATGTTTAGTACTCAACCCTTAACCGCTTTTATGGCCAAGGCAATAAGAGCTATCATACCTAATGTCTATTATAGGGCAATAGGGAAAAAGACAACGTCATCTCCGACCTTTCGGGGTAGTGGTCCAACTGCTTTGTCCAACTGATCAATAATTTCCATTTGAATATCTAATTATCAGGCTCCACGGAGCTTCTATTTTTAAGTGGTTTGGCCCTTTGAGCTTACTGCAGAACTAACATAACCTACACCTGCCTTATATTTATGATGCTATTTTTGATCATCTGGACAGAGCAGTTAAACCACTGCCCCGACACTGTCTCCGAAACGATACCTTAATCGCCCGGTTCGAATAGTTAAAATTATAAGCAATACTAAAGCAAGCTAAAGTGGCAGTGGGCTGGTAACATCTGTCGCAGAACTGATGAACGATGGAGTAATCGAGTTCTGCAGTGGAGACCATGCATAGGCAAACGTAGTGTCGGACGCCACCCTGCTAGATGGAGCGACGATCTGCGCAAGGTGACTGGCAGCAACTGGATGCTCAAAGCTCAAGATCGAGAAAAGTGACGTGCCTTGGGAGAGCCCTATGTCCAGCAGTGGACTGCGGCAGGCCGATGATAATGATGATGATAAGCAATACTTAATACTTATGCATACAAATATCACGCCTTCATTCCCGGACTGGGGTAGGCAGAGCTACAGAAATACCAACAACTCTAAAAAGACTACTTTATAATTCTGTAACCACATTTTGGATAAATGCTTAATATTAATATTAACTTTAAGATTAGTTATGTCCCAATCTTCGTAAGTAATTAAAACGAAGACTGAAAACAATTAGTGACATCATGGACCCCGAAAGGAACCATACGAGGTACATAATCAAGGCAATTTAGTTTAAACTATATTTAAATGAATATAGAATAGAATAGAATAGAATAATCGCTTTATTTCAGACTAAAGTCCATAATATAAAGGTAATTTTTCTTTGTTTCTTAATTGTAAATGGAATTTTACAGCCAACGTAGTAGAATTTAATTTCCTTGTTGGTAGATTCGAATTCCCACTCACAAAAATCTCCCAGTTTGTGGTATGGTGGACCTCAAGTCAACGTGAGAGTCAGAATGGTGGGTGTACCTCCATAAATATAAAAAATGATTATACTAAAAAAATGTACTCAAAATGTACTATTTAGTACCTACTTTAAAATAAATTGTACCGCTCCACAAATAAAGTTATTACAATGTGGAGGTACAACACCCGCCATTCTCACAGTCAGGACGGCGGGTGCCAATTCACCATGAACTGATAGACTATTGACTAATGTTATTACTGCAAATAAAATACTAAAGTACTTTAATAAAGTACTTTTTAATGCAGTTAAAACTTCAGTAATCAGACTCGTAATCTGTGAAATAGACACATTTAACTTTTTTTCTATTTAAAATGAGTCGATAAGTGCCGTTTTACTATGAACTATCGATTATTGACTAATGTTATTACTTTAGAAAAATGTACAAAATTTGTACTTATATCCCTATGTAATTAAAACTTGAGCAATGTTATTTATTAAATAATTTGTGAACTCAACAAATTTAAATTTTTTTTCTGAAGTACATTTTTCAAAAGTAATAACATTAGTTAATAATGGCCCTTAGGAACGACTTAATCTGCTTAATCATTATTAACTGACTCAGTGCGGCTGTCAAGTATTATTTGTTAGAAAAAAATAGCTTTTGATCGAATAAAGTCTTATTGGATTCCACTTAGACACGAGAGCAAATGCACGTAAAATTCTTCCATAGCAAAACCCATAATAAATTTTGTAAACCTAAAAAGTTCGAACATTAACTTTCCCTTCACAAACAAATGAAAAACAAGCCCAAACTAACCCCGGTCCGAAACAAGAAAACAAAAAGCCATCCAACTTGTTGAAATCAAACGCACAATTGAAGCAACATTCACCCTCACTCTGACCAAACTTCCCGACAACCCTATTTTATGCCCAATAAAAATAACCAGGTCCGGTCCAAAATACTCCGGATATCGAGAAATTTTCCCACCCTCAAAAATTTATTAAGACACAACACTTGCATTCGATCGGAAGCATTTTAAACCTTATGACCAAAGCTCTCAAGTTTGTTAGAGATGCAGGGTAAATTTGAGTGCTAACAAATCTTCCCCCTCTCGGCCGATTTGCCCCATATGTCGGGACAAGTGAGCCGGCTCCTTAACGCACTGGACACCCCAAATTGAGGGTAGTTGAGGGGAAATTGTTGGGTTTATTGGAATTTCCTATGGGTTGTTTCCACACGTGATTTACACGTCGGGGACTGCCAGCTTGGGTAAGTTGGGGATGAATGAATAAATTTAAACTAGGGTAAACGGGAGTTGCTTAGATAAACGTTTTTTTTGCTGATATTTTGTCGTTATTCCACAAAAGTATTTT
This sequence comes from Acleris holmiana, assembly GCA_949316455.1. Classification (NCBI taxonomy): domain Eukaryota; kingdom Metazoa; phylum Arthropoda; class Insecta; order Lepidoptera; family Tortricidae; genus Acleris; species Acleris holmiana. The sequence goes on along the minus strand of OX438776.1, from coordinate 12,799,148 downwards.
GTGTTATTACAAACAGTCGTTATTAAAATCAGGTTGAAGGAAATTTCTCATAGGAAATTATTTTAATTTAAAAAAAATATTTTCTACGCCATTATTGTGCATTGGTGCATTGTGCAGTGGATATATTAGCGGTTCAACGCCAAGAACGGATGTATATATTTGGTTTGGGACTAGGTCAATTTGTGTGAGATTGTCCCCTGATATATTTATATACGCAATGGTTGTCAGCGTAAAGTAGGCCTGAGATGGAGTGTCTACGATGTAAGGTTGACATTAGGCATGTTCAGAACAATGACCTAATTCAGAAATTTTAAATTTCGAATTAGGTCTCTATAGTAATAAAATTATGACTTGAAGTTTGAAAGCTGAAATTTTGAATTAGGTCACTATTGTTCTGAACATGCGATTAGCTCTGGTGTTTCGCATCTTTGGCGTGAGTGATAACTTTTGTTTTTGACATAGGGTAGGGTTAAGGTAGGGCTTTTTAGGTTAAAAAACCGGCCAAGTGCATGTCGGACCACGCACAGTGAAGGGTTCCGTAGCTGGGATGAACGTCCATGCTTGAAATTATTTTTTTATTTTTTAATTATTAAATTCTCAAAAACTACTCAGCGTATCGTGTTCAAAACAATTTTGGTTGGAAGTATTTCGTATGTTCTACTACTGTAATTTTTATTAGAATGTTCTATTAAACAGTTCAAAAGCTACCCATTCGGACAGAATTTTTACGACTTTAGAAGCGTATATCTCGCCAACTGTTCACTTACGTAAAAAAGTCACTTAAAAACCTCGGTATCGGTTAGATATAACGGTTAAAAAAAACCGGGCGAGAGCATGTCGGACCACTAGAGAGAGGTACACAAAAAAAATACTTTTTATTGTACTACTTTGTTGGCGTGACTAATATGCATATTCATGCCAAATTGCAGCTTTCTAGTACTAATAGTCTTTGCATTAGGCTGCGGACGGATGTACATGGCGAAACTATAAGGGTTCCTAGTTTGACTACGGAACCCTAAAAAAAGGTTAATTTTAAAATGATGTTCCTGATTTTAGCTTTGAGCGGTAGGTACATTTTTCAACATTAATTGTTTGTCACTAACGAGTCGATTAAACTGCAGTATTTCCCCAGAAGCAAAAAGCTAATTATCCCTAATTATCTACCCTAAAAATATTCGTAGAAGGCTCTCAGTCACACATGGCCCTTGAATTATTCATTTTATTCAGACTTCCGGACCGGAAGTGGGCTCGATTGGGCGGAAAGGGCTTGACCGCGGGTCGAGTGACCCTTGCCTTGCTTTTCAATCGTCGGCCGCGAGGGCGCCCGCCCTTTCATTTTTTCCGTAAAGGATCTTAAGGATTTTCATAGAAACGGGAATAAGAGGGCCAATATCTTAAGTATTCGACCGCAAGTTTTATTCGGAATTAAAAAAGCTAGTGTCAAAATAAATAATTTTGCCTGTAGGTCAAAAATCTACACCTGGCCCGTGTAGGTCAAAAATCAAATTAAGATTTTGAATTTGAATTTCATTGAATCGATTTAAAATTAAAATATTAATGCTTTTTGCATGTTAAAGACAAGGCACACGAGTACTCAGGCCACCTGATGGTAAGTGGAATCTGGGACCCATGCTAGCCAACCCTGAGGACTAAGATGGAATGCCTCTATGCTAGTAATTTCACCTGTTCTCTTTATCCCCACACCGGAACACAACAATGCGGACTCTGTTGCTTGGCGGGTGGTTAATCGATAAGATGGTGGTAGCGATCCGGACGAATCATGCACAGGATCCTACCACTACTAAAAATTCAAAAGTAATACGCCTAGTTCAATAGAGATTTCGATGGTGATACTGATAACTGCAATACTGCGTAACTACCAAATGTAATAAGGTGCAAAATACATCTTAGCAAGTAATTCAGTCAGATATATTTTGCAACTAATTTAATTTGGTAGTAACGTAATATTGCAGTAAGTATCACCGTCGTTTTGTCGATCGTTGGAATACATAGGATTGTAGGAATGTATACAGGGCGTCCCACGGCTATGCCACATGGAAGGATTGAATATTGTAGATGGAACATTTTACTGAAAGGAGACATTATTTTAATTTAAAAAACAATTTAAACTGCATTCATAGATATTTAAATAATTACGTGGTTGAACCGGGAATCGAACCCGTTACACGAGAAAAATAATTACCCTGTAGCTTTATACCGATCGAAAGGCTTCATCATAAGTATTATTTTTTGTTAAATAACATAATGTCAGAAATAAAAGAAAAGCCATGAATTTTAACATTTGATGTGAAATTTTGTTCAAAAAAATGAAAAGGTGATAGATAGATTTTTTTCATCGGGTTATGTCAAAAATTTAGTTTACAAGAACCAGTATGAAAGTGTCCACGAGCTATAAACAGAACTTACGAAGTATTATTCTAAATATCCACCACAACAAGATCAAAAAATCGTCAGGGAGCGAAATAATGAAAAGATTGCAACTTTGTATCCAACAAGAAGGGACTCATTTTGAGCATGTGATTAATTTTGTATTAAAAATGTTAAAATTCATGGTCTTCCTTTTATTTCTGACACTATGTTATTTAGCAAAAAATAATCCTTATGAAGCCTTTCGATCGGTATGATAAAGCTACAGGGTAATTATTTTTCTCGTGTAACGGGTTCGATTCCCGGTTCAACCACGTAATTATTTAAATATCTATAAATGCAGTTTAAATTGTTTTTTAAATTAAAATAATGTCGTCTTTCAGTAAAATGTTCCATCTACAATATTCAAGGTACTTTCCTTCCATGTGGCATAGCCGTGGGACGCCCTGATGTAACTCTTTGTTATACAGTCAACATCGACAATAGATATAGGTCTACCAGAATCTGATGGCATTTTTAAAAGTAAAAAAACAGTGATTTTCATATGGCAACTGTCAACTGGCGGCAGTGTCAAATTGTTTGTTTACCGTTGCTAACATTTTGAAATTCGTTTAAACTATTGTTATCTGGTGAAAAAGTCGAGAAAACCGCTTAGATCTCAAGCGAGGAATATTGTTTACAATGTGTATAATAAAATACGCGAAGAAGGAGGTATAAATCAAACACAATCTTCGATTTTAAAGCGTGTTGTGGAGTTGACTTATTTTGAAACGAACTGTTTTGATACTTTTAGGTTTAGGTATATTTTGTCTTACATAAATGCTACTTAGTAGGTACCTACAGGGGTTCCCAGCACTACCATTCGTCGAATAATAACTGAGGGCACCTCTAATAATGGTAAATTGAAAACGATTTCATAAAGCAAGACAAAATAATTGAAATGTTAGAAGAGAGGTTTATCATAAATACTTCTCTCTCTTCATCGTCCTCAGCAGATGAAGAACAAGAAATGGAAGTAGAATTTTTGGTATCATTTTCTAGTTCTGGATGAGATTTTAAGTTATTTTTTATACTCAGTGTATTAAAATTTGTGAGAAAGAATGGTGTGTTTATTATTTTATTTGTGAGCAATAATCTATCTGTTCACGAATAGAGCTAATAAGTTTGAGTCATGGTATGTATGAAATTGTCCTCAGATATATTAAATTATTATCCTATACTGGGAGTTTAATGTAATAGACCTCTAGTGTACATACTCGTATTTTTTGTTGATAATCTTAAAAGCATAAAAAATAAAAATTCGTCGAATCTTAGTGCCGTATTAATAAACTCATCTTGGGTGAGATGCCGGTCACAAGATACGTCAAAGTAAACGTCAAACCATAGAACACTGTCATTTTTGATGCATCTCGAGACGAGCATTAGAGTTGAGATCAGTTTATTAATACGGCCCTTAAACTTCCTCATTTTTTTGAAGTCGGTTTAAAAATTACACAGTATCAATACCGTTTAGTCCAATTTCCCCAGTATTGCCATCTACAATTTTTTATTTCCCCATTTGCCATGAGATTCTGGTAGACCTATACTCACTTTTGTACCTCAACTCTTTAAGCCATATTAGAAATGTCAAACGACATTGTCAAATATGTTAATGCGATAAGCGATAAAGACATAAAATCGAGCATTTATTTTTGGCGTTGACTATACGTTCAAGAGTTACACAATGTATGAGTATTTACAAGATTGTATTTAATTTTGTAGTAAGGCGACCTGAAACGGATCTCTTCTACGAGTAGCTAACCTTTAAGGTATCTGACCATATAAAAAAAAAAGATTTTCAACCGTGAACGTTCATCCCAGCTACGGAACCCTTCAATGTGCGTGGTCCGACATGCACTTGGCCGGTTTTTTTATTCCAGACACGTTCCTAGTACGGTCATGGTACGGAACGGTGTAATGGGGGTGCAGACTCGTGGTCACCCCAGTTTTCAGTTTTTTCATCATCCGGTGCAGACGAAATACCCCACACGCTGATGACACTCAAAAAAAATTTTTTCGTCTCCTAGTTAGGTACATGTATGGAGTGCCACCCCTAAATATATTTATATCTTTGTATTGACAAGTATGAGACCTTGCGCACTTACCGTTCCGTCACCGACTGACACCTACACTTACCTTCCCGGACCCCGACACGTTCCTATTACGGTCATAGTACGGTCATGGTGGGCTGAAGATGACCGGTGATCATAGAGATAAGCAAACGGACACTTAGTACCAATTTCACCATACGATGTTAACCACTGAAAAGGGCCTCTATTCAAGTGCGTTAAAACGATATCGTGTTTGACACGTTTAAGAATCGTTTATGTCACAGTCGCCAGTATTGTAAATGACATAAGAGTTATCAAAACATTGACAATACGGAAACAGGTCAAACACGATATCGTTATTACCGTGTAGAATCCCAGCCCAGTGCGAGGTAGCGCGGCGGTGTGCGACGAAAGAATCACCAATAGAGTTCTAAGCCTCACTCAGCACAGCTCTCCTATTGGTGGATTTTTTCCTCGCACCAGCACAGCTCTAGTGGAAACGCAGCCTTAGGCATTAAAATTATGGTCATATTTCCTTTAAAAGGTACTGAAAAAGGAACTACTAGGAATAATCAAATTATTATTTGTCTTACCTTTTGATAAAAGTATTAACCCGCAAGAATTACTAGAATTAAACTGAATTTAGATTAAGAACATAATTTTACAAGTTTAGGCTTTTGGGTTTGGACATATCCACCAAATAAATTCCCGTCACATTAATTACTAATACTCTATGGACCTTAAGTTGTCTGAAAATAAAATTATTATTTATTTATTTTTATTACAAAAATCACACAATTCAGGAAAAATTTTGCAGAACACATTCTGAAGAATATTAAATTTGTGTGACCAATTAACAACAAAATAAAAGCAATATTTAATTTCAATGATCCGAAATATATTACTAACTGCATCAGACAATAAATATATCACATGTTACCTTCACTAAAACATCACATAGCTAATGGGATACCTGGTACATTAACATTCGTACATTTCGTACATATCGTCAATCAGAGAGTATTCAAAACAATTTCAATAGCCGCGCAACCATCCGATATTAGATCCATCCATACACAAAAAATATGTTCCATGTCAAAAAACATTTGTAAATAGTTACAGAATTCAAAAAATAACAAAACAATGTATAAGTTGGCTCACATATCGAATAGCCCAACTGCGTATCATGAACTTTTAAACCATGCAGATTCCATCAACCTGTCCAAAGGCACTACCTTAGATGGTTGAACAGTTCACAATACGATTCTTGTCGCCGATTCACGGCAAGGTTCTCTCCATATTACACGAAGGACACCTTGACTACAGTCTGGAGCACCAGCAGGACGGTGACAAAAAAGAGGACAGTGGAGGGGTAGTTCTTCGAGACCGAGGAAGTGGTGGAGATGGGGTTTGCGACGCCCTGCGACCCCCCGACGGTCAGCGCGTGCGGCACCAGCGGCATCGCAAACGCCTGGTTGTTGCAGCGGTTCAGCTGAAACACGTACAGTTAAAACCCAATAAGCGTTTTTAATGGCAAAGTAAGACGAGCACACAGGCCTCCTGATGGTAAATGGGATCTAAGTCATTTGCATATTCATGACATCATGACAATCTTAATAGTGCAATCCTGACAAGGCAAAATAATCAGAGCATTGCTGTTTGGCGGTAGGTTAAAATAAGATGGTGGTAGCGATTCGGATGGACCCTGCACAAAGTCCTACCACCACTAAACACATGCTTGAGACCTTTGTAATTATTATTTATTTTATTTTATTTTTAACCTCGTGAGACCCGGTGTGCCATAGGAGGTACATAATCAAGGCAATATAGTTTAAACTATATTTTAATGACCATAAAGTTATTTTTTGTAATTTGGAAATGGCATTTATGATCATAGATTTGTGGACTTTAATAGATTCAAATTCCCATTTACAAAAATCTCCCCGTTTGTAGTAAGTTCGACTACCTTTACAGTCCAATATTTATGGTAAAAAGCATTGAAAATCAATAAATGTTAAAACAACAAACACTTCACTTGTCAATACGTACACCGGTAGAATTTTCAGCAAATTTTCTTGTATGTTTATGCATTATGCCTATTGCATCAGCTGCAATAGGCATAAAGCGGTAAAAAGTTTTATGGACAAGTGTCAAGCCAGAACCTCTTCAGCCTAATTTGAAAGAATGTACAGGCTGAGATTGCCTAATGTCAGTAGGTAACAGATTCCACAACATAAAAGATACGCACTCTACCGAATCTGCAAGGGCTAAGTCCAGAGTGTTCGTGATAACCAACATCGTTACGGCGCGAATGTTAAGGTTTCTCTGGCTACTGCTGGCTTTTTATTAGAGTTCCGTAGTCAAACTAGGAATCCATATAGTTTTGCCATGTCCATCCGTCTATCCGTCTGTCCGTCCGTCCATCTGTCCGTCCGTACGTCCGTCCGTCCGCAGCCTAGCTCAGAGACTCTTAGTATTGGAAAGCTGTAATTTGGCACGAATATACATATTAGTCACGCCAACATAGTGGTAAAATTAAATCTTAAAAAAATAATCGATTAAGTTATCCGTTAATAAAATATTAAGCTTTAAAGCGCTAACTTTTGTTAGGCTCAAGTGTCCCCCCCCCGTCCCCCCCCCACCGTTAAGCTCCAGTGTGGTCGAGCCCTTAAACGTGTTGCGTCGCTGTGTAAATAGTCTGCGTGTAAGCATCGGTTTGGTTGATACTTATATTGTATGAAAAAATATTATCCAAAGCAACTTACGGAGCAGCAGGTGGTCTCCGCGGAGCCGACGCAGCCTGTGCGGCAGCCGCGCACCACCGCGTCGTACGACTTGTCTTTCGATATGACTGACGTGAAACACTTATCGTCCGGGTTCTGGCACGTCACGGAGTGCACTCTGAAAGAGAACAGGTTGTGTCATTCCCTTCCCTTGTAAAATCCCCTGGATACCGTGGGTCGCGGCCGATACGACAGACACGCTACTGTCGCTATGCGATGCGACAATATAGAACAAGTTCTTTGCATAATCTGAACATTACAATTGGTAGATATCACGACAGTGGGTCCTGTGTAGAGTTTATACAAATAAATACTATTATACCATCTTATTCACTTTTGGCCATTCCGGATCATGACCCCAAAATCACCCAGTATAATTATTTAAGAATGTGTGGCGCCGCTTTCGTGGTGAGCAAGTCTGTCGCATCGGCCACAACCCACAGAAGGCTACCGTAAACAACAACGACTCATTACTGAAATAAATACATGCATATAATCTATTCAATATAACTTGTCTTATGTAGTAAACAAAACAAAAAATACTACAGACCAAATTTAGACAAGACAATTTATTTGCATTCGGCAGTGGAAAGGCAAAAATGCTTAAGCGCCATACATAATAATGGCCATTTAGCTTAAGCGCCATATATGTACCTAATAGGGCGCTTAAGCTTAATCTCCATACTTGATAGTGGCGCTTAAGCAATTTTGTCTTTCCACTGTTGACTTATAGTTTACAAATTTGTTTACAAGCAAAGTTCACCAACCATTTTTCACATGTTTAATGAATTGTCAACGGTTGTAAAATCAGATAAGGGTAAGGACCAAAAAGTTGGCCACGCTAACTTACGCAAATAAATGTTCTATTTCCGTTGTGCAACGAAAATTAGCTATACGATTTGTAAGGATACTTTTCTTCGTTAACTGAACTTTTTCTGTCTTAGTTGTTTGTATGGTTAACTGCGCTTAACTGGGTCATACACACTCTTAAAAACAAAAGTTGTCTCTCCTGTGGTCAATAGTTAAGAGCTTGTATGCATATAAGTTATTTTTTTATATGATAGGTCTAAAGCTGAGCAGTCCTGACGGCGTTTTTGCAGGTATGGGCTTAGCCAGAAAATTAGGTCTTAAAAACGTTAACTTTCGGTGTGTCCACAAGAAAGACGGTAACCTAAATCTGTGTATGACCCAACTATGGTCCAACTTTTTGGTACTCACCCACAAAGTCTGTCTAATTGTTCGTAAACTTTGCACTAAGACAAGTTAGTCTGAATCAATTATACGCACATATCAAATCTTAGTTCTTCAGCCGACCACTCCTGGGTGGGGCGGTGAACGCCGCGTGCGGGCCGGACATACGTCTCTTCGAAATTGCTTTAGCAAAATATAAATACATTTTAAAAACAATTTTATTGTTAAATACTACAACAAAATTGAAAAGAATATGAACTAATAGTGGTAATACAACAGGTGCAATGTGCATGTCGAGTACAAGTGTTTTTCCATCGGCGAAGCGAGACGAGTTGAAATGTCACCACCAAAACGCGCAATTGCGAGCTCCTTTTGTTATCAGCAGAAACGTCCAGCTGGCTGACGTCGTGAGTCATCGAGAGAATTGTTTCAATTCACATCTCGCACATCCTTGCGAATCCAGAAATAATTGTTTTTTTTTCAATACTAATTTCAATTCACTCCAATCTAATTCTCTCCTCGCATCGCCAGTGAAAACGCACTTTGACCGACGTTGAGAGATAGCGTCTCCCTATCCCGCTAACACTAAGATACCTCGAACCCTCCCCCCCCCCCCACACACACATCTATCACCCCGCGGGAGAGTCGCGCACGAGTGTGTAGAATACTATAGAAAATAATATTTTATCTTTATCATTATCAGTAGGTGTCCCGTGCATGTCAAACTGTGTTACTTACTGTTTTAATAACATATTAAGCGTAACAAGGATGCCAAACGATAAATTAAAAAGCATAATAATATAAAAATGCCAAAGGATTACTAATTTACAACTGGTACAGTTGGCCTTATAAGTAGCAACACACTTTTGTACCTTCTAGCTTTAACAACTTTGACAGGAGGTACAGGCGTTCACGCATGTCGTTAAAGTGACAAAGCACTAAAGGCGCAGCTACTGTTAAGCCTCCGCCAAAATGAAGATCAGGCAAAGTGTTATATCCCTTTATATTTGATTATAATTTAAGTTTTGGCTCATTATTGATATTTTGTAAAATATTAGTAGTAAGTTAGATTACTGTGTCTACTTTTTAAGGATGTGCGCAATATGTTTCATATCTAGTGCTCTTCACTTGTTAGAATCTAGTTGTATCATCCAGTTTGAAGGCCTATTAAAAAAAAACATGAACTTAGTAAAATATGCGTATGCGTCATAATTATGAGTTGTCTGAGTACTTAGTATTAGAGTATCGTAAACGTGTCAGTGCTTCCGTGACATCAGCAATACCGATTAGGCTATGTCTAAAGAGTTTGTTTATCTGTGTAACCCGAATGGGAAAACCGATTTTAACGCGCTTAATTATAAAAAAAAAGCTCCGGAGCAATTTGGTGTGTATTCATGTCGGTGGCAGAAAAAAAACAATTTAACGCATTTACTGCCAGGGGGCATGGCCTAGGAACAAACTTGTATGACCGCATATACGCATAATTTACCTACTTACTCTAGTTAAGTCCTTTGATGGTATCACAAAGCAACAAAACTCCATGAAAGTCGATTCTTGTACCTATCTCATTCGATGACTACTTACAGCTAACAAATGGCATATATTTGAATGGATTCCGTGAAGTCTGTTTTTCCTTCTCACAGATAGGTGAACTGAAGTTTACAAGTGTATGATATTTCCAAATACACATGAACAAAATCACCGCGTTAATTAATTTTCATTCTACTCACTTATCATCAGTGAGATGTAAAAATCGACTGTATTCCACTTTGTTTCAGCCGTCATAGTACAGTCAAGTTCAAAAGTATGTATACACTTTAGTACCTTGTCACTTTAATCTCTTGGATAATTTCATATGGCAGTTTAAACATGACGTTAAATAGACAAGGTACTAAAGTGTATACATACTTTTGAACTTGACTGTACCTCTTATTACAAAGTTACAAAGTTAGAGCCCTGAAAAAACTTTCTCGCAAGGACAATTAAGTACCTGTATTTAGTGGGATCAAGGCACGAGCGCAGAGGAGTTTCACTCTTATAGGCGCAGACAAAGCACTCCAGCGGCAGAGCCTTGGTGGTGCGGGGCATGGTCTGGGTGCGCGGACTGGAGACCAGTATACCGGGCGCCCGCCGGCCAGGGGCCTCTGACGGCGGCTTCTCCCCCTCTCGCTCCGTCTCATCTTCATCTTCGTCATCATCATCTTCATCCTCTTCTGATCCCTCTTCGTTCCGCCTAGAGGTAATACTGGGAGATCATCGTCAGCGCTAATATTTTTTGTCATGACGCATTGCAAGTCCAAACTTATCATTTGTCCGACACTAACTTCATGTCATAAATTTTATGGTTTAAAATTTGCTTGCAAGATTTAAAATAATCATGTCATACTAAGAAACAAATAGAAATGTACAGTTTGGTACTTTTTAGGACTCAGTTTAATAATGGCTTTAGGGTAATTTGGACTTATCATGCAATAGGATAAATGACAATAAAATTAGGATATCCATTATGGAACCATCATTATTATGTGCGAAAAATGAGCACACAGGTCACCTGGGCTGGGATTCTACACGGTAATAATGATATCGTCTTTGACGGGTTTCCGCATTGTCAACGTTTTGATAACTCTTACGTCATTTACAATAATGGCGACCGAGTAATAAACGATTCTAAATCACGTCACACGCGATATCGTTATAACGCAATAGAATAGAGGCCCTGGAGACCTAACATGGCTGATACGAGAGAGAGATGTCCTTTATAGTAATGTTATAGGAATGGGATTTAGTTGCCCCTTAACCGTGCCAAATTTATATCACGTCAGCAGCAAGTTTTTAATATCGGGCTGACCGTATCAGCCCAGGTACATGAACAATCATGTTTTGTGCAACCATGCTTGAGCGACTTTATTTGAATGTTTGCACAAAATAATCATGCAACTTTTTGATTAGATTGTTTGAGTGGGTTATTCCCATCTTCCAACCTATCCAGCCCAGGTATATGGAAATTTTATACCTGGGTTGGATAGGTTGGAAGATGGGAATAACCCGAGCGAGTGATTATTTTATTAAAGGTAGACTTTCAAGGAAAGCGTCAATTACAATGCGGAATGCGTCAGTGTTAGTACACACTACCGTAGGTATATTATATAGTACCTTCTACTATCGCTCTGTCGCGGCGACACTAACGCGGCGTCAGTAGCGTCAGTGTCTCTTGATTCCGAATTCCACCTTAATAAATATAAATTTACACGTAATTTAACCAAACTACACAAAAAACAAACATACATGTTGTACAAGCATTTCGCATCAAGCTTGCAATTTGTAACACTAAAGTTGTTGAATAAATATATCATTCTTTCTTTCTTACAAAGACATATCGTGCGTCTACTAATAGATACAGTCACTAATGAAGTAAAGGGCCATATATCGTCGTATTACTTCCTCGAACACGTATCTGCATATTATTTTTGCTGTTGGTAAACTTATTGCATCTAAGTATTACTGCATGAAAATGAAATTACCATCAGCAAAAAAAAATGCAGTTACGAGTTTGAGTAAGTAAGACGACGAATTATATGGAACGATCCGTCGTTACGATCAATCTAAAAGGATATCGTGACGATAAATCGCTTGTTCGTTGCAATAATTAAAACAGAATCATCTTTGAAGTGCTAGTCAGATTGAGACAAAATCGAATCGTCGATCACAAAGATCTATACTCAGACAATTTATCGTACGATTTTCAGAAGTCCTGGGTTTTGGTTGCGATCTCCGATGTCGTCTACAATCAAGTTAATTCCAAACAATCGTAACATACGCTACAGATCCGTGGTTTCCATCCGTCTGAACCGACGCGGCGGATCGTACCGCATATGGGGCCCTTAAGAGAAAGAGAGATTTGGTTGGAAAAACATTCTGGAATAACAAGCAACTAAAGCAATTAAATGAAAGAGATTCTGATATCGATGGCGAGACACTGTCAAACAGAAGTTTATGACGGTTTTGGTTATTACCAACAATATTATGGATAATGTCTTGAAACTCGTTTATCGCTGCTATATACTCTTTACTTCCTCTACTTTACTTTAATTATGTCCTCCCAGGGTTTAAGCTATCTACATACGACGTCAGCTCAGTGGTTTAGCATACGGACATTATTACTATTGATGATATTGGAACTCGAGCAAGCGGCGTCTACGCCACCTATGAATTATAAAGAAAGAAATAATCACACAGTCTGTGTGATTCAAACAATAGAAAATAAATACAGAAGTTTAAAACTGAACGAACAGCATAATATTGATATTTACATATTTCCCGCGAGAAAAGTTATCGGGTTGAGAACGCGCGCGACCACTAAGATAGTGGATGATAATATAAGACAGCACTTATACCTATCATCAGGTTGAGACTAGATGGAGCAGTGGAACTAAGACCACGAGAACTGAAAAGCAATACCTCTACACGTGTGGATTTTTTAGCAACAAATGTGACGGAAAATCGGAAAAAAATATGGAAGATTATGTTAATGAGAAGGCCCACGAGCACTCAGGCCACTGAAGAATCTGATCAGGAATCAGGAATCTGAGACCCATAGAAATTTAAATTCTCAAGACTATAATCCTAAGACCTCAAATACGTTGCCAACCCTGAGGACTAAAATGGAATGCCTCTATGCTAGTAATTTCACCGGTTGTCTTATCCCCACACCGGAACACAACAATGCGAACACTGTTGCTTGGTGGGTGGTTAATGGATAAGATGGTGGTAGCGATCCGGACGGACCCTGCACAGGGTCCTACCACCACTAAAAAAAAGGAAAGGGGTAACCACGGTAATGATTGACAAATGGACTTTGAAAAAGATATGGACACAACCGGTATTACACAAATTATTTCAAATTTAAATTTACTTCCCTTGATATAAGAACTTTGTATATAAGCTTGCTATAAATTAATTATCATGCAGATTAGTTTAGTAACAACCCTATGGAGGTGTCGGCCAATTCTAGTTATTCGAAGACTAATGCTCATCGTATCTCTCCTTGAAGCCTGATATGTAAAGATAAAACAGGTACATTAATCAATAAAGACACAATCAATGACACAAAGTAGGGTGACATTTAGCTCCATGAACAGTTAACAGGAACACACTCGCTCAAACGACTAAAATCTAATTCCAAGTTAAAATTAATTATTAAAACTATCTTATTCAAGGCGGGAATCAAAGTCACAGACTGTGTGATGTTATCAGTATAACAACTTGGCCAGTCAGACATTCGAAATAAGGTTATAGGGATATTACCTCTGTTCCAACTGTGGTCCTCAGGCCACTTTTTGTGGTATTGGTAACGAGGTGACAAGGCTACTTACTCTTCCTCATCGTCGTCCTCGAGTTTAGCGCCGATCCTCGGCAGCAGCAGCAGCGTTGCCAGCACGAGGCAATACCTCCACCGCACCATGGCGCCTATCAACAAGCCCTTACACTAGAAAACACGGTAAATTTGTCATTTTAATCCCCAAAAAGAGACCTATTTCCACGACAGACAATACAGAATTTTGACAGCGGTTTTCTATTTTGTAATACGAATTTCTTTGTTTTTTAAGGTTGATATCTGTCTTTGATCGTTCTAGCATGCAGGTTGAAATGGGATGTCAGACGCAAACCTTTAAGGTGTTGTTTAAAGATATTTATTAAGTGTGGCTCGATTTAGTAATAAAATATAGTAGGCCTCAAGAAAAAGTGGAAATTAAGCTCGGTTTTACGTAATTTGTTATCCCTAAATGTGAAAGTTTGCGAATTGCATGATTGTTACTGGTGAATGCATGTTATCTTAGACCGTATAATGAGTTCAGAACTTCCCGAGGGAATAACGAACGAAGAAGTTTAGTTTAACATGGTTATACCTGGTTAGAAATAAAAACACAAGCTTGTGAAAACGATTTACCGTACAGGAAAACGGCTTTTACCGGCGCACATTGAACCCACACTTGACCGGTTAGATTTTCATTGTCGTACACACTATATTTAATGCAAACATATGTCCCATAAACTCAATACGCGCACATCTACAAAAAATATCTCAAACCGAATAAGTTCCCAAACCGGTCCGTTTTTGGCCCGAATAACATGTCTATAATACAAAAACTTATTAAACCTTACTAGAAAGGTACGTAGTAAAGTTCAATGTTGCATTATTTATAATAATTGCACACAATATCTTACTTATATCATGATGATATCTGTTTCTTTTCCGGAATAAGTTTACCCGTGCGCCCCTGCCTCGATACATGTGCGTAATGTGCTCACACGAGTCATCTACACGTGTGTTTAGGAACTAGCTATTCCGCAATAGATGGCGCTGTTTCAGATAGTTGGTTTAGATTTTTAATTTACGTTTTGTTTATTCTCTTTGTTGCGTGTTGAAGCTATATTTATAAAGTTTAAAATTTAGTTATATTTGTATTAAACTAACCAATGACAAAAAAGTAACGCGAGAGTATAGAACATGAATAGAAGGTAAGATGAGTAAGAGAATTTTAGCCGTAATTAATGTCTGCAAATGCCCAAACTGTCTTGGATGTTATTTAGTTATTGTGATTATTTGTGACATTTATTTTTCGTAAGTTTTCTACGAGTTCATTATTGTGCTTCTTATTTTATGATTGGCCATGAATGGTTATGTTTCCTATTTGATTTGTCGATGTGAAAATCTGAAACCATATTAAACACCGTGAATTTCCCATTTAGGATTTTTATTTTACTTATACGATTAATTAGGTACGTTCAAAGTTCCAAGCTAATTTGTTTGTATTGTCTTATTGGTTTAATTAACTGGATGTCGAATTAGAATTGTATTGTAAGTTAAAATTATATCCTTAATAAATAAAAAAACCTTAAACTGCGCCATTAATACTTCCTTTATCTGTGTTGTGTAGGTTACCTAATTGAACGGATAGTTCTTTAGTATCTTTTCCGCAATAACCCGATATATCCGTTTTATTTTACACATCTCTAGTTTAACACTGAATCTAAAAAAAATTGTGCCCGGACGTTGTGAAGTAAATCCTGACATAGCTGTCATTCCAGTACAAATTATAACCTCAAACCTAAGAATAGGCTATAAATTGTACTGCGATGACCGGTACTATAATGCTAGATTGCTTCTTGGTATTTATAATTAACTGTTTCAGTATACAAAAATAATTTAAATGGCTTAATTGGATTGCGATAAATGACTTCTACGTGGATGGAGCCACGCGCAAAAGCTTGTATACAATATAAATAAAATTAAGTATGTTTTTTTTTTTCAAATTTTAGAGGTGCTCATTTTGTTTAGGTGTTTTCTACTTGAGTGTTGCGTTTCTCATCTTACCAGGTTGCTTTACTTCACTTTGACGGTGACATCTGTACTGTTGACGACACAGTTACTCTAGTTGGTGTGACCCTGCCTACGAAGCTAGCGGTCCCAGATTTGGTCCCGGTCAGGGCAAATATTTGTGTGATGAGCGTGAGTAATTTTATTGTTTCTGGGTCTTAACCCGTACCAAGTTAAGAGCTTAGTTTAGGACTAAGTCAGTTTGTATAAGATTTTCCCCCATTTTTTTAGTCACTTATTTCGATTATATTATTTTAATTATATTAGGTATGTAGTTTTGGTAGTAAGTATTTCGTTAGGTTTGTATAAATGTTGTAATTAAAAATAATACTATTAATATTTTCTACGCTTGTGCGTATGTGAAACGTATGTTTTCAAATGTTTTTATTTATTTGGACGTTGTTTGGTTTAGACGACGAGGGAGAAAAAAAATAACAGCAGTCGTTTTTAACCTCAAACCTGGTTAAGAAACAAAATTTACGGCAGTTAAGAACGTTTCGATTACAAACAAATGTACCTATTCGTTTGACCAGATTGCGTAATATGAAATCGTTGTATTTCACAAATTCTGATTTTGCCGACAGTAGTTTCGCACCTTTGTAGTAACTAGAAAGTATTAATATGAAGAGGTCTAAAAGCGTTTTAATTCTTTTTTACTTCTAACCTTACGTGAGCACACAATTACAGTACCGTTACCGTTACCTAATCTTTCCCAGCCCTCGATCCTAAAACCGCGTAGCTATGAATAAATGAACAGCCCACATTGTAACTCTTTCATGCGCGGGGCCTTTGCGCACAAAGCCACCGCCACAGAACCTCATTAAAAAATAACCTTGCAAACAACTCTACTTTAAAACAGAAATTCGAAACTTCCTTAGCTCCATCTCTATCCCACAATCCCAACGCGACACGAGAGCGACAGAGAGCCGTGAGCTTCGAATTCCATTTTCAAAGCCACCGTTTCGTCAAAGAGCGCCCCCTACCGGTGAGTAGCGGAACTACGCCACTCGCGAAACCAACATCTGTACTTTTTTAATTAGCCCCATACACAGGGTGAATGCGTGAAATACGTTAGGTTTCCTACGGTTAGTTTGAGCTTTGAGTAAAGTATGTTAATTCAGAAGTGCGCTTTTGAAACGTTCGGGCCCATATGAGGTTATTTGAAAGCTTTGAAAGCTTAAAGCGGTTAATTAGCAACAAATTCAATTTACAAATTTGTAGTTGGTTGGTTGGTTACATGCTTTTGACTAAGGTTATTAATTTGACCTTTCACTTAACCTTTTTTTTAATTCGTTATAGTAGTATTTAGTCCAGAAAATATATACCTAGGTGTTTTGCCAATATACCCAATCTTAACACCAATATGATTTTTAATAAAATAATTTTGTCGTTGGATTATATTGCTATAACACGTGATTAATGATGTAATACACGAGCAAATTAACCACTTGACAGACAAGTAGCTGGCTTATGACTGGCAAGTAAACTCGCGCAAGTCAAAGTGCACGTGCCGCGAACTCGGCAAGTCTCAAACTTCTTTTATCTCAGTCTAGGTTCGCTCAAAAAGTGCGAACTCTGTACAAAGTTCACTTTCGCCTTGTGAACTAATTTTTCGCTCGGTGTCAAGTTCAGGGCTGGCGGGCCGTTATGATAAAATAAAATATTCATTATGATTTGCTCAGCGCGCCGCCACGGGTAGTCACGCCGTTGTGTTTTGGCACACGCTGTATGTAGCGTACAATTTTAAGTTTTGTTACAATAAGGTGTCCTATTTTTGGTTTTAAATTTTACCCTTTCATTGAAATTATTAAATTACATTACTCAGAATCTAGAGAACAGTGGGTCAGGCGCTCTAACATTGAGATCCTTGGTGTCCCGGAAAAAAAAGGTGAAAACCTGTTGGACGTATTTCAGAAGATGACAGATCTTACAGAGTCACCAGTGAATGTAAGGAACGACATAGATTTCATTACTCGTGTGGCGCCTATGAATAGTGACGGCAAGCGACCTAAGGCCATCGTGGTTCGCTTTTTGGCTAGATATAAGAAGGACGACTGCCTGTCCAATTTGAGGAAGCTTAGGGATCTAAAAGCTTGCGATTTGGGCTACGCTGGCAATAACTCATCTATTTACTTCAATGAGCATTTGACGAGTCGTAATAAAGCTTTGTTAAAGGAGGCAAAGAGGCTTAAAACTCAACATAACTTCAAGTTCGTCTGGGTCAAGAACTGTTCTATCTTCGTAAGACGAAACGATACGAGCGAAGTCATTCATATATCCAAAACGGAGGATTTAAAGAAGATAAAATAGGATTTACGCAAGTGTCAGTGGTTTTTATTGCTGTCGAGTATATGATTGGTTTCCTTTGTGGTCTTATTGTGGACGGCCTATGGTTTATAATTTTCTGTTTTTTGTATTCACTATATTTTGTTGTTACGAGATTTTTATCATATGTTATTATTATTACACTTATTTGCGAGTCCAGGGAATCAGACTTATTAAGATATCAATTACTTTGTGTTTACATTTATTTATATAGTGTTTTTTCACAATGGTTGATAATTTAACTGTATATTATCAAAATGTGCGCGGACTCAGAACAAAAACTAATATTTTTTATCAAAATACATTAAATAACAATTTTGATGTAATCTGTTTAAGTGAAACTTGGTTACTTCCAGGTATATTTAATACCGAGCTTTTTGATGACAGGTATTCTGTTTATAGATGCGATCGTGATTATACTACTAGAGGTGACTCCAGGGGGGGTGGTGTACTTATTGCTGTAAGATGCGGTATTGTGGTAAAGAAGGTCGTTTCTATACCGTCCTGTAATGCCGTAGCCGACTTGCTAAAGCTGACTTTATCTATTCGTAAAGACTCCAGAATTTCGCTCTTTCATATATATTGCTGTTATTTTCCTCCTTGCCAATATTTATCTGATGCCCAGTTGGAATTCTATGATTCGGTTTCAAAAATTATCTTGGAAAATTCTGATGATCTCCATCTTATTATTGGTGACTTTAATATTGCTCAAGCTTCATGGTTCTCTCGGGGTGATCCTTACGTAACCATGGAAGAGTCCGGTCAAAATATACAAATTGTCGATAGTCTCAAAGCCTTTCTTTCTTTTAATGATCTCCAGCAGTTTAATAGTGTTCAGAATAGTTGCGGAAAGCTATTGGACCTGGTGATATCTAATACAAACTGCCAGGTAAAGGCTGCTTCTCATTCATTAGTGAGCGAAGATAAATATCACCCTTCGCTTGTCGTAGAGGTGCTGAGTCTTTGCCTGCATACTTTGGGGGCCCCTGCGCGGTTAGTCCGACTCTTCAAGGCTGCTGATTATGAGACTGTCAATAGTGCTTTAGCTGAGATTGATTGGGACAGTTGCCTCGCCTCGGATGACATTGAAAATTCAGTGAGATGTTTTTATGATATCCTTGACACTAATATTTCTGCTCATATTCCCTCTAAGCTTTTACAGACCAATAATAAGTATCCGGTCTGGTTTTCACGAGCTTTAACTAAAATAGTAAAGGAAAAATTAAAATTTCATAAAAAATGGAAAAACTATGGCCGTTTAAGTGATTATAATACTTTTACACTTCTCAGAGATAGACAAAAGCGTGTACAAGAAGGTTGTTACCAAAAATATTTATTATTGGCCGAGGACAGAATTAAGGACAATTGTAGTTACTTTTGGCGCTTCGTGAAATCCAAAAAGAATAATAGTTTTTTACCAGATTCTATGTTTCTAGGTGACAAATCAGTCTCTGATGGTGGTCGGATCTGTGATTTATTTAATCAATATTTTCTGTCCGTTTTTGAGGCGCCTCAAGTAACCGCTCATAATGACTCTAACTCAGCTTTGAATACTGACTCAAATAGTTTGCTTTGCCTTGGGGGAGTTGATGTGAACTGTGATAAGGTGTGTAGTTATTTGAGGAGTCTCAACCTGAACAAGGGTGCGGGTCCTGATGGCATTCCACCAATCTTTTTGCATCATTGCCGTAGCCAATTATCTAAACCGATTGCGATATTGTTTAATCTTTCTTTGCGGTCAGGAATAATGCCCAAAACTTGGAAACAGTCTTTTGTAACACCGGTGTTTAAGGCTGGCGATAAACATAATATCGAAAATTATAGACCGATCTCTAAGCTTAGTACTATTCCTAAGCTCTTCGAGAAGGTTATTTATGATACTATGTTCGCCTGTGTTAGACCCTTTATAATATCGGAGCAGCATGGTTTTGTAAGTAAGAAGTCGGTTGAAACAAACTTATGTGAATTTGTAGACAATATTTATACTGCTATGGACGAGGGGTTCCAAGTTGACGCTATATACACCGATTACTCGAAGGCGTTTGATAAAATTTCCCATAATATTCTGCTTAGGAAACTGAAGGGGGTCGGGATTCATGGCGACCTATTGCGTTGGGTGGAGTCTTATTTGCGTGACCGCTGCCAGGCCGTAGCAGTGAAAGGATTTTGCTCTAGTTTTGTCCCGATTACATCTGGGGTCCCGCAGGGGTCCCATTTGGGTCCTTTATTCTTTAATATTTTCGTTAATGACGTCATCTCAATATTTAGTTCTAGTAATTGTTTACTTTATGCAGATGACAAAAAAGTTTTCAAAGTTATCAGAACTATCAATGATTGTTATCTTCTGCAAGATGATTTAGATAAGCTTTACCAGTATTGTTCTGATAACCATTTACATCTTAACATTGGTAAATGTAATGTTATTACTTTTACAAGAAAATCAATATTCATTAATTATGACTATTATATTAACAATAAAATTGTTAAGAGAACATCACTTGTAAAAGATTTGGGAGTTTTTCTGGATAGCAAATTGCTCTTCAGTAATCACGTTGATTATATTACTGGTCGGGCTTTTCGACTGCTGGGTTTTATCTTAAGAATGGGAAGAGAATTTCGGCGCGCAGATACAATTTTAACTCTTTTCAATTCCTTAGTCAGGCCGATTTTGGAGTATTCTTCAACTGTTTGGAACCCTCAATACAATATTTATATTGATTCCATCGAAAAACTTCAAGACAAATTATTCAAACACTTAGAGTGGAAATCTAAGCGGTCGGACTGTTCGTTCTGCCGCGGCAATGTCGTTTCGCTTGAGAGTCGGCGCAAACTTAGAGACCTTATTTTATTGCATAAAATTATTTCATGTGAGATTGATTCCCCGCACTTGCTAGGTAAAATTGGCCTTAGGGCTCCTCGCATTAATGCTCGAGGTAATACCAATCTATTTCATGTTCCCTTTACTCGTAACAAATATGCATCGAATTCATTCTTATGTAGAACTTTTAAAAACTATAATAGTACGTTTTCTCACTTAGATATATTTAGTCTTTCCCTTCTTAGATTTAAGATAGCGTTGTCTAAACATTAAGTGTTGTCTGTTTTTAAATTAAATATTTGTACTTGAATTTAATACTAAGTATAACATACAACACATATTTTTAACGTGTTACTCTGTATTGTATTAGTTAACTGTGGTAACTTCACTGGTCAATGTATAATGTAAGTTTTTTTTTTTTTGTAATATTTTTTCTTTACTTGTACCGTTTGTGCCCAAATAAACATTAAACATTAAACATTAAACATAATAAGTTGACTTCAATTTTGTTGAGTGTTGACAAATGTTTTTTATAATAACTACAGATATATACAAAAATGGTGGAAATCTGACTTGATTAAGGGGGTTAGAAACGTTATCGCCCGAAGCTAAACTTGTATGGGATTCTTTGACAGTTACACGATTTAAGCGTCGCTTCGCAATCCTTTTAATGAAAATGGCGCCACTCACATACTTATAGATTAAAAAATAGGGTCCAGTGGCGCTCCCATTACTTTTATTGTGCTTACTTGTATTGTGTCCAATAAACCTTGAAACCGAAGAGTGGTGTATGACATAATGTAATAACAATTGACCTAAGAGTGAGTAACTTAACAGAAAAAAGCGGCCAAGTGCGAGTCGGACTCGCCCATGAAGGGTTCCGTAGCAGCAAGTAACATAATATAAAAGTTCGTTGTAGCTTTGATCAATGTTTTTATGACGTATTAAAAAAAAACTACTTACTAGATCTCGTTCAAACCAATTTTCGGTGGAAGTTTGCATGGTAATGTACATCATATATTATTTTTACATTTATCATTCCCTTATTTTAGAAGTTACGGGGGGGGGGACACACATTTTTCCACTTTGGAAGCGTCTCTCGCGCAAACTATTCAGTTTAGAAAAAAATTATAATAGAAACCTCAATATCATTTTTGAATACCTATCCATAGATACCCCACACGTATGAGTTTGATGAAAAAAAAATTTTTGAGTTTCAGTTCTAAGTATGGGGAACCCCAAAAATTTATTGTTTTTTTTCTATTTTTGTATGAAAATCTTAATGCGGTTCACCGAATACATCTACTTACCAAGTTTCCACAGTATAGCTCTTATAGTTACGGAATAAAGTGGCTGTGACATACGGACGGACAGACGGACAGACATGACGAATCTATAAGGGTTCCGTTTTTTGCCATTTGGCTACGGAACCCTAAAAAGGGCCACCTTCTTCTGTTAACTTGACTACACGAAGGTATTAAACTTTGTCATTATACACTACAAAATGGTTTATTCATTTGAATCACCTAAAACCACTCTTTAATTTCCAGACAATACTTTAGTAATTAGAAAACACAACATGTATTGTCAGCGCCACTGCACCCTGGGTGCAGTCTTAAAAAGCACTTAATTTTCGAAGTAAATTAAAATTTCATATATATATTTCGGTAAAAACATATTTAATTCACGTCATAATTTTAGCAGGAGCCAATTCTCGCCAACCGCACTGTTTGAAAGAAGACTGAAAACTGGCGTAAAAATCTTCCCGGACCTACCCCAAAGCGAGAGCGAAAACGTCTGGGACTAAACGATTTTTTCCCCCTTTCCCCCTAATTAGTCCATTAATGGGGGCAGGCGGGACGGAGAACCAATTTGTTTCGAATTTTCAATGATCCCACATTGGTTGTTGATTGCTGCGATTACATTATTTGTCCTGCTTTATTCTCGTTTAAGTGTCTCTTAAAGTGTAAGTTAGGCTTTTGTTTTTTTATAAAAGACAAGATTTGTATACGTTTACTTTGCAGCATCAGTTTTTATTATGCGCCTTAAATATCTTTTACTTCTCATAAACCTAGCAATCTGTAACGTAATATTGGATTGAAACAAGCAGTGTTGAGTAAAACGTACAGTCATGCAATGGATGGATGGAAGTTTTTATTATTATTTGCTAGAAATGCTATTTAAATCACCTTTCGAACAAGAAATGTAAACTGTGACGTAAAATCGACGAAATAAGGTTAAATATAATTTGTACGATTAAAAATTATAAGCTGATTTTAATCCACGACAGCACTTCCCGTGATGAAATGAAATTGACGTTCCACAGTTTGCCAATGTAAGGACGTAAAATTAAAGAATGGGGGATTGGAAACGCTATGAGATGCATGTGTCGATTTGAAGTGGCGACGTTTACCGACATTTTCCAACTACGCTCCCTCAACTGTTAAAAAGGTTTAATGGGGTTTTACAGCTTTCTCACTCCTCCATGTATTTTTGAGTCTAACCAAACCGATTTACACACCCTGTATTTGATGATCTCACTCGATCACACCCCGTACATTTGGAGCCGTTGACACAAAAAGGTCACGCTGCATATAGGCTGATTAAAATAAGTATTTCGTATTAATTTATTACTTAAATATCAATAACACCTTTGCTTAACCGTTGTTGCCGTTAAAACATAACCGAGAATAAAATATAAAACGTATTTTATTGACTCTGACTGATTGTGATTCAGCTACACAGCATTTTATGTAATATAATTGTTCCGCTTAACCTTTGGGGAGGGAAGATGGCCGATTCAAAGATCGGCTTTAATGTTTTATTTATTCTGTTTACTGATTTACTCTCACTCACTTGACATGCTGGACCATGCTCAGTGTACGGTTCCGAGGCCGTTACTATAAACACAAAAACTATCTCAAAAAAACAACAAGTATGAACTAATTTTCAATAAATTATATGCTAGTAGGTATTAAATAACACTTTATTTGGGAATCTCAGGAAACAATCAATAGTTTTCCTTAAGTTCGTTATAATGTGCTTTCATTTAAGATATTTTTCAGTTTGTTGATTCTTGTGTTGCTTTAGGAGGTGATTCGCAACTAGCGAAAAAACACTTCACGAGTTCTATACCTATTTCATAAATTGTCCCCAAAATCTAAAACCGAGCAAGAGCATGTTGGACCATGCTCAGTGTAGGGTTCCGAAGCCGTTAAGTACTACAAACATAAAAATCAACAAGTAATAACTAATTTTCTATTTAAAGTTAATTGGTGCCGCCATAGATGATTTTAGTAGGACACTTTAATCGCATTTATCTCAAGAACCAATGATCAGTCGTGATAGTTTTTGTTGACGTGACTAATATGCATATTCATGCCAAATTTCAGCTTTCTAGTACTAAGAGTCTCTGGGCTACGCTGCGGACGGACGGATGGACGGACTTTGACTACGGAAGCGGTAGTAGAATTTTGACGTGTAAAAGTGCCCGTGCGACCGACTTACTGAATAAACAACTTTTATATTTTATCTTTGAACCAAAAAAAAAAGTCGGTATGTAATGTTTTTTTAAGAGTTTAACAATTATACCTCATTTGATCCAACAATATAAAAATATCTTTACTTTACATACAAAGTCGAAAAAGATTTATTTTCAAGATTTTACTCCACAACTTTGTCGGCGTAATTTAAATGTATAACCATGCTAACTACAGCTTCGTTGCCAGGCGTCTCTCAGTTAAGCCGTGGATAGACGGATAGATGGACATGGTTGAAATATAAGGGTTCCTTATTGACTCCGGAACAAACAAAGTAAATACATAGGTAAACTGAAAGTTATTTTTGGAATTGTTAAATATGTGTTGTACTGTTGAAACAATAATTTTCCTGGATTTTACGAGTAAATCACAAGCGTTTCAGTTTGCAGCGGATTTCCGAATGGCACTTAATTGAGTTGTGTTAACAATACTCCTATTGTTAAAATATTGAAATGCAACACAAAATATGTATTTTTATTTACGTGTATGTTTTTCATTGACAAGTTTTAGAAAATTAAATAACGATTCGGTAACTTTAATTACTGTTAGTGTTATAAAACAGCCTCCTGTATTTGAAATTACTTTAATTACTGGTAGTGTTATAAAACAGCCTCCTGTATTTGAAATTACGTCACTTTTACGTCAGCGGCACTAAATGTACAGGGAGCTATACTTGCCCTAACAAGGCCCCAAACCAAACTAAACATTTCCTAATTTCAACCCTCCAACTACCTACACCTAACTAACGCTGGCAAATGAGACTCACATATCCCGCACCACCAACAAACGAAGACCTTCACACCCTCAATACTATCCCCTTAACTTCACCGTAAAAGTTAAGATAAGGGGGGAAGTGGAGGTCTTTCAGAACTGGTGTTGTCAGTGTCTGTTGAGTTTACATCCAAGTTATTAGACGTTTCGGAAATACGGTTTGGGCAAACCCCGCGGCGTTGTAGTGCGACCGAGGTTGTCGATATAACATTATGAGAATTCTGTAATGAACAAAGCTTTGGCGGAGGTTTTATCGATAAGGAAACTGCAAGTTTGCTAGGGGGTGTGTAAATTTGAACAAAAGTTTATATTGCTTAGCAGTAATTATAGAGCACTTTTGGTTAATTTTAACATTAATATCGACAAATATCTCTGGTGGTTCACTAATATTTTATTAAAGAACGTTTCACAAGCTGATTGATTTCACTAACATATTATTTGGCACACTGCTTTACTTTAAATAATTCAGGATTTTTATAAAACTAACCGAACCGAACCTATAGGGTTCTACACGATTTTCCTGAAATAAAACCTGTAATATTAATAGTTTCGGAAAACAAAGCGGTTAGTCAAATGATTATGTATAGGAAACGTTTCTTGGTGAAATGACAGAAAACCATGTTATCAGAATATAATATATATATATGTAAATCGATGTCATAGGGTATGTGTGTATATTCCCTATGGACTCCAAAACTGCTAGTTCAAGTTTATTGAAACTTTCAGGCTATTTTCAGAATAACAGAATCAACAGAATTTGTTTGGTGTTTTTGTACTACGAGCTCTGTGGCCTACGCCAAACCAAGTAAATTGATCTTTAAATACATAAGCAACTTTTCGTAACATCTTTTACTGCACCATCAACTTCTGGAACTGCAACAGTAACTCAAGCCCCCGATAAAAATGAAAGCTCTCAAGCAAACTGCTCGTTGAACGATAGCATGGCTAACGTAACCCAGCGCAGACAAACTCCAAGGAGTCACAGTCTATCATCACTTCATACACTAAGCTGTTTAACAGATGGATCAACAGAGACTTCCCCTAACACTAGCGTTCAAAGTATGCCTGATCGAACCGAACTCTCTCAAATATCAGACCTCAAGGACACGATCGATTCACTTACAATTCAGCTCACCAGCGCGCATGAGGAAATCACAAATCTCAATGCTGACATTACTCGTCTAATGAAAAATCAGATTGATCTTGAGAGACAAATAAACACTTAAAAGAACCTACTTGCAGAAGGAACTCCTCTTCGCAAGTCCACTCCAAAGTCAACTCCAAAGGCTAAAAAGAGGGAATCTAACTTATTGCATAATCACGAAGCTACTTTAATATACAATAAAGAACCTGCAAACACCAGTACAGAACACACTATTATTGAAAACCAGACAAGAATTGAGGCCCCCCCACCACTAGAATTACCACAAAGCTGCCAACCATCTTCGTCAGCGCAAACGTGTGCTGAATTACCACAAAGTCGACAACCATCTTCGTCAACGCAAACGTGTGCTGAATTACCACAAAGTCGACAACCATCTTCTTCAACGCAAACGTGTGTTGAGCAGAAGGTTGTAGTTAACGCATCGCAAGACGTCGATCCTCCCAAACAAATTGAGGAGAAACAGCAAGAAGGGAAAAAATCACCGAAGATACGGTATAGTGCTAAGACTTTAAGAAATATACACATAATTGGAACCCAACAGTGCGTAGGTCTAGCTTCAAGACTTTCAGCATCTAGACAAAATACCACATACGAGAGTTACAACATAACTTCTTTTACTAAACCATTTGCTACAGCACGTGAAGTTCTTAAAACGTGTTTTAACTTGCATGCCTCAAAGAATGACCACATAATAATTTGCGTTGGAGAAAATGACTGTAATCCATGCACACTTTTGTTTGAGCTCTCAGCTGCGCTTAAGCGGCTTGAATGTTCAAACATAATCCTATTAAGTGTTAGGAATAACATATTTTTGAATGAGTGGAAACTAAATATTGTTTTAAATCAATTATGCAGTCAGCTTCAACATTGTAAATTTTATAATAAGTGTTTTAAATTTATGACTCAAGATAGATATTTAAGCACTATCTGTAGAAATATAAATCTGATTATTGACTCTATAGACTATGACAATAAATTCTTAACTGTAACTAAAAACCTAAGTAAAGGTCAAACTGCGCGCATGGGTAATTTGGATATCATTCCTAATTGCATTCCTGAGTCCGAATCAAGAGAGCCGGCCAAGGGAACTATACCATATTACTTCTCCGTTAGCAAAGGTCAAACTGCGCGCATGGACATTCCTAAATGCATTCCTGAGTCCGAATCAAGAGAGCCGGCCAAGGGAACGATACCATATTACTTCTCCGTTATCAAGGGTCAAACCTTTACCAAGGGATCAACTAGCGTCGGTGCCAGTACAAATCATAACGTAACATTTTTTCGAGCCTAATGGGACACAAAATTATTTACATAATGATAGTAATTCAATATTCTTACTTCATCAAAATATTCAAGGACTACTATCAAAATTGCACCTTCTGGAGTTATGTCTGGAGGATTTTATGAGTAATGGCATAACTATTGATTTGTTATGCCTAAGTGAGACTTTTGTTAAGCGCGGAAGTGAAAATAACATAGTCCTAAAAAACTTCAATATTGCCTCTACCTTTTGTAGAAAAGACAAAAAAAGAGGTGGCGTGTGCATCATGCTAAGAAAAGGGATAGATTTTAGTGACATATCATTGTGTCAAGAGAAATCCCTAGAACGAATTTTTGAGTGTTGCGGCATATATATACCTCTTTTTAATTGCATGATAATTTGCATATACAGGATCCCATCTAATACATTAGTTCATACATTTTTTAGTCAACTAGATGCACTTCTTCACAAGCTCACTAATAAATCAAAACGGAAAATAATTATTGCGGGAGATTTAAATATTGACACTATAAAACATAACAACTTGACAAACACATTTACAGGACTTTTAAAAAATTATAACTTAACGTTGCATATAACTAAACCTACACGTTTAAATTCTTGTATAGATCACATAGCAAGCAATATAAGTGCGGCTACGGGTGACGTGTGTCAAGCAGAGCTATCTGATCATAACACTTGCCAAATTCTGCGTTTTCCAGTTATAAACACAATTAAAAAAACTCAAGTGTGCTGGTACACGAAAAAGCGAGACTTATGTGAAGAAAACATAGGAAAGTTCAGGCATTATCTTTCTTGTCTATCATGGTCTGAAGCGATATCACAGAACGATTTAAACAAAGCGTTTGATGAATTTCATGACCTTTTCTCCTTGCTCTATATTCTGTGCTTCCCTGAGTATAGGATACAATTAAAAGGAAACATTACAGCGCCTAAGTGGATCACTAAAGGTCTCATAAAATCAAGTAGAACTAAAAGAAGTCTGAGGGCATTATATTCTAGGCAAAGATCAGACGAAAATAAAAAGCTCTACAATTCATATTGTAAATTACTAAAGGCTTGTGTTCTCAAATCGAAAAGAATTGGCAGTACTGAGTTTATACGCAAATCTAAAAATAAGTGTAAAGCTGTTTGGGACGTCATAAAGGACAAATATGACACAACGAAAATAAAGCAGGAAATTAAATCAATAGAACTAGATAAGAACACTGTAGCAGAGCCTTCCGCTATAGCTCAGTCATTTAATGATTTCTTCATAGAATCAATAGAACATCAAATTCATACACATACTATAGCGGATCGTAGAAATCTAGTGTCAGAGTCTCGATGTCCTAATAGTTTATTCCTTATGCCATTGACAGAAGATGAAATGATAAAAATAATAAAATCACTGAATAATACCAACTCCGTAGGATTTGACCAAATTGCAACAAAGGTTGTAAAGGAATGTGCCAAGGAAATTGTGCCTATTTTAACCCATCTGGTAAACTTGTCTTTTACACAGGGCGCTTTTCCGGGGCGCTTAAAGTACTCTATAGTTAAACCCCTACACAAGAAAGGGAACAAACAAGACGTACAGAACTATCGTCCAATAACTCTAGTACCGATTTTTTCTAAAGTATTTGAAAAAGCTTTTCTTAGCAGAATTTCGCAATTTTTAGACAAGCACAACATTATAGCAAGGGAGCAAAATGGTTTTCAAAAAAACAAATCGATTACACATGCTGCATTTTCATTAGTCAAAAATATCACCCAATACATTGACAAAAAGATCCCAGTCATAGCGACCTTTTTTGATATGACCAAAGCCTTTGACCTTGTTAATCATAAATTGCTCCTTCGTAAATGCGGAAATTATGGTATCAGAGGCAATGCTCTAGAATGGATAGAAAGTTATCTGGGTGATCGTATGCAGTGTGTAGAGATACACCAGGTCAACAAACACAACGAGAACGTCGTTCACCGGTCGGCATACAGGTGTAACAAGTGTGGAGTTCCTCAAGGAAGTGTTCTTGGTCCGATGCTTTTCTTGCTCTACATAAATGACCTACCTAGTGAGACCTCATGCCCGATGACGCTATATGCTGATGATATAGCTATAGTTATACCAAGTGACGACACTATTACGTTTGAGGACAAAACAAACCATACGATAGATTTAGTTGACTCGTGGCTAAACAAAAACTTTCTAAGGACTAATGTGTCGAAAACATGCTTCATACAATTTGTAAACCACAAAACACGCAATTTAGACCTAAATTTACAATGTCAGGGCCAAGCTATACAACAGGTCAACGAAACAAAGTTTCTGGGCATAATATTGGACAAGCACTGCTCTTGGAAGCAACATGTACAGTTTATTTGTGGAAAACTGGAGAGGTTTGTTTACGCGTTGAAACAGCTAAGAATAATCGCGGGAGAGAAGACTACACTCCTCGCATACCATGGCTACGTGACATCTGTCTTAAAGTATGGTATATTGTTGTGGGGTAACTCAACAGATGTTAGCAAGGTGTTCCTAATACAGAAGAAATGTGTAAGAGCGGTTAGCGGCGCTCAGCCGAGGGATACTTGTAGACCTTTGTTTCAGAGACTAGGCCTGCTCACATTAACGAGTCAATATATTCTTGAGGTAGCTCTCTTTGTTCGCAACTATCCGGCTTATTATAAAAAACCGACATTCAATAAGATACTTAGAGAGAGGGATGAGCTCAAGTTGCTTATGCCGCATTGTTCATCCTCCTTATTTAAAAATAATTGTTATGTAATGACTATTATCGTTTATAATAAAATACCATATGACATTCGAAAATTGATAAACCCCTTGTTCAAGACCAAATTACGGAGGTGGTTACTGGACAAAACTTTCTACACTGTGCGTGAATTTTTAGATTTTAGAGGTTAGCTTATAATGTATCTGTAATATTTTTAACTAGATTTAATAAAAATATTTGCATGCCTGTAAGAAGGTTAATCATGTGATACTTGACAACTACTATTTGACATCTGAAATGTACCATGTTTAAGCAAATAAATTATTATTATTATTATTATTATTAATAATTCTAATCGCTTTAGAGAACAATTATTATTTTTTGGGCTGCCAACGGTAGCCTATAAAAATTAAGGGGATTTTCTATACAAGAAAACACAAGAATAGGTTTTTTTATACAGGATGTAGGTATTCATTTAAACAATAGTGGCTTATTTAGGGGTTTTTTTTTTAATTTTATAATGGTTATTATCTCGTAAAATAAAATGTTCTGTTTAAAAACAACAACCTTTAGTTTTCCGTAATACTGCTTTACGAAAAAAAACTCATAAATAAATAACATCTCGATGCTATTATGTGCGTATGAGAAGAATATCCTATAGTAGTTAAATGGCGTTCCAACCCACGACTCAGAACAAATAGGGATACGTGTCTTCTCCCGGTACTAAAACAAACACTCGCTCAATATTATGTCAAACATATTAATTCCAATCAGGAAGTAAAATATATAGTAAAAGATATTCCAAATGTTAAACCTTAATCAAAAAATATCTATCCAAACGACTATAAATCACTCCCATCCCTAGTTTCCCGGGATGGAAACGTTTGTAGCCCGCGGTCCGGGCATAGCAAA
This sequence comes from Acleris holmiana, assembly GCA_949316455.1. NCBI lineage: Eukaryota > Metazoa > Arthropoda > Insecta > Lepidoptera > Tortricidae > Acleris > Acleris holmiana. The sequence continues at coordinate 12,767,792 of OX438776.1, read as the reverse complement.
TACCCTGGGTAAATAACGGGGTACAACCCAAGTACACACGGTACATACGAGCACATACCCGGGCGAAATTGCTAACTAATAGGATTTAGGAGCGACGTCGTGATCTTATTGGAAACCTACTGGGATATAGGCCCCCTTAGTTGTAATAGTGACAACACCCTGTGATAAAACATTAAGTTAGAGTTTACATTATATAAAAAGTGTTTTGCTTCTGGTAACCTTCGGGGAGGAAAGATGGCCGATTGAAAATTGACCGGCTTTTGATTTATTATGTTTACTGTTTTACTCTACTCACTTGACAGTGGTGAAATCACAGCGGAATATCGCGGTGGACCGCCATTAATAAAAAAAGAAGAAAACGTGTTTTATTATTTTTTGATGATGATTATAATTGCCAACCAATATCATTTCATTTTCAAAATCAAACCTTCGCAGTGTTTCTATTCTGGAACTTTTTGTATACAAAGATTAAGTAGGTAAATTATTGGTAGGTTTTATTAGAACAACTTAACCCACAAGTCATTATTTGGCAATACCTACGCGATGTTTATTTAACGTAAAATATTCGTAAGTAACATAATTATATAAGATTGTGATTGTTGTGCATAAACGTCTTGATTCCACACGAGCCTGACAAGACGCTAGACACATCAACGAACATATTTGTTGAATCACTAAAGAACTTGCTGCTGTTACTATCAGCTTTGTTTGATTAGATTAGATTACATTTATTTATTTTATAATACAAGTTATAGTTATATTGTTCATGCACATGTCAGTTTTAAAGAATTCATATTATGATCGTCAAAAACACAAAACAAAATGTAAATTATGCAAGCGAGAAAAAGAGATAGTTTAAGTCAATGTCAGAAATCAAAGATTATAATTACACAAATAATAATAATAAAACAGCTCAAAGTTAAATGTCAAAATGGTAATAATATCAAAATCTCAAAAGTATAAGTATTTTAAGTCGAGAAATTTGCGTCAATAAATTCACTTACAGAGTAAAATGCAGTATCCAACAAAAAGTCTTAATCGGCGCTTGAATGTTTCGTCACTGGACTCATTTTTTAAGTCAGTGGGTAGGTGCTCGTAGAATTTTGGGGAATTAAGAAGGCACGCGCTAAAATGTGTTTTGTACGCTCCGACGGGACTTCTTAAACTTGCCGGATAAAACTTAACCTGTGAGATCGACGCAGCACTGTGTTGAGAGAATCATCCCCCAGGCGAGCCGCTGGCTGCTTGTTTGAGACAGAGAATGAGTCATCAGATCAGCTATTCATTTGCTAAAAGATGATAAAGTGGTAGGCTATCCTTTGTCCCTTGAGAAATACAAATATTTATAATGGTGATTGTTAGTATACACATATTAAAATATATTTTATCAATAGGGTCTCCACGTCCTCAATTTTGCTTGCATATTTTTAGGATAAATTTAATATTGCCGTAGCTCCCGGGCTTTTACGGAATGTGAGGTTTTGATGAGCGGATTAAAGGAGAATATTCGAGCCTTTTACTGTGTGATAAGCAAAAAGCTAAGTTATTTGCCTCTAATACGCATGTTTTTACTCATGGGTCATACACAAATTTAGGTTAGCGTATTTCATGTGGACACGCCAGACGTTAAAGTTTTCAAAGCCTAATTTTCTGACTAAGCCTATTCCCGCATAAATGGCGTCAGGACTGCTTTAGACCTATCATATAAAAACAAAACTTATATGCACACAAGCTTTTAACTCTCTCTCATAGCCTATATTCTTCGTCTTAGATGCACAAACGTCGATATTATAAGCGTTTCTTTTACGTAAATTGGTTTATAAATAAATATATTTATTTATCTTGACAAAGCGAGTTAGGTCAAAACCTGGGGATAGGGTTGGTTCTGGACATCGTCTGTCTTTTTCCATTTACTGTCTATTGTTATGTTTTTTTCAACCTTTACTTTGGCAAAAAAGGACAGGAAAAAAAGACAAAACATTGTTAACTGAAAGAAGAATGATGGTTTTGTTTTGCAAAGAGATATACAATATGGCTAGAAAAAAAAATTAGGCTCGTGGAATGCCAAGCGGTATTTCGGACTACAGCAATCGACGAATTTGTACAAGAATGATGTCTTGTCATAAGCTCGATTTCTACAGTCCTAACTTTTGTACAATACAATTTGTTCAGCCTTGCAGGGGCCCTACGCCAGATGTATAACGATTACGTAAACTATTTACGATGACTGTCATAATTTATGAAATTTACGTCGTATCTTCAGTGTGTTGTTTCATTTACATACATACATAACATCACGCCTTCATTCCCAAAGTGGGGTAGGCAGAGCTACAGAAATACCAACCACTAAAAAGACATGTTAATAATTCTGTAACCACATATTGCACAAGTAGGCTGAGATGTTTACTAGTGTATTAGCCCATCGCCTAACAATACTAGAAGCCTTTATTCCCTTAGTCGCCTGTTACGACATCCACGGGAAGACATAGAGTGGCACTATTCTAACCCGGAAACCACACGGGCAATTGTTTCATTTGGCATTTGTTTTTAAATGTGTTACTTTAAATAATTATTTCCACCAAACAGCTTGCATCGCGTCGGAAATGGATTTTTCCATCTTTAAACGATATTATATCATGTACACAGCGTATAAAGTCTATATTACAAAGCTGCGCACAGCAGCTTGACCGCGGGCGTCTTCCGCGACACGCAATCGTAGCCGAAACTATTAGTATAAGTAATAAATAGACAATAATAATTTTAATAGACTGCATGTTGCTGTCGCCGTATCCATTCGTATATTTTCCGATCCGATGCAATGCGAGCCTGTTTGGTAGAAATCATCCTTAAGCGTTGAAAAAATCTACGTGTAAGCGCTCGACGCGACCCCACCGTCTTCAGCAGAGTGTTTTAACTAACTTTTATTTATCTTTATGAAACCCTCACCAGAACCCAACCCTATTCTGAGAGCGACTGAGCCGCGTAAACTTCAACGGTCTAACAACAACACCGCGGATCCCTAATGCCGTTGATTTTCCATCAGGCTCTACATTATTCATTAGTTTCCGACATATGCCCCGTTTCACAAGTATACGTATAGGTATTACTTGAAGGTTGCGGTGTCTATGTACAGAGCCTCTGCTCTACAAGGGTTAAACCATATTGCCTTTGACGTACAGTAGTAGGCAATGTTGCGATAGCTCTTATTTACTTGACAGTAATGGCGGCCAGTTAAAAACAATACGATAACACGTCAAATTCAATGTGGTTTGTGTGTGTGGTTAGACGCGGTTTTATTTCAATAGTAAACTAGTGTAATCGTGTTCGTTATTGGATAGGTTTTATGGAAACCTGTTTAAAGAAGAGGCGCCATCGTAATATTATCGGGGATTTGTATTTATTTTAAATAGTTATTAATAGGTCAATAAGCTGAGGGCGTTTAGTTTTAAATTAGACGGTCACTTAAATTATGTAAACGCGAGGCTGGTTCACTATACTTACTCAAAAGTACATACAGTAAGCATCAAAAGTAGCTAAGCAGAATAACATGCTAAAAAATAATCTAAACACGACGTATTCTCTTGAAAATAGAGTCATTTTGAGTTTTTCGATTGCGTATCTACTTACATACAACATATGTGTCGCTTGTTAGGCTGTATTTAGGTACTGTTAACTGGATTAGATATTTTTTGGACCTACCTATGGCTTTGTACCTACTTATTTACAATGCAAGACTTTTCAAGAAATATTTTGTGTTCGAGCGAATTCGGTAAGACTTGCATAAGAGCGTGTGGGAGTAAAGTAAAATTCCGAATTTTGTGTTATGGGGATGGTGAGGGTTGGCAAACGAGCACCCAGGCCACCTGATGGAATTTGGATTCTGAAGCCCACTAACATTTCCAAATCCACATAATATCACGCCTTCATTCCTAAAGTGGGGTAGGCAGAGCTGCAGAAATATCAACAACTATAAAAACTTGTTTATATCTCCCACCACATTTGGCACATTTAGGCCAAATTGTTTACCAGTGTATTAGTCACAGGAGGCAAGCCCATTGCCTAACAGTACTACAAGCTCTAATACCCTTGGTCGCCTCTTACGACATCTACGGGAAGACATGGAGTGGCACTATTCTTAACCCGGCAACCACACAAATTGAAGATTACAATTATTATTATTTCACTCTGGGAAATTACTTTGGAGCATACCACATAGGCCCGGGGGGCTACCAACTCAACCAGTTTCCAACGGGGTACCTACTAAAAACCCAGCGATTCTCTCTCCACGCCGTCGTCAAATTCACCAGTTGTCTTACCCCCACACCGGAAAAAATCAATACACGGTTGGTGGCAAATTAAAGTGTAAGATTATGGTGATAGTGATCCAGACAAACCCCTTTTGTTTTTGGCAGTGGGTTTGCTCTTGACTTATTCTTGCCCTTGGAGAACGAAGACACCCAGAAGATACCCATTCAATCTAGCTTTAAATAGGATCAGATTGTGAGCACTCAGAAATACAGACGCCGGAAGAGTATTCCACTCTTTATTAGTACGCATTATGAAGGATGATGCAAAGCCCTTCCTTCGGCAATGCGGATCAACCAGGTACGGATGGTGTCCCACGGAGCGGCTAAAAGATCGATGGCAGAAAGGAGAAGATCATTCTAACACTAAAACAGTTATACCAATCCAACATAAATAAATTATTTCATTCATTTCATTTCATAATATGCAATGCTATTTAAATACAATTTGGATTCTGGGTCTATTTCGTTAGGCCAAAATAATTTTGGTCAAATGTTTCATTTCCCAAGTTTTCATTAGCCAACCCGCTTTGTTTTCTGTAACCGTAATTATTACAGGTTTTTCTAAAAGCTAACCTAACCTAACCTATAGGGTTCTACAAGATGGAACTAAAATAACTCCTGAAAAACTTATACAGCATTGGTTTGGCAAATAAAAAATATTGGGAAATGATACATTTGACCAAAAACATTTTGGCCATACGGCAGGCTCCCTTGGATTCTACATCCATACTTACATGCTTAGATTTCCACAGTATCCATGTTGCCTTCGAAGCACTTCCCTTTTAAACCCCATTATATACTAAAGTATTAACAAAACAGTTTATCTAGAAACTTCGATTCAACTGCTTTGTAATTTGCCGAAACTTCGATTCGGTTCAGCAAATTGCACTCAAATGTTACGTCTAGCCAAGTGATTTAACTTACGAGTAAGTCTTCTAAGCTAGAGTTGTATTAGATTCTATTCTATAACATTACTGCTAGATATTTCAAACAAATCCAAAGTTTGTAAAATAGTTAGTTCCTTAGCTAGTAAATTAGTGACACCCATGCCGGTTTTTAGAACACACTGTAACGCCATGTATCCTGAATTCCCTACTCGTATATTAAAAGCTTTTGTTACAACATAATTTCCACCTCAATTGAAACTCATCCTATAAAGAATCTGCCTGTAATCCAGTTCAAGACCAGCGCAAAAAATTTTTGCTGGCTTATTTTTACTTGTGACTACAATTTATGTAACGATAGATACTTAATGTGTTATTGTAAGAAAAGTTTCACCGCCTATTTCACTCTAGTCTTATAAGGTTTTATTTGATACTATAATAATCTTGTGGGGCGTCGCGATAAATTTCCAAAAATATAAAAATCTAGGTTTGCAGGGTGCCCATGCGCGTGCGTAATTCTATTAATTTAAGTATAAAACCGGTCAAGTGCGATATTCCAATTTGAATCCTTTTTTTTTTTTAAGGAGAGGCCACACGATCACTCTTGTCACCTGATGGTAAGTGGAATCTGAGACCCATAGACATTTGAATTCCCAAGACTATAATCCTAAGACCTCAAATGCGTTGCCAACCCTGAGGACTAAGATGGAATACCTTTATGCTAGTAATTTCGAATCGAATCAGCGCGAGCCCAACCCACACTTGACTTTTTTTAAAGTATTTTTTGATTTTCTTTATGGTTTATAACAAAATCATACCTTTGACGAGGATTATGAAGCGATGCTAAAATCACGTAGCTGTCAAAAATAATCCATACAAATTTAGCTCCGGGTAATATCGTTTGTCACCCCCTTAATCAGATTTCCACGATTTTTTAATATGCTGCAGATATTACCAAAATTTAGGTCTGTACGTTTCCGTTTTTGTGTTTGTTGTTTTTTACCTTTCCAATCTATATTTTCTTGGGAAGAAACACGTACAGACCTAGATTTTCATAATATCTACAACATATTCAAAAATCGTAAAAATCGGGCAACGTAGGGAGAAAAACGTTATGGCATTTTGTATGGAAATTGTTTGCTTCACTGTCCTCTTAAGACAGCAAAAACTACGTTGAAAAAACGTTTCTTGTATTGGGCCTCTGTATTATTTCACTTTCTTATTGTTTTTATAAAAATCAACTTGCTGTCTATCACGGTTCAAAAGAGAGCTATTTAATACTGAACAAATCAACCTATTCTAATAACGTAATAACAATCTGCACGTAACCTGGAAATTTGAAAAATGAAGACTTGCATAAAATAAATATTAAAGCGAATCAACCCTTATTTTTTATAGACTCAGTTTTGTTCAAGTAAAGTTCATTATTTTCAAATGTCCTTGCTAACAAGAGCTTCGCCGTCCATTTTACACACAAAATCAGTCTTCAAATTCGTTCCATCATCTTACATAACGTACATAGGCAAGTAAATTGAGCTCACGTAGGGGCAGAAGGGGTAAAGGGGGAGAACTTGCTTAGATAATGTGCATACATTAAACTAAGACCGAACTAACGGGGAGATGGGGGAAGTTGGCTCTAATTACGGGGTGATTAGGGATGCGTGCGATGGATTTGAGGATTGAAATATTATAGAACGAAAACTTAAAGAGATGCTCTGCGTCCTATCCGAATTAATACAAAGAAGATCAAGAATGTTATGTAGAGGTTACCGTTATAGGAGTATTCTGGATTTTATAGTAAAGTTACATAATTCAATTAGATTTTATCGGTACAAAACTAGTTGGAAAACTGGTGTTTCTAATCAGAAACTTAAACGATGATTTTAAGTAGGTACACAAATGTCTAAAATAGAAATCATCCAAGACTCAGGAATAAATACTCGTGCTCATCACACAAATATCTGCCCTTACCGGGATTTGAACCCAGGACCTCTAGCTTCAAAGGCAGGGTCAGTACCAACTAGGCTAGGGTATCGTCAAAAAAAAATCTACTTAAACTTGCTGCTGTGTCCAGGGCATAAAAAAAACTACACTTTGTGATTGGCTAGTATTTTTAGCTTGGCACAGTACTGCAACATTACAGACGCCGGTGGTGTGATAATTTTTCTTTTCAAAGCTAAGAAGTTTTCGTTTTTTCTGTGGAAATAAAAACCAGACCTTAAGCTTAAAAAGTTAAAATATAAACTAAGAAAATGAGTAGTGACAGTGACGAAACATCTTTAACTCCTCAAGAAATAACTATTTCAATTATCTTGTATAAAATAAGTCGGATAGTAGAACTAGACAATATAGTACGAGTACTTGCGATATTTAGTTTTCTTTTAAAGGTACTCGTAATTAATGATTGAAATTATTAGTTTTAATGAACTCGTACAAAAAGTATTGTTCACTATAGTGTCATAATCAAACTTTTTAATCTCGTACCTTACTTAGGCCACTCAGCAAGCTTCGTGGCCTAAACACGGTACTCGACTAAAAAGCTCTCTCTTATAACAAGATTGTGAAAAATATTATTTTTATATTCTATGAATTTATCTTTATTGACAACTAACAGTATTTGACGCTCTATCAATATGGTTTGATTTCCTGCTAAGTCCCAGGTTCAATTCCAGAAATCGGAGCGTGTTTACCATCGTCGTGCGGATTACAGAGTAAGTCGATCGGCTCATATCCGGCGAGATCGCGCTTACATCGGATTTGAGGATGGGAATGTTATTTGAGCTGTTCACTACCTTTGATGTTTAGTTAGGCTACACGGCTGTGAAGGCTAGGTTTTTAGCAAGCACAGGGCAGAGGATCGATTGTCGCACTGTCATTGTTAGAGTACCAGGTAAAATTACTTCTGGTAAGTTAAAACTCCTGTCCTTTTTTTAAAACGTAGCCTAAAAATCACCTGTTTTGGAGCTTTTTTTGGTTAATATTACGTCGAGTACGCAATATTAAAAGCTATCCGATTACAAATCAATAGCATTAACAAATTCAAATTCATTTATTTATAATAAGTTTCACAGTTTTCGTGGTCGAATCCTCCTTTTAAGTTTATTTGCTCTTTCTTACAATGTGGTTACAGTAATTATAAATAAATGGTGCTAATTAAAATGCTATACATAACAAAAGTTTTTTTTTATGATATGCATATTATTCATCCAAACTAGTAGCCTTCCTAAGGTTGTACAAAAATAAACTAAGCAATCATTAAGTGGTAGGCAACGTAAAGAAGGTAATTACTAATGTTTAGTGTAAAAGTATTTATGTTTCGTTACAATCCTTTTATTTAAACCATGACGTTAAGTGCTTTTAACAATCTCTAAAGGTCTTCCTATAAATATTAATGTTTCTGTTTACTTGTTGTAACAGCAGACAGGAAAGACGGAATCGCAACATAAGATTTCCCTTTTTCCCTTTTTGGTGCAGAATCCCAAAAGCGGACATACTTGATATACCTTAATAAGTCATGTTTCTCTTATCAAAAAAAACAGAGTCCATGGTAGACGATCATAGCTGTATAGGTAGCATAGATACGAGTAATATAAATTAGTGTTTTGGTTGCCTTGAGGGTTTTTCTTTTGTCACTGCGTCTTGTCTTGTTGTAAGGATTTTCGTTAAAGTTTATGTACCTCTGTAATCTGTCTGCCTTCCGCATGTAATTAATGTCGTATCGCTGGGTCCAGCTGTAAATCAGCGCTGTGGCTACATGCTGAGCTGGTTGCCCTTTTAGTGCCTTTAGGTAAAAATAGTTAAGTATACAAGTTGTTTGCACTTAGTTTTGTTATTGTATATTTAGGCACTGAATAAATTATTTTTCTTTCTTCTTTCTTTCTTTCTAATAGCAGTTTGGATATAACAAACTTCACAAATTCGTTTTATTAGACTAAATCACCGAAGCTCACATAAATTCACCACAAAATTTCGCTCTTAACTCGACTTAGCACCTCGAAGCCTTATACTGAGTAATATAAAGGCACGAAACACTGGTTCTATTATATTAACCCCTAAGAAACTTATGCACTAGTTAGAGCGGGCGGTAACGTCAGCAATTCCTCCCTTAATCATCCCACGGGAGTTTACGGCGCTGAAGTTTAGCAATTAGACGTATGAGACCAGACGGCAGCTGCCGTGTATGGTTATGGTGGCACGGGGCAGGAAAGTGGCACTTTTGAGCTCTAGCGTCTTAAAGGTTACTACCTATCAACAAAACAGCTGCGGGCGGAAAACAACACAGATGAAAACGGCCTTAATTTTACAGATACACTGGGCCTGTATTCTACCGGGTTAAAACTTAACTCGACCTCCGTTACTGTCAAGTAAAAAAGACTTATCAAAACGTTGACAAAACGGAAACACGTCAAAAGCAATATCGTTTTAGCCCAGTAGAATAGAGATATATATTTTAGTTATTTACATGTATACTTAACTTACGAGTATAATGCAAATCTAGGTTAAGAGTAATTATAACATTTAATACGATCAATTAAATAAAACGAATTTCGAATTAAATGAATATAGAATACTTATAAAATGGAAAAATATTTTGGGAAACAAGGCCCATAATTACAAATACCGACGATTAATTTTATCGAATTTCACTTCAACGATTTCATCATGCTATCGAATATGATTTCATCGAACGCTTTTTTCCGCTGTAACCATGATATTTTCAGGATATCTTAAGCATTAATTACATACGTTAAGTGAGGTTAGACTTGTAACTACAAGAAAAAAACACAAAAGGGCGTGAAAAGCCTTTTGATGAAATGAAAATACTGCAAAAATACGTCCGTTGAAAAATGTTTTGTTTTAAGAACGATACAGCCGCCAGCACATTCACCACCGTAGATAGTAAAATTGAATGTTGTAATGCAAGTAATTGCCAGTGGTGATAGGACCTTGTGCAGGGTCCGTCCGGATCGCTACCACCATCTTATCCATTAACCACCCGCCAAGCAACAGTGTTCGCATTGTTGTGTTCCGGTGTGGGGATGAGGCAACCGGTGAAATTACTAGCATAGAGGCATTCCATCTTAGTCCTTAGGGTTGGCGACGCATTTGAGGTCTTAGGATTATAGCCTTGAGAATTCAAATGTCTATGGGTCTCAGATTCCACTTACCATCAAGTGGCCTGAGTGTGCCTTCTCCTTAACATAAAAAAACGGGTTCCGCAGTACCTATAGAGGACTTATGATGCGTGTGTTGATAAAAATAAATAAATATCACATAAATATCACAGGACAACGTCACATAAATTGTCCTAGTCCCAAACTAAGCTCTAGGCTTGTACTAAGGGTACTTGACAACGATAAACTTACTTATATAGAGAATATACTTTTCAATACATAGGGTCAGTACCAACTAGGCTAGCGTATCGTCAAAAAAAATAGATACACCCTACAGACCCAAGGTGACAAAACAGCGTAGTCGTGATTTCCCAAAGTAAACGTCGTGGCCACTGCTGTTAAGCTGCCCCGGAATAGGAACACGACATCTTTCGACCAGATGTCAGCACACTCCAGTGTCCCGTTGGCATTGAGCTGGTCAGCATAAACCGCGCAGCTCAATGCACCACAGCGCAGCGCGCCGAGTGCTGCAGCTAGTTACAGTTTTGTGCTGGTCCGGTCAAAGACATAAATTTGTGACCCACCTCAGGTCCAAAGTCAATCTGACATTCTACAGCAATAAGGTTGAGTTTCCTCTCAGTTATAAATGACTTGGCATCTCTAACGACAACTTCAAGCAGTATTTTTTTTAAATGGGTCCTTTATTTACGCTCGTGACCGTACATGTTTACTGCAGCCAAAAAAACTAATAAATTGGGTATTTAGGCGACTAATGTCTATATTGAAAAATTACTAGGTATAAAAACGTCGACATCTTACATAATGTCGAAAAATAACAAAGACTAGAATTATTTTTGTGGATGTATAAAAATATCGACATATAACAATGACCATCTGATTTTTGTCGATATATAAAAATGATGACAGTGGGTCGTAGGAGCTCCACGGTAGCGGAGCACTCTTATTTCAAACCGATTACAGTGTCGACGGAGCTCCGCGCGAGCGGAGCGCTATTTCTGGGTGGTTTGGCCCTCCAGGCCTCCTGAAAAACTAACATAACCTAAACCTATCTAGCCCTTGTTCCACCTATCCCTACTTGTCTTAATTCCTATTATAACTCGATTTTTTATACATCGCCTTTTTTTTTTTTGGAAAATCGTCATTATTATACCTCGTCATTTTTCAATATAGACATTAGTCGAATAAACTAAAATAGGGCACGGTGCAAAAACGGTTTGCAATTGTATTGCCGTTGCCCGCATCATTGACGCAAATATATTTTTTCTAGAGTATTCGACGCTTGAACAAACTCTATTTGCTTTTATAAATTAGTACGTAATACTGAGATGCATTCCAAACAAATTACTGCCTTAAATATATTAAGAAACTAAAAAAAACTGGAAAATCGACAAACTTCATTAAAACTATGTCCGTGCCTTTCTAGTCTCAAGTTGATATAATTAGATTTTCTTACATTTGTGAAAGGAGAAAACTACATCTAATTAAGATCGTCCTTGAGGTAGCTGTAGGTATACTTTAGTACTTTGACACTTTAACGCCATGTTAAAGTGACAAAGTAGTACTGCTACAATAAATCGCTTACAACAAGCTATTAAAGTTAGCAGCTACTTATAAGGAAAAGTGTACAACTAAGTCCTAGATTGATATCATCGCTGCATTAGAAAAAATTAAAAGCTATTTATAAAAGAGAAAATATGTGAAATTACAACTACGCCCCCTGGTCCTTTATCCTTCTTTAATTCTTCCCATATTACAATCATAGGTATTTATTGGTAATAACACACCTTTACCGTCAAGTTAATAAGAATAAGAATATAAATGTAAAGGCGGTGAGGAATAAGAGTTCCGATTTTCTATTCCATTTACGAAAGACCAAACTATTCTCTTTCCGCTTTTGAAATCCAAGACTCCAATTACATCCACCTTCAATTCATTAAGCCGCTGAATTCCAGAGAAACTACATTCCATCGCAACATAACGTCGAAGCTCGCGATCTATGCCGTAGTAAACCCGAACACAAACAAAGCAAAGCGATTGCACATGTCCCCCACAAGATAAATAACCCCGCTACCCTGCCACCCACTGTATACACACTGAAATACAGCAGATAGGCGACATTTACAACTGTCTTATCAAATTCGCTAAGGACTTATTAACCAGCTAGAGTGTTCCACCAGAATATCTTGTATTGATATTAACATATTTTATGTTTATTCAATTTATTGCATCCATGGTATTTAAGAGTAATATAGTGCTAAACATGGACCCCATTAGGGTATGCCAATATTAAAAACTCAATAAAAGTTATCAAACTAAATATAACAGAGTTAGTATAAAAGTAAAGACTTATACACAAAATCAAGCTCTCTATACACCGTGGGTGTTAATAACCCGAAATAATTTAACCATCATGGTATAACATGTAGTCCAATATCGCATAATTTCCGAGATTTTCATTATTTAAAAAACAATTTCATAGTTAATTTAATTTGAACTCTGTCACCTTAACCTAAAGCATTATTTACTAAGAAAGATTCAGGTTGTAAGTAGTAATATCATCAACGTACATCATAAATTAATTTAATCATGTTCTTAGTAAATAAGCTTTAAGTTAAGGTGACAGAGTTCAAATAAAATTATCTATGAAATTGTTTTTTAAATAATAAAGATCTCGGAAATTATGCGATATTGGACAACATGTTATACTACATTAAATACTCCAAATAGGCTCTAGAATCGGTGGTTAAAATATTTCGGGTTATTAACACCCACGGTGTATACACCTGTCATTTTTAATATTATTTACCTTAACACACAACAAAAGCGTTTGAATATTTTCTTAAATCTAATAATGTAATCTACTTAATTTTCTAGGTATTCTTGTAATCTGTAGTAACATTTCTTGTTAAGAAACGTTCTGAGTTTTCATTGTAAAAGTGGAATATTTTCGTTCAGCCTTTATTTCCCTAGGCAAACTATCCGACAAAGCTCGCCTAAAGCGGTACCAACGGTCCCTTACGTTTAGGTATAAGCACGCGTGACGACTTATTTTAGCGGTTAATACTTCGTCGATGAGCTGAAAAGTGAGTAGTTCAAGAGAATAACACCCCTGATCCTAAATTGACCGGTAAGTGCGCATGACTCGATTGTCTTGCGTCTCTTACTTAACTTTAGTTGACCTCCTTTGCGTCTCAACCAAGAGCATGGATCCCTAATGCAGCATAATTCCTACTAGCTTAGGGGTCAAGTATCACGAAATTAGGTTAACACGTGAGCCACGAAGTTCTGTAGAGGTAAATCGGCGACATTTGAAAGTCTACACTAGGACTTATGTCTATTGTATAGCTAGATAATACTAATTACCTCAAGTCAAGGAGTATTATCTCAATATCTATCAAATCCTCTATCCTGTAAAAACGATTAAGGCACTGCTTTTTAATAAACTGGCGATTCAATGCTAATATTATTACTAGGTGGCATCGAACCATCATGAACTAGTTATTTTACCTTTCTTTTCACCATGAATATTTTCTAGGTTATGGGCTTGTAACCTGTCACTAACACTGGTAAACATCTTAGCCTGATTGTGCAAAATGCGGTAAAAGAATTTTTATGAAGCTTATTTAGAGTTGTTGGTAATTCTCTGCCTCATAACTCTGGGAATGAAGGCGTGATGTTATGTATGTATGTATTTTCTAGAAGTATGTCAACTTTTCCTGTTAACGTAACCATCTAAGTAAATATGCTTTATCATGTAGATCACTCACTATAATAATAAAATCTTCTCTCGCCTACTGTATGCCTGTCTCCACTGCACAATTGCTTCTACCCGAGGCATCTTAGAAACGCTGACAGGCAGTATTTACCTGACGAGGAATAGGGCATGTAGTAAATGCCTCTCAAACGTCGACGGCCTAAATTGAATGCGGTACATAATCAAGGGGATTAGAAACTAGTTACTTAATAATTAATTATTGTCTGTTAATGGTGAAATTAGATTGGTTCAATTATTTATAGAAATTGAAATGCTTTTAGTTATAAGTAGTTGATATGGGATCGTATCACAATATATACATAATGGTTCATAATACATAAAGGTCATAATTCATAGTATACAATGGTTCTATTTCTGAAACCGTAAACATTTCAGGATTTTTCAAAAGGTCATTACATAGAACCCATTAGGCTAGGTTAGATTTGGTTTATAACAACCCTGAAAACCTTGCGGTTTATTATGAGTTTTGAACTTTATATATAATGAATGACCCAATATGTGTTTTGAACTTTATCTATTGTGATACGTACCCACTTGCGGTATATGGACAAGTGGGGCCTATTGGATAACGTTATACTGTTGATTTTACGTACTATTTCATCAAATTAATATATATTTCATTTGTCCTACTATCATTACGATAGTTAGAATTGGAGGGGACGTGTCTCTTATAAGTCTTATAACGGAAAGAGCTATCGGAAGATATAGGTTCCCTACAGGGTGGTTGTTATAATTGTATAATAAACTTGTAAAGCTCGATTAGGACGAAGCAAGATGCAGCTAAAGTTTGTAAAAATCTGTACCGACTTCATATAGGCGAAAGCACGACATTCAAAAAACAATTCTTTATGTGCATATTTTTTGACTTTCAGTCCTTAACGTTTATAGAATGTAACCTTTCTAACCCTTCCCCGATTGGTCCAATAGATTTGCACAATACATTAATTCCGTTAATTGGGTTGAGTTTTGTTTGTTAAACTGTCCCGTAAGTCAGAAAACAACAGTAGTATTATTTTACTACTCTTAGCAAAATGATTACTTACATATTATTATATTTTAAATAAAAATATGCAATTATGTAAATAATTGCCTTTTTTTAATTCTTATTTGAATTACAAATGAGATAAATACCTCCATATCTTTTGAAACTTATGTGGATTAACTATTCTGTCTAATAAGAAAACGAATTTGCTTACATTCCAATAGGATCGATAGTTTAGAGACATCTAACGTCGAATAGCAGAACTATTCAAGTAGTTGTTTTTACTTTGCAGTAATATCAGAAGATGGCAGCACTAAAACGCGTTAGTTGCCAGAGAACTGCGCTTGCGCGTCAGCGCTGTTTGTGCATAGTTACGTTGCTGTTGTTTGAACGTTAGTTACATTATTAAAAAATATCAGTTTTATAAAGTATGCACATCATACGAGTAGTAATTATACCTTTAACAGTTGATAAAATACCTCCCTCAATTCAAATAGTTGGCTTTGGTGAAAATATCATTTCATTAGAAGTTAAACTGAAATTTTAAGACCATTTGGCTGATACTTATATCATCCCACACATACAACAGACATTACTATACATTCTATTAAGAATATAGGCATCAATCCTAATGGATTTAGAAGCCTTATGAATTTTACAACGCTTTTGTATGGAGTTGCATGATATATTAGCCAAATGTTATAAATCAATTTGGATTCTGTTTGTATATTTAAAAGCAATTCAAGTTAAATTTTTCATTTTTTAAACAAGTTAAATAAGTAATTCACTCAAATTTATCGTGGTTGTTGATATCTAGGGGGGTTGTAAAATCTATGCAAATATCAAACAACAGTAAAATACAGACGAATAAAGAAACGCCTCCTTTTTTGAAGTCGGTTAAAAAGAGAATGACAAATATTTGAAGCTGAGCTGGTGAGCCTTTTCGGCTTTAGTACCTAATATTTGTTTCTTTGTTGTTGTTTTATAATTGTGTACCTAGTGCATAGTATAGTTTTTTGTAATTAATTATTTAATTGTAATTGTATTTTAGCCGAATAAATGTTTCTTTCTTTCTTTCTTTCTTTCTTTATATTTACCCATACCGGTAATGGAACACGGGACCGCAGGCTTTGTAGTTTACGAATAATTTAAATACAAATTGGAGATTATTATGTCTAGCGATGTGAGATACAAAATATGATGCTAATTTCATACGAAGAAGAGAAATCGAGTTTACGCGTTTTGAGGATGAAAAAGTCAATGTTTGAAAATTATAGACTTATTTTTTTGATTATTCTGCCGTCCCATAGGAAAAAGCAGTGTAAATTATGAAGTCTTTTCAAATAATGGAGTGCCTTGATTAATTTGACAGATTATTGTTTATTAAAAACTAGAGGACGCCCGCGACTTCGTACCTACGCGTAGAAGTAGTTTCCCGCTACTCCCTCTATTTTAACCCCTTAGGGGATGAATTTCCAAAAACCCCTTTTTAGCGCACCCTTAGGAATCCCAAGGAGTATTCCCTCAAAATCCCTAGGTCCAGCGGTTTAGGCTGTGCGTTGCCTGTCACACACAGTCACAGTACTGTTTTAATATTTAAATTAGTGAGACATTATAAACTATTGTCTAATACCAATGAACT
Organism: Acleris holmiana; assembly: GCA_949316455.1. Lineage (NCBI taxonomy): Eukaryota > Metazoa > Arthropoda > Insecta > Lepidoptera > Tortricidae > Acleris > Acleris holmiana. Next base: position 12,751,067 of record OX438776.1, on the reverse strand, counting down.
AAGAATTATATTTATGTATCGTAAGACAAACCTCCGTCCCCTCCGGTTAAGTCGCGTTCAGACGGCAATTAATAACGTCCGAAGTTTACCGGTCCGATTTATATTCCGGACGGACGCGGCCGCACCCATTTGCGCGTACCTTTATCTTTGTTTAGAATTTACCCCTCGGTGGCTGCCAGTTACAACGCGGTAACTAACAATGTCACTGAATGCCTTGAGTTTTCGCCGTTTTCCATTTATATAGCTAAATTGGAACTTTCTTGAGTTGAGGTGAATTAAGATAAAAAAACGTCCGTTTATGGTAAAATAAAGTTGCAAAATTAATTATATGAACTTCAGTGTTATTTATCTACGTGTAGAAAAATGGAACCAAAGGTCTTTTAAAGGGTAATAATTTATTATTAAATTTTCGGTTTTTCCCAAAAACTTTGTAGATTCTATAATTAAATAATTAAGTTAAGTAGACAAAATAAAAAAAATATAAATCGTTTGTCTCTCATTCGTTATGAACTAGGTAAAAGAAGACGTACTGCGTGACAAATACGCCGCGAGTAAGTTACACTAGCCCCCTCGCTATAAAAGAGATAGCGCAAAAAATACGACAATTGCATCTAATTGGCTGAAGCAAAAGCTCTATACAATCCTCACAATTTTCAGTCAGAAACTAACCAAGCTTACATTTCCAAAAAAAAACTATTCATATTATTTAGATATATTAAAACATTATTTACCAGAATCCCTAACCCTCCGTACCCCATATGCGTAAACATCTTACGCAATACACATCTTATCTCTCCGAGCAGCCCTTACTTAACCCTCCAAGGGTAACTTGAAATAGGAATAGTCGCATTAGGCCCAAAATTACAGGCGACCGTCACAGCCTAACGTGGTAAAATGGCTTAACCACCTGGGGGGGTTAACCCCTGTCTCCCCAAAACTTGAGCGAGGACTTGAGACTTTAAACACAAACCCCACCAAACTAATCTGGCCCGTACAAGCCTTAGCCACATGGTCGGCTTTTAGTTACAGCCGCGCCTTAGATCTCGGACGCGGGAGCTAAATGTTAGCATTTGACCCCACTTCGTATTTTAGGTCCGTGCGGGGAGGTGGGGTTGTTTCAGTCATCAATAATGTTAGAAGGTAAGCCGTAGTGGAGATATGCACCATTTGTTATGTGACGCTTGGGCTTACTTACCCAAGTTGGTTCAAGTTTTTGAATCGCCAAGTTATGTTAAGTGGGCAAGTTATTTTATCACACGTTGTGGAGAATAAGTTGTGTTCGGTTCAAGTTTTTGCGAAATTAGTACGCTTGTTAATGTGATTGATAATTTATTGTGAATCCTGTTACTTCAGCAACCAAGAGACTATATAATCACTGACCATTGTGTGAAATTGCAAAAAGATTAATCCGAGTCAACTTTCACATAATATAATGACTGCCTTTTAAATAATTATTTTCCGTCACCAGAAAGTAAAAAAACACGTGCCTTTCTCAAGAACTTAAAATTATACATCTGTGTCGTCGACGACACGTTGGCCTAGTTGGGAGTGACCCTGCCTCTAAAGCCAGCGGTCCTGGGGTCAAATCCCGGTAAGGGCAGATGTTTGTGTGATGAGATATAAGTATGTTCATCGTTGTCTAGTGCAAGCTTAGAGCTTAGTTTGGGACTAGATCAATTTGTGTGAGTTTGCCCCTGATTATCCCCTGTTGTAGTTAAACAGCTTCTGTGTCACAGTAATCTGAAGACGGTAGCATCACTGAAGACATTGCCATCTCAAATAATCTATTTCTAAGTTTTACTAGTCTTTTGCCACTTCGCCCGCAAACGCATACTTATACCTACAGCTCGCGATTACCCATCACATTGTAGAGCAGTAAAGTTTCTCTACCTTTTAACTAATGCCTTATCTATGTTACTACCCTGTCATTATAAAAGCCTATCCGAGGTCTTATCCGCAGCGTGACAGCGTCTCGGGGGCGGCTTATCAATCACGTCTGATGGCAAGCCGACCGAGGGGACCGGGTTCGCACCTAGCGTTGTTCTAGTAAATAGCGGTGGATCGGGATTAGGGACAGATACAAGGTAATTTTTGTTAGTGCTTTTTGTTGTTTTGTTAATAATATTTATTTGAATTTGTTCTTTCATTGGCTTTCGGAGATCTTCACCTTCACAGGGCTCTAGCCAAGATAAAAACGCCACTAAGGTTTTTCTTTTATATCACTCAAAATGTATGGGATTAATACGATTAATCAACTGATATCCCAAACATCTAGAGCGATAGAAAAGAAAAACGTTAGGAGCCCCTAAACGTCGTCGGTCCAAAACTGACCGTCGGTCGTAGAGGTCTTGGGAAGGCCTATGCCCAGAAGTCGACGTCCTTCGGCTGACATGGTGTTTTAATTTGTCCTTTGTTTAAGCAGGGACATATACTCGTTTGATCAAAGCTTTTATTTTAACCATTGAACTGCCATTGTGTAAATTGTAAAACACCAAATATTAAGGAAATTTAATTGACGTCTATTCAAAGAAAAGTCTTGTTTTTATTTATTGCAAGGACTTTATAAGTTTGTTTAACTTTGTAGATAGACTCATACTTAGATTGTGGCACCGCTAGGTTGGATGAACATCTTTGTGAGAATATTTTTTTAGATAAATACACTATTGTAAATGACGCACAGATGTGAATGAATCAGTTGTCAGTATAATTTATTTTTTCAAATATCACGTTCAAAAAGTTCAAATATATTAGCGTTGATATTTAAATCTCAAATGCCACTTAATCGCTATCGGTATTAGAATCGGGACGACGCCAAAACGTAAAAAAAGATTTTTATTATTAAGGCTTAATCGATCTTGTAAATCTATATACGAATGAATCCAATGATTCATACAAGTACTCATTTATAATTTCCAATTTACTTATAAACGTTTGTGCACTATTAGAACGTGTACCTACCTGAGAGAAAGAGCGTCTTTCGTGTTGAAACCGAGTTTTACCGAGTTTTCTCCCGAAAATCCCTTGTCCACATTCTTCATAATAATCGTCGGTAACTGAGAATGTGATTAGGTATAAATAAACAAATATGTAAATATTGCTCATAGTACTACTATGCGGTACTCGTCATTCGATATTTATAATGAATGATAAATCAATTTATTTATTTTTGTACGCTCCGTAGCGGATTGAGATCGGCAGGGAGGTTATTCCGTAGTATTTAAATCGAAATGACTGTTTCTTATTCTTCGAATTTGATGCAGTTTAATGACATGCTAAGATATTGTGTTTTATGAGATATCCAGCCCGAAATATTAACTAGGATATAAAATTAACCTAATTCTTTTCTTGCACACATTAGCAAAAAATCGTTTTGAAAAAATCGAAATCCTGAGCCGCGAGTCTGTGGGACAAATAAAAAAATCCTAATGTATTTTATAACCTATCAAAGGACAAAGATGAGTACATATAAAAACTCTATAACTTTTAGAAGTATTACAATATAAATTTATTTGAAGAAAGGGCACTGATAAAATAAGAGTTACTTCGTATCACGGACCGATAAATAATCTGTCAGTAAACGCCCTAACGGAGCGGAGGCTGCCAAGCGACTGAGTTTTTTATTCTTTATTCTCAAGTTTTAGGAGTTTATATGACAGGCTTTAATTTTCCGATGTGCTTTTGTGTATTTTTTGTACTATAACGGAAAGGAGAAGTTAACATCAAAGCTTATGTGGGTACCTTCCATGTGATAACGTTCTATGATTTTAACTTATGAACAAGGTAGGTCAGTTTATTGAATCTAGAGCGAAGCGGGGAATTATATAGTAAAGCATCGATAGAGACTAAATCAACATTACTACGAAAATATTTTTGTTAACTTAGGCTTATGAGGAGAGTGAAAATAAAAAGCTTTAAAAAGCAAAAGAGATATTTATCAAAACTCCTATTAGGAGCACGATAAATCCTTGCGAAATAAAGAACGGAAAATTACTAATTTAGAAAATTTTAAAATCACCTTTTCCGAGTAGGTGCAGCAAACGGTAAAACGTTTTCTGATTTGCGTTATTTCTGAAACGTATAGATTAAAATGAAAACCGTAAGAGCGTTTTCATATGGTTTCCTAAATATCATTGAATTCTTTTTTCTCGAGTTAGGTAAGTCAAATGTAATTTCTTTTTGATTAATAAATAATTATGTAACCCAAAATTTACTCTTCCTCTCCCTTTCACCAATTTTCTAAAAGCTCAACTATAATAGCTAAAATAAAACACAAAAAGAAAATATAACAATATCATAAAAACCAACTCAAAATTCTCCTACAAAAGTAACCTTCACACCTGAATGGGTCTACGAAAACCAAAAATTAAACAACGTCCTTTGTTGGAGAAAACGCTAAATTGAGGAAATTTCCATCCATTCTCCAGCCAAGCGTCATCCGCGCTAAGCCCAGCTTCAATTTCAATAGCGCCCCCTACACACACCCTACACCCTTTAGGACGCCTCCACTCAAACTATCCCCTTCTAACTATACTAGGAACCCCTGAGCGCGAGCGAGACGCGGTTACCTACAGGGCTGGTCCGAAAGTTAGACATATATTATTGTATTATATGATCGTAGGTGGCGGGGGCGAAGATTGATGCCACAGGCAGGGGGTAGTTTCGCCAACCCTACAACGTAACGAAATTTTCGTCACGCATGTGTGCGTGAACACGACCTCATATATTTTACGTGGAGCAAATTAGGTTAGGAATTAATTTTGAAGTTTTCAATAAAAAGGAAAAATTGCGATGTGGGTGAATATGGAGGTTAAATGGTTTCGGCACAAATTAAATATGTGTAAGGCTTCTCGCCAATTCGCGTTTGGTGCGCGGAGATTTTTTCGTATTAGAATGATTGGAATGAATCCTTATCTTAAGGTGATTTAAATTCAATATGAATTTCGTTCTTTGTATTTATTTTCTTAGAACAATTTAAGCTTCTTAAATATGAAAGCAACATAAAAATAAATTGAAAGAAGAAATTTGATAACTTTTCAACTCTTCCTCGTGCTTATCTTAATAAACAACCAGCCTGTGATAAATTGAACAAGACCTCTTTTAACCCCCAAAAATATGGCGCAAAATAGTTTTTTTTTTAAAAGTAGCTCCAAGTTCAAACGATGTTAACGAAGCCACTTTGGAATTTAAAAATAAAATAGCAATGATACCGAGTTCGATATTCAAAAGTTCAAAGTCAGGGCGGGAAACTCCATTGTACTAATTACGCGGCAGACGGCGCGCTTTCACTTTCGCCGTCGCTCGTTTTAATTATTTTTTTCAGCGTCTCGGCGTCTGGCGGGAGCGCCGAGAAAAATGGACGGAAGAATAGGGAGGAGCGGGTCTCTGTCCGGGTATTTTTTGTATCCCAACAAATCAAAGACCTAATAATATTAAGGGTTGAAACTACGGACGCCACGTGGAAGGAAAGAGTTTACGATTAAAATCCAAATAGCTTATGTACGAGTACCTACACAAAGGAAACGATATTTCAGACTTTCCAATAATGTCAAAACCGGGCAAGAGCATGTCGGACCATGCTCAGTGTAGGGTTCCGAAGCCATGAAGCACTCCAAACGTAAAATCAACAAGTAATAACTAATTTTCTATTTAAAGTCATTCGGTGGCGTCTTAAATGATTTTAGTAGGTATAAACACTTTAATCGCCTGTATCTCAAGAACCAATGATGTCTACTTAGTCGTGATAGTTTTCCTTTTAAATTGATGCGCAACATTTAAGTTTTTTTTCTGATTTTTAGTATTTGTACTTTTGGCGGTGGGGAGGGGGGACACTTGACCCTAACAAAAATTTGCGCATTAAAGCTTAGGTACACTTTAATATTACATCCCCCCGTTACGTGTAGGGGAGGTACCCTATTTTTTTTTATACTTTATTGTACCACTTTGTTGGCGTGACTAATATGTATATTTATGCCAAATTACAGCTTTCTAGTACTAAGAGTCTCTGCGCTAGGCTGCGGACGGACTGACATGGCGAAACTGTGAGGGTTCGTAGTTTGACTACAAACTTATAAGAACGTAAAATTGTATTCAGGGACAAACTTGACTTTGCCATTGAAAAACTGTGTCTCCATACATCGACATAGGTCGCGATTAGTATACCAACTGCAAAGTTTGCAATCGCGATTTTTTTTTTTGATGGAGCAACAAATTAACGAGTTTTGGATTTTTTTCTTTACTTCTGCTGTTCTTTACCTTCCTTCTTGCCAAGTTTCAGGATTCTAGGCAATGATTATTAAAGAGCGTAGATATGTTACGAGTAAATTGGGTTCGAAAATAGAAAAGCTCCAATACGTTCAATTGTTTTACAAATGAATGATGGACGATACGGAAAACACGAGAGTAAGAGAGATAGCTATCGTCGACTTGTTTTGCGTAAACAGAGCGAGAATGGTTAATTGGGTCTTTTATGAATTTGCAACTTTAGCGCGGCAGCAGCATATCAACTTCCTGTTTTTATGTGAAATCATTGATTCTAGGTCTATGGGAAGTACCCTATAAATTTTGAATCCCTTGAGAATGTAGAAATATACATTTTTTTTTGGCATAAACGGACGGAAGTTTGTCTTTTCACAGCTTAAATTGTACAGTAGATTTGAGTATAGGGTATTAATTTCAACTAGCGTTCCTGACATAAAAGGTTTTTGACAGACAGACGGACGGACGGACGGACAACAAAGTGATCCTATAAGGGTTCCGTTTTTTCCTTTTGAGGTACAGAACTATCTGAAAAATTAAGGAAAATAGTAAAAATATATTAAAACAAATAGTAATTTAATTGATAACAGTTGACAATCTAACACAAATTTACCTTTTCCCAAACTAAACTCTAGGTTTGCGAGTAGGTACGATGGGTACCAGCAATGCCGAAACTTCGTCGATGGAACAAGTCAACGACAAACTTACTATTATAGAAAAATACATGGAAAACATTGAAGAGTCAGGAACTTAGTCACATTTATCATATAAATATTTGTCATTACCGGGAATCGAAGCGCCACTAGTTTCATAGGCAGTGCCAGAACCAACTTACACACGTCACCGTCTTGGCCTCAGCGTCATCGTATTTCGACTGCAAGTTACTTAAACATTTTGTTAGTTTCTTTTTATCATTTTTATATCAAAAGTAGAGTTACAAAGTTGGCACATTTCTTAAATGGTAGCTTGTCAAATACTTATTTGATATGGTCACTGGTAGAATTACAATATTTATTTCAATATTATTTATATTATTTATATTATATTTTAGAATTTAGAGGATTGTGAACCTAATAAGTTCCATACAAAATGCGATAACGTTTTTCTGCCCTTAAACCCAGTCCGATTTTTGAATAATATGTTTTACATAAATTATAAAAAACTACGACTGTACATTTTCCTTGCCAAAAAAAATACGACAGCAAATTAAAAACTAAAAAACAGAAATGTATAAACTTGTTTTATCATAATAAATACCTACAACAAATTCAAAAATCGTGATAATCGAACTTGATGTAGTCGGTACACATTCCTATTACGTGAAATAAAACAGAATGTATACCTTACAAGCTATCGCATAATTAGTAACGACTTTTTTTTTAAATTAAATCTAACATAGCTTATTGCAGTAAAAACCAGTTTTACCGAAAACTCTCGGCGCACCCTCACTATCCTATCGTCCGCGAAGTTCGCTCAATCTTTGATACTTTCTTCGTGCATTTTTTTAGCTCGCCTTATTAATGAAAAGTAGGTTAGTAACTTTAAGAATGAAAGTTACTACGTTGCCGTAGGTCGACGAACTCACAGCTGTTTTTGTTTTGTTGACATTTTCACCTGGAGACTTCAGACTTGGAATATATTAAGAGTTCAGTTTGACTCAGCGCTTCGGTCTGTGTCAGTTGTAAAGAAATTAATGTAGGTTTAGTGTACAGGGTTGCAAAAACACAAAAATATATAAAAAAAAATATTAAGTACCTATATTTCTTGTTCACAAAACGTTGGCCTACCTAGCTGGTAGTGACACTGCCTACGAATATTTGTGTGTATTACGGGCAGATATTTGTGTGATGCGCGTGAGTATTACTTGTGTCTTGAATGTTTTACAAACATGTAATTAAGTATATATTTTTCTATAAAAATAAATTTATTATTATCTAGTACCCATAGTACAAGCCTAGAGCTTAGTTTGGGACTAGCTCAATTTGTGTGACATTGTCGCGTGATTGTTAATACTGTTTATCGATTAAGAATTTGTTTTAATTGTAACATTAAGTGCATATTTTTAGTACCTAGGGTACCTACTTGAGATATTTTTTGTGGTTCAATAATTAAGAACTTCAATGATTACTTCTTATTCCTAACTTGAAATGGAATTTATGGAAATTAAGTACATACGTGAAGAACCTACACCGCTGTACAAATAGTATCTTAAGTATTACAATGAAAGTATATCAATCGTTTATTTATATCATAATTCTCTTTAACACAAATTTGATCTATGTATACAAACAATAAGGATTAAATTTGAAACACATTTTTATTTAAGCAGATAAACGTCAAAAATCAATTTCAACAACATCGATAGCAAATCGGTGTGAAATTAATCCATTGCCAAAAACCAGAGCGTGACAGCGCAACATCATTAATTATCTATTAAATAATAATCCTTTTATATGTCAAAACTGATTCGGCAGCGAGTGGATTACCTGGCGTAAGACCCAAAAAAATAACCCAAACAAACAACAATGACAACCCTTAACTGTAAGCGCCAGTATTTTTGACTAAAAAAACAAATAATATTGGAATAGTGATTCCAATTATGAATTTAATTTTTTAAAATGATCACGAGGTATTCGAATAGCACGAGGTTTCAAGTGCGCAAAAATACATTTCAAATTCAGAATCATTTTTATATTTTAAATAGGGTTGTCAAGTATTTTTCCGTTATTTTTAACCCTAAGGAAGTACTGCTATACTCCACACTAGCCCCGGGCAAGTTTCTAAATCTTCCTGAGAATGCATGCATAATAACCATCAGAAGCGACATGAAACGGGTCGAATTACCCTTGCACTCAAAAAACCCTAGGGTCACCCTTCTACCTGGGGGCGACATTTTTTATTCACACTTCCGTCAATATGCAAAAAGGACTGTTATTTTCTTTGATAGAGTATCGGAAATAATAATTATATGCATAATAGAACGGATTAAGGGTTATACGCACTTTCTGCCGGTGACGTTTTTTACCCTGTTCCTGTCACCTTGCCTGTGTCAGATGTGCTTTGAAACTCTAACGTTCAATGCATTCAAATTTAATAATATGCATTTATAGTGCAAGCTGAACGTACCGATATTCTACTAATTGATAAGCTTGGATTTAAATAACGTTGGAAAGGGTTTTTATAAAAGGTACCGTTGCAATTTTATGCAAATTGTTTCGATTTATTTGTTAAATTGAATAAATTATACTGGCATCCCTCGAAAACTTATTGATTTTATTATTATTTACCGCACGTAAACTACTACGTGCGCTGAAATTTAAAATTCGAATAGTTGACGGTTAACCCTCGAACGCTGTGGGTGTAAAGCCGGCACCTCACACAATAAAAAAAACTCGAGCTCACTCGAGACCAAGGCGCGGGAACTACAATGCCGCTCGGTCGGTATCTCGGTATGCGACCTCTTGACTCCAATCAAATAATTACTGCCCCACGGTCGAATACACCCTCCGTACGGAATATTCAAAATGGCCGAACTGCTCTCGTTTAATTTATGCGACTGATAAAATCTTTGGGATGTTGAATGCGCTTGGAATTTTTATGTCGTTGTAGTATTTCCGTACTTACTTAAATCGTCAGAAACTTAGTAATTTTTAAGAAAGGCGTTGAATTTATGACTCTGTTAACTCGTCTTTTTCCTTTAAGGTTTAACTTGTAAACCTAATACTAATGCTTTTTATTTACCAATTAATTTATTGCTCCCTAAACCAACATTCTAGCTATTTCCTAAGCATTTTTGAAACAAGAACGCGGAGTGACGTGACTATTTAACTGACATGTATCATCTGTACATACATGAAATTAAATTAAGTTCCTCATACTTTGTATTGAAAAGGATAGAGAATTGTAACACCGCATCAGATGTGTGATAATCTTTTATTCCACAAGCTTATTATTATTTTATTGCCAAACTGAAGCGTCGTGTCCCGTAAAACATTACACCCTTGACACACCGCATATCCGAATAACAATAGGATGCAGATTCCGAATCCGTATAGATAAATAATACATTTTGATTTATAATGGACGTAAAAAAAATACTCTTCATTTATCGAGATGCATAAATAGACCCTATTATTCGATATCGGGAAGTGCAAAATATGGGTGTAACTTTTTTATGGCATCGGCTGAATACGTGTCAGTGAACGGGTTAGGGACGTATTTTTTTTAAACGACTTTGGGCACAAAACACATTCAAAATAGTTCAGAAATGTTTTACGGATGCATTCATTGGTGATTTGATTTATTCCAGTGACATGCAGATACGAGAGTGCTCGTTAGATTTATTTGACTGCTGTTTTTGCATTGAGCTCGCTACGCATGATCGGTCATGTCAATTGGCAGTTAGTGTCTATTGACGTTTGCGAGGGTCGAATTCGTGATTTAATAATCGACGCCCGCATTGATGCAAATTGCAACCGGCACAAAATTATTTGAAAACGGAATTGCTACTGGCACAAAGGAAAATTAAAAACAAAAGTGACATCTTGCTTGTGGAATTGCTGCACAGATAACAAAATCCTGTAAGCCCCTAATCTACATAATAAAAAGAAGCGGCCGGATGCAGTGATACCAGCACAATAGCTGAGACAGGAAGGGTACCATTGTCTAGGCAGAATAACTCCCAAATTAATGAGCAAATGCAAAAAATGTTGCACAATCGAGATATACGATCTAGCGCTGCTGTTCTCAAAGTTTGGTCGGAGACATGTTAATTGTTGACATGTTGAGCTAAATTATGTGTGGCGCAAATTTTATTTACTTATGCACTCGAAAACATGTTTTGTTTAAGCAAATATGCAATTGGTATGGCAGTCTGTGGCTAACAAGGTTCATTTAATCACAGAGTTCAAATATTAAACAGCTTATATTAAAACAGGACACAGTAAACATAATCTATATCGATCTGTTCTAGTTGAATGATTTTCTAACTAGTGGTGACTTCGTTGGTTAATGTATATACAAAGTGTTTTATTTGTAAGTTTATGGCACCGTTTGTGCCTAAATAATAAATAAATAAATATTGTAAGTACTTTTATTCATGATTTACCTACATTAACGAAGGAATGTTTTTTTCAAAAGTAAGTAGGTTTGTAAATACAATTTTTCGACTAAGGGATCCGCTTATGAAATATTAAGCTTAAAAGCACTAATTTTTGTTAGAGTCACGTTAAGGTTTGAACTTTTACCATGTCGTATAATTATTGAAGTACCTACATTATTTAAAACAAGTGATCTTTAACTCTCTTGCTAACTTTTAACCTTTCAAACCGGCCCACCTACAAATAATAAAGGCGCAAACTTTGACAACCGCAGCGCTACCTACTGATCTAATTTCCATGCGCATACGCAAGGGGTTACTTTTATTCACACTAACAACGCATTTATTTAACCACGCATCGGGATTAGTATGCTTCCGATACTTGACATGAAAACATGTCTTGACAGCGTAACACGTGAGAAAAGTGAAACAAGTGTATTGATTGATTTATAGATCTAAAAGATAGATCGAGACAGTGACCATAGTGATAACTGTAGATAGTTGAACTAAGGGCTAAAATGAAAAATGTATTGTTCAACGAGAACGATAAAAATTAGAAGGATGACATCAGAAGAAGAGATGAGACATCGTGCATGGAACGTTACGTGAATTTAAAACTATTAGGTCTATTAGTGATGCTCATAGATGGCGCTCGCTGGTCACGAATCGTACGAAACAAACAATGAAAATCAACGCCTTTTGTGTTATATAGCTAAACGTTTACGGTACTGGTACCTTCAAGAACGTACACTCTGCTAAGAATTTTGAGTAGGTACGTATGTGCATTGTGCGTCCTTAAGCTTTTTCGAATAATTATATTTATCTGAAACCTAATTTGCTCATGCAGACACTTCTGTTTCCGTATTATTTTCTCAAAGCGCCAAAGATAAAAGTATGACCTTTCATAAAAAGTGCCTCCCTTTTATAAATCTTTAAAGCTCTGGCAATACTTCGTTTTCACTATCGCTCAAACTTTTTACCCTCAAACGCACAAATTGTACAGGGTGTATGCGTGATGACAAGACACCGGTCTGGAAACACCCCATAACCTTAGGCGTATCAGTTTTTATCGCATCCCTCCCGACCCTCTGACGTCAGTGAAATAGCCCTCAGCTTGAATTTACTTACGACTCATAAAGTTCATACATATATGTATGACATGTATGTGTAGCTGCAGCCATTCGTTTCATTTCATTTTATTTGTGTGCCTCACTTCTGTTTAGCGTAGTTTTGCTTAAAATAAACAGAAGAGGCGTATTATTAATGATTTGTGTGGGTGTATTTTTGATCTACGTCATTGCAATTGTTATTATAGTTAAAACGCCAAGATTGATATCCGGAATAACCGTAACCATTGTTATAATATTACAATGCTGCCGTCCTAATTCAAACGGATGTAAAAAAAAACTATTTTTACTTTTTAACAATTTCTTAGATAAGTCCAAATAAATTTAAGTGTTTAATTAATTATCATTGTTTTGTTTATTTGTGCCGTGAATTAAAACCTATTATCACCCGTTTCTTTAAACCTATGAAACTGACATGCGTCTTTTTGAAATAGGACGGCAGAAAGCTATAATGGCTATATAAGAACAGTTATTACCATGACAACGCTCATTATAGAACAGTTTGCACGCTTTGGTTACGCTGTAGGTAACGTGTATTAACGATTATTATACGTTAGCGGTTCTTAGTACGCGAGTAGAAAAACTCAATTATGATGTCCCATACTGATGTCCTGGCTACGGCGTAGCGCGGCGGTGGTGAGCGGCGGGCAGTAAAAAGAAGTGTATAAAAATCGTAGTCACCTGAGACTCGTAGCATACTTTATATCTATGTACTGGTTTGTTACTGCTCGCCGCTCGACGCTGCTTCTACCGCCACCACGCAAACGCCGCTGTCACTGACAGAAAAAAAAAATCACCTGTCAATGAACATAATATATCATTACCAATAATTTTAATTTCATCGACAACGACACAAAGGTTTTTCTTTATTTGACCGTTACACCTTGACAGTTCATCACCTCAACCGAGCAACGTAAAATTTGGTACTATAAGCTATAAGCGGGATAGCTTTATCCCACAAAATTCAACCCTTTCTGAGGATCTTGCTTAGGCGTATTTTACTCGCAAAAAGCTAGTAATATACTGATACGCTACTTATACGCTACATTTCCTAATTCTATCTACTACTAAAAATTAAGTAAAGGACCTGGGCTGGGATTCTACACGGCATCATCGATATCCTCTTTGATGTCTTATCGTATTGTCAACGTTTTGATAGCTCTTATGTCATTTACTATAATGGCGATTCTAAACAAGTTAAACGTGATATCGTTATAAGTTATAACGCAGTAGAATAAAGGCCCTGTTGTATGTAATTGTAACACATCTGTACAGACGGTTCGACATTCTATATTTAAAATTTGACGTAATTTCCATATGACTTTTGGACACAACATGCAAAAGATGCCTTACTTAAGTTTTTCACCAATACATATATATTTAAACTAGTTCATGTTTGTCGTATATGTTCATAATTCCGTCACATGCCGCAGTGTATTAGGCGGCACATAAACCGTATCAGAACGCCTCAGGACGTGGGGGCACTTCCTGAACATAAATCTACCCTATTCCGACGAAATGCGTGGAGTCTGCTGAGATCGCATTTTTCAGTTGTATATTTAGGCGAGTTTACTAATGTTTGTTTTAGGGACATTGCTGTAAATTACGAATAAAACTTTATAGACTTGAATAGCCCTTATAATTCACAAAATACCGAGTATACTATGTTTTGCAATATGCGATATTGACAAAGGGTGTGGTCATAAAAATACGTACTTAATTTAGAGTAGGTCTAATGGAAGAAAAAATATAATTGCCTATTTGTAATAAGCTAAGCTTTGCAACGGTTTCATTCCTAAACTTGATTAGATCACTTGAGATTGTAAACTAACCTCTCTCCATACCATTTTACCACAAATACCTCCGATATAAGCATTTACCTCTTTCCTTTACCACTGTCATTTTGTCCAGGCGCTGTCACTTTGACAGTTGAACCACAAAATTAGCAATCCATTCACGTCCCGATTCCACGCCATCTGCTATTCCCTTCGGCATAAACCAAACAGGTCGAGATGCCCGAAATATCCAATATCCATAGTTTTACGGGTCCCTCGCAAAATCGATCAAGCCTCCCCTCTTGACGGATTATGGGGCCTTGATAAAATAAAAAGAAAACATTAGCCGCCTCCTCTGGGAAACCTTTTCCCAAGGCGTTTTTTCGAGGCTGTCAACTCTAATATTTGGAGGCTTTAATGTACAACGCATGCTTGTTTTGCCTTTGCGTCGGGCTTATTTTCGTGTATTTTACTTAAGTATATACGATCGCACTTGAGCATATGCTTTGTAGACACACGAGTGAGTAGGGAGTTTTATTTACATTTAGATTGTTACCTTCAAAGCTATTTTTTACAGTGTCTATGTTTAGTTAAGTTTAAATTTACGTATCTTGGAGTGCATACTTATATTTCTGTAAAAAATGCATCGCACAGCAAGTTCATTGTTTGTTAGGAAATGTTGAAAATGACGCTTAAAACGTAACTTTAAAATGAAAAGGAGCAATAATTCTCAATTCACCTATTTACAACTATAGCCTATGTTTTTAAAACGCAAACTGAGCAAATTCATTGTTTGTTAGGAAATGTTGAAAACGACGCTTAAAACGAAACTTGAACATGAATACGTGCTATAATTCTCAATTCACCTATTCACGACTATAACCTATTTAAAAAAAAAGCACTCAACAACTGATAGGCTTAAAATATACACTCAAATAACGCCAAAAGCCAGGTACCTTCCCATTTTCAATTTCCCTAAATCCAGCGATGTCCAGGTTTATACAGCGAGTACATAGCGGCGGGGGTGTCACCCCAAGATACAGGGTGATTTACCGAGGGTCTCCACGACCCTTATCGGCAGTCGTTATGACCATGTGAGGGTGAAGTTATTGTGAGAGGAGGGAGCCTCCCGAGCACTTTAGAGGGACATAATATGTTATTATTTTTAGGACGCGTGTTTGCTTTTGATTTTGTTTGAGACGTTAAATGTTTTAGGCAAGAGGTGTACTTACTTTGAAGGTTGTTTCGTTATAATAACGTTTGAACCAGGTAAGCCTTTTTAACATTTTATTTAAAGGCAAGAGCTCGAATTGGAGTAGGTAATTACATTTTGTGTAGGATTTAGAGACCTTGCCTTAGGTATTTACTTTTGACAAACGATGGTGTGGGAGAACACGTGAATAAATTTTTAAAACTTATTGCCTCTTCCAAGTGGTGTTTACACATACCTAATCTCAGTATTAGAGGTAAAGCAGTAATTATGATAATAATAAAAAATACTTTAAATTCAAAATCAAATGCCAAATTCCATTATAATCTCAATAAGTATGCCTACAAAAACGCACTCAGTTTAGGTCGTTTAGTCGTGGTTCGTTGCGTTTTTCCCTTAAACGTTTTGGGTTCACGTAAGGGAAGAATTAAGGAAAGGAAAATACGAATGCTTTTGCACTTAGCACTGGCTGCGATCTTGATTTCATCCAAAGCGCTAGTAGATTCACTCCATATTACCTCCATATATTTGAATCACTTTGGCTAGCCTAACGTTTTTTTGTCGAAGTGCGAATAAAACAATAATATAGAATAGAAAGCTCAGCATCATGACACTCAAAACGACTCGGGGTTGAAAGCCTGTCGTACGCATTATAAATATGTATTATAAACCGTATAAATAGGTAATTAAATGTACGGAAAAACATTTTCGTTATTAGTTAGATATGTATCAAGAATTGTAATCACCCTGTTGTTGGGTTGAATACACTTTAACAAACGTATCTATACCTAGTTTTTATCAAGCAATGCCTATAGAAGCATGACAAAGGACAACAAAGAAAACAACAGTAAAGGAATATTTCATAAATTACAAAATAAGAAATGCCTGACATGTTTCGCAAACCATTGGTCCCTGCAATAAAATTATATACGCCTACCAAATAACGGCGTCCCCTCGCCATTCTGCATGCAAAATTTAATTTTAGAATCCGCGCCCGTTTCAATATAGGTAATATTCGAAATTTATGTTCCATGTTTGAATTTGAATGCTGTCCTTCCGCAGTGAATTTATGTTCCTTGTGGCAGTTAGTTTTATTATTTTCCTACAATGTTGTCGAACTTTGAAACAGTTGAAACTGTAATGGTTTTCTTTTGAGCGTAGTTTTATAAAAAGGTATCTCAGTGAAAGAGATCTATTATTAAAAATTGAGTACCTACCCGTCTTAGGAAAATGTATCTGTAGTCTCGCAAATAAAAGTTTATCTTTATTAAATATAATGTTTTTCGGTGAAATAAATTAAACATCAGAAATACTAATGCAGGTGCTAATTGAAAAACCTGAAATTAACCCTCAATAGGTACCGCAATTAACACAACCATAGCTAGGGGGAAACAGCGTTAAAAACGCGTTCATCGCATTAATGTAATTTTTCTGCATTTTCTCCCCCAACTAATTACCAGTCACTTTATTAATAAAGAAGATCGTTACAATTAGGGGATGCTTAATGAATGTTAATCTTCCGCCGTATTTTATCATTTACACGCTTTTAACTGCTAGGCGTATTACATTTTTTCATGTTGCGTGTGATGTAAACCAAAATTCCGATAAAATACCTTGAAAAAACTTCCTCTATCCAGGTGAATGAAATAAATAAAGAAAATCTTTTAAAGTATCCATATTTATTAAAGATTAAATTGATGTTTTCTTCTTATATAGGTAATATCCGTTTATTGTGGTGTAGCGTCAAAATCTATTTTAGTGTTTCGTTACTTACTGGTAATGAAAAGCCACTAAACGTCCACCTCGCAAAAATAAAAACAAACCTTGAAAAGTGACGGTCTCTGAACCTAACACATAAATAAAACATGTTTCTCTTTATACCTTACAATACAATACATCATTAATATTTTATTCAAAGCAAAACCGAACGTCCATTTTTCTCCAATTTGCTGGTCATAAATTTCTCCCGCGGTCAATGTTGCCCACTGAAAATATTTAACCATCCAATGGTCGCGTGGGCTCACGGGTCAACCATTCTATAAACTATTTGAATAACGAATGATATACGGTTTGTTTATTGGCGGGCCTGTTCGTTCCTTTTTTGAATTTCATTATTCGGTGACCGACGCGCGTCGGGTCGCCGTTGGTCATTCGGAAGGGGACTATTTCTAAACACCAAAAAAAGCGAATGGTCATTTGGTTTACGAATACAGTTACGCTCTTATAATAGTGAACTGTGGAACTAACCCTCGCGTGTCTGCTACATTATATACAAAACTTGTAATATTTTCTCAGCTTGGACTGGTCACACCGGTTTTATCCGGTTCAAGTTATTGGAAATTTTACGATTAATTTGTGATTTTGTGTGCGCACGCGTTCTTTTTAGAAGGTTAATAGTGTAGGGTTCAAGAGTTCAAGACGCGTCTGCTTGTAAAGAAGAAAAGGGGGTAACCTGTTTTTTCATCAATTAATCCTAGTAACTTAAGAATAACCATTTGTAGGTACATGAGGAACACTATAATAATATGCGAATAACACCCACCTCTACGGTCTAACCGTACTGCTATGTTGATATAACTACCAAGTCTCCCTAAAAAATATAACCGCTGTTAAAAAAAATGTACTTTCATAATATCTCGTGATAAAAACAGCTTTAAGTGTTTATTTTTCAAAAGTTTACCTAGTTCTAATTATCAATTAATACAAATTCAGTACGTCAGTAGGTAATGAAGGATGACACTATTTAGACAACCAGTAAATTGTTGCAATAACAAGGTAATTAAATTAAATCAAACTATGATCACTGATTCAGGAGACCTGGGGCCATAGACAAGATGCTTTACGCTAACATAAATGATTTGCGAAAACTGACAAGATGTATGGAATTGACATAAGTGCTCGACGCGACCGTCTGGCAGATTACGTCAATCCTATACGTTTTCGATAACGATAACTTTCGCCGAATGCTTCTTGGTTCCCGAATATTGCACATATTTCTAGATCTATTTCAAATTTGGAGCCCGATTCGAAACTTAATTCCAACGGAAATTTGAGTGACGGCCGAGGGTCCCGGGGGAGAAAAACGGGAAACTTTCCCTTTTCCCCGCGATACTGTTTACTTTCGCACTAGTTGGGGGAGCACGCGCGGACTACTTGAGATGTTTCCACTTCTAACAACCAGGAAATGCGTGCCCTTTTAAATATTTTAAAAGTTGAAAAAGGTGCATGAAAAAAGAGTTTGTTAAGTCGTGGAATTTTATTATGTTTTATTTTTATTTGGTGATCAAGCTTTTACTTGATTCAGTGCCTCTACTGAACACGGTAAAACTAAATAGCTGTTGACGTGTTATTGTTGCGATAGCTTTTATTTACTTGACAGTAATTGCGGCCGAATTAAAAGCAATATGATAGCACTTCAAAAGCAATATTGTTTTACCGTGTTGAATAGAGCCGCAGGTAGATTTGCTATTACCCTACTAAAGTGGGAACTTGAATATTTTCTTAATAGGTACTTACATCTAAACCTCTCTACCAAATCATCATGATAGCAAATTTGCCAACGTGGTAATTTTTTATTTTTTATTAACGATACCTTTTTTCACGCATGACTTGATCTATGAATGTGGAAGAAGCGAAATAAATGAGTCAAGTTGTAGCGGGTGGAAAAAAGTGGTCCCTGCCTACCCCTCTGGGAAACTGGCGTGATTTAATGTATGTTTGTATGTACCTTTTCTCTGTGGTATTTAATGAAATAAGCGCATTATTTTGCTTTCACGTCTAACCTAACCCTAGCCTATGTGCGAAATCTATGTAACCTAGCGACGTTATAATAATTAAAGCTTAAGAACAAATACGCCCGTGTGGTTGCCGGGTTAGAATAGTACCACTCCATGTCTTCCCGTGGATGTCGTAAGAGGCGACTAAGGCGACTGTTTGATCAGTAGTTAATCTAACTAATTGTTAAAAATCGTAACTAATGGCTAAATCTCAAGGAAATGTGTCAAATTTTCGAATTTAAACCATTAGTTCAGTTAACCCCTTAGGCCGAGTTGTTTAATCAGTAGTACCTACTGTTAGAAGATGGTATTGCAACCTTTCACTAATACACTAGTAAACTTCTTAGCCTGATTATACAAAATGTAGTTACAGAATTATGAACAAGTCTTTTTAGAGTTGTTGGTATTTCTGTAGCTCTGCCTACCCCACTCTGGAAAAAAGGCGTGATGTCATGTATGTATGAACCTAAACACAAACACAATTTTGCTAAATTAAAGTTATTAAAGGAAAATATATCACAAAACAGTATACCTCATTGGTACAGTCAAGGGCAAAAATATGTATACACTTTAGTACCTTGCCGCTTTAATCGCTGTCACAATTTCATATGACAGCTTAAACATGACGTTAAATAGACAAGGTACTAAAGTGTACCTGAGATACAGGCGGCTAAGGGCCGTCTTAAAAAACTGGGGGGTTACCATGACATTAATAAGCAATCAATTCAGTTTACGGTGAGAGTAAGAGGCAGAACCGTCTAACTGCTATAGATCCGTCCCTTACACTCATCCTAAACTGAATTGCTTAGCCATTTCATGGTAGCCCCTCAGATCTCGACTATAATGTCCGTCAATAATAATAGTTTTCTATCGCTTAAAGTAAACGTTACTTTGACGTATCTTGAGACGGGCATCTCAGTCAAAATTACTTTATTAATACGGCCCTTAAGTGTTTATACCTACTAAAAATCATCTAAGACAGCACCAAATAACATTAGAAAACTAGTTCACACTTACTTATTGTTTTTTGTTTTCGTAGTAACGGCTTCGGAACCTTATACTGAGCATGATACGACGTGGTCTTCCCCAATAGTTTTTTCACGATTTTGCTGCGGATTTATAATAAGAATAGGTAGAAACATTTGCAAATTAAATCGCACAATTGTAGCACAGATTATACACAAATCTCACATCTGACAAATAATATTCAATTTATTATTTCTTACTAACCTCAATCAAACGCTGTCGCGTATTTCTACCATATAACCCACCAACATATTCCTGTCACGTTTACACACATGCACACGGGCTTACATAAGCAATTACGGGGCTGGTTAGTATTCCGGGAATATTCGGGTAGTGGGATTAGTATGCGAGGCGGTAATTAGATGGTGACTGTGTACCGGAGGCAGAGGGAGGGTTAACTTTTTCAAGGCCCGTTCATTGATTTACGTACAAAATGGAACAGTAAATGGAGTTCTTGGTTCTCAATATTTTAATAGGGAATAGGTAATTTGAATAAAACTGGCTTAAGTGACAGGAGACGAAGTACAGTGGAATTCAAAGTGTTTTATTTCTTATACCTATGACTTAAATAACATAACTTAACCTAAAAAAACGTTCTCAATACACTTATTGGACTGTACTGCTGTACTGGGGGGTAATTCTCTCAACACAGCGCTGCGTCGATCTTAAAGATGAAGTTTTATCTGGCAAGTTTAAGAAGTCCCGTCGGAGCGTACAAAACACATTTAAGCGCGTGCCTTCGCAATTAGGCAGCAGGCAGGTGAGTCGAGTTCAGTCTCGTATAAAGCTGCCTAGTGCCTTCTCAATTAGGCAGCAGGCAGGTGAGTCGAGTTCAGTGTTGTATAAAGCTGCCTAGCGCCTTCTCAATTAGGCAGCTTTATACGACGCAACGACGGGACTTCTTATACTTGCCGGATAAAACTTCACCTCTAAGATCGACGCAGCGCTGTGTTGAGAGAATCACCCCCCCAGATCTACTATGATCCTTTGAGTTCCTATGGCCACCTTCCGTCTCCATCATTACGCCAGGCTCTATGGTACCATAATGTTGTATTTTCGCAAAGTTGCATAAGTATTCCAAAATTCACGATAATCCGACAACTAGAAACAGTTTTAAAATGACATTGTTAGTTCGTTAGTTAATGCAAAGCTTGTAAAAACTTTTCAATTTGTGCTTAACAACTCTTGCCATTTTAAATGTGTAGTGTGGCGTTACTTTCCTGTGTTCTTGTTGATAAATAAACGATAAATACTAACAAAAATTAAAGTGCTAGATTCGGTTTCTAAAAAGATTCGATATCGAGTTGACTACCTTAAAGTTACAAATCCTGCTCAACTCCCGTAATACCAAAGAAGGCGGCTAACTGCATAGTAATAGTGTAAGCATTTTGAATTGAATGTGGTTAACAATAGAGTATAGAATGCTTCGACTAAAACATTGCATTTAGCAACCTTCTTACAGAGTGTGTTTTTAACGAGAACAATACATAAGGGAAAATACACGCACCGTGTACTGTTTTCTTATAGTTTTAAGTCTCTAAACTCATCGGGACGTTGATATTAAATGGATTGCAGGATTTCTACCGAACAGGGCCTCTATTCAGGTGCGTTAAAACGATATCGTGTTTGACACGTTTAAGAATTTATGTGACAGTCGCCATTATTGTAAATGACATAAGAGTTATCAAAACGTTGACAATACGGAAACAGGGCCTCTATTCAACTGCGTTATAACGATATCGTGTTTGACACGTTTAAGAATCGTTTATGTCACAGTCGCCATTATTGTAAATGACATAAGAGTTATCAAAACGTTGACAATACGGAAACAGGTCAAAAACGATATCGTTATAACGCAGTTGAATAGAGGCCCTGGTCAAAAACGATATCGTTATAACGCAGTTGAATAGAGGCCGAAATCGTTTTATTGTATCAGGAGTTTATTAAGGTAAAAACTACTTTACGTACTCATAAAACAGCTTAGACTAATACAGAATAGTTCTAAAGTTGACAATAACGTTGACAATACGGAAACACGTCAAATACGATATCGTTATTACCGTGTAGAATCCCGGCAATGGGCGTATATTCTACTGCATATAACGATATCGCACAAATGTCACACAAATTGACCTAGTCCCAAACTAAGCTCTGGGCTTGTACTATGGGTACTAGACAACGATAAACATACTTAGATAGAGAAATAAATACTTAAATACATATAAAACATCCAAGACTCAGGAACAAATACTCGTGCTCATCACACAAATATCTGCCCTTACCGGGATTTGAACCCGGGACCACTGGCTTCGGAGGCAGGGTGACCCAACTAGGCCAACGTGTCGTCAAGCTTCATTTTAAATTTTAATAATGCCTATTTTTCACCCGCTCGGGCGAATAACAGAAAGACGAACAAACACAGAGATTATATTTGAACAACATTACCACCCATTTATTTGGTTCAGGGTTAAAAAGTGTTTTTAACGTAAGATATAATAACTACATATCTGCATGCTTTTATTCTCATCTTAGCTATTAACTCTATGTTCGTGAAACTCGCTGACTCTATGTTAAAAAACCGGCGGTGGCGATTCCGAGAATTTATCAATTCATATACAAACTACACAATATTTTTATACCAAATGGGCAGTTTATAAGTACACATAACATAACACACTGCATACTACACACACACACACACTACACCACTTTATTGTTTAATTCTGCGGTCAGACTGAGAATATGATTTCACATTAAAAGCTCTCGCAACCAACACGAGATTTTTTAATCCAAATGGACCTTTTAAGTACACGTAAGAACTTTATTGTTTTATTATTTGTAAGCTTATGAAATTCATCCAGAATATTCGTCGTTACCAAGCCATTTACAGGCTTCATCCACATTAAAATTCCACGAATGTATACAAAGAACGTCTATGAATTTAATTACAAAGTGCCGAGTGAGGACCATAATCCTTCAACGAACGTAAGTCCACATACGCCTTTAAGACCGCTTATATACAACATTATACTTGTGAGTTGTGACCTCTGGCCTAAATTATACAAACACACACATCTCTATAAAGCGAAAGCACGCGTCACGAAAATTTTGCGTACATAATCGGACCCCGACGCACACTGACACAACCACATAACACATATGCACGCTCACATACGTACCGTGTGTGAACGGGACACATGCACGAGAGGGATGGTGTGAGGGGCGATTGGGTAGGTGTGAGAGGGACAGTTGTTGCAGGACGAGCGATACAACAAATCAATACGCGCGGTGGTGACCGGTAGCCTGTGTCACCCCTCCCCCGACCGCACGCCTCCACCTACATTGTCAAACGGCACAGAGTAACTAAATTTCCACAATGGACCTTTTAAGGCTTGCCTTTGTTAGGCTTAGTTTCTTTATGTCGGATATTGTTGTTACGTGAGCTAATTTATTCACGTAAAGACGTAGGTAGGAAGCAGGTGTAACACAGGGGTGGCAGTTTTGTGGTTTAGGAGCGCTTTTGTAGCTAATATTATGATAACAAAGATCAAAACTAGTCAAACTAAACCAAAGTAAAGATGTAGGTGATGTGATGAATGTGAACTTTCGATCTTTCCAAACTTTTGTGGAATTTGTGTGAGTTAGTAAAGGTAAACGTGCATTTTGCTTTGACTTGAGCACAAAGGCTAAAAACTAACTAAATGTCATCAATGAAAAAGATTTCTTGACAAACAAAATAAAAACAAAGAAAATGAACATTCTAAATCCTTCAATACTCTGTGTCAGAAAATCCGCTTGACCGCGCGTATGGAAAGCGCCGAGCGCCGGCGAGACAACTTGATACTTTGCAAAGAGAGACGCACTCATACTTTAGATACTTTGCATAACGACGCTGACGGGTCGCAAAGTATCAAGACTGTATGTTTATTATATTGACTGCGATATTTTCATAAAGGTTGTTTAAACGCTTTGCATTCTATATTTAAATGGGAGATATAAGTAAAATATTGTAGAGCACAAACGTTAAGTTTTGTAAATAATTTATTTGTTTTTTGGCAAGTGAGGTTTTCCAATTTATTAAGTCACCACGACTTTTAACCGTAATGAAAAAAGTAAAGTTAAGCTTTGAAATCGCAAGTACAAATTAAGGTACGAGTATGTCGCCATGCCGTCTCAAACCGTCATTAACTCCAAACAGACTATTTACTATAGGTACTAAATTTGAATAGAAATAATAACGGCATCGCTTCTTAAAACACCATTTCATTCTAAAACCATTATCTTAAGACTCTAAACTAAACATATTGCAACCCAAGACCAAAAATTCCTAAAGCGTCTCAAAACACCGTCCGAAAAGGGTTTCTAGGTGTAATAAATTACAGGGCTGTTTATAAGGGAGGGGGTGGCGGTTTCGCAGTTTATCGTCCCTCTGTATGAGGGTGAACTACCCTCCGAGGGAGGATTCTGTATGGTCATTGGAGGGCCGAGAAAATGGCGACGCTTTGTGAAAATTTAGAAGCTTTTTGAGTTCTTGTTTTGAATTTTTTGGGCTATGATGTTATGTCACTTTAAGGTTGGTTACGGAATAATTAATTTGTTAGTTTAACTTCGTAATTCGTTAAAGCTGATGACGAAGTTTAAAAGTAATTTTTACGTATGACTTTTTATAAATTGAATTTTATGCAATTATTTACCTAACGGTCAATCAATTGCGCGGCAAACACTGAATTTTTTTCTGTAATGAAAATTTGTATGTCAGCCAGAATCACCTAAACAAATCTGCTTAGTCTGCCTTGTGCTTCAGATGAAATTCATTACAACCTACCCTTCTTACCGAATACGAACGTTTACAAAAAGAGAATAAAACAATAACAACAAAGTAGCACTCCAATTATTTAATGCGTTAGACAAAAAAACTTCAGCGCAACTTTACGAAGCAAAAGTTCCGCGCTCTTTATAACTTTTACGAGGATTACGCCATTCCGTGTTCGTCGAGACCAATGTCAACTCACTTAACCATTCGAACATTCCAAACACAAAATTTAAAATTCAATTTCAAACTCTTTAAGACCACAGACACAAAATCGATACAGCCTGACCAAACTTGCCGTACCTATAGATAAATAAAGGCTTCTATTTTACCCTTATGGCCGGCACGGTCCGCAGCCATCTTGGAATTCCCCCCTCCCGCCCCGCCCACGCTCAATCTTACCCCGAACATGCCCCCTCGATCTAAGGGGCCTTTCAAAGGCCGAAACCCACTAATACTAATGTCCTACGTATGAGCGTGTGTGTGTCGCGTATACAACAAATATGTGCTTTGTTTGTGATTAATTTGCCTTTCATTTAGTTAATGTCTTACGGTAAAGTGAAGCGAGTTATGTTGTCTAATGAATGAGCAAGCGTTTACCCTTGAAAGAAATAACAAAGTTCACTGATTTTTAGGCTACAATTTAAACTAAAGCTGTACCGTGAACAAAGTTCAAGACTACCCTTTCTAAATATGGACTCTTAATAATAAAATTGCGAATGCACGTTTGAAAGGAGACTCGGGCCAATTTGCTAGATGCCATTGTGCGCGGAATATGTCTCGTCTAACGACCGCATCTACAAGTATACGTCTACCCACATGGTCGGTAAATATTTATAATAATTCCGTTATTACGTATTTTATGGCGGAGTTTATGAGTTGCTTTATGACATGTTACGGCGTAAAAGTCGAGATTTACCCGTAAAGGATTCGGCTGTGAATAAGTTAGTAGGTCACGCGATCACAGCTCTGCTAATGTCATCTACGTATAACAACTAAGTAATAGAAATACACCTTTTCTATCCCAGAAAAGGGATA
The DNA here is from genome assembly GCA_949316455.1 of Acleris holmiana. Classification (NCBI taxonomy): domain Eukaryota; kingdom Metazoa; phylum Arthropoda; class Insecta; order Lepidoptera; family Tortricidae; genus Acleris; species Acleris holmiana. Next base: position 12,724,952 of record OX438776.1, on the reverse strand, counting down.
GAAACCCCTACCTGTTAATTAAAACTTAAAATTAAATGAATTTTTCATTTGGCTCGTTTTCTTTGTGGTTTGTGGGAGATGAGTATGTCGTATTTACGTAGATGATGTCTTATACTCGTTTAATAATTTGCTAATACTTTTAAAGTTATACCGCCAAAGTAAAGCTAACTTTCGATACAAGATAAGATCGAAGTGTAAATGTTACCTATTAAAAATACAACGTTTACGTTGTATTGTTTAGTATAGGTAAAATCTTAACCCTACTTATAAGTCCGGATAAAAATGTAAATATATGTACTTACATTTTTGACCTTTGGACAAACTTTTAGGGCCACTCTCACAAATAAGTTTAGTCGTAAATCTAGATTTAATAATGCAACCTCGAAGTTCAAAACGACTACTAAACAAGACGACAATTGCGAAAAATATTCAGGTTTAATTATATGTTAAAAAAGCTAGCTGTACATAAATAAGCAATACTTACCCATCAACTCTAATAAGTCGACCTACTCAAAACTCAATACACCTTATAAATAACCTTTGAAGCTAAGTAATAAAGGACCCTCAAATATCAGGATTAAACGAATGCCGCTATTATGAGTCGGCGCGGCAGTAACGCGGCGCGGCAACCGCCGAGAATCCCATCAGTCACCTCAAAGATGTTTCCAAGATAATTGGCGCGAAGCTCAAACCCGGCCCCGAGGCCCGCGCCGCATTACCAAAATAAAAAATTCACGTCAATTTCCGAAAGAGATTTCCATCAGTGCCGATACGGTGACTAAACTCACACACACACGTAAAATATTCACTCGCCACTCCAATACATCATTCATTCGTCCGCCGAGAACGGCTCGACACCAATCTTCCATTTGGCAAGAAAATCGATACACGTCGTGGCCATATAAGCATTCCGGGGGGGGGGGCAGACGGGGAGTCTTAAGGGGAGTTAAGGTTTAGTCCCGAATATTGAATTTCCCCTGGGACAAACCCGTTTCGCTTTGTCCCTTCGCCCGGGTCGTGTGGGCCGCGATGCCCGGGCTCCCACCTATATCTGCGCAGCTATACGACCTCTGGCTGAGATATATAATATATATGCGTAAGTGTACGTACGTGCGTAAGTGTTGGATAATAATATTGCGAGGCGGCCAGGCATACGTGAGTTTCCCGGGCTATGTGCTTTCTAGCTGTATATACCTGTACATGTACTGAGCGTGTTTGAGTAGGCGTTTTACCCTATATGTGATATACGAGCCTCCCTTTTACGTGAAAGCCTTTGAATTAGCTCTCTTTTTTAATATAACGTACGCACGCTTCTTGTTGGAACAGGTTACTTTGAAAATTAATAGGTTTTCTATGAGCGCGGCGGAGTGATTGGGTCTGGAGAGGTTTCACGGGAAAGACTCGCGGAAGGAAAACAACTAAGCATGGTGGTATAATAAATGTTTTATGGGTAATTTGAGTATGTGAGATTATTCACTAAGGCCTTTATTTATTCTACTTTCATTTAACCCGTACTGCTCAACTACAACTGTTGGTATCCAATCATTTCATAACCAATGTTTCACAAATGATTCATTTCACAAACATATCATTTGACAACCTGCGTTATTTCCCAAAACTGTAAATAATTCTGGATTTATTTCAGGACTATCGTGTAAAACCCTATAGGTTAGGTTAGTTTAGTTTTATATAAGTCCTGAAATATTTGTAGTTACAGAAAAAAAGCGGGTTGGCAAATGAACAGGTTGCGAAACGATGCCTTTGTCAAAAAATTGTCGGCGAAAAGGCAGATAACCACAACTGTTACTGTCAACAAGGGTTGTATTCTACACGTTAAAACCATATTGTTTTTGATATGCAATCGTTTTGCACATCAGTAGTAATTGCGGACATGTTAAAACAATATGATAACATGTCAATATGGTAAACCGAGTAAAATAGGGTACCTACCTGAATTCGAGCTGTCAAAATTAATAATATCATAACGATATCAAAGTAAGATGGACTTAACAATGTGTATTAGAAGCCCAGGTGAGCCGTTAGCCAGTATTAAAAATTGAACTGTAAATTAAAGTGCTCTAAACGATACGCGCGAAAACAAAAGGACTTTAATCCAAAACTGACTGTCTCTTAAAAATAATTCCTAACTCCAACTCATAATATTACAAACGTAAAATCCTTTACAAGGTTAAAGAAGCGCATAATTTCCTAACTACCCCTTTAAAATCCTTTGCCCAATCAAAACCGCTGGAGCGCATAATTCAACAGACAATTAGAATAACTTCACTAGTGTTTCCACCCAGGTTTGTTCCCCCGAGCGATATATTAGGGTCCCTTGGCCCCCATTACAAACCGTCAGACGGTACATTTTATAGTAGTCTCTAACGCTTCCTTAAAGCCCTTAAATTTCCATACGAAATAGACTCAACACGGAGATATTGGCACCAAATGTGTAACATTTAATACAATTCCTAGGTAGCGAGCAGGGCCTCTATTCAGGTGCGTTAAAACGATATCGTGTTTGACACGTTTAAGAATCGTTTATGTCACAGTCGCCATTATTGTTAATGACATAAGAGTTATCAAAACGTTGACAATACGGAAACAGGTCAAAAACGATATCGTTATTGCCGTGTAGAATCCCAGCCCTGTAAATGTTAAATGCCGTATTAAATTATTAATTGTTGTAATGGAACCTTACAGTATATTCCTTTTCCAGGGTATTTACCTTTATAATGAATTTTAAGTCAAGATTCTGGTCAGGAATCAGCACACGTAATGGACTTCAGCCCTGACTGTCAATACTTCACGAGTATGAGTGAACCAGGTTCAACTAGGGACTTAACAACTTAAGGACTGGCAGTAAATATTCACCCTAAAAGAAGAACTCGCATTCTGGACTTTTTGTGGCTCCTGAGACTGAATATTTTCCCAATAATAGTTAATGAGGTTCACTTGACGCTAATGTTATAAAAGCATAATTGGATTTGGTATTTGTTTGTTAATATTCTTTACTTAGAGCAAATCGGTCTATCCGAGCGACCGACGGCTACTGACAGCCGTAGCGAAGCACTGAATTCCATTACGTGAGCTGCTTCCTGACCAGAATCTAGACTTAAAATCTATATCTATACTAATATATAAAGTTGAAGAGTTTGTTTGTTTGCTTGAACGCGCTAATCTCAGGAACTACTGAACCGATTTAGATGAAATTTGGTGTGGAGATAACTAAGGTCCGGGGAAAGGACATAGGATACTTTTTATACCGAAAAATTAAACAATTCCCAGGGAATAGCGATAAACGAGGTATTTGATATGATATAGAAGACACTATCAAATTGTGATTATAGCGGAAAACTAATTCTACGCGTACAAAGTCGCGGGCGTCTTCTAGTTCATTATAAAAGGTAAATACCCTCTCATTGTAATTAAATAGCATAATTATGAATTGAACAAAAAACAGGGCAAGAGCATGTCAGACCATGGAGGGTTCACAAAAAAATATCTCGAAAAACAACAAGTATGAATGAATTTTCTTTTTAAAGTTATTGCTGGCTTAGATGGTTTTTAGTAGGAATATTTTAGTCGCCTGTATCTCAAGATCCAATCAAGTCTACTTAGACGTAATATTTTTTCTTTTCAACTACAGACAGATGGACATGGCGAAACTATAAAAGTTTGACTTCGGGAACCTTATAAATATATTTTGGAATTTTGTACTTACCCTCATCAAAATGGTCTTGTTGCTATTATTTTTAGGAGCGTTTCCGCACTAAAGTTGTGATTTTGGACCGTTATCTTAATGTAATATTCCTCAGATTCTGACCGGATAAATCTTAATACTCGTACCATAACCTTTTCAAATTAAAGTTAAATAATGTCAAACACCAGATTTAAATTCCATTTAAAAAATACTTCTGATAAGCAAAATACTATCATACATTCTCAAATACATTTAATATATACAGTTTTACGATTTCGGACATAACACAAATATCTTATACGTTAAATAATATATGATGACAAGTCCGTGGGTAAGAGACGGGAGAAGCCAATATATAACTACCCCATGCATTGTCCTTACTCATTTGCTTCAGGGTTAGCTGGAAGAGATCCCATTTAGGGATAAGTTCGCCTTTGTACATTAATTTTGTATTATAATTGTAATATTTATATTTTTGTGCAATAAAGAGTTTACATACATACATACATACATACATAACTGCCACAATAAGATAGAGACAAATTCCCGCCGGGTCCCAGCGTGGCTCGCAATATACATGTAATATATTCATACCTGGTGTAGGTACAGTCGGCCTTGTAACTGCCCACTTTTGTATATTGTATCTATGGGTAATTATCTCAACCACATTTTTTGAGCGGCGGACGTGATAATTGGGGTGTAAAGTACATGTATTGGAAAACTATTTATTTTATAAATAATCTCACTCAAAGTACCATATTGAGCCAAAGTTAAAATTATTATTAACTTATTATATTTATCGTAAAAAAATATTTTCAATCCAAAATCAATTTTGGTGTCGTGTCCTGTACTTCCCGCATATACTGATATGTCGTGGTACAAACTTATTAAGCCTCAACTAGACTTATATTTTAGTTATCTGTATTCGTTATTAGTTGAGGTATTTTAAAATGTATCAATTATTGCATTTGCAAGTAAAAGGAAACTGGGAGCAGTGTAAATAAAACTGTCCAAGCGAAATAGTTAATTTTGGTGGTAAATATTGAAATTGATTTTATGATCGAACGAAACGTGACTAAACAAACAAATATAGCGTCAGTTGTTCGTTCAGTTTCACTCCAGCAATAGACGGTGAAAGATTTGTACCATCTTTCTGCGTCTTCCCGCTAAGCATATAAGTATCTAATTTTGGTGGTATGGAATACACTTTATTAATCGTGATAACTTAGATAAGTCATTATTTCGCAAAAAGTTTTGTTGTGTGATAGTTTTTTCAAGTATGTTTATGGTGTCTTTTTAACTGTAACGAGTTAAGTTTTTGTTAAACTAAAACATTTGTTATTAATTTAAAAAAATGTTAAGTTTTATAATTTTGGTGGTACAATTTTGGTGGCATTTGCGAAACACCAAAATTATCAAAATTTCTGGTCTCCACCAAAATTATTTAAACAACAAATAATCATTATTTATTATATTAGAAACTTACGTTTTGGATTTTCAAAAATAACAAGGAAGATTCCCTAACGATTATATTTTAATTAGCCCGATATATGTTATTATTGATCGTGAGTTTTTCTAAGAAAAGTAATTTTGGTGGATAATAACAATTTTGGTGGTACATAATTAGTAAAATCGTTATATCTTAAAAAACACTTAGTATAATAAAGGGCCATTTTAACACTGTTTTTATAATGACTAATGACGTCACTTAAACGTTTAATTGTAAACCCTACTAAGAAAATAAAAAATACCACCAAAATTAGGATAATTTGACGCTTGTTGAAATTCACCCCTTTAAGGCATTTGATAGGTTAATGTATGTAGCAGGTCACCAAACATGATGTTAAATTGTAAGCAGCTACTTAGAAAGTCGACCTTACCTTCATAATTGTACAAGTTTACTAACAGAAGTACGAATACTGGGCTGGAATTCTACTCGGTAATAACGATATTGTCTTTGACGTGTTTCCGTATTGTTGACGTTTTGATAACTCTTATGTCATTTACAATAATGGTGACCAAGTCATAAACGAGTCTAAAACACGTCAAACGCGATATCGTTACAACGCAGTAGAACAGGGGCCTTGGTGAATTTTATTAAAATCTCTCTTTGATGACTTCTTGCCCCTCCCTTTGAAGGGATTAAAACCATCTTCTTTGAATACGTGAAGTGTAAAAATAATTAACAATAGGTAGTTGTAATCCTAGCTTTTTCGTGCTATAAAAGTACATCTTTTTGAGGCTATAATTTACTTTTAAGGATTTTCTTTAAGTTTTTTCTAGTAAGTACGGATAGTTTTAGTTACCTACTTCAGAGCCCGTAGCATGGACGCCTTTACCGATGTGCATAAACGTGGATAACACATCTGTCACTTTCTGACCAGTATGTCAGTGTGAGAGTGACAGATGTGCTATCCACGTTTAGCCACATCGATAAATGCGACCGGGCCCAGGTTAAAATTAGACACATTTCGTATGTGGAAATAATCAAAACCATCCGTCTTCTTAATATTAAGAAAAGCATAAGACAACAATAGAAGAACTCTTTCCTCTTTCAGTGCTCCCGATACACGACACTATCGGCGTGTCAATAGCGTATCGAGATTACAGCGGAGCCCATATGTCTGCGCGACAAAGGTGCCTGATTGCTAGCAGGGACTAGGGAGGGATTAGTTAAAGTATTTCACCGATTCCAATTAATATTTATTGTGAACACCCTTTGCTATGATTTAAAGTAATGAGACATTTGCACTTTACAGGATCCCGAAGGTCGCGGGCAGCAAAGAAGACGATCGTTGAGACCATAACTGGACAATCTATGTTGTACCTTATACTAAGTAACCACGACTTATGTATGACAATACTTGGTTATAATAGGTACTAGTTTTATTTTATAACTGTTACTATATCATGTTATTTTCCGACAAATGGCAAGACCAACCAAAATGTTCCACCATGTAACTAGCTTTACTTATTTTCTCAAATAAATACGTTGACTTTGATTTTGACTTTAACTTAGGCTAATACTGATTAAAGAACAAGATACACGGTTGTATGATTACTTATGATAACAATCCTACATTCATATTCAAACATACGTTGTAACAATCGATGTTGTATACCGGCTGCTTAATTAGAATTTAACTATCTTAGGCCGCATTTCCTCCTGCAAGATAACTTATGCGAGAAATTTCCTACATTCTCGCTGACAGTGGCTAGTCGTAGTGTCTTGCAAGTGAGGTGCAAGCCACTATCAGTTTATTTGCAGGTGAAGACTTTAAATGAGGCGTTACAAACTTAATTATACATTTACGCTACATGACTTTTTATCGCTTTAGTAGTCAAAGTAAAGCTTCCCACAAAGTTTTTATCCCGAAAGTTCGGACGTATTAAATATCGCTGACAATTACTAATATGCGTTTATTCCATAAGTTACAGCACAATTCGAATTTCACCGAGAATCAATAACTTACCGTAATAGCCGACTTTGATCGGCAACCCTATCGGAATTGTTAGAACATCGGTCGTGCATCACGTGCCCTGAAAAACTCCTTTGATGCTCGCTTGTTACCAGCCAGCTTCAACTAGCATTCTCCCTGATAAAATACCTCTCTAGCTCCTCCAAGCGAATACAACTCTTATGCTATTGAAAGTAAGGATGCAATCGTTAGTTACTGAAGAGGTTTAATTTCTTTTTAATTTTAAATACGCTTTCAACATCTAAAGGCGTTTTGTTGTAGACAAATGAATATGTGCATGGCGTTTTACTTTTTAGTGTCATGCAAAATTACTTAATTGTAATGACAACGATTTTAGAAAATAGGTTAACTGATTTCATTACATTTATGGATTGATGTAAACTTATTTAGGTACTCCAACATATTTGGAGAGAAAATTACATCTTTAGAAGTAATTTTAAGTACAAAAATCCAATTTGTATCTTCACTTAAACAACAAACATCCAACTCCCCCGTCAGCATCAAATCTATTTTCTCATTTCGCGAAAAAAACCGACGATACCGATCTCCTGTGATATCTGAACCATAATGTATGACGCTCCATGATTACCATTTCGCGAATGTTACGCTCCGTCGCACTTTTTGATGCCACTAGTGCCACAAAGTAAAAAGAAATAAATTGCGCCATTTTTTGCCTTGGGCAGAGATAACAGGTTGTTCAGTCTGGGATGAGTTGAAAAACTTGAATACGTTGAACTAGGTTCGTTTGAAGTAAACAATGTCTATGGTAAGTAATAATAAAAGTTGGCATGGCTTAAAAAGTTATAATTATTACCGATGTATAAGTATCTCGCGTAATTAAGGTACCCCGTGCCTTTCGAAATTCATTGCAATTTTTTAATCATTTTATGACGGTTTCATACTGGCCTTAAACTCCACACCTATTAAGAGTGCGCCGAGGCAACGATACGTAATTACGAAAAAAATGCGTTCGTTTGATCGCCTGCTGCATTGTTTTTACTGAAGCTTTAGTTATGCAATTCATATGTAAGATATTTAAGGAATCACTCTATTTATCATATACTTTAGAAACACGATTACTTGTACTTCCCTCGATAGAAAACACATCCAAAGATACCTCTACATAACAAAATAAACACTTAGTACGGCGTAATTACTTCACGGAAGATCATCAGTTTTGGATTTACAACAAAACTACACGTCTTCTATATATTCTATACTTTAGATTTGAAAATGTGTTTTTATTTTACTAATATGAAGGAAATACCTAAATTCGCACGCGTTTCGTCCATTTTAGCCAGAGCCGTCACGTTTCCCCCATGTCCGCATTAGTCCTGCTTCGGCCGTCGGACGTGGAGGCTGTGTCGCTTGGTGGTTGGTTGCGTTTATCGCGATTTTTGTGATTATTCACTTTATTTTAAATGGGGAACAAACACAACCAAGAAAGGAAGAGAAGGGGTTGGCAAAAGCACAATGCTAAACGCTTGCGTGAAGTTATGAAGTTAGTTAAAATCGTAAACCTACTGATAGTGGAGTAGTTCTAAGAAACCTGATTTGACAGTTGTCAAAATGCCACGCTAAGGGAGGAGAAAATAAATCGGTAGCAACATAGACTGATTTTCGAGATGTATCGATTTGTATTACTAAGACTTTGTAATCGTTTAGTTGTAGTCTTGATGTTTTGGGCCAAAATTGGTTTATTTACACAAGTAATTTTCAACAACACGCGAAGTTCTTTCAATTAGTAGGTAGGTATATAAAAAATACACTTCTATGGTGAATATTTACCAAGATATAAAAGTAGTTTAGCTAAAAAAACACATTTACAGGCAAAACAAGCTTCTTAGAACGACCCGAGGTTTTTTTTACTATAATTAATTATATAATATTGTTACTTCTGGGATGGTTTCAATATTTCTAGAGCAAGACATCTCCAGAAATCTGAATACAAAGAGAATACTCCGTAAGAATACTCAGTACCTAACAACTATATTTCAACAAATGAGTAAAATTGCAAAATTATTCATATTTTTTTATTTATAGGGTTAATGTTCCAGTTGTTGGCACTTCGCTACAAAGCGAAGAGTTAGGTACCTAATGAACCGGTGAGGTATGCGTAAAAATAGTAAGAGGTGTATAGGAAAACATTTTAATAAATTTAGTATGAATTTTCACATTATCTTTATATTTTTTCAATTTACAGAGTAAATGAATTGGTTGACATCGATTATAAAATTTACCACACAATGGAATTGTAAGTCCCAAATACGAATTATTTTTATAGAATGAGGATTACAAAATTTCATCCAAAAACTAATTCTGTTAATTAATAAATTATAGTTAAATCAAAACGTTCTGTTTTATTACAGGATGCCAATGGACCAAATTTTTTGTCTTTCAGTGGATGGAGAAATAGACAATGACATTGCTTACTCACACAGACAAAATAATGCCGTGAAGTAAAATCCGATATTGATTATTGTTGTTACTTATGTCCTAATATTTTTTTCTAAAGATACCTGCGTACATTATTCATTACATTATATACATACAAACATTAAGTAGGAACTTCTAAATATGTGATTGATACAGCAGCTTTAAGTTTTTAGTTTTTTAAAACATCAATTTAATTTTATACTTTATAGTGATCAGAATCAGACATTGAAGTTTTTGCGGAAATAATCATGGATAAACATTCGTACAAACTAAGATCCTTTTTTTTAAAGACGGTTATAATACCAAAACCTTCTCCTATGTGAAACAAATACTTTTCTGAAAACCGCATTAAAAACGGTTCAGCCAAACGTGAGATAATCGCGGACAAACATACATACATACATACAGGTCAAACTGAGAACTTCCTTTTCTTTGAAGTCAGTTAAAAATAATATCTTGAAGAAAGGGTCCATGACTGGGATTTTTGCCCTACTCAGCCGTTCTTATTACTTTACATTAGGTATTGAGTTCACTTTATTTTGTGCTTAGAATATTGTCAATAAAGGTAATTAGGTTTTATTTCATTTCAATATACAGTCACATTAAATCACGGGGTTGTTGAGCCACCATAGAACTCTGTCCTAATGAGTAATGACAGCGTCAAGTCACGCAAAAGAAATTATTTACGTCAAAATTTACCGTCAACTTTCTATGAAAGGGTTCTCCCGGTAACCTTCGGAGAGGGAAGATGGCCGATTGGAAGATGTACGGCTTTTACTTATGATTTATTCTCTTTAGCCGAACAATTTGCCCAATAAATATTATAAATAACTTAACACTAGCTAAATACACCATAGATGTACAAACGACATTAATTAAAAATTATCTATCTATCTGTGAGTGGGTTCTAGAGTGGCTCAACAATCTCGTGATGTGACTGTACCTCAACAATACAAGTAATTCAATCCTACCTTACCTACCGACAGTAAACAACAAATTTAAAAAAAAATGTAGACTGAAAAAAGTTTTTAACTTCTTATAGTCAATATTTGAATAAAAGTATTCGGAATCGATTATGTTTTTTTATTTTGTAAACATTGGTAGCAACCTCCGCGCCTAGTGGACCGGCGCACGGCTCGTCAGGCGCGGCGCGCGGCCGGCGCATGGCTCCAGCTCGCTCCTTGCTGGTGTGCTATACGCACACATACACAGAGTGCATAAAATACCTAAAGTTAATGAACGCAAAAAGCTCGGTGCCCCCTTAAAACTAAACTTTGTTCTCAGGGCAAATGTCATTCGAAATTCAAATTTGAATAGCCATGCATCGAATTTAATCCCTTTGTTTTATGGTCACAATCGCTAAAACAAAGGCTGTTAAAGTCACATGCAGAGTTTTAGACAAAACTTGCCCTTTGTGCTAACCCTTTGTGCTATGCACGAGCCTCCATTGTTCCCTGGGCGAGAATTAATCTTTATTTCTTTGATGATGTTTGGATAATGGTCGCGCCTGACAGCGAACTGATGGATTTCGAGTTGGTGACTTGTTCGAAATTCGTATTCATGCGTTCCGTTAAAAGCGGTCGCTTTTTGAATACGGAACTCTATTTATGCCCGCGCGATTCAATTTACGTTATTGTTCTATTTATTTTGGTATCATAAGCATTGTAAAACCATAGTCGAATAAATTATCGTAGTTGATTAATAATATGCTATACACCGTCATCACTTTAAATGTACTTAATAAAAACACTCGTGTTTCCCCTAGAAAAGAAAACTGTAGTAAAAAAGACCTAACAATTATAGGTAATATTAAAAATATGTGTAAGCAAAACGAACACTGAACGGTTTACTCACATAATTATAGTCACGTAACGGTCAACCGATGTTATGGTTTTAAACCGTAAACTTTCCAAGATTTTGAAAAGGCCATATTGTAGAACCAATACGTTAGGTTAGGTTTGTTTTATACCAATCCATCCCCATCGCGTTAGATTTCGAAATTATCCTGGTAATTCTAAATTATAAATTAGCTATGAAGAATGTAATAAATAGATACTAGTAAATATCTCTAAACCATTTTTAGGGTTCCGTAGCCAAATGGCAAAAAACGGAACCCTTATAGATTCGTCATGTCTGTCCGTCTGTCCGTCCGTATGTCACAGCCACTTTATTCCGTAACTATAAGAGCTATACTGTGGAAACTTGGTAAGTAGATGTATTCGGTGAACCGCATTAAGATTTTCATACAAAAATAGAAAAAAAACAATAAATTTTTGGGGTTCCCCATACTTAGAACTGAAACTCAAAAATTTTTTTTTCATCAAACTCATACGTGTGGGGTATCTATGGATAGGTATTCAAAAATGATATTGAGGTTTCTATTATAATTTTTTTCTAAACTGAATAGTTTGCGCGAGAGACGCTTCCAAAGTGGAAAAATGTGTGTCCCCCCCCCCGTAACTTCTAAAATAAGGGAATGATAAATGTAAAAATAATATATGATGTACATTACCATGCAAACTTCCACCGAAAATTGGTTTGAACGAGATCTAGTAAGTAGTTTTTTTTTAATACGTCATAAAAACATTGATCAAAGCTACAACGAACTTTTATATTATGTTACTTGCTGCTACGGAACCCTTCATGGGCGAGTCCGACTCGCACTTGGCCGCTTTTTCTACTAACATATTTTCTCGAATCCAAAACAGCTAATTCAAACTCTATCAACTTAGTTCTCAACATCTACTCCAAATTGGAAACATTAATTTCCCGCAGACCAATTTATCGCTTCTAATTCAACCCTTAACAAGATGTTGTCCGTAAACCTCACATATATACCACGCTATATATTCGGTTAAGCCTTTCTAAAGTAGCTCCACACACGGAAAGCGCACACATACATAGCGAAGCCGCAAGGCACGTAACATAAGGAGCTTTGAAATTAATTTAGCTCGGAACTAGCTGGCAAATGGATAGACGTGAGGGAGTCTCCCGAGGGGAGGAGGGGGGGAAATTCGGCGCTTAGAGTGAGGCCGGTCGCGCTTAGCAGTAATTGTGTTCTCGTGTGTTGGCGTCGGGTTACTCGGGTTTACGTGGCTTGGGTTTTTATTGGGTTAATTAATATTTGGGCCGTTGCTTGGATTTGATTTTAAAAGACAAATGTTTGTACACGAAATATTGTAATTTTTCTACATCACTGTTGTCTTTCCTTCCTCTTTTTTATAACGTAAAATCAAATCAAACAAAAAGACCGATCTATCACAATACTGCCTGAATCATAGCCAATATTATGTCCTCACTTGTATAACTATTAAAGGTATTCAAAGAAATGAAAAATAGATCTGTCTCTTATTTATCTCCACATTACATTTTCACGACACTGCGATATCCATTAACATACATAAGAGCTTTATCATAAATTATTTACATATAATTCAATCACTATTGACACCAACCCTACTAAAACTCAGAGCGTGTAATATGAAGATATATAATATATGCAATGTTAATATCCTGCTCGCGAACGCTAAAGGCTCTACAATATCCGCCGTGTCCCTTACAGAACCTGTCATGAGATGTAACATATTATGTATGTAGAACAAGATTTACTTACGGGTTGGTTGAATCTTGGTTATTATCGTGTGTTGATGGTTTTAGCTTTTGCTTTTACTTTAATACTTGATATACGTAAAAAACTAGTTTAATTGTGTTATTTGCGTGAAATGATCTTATTATTTTATATATATTATTCAAAGTCGCAATGTGTCAATTAGCTAAGTCCAATGATCAATTTAGACGTGCGAAAATAATAATTGAATTACTTAATCGATTAGTTTTTTAACGAAATCTTATCAGTTTTAGGCTTTTCCTTACTATACATTTGATTGAAGCATAATTGCTACACTGAACTTCTGAATAATGTTTTATGAACGAACGTTGATGATGACTGCGAAAGTGCTGGATTCTGCACTCACGACGAAAACAAAGCTACCCTCAACTTAACCTTTTGCACAGATTCAGATTGAGGATGTTCAAAGAAAAAAACAGTGAATAAGGCACCCATTCATTTCTGCTTCTTCCCGCTTAGGGATATAATTTCCGGTCTCATCCTTCTAACCGGCCCATCACTATCACATTGCATTATCCCCTGTCCGGTTACCGGATGATCCGTCTGCCATATCCGACCCGTTTTCTCCGCTACCCCGTAAAAGTGTTATGTGGCGTCACTACGTCGTTAAAGGCTGCAAAGAAGCTTTAATGTTGGCCACAAAAGCTGGTTTAGGCTGCGTTTTAAAGTGGATCTGTGAGTGAAGAAAAAATGAACTTATAGGATTACTTCATTTCCCTCATCTCTCATAGAAAATGTTAACTATTAATACATTTTTAATTCGATCAACGCTCAGCTTCGTCGCACTATTGCGATGGAAACGCTCTCTTTTTTATGAGCATGAACTTAACAATGTTCTAAGTTTGTACTAGTGTTTTTTAGTGCTACTAAATTCATATTTTTGGACAGTAGAAGGCGATCGAGCACACAGGCCACATGATAGTAATGAGGATCTGTGAACCATAGAATTCTCAAGACAACAACCTTAAGACTTCATCCTTCATAAGATGGAATGCCTTTATGCTAGTAATTTCACCGGTTGTCTTATCCCCGCACCAGAACACAACAATGCGAACACTGTTATTGCTTGGCGATAGGTTAATGGATAAAATGGAGGTAGCGATCCGGACGGACCCTGCAGAGGTCCATCACTAAAAACTTGGTATTTCAAGTTAAGGTCAAGACCCACGATTTTACCATTGACACTCCATTTTTTAGCATACGTTTTTACTTAAACTACTGTTCATTACTTACTTAAATGTTAATTTACTTAGCGACGCGAGTTGCGCAGTACTCGACCTTATTCAGCACTATCTCTTAACAAATTCCTCGCAACCTCGCATTTACTTTATACCCTTGCACGGAACCCAATGCGGCTAGCACAGGATGCATTTAATTTGGAAATTAGGATTTTTGACAACCTGGCCGTCATGTAACTTTTTTACGGTTAATTAGTGTAAAAAATCAGAATTATATTTTTTTACTTCTTGGCCAAATTGTGCAAAATGTGGTTAAAGAATTATAAACCAGCGTTTTTGTTGTATTTCTGTAGCTCTGCCTACCTCACTCTGGGGATGAAGACGAGATTTTATGTATATATGTATGTATCTATTACTTTTAAGTCTGATTATTGCACTGCTTTTTTAACCATCAATACACCACCTTGTCTAATTATAATAATATTTGTTCTAAATGTAGTGTTACGCATAATCTTATTGCATTTATTTTTAATAAAAATAATTACATATATTCTTACCTAATTCGTAAATATAATTACATATATTCTTATATAAGGATTGTTTAACATCCAGTTTTTTGAACTCACATTAGCACTAATGCCCTATTAGAACACCTGCCACTTTCTCATTCGACAAGGAGTATAAAGGCAGTATAAATATCCATAGATGACATTTAAAAAAAAAGTTTATTAGGGCAGTTGCACAAGACAGCGGCAACGAAGTATTGGCAGTCGTCATGCTAGCACCACTAGGGGTCTAGCTAAGTTTACGATTTGGCTATTTCTATGCGGAGAGGATATAAGGACCATCGCATACAAACTTATTCGTGTAACTTATATTGTTTTGTTTCAGTTGATTTAAGGGCAGTTCTGGAATCGTGAGGTTGTGTGTTCATATAAATGTTAATGAATAAATTGTGTTATGTTGTGTAATACATACATACATACATAACATCACGCCTTCATTCCCAGAGTGGGGTAGGCAGAGCTACAGAAATGCAAACCAGTCTAAAAAGACTTGTTGGTAATTATGTCGTGTAATAATACTAATAATAAAATGTTTTAACAATTAGAGTGTGAGTGTGTAACTACTAGTGCATCCACGAAAAATTGTTTCTTGTCGAACAGCGTCTTTTTAAATTCTAACCCCCTTATTTATAAACGTGAAATAACCGTGGGGTACCTTATGCCATGCTCTGTTTCTTTCTGTCAGATGCAAATGTCACAATTACAGATATGTACAAAACATAGCATAAGCTACCCCATGGTTATTTCACGTCTATAACATGTTTCATAGAAGTGGCGTGCAAACGTGTAAAAACACCATGTTGGTTTTGCTTCAACAAGGTTAATTTAACGTTCCTTAATTAATTTTCACACACTTTTTTAGGGTTCCGTAGTCAAACTAGAAACCCATATAGTTTCGCCATGTCAGTCCCTCCATGTCAGTACATAGAAAATTAGTTATTACTTGTTGATTTTTATGTTTGTAACACTTAACGGCTTCGGAACCCTACACTAAGCATGGTCCGACATGCTCTTGCCCGTTATTTTTGTTAATTGGACCTCGTGTGTAGCAATCCTGCGCGTACGCCGGCCAGAGTTTGCCCGTAAACTGGTTTACGACGAAATGACAATGTACGAGTTATTACAAGAAATACGGAAGGTGGCGTCAACAAATGGAGGAAATTGAATAGTTATGGCCTTAAAGGTGGAGTTGTTTAGAAGAAACACACTAAAACCTACTTTGTTGGGTGAGTTTATCATTTTATTTCACAGCTTCATAATTTTAACTTAGTAGTCTTACACTGTAAAAAGAGGAATAGCCATCTTATTCATGTCAGAAAGTTGATAAGGCATATTTACAACTAACTAAAGTAGGATTACTGATGTTTATGAATGGGGTATCTATTATTTTATCGAAACACCTTTCAACGAAAAGCATTTCTCGCCGCATATTGTTGTTTTTAGGTAGGTCATAATAATGTTTAATATATCCTGAAATCGTCATGGTTTCAACAGAAAATAGCTTTCGATGAAATGAAATTCGATGAAGTGTAATTCGATAAAATGATGGGTTACCTTATCGAGTTATGAATGACGTGGTAAGGATATTCCTTACAAATAACAGCCATTGGCCGCCATTCACTACCATGCTCTCTCATCCTCACCTCAAGGCTACATGCTTAAAGATTTTCGATAACTGTCTAAATGTATGGAATCCTATTTATACATTTTGATATCGACAACATTCGCCAAATGGGCCACTATGATTATCTTGAACAAATGGCCTTTTAATTCTTGGATGAATTGGACCGGTCGGCCTAAGATGTCCCATCAGAGATATTTAAACATTTTAGTGTTTTGTAGTTCGTTAAAATGTGTCATTATTACCCGACTTCAAAAAAGGAAGAGGATATCAATTCGACTGTATGTTCTTTTTGGGTGTTTTGTTACGCGATTACTGCGTCAATTGAGGATAAATTTTGAAACTTCTTATTCCCGAGGTCCTATTGCCACCAAGTTGGTATCTGATGAGGGGTTCCGTGAGGAGTTGAGATAACTCCTCAAATACTATAGGAAGGAATACGTGGACGACACAACAGTATTATTATGATGATCACTAAAAGGCATGAAATAAAATAAATGTTATTTAAAACTAAAAACCGTCTTCAAAAAGCAGGTAATAACTTTTTTTTAATGATAGGTAATAGGTCAGTCTAACTGAAGTCGGCGTCTCACTATATTTTATCTTAAAGCTGAATTCAGTCACCTTATCACCTATCATTTTAAAAGAAATTATTATTTGCTTTTTGAAGAATTTTATTCTTTCGTGTATCGTCAACGCAGTTAACAAAAAATTTAAGGCAATAATATATTATTCCGTGAGGTTAGTTGTTTCGTTTTTTTTTTTTCATAACTACTATTTTACCTAACGGAAGCGCGAACATCACACGAACCAGCCCGTTTTTTACTTGCGTTTCTATTTTCATCGGAACAACTTACCCCCGGCACTTTCAGCCCGTTCTCCCCTATATTTTAGAAACATGAAGAGATCTCTTCTTCTCTACTAGGTACTAAGCATTCAATATCTTTTAAAGAAACTAATATTTGTCTATTCTCCGTACAAATCTTCTAGAAATACTCATAGTGACCCTTAATCTCACTAAAGTCCTAGCCTAATCCTCAAAAAACTAGACAGTTGTATTTCCACAGCTATTCCTTTACAATGATGTTCGTTCACACATCACTCTAAAAGAGCCTATCTCCCACGCATTTCAGAGGAACTTACTTCATTCAAGAGTTACATTCATAGTTCACGTATGACATCTAAAAGATCCTATATCCGCATGAATTATAGAGGGCTTACGTTCTTTACAAAGTATCGTCAGTCTCCGAGCTCTGTCTTGAGATAGCGAGCTACACTTATCTAAGGAACTCTTATTAAATCCTCCTCAACTAATCCTTTACGAGATGTACGGTTAGCAGATAAAGTGGGCTACGGGTTGACGTTCAACGTTAAATATTTAAGTGTATAAGTTGGGAATGAGTGCCCAAAATGCTTTCAAGCATTAGAATGTATTCACATTCCTAAATCCATAGTATAGTGGACATGAATACAATGTCAACGACTGGTTGGGTTAGTTCGAAGTTTCATCAACTCCATATCTTTCTATAGGACTAGTCACTGAAATAATGAAAGTGAAGTAAACATTTAGTACTTCGTAGTAACCATCTAATGAGTCTAGATTAGTGACATTCTACAAACGCTAACAAGAAATAATTTCTAATATTTGGAATTAGATAGACGACTGACACAACCATACGAAAGCTAACGCAAATCCTATCTATTTTCTTTAATCTCAGTAGTTGTCAACATTCTCATAACACAGGTGTTCTCTTAAAACGGCTACAAACGGGCGAACGGGCGATCGAGTGAGCGAAGCCGAACGAGCGGGCATACACGACGGGTAAAGCGGGTAAGGTGAGAATGCATGTCATTGTCTACTCACTGACGGGACAGCTTCAATTCGCCGGTTAATAATTATTGATCCTTTGAGCTCAAGACTTAGTAGTAGGTATATGAGAATTACTACCAGAGAACCTACGGCGTAAGACCTATATAAGGGACAAATCCATTCTTGACGATATAGACCTAACCATACGGGGATCCATCTATCTGTACCAATATAACAGAGAACCGTAGGAGGTTACGAAAACCACTGCTTTTGGTAGTTATGACTCTGTGTCTGTAAGAATAGATGAATTAAGAATATAATCCTAAACTAAAGGTTAGCTGCGATTTCTCACCCGTAGGATTAGTTTCCTACTACATTCAACCCATTTGGGAAGAACTAGGAAGAGTTGCGAAGAGTACATTAAGTAGTTGTGCACCCCAAATTACTCCAAAAATTGATGTATATGAACCCAGTCCAGAGTTGTTTTATTTTGTTCATAATGTAACATAATATTACTCAACATTATATTACATTAATGCTTCTTCACATAATAAGATTTATTTTAAAGAAACTAAATTAACACAGCGCGCTCTACACAATGGAAATTTAAATTAATTAATTAATGTTAAAATATCATAGTTTCAGTATAATTGTGCAAGGCAATGGGCTCCTTTTAAATAGGTTCTGGTGCCAACCTGCTAGTATGATTGCCCTTTTACCTTATAACATTAGATTCATAAAATCTGATTTCTGATTAGATCCTCGCAAAAACCTACCAATTGTAACTGTCTGCGCTGCCGACCGTGCCCGTAATTAGTGAGACCGTACATAGCCCGCCGTATACACATAATGTAATTATGTACGTACATACGCTCTAAAATACTCGAGGAACAATTTGGAACTAGATGCGAACTGGAAACCGCAGCAGACGTCGGCCATCTTGGGCTTGGCGTTGCCATGGCAACCGGCCACGAATTGTCTGTTCACTACCTGGTACGTAAATAACTGGGTTGTTTACAAGTGTAGGTAACTACGTACGAATAAGTATCATGAAGTTCAGAGTAAAGTTTGACGAAAAAGTTGATAGGTTTTCTCAAACAAGGTTTTTTCACCTAGATATTGGCGGAGGACTGGCATCGGGACTAAGAGAAAGCAATAAGACACCAAAGACCAAAAAGCAACAAAAAACGCATTAACAAAAATGCCCTATACTTTTAGACTATTAAGGTAAATCTATAGGAAAGCAATGACCGCTGCTTATGAACACTCACCCGCAACAGTCCAGCAATACCATTTCACTGAGCTGGTTTCTCAAAACTTTTACACACAGTAAAAAAAACTCTAAAATGCACAGTGATTATTAATCCCTTGGGAATAAAAAACAGTCGTTTTAAAGAAGTACTTACGGTGAAGGAACCTAGCTGCATTCAACATTCATTCATGATGTCAGATTTGAATTAGTTGTGTGGTTTCATGTAACAAATGTTGTCATATTACAATCATATACCTTAACCAAAAGTGCTACGGTGGCTCATATCCCACATTAACAGATAAGTATTCAAGTACTTAAGAATCCTACGTATTATTTAAATTGACTGCAAAAATGGCATATCGTTGAAATGAAACTCATTCATTCAGGATTTAAGAGGCCGCATGCCCGTGCGTTTGTCGTCGTAACAATTCGGTGTATTCCAATAAAGGCGAACCATTAGCGGGCGGCGGGCGATCGTGGATATGAGTACACTACCCGCACGGAGGGACGCTTGCTGCTACGGAGTAGGAACCGTTATTTTGCAAGCTTGGATCTGTAGATTCTGCGTCTATAAGTTAAAACTTCTTCAAAGCTTTTTTCGCCTGGTACTGAGTAGACGTTATTAACACAAAAGTAACCGTTTCTACTTGGTTGGTACTTGTTGGTGGGTTTGTAAGTATTTAAGACTAGTATACTTATAACGATGACAATCGAAAGGTTATGCATTGCCTTTTCCTTCACAAATATGAGGACACCAAAGACAATTTACAAAATACGCAACATGGCTGCATCTTACCACGTGCTTTAGTTGCACTACGTATCTTTAAGCTTTGTGCCTTAACATCCATATCCAACATTGGTTGTGGTAAATACTATTTATGGCCTTAATTCAATAATAAAGAAATAAAAAAACCGCTACTATTCGTCACCCTTGCACCAACTTAGCTCCTAAACCAAGGCTTCAAGCATCGGGACTTACTTTTATTTCACTTTTTCTTTAACCGCGCATAAAGTTCTTCAACAAATGCATTATCTTACTGCCTAAAGTATCGTAATAAATGTAGGTATTAGATATTTCCTAGTCCCACAAATTAATCCTAAGCAGTCGCCATACAATAGCGTCGAGAGGGGCAGACAGACATAGTTGTAGAGCACTCTTCATTTCGAATGCCTGTCCACGCGCCCCCGCGCACGCTGTCGGCTGCAGCGGAGAAGGCAAACTAAACTTAAATTGGGAAACGGAATCTAATTTAGGCACTTAGTTGTTTGTGAATGGAATGTATCAACGGGTTCTGTGAAGATACATGCGATGTTGATTTTCTATTAAGAAGGATGGGTGTAACTTCAGAGATGTGTTGAAGCAAACTCATCGTCGGATTACTTAATGTTGAAACTATTCGGATAATTCCTGATTGTATTACATGGTAATAACGATAAAAATTCACCGTGCATACAAAATGGGTATTAATGATATCTTACAAGTATGAAAAACCATATTAAATACTTCAATAAATAGTAACTTTAACAATACATTTTCGAATGACCTCCTTGCTTAGTTAACGGTAATGACTTTTTTGTTTTCCTCCTCATATAACCTTAATCTAAAAAGCATATTCTCAGCCGGTTAAGTTATGGCAACGGACAGAAGTGAAATTTTCACCTGAGGACCGCACACATGGACCGTCCACCTTCCAGGTAGAGTCACAATTATCATCGTCTAATAAAAAAACAGCCGCATCCACTCTCTTCTTTCCATTCTCGCATGCCCTTAGCTCCTTTGTAAGTGATGGAAGGACGTGTGATGCGTCCCCTCCATTGTGGTTCCTCAGCCCTCCAGCTCGCAATTACGGAAACACCTGAGTTGGTGAAATGGACTAGAAGTTGTGCGTAATGGCGGTGGGAGGCGGATTCTGCAATGTTTGCTGAAATCCTGTCTGACAATAGACGTCTAATGATTGTAGATATTTTATGCAAATTGCTAGACAAGTCTTGTTGATTGGGATCGAGTAAAATTATCGTTTTGTCTAATTGAATAGCTTATATCGTGGTTTCCTCTTATCAACGAATACATAGGTTTGAGAAAAGAAACATCACATATAGTGTCTGTCAACTTAATATGTAATACCCGCTGGAACATGCGTTATTTTTGGGAAAAATGTAGTGGTACCTACTTGGGACGACATTTCGTCGCTTAAACATAATGTATAATGGTGTATAATGCTGTAATTATTTACAACTATTATCACAAGCACATCTCAGTGTTAAACCCCTGATCAGTTATACGGATAACTTCTCATATGAAATAAGGTTATCAAATGATTTTATATTTGTACTTTGACCTTTCCATAAAAAATGTGATGCTCATTTTCTTCCATTTCATCTTTTTCCACAAAGCATCTACAATTCTGTATTAAATAATAATATCATCAATATAGTGGTAGGTGCATTATATAATAACAATAACCCTTGGCATTTTGTACCTACAAAACTTATGTTCATTTCTCCCTTCAAATCAAACTAAACGAATCTCTCAGAAGCATTTCTAATACATCGTATCCTAATTACGATATACGCTGTTCAAAAAGCAATCACATCTAAGAGAGATCAACTATCCGTCGCAAGAGATTGAATCGCGAATCCACGTAATATATCAAAGGTAATCCGTTTAAGTTTAAAGGTATATATCATGCGAGGGTATAGCCCCCTCGCTGTTTGGTCGTCTAAGCAGGGAGGTACACGTGCTTAGGGGGTTGGTGCTGGTGAGGAGAAGTTGCTATTTGGTGGTAATTCCTAAGATGCCAGATACAAGAATACGGTTACGTTGTGTGGTAGGAAATTTAGGTTTTGGGTAATCATGATAGGTAATTACTTAATTTGATCTTATTTTATCTGTTTCTTTTCTGCTGATGGGCAGAACCCAGATCCAGAGAGACTTCTGAATATAGTTTTAACTGAGAGGTTTTACCGCCTCCTCCTTCTCCTGTCTTCTTTTCTCGTTAGTTGGTAATCAGGTATGGTATACTATAGCTACTCGTAATCATTTTCCTGGGAAATCCATAAATACTAAACTTACACTTTAGCAATGACTTCAGATTGAAATGTTATGACAACTACTTCTGCATATATGCAGAAGTAGTTGTCATAACATTCCAATCAACATTTCAACATTTCAAGGATATATCCTTTTTTCGAATTTTAATACCAATCTATGAGTTTAACGTTCAAGCAAGTCTTTTAATTCTCTAGTTACTACCGCAAAGGGGACTTAATCTTAACAATCATATCACGAACTTTCCACACAGACTTAAACAATACAATACAAAACAAACTCTGAATACCACAACAACAAAAACATGGAAAAGTACAATCCAAAAAATAAGGAGGAAAAAGGTGGCCTTGCTTTTGAATAGCAATCTTATAGACTTCCTTCCTTGTGTTTCTAATTATGTAATTACTTACCAATTCTAATGAATCTACATAAACCTAATCTCCCAAAAACACCAAAAGCCAGTAACTTACACCATCCCGGTTACTCAACTAAGCAAGGGGGATGGGGGTAACATTTTCCCGTTTGACGGCACACGTCGTAAAGGAAATCCTGCACAGGACAGCGCGCAGAAATTGCCCGCTTGTTCGGCCTAGGGGGTGCCCGCGGGTGGGGGGTGGACACAGTGATACTGCCAAAGTAAACAAATTTGCTGGCTAATTAACGGTGACATCCAGGTACTATAATATACGAGTATTGAAATTACTAGCATAGAGGCATTCCATCTTAGTCTTTAGAGTTGGCAACGCATTTGAGATCTTAGGATAATGTCTTACATGTCTTGAGAATTCAAATGTCTATGGGTCTCAGATTCCACTTACCATCAGGTGGCCTGAGTGCCCGTGTGCCTTCTACTTATCATAAAATAATAATAATAATATAAGGTAACGAAAGAACGCGTTGCTTATGCTTCTACCTATATCATTGCAACTTGTTACATACATGAAGTGTTTTGAGATGGCTGAAGTTTCGAACAGGTTATGTTTTAATTTTGTAAAATATATGTTTTAACTAGCTTTTGCGCATGACGCCGTCCGCGTAGAAGTCGTTTATACCTATTCCCTCGGGAACAGTTCAATTTTTCGGGATAAATAGCCTACGTGCGAGGCCGTGACGCTAGTTATGTTATAAATCATTTTACAGAGCTAACAACATTTTACAGCCTAAAATTAATGAAAGGGTCGAAATTATGAAGACGAGCTTCTGCAGTAATGTTACAGGTAAGTTGTAAATAAATCCAATGCAACGTGTATCTTAAAGCAACTTAATCAAATTGAACCTGCGATGCATACTCGAATACTCGTACTTTTGCATCAGGCGCTCGTTCTAAAACGTTGTTTATACTAAAAGCATTGATGCAAGAGTGAACCAATCTCATTTAACGCGATTATTATACCCATATTTCTTGTTTATAAACGTCACAACGTTTCCGATGTCTTCAGTGAACATGAGGATGTTATGGGGAAGCCAGGGTAAGTCAAGGGAGTGAGCTTGTCACGTCAAATTATGTACGAATACAAAATCCAGGAGATAATACTCTGTGACGCAATGTAGGTTACTCGTCGGAAAGTAAAGGCACCAGATTTAGGTTAGGTTATTTAGGTTATTTGCTTTTAGTATTAATCATATTTAGCAGTTAAGACGCAATATATATATATATATATATATATATATATTTTATGTTAAGGAGTAGGCACTAGGCACACGAGCGCTCAGGCTACCTGATGGTAAGTGGAATCTGAGACCCACAGACATTTGAATTCTCAAGACTATGATCCTAAGAGCTCAAATGCGTAGCCAACCCGGAGGACTAGGATGGAATGCCTCTATGCTAGTAATTTCACTGGTTGTCTTATCCCCACACCGGAACACAACAATGCGTATACTGTTGCTTAGCGGGTGGTTAATGGATAAGATAGTGGTAGCGATCCAGACGGACCCTACCACCACTAAAATAAGAAGTTTATCATACCTTGACTTATTGTAACTGGCCTTTTCATGTACTCTTTGGCACTGGAGAATCTTTTGTGTAATTACAATTCTTCTTACACATTCCATTAATGAAATTTAAAAGTTTCCTAACGATGTTTTTCTTTTACCGTTTAAGTATCTACACAGTTTGCACACGTAGTATAGCACTATCGGCTACACCGTTCTTTAAATAGTTAAGTTTCTCAATAACTCCGTTATAACATGTATAAAACATTTCAAACGTAACCTCTCTCACATTATACTTACCCTACTCAAAGGATTTACTTACCTAATCGAGAATACACGCCATATTGTTTGAACTCACTTACGTGACAACTAAATAATTCGTCTGTCGAGATGAAAAGTGGGTTACTTAAAAGAATAGTATGGCAGTTTGTAATATTTCCCTGTAATATATAATAGGTACCTAAACCTAGTTCGAAGACTGTCTGTTCACGTTCACCTTGTCGCAGAAATTAATTATTTAGTTGACGTTGTATAGTTCTTTTATTAACTAAAATACTGAAATATCAAAATTTTGTCGGTTGCAATATCGACGTCAGGTTTTGAGATTCTCTGTATACTATCATAATGTCAGGGCTGCCGCAATACTCCTAAAAGAAGTGTGCTAACTGCAATGTATTAGTCGAAGCATTTCAAACTCTATTTGTAATGTCATTAAATTTAAAATGCTATACTATTACGATGCAGTTAGCCGCCTTCTTGGGTATCGTGGGGATCTGCATTTACTATTAAAATCCGTTAAGGTAGCACGCACAGTCACCGTAGCGACGGTTGCTACGGCGACAGTGCTACGGCTTTACCCAACACTCCCTCTACGCAACACGAGCAAATTATAAAACGGGTAGGCTCTTAAAAATATTTATACTCGTACATACCTACTGGTAGGTAGGAGTGAAAAAACTTTCTAGGATAAATGGAGACGCAGAAAATAAGGATTGTTTTTATACTTTAAATATTATGTTGCACAAAGAATCTGATTTTTAGGTAGGTACGTTGCTAGTGTTTTTCTATACTTCCTGGCAAGAAAATACTATTTCATTACGTTTTACTGGATTTAAATTATTGTGACACAAAGGAATGTCTACTTATTGCGTTTTTATTTTATTTCGTAATTTCTTTCACTGTTTGTGTGTTACCTACACACATGTTAATGCTGCTAAAAGGTGGCTCTTCTCTATATCGCAGCTTCAGTACAATGTGACCTAATTGAGAAAATTCAAATTTCGAGACCTAAGTCTTTAAAGTAATAAATTTATGACTTGAAGTTTGAAAGCTGAAATTTTGAATTGAGTCACTATTGTTCCGAAGGAGGAATATGTATTTTTACCTTTTCAATCTGGCTTGCAGCATTTTCGCTTGGCAACACCAACAAGAATGCTACTTTTAAGTTTTTATAATCTGAATCGCCCGTTCTTTTTTCCCTGTGAGTTTTTTATTTCCACAAACCTCACCACATTAAAATACAACCAACATATTACAGTGCCTGCTCTTCCATAATCTACAATATAAATATAGAAGTAAAATGGATTGAAGCCATTTGTAATAGAATTGAGCCCATGTTCATAAATTATTTAACACTAGTAGTTCAATTATTAAATGTGTCATTTTAAAGAAAAATAGCAGACTGACGTTTTAAAAAATGTTTTTAATGACGCTACCTAACTAATCAAATCACAGCACCCTGTGTTTGTTTGTTAAACGATTCTAAAAACCAAACGGTCGTTAAAAAAATTACCTACCGCACACAGTAACTTGTTCGCTGATGTTTTACCATCTAATGCGATTGCAAACACAAATTCAACTTTAACACCGAAATAACGACCCATCTCGAACCACAGTAGCACATCTATTGTACTGAATAAAAACCAAAAAAATATGCACAATGCGCCGCCGTAACCCTTCACTACAAAAAGACCAATTTTTATGCAGCCCTAGTATCTCATTTCAATAATGTACAATAAAAAAGGAGATAAAATTTACCCACGGATCTTTGGGGTCACATTTTTTTTAAGGGTTGAATCCTTAATTTGCAACAAGGTGCATCGCAGGCAAATAGGGGATGCTGCGAAAGGGTTGGTGCTCGATTTTTTCCCATCGATCCGACAAAAGACGTTCGGTGTTTGGAATCGATTTTTATTTAAATAACGATTTATTGACCCTTGATTTCTAAGGAGCCTTTGATACGGATTACAGATGTATTGAACGTCGTTTTTTTTATTTGTCCCAACTTGTTAATTATGCTTTGTAGAGTAGATAAATAAATATAATAATCTAAGAATAGTAGTTTCCTTATTTTCTTATGACTTCATTATTTTTTTTAGAAAACTTGTCAAATCAATTTGTGGTGATCAAAATTCAATACAACAAGGCTCTAATAAAAAGTCACAAAAACTGACATTATGAGAAAGAGTTGAGAGTTTGAGAGTTAGATTAATAGTCAAGTGTTCGTTTTGTTTGTGATAATGAGTCATACTAGTTTAATTTTTTTAAGTTATATTCAATTGATACAGCTATACAAGTACACGTACTTATTCTTTATCAAATCAATAAATCGGTACCAGGTTTGGTTATTGTTCTCGAATTTTATTATGATTAAAAATAGCAAAGTTTCGAAAATCTTTATAAAATCAATATTCATGGGTCGTTTTAAACAAAAAACACAGTTAAAGGCTTAATTAAAATAAAACGTCGCGTCTTTTGTGTAACGAAAGTTAGTCATACAAACTATATGGTTAACTTTCGTCATACAAAGGAAACAGTTAAGTTTTGTTTTAATTAAAGCCATTTTTTTTAAAACGTCTCCTTATACCTAAGTAGTTAGTGCTTTGTTCATTATTGGCTTCGTTTGTGGGTCATTCTACTTTTAAGCGCAGGTCGATTTTTTGACAAGTGCTCTTCAAATAATATTTTTATAAAAACGTTAACGTGCTCGGTTTTGTAATTTAATATTGAAATAGTTACACAACTTGGCTTACATTTAAAATTATCACTACATTTAAAAAGTCACCACAATAAACTTTAAAGTAGGTAACATAGTGGTCACGCATGTCCCCGCCATTTGTATGGAAAAAGTGTATTTACCGCTGTGTTACCAACTTTTCCTAGTAAAATATCAATAAATTTAAAGTGTTTTGTTTTGAACTATTAAATTTAGTTGTTCCAGTTTCAATATATTTAAGTCAAATTTACGTGAAAAAAATATCTAAAAATGCCTTTAATTTCACCAAAGATTATTATGCGCTAAAAAGTAGAATGACCCTTGTACCATCCAAAACGGTGTACATTTTAGAATTACAGACAGATACAAATACAAATACCTACTCTACTACTACTGGGTACTCCTTCTCTAGAAAATCTTAATCTTAAAACGAGGTCTGTTTTGTATCCTAGGTATTCAAATTTGAAACAAATACAAATGTGAAATAAATAAATTTAAATTCCTTACAAAGTATACGGAATTATGATAAATTTCATACAATTAAATAGTGACAAAGAACCAAACTTTTCTTTATGTAAAATACATACATACATACACAACATCACGCCTTTATTCCCAGAGTGGGGTAGGCAGAGCTACAGAAATACCAACAACTCTAAAGACTTGTTGATAATTCTATAACCACATTTTGCACAATCAGGCCAAGAAGTTTACTAGTGTATTAGTGACAGGTAGCAAACCCATCGCCTAACAGTACTACAAGCCCTTATTCCCTTAGTCGCCTCTTACGACATCCACGGGAAGATATGGAGTGGCACTATTCTAACCCGGCAACCACACTAATATGTAAAATACTCAGGTTTATAATACGAGTGGGTCATACACAGATTTAGGTTACCGTTTTTCCTGTGGACACACCGAAAGTTACCGTTTTCAAGGCCTAATTTTCTGGCTAAGCCCATTCCCGCAAAAACACCGTCAGGATTGCCTTAGACCTATCATATAAAACATAACTTATAATATGCACACAAGCTTTTAACTATTGGCCACAGGAGACACAAATTTTGTTTTTAAGAGTGTGTATGACCCGAGTATCAACGAGATAATTTGTATAACCTACTTGAATTACCACGTTAACTCACAACATCCATTATACAAGCCAAGGACTTTATCAGATAGAAACTAGAGCGATGTTATCTCGCAAATAAAGCAGTGGTAGGTACCAAGTGTGAAATTGGTGATGTTATCTACTTCCATTGTAGTTTTTATACGACAGAGCTGAGGGTCTACATTAACTGTCAAGTATCATTCTACCGTAACCAAAGAAGGCGGTTAACTGAAATGTTGTTGAAGCATTCTATACTCTATTGGTAACTACATTCAATTTAAAATACTTATAGTGTTACTATGCAGTTAGCCACCTTCTTTGGTAGGTATTGTGTCAGCAATATGGGAAGACCCAAATTGCGATGGAGTTATCATTTAGATACATTATTGGGACGAGCATGGAGAAGGATAAAATCACATAATTAAAATATCAGAAGTCAAAACTTTGGAAGGAAATTGAGAAAAAATGGATCATGTCTTTTAGTTACCCACCACAATATTCTTTGTGTACGCACTTACATAAACTTGTATAATATTTATGTTTACGGAGGATTGTATCCGGTATCGACTACAACTAGGGATAGCCTAGTACCAACCAATGTCGATAACTCCTCACTAACATTGCAAAATTTTATACGTAACTAAGCAAAATGGCGGCTCTCCGATTAAGTCGTTCTTTAATGACGATTATTCATTCAAGTTTCATAAAAGGCGGTATAAGCTTTCATTATTACCTTTCATGAGGTCTATGAGTTATACTCAAACTGACCAATCTACGCCTCTGTAACCCCTCGTTTGACACAGATCTGTGCTCAAAATGTTGATACTTCTTTTTTGGAGGTTAGATCTTTTCTGTGGTACTTTTTTCACCTACGACATACGAGGGGTTCATTTGTTTCAAATTTAGGTGCTTTCTCAGTAAGTTCGCTCCATGGTCGACCTTTTTCTGACTCTAGTCTCGACTACGGTCGAGAGAAAACCTATGTGAAAACACCCGTTTCCCCCCCTCCTATTTCTTACTTTTGCGGTCGATTTTCGAAAAATGTTTTCTTGATTCACCCCTGTAGCCAAGGATTATTTCCTTGCGGTATATTTTCAGAAGTCAGACAATCACGGAAGACTTGAAATTGACATGAAACCTTTACAATATCACATAAACTCTCCCACAAAACACACATATCCCCATAAATTCTCTCAAACCCGCCTCGGCGACATGTTGTCCAAACTCGGTGTCCAGTCACTCCCCTGGCTGACCCCTAACCCCTCTACCTAAATATGACCCCCCGACCTACGTATTGTCCGGTGATTTAATCGGGTAGTCGGTCTATTGTCGCCGGGCGGACAGTCCGGTCATTGTGTCCATATTAAATTTAAGTGTCCAGTTCGGAACTGGTTTGCAATTTTTTTGATTATGTATAGTGGGACTGGTTTGGCACGTTTGGGGGATATATCTGGGTTTTATTCGATGCTTATCAATGTGATGTATAAGCAATGCTGGTGCTGATAGACGCAAACTAAGCCTAACGAGGGCTAGTAGATTTTATTAGAGAAAAAGATCATGAAACGAGCTTTTTAATGGTGCACATCCTTTTCAGCGAACAACGTTTTTCAAACGTATCTTTTGGTCAGAGGATTATAAAAGTAACCTAACCTAACCTTTAGGGTTCTACAAGATGGTCCTGAAATAAATCCTAAAATATTACAGTTTCCGAAAAAAAGCCGTACGCCAAATGGTGCTGTTGTGAAATTAATCAGTTTGGGAAAGTCTGGGTTGCGAAAAGGCGTGATACTTTTTGAATTCTCGTACATGGCATTTTTCAACAAAATTATCTCTACTTTACTTTCCCAACACGTCGAATTACCAATAAACATGTCAGAATAATTGTTTGTTCGTTAGTTATTAGTTATTACTATTGGCAAAATAATAATAGTTTCCCATAGTTTACTAAGTCTCTTATTCCTTTTAAACGCCTAAAGTGATTTTGAGGATTCTTTGCCCATATAAAAGACGATACTCGTATAAGGGTTGAAAGAGTTATTGTTGAAGTTAAGAAATCACTCCAAAAAGACTTAATTTGATGATTCTGTAACCACATTGTGCATAAGTAGGTAAAGATGTTAACATCTGGTTAACCAGTGTATTAGTGACAGGTTGCAAGCCCATCGCCTAGCAGTACTACAAGCCTTTATTCCCTTAGTCGGCTCTCCAATTAATCATAAAATAAGTATTTTTGGAGTTGTTGGTATTTCTGTAGCTCTGCCTGCACTCTGGGAATGAAGGCGTGATGTTATGTATGTAAAAAATCACATTTACACAGGATATCTTCTTTGCAACTTAGTGCATGCCTTCCTAAGTAAAGCAATTAGATAATCTAAATAGGTTTAGGCTAAGGCTTAGTTTATTTGTGTCAAAATATATGGAACTATTTAGAATCTAGTTTTAAGATTTCAACTACATTCATCCTTATCTTTATCTTGAAAATTATTTTCTGATATTTATTTACTTTATCTATTTTATACAAATTTAAGTCTAAGAGAGCTGGCAACTACAGCCAGATATTGTTACTATCGCCTTAACGAACTTCGTCAACTAAACATTAAACGTCATCGTCGGCTGGTTGCACCTCCGTTGCATCTGCCAGTACTTCCGGTGCATTATTACCCTAGGGGAAGGTGTGAGCTATGCAAAATAGTTTACACTAATGCACCCTTTGATTTATGCGTTGGAATTTAGAATTAGAAATGTGTGGTTTATTTATATTTGTTTTGAGATGAGATGAAACAATTATATTTTAGTAATTGTTGTAATTCATTGATTGGTTAAACATTGGTGGCTGTTAAGTAAAATCAAAGCTAACCAATGCTAGTAAAAGTTCGAAGTTGACGATCAAATGTTAAATGGATATACCGTCGGTCGTTCAAACATTTAATTTACATATTTTATTTTAACTTTCGTGGTTTCGTTCAGTGGTACCACCACCTATCCTTTGAACCGGAGCTAAGTAGCAGTGTTTAATTTGTTATGTTCCGGTGTGGGGATAAGACAACCGGTGAAATACTATATTACTAGGTAGAGGCATTTCATCTTAGCCCTCATTTGCGGTCTTAGGATTGCAATCTTTAGATTGTACCTTTGAGAATGGAAATGTCTATGAGTCACTTACTATCAGGTGGCTTGTGTGCTCGTTTACCAATATTAAAGTAAAGATAATAGGTACTTCAGCCCCTTCAAACCCTTGTAACTTAAGGCTAGTGCACAGTTTTCCAACATCTTTTTGTATTTTACAAAGAGATACAATCGTGATCCTTACACTTCCCCATACGGAGGAGTTAACATTACAGTGTGTCATTCAAATAGGCAATCAGATGTTAGGATAATTTATAAGTACCTAAATACGTATACGATGTTCCATATAAATACTTTTCCACTGAACGACAACACTTTAGTATTTAATCATTAGTAACACTTGGTTACTTTTAACTGAAATTCAAGTGTATTTTCTTTCCTATCAAAAAGCTTACAGATTACCAAACAAAATAAATAACTCCACGAGTATATAAAGTATCAAATAAAAGCATTTCGTTTATAAAATACTTTAACAAAAGCTGTCAGTCAAATGCAGCGCAAATCGAACGGATCGGCGGGAAAGGTGTGCGATGCCGTTTATGCAAATTTTTTGTAGCTTCCTAATCGGTCCTAGCTACTTCTACTTTCCACCCTATATGTTTCAATATAAGGTTGAAAATTCATCGTGCAAAATGGAATAAAAATAATATTTTGCATTCGACACTTGGCAATTGAATAGCATTTTTTTCACTTCGGAATAAAGTCGGATTTGGGTTAAATTTTGGGGTGACTTGTATCGTTTGGTGTTTGTGCTTCCGTCTAATTTGCATGGCGCATTGTAAAGGGAGGTCTTATTTTTTAAATGGCCACAATAGATTTTTTTAATAAATAACATTGCGAATGCATGCAAAGTTGAAAAGTAGAACATCTGCTCTATGCCCGGCTGAATTATTAGCAAAAATAGTATGAGCGGAAATATTTTGGCCTACGCTAGTTTAAAAACGAAGTTTCTGAAACTTCGCCAGGGGGGTGATTCTCTCAACACAGCGCTGCGTCAATCTCAAAGGTGAAGTTTTATCCGGCAAGTTTAAGAAGTCCCGTCGGAGCGTAGGTACAAAACACATAATAGCGCCTGCCTTCTCAATTAGGCAGCAGGCTGGAGAGTCGAGTTCAGTGTCGTACCTATAAAGCTTCGACGACACTGAATATGGGTTAACCCAATTTGGTGAAACCCGCGTCTAAATCATGCATATTTAGGTATTTTTGTTTATATTTAAGACATTTACTACTAAATGCTATAGCAAAATTATTTTAAGACAAGATATATAGCTCCAACTTCGCAGCAAAGATATACAGTTACTTTAAAAATAAGGTGAATAGAGGCTCTGTAAACACATAAATCGCTGCTTTTATGCAATAGTGCCACAAATCAAAAACAAATACCATTTGATTTAAAACTTTAAGTAAATTGCGTTCCGAATTAGAATGCAACAATAACTCATTTTGATTTGTGGCACTATTGCATAAAAGCAACGAATTATGTACATTCTGAAAAGTCAGACTTAAATTTGTGACCCACCTTAGGTCTCAATTCAACAACAATACGGTTGAGTTTCCTACGAGTTACAAATGAGTTGGCATCTGACTAGGTACTTTAAGCACATTATTTTTAAAATGTGTCCTAAATTAACGTTCGTGACCCTAATATAGCAACATGAAGTTAAATAAACCCAGCTAAAGCTTGGCAAAAAACAGTTCGAAATTGTCTCGGTGTTTTTTATTGTACTCGGTAAAACAATATTGCTTTAGACATGTGAGGACAATATAGTATTGTTTCAACTCGGCCGCTGTTACTGTTAAGTAAATAACGTTCACAATACGATAACGGGTCCAAAGCAATATTATAATACCCAATAGAATAGATAAAGCTCTTGGTGGAACTACAAATACGTAGGCATCCTTTCCATTCCTAAAATTCGAAATTCAAATATAATGGCCAACCTTTCCCGTGCCATCTGGTTCGAATTAAAAAGAAATCGCAATAAAACACCATTCACACGAGCCGCGAACTCCACCTAAAACCCGCCAACAATGGTTGCCACACGAAATAATTATGTTTAGCAAATCCACGCGAATATCATAATGAAACAACCAAAACGGGAAACCAGTAATACTGGTTGATTTATAAAAATACAGGTTTGATCACGCGCCTCTATGGAGTTTGCGATTTTTTAATGGATGGCGTTTGGGGTAAAACCTTGTCGTGGGCTGGTCACACTGGTATTGTGAAAGCTACATTGTCCGGAATGACCTGCGTAGTTAACGAATTATTGAATTAGGAAATAATTTGTTTTCCTTCTGTTGTTCCGTAGTTTTATAACAAAGCTTACGCACGTTGACATTGTTTACTTAATAACGCTTTGTTTTCATACTTCACAGGCAAAGATAGATACTTAAATACCCATTTACCACCCACAGAGTAGAAATACCAATCTATTTTTTTAAGTTGCTTGTTTATTTCTCCCTGTAGCATCTAAAAAGAAATAAATACAGTGAAGATAATAGAATTAAAAATCCCATCATTATCTACAATTGTACATTAATCATTGGTACAGTCACCCAATAAAATGTTAAGCATACTTAGAACCTTGTCATTGTGAATATCATTGTCACTATCATGCTTGTCATCTGATGCTCAGTTTTAAGTTTAAGACAAAGCACTTAAATGTTTAACGCTATCGTTGGGGTACTAGTACATAGATTACTAAAATCATAACCTCTCCTTTTAGCTTTTCGGAGTCGGGTAGCAAAAGAACCATGGATATTATACCTACCTGAGACGTCACAAGTGTCTACTGTCTATTGCCAATAGAAAGGTAGGTAGGTACCTACCACAATTATTTTCGTGTAATTTGGGAAGTTTAATTTCGTGGTTGGTGTAAAAAAATGTCTTCTGCCTGTGTCAACATCCTTATTACCCATATTCACTTGCTGGCAGACATTTAATAAAAAAAAGTCTGTAACAAAATAAGGCGAAGTTTTACTCACCTACATACATGAACTTACATTTTTTGTTGTTGAACTAATTAAATTGAGACTTGACTCAAACTGGATTACCTATTTAACTTTGAAAACAATACCTAAGTACTTTACAATTCAATATTGAAATAATAAAATAACTAATAGCCTAACCTAATTTAATAAAATGAACGTTATTTATTTAAATAACTGGCCACTTCCATTAAAAAAAACTACCTCTTACTCTGACCACAAATTCAAATTTAAATATGGAACGCACGACGCTACCAATTTGGCGCCAAAATCAGGTGTCGGTTGACAGACCGCGCGCCGCCTCACACGCCCCGCCCCACACACACCGGCCAATCGCACGTCTTTAAACACCCTCGCGCAACACGCATATTGATCTGCGGACAGCGCTCGAACCGTTTACATTTCGACATATCACATGCTAAACACCGACAAACAATAACATATGACTTTTTATCATTCGATTTGAAACTTTATAAGCTAATAACCAGAGCTTAAGTTTAAACGGTAATGTTTGTGTCGGTTACGACGTTTTTGGTTTCTACAAGGGTGTAATTTATAACATGTGGCCGGTGTACGCAAAAACCGACTTAATAATGAAAGTCGTAGAGTTTATTATGTAGTGAGATTTTTAATTCAACTTAGGTCGTTTGTTGCTTTAAGTTAAATTCTGTGCATGTGTAGTTGTGACCT
Organism: Acleris holmiana; assembly: GCA_949316455.1. Taxonomy (NCBI): domain Eukaryota; kingdom Metazoa; phylum Arthropoda; class Insecta; order Lepidoptera; family Tortricidae; genus Acleris; species Acleris holmiana. Next base: position 12,689,385 of record OX438776.1, on the reverse strand, counting down.
CACAACCCGAAAGTACTCAACAATCTGGGAGTCTGACCACGCATTAAATATTTGTTGCAAATTGCCGCGCAGATTTAGCCTAGAAAAGCAGTAATTAAGCTTGAAACTATTATATGCTTTTACATAGTAGGTATGTAAGTTTCCTGACACCTGTTTCTTAGTTTTGCGTAGATTAACGCATTTCAAATAGTTCATTTTATTGCCGTTACTATAATCTAAAATTCATAGGCTGGATCCTTTTAGCTAAGCTGCGTCCAATTCCGGTAATTTAAGATCTAAAACCTCATCACATCATGTACTGCCTGCCTAGGAACCGAAGAAAAAGTACCGAGCGCGAAAAAAGTACATTTTACTTATATCAACGCTATCTATTAGCAATCATGCACAACACTTACTAAAATACCCCCATTGAATTTCAGTGACTGATGCAACTGACTCGTCAGCTACCGCCCGCTAGATGTCACTAGTAAGATAATTGGAAAATAATGCTTTTACATAGTAGGTATGTAAGTTTTCTGACACCTGTTTCTTAGTTATTGCGTAGATTAACGCATTTCAAATATTTTATTTTATTGACGTTACTAAAATCTATATTCGCTCGCTCTAATATATTACTAGTATGAAGAAGTGCTGACATTAACCATTTGTTTTCAACGTGATGTAATTAGTGAAATAACAACATTTTCTTATCTTATTGACATCTTAAAATCTACAATTCAGTGGCTGGATCCTTTTAGCTAAACTGCGTCCAATTCTGGTTATTTAAGATCTCAAACCTCATCATGTACTGCCTGCCTAGGCACCGAATAAAAAGTACCGAGCGCGAAAAAAGTTAAGTTTACTTATATTAACGCCATCTATTAGCGATCATGCACAACACTTACTTAATCACCCCATTGAATTTCAGTGACAGATGAAACTATGGCTCGTCAGCTACCGCCCGCTAGATGTCACTAGTAAGATAAATGTAAAAGGTGAAGGTATCAAAATTCTACATTGACTTATGATTATTTCGAATGAAAAGGAAGATACTACTACTACTACTACTAATATTTTTTTTTTTTAATTCTTACTTTGCATCGCTGTTTCGCTGCGTGGACCAAAGTAATTGATATGGGTTGATTGGGAGTTCAAGGGATAGGCCAGACTGGTGCGTCGTAAATACAGTTATGTAAACCTATGAATAGGTAATTGATGCAATAAAATAAGTTATGTAATCAATTCCTTTATTGCAAAATTATAAAACCATCACCTACCAAATATTAATTCAAATGGGTATTTCTTCCAGCGTTTCAACCGCTTTGACTTCGGTGTCACATTTTTAACCATTTCCCTGTACGAGTAGGATAACCATTTTCGGTTATTTTGAAGAATGCCTGGACTCCTAGAAAATAACCGAAAATGGTTATCCTACTCGTACAGGGAAATGGTTAAAAATGCGACACCGAAGTCAAAGCGGTTGAAACGCTGGAAGAAATACCCAAATGATTCTTACAATAAGTACATAATTATAATGTAATGTTTTACAATAAGTAATTGTTATTGTATTATTAAATTCTCATAATTGTGCGCATTGAAAAAAATTTTTTTCAGTATGGAGGAAATAACATTAAAATAAAAGTAAGACTAGTAAAACATATTGTGAGGGACACAATTAATACATTAAAATAAATTACTTAATTATCTTAAATAGTAAAATGAACGAAATTGTTATGTACTTTATTCCATTCCTACGCATTGTAATAATTAGATAAACCGACAAAGGTTTGCACTTACCTACTGCATGTAAATTATTAGTAATACTGTTAACTTCTATTTAAAAAAAATGCTTTACATTATTAAGTGAAAAAATATTATAATTTTTTTTTTTATCCTTTGTAGGCATTGCAAAAATACATATCCCTGATCTCAATATAATTTACAAAGAACTTACTTTAGCTTTTTTTTATTACAAATTAAGGCACATCATTGCATTGTAAAATTGGTGCACAATCTACTGTTCCACTAATAAATTTCCCTTCTGTGAGTATTGAAACATGCCTAAGTGTAAAGGCCAAAAATAATTTAACTCTTACATGCATAAAAGTGAGAGGTGAATGCAATGCTCAGCTCAACTCAGCTGAAGCTTAGATAACATAAACAGTGCGTCTTTACAATGTTTGATTTAATCTGAATGAATGGACGGCAAATAATAAAATTGTCACTACACTACTGACAAAGTCTCAATTTTTGCATGTTTTTCATTAAAAGTAATTGAAAGAACAAACTGGGTATACACACTATTTTATATTGATCTTAAACATCAACAGGCTTAATAACATCCTTCATGGGCTCGTTAAGCACCAACGGTATGTCTCCACCTGCATTATTTGGAACCCAGCCAACAGCCTCCTCCTCAAGCTTCCTCTTCTCTTCAGTAATTCTTTCATGTTCGTCAATCTCTATCTGGTATTTGGGTGTAGTGATGCCGAAGAAACCAGCCAGAGTCTCTCCGGCATAGTCCACAGCACCCAAGACTTTTGAGCCCGATTTCCATGCATAGTGGGAAAACCATGGAGCCCAGTCTAAAGATTTCTGGAAAAATAAAAACAGAATGTTTTTTTTTTTATAAATATCTTTTAATGTGAGACATTTTAATAACTTTTACTTTCTAATTAATTGTAATTTGTTGTGAATAAAGCTAAAAATATTGAGAATGTTTTATAATTTCATTACAGCATCACTTTATTTGCCATTTATAACAAGACTCCATATATTAAGGGAGAGTTCTTTGGCATGAACATCCTGCTATGATATAATAATAAATGTAACGGCACCAGTACTTGACAAAGGACCAATGTTTGACACTGACTCTTATTCAAAGTTTCACTGACACTGGGTTATTAATTTGTTTTGCAACAATCAATTTATTGGTGCTGTAGATTATTGCTGTAAGTCAGCTAAAAGTGCCGAGCACTGGGGACCGTTACATGATAGGAAATCAATGTAGGTAAATAATTTGTTTTAAACTAATCATAAGTTAAAATAGATACAAAATGAAATAAACAATAAACCAAATTAACATGAACAAAGCACCAAACACGCTAATTAACTAGTAAAAGCTAATAATTACATTAAGCTATGCATAGAGTTTTGCCTGCCCCTAGCCTCCAGATATCCTTTTATTATTTATGTATGCGTAATATTGTAAATAAATTAATAAATCCGTCTACAATCTAATGCGCAGATTTCGCGCCACTATGAGTCATAGATCAATAAAAGGTAATACAGACCTTGACGATTTCACTAAAGGGATACGTAGGAAGTTTTAACTAACTAAGACCAGCATTGTGTTTCACAATACAAAACTATCACCTGCTTACTACGGCTAACTTTCTAGTAGAAACTCCAGTTAATATTGATATAAAATGTATTCGATCCTTACCGGATCAACGGTTTCTTCATGCTTGGGTGCAGAATCTAATTCGCTAACATTCTGTTGCTCCATAACTTCTTCCACTCCATCACTAAAATGCAGCAATTTGATTCTTCTGTTGATTGTAATATCTGCCTGATCACTTGGTAAATCGTGTTTACTCTCCATTTTCAAATAACACTCGCAGGAATTTACGTTTTACGACAAGATTAAATTCAACTTGCTTTACCTACAACTCAATATCACCGCTCAATATTCCGTCAATCACGTCAATGTTTATTTTCAATCGAATATGAAATCATGAATATATTTGACGTAAGGTCAACCAGTTTAACCCTTCGAACGCCGGACAAAAAATACCAACGTTCCAGTCTCTTCAGATTTCGATTTAAACTATACTATAATAAGAATAAAAAAAAAAGAGAAAGAGATAATAATAATATCCAAAAAAATTACTCGGATCCGTCACTAAGCGTCCTAAAGGTAAATAATGCACTATTTGGCCTGCAAAGTAGTCATATTATATGGCCATAAACAGCATTTTATTCAGTGACTCGAATAACTTTCTCTGGGACAGATAACCAAACGCGAGATAAACTAGAGTCTGGCAAACGAAAGCATGTCACTTCGTACATTCGTTTCCTCGATGGAGAGCCCTGGGCCTCTATTCAGGTGCGTTAAAACGATATCGTGTTTGACACGTTTAAGAATCGTTTATGTCAAAGTCACCATTACTGTTAATGACATAAGAGTTATCAAAACGTTGACAATACGGAAACAGGTCAAAAATGATATCGTTATTACCTTATAGAATTCTAGCCCTGAACTTAAGCAGCGTGAAATTATTTTGCTCAAGCATACAGAAAATCCCCTTCTAAGCTACAAAGCACTAGCAAAGTTATTGAAATATCCACAATCCACTGTTTGTTCTGTTTTAAAAAAGTTCCGGGAACGGTTGACTGTAGAACGGAAGCCAGGTACCGGCGGAAAGCAAGGCGTTAGACACAAAAAAAAAGGAAGCCAGAGTTTTACAGCTTTTTAACACAACTCCGAAGATCTCGTCACGCGATGTCGCTAAAAAGGTAAAAATGTCACAATTTTATATACAAAAAGTAAAGAAAAGAGCTAGGTTAAGGTCGTACTAGGCTCAAGCTGCACCTGACCGCAACGCTCAGCAGAATTTTGCCAAACGTAGGGCAAGAAAGTTATACGACAATTTCTTAACAAAATTTAAATGCATCGTGTTGGACGGCGAAACGTACATAAAAGCTGACTTTAAACAGATACCAGGCCAGGAGTTTTATACTAGTACGAGTCGCAAAAATACTCCTGAGGACTGCAAGTTAAAAAATAGGTCTAAGTTTCCCAAAAAGTACTTGCTTTGGCAAGCTATTTGCAGCTGCGGTAAAAAAAGTCGATCATTTATCGCTACAGGCACTGTAAACAGCGACATTTACAAAAAATAATGTTTGGAGAAGCGACTTTTATCGTTTCTAAGAAATCATACTTCGCAACCATTGTTTTGTCAAACACGATATCGTTTTAACGCACCTGAATAGAGGCCCAGAATGGTGTTGCTGTCCTAAAAACTGCAATCCTCCTAATTGCCCTGAACTCAGGCCTATCGAGGAATATTGGTCCATAATGAAAGGGATATTAAAAAAGAAGGGCGTGCAAATCAATTCCGTGGCTGATTTGCAAAAAACATGGACATGGGCTGGTAAAAAGTACCCTGACAATGCCGTGCAAACCTTGATGAGCCGCATCCGACGCAAAGTGAGGGCAATGGCGTATTCAAAGCATAATTAAAACACATTTGTATGTTTATAAATGTACGATAGTAGTGTAAGCAAATGTAATAAATATATTACTTTTTTGTACTTGATTATGTTTTTATTGACTATTTAATATGCCCACGTTTTGGTGTGTTCAACCTTTAATTACATTTCAACATTACTTTGCGAGCTGAACCGTGATATGATATTAATAGGAACTATCTTGAAAAGAATACCTAACTTGCCAAAAACCAACTTGATTTTGTTTTTCTTAGTTAAGTAATGGACTTCACTCATTTTTAAAGAAATAACTCCACGGATATCACACGCGAGGGCAAATCGTTCAGTTAAGAACAATATTTACTCTGGTGAACTAAACAGAAACATGTAGAGTTAGCTCCACACGCTTCTGTCAAGTCTAAAATAAACTTTAAACTATATCAACAAACTGCCCGCGTAAATAAAAACTTCATGACATTGATTATCGTATATCGCAATTTTCGGTGCGGGATTGATTGACATTAACGAAAGAGTAGGTATTGACTTAAAAAAACTATATCATAGAGTGTATACAATTTGCAGAGAGGTAGTTATTCATTAGGTATAATATGATCTTTCTCAGGCTAACCTATCTGTTTATCTGTATTCTTTCTCAAATCATTCCCGCACCGAAAATTGCGATGTATGTTGATTATTGAAAATTAAAAATATGAGTTAGTTTGCCATAAAAACCGATCGCGATTTAAACGAACACATGATTTGCCCGCGGGTGATTAACGAGGATTAGTGCATGCAGAGTTACTCGGTGTGCAATTTCTTGACACTGGACAACCGGTCTAGTAGTATATAATAATATACAGGTATATTGGAAATCACATAAATAAATACGTCTTACTTGAACTCTTAGTTAACTAAGCGTGGTCTTTCACTCAAATTGATAATAATTTTCAGTCTCAAGTGTTATTTAATAGGGGATTTGTTACGTATCGATCACACAGTTAAGTTGAGTAGGTACATGGCTCTCCTGATAAATAATATGATTATTAAATTATGATTATAGCCAATAGGTTAAGAAGTCTTTGACGTTTAAAATCACAAACAGATGGCGCTTCTTACTCACAATTAAAAACAACCAACGGAGCGGTCCATACATGCCCATACCTTATAATTAGCGCTATGCTATGAGAGCTGTCAAAGTCAGTTTGGCACCTGTTAAACTGATAAAAACCAAATGATTTGCTATACTATACCCAAATGTTTTATTCTAATTAAATTCTAACATAATGGACAGGTTTTGTCGAGGATGCTTAGTCCGTTATGATGAACCAACGGAACTATTACAATACACCGAGAAAAACAGAAGATTGTTTGTTTATTCCACGGGTTTACAGGTAAGTTATTGGATGTAAGCTAAATATGATTCTTTATAAGTACTTAAAATAGTTTAATTTCATAACTGCTATTATAATCGTCATAATATGAACTATGCTGGCCACAATAAGAGAAGAGTAACTTCAATAGTTTGATTTCTTACAATAGCGAGTTTGTCTGTTTTTGATTTGACATTGAATAATTATGCACCGGTGCCTTTACACCATGGCCTTGATACCATAAATTAATAGCATAAAGATGCGGACATCAACAATAATATTCACTTATTTCATGCAATGATAGTGTATAGAGAACATGTTCATAGATAGTAAGATAAACCATAGTTAGAGCCAAAGTGGAAGGAGGTGAAACTCTTTTGATTATGACCAAAAACATAACACTTGAAAAAATACTAAAAGATATTTCAAATTTGAATTCATACTTAACCTCCTAGCGCCCATTGTTCTTCTCACAACACAATAACTTTTAATAATACATCACTTAGGTATTATTTCTTATCAATATTTCTTTTTAATCATAACAAAAATATATTGTTAAAGGTAAAGCGCAAAGATGTGTTCACATTCCAACTATGCAAGGACTGTTACTTGAAGATGAAGATGGCATGCAACTTTAAAAAGCAGTGCCGCAACTCCGACAAGAGGTTCAAGAGCTATACAGCCCTGAAGGAAACCGGAGAGGCTACAGACCTAAGCACATTCCTTAACAATAATGATGACTCTTGGTCTTTTAGGTATGCTATTTAAGTCTGCTATTGCTTGTTGTTCTAAAATGTTAAATTCATTTACATTCCCTTTTTATCAGTTACTAGCGACCCACCCTCGCTTTGCTCCATATAAACTTTACTCTTGAATCACTCTATCTATAAGAAAAAACCGCATCAAAATCCGTTGCGTAGTTTTAGAGGTCTATGCGTACATAGGGACAGACAGCAGGAAGCAACTTTGTTGGATACTATGTAGTGGTGACATGACATACACAGAATTAATTATGTCTCAGCTATTAAAATAAATAAAGTTTAAAGCCTTTAACCATATTTTTTTTTTTCATATCTTTATCAGTAATGACATAATATTATCAATATTATTTTAAATAAACCGATAAATGTTTATAATATAATAATAGTACATTATAAGATGCCTATAAATAAATGGTGACTTTTATTCGAATTACACACTAATGTGGCTATGAAGACACTCGGTAATACATACATACATAACGTCACGCGTTCAATCCCAGAGTGGGGTAGGCAAAACTACAGAATTACTAACAACTCTAAAAAAACTTGTTGTTCCACTGTATTAGTGTCAAGTTGCAAGCCCATCTCCTAACAATACTACAAGCCTTTACAACTATAACTTCGTAATAAAACTTATGAAAGTAAGACTCAGTATAGTTTTATCAAAGAGTGACTGTATAATATTTTAGCATGGCTCAGGACAGGGTTTTTATTTTTAATAATCATATAGTAGCAGAAACTTACACAGCCTTTCCATTGTCATAATTCTTTTTTCAAATTGCTTTCGGACTTCAGAGGATGAAACAAAAAAAAAGATTGAAAGGTTGTGGTTGTGAGTTGTGATTGTTGATTGAGAATAACTTTTCTTTTCAGATTTCCTGCCCTAAATGGTAGCAGTACTCCGGCACACCAGAGAGTTAGAGATGATGATAATGGTATGGTCAAAAGCAAGTTGTGACTTGTCTAATTATGTTACTTTTTAAATTAAAAAAAATAAATGACACCAGTCTTAGTTTTATAAATTATAAATAACCAGTTTGTAAAAATTGGTTTCATACCTTGTTTAAAACTTACACGATTTTGACATTTACTAAAAAATATGAATCGGTTAATTAGTTTCAGTCAGTTTTCCGTTTTCCTTACATTTAGAAATATGTATGGAGGGTAAAGTTAAACTGAATAAAACCATGATTGAATGACTAAAACCTTTTAAATTATATACATACACTGTTTTACTAAATTGTGCAACAGCAAATGAACAAGTGGGGCAATAATATTATTTGTATACTCATACTACAAACATAATATGGTATCTGTCAAAACCTTAAAATTTCATTTACATTACTGTAGAGGTGTATTATTGTTCTTATTTGTACAATTAGCATATTTAGCATATATATTTGTATTGTTCGTAATTATGTAAATCATATATGTACTATAGCTCAATGGAACCCTGATCCAATGTAGAACCGTGTCACAGTGACATTATGATTCAAGTAGTAAGAAGTGTCAAACAAATTGTTTTATATTTTCACTGTGACACCGTTTTATGGTGGGTCAGGGTTCCATTGATTGATAGTACATTGAGCATCTTAAATAGTTAATTATTATTACATTTGTTCAATAATGCTTGAGAGTCGGTCTCTTGCCCGTGCTCAAAGGCGCCTCAGCGTGCGTGCCGCGGGCAGAACGGCCATTTCTAACTTGTCTGTGGGCGAGGCGCGTACAAATGTGATAAAATTGCTGAGCCGTTCCACTAGAGGCGATTTCTTATTCTTTTTGTTAATAATTCGGATACACACAGCCGCGGTTGTCATCGCCATTTTGAACGACGCACAATGTCGGCTCGCGGCAGCACGCTGCCTTACCCGCCGCGCATCTTTATGTGCAACAATTTGGCTCGCGAGCAGCTCGCCGCGCGGGAGGAGCATGCCACAGGCTGAACCGCTCAGATTCGTACCCAGCTTTACGCACACATGCAAGCCGCGCGATGTACCTTTGTTTGACGATGTACTACTTCTCGTATACTTAAACTTTGGTACTAAACGGTACCTACAGCTATTTATTTATGACAATGACCGCACATAGGTTCATATGTTATATTCCAGAATCCACCACCACCAGTATCCGTAACTTCATGACGGACATAATGCCGGATGCTGATTTGCCTGACACCGAGGCCCGCATCATCAGGGAAGTGATAGAAGAGGAAGCTGACTTGCTGGATGACTCGCTGGACTCCCATTGGATGCAGGATGATGCGTCCATAGATTCAGACTTTAAGCTGGACTTTACGTAAGGTCCTTTTACCTACACACACACACACATACGTAACATCACGCCTTAATTCCCAGAGTGGGGTAGGCTACAGAAATAACAACAACTCTAAAAAGACTTATTGGTAATTCTGTAACCACATTTTGCACAATCAGGCTTAGGTAGTTCTTTTTCTAATCTATAGTAATATTACAAAGATGTAAAGTTTGTGAGTTGTAGGGGGTAATTTCTGGATCTACTGAACCAATTTAGATGAAATTTGGTGTGGAGATAGTTTGAGTCCCGAAAAAAGGACATAGGGTACTTTTATCCTGAAAAGTTGGATGTTTCCTGAGGGAAAAGCGATAAACGACTCTAATCTAAGCGGACGGAGTCGCGGCAAACCGTACTCTATAATTCAGTACCATAAAAGTACAACTTCTATTTGACATTTCTTTGGCAGTCCTTGATTTCAATAGTGTCCAAAGAAATGCAGTTGTAAAATAAAATTTGATACTCATGTTAGTATGGTCTTACATACTGCAGGAGCTTATTTTGAAGATGCGCTTAGCTTCACTGGCGTTTAACGCATTCACTGCCGACATTAGTTTAGTAGTTTTCGCCACGTGCCGCAGTTTTGTTTTATACTGAGCTTTCATATTTTAAGAACGCACATATACGTTTAAGGCACTGGGTGAAAGTCAGGAGAACGCTTATATGCGTTAATGGTAACAGGTACCTTTCTAAAGTATAGTAAAAAGATACTAATATTTCAAATACAGTGGTTGTTTAAACCAAAGCTAATTTGAACCTGACGAAAGTTATAATATTAGATGTCTAGAGGACTGAAGCAAAAAATATCCATACAAAATGCAATAACGTTTTTCTCGCCTTAAAAGTTGTCTGATTTTTACGATTTTAAAATATGATGTAGATATTATGTAAAACTAGGTGTGTACGTCTTCCTTTCCAAGACAATATTTATTTAAAAAAAAACGGCAACGTACAGACCTACTTTTTCATGAGAACTACAACATATTTAAAAATCGTGGAATTTGGATTAGATTTAGGGGGTGATAGGAGTGTGGCGGAACCTCTTTGGTGAGGAGGGCTCATAATTTCCGAATATCAAATTCTATTGGTGGCAGAATTTCTATTCCTATTTTTTCCCGATCTTATTTTTTTCCAGTCTTATATTTTTCTCTCCTAGTTGCATTTTTTGTATTAGTTCATAATAGGTAGGTAGGCTTAGGTTATATTAGTTGTGCGGTTTCTTCCCCACGGCTTAACTAAATCGCTCATTTAATCAAAATTTGTATCATAAAATATGAATAGGTTTAGGTTATGTTAGGTTTTGTAGCAAGCCCAGAGGGCCAAATCACCCAGAAGTAGGAGTTGCGCGGTAGCGGAGCTCCGTCGGTACTATCATATTAATTTCTGGAATAGGAAAAATACCTCAGGAAAGAACAAGTCAATGAAAAAACACAACTATGAAAAATGAAGATCAAGAAAAAGTGGGAATGAAAGTTTTGCCACCAATCAAATTTGATTTTCGGAAGTTATGAGCCACACTTTAAGTGGTAAAGGCATGCCTTTGGCTCATTGGCCAGATAATTGTTGCAGTATGGATGAAGCAAAATATTAGTAACACTTAATTAGAAACCTGTAATGTGTATGGCTTTTAAATGATTTTTACTATAGTTTCAGCCCATTTGCCACGCCACGGTCGGTTAACAATGATAGGTACACGCCAAAAAAACCATCTGGACAAAATCTAGTTACACTAGAGAAGCATGATCAAAACTGCACTGCATCTAAGAAAGTTCTAGACATGCCTATAATAACTGAAGATTCCAACCACGCCTTGCTTCCTATTAAATTAGAAAGAGTATTTGATGAACAAGTAGATTCTTTGGATGCTGTAACTGACATTTTACGGTTTGAAAGCGAAAAAGGGAAAGACCAAAAACCGCAATGTACAATAGATAAAAATTTACAAATAGCTTTGAAAAATCCCGAAAACCAAGAGTTTTTACTGGATGAACTACTTGTTTCACCTCGAGGTAAGTGTTTCTTTGTTATGACTACAACAATTTTAATTTTGGCTTAAGATATTGCAGTTAATTGGCTTTAAAATGTTTTTTTAGTTGTTCCAGAAGTAACAACTCCACCAACACCGTTAATACACAACATTTTGTTTGGTGAAAAGTTAGATATGGATGAGAACAGTGTTAGTTCTCACAAATACATAACAGGCCAGTGTATAGAAAGTTTCGAAAATGTCGCTGGCGATTTGGAAATGACAGAAAATTTAATAAATGACATTGATATAAAAACAGAAGGGTTTGATTTGGATGAGGAAAAGATTGACATAGAAGAAATAGATACAAATATGCTTACTGAGATAAAACCTCAGTTTAATGTGTCTAATTTTTATTGCAAGATGTGTAAAAGAACTTTTAAGAGTTTGCGAGGCTTGAAAAAACATTCTGCAGCATATCACGAGAATAAACCGAGGCCAGATAATGTGTGGATTTGTGACCACTGCGGTACTAAATGTAACAATAGAACCAATTTCCTTAGGCATATACGATCTCATTCGGTGAGTAGGTTCCATCTTTTTTTTTAATATTGAACTAGGAATACGGAACATATGCACGAAAGATTCTTACATATATAAGACATGCATTTGAGAACAAAATATGCGTGCTTGTCACTCAATTATTTGCTTCTAACGATAATCGAACCTGGGACCGCTACCGGTAAACGCATTGTATGCCTGCAATTTTTTTCTAAGTATATTCGGGAGACTTGACCCAGAGTTGACGTTTCTCAAAACTCGTGGAAATCGAATAAAAGTCGAAAAGCATCAAGTGTTATATTATCCAAGGAAGTCATTATAATAATTACGTTTTGTTATAGCGAGAACCGCCGAAAAAGATCAATTGTAATGAGTGTAAGTTGGTGTTCACTTCAGAGTACACGCTTCGAATGCACAGAAGGGCCCACGCCGGGGTGAAACGTGAGTCGAGCCCTGAGAGAAAAGTGAGTAGTTGTTCCTTAGCCTTTTCAACGCTATGTCAAATCCAAAAGACGTTATTCATACGCCAATAACAACTTAAAACCGGAGCTAATGCCAACCTCGCCATGTAAATGATGAATGATGAATGATGTGCTCATGTAAATACTGAAGTCTATTTTAAGATTTGAACCAATGATGCGAATATGCGTCAATGGCGTTGAAAAGGTTAATGTTTTTATGTGACGTAACGGAACGGCTTCCTCAAGTTGTATTTTTCTGTATGTCGGGCAGTGCTCTCATTCCAGACCAGGTAGAAAGAGGTTACCGAGCGAAGTCGCCAGCATCTCGTGCTGGCCCCACTGGCGATTGACTAATCAAGCTATCCAATTGACCAGCACTGTTTTTCTTACAAATAATTTTGTTAAAATTGAAATTCTGCACACCACTTTTATTTTCTCGCCAGGTATGCATTAGATCTAATGCGCTATAGACATGAGTTTTTTTTTTAATTACATAATCTCTGTTATGTCTACTTCATACTTCGTTTAAACAAACTGATCTTAGCTAAGAAGACCGTCTCAAGAAATACAGAACTGGCATTTTTATATGACTTTCGTGTCTTACTTGAGACGGGTAGCTAACATCAGTAAATAAGTACTACGTAGACGTAATCGAGTGACCGAAAAGTCGAGGGCAAATGTCTTAATACTAACTCTTAAATATTATTTGTTTGCTTCAGAGGTTCGTGTGTACAGAATGTGGAGCGACGACCGACAAAGCGAGTAACTTTAATTTGCACATGAAGCGGCACCAGAAGAAATACACAGCGTTCTGTCCGGAGTGCAACAAAGGGTTCTACAGGCGAGCGGAGCTGACTATACACATGAGGTAATGTGTAATTTATATGTACGATCATAATATTATCACAAACAGGAAGATTTTTGTGAGTGGGAATTTAAATCTACCTGTAAAGAAATAAAGTTCAATTATTATTTCGCTAATGCACGCGTGGACTGTTTTTATGCCACGATGCGTAAGAGGGCGGCATCAATGGCGCGCCGCGTGCGGGACAGCGGCAACAGCCTCCTGGCGATCGTTGCCGAGCGGCTGGACGGGCCCTTCATGAGGCACTGGCTGGCGTTGCACGCTCCAGTGCCTCCTTTCAAACGTGTCATTTAGTTTATTTCAGTGTTGTGGTTGTTACATTAGTTTATATTCTGATTTTTATTAATAGCTAATGACATTTCTTATCTAATTTTAATTTTATTTAATATTTAATTATTATTTTATCAATTTTAACTTTTAGTGCGTAAGTTATGTCATACATACTAACATAATGGATGAAAATGTCTGAATAAATAAATAAATTATTATTATTATTATTATTTTAAAATCCATTTTCAAAATTAAAAGAACCTTATATTAATTAAAACTGGGGGGTTATCATGACATAACAATGCAGTTCTGTTTACGCTATGTTCTGTTTATCTATGGGGAACCTGAAATAAATATTTTGTGACTTGAATTTAAATAAAGTTGAAACTAAATTGCCTTGAATATGTACCTTCTTTGGGACACCGGGTTTCACGAGGTTAACTTTGATACAAAGAACCCGACAACCTTGGCAACGTCCATAGTCTGTATGTTAAGGTATCTAAAAAAAAACAATTAATTAAAGAAGTTAGTTCAGAGACAATGTTTTACTCCTATTCTATCTTTAGTAGTTCAATATAACCTGTCTCTCCCCGCTGTTTGTTTATATATTTTTTAATATCTAAAAGTACAAAGTATAGTCACGAGGAAGAAATCACGTCAAAATAAAATTAATCATTAGTTTTGTGTGAACACGGTTTAACTATAGCAGAGTATAAATATAAAAGTAGGTTTACTCCGGTCCTTTAGGAGTTTCTGTTACCTGTTACTCCTCGGGCGCAGAGTTGCGGCGATGGCGCGGTTCCTGCTTAACCGGCTTGGTCCGTCCTGTTAAGTTTGCTTGCAGTGGCTCGCGGCTCGTACTGTCGAGGCACGCATACATGCAAGCTGCGCGATATATATACCTTTGTTTAAGAGTGCCCCGAGGCAACGATACGTAATTACGAAAAAAATGCGTTTGTTTGATCGCCTGCTGCATTGTTTTTACTGAAGCTTTAGTTATGCAATTCATATGTAAGATATTTAAGGAATCACTCTATATATCATATACTTTAGAAACACGATTACTTGTACTTCCCTCGATAGAAAAAACATCCAAAGATACCTCTACATAACAAAATAAACACTTAGTACGGCGTAATTACTTCACGGAAGATCATCAGTTTTGGATTTACAACAAAACTACACGTCTTCTATATATTCTACACTTTAGATTTGAAAATGTGTTTTTATTTTACTAATATGAAGGAAATACCTAAATTCGCACGCGTTTCGTCCATTTTAGCCAGAGCCGTCACGTTTCCCCCATGTCCGCATTAGTCAGGCTTCGGCCGTCGGAGGTGGAGGCTGTGTCGCTTTTTGGTTGGTTGCGTTTATCGCGATTTTTGTGATTATTCACTTTATTTTAAATGGGGAACAAACACAACCAAAAAAGGAAGAGAAGGGGTGGGCAAAAGCACAATGCTAAACGCTTGCGTGAAGAAATGAAGTTAGTTAAAATCGTAAACCTACTGATAGTGGAGTAGTTCTAAGAAACCTGATTTGACAGTTGTCAAAATGCCACGCTAAGGGAGGAGAAAATAAATCGGTAGCAACATAGACTGATTTTCGAGATGTATCGATTTGTATTACTTACTAAGACTTTGTAATCGTTTAGTTGTAGTCTTGATGTTTTGGGCCAAAATTGGTTTATTTACACAAGTAATTTTAAACAACACGCGAAGTTCTTTCAATTAGTAGGTAGGTATATAAAAAATACACTTCTATGGTGAATATTTACCAAGATATAAAAATAGTTTAGCTAAAAAACACATTTACAGGCAAAACAAGCTTCTTAGAACGACCCGAGGTTTTTTTTACTATAATTAATTATATAATATTGTTACTTCTTGGGATGGTTTCAATATTTCTAGAGCAAGACATCTCCAGAAATCTGAATACAAAGAGAATACTCCGTAAGTATACTCAGTACCTAACAACTATATTTCAACAAATGAGTAAAATTGCAAAATTATTCATATTTTTTTATTTATAGGGTTAATGTTCCAGTTGTTGGCACCGCTACAAAGCGAAGAGTTAAGGTACCTAATGAACCGGTGAGGTAGGTATGCGTAAAAATAGTAAGAGGTGTATAGGAAAACATTTTAATAAATTTAGTATGAATTTTCACATTATCTTTACATTTTTTCAATTTACAGAGTAAATGAATTGGTTGACATCGATTATAAAATTTACCACACAATGGAATTGTAAGTCCCAAATACGAATTATTTTTATAGAATGAGGATTACAAAATTTCATCCAAAAACTAATTCTGTTAATAAATAAATTATAGTTAAATCAAAACGTTCTGTTTTATTACAGGATGCCAATGGACCAAATTTCTTGTCTTTCAGTGGATGGAGAAATAGACAATGACATTGCTTACTCACACAGACAAAATAATGCCGTGAAGTAAAATCCGATATTGATTATTGTTGTTTCTTATGTCCTAATATTTTTTTCTAAAGATACCTGCGTACATTATTCATTACATTATATACATACAAACATTAAGTAGGAACTTCTAAATATGTGATTGATACAGCAGCTTTAAGTTTATAGTTTTTTAAAACATCAATTTAATTTTATACTTTATAGTGATCAGTATCAGACATTGAAGTTTTTGCGGAAATAATCATGGATAAACATTCGTACAAACTAAGATCCTTTTTTTTAAAGACGGTTAAAATACCAAAACCTTCTCCTATGTGAAACAAATACTTTCTGAAAACCGCATTAAAAACGGTTCAGCCAAACGTGAGATAATCGCGGACAAACATACATACATACATACATACAGGTCAAACTGAGAACTTCCTTTTCTTTGAAGTCAGTTAAAAATAATATCTTGAAGAAAGGGTCCATGACTGGGATTTTTGCCCTACTCAGCCGTTCTTATTACTTTACATTAGGTATTCTATTCAGTTCACTTTATTTTGTGCTTAGAATATTGTCAATAAAGGTAATTAGGTTTTATTACATTTCAATATACAGTCACATTAAATCACGGGGTTGTTGAGCCACCATAGAACTCTGTCCTAATGAGTAATGACAGCGTCAAGTCACGCAAAAGAAATTATTTACGTCAAAATTTACCGTCAACTTTCTATGAAAGGGTTCTCCCGGTAACCTTCGGAGAGGGAAGATGGCCGATTGGAAGATGTACGGCTTTTACTTATGATTTATTCTCTTTAGCCGAACAATTTGCCCAATAAATATTATAAATAACTTAACACTAGCTAAATACACCTTAGATGTACAAACGACATTAATTAAAAATTATCTATCTATCTGTGAGTGGGTTCTAGAGTGGCTCAACAATCTCGTGATGTGACTGTAACTCATACAAGTAATTCAATCCTACCTTACCTACCGACAGTAAACATAAAATTTAAAAAAAAATGTAGACTGAAAAAAGTTTTTAACTTCTTATAGTCAATATTTTAATAAAAGTATTCGGAATCGATTATGTTTTTTTATGTTGTAAACATTGGTAGCAACCTCCGCGCCTAGTGGATCGGCGCACGGCTCGTCAGGCGCGGCGCGCGGCCGGCGCATGGCTCCAGCTCGCTCCTTGCTGGTGTGCTATACGCACACATACACAGAGTGCATAAAATGCCTAAAGTTAATGAACGCAAAAAGCTCGGTGCCCCCTTAAAGACGAACGAACGTTATGTACCTAGCCATAACAAAAAATAAAAATAGTCTGTGAAATGACTGTGACTGCATTTCTGAACAGTGAGCTGGAGTATGGAGGATACGTGTGTTAAATTAATAACCCATCACCGAGCAGCAGTGATCGCTTTGTTGTGCTCCCGCGTGGGGATAAGATAACCGGTGAAATGACTAGCATTCCACTTTAGTCCTCAGGTGGCAACGCATCTACAGTCTTGTGATTTTAGTCTTGAAAATGCAAATGTCTATAGGTCGCTGATCCGACTTACAATCAGGTGCCTGTGTGCTTGTGCTTTATTCTACCATAAAAAAATACAACTTCGAATAAACCGAACATTTCCAATAGTAGTTTGTAATGCAACGGATTACTCTTTAAATTACAAATTGATTAAATAAATAAATAAATAGTAATGGACATGCCATTGTAGCTCAAACTCACACAACCTTTTCAATGCCTTAAGTCAAATACAAATGCGTCACTCACACGCCAAACATGTATTAAAAGTGATGCAAAATTTAACTTAATCCATACGAAATAAGTGAAATAACGTCTTTTAAAAACTGTAACTGTGGCAACTATAAGTGTCGGTGGCGTTGTAGGCACGACAGCTAATCACTACTTTAGGCGTCGTTGGCGTTCAAAAGGTGAACACCCTGTAAGCCGAGTCGATAAAAAATACAGATGGGCCCTTCGACCCCTTTAGTATGTATTGTGCAATTACCCTCTTTCACACTCAGCTGTTCGAATTAGCAGGTTTCCTCACGATGTTTTCCCTTCACCGAAAGAAAATCTGGTAATGTACTTACATTAGAAAAACTCATGAGTAGACAGCGGAGGTTCCCGCCCCCACCTACCGCCTAAGCCACTAGGTTTCCGACGCTCTTCAAATTATTGCTACTCGATTTCATTTGTTTGGCAACACTATCTGGGTACACTCTTAAAAACAAGAGTTGCCTTCCCTGTGGTCAATAGTTAAAGCTTGTGTGCATATAAGTTTTGTTTTATATGATAGGTCTAAAGCAGTCCTGACGCCGTTTATGCGGAAATGGGTTTGGCCAGAAAATTAAGCCTTAAATACGTTAACTTCCGGCGTTTCCACAGGAAAGACGCTAACCTAAATCTGTGTATGACCCATCTGTAAAACTAATCCGTCAAATCATGGATTCTATTATTTTTAGATATCACACCGGGGAGAAGCCGTTCGCCTGCACGTTCTGCGACATGCGCTTCGTGCGGCAGGACGGCCTCACTCGCCACATCAAATGCCATTTAGGTGGGTACAAAAAACATTGAGAGAGCAGTCGCATTTAGGTAGCGACCCTTAAAGAATCTGATTGTGTAAGTTCTCGATTAAATTTCTGTCCCTCAATATCATGCAGCTCAATTTACTAAGATTCAAATCGACTTAACCTTTCAGAACCCGTGAGACATTTAATTGAATTATTAAAATTAGAATTTAAAATCTTTTGTCAATCAAACTAAAGTTCGAAATGAGTATTTAAGACATCTTACAATACAACAATACAATACAATACAAAACACTTTATTGTACACCAAACAAAAACATTACACAGAAACAGCACAATTTAAAAAAGACCTTAAGATATCAGTGGGTTTTGAAAAGTTAACCTTGTCACCACCCGTGACGGCTGAAATCATAACTAATGTCGTCTTAGTACAAAATGTTTCGTGGCATGTTTGAGGTTATATTTTCTACTGCGTTGACAGCTGTCACATCGGCCGAAAAAACCGGCGCGAGTATAATCCAAAAATGTTTTCATTTACAGATATAAAGCCATTCCAATGCCCATATTGTAAAAGTAGATTCGTGAACAGCAATAATATGAAGAATCACTTCATAAGATCCAAATCGTGTACCAAAGCCAGGGACTTTATATTAAGCAAACAAAATAAGATCGACAAAGAGATGTCCAATGTTTTTATTAGTGAAGAGTCAGTGATCAAAGCGCAAGAAGATATTATGGAGGAACTACTTGGTAGTACGGAAAAAGTAATGAAAGATGTTGGATTGAATCTTGATAGTGAAGAAATGGTGATGAACGCTCAGGATGATGTTGCTGTCGACCATGTTAGCGAAGAAATTATGATGAACGCTCAGGAAGATACGGCAATCGATATCATGCTTTCATAGTTATCTATTTATTAAAAATACCTAAATAATTATTTAGTTTAATTTTTCTTCCATTCCCTGAAATCTAATAATAGGAATCACACAACTACGAACACATTTTACAGGATATTTGGTAGGTAAATGAAATCAGTTATCATCAACACGATTCGATTATATTTCAAAGGTCTCGCGGTAAATAAAAAAATACAAAACGTAGTGATTAGTGGATTCCAATGTAACATTTTTGGTTATGATTGTCTTTCTAAATGCATTTACTATGTTTTAGTTGATGGTATTCATAAACTAACTCGCAACAGCGAGATAGGGAAACAACACTTATATCTAGGTTTCACAGCACAGTAGTCCGCGTATAGATTTCATGCGACCATTCAGCATACAGCTAGGTACTGACCAACGTTACGAGGTGTATTGTAACATGTTACACAGCGAGGATTCATGCAGTCAATACGCAGTGTTACGGTGAAACCAGCGAGCAATTACGTACTGACTGCATGAATGCTTGCTGTGTTACATGTTACAATACACCTCGTAACGTTGGTCTGTACCCAGCTTAAGGCTCGGCCATTGCAAGCGCCATATTTCAGCGTTGTGACACGTTGGGGGAGGCGAGAAGACTGATATACCTTTGTCTTATTCGTTCTTTTCCACCGGTAGCGTTGCGAGACGAGACATATCACCAAATTCATATCATTAGCGATATTACTACGTAGGTACCCATCAAGAAGGGATCAATATTAACAAATATTTCAAAGCTTGCCTCGCACATTCTAGCCAATCCAGACCATTTCGGAGAGAATTTAAATATAATCCAATCCCAGGCGAACTTCGCCGTTAGAATAACACATTTTATTTTCTTATTAATACATTTACATTAGTGATGCCACATACATAGGTGGTCAAATAATAGAAATGATTAGATTACATTTTCCCTATACAATATAACCTACAAATGGGTGAATCAATTTTAAAGTACTCCCCATTTTTCGAAATGTTTCACAAATGATGTTTTTAGAAAAACTATATATTTGCTAACGACGTCGCTTATATGTAGATTAAATAGGACTTTGATTGAATTTGTAATGATTTGATTTCAAATAGTACAGTTTAAAATATTAATATGGTTGGTAACGCAGGGGACGATGTTCTCCCTAGGTTTTGTATGAAAAAATGTGCATTTTCTCCTGATTTTTTCGAAGATAAAAAAAGAGGTGTTAAACGAGTAAGGTCTGTAAATTTAGTTGTCTCATTTTAATATTCATACATTATTATTAACCATAAGTCACCTGAAAAGTTTTAATACCACAAAAGAAAAGGAGTACCTTAAAAGTTGACCCAAATATGAAATTTCAATTTTGATAGCCAATCAAAACTACCAATTTCATCGTTAATTGGTCAACAAAAAAGCCAAAGTTTAAAATGTTAAATTTTATTTCTGTTGAAACAATTGTTGGCAAAAAACTTATATGTTATACGATGTGTTTCCAATTATGTAAGTACCCGCATTGTATAAGTTACAGGTTACGCAATTTAAACACATACACGCCAATCACTAGTCCCGCCAACGCCTGTCCCCCGCAGGCCCACAGAACCATGGCGAACTATAATTGCTAATCGCCTAAACGCCGGCCAACGAGTAACATGTTCATGGCAACTAAAGGAGCAAGATTGCCGCAAAAATTAACTCGCCAACCGCCCTTACATCAGAGGGTGCCAAGCGTCCAGTGGCGTCTTCATTAGTTTTCTAATAAACTAAAGTATTACCTTTAAATCCAAGAGCGCTTTACTGTTGTACAAATGAATACACAATTTATAGAGAATATGACTACACGAAGGTAAAAGGTTATTTATTAAACTGCGTCATGTATGCTATATATTGCGTATTCATTTGTACAACAGTAAAGAGCTCTTAGATTTTAAGATAATACTGTAGTTTATTAAAAAACACAATAAAAGTTATGAGGGCGCGACTGGACGCTCGGCACCCTCTTAATGGTTGCGTTCGGTAAACGTCCAATACATTGCAATGGCCGCCGACTATAAATTGCCGATAGAAGTTGCTTGCTAAAAGGTCGCAAAGGAAGCCTCGTAGACTAATACCGTTGAGATCAAACGCTTAAGTAATTGACTTAAAAGCGAAATTACACGAGCAATTTTTTCAGCAATTTATAGTTCTCTTTAAGTACATTGTAAAAGCGATGCGGCGCGACTCGGTCGGTCGTCGGTGGAACACGAAAAAAACCGAGACGCGCAGAGATTGTCTAGAAAAATTACAGCTTTGTCTTAAAATTACAACTTCTAAAATAATACATTTCACCAAAAATAATTCGCATGAACGGCTGGACAATACAGTTTTTTCTGGGATGTTATTCTGTGACGCATGAGACAAACCTAACTTGGCGCTAAAGGCCGAGCCACACATGATGCGCGTCAGGCCCGGCGCCCATTATCGGCATCGGCAAGGAAAAGGATTTTAGGTGGCAAATAGCAATATACTATAACATAATGGCAATAAAGTAGAAATTTCCGTGATATGTGGTCGTAATAACAAAAATACCGCTTCGGTATGCTTGAGGCTGCTGTATCGGCAGCCTTGAGAATGCTTCGGGATGCTTCGGCATCCTTCGGCATCCTTCGGCAACCTTCGGTACGCCGCCCTGCGGGGCGAGGGGAGGCATCCGCCATTTGCATCAGTTGACTCACACAACACAATCGAGGTAATCGCTGTGTGTACCGGTTGTTTGCTGTCACATCGAATGTCATGGCGGAAGAAAAGCTTATTAATTTAGTTCGTCTACATGAGTGTTTATACAATATAAAATCGCGTCACTACAGTGACCAACACATGAAACATAATGCGTGGGAGCAAATCGCCAAAGAACTCAATAAAACACGTAAGTAAGCATCTTAAACATTTTATTTTTATTGAGTTATAATAAGTACCGTCAATATGATAATGATTAATTACATTGACTTATAGATCGTTAGTATTTTATGATCTATTGACAATATTATTCTGCCAACTAACTGACCCATGTTCAGAGTTAAAATATTGTTTGAATTGATCTCTAACCACCATACCCTCGCACATGATAATATCGTTATCGCCTACTACATTGTTATCCACGGAATCTTCTAAAATATCGCTTTCCTGTAGTGGGTTTGGAAGTTCCGTCGTTGCATTGTTAATGATATAATTATGTAAAGAACAGCAGGCTAAAATGATGTTATCTATATATTTTGCTTGTAATTGCATTCTCCTCTGAAATATTTCAAACCTTGATTGAAGAATGCCAAAAGCACTCTCCACGATACGCCTTGCTCGACTTAGTCTGTAATTAAAAACTCTTTTCTCTATATTTGCCAATTGATTCGCAGGGTACGGTCTCATTATATTTTTCGTTAGTGGAAATGCTTCATCAGCAACAAAAACATAGGGTAATTCTTCAGTTATTCCTCGTAAGCTCACATTTTGAGGAATATTTAATGTGTCGTTTTGCATTTTTAAACCCAATTTTGAATGATCTAATATACCACCGTCGCTATTTCTACCATAAGCACCTACATCGACAATGACAAATCTGTATTTAGCATCTGCTACAGCCAGCAGAACGATACTAAAAAATTTTTTATAATTAAAATACATACTTCCACTATTATTTGGAGCTCGAATCTTGAAGTGCTTGCCATCCATGGCACCAATACAATTTGGAAAATTCCATATTTCATCAAAGTCTTTAGCAATTATCTTCCATTGTGCTGTTGTTGGTTTTGGCAGAACGACACGGCCAAGAATATTCCAGATTACACGGCAGGTTTCATGGACTATACAACGAACTGTACTAAATCCCATTCGGTAATTGAATGCTAAAGTTTTGAAACTGACTCCTGTTATTAAAAACCTGAAAAGAAACATTATATTTTTAAATATAGCTTAGGTACCTATTATATTATTAAAAATATTTAAATAATACCAATTTTAAAAAAATATTATAATTTTGAAAATTTAGAATAAATATACCTAGGCACTTTTGATAATCATATTATTATTTTAAATCATACAATATATACGGATTACGAAACATTATACATAATATCACCTGTGTTGCGGGTGCCGGACACATACGTTTAACTAACAAGCCATTCATTTATATGTTTATTATATTATTTTCAGCTCAAGAATGTCTCAAGATGTGGACGAATATCAGAAACAACTATCGAAAAGCGATGAAAAATAGAATAAGCAAAAGTGGTGATTCTGCAAAGCCACAAAGGCCTATAAAATACGAAAGAGAACTCCAATTCTTGAATACATTTTTACAAAATAGAGCGCAGGTATCTAATTTAGATTCTTCTTCCGAGGAGACACAAGATTCTTTCTTGGATTCTCCTCAATCACGGCCACAATCACAAATGTCAAATTCAGATTCTCAAAAGTCGCGTCCTCGGTCACATAACATGACCACAGCTGAGATATTAAAAGAATATATAGATTCTAAAAATAACGAAGATGAACATCCTATAGATATATTTTTTAAATCAATGTCTGCTACGGTAAAATCTTTACCGAAAAAGTTGCAACTTCAAGTAAAAAGAGATGTATTGATTCTTGTTAATAAGGCAGAAATCGAATATTCAGAAGTATCAGAAGCACCACAGAATATTGAAACTACAAGATCTATTTATGAACCATCCACATCGAAACAAAAACCTCCTGTGAATCAATCAAACTACACCATGGACGATTTTTCTTATTACACACCCCAAGCAACCCAAAAAACCAATGATTACCAGAATATTGAAAGAAATATAGATTCAGACGAAATAGTAATGCAGTCTGCGATCTGAAGTCACCATTCGAATCATACCTGTACGAGTATATGTGAATTAAAAAATAATAAACATGATTAAACTTATTAAAGTATTTTTTATTACTCACCTCAAGCACACAGACAATCTTTCTTCAACAGGTATAGGTGAGCGAAATCTTGATTGTTTTTTCTCCATGTAAGGTCGAAGCAAATGAACCAGACTTTCAAAATTTTCATAACTCATTCTATAATAATCATAAAATTTTCGAACGTCATAACGCAAATCATTGAATAAATTGTTGAATTCACCGGACATATGTCGTTGTTTCCAAAGGTTGTTCACCCAAAATCTTCTTGATTGATTAGATTTCTCTTCTTCTTCAGCAAGAGTTGCTATGAACACTAGATCCCAGTCCACCATATTAAATACAATTCAGACAACTAGCTTGTAACAACTCTGAGACTGTTATGATGAGAAATACGATATTGAGACGCTTCGGCAAGCTACAGGACGGTGCGGCATCCTTAAGGACGCCTCGTCATCCCTAAGAACGTTGCAGCATGCCAAAGCATAATTGCCGATAGTGTGCGCTTGCATGTAGAATGCCGAAGGATCCTTTTCCTTGCCGATGCCGATAATGGGCGCCGGGCCTCACGTTTGTGTTTCACTGCTTTGTATACTTGACATATTGTATGAGGATTTATATTATACAACGCAGTGGAACGCGAAAGCGCACGTGCGGTGCGAGTAAGCCTAAGCGCGCAAGGAATCTTAAAGTCATTACGAACTCGCATGTTCTGCAACAGAATAACTCCCCAGATTTACGTATCATGTTTATTATAATTGACCAAAGCACCCTACTAAGCACCATACTAATCAACTAAATTGGAAGATGACATCTGTACGCTTTCCCTGACCACAAAGTAACACATACACAATTACTGATCTATATCTATGATAAATCTATAAACGTATCAATAAAACAGGGACACTTAGTACGTTCAACGGTTGGACCCATCAACACTTATTGCAATTCTAACTCTGGCCTGACATCATTACAACATTTTTGTACATCGCCAGAATCTTTAAATTATAACAACAACTTTAACATTACTTGTGCAAATGGGATCCAAAGTGTTGACTGCAATACCATTTATTAATATTAATTTCGTTTATCTAAGTAACACTGTGATGTAAATATCATAGGCTCTCATTTCGTATAGTATGTACTCCTATTATTCTATTTATTTAATAAAATCTTTAGTGAAACATTATTCACATTGAAATTCATCAGCTAACTCAGTATCATCATTACTTGAAAGTACTTTACATGATAATGTAAACGGCTAATACAGGAGTAATATGATCAATTCATAAAATAAATAGATTAGACTCTGGCAAATGAAAGATGAGAATGAAAAATTCACTTACGCGGCAACACTATGTCATTACCATAGTTTTTTTTTTTTAAATTTATTCTTGACCTTGGATACTTACCATAGGTTTTGACAATCAGTGTTGCCGCGTAAGTGAATTTTTCATTCCCTTCTTTCATTTGCCAGATTATAAACAATTGTGATATTAACCTCAGCTAAAATAACACAGTGAAACAAAAAAGAAACTCCAACACATACGGTGTTAATCAAATAATTAATTTAAAAATAAGAATACTACATACATTATAATTTGGCAACACGGCATGTCATTCATCAATCATTTCAGATGTGCCCTGGCTATTAAAGCGATAATGGCCTATGAGTGACAGATAAAAGACCAAATTTTAGCAACATGTCACGTCAAATATGTATATACAGTGACACTTAGTTATCTATCAATCAGTGTTTATCACTAACGGCCGAACCCTATATTCAAACCGCGGACAGATAGCCTTACTTCGGATTAAAATTTGACACATTTTGTATGGGAAAATGTCAAATTTCAACCCGAAGTAAGCCTTTCCTATCCGCGGTTTGAATATAGGGTTCGGCCGTAAGTCAATGTCAAAAAAAGTCCCAGAGGCTTACAACTTGGTAAAAAAGAAATGGAAAAAATTAAAGTTTTGTCGGGAGACTAGTTAGGCACCACTTGAGTATTTCATAGTTCCACTAATCTCCATGCCACTCTTTTTTAACAAACTATATAACAATAGAGAAAAATAAACCTTTTACTAGCTGCACTGCTCTCCAACATAAAATTACCGACGCACTGTCTTTATTTCAAATCAACTTCAGCGGGCGGATTACTCCAAAACATGCAATTTGAAACTTGATGTCTTATCCTTATTTATCTCCATTCGTGAAAGGACTACAGAACTTGGAATTTTTAATTATAAGATGTTCTCTCTAAACATAATCATGATTAAATTGGATGATTTTAGATAAAACCTAAAGGACAGAAGAATTAATTTAAAGCAACATAAATATCTGTTGTGAATGATTTGTTACATAATCTCTTAAAAATTGTGCAGTACCCTTTAAATAAATTCTAATTGAGTACTTTTCAGTTCCTTGATGTAAAACGTGAGGAGAATGTTCCGACAACAAACATTATTAATTTAACTTTCTAATTGTTATTCATCTTCAAACATCCCCATTTGAATTATATGTTATATTTAAACAATTATTTAGTATAGGCAGTCAGAGTTTGTTAACTAATATTAACACTTCATATTTGGTTCTTGACGCTTACTAAAGGTTAACTTTTCCGCGGTAGTACGCCACTTACCAATCCAACTTCAATAATAATGACACTTCATTAGTTGGAACACTATTCTAACACTCATTCCAGCACCACGAGTTTGTTACCTAGTCACCACAATAGTTCAGTTCATTAAAATGCCTAGATCTAGTCTCCAGCTAAGACTTCTGGCCCTTCGACCGAGATGTAACAACTACACAGTTGTCTGCAAGTTGGTTCTGCATCGTTACATTTTCTTTCCGAAGCTCTGTTAGTTCTTGGTTGAGCCTTAATATTTCTAAAACTAGTTTATCATTGTCCACTTCCAATTTTTCCAACCTGAAAATAAACAATGTCATAATAATATATTACTGTGTACATAATGTGTATAGGGAAAATTTGTGGGATATTTCACAGGCTTGCCAAATTAAAAAGGCTTAAAAAGTGAAAAAACAGAAGATATTTATATTTTTTATTTATTCATATCCATATTTTGCAGACTGCTCAGAAAAAGCACCACCACTAAAATTACCTTTTCTGCTTCTCTGTAAGCTCAGTGATGTGGTCGCACGCCTTCGCAAGTATGCCGCCCTTACTGGCAGTATCGGGGAGGCCGGAATTTGGTACAAGAGCTGCTAGCTTGGTGATCCATGTGTTGATTTTGTCTCTTCGTCGCCTTTCCACCTCATTGTGCGTTGCTCTTCTTTTGTCATCCCGCTGAAATCATGTTTACTAATAATAAGCAATTGGTATTACTTATCATCAAATCATCAGCCCATAGCAGTCATGTTTATTTCTTTCTTTCTTTGATTAATTATACTTAAGTTTACAGTATAGAGGCCCTAAAACAATTATAAAACAATTTACAATGACAAAAGACTACCACAGAATGACTTGAATTATAAATGACAATTATCCAGGAACAGGATGTTTAACGAAAACTCACTTATGTACGCCATTAAACATGGTTCCCCTCGTCCAGCTATTGGTAACCACCTAGCGTAGATAATTTGTTCCACTTCACTTGAGGATGTCAAGTCAAGAACATACATACATTAAATTACGCCTGTTTCACAGGAGGGTAGGCAGAGACCACTTCTTTCCACCTGCTACTATCCTGACAAATCTCTTTCTCTTCTTCCACATTCATACATCGAGTCATGCATGCACATCGGTTTCAGGTACTAAAGATTTGGCCCTTTTCCCAGTATTTAATTAAAAAAGTACACCTAGGGCGGCGCCTAATTAATAATAAATACATAATTAAGTCAAAAACACATTTACCAACATGGTTAAATTACAACAAAGGTTTATTAGTATTTATAGGATTAGTGAAATGTTTTATTTATTTATTTATTATTTGGTTTGCCAACAGATATAACACCATTAACTTGAATTAAAAATAACACGGGTAATTACAGGCAAACTCAGCTTCCGTAAAACAATCGCTTTTGTGCGATGTGGCCCAATAATTAAGTTAGTAGTTTTCCACACTACCTAGGTTCATGCTGACCAAAGTATGTTTAATTTTTATTGACAACTTACTTTTTTAGCCGTCACAGCCTTAGCCTGTATGGGTTCTTTACGAATAGCTTTCTTTGGTGGTGTTGCTGTCCCAAACACCTCCACTGGGTTGCTTATTACATAGAATTCTCCATCTGTAAGTACTAAAAATTAAAACATTTGCAAGACTTCAATACGAAACAAATTCAACCAAGAGGATTGGCAAGATCTTCAATGCAGCTAAAGGTGATTAATTTTAGTTAATTTTGTTAACCTTCAAAGATATTGGGACAGAATAACAAAAGACACATTTTTTGTCGAACAGGCATATGAAAAAATAGAAGATAGAATAGTACTATGGTTTTAAAAACAAACTACTTGGTGTACCTGTGTACCTTCCACCAAGTACTGAGTGACCCAGGCCCTTCTTACCATGAGATGGTGAATGTGTAGTGATATTATTAGGCGATTCTTCTGTTGACGTCATTTGGACCAACTTGTATGTAACACCACCAGCTGCAACACAATGAAGTACATTATGGTAGGTTTAAATTAACAAGCATGTTTAAATAATTAATCTTTGCAATATCCTCATTGAGACCCTGTGTTCCATAGGAGGTACATAAATAGAAAGATTTAAAAAAATAGTGAAAATGGCTTTCCAGAGCAAAAGGTAATATAACTTAATTTCCTTGCTGGTAGATTAAAATTTCCGCTCTCAAAATTCTCCCTATGTGTCGTTTGGTGGGCTTTACGAGGATATAGGAAGTCTGCAAGTGTGCAAGCCAACGGTGCTCTGCCTCTTACCCTCAATCTAGTCACTAATGACGACAAAGGTAAGGTAAGGTTGAAGGTTTCGAATTTAGCACTTTGCAACCACCCCATATCCATAAAGGGTTGACCCATTCTTGTGCTGTGGAAACCCAAAGTGAATGACTGTCAGGTAAGATTGTGATGATGATGAATAATCTGCAGCGGGAAACATATTTATAACAAGTACTATTACCTTACCTCATTAGGCAAAAAAAAACAAACTTTATTGTTCTTACTACCGTTAATATAGGTGTTTGAAAATTGTAACCTATTTTTTCATGGTATTATGAGTAAAGTAAGTGTTTAAAATAACAAAATACTGCTATAACAGGTGTAATCCTAAATTGATCCAGGTATGATTTCCTTTTTCTGTTTGGAATAGTAACATACAAGCCTTCTTACAAATTTATAATAATGAGGTAAAAAACTGTGCAAGTACTTAAAATTTTAACACATTTGCTGCCATGAAGTGCTACGCTCCATGCTTTTTGTCCAGCCAAGCATTCAAAAACTGTGTGTGTACAGAAAACCCGGCTAACAAGTTGGTGCACTAAATGTGTAAAAGATTATTTTTTATAAAATGAAAAGGAATAAAGACCATATTTTTGCTATTAATTTATATTTAAGGTAAAGACACCAGTACTCGACAAAGGACCAATGTTCGACACTGACTCTTATTCAAAGAAGATAAGAGTTATTCATTACACACAAACAAATGAATAACTCTTATCTTCTTTGAATAAGAGTCAGTGTCGAACATTGGTCCTTTGTTGAGTACTGGTGTCTTTACCTTAGGTGGAAAGAAGTGGTCTCAGTCCTACCTCTTTGGGAAATGGGTGTGATTTAATGTATGTATGTAAATAAAAGAACTGATAGACTAATTTAGTATTAGTAAGAATTACACTACATAAGCCAAATAAGAACTTTTACCAGTGTCATAAACTTAAGAACAGAAACAAGGTTGCATAATTACATGACTTTTAATCATAAAATACTCGTTTTTTGAATAAACATACATGATTAAATAGGATTTTATTTAAGTAAACATAATAATGAACTTACATAAATCTCTGAAGTTGTATGTGGTTGTGTTTACATCCGAATTCGCCCCAAATAATGATTGTGACACTAACTGAGACCGATCCTCAGAACTCCCTGAAATTAAAACGTAATTCAATTTATACTTAATTCAATAATACCCGCCGCAAATTACAACACCGACTGATAATTGAATTGTATCAATGTAATGTAAACAAACTACATGTACTAAAAACGTCGCAGGGTAACAATTTCAACTCACCAAAGGAACCTTCGTCGACCATGCCTATTAATTCACCGTCTCCACTGTAATCAAAAGGAGGTAAATAAATAACAATCACTGAATAGCGAAACCACTCGACTGCGTCGTTTGCCAAGTCGCGAATTTATAGTGACCTTCGACAGCATTATTTATACCGAGATAATTATGTAATGCACTCAATTATAGGCCGCAAATTTAAACACACAAACACTAAATTACCTGTTTTCGAGAGAATGATCATGTATGTCATCGTCAATTTCAATTTCCACTTTAGTGGCCATTGCGCGTAATTATTTTTGAATTTTCTCAACTTGATCACGGGGACAAAATAACAGGGTCATGTGACGATATCATAGACACATATTTTTTTTTAAATTCCATAGACGCTGTCAGTTTGACAACGTTCGTGTAAAGGTCGCTGTTCACGCATCACTTTCGTCTGAGATGACGTTTTAGCAATGATTTTAATAAGAATCCTAAAGACATGGCATGCCTACAAAAAAAACGTTGCTTGGCTGCTTCGATCAACAAATTGAACAGTAGTCAACTAGATAACCGGTTACATAACTAAAGACGGTCGAGTGAATAGGGAAATAGGAGCTTATTTGAATTTATTTCGCTGTCAACTACGCCAACAATGTCACGTGTCACATTGCCTCAATGTGTTATAAAAACTATGGAAATAATTACCGTAAAGTTTTGGTCAATTGAATTTGGCAATGATGTAAGATGTAAGTAGGTACCTTTTCATTTCGTCACTAAAGCGTGTCCGCTGCGCGAAAAAACTAACAAAACATGTTACAAACATGTTAAGGTACAACTGCACGTCCATTGCGACTTAAGAGTGAACAATGTATTGTTTGTCATAACATTTCACTTTTCTTTTGACAGCTGTAAACCTAGTACAATTTGTCGTCATTTGTACGATATTTATATATATTCAAAGGTATCAAAATGAGTTCGTATAATTAAAAATTAATACCCTGTTTGACAGTTCTTCACTCGAACCCGAAACTTTCAAAAGTTAAACATGACCGCCTCCCCCGCAGACGAACGCGGGGAATGTTTTCCATCCGTGACGGAAAACATGTTTCTGTGTTTTCAAACAAAAAACATTTTGGCCACACCCCTTTTCTGTTTGAAAAACAATATGTTAATGTTTAAAAACATCGAAAACACGGCGCAGCGGACGCGGCTTTACTTTTCGAAATATTATTGTCGTTAAAGTGTAGTGATGTGCACCTAGAGAATGCAAAATCCGTTCATATTTCAAAATCCGGATTCCCGGATTTTCTCGGGCGAAATCCACCCGATTTCACCAACTAAAAAAAAACACGATTCATCTTCGGAATGAACGTTTATTGTTTAATATTAGTAAGTATTAGTCTTAAAAGAATCAAATCAAAGCTTACAATAATTAAATATTTATCCTTTTGTATTAATTAAAATAAACAATAATAACAATAACAAACAAACAAAACCTAACAGAATCAGAGTTTGGTAATCTGTGGAAAAAAAACAACAGCATTCTTTATTGAGATCTTAAAACGTACCTATTTAAAATAAATCAACATCGTAAATAGTAGGTACATTTTGATACAAGTGCGGAAAGTATGTCATTTTACACGAGTCCCGAAGTATCTTGGCCCGAGCTACAAGCGAGGGAAGACTCGGGACGAGTTAAAATGACAGTTCCGCAAAGAATTTGCTAGGTTACGTGCCGAAATCAAACACCTGATAGGAGCGGCGTATGATAACTACATTGGCAGTCTACAAAAAAATATTACTCGGAATCCCCGTGCGTTTTGGAGGCATACCTATAGGCAGCCTGAAATCGAGGGGAGGTTTTGAGTCTCGTCTTCATTATGAAGGAAAAGTCTATGATGGCAGTGGTACAGCGGACGCCTTCGCAAAATTTTTCGCTAGTGTTTTTTTACCTAATATCCCGAAACTTGATCCTAATTCTATAAATAATCAGGATAAGTCATGTTCTGCTAATCGCGTTCACATTGAGAATATTACAGCATGTGATGTGGATGCAGCCATAAAACGACTCAAGCCTCAAACTTCCCTGGGTCCCGATCATGTGCCTGCCTTCATAATCAAAGGATGTAAAGACTTTCTCATTTCGCCTATCCTTCATATTATTAGTATATCGCTTTTCACTGGAGTTTATCCGAGCCGTTGGAAAATCACTAGAGTTACTCCGATACCAAAATCAAGTAACACCTCGTCCATCGATAGTTATCGTCCGATAGCTATATTATCAGCGCTAGCAAAACTCTACGAATCCATATTAAAAATTAAAATTTCGTGTCAACTAAAGCCTTTTCTTTGCAATTCTCAGCATGGCTTTAGGTCTAAGCGTTCTGTGGATACCAATCTATATACTGTCACTAACCTAATTTCGGAGCATCTTGATAAAGGGAAGCAGGTTGACGTTCTCTATTTCGATTTCAAAAAAGCTTTCGACCGAGTTGACAATGATGTGTTGCTTGACAAACTGTGCCGCATCGGTTTCACGCCGCTTCTTCTTAAGTTATTTTCCAGTTATCTGCGAGGTAGACAGCAGTTCGTCGGGCATGGCTGTTTTATTTCAAAACCATACCTAACACCATCTGGTGTCAGTCAAGGTTCAATTCTCGGTCCTCTCCTGTTTGGCATTATGATTTACGACATTGATATGGTTGTCAAGCATGCTAAATGTTTGCTGTATGCAGACGATTTGAAGTTGGTTTATGGTATAAAACAAATGGCAGACTGTAAGGTATTGCAGGAAGACGTAAACTCTGTCTTGTTGTGGAGCATTGCTAATGGACTCCACTTTAACGTTAATAAGTGCTGTGTAATGACGTTTAGCCGTGCGAAAAAACCGTTACATTCCATTTATACACTTGGATCGGAAAGTATTGCTCGTGTTACAACCGTCAAAGATCTCGGTGTTCTTTTTGATAGTGGCCTTACCTTCCACGGTCACATTAAAGCCCTGGCCGTTGACGGTTTCAAGAGGCTCGGGTTCATTGTGAGGAATTCCCGAGACTTTTGTAATGTCAATGCTATCAAAATGTTGTACACGGCCCTAGTTCGTAGCAAGCTTGAAGCGGCAGCTATTGTATGGAACCCTTACGAGACTACTTATACTTACCCTGCTTTTGGAAAAAGTGCAAAAAGCCTTTCTAAGGTTCACATATAAAAAAATGTACGGATATTATCCATTTCTATATCCGACTCAATTTTTGCTTGGGTCTCTCGGCCTTAACTCTCTGGAGGTACGACGCAACTGCAATCTGTTGGTAACGGCCTGTGGTGTACTGCGAGGTGATTCCGACTGCCCCGATATAGTAGCACAATTGGTAAAACTGTCGGTACCTTTTACGCCCAAAAATTGCCTCAGACCGCGACATCACAACCTCCTCGCGACACCTAGGACGCGGACTGTAGCCCACCGGAACTCTCCCTCTGTTCGGGCTCTTGCGGGCCTCAACTCGCTCTTTTTATCAACACCTGATGTTTTTGATGTATTTGCAAGTCGATGGTCTGATATGTGTTTTCAGTGTCTTACTTTCTGTGAGAGAATGGATGGAAGTGGGGATTTTTAACGAAAACTGTTACTGTGTATATGTTATAATATAGTATTAAGTTTCTCAGTGCATTGGTAACTACTGTAATGCTGTGAAATTTTTGTTTGAATAAATAAATAAATAAATAAATAAATAAATAGCTCTGCGCTACTTTGAGGTCAGTATTCGTGTCTCACATGCATAGGTCATTACCGACAATATGCACAGGTTGAAGACCCTTGTTTTTAGTGTCTGTGGGGTTTTAGACTTTAGGCCATGATGATGATGAATTATATTCAACATTTTTAATTAACCAATTAGAGGTACTTAACATTATTTCCAAAACAATATCATCCTCTATATAAAGACAGTAAAAGTCAACCAAGCAAGCAAGTAAGCCTACCACAGCAGGCAAGTACACCTATACTTGTTACTATCATTGGCGGTCCCAATAGGACTACTTATTCCACTATAATCAAAACCAAATGAACCAATTCATCATGAATACTCGATGATCATGTACTTTTAAAGATCAATTGAGGTATTTGCAATGATTTATACACTAGATCATTATTTTTATATTAGGTATAAGATATATCGTATAATGAATAGTTCATTATACGATATTTTTAATAAAAACACGCTTGGTGAATATTTGAGATTATGTGTCAATCAGCACTAATTGGTTAATTACATTTCTGCCAATTTCAATTAACACAGACTTTAAGAAGAATGTCTCGGACACAATATCACACTTTCGGTAAAGAAATGTCGATTCGTAATATAAATTAATAAATAAGTAGGTACTTAAGCATTTGTAAAACAAAAAATATTTTAGTTTCGGACAAACAATTGCCAAAATTTGGTCGTTGCTATATTTTATATTTTTTTTCTAGTCGTAAATTTAGTAACTCATCTTTTATCGAATTTCACTTCATCGAATTTAATTATATCGAACGCTATTTTTATGCTGAAACCAAAATGTTTTCAGGGTATCTTAAACATTAATTACGTAGGTTAGGTTAGGTTAGATTGTTTAAAATACCCTGAAAACATTATGGTTTCAGCATATATCAGCAGAAATGAAATTCGATGAAATGATACATTCGATGAAAGGTGTTGTAAATTGAAAATGGGTATATTTGTAGATTTCCATTTCACTGGGCAATATGGATTTAAATCATCGGGGAAAGAACGGCAGGAGTTTTTAGCCCCTATTTAAATTCTGTTATACTTATGCTCTCAATCCGTTTCGACAAATTCGATGTTGTAGGAAAACTGTCCCTAAATTTCAAAGCCAATAATATTATAATATGCTATTTTATCATTATTTTTTGACATTGAACTAAAACTAATTATATTGTTATCTTTAATTATCATTTTATCTCTTTTTGTTTGAAAAGTTATCTACACCTTTGAAATGAGCCCGTTGTTATCCAGCCAGAGTCGAAAGATGGGTCCATTAGGAATCACGGGAACTCCTCCAAAGCTATAGGCACATATTTAGCAATTTTGGTATTACATGTAAGAAAGTAAGGATTTTCATTGCAAAAACACCTCTTGGTGAAATATAATAAAACTGATGATGAAGACCAGAGATGACAATCGGAAATCTTAGTCGTTAGTGTTTCACGGGTAGCGGCGAGTACTATAAACTTTTGAACATGACGTACATATACCTACTTATTACCACCTACCTATACCTATGTTCTGGCGTAATGATTACTAAAATATTTTTCTAATTACGTGGCCCTGCTTTGAAAATCGAAGTTCAAGGTTACGTTATCTTCATCCCTTTCTGCCAATTAAGTCTCAAATGATAAGCGAAAGGAACGTGGCATCGAAAGTTTCAAATTCGGTGCTTCATTGTAACCATCGAACTACATAGTATTAAAATCAAAGTTTATTTAGCCTTCTCCCTTTCACACGAGTGCGTTACAACTGAGATAGTTTCATAAATTAAGAGTAGAGCCCCAGGTGCGACGAGACCCAATTACTCGATGGATCTGACAGAGGATCCATCATAATTACAGGATGATTGGCCGACCGGGCAGCGGTCTTTAGCTTTTTTGTAGGATTAAAAATAAAACATGGATACGGATTTTCACGCGTTAGTTTGGGTAAACTGAGGTTTTTTCACCACAGAGACCTAATAATAGTACGTAAAAAACATTACCCTCCTTTTTTGAGCATTTGTGTAATAATAGGCCTGCGTTGGCTTCCCAAATAAGTATAGTGTAATTTAAAATAACCGGGCAAGAACGACAACGACGACGACGACGACAACGACGACGACACACCTGCCTCTAACAAAAATTAACACTTCAAAGCTTAATATTTTACAAACGGATCTCTTAATCGAAAAATTGTTTTACATCCCCGCAATACTTTTGAAACACCTATACAACTTCTACATCACTCACCATGGGGTAGCAGTGAGAAAAAAAACATCCCCACTTTACGTGTACTCTGACAGTAAAACAATTTTTTTCTTCATTTTGTTTTGCCACTTTGTATATTCATACTAAACTAATATGTATATTCATACTAAATAACAGCCTTATAGTACTAAGATTCTCTGAGTTAAGCTGCAGACGAACGGATGGACGGACGGGCACGGGCACGACGAAACTGTAAGGGTTCCAGTTAGACTATGGAACCCTGAAAACCTCGGCGTAATTGCACTTGTCTTTCAAAGCTGATAACTTGTAAGGCGACGGGCAATCGTCTTTCCATACTAACTTTGTGCAAGTTTTTCTTTTTACAAATTTACAAAAGTGCATCTGCCTGAATTTTAACCACCACCACCATTTTTGTGTTCCGTAAAATGAATGGTCGGTAAATTTTGTATTATTACTCCATGGTTTCACCTAGTCTTAAGTTTGAAGACTTGAAGTTTAAAACTTCTCGGTAGTTGCGATTCGAGTCTAGTACAGCTTACAATTCAAAACTGCGCTCTGCTGCGCCAATAAACTAACAAAGCATGTTAGCAAAATGTGTAACAAAACATGTTTAGGTACAACTGCACGTCCATTGCGAGTTTGGAGTGAACAATGTACCTATTGTTTATCATAATATTTTCACTTTTCTCTTGACAGCTGTCATCCCAGTACAATTTCTCATCTTTGACGTTTGTTCACTGTCTGTTTGTAGGATTGTAGGATATTTATTTAAATTCAAAAATGAGTTCCTACTCAAACTCAAAACTTTCAAAAGTCAAAACATGACACCCTCCCCCGCAGACGAACGCGGGGATGTTTTCCATCTGTGCGGGAAAACATGTTTCTGTGTTTTTAAACAAAAAACATTTTGGCCACGCTCCTTTTCTGTTCGTAAAACATGTTAGATTAGCGGAAGCGGCATTAAATTAACAACTTTAGTTCGCCGTTTAATAAATTCGTCCGTGACGATACACGGACTTGATCGACCCTTAGGTAAAGTTCAAAATTAAATTACTAAGAAACTGATTAACTTTACCACTTTAAACATTTTACAAGAGTACTTAGATTAAATGTTTAAATAATTATCAAGTATCAAAGCACTTGAAGAAATTTCAACAGGACACCAACGAATACCTAAAAACAAGTCTATCTCATAAGGCAATATCCCAAATACCTTTCCACGCCCATAGCGTCCTTTGCAGTAACAATTCGACATTCCGAGAAAGTCTGTCAAAGGGAGCTGAGGGAAATTCGTAAAATATCTCATCTGTGGAACAATGCCGGGCGAGTAAGACAAAGCAGGCCTAATCTGAAGCCCCAGGGCTGCCCTTTGTACGTTTGATTATAACATGAGTGGCCCTTATGATGTACAAAACAAGTTGTTAACTGACCTGGTAGTCGGAGGTTAAGACTATAATTAGGTGTTGTGTCGACGTAACACGATCAACCTGTATATGATCTACTGCTGGATATCAACCGAGTGTTCCAGAACTCAGAGTTTAAAAATAACTTCTACCTAAAGGCTTCAACTCTTTTAATAACGGCCCAGAGAGTTTAGGAGTTTTTAGTTTATTATAATGAAAGTCACTCAAATCAAATTGCACTATGTTTGCTACTTTTGCGAGTTCTTAACTCGACAGGTACATAATCCATAAGGTAGCTATTTATTGCATCACATCAATTGTTCAAAATATCAACGAACCAATAAACTCTTCCAGCCGGCCGTCCTCTGACCTCTCAATCGACATTCACCTAATTGTCTCAGCCGAAGTATTTCGCCGAAGTATTCGGCCACAAATCACGGATGCCGACATTTTCACCTCGTTATCGAACAGGAGCTGCTTTAGCGGGGTGTACATTAGGTAAGAGTTTGAGAAAAATAGGAAAAAAAAAATAAGATTGTTTTGACAGTGTTATTTGTCTATTGTATATTATTTTACCACTTATCTTAAGATTACTTTGGCAAAAAAAATTGGTAGGCGTTTATGTATTGCTTCGTAAAAATAAGCAGTAAGTAGGTAGGTACTGTATATTGAAACCTACTTTTGGTTCAAATATAATGTTCTTTGGTTTTGGCTATTCCTTTTGGTACATTTGTTTTACGCGAATGTAGAGATCATCCTATTAGACGATTCCTAAGTGTTTTCATATGACAATACAATAATAATGGTACCATTGATGCTAATAATGGAGAAGGGTGAAGAGCATCCTCAGGGGGCAAGTTCTGAAGCTCACTGACGGAAAATTACTAACTTTAAAATCAATTTATGGAGCGATTCAATCTACGAGAGGGCCCGGATTGGATTTGATATCATAACGCCTTTATCATATCAGATTCAAAAGGAGGCCGCTCGTAGATTAATTTGCTGTACAAATTGATGTTAAAGTTAGTCATTTTTCGTCAGTGAGTTTCAAAAATTGCCCCCTTGGTCTGCTCCCGCGCCGTTCACGTGCAATATGCAGCGTTCAAGGTAAAGCGCCTTGATTGCAAATTTGCTTATTTTAAGTATGAGTTCCAATCTAAAGTCACCTAACACAATCAGTCACTTTGCAAAAACATGGAAACTGGTTTACGTTGACGCTTAACACGAACAAATTACCTCTCGTTCCGGGGTCATTGATGTCGGTTGATTGATCGACATATTGAATGCCACGGACTAGAGGATTTATATGTACTTTGAACTAACTGGGTGTGTCGCGGGCACTGAAGTTATAAACTATCCCACACCGTCCCTAAACTTGGTTTGATTTATGGGAATCTAATTGCTTGGACAATATGGGTAAAGTTCTGGCTTTGGAACTTGGACTCCTATTAGTGTTGGGAACTCTTATTGATGTTATATTGACTATTAATGGCGTATCCGTTTGCCGTTTGTTATAAGTTGATAACTTTGAGATAATTCAGGTAGATTTAGTTCGGTATGTTTAGTTTAAGATATGTTCATATAGTTATTTGTCTTATGCACAGATAATTTTATTGTCTGTCGTCTTATGTAACTTACGCATAAGCTGGGCACCATTAAACATATTTATAACTTAGTTAATCGCTAATTAATCCGTTATCAAAGACTTAACTTTGTTAAACTTTAAACCGTTACATTTCGGAATATTAAACACAGGTTAACGTTAATCGTTAATCCGTTAACAAGTGATAAAAAAAATTATCGTTGCGTTAGTGATCCACTTATAAAAACTGTTGGTTTGTGTTCTAAAAGTTAACAGGTTAGTAACAAAAAAAGACGTGTACAATCTGAGTCAGGGTTTAGTCATCTGGCATAATGTGAATATTCGCCTTCATGAACATTATTATGTTGAAGTTCTCGTCTGAAAGCGGGGCTGAACGTATTTTTCGCGGCGCGATGTAGTGCGTGCGGAATATTTTTAGTAATAATAGGAGTAGTTTTTGGTAGCAATATTAGGTACTGGATTAACAATTAACGGATTTGGGAAATTTAACGGAAGTTAACGAGTCCGTTAACATGTTTTCAAGTTAACTTAAAAGTTAATCAGTTACTCGAAATGTTAATTTTGTTAATTAATGATTAACGGATTTACGGGTTAATGCCCAGCTATGAACTTATGTTATCTTATCATAAAAAATAAAAAAAAAAAATTAAAAACCCATTATGATTTATTAAACAGGGCGGCGTTACGTTAAAAACCAATTCATTACTTTATCTTGCAATCAGCGCGGGCGAAACATACGTTAAAAATAAATTAGTTTTTATTTTGTGTTTCACTTTTACTAAGAGACTAAGTACATACCAATTTCACCGTACGATGTTAAATTTAATCAATGTTAATCGACTGTTAGTTCATACATTTTTACAACTGTTAACGCTCTAATTGTCTGTTAACTGGTTAACATCGCATGGTGAAATTGGTACTTAGGCCGACTTTTATCAACTGATTTTTCTCTGACACCTGAGCATTTCTCATCGGAAAGTTCTTTTTGTGTAACCGATATTCATACGTTGTTGGTAACACAAAGGAACTTTCCGTACATGTTTTTGGGACATAATAGAATATTATTTATTTTTAGCATAGTTTGGTTGTTTCTCTACCTACCTGCAATTATTTTTTTCTGGCGATGTCACTTACATCACACACGACATCACATGTCATCATTATTTCATTTGATTCTTTATATTTCAAAAGGTGTTGCCTTTATGATGTTTTTGCAATTTTACTCGCATTAAGAGTTTGCTCAGATTTCTAGACTTGTTATGACTCGTTTTTAGGGTTCCGTGGTCGAACTAGAATACAGACAACCCTTATAGTTTCGCCATGTCCGTCCGTCCGTCTGCAGCCTTGCTCAGAAACTCTTAGTACCTACTAGAAAGCTGTAATTGCATGGCTTGATTATACAAATTAGTTACGCTCACAAAGTGGTAAAATAAAATATTGAAAAATATATTTTTTTTAGCTTACCTCCCCTATAATTAACGTAGGCATGTATTTTTTTCTCGTCTACCCCATAGTGTGGAGTATCGTTGGATAGATCTTTCAAAAATATTACGGGTTTGTTTTTCGATTTAGGGATCCGTTTATGAAGTATTAAGCTTTAAAGCACTAATTTTTGTCAGAGTCAAGTGTCCCCCCCACTCAACCACAGCCAAAACTACAACTACTAAAAATCTGAAAAAAACTTAAATGAAAGCGCATATAACGAATTTATCATTGACATCATTGATCCTTGAGATACAGGTGATTAAAGTGTTTATACCTACTAAAATCATGACCAAATGACTTTAAATATAAAATTTGTTATTAATTGTTGATTTTAAGTTTGTAGTCAGTACTTAGCGGCTTCGGAACCCTACACTGAGCATGGTCCGACATGCTCTTGCCCGGTTTTTTATTCTAATCAATAAAACCAGAACAACCCAATTAGATCTCATATCGGCTTTTCCCAATAAACTTGTCGTTTTTCGCCCTGCAAAAAACGTCGCCGTCAATGCCGACTTGATCAAATGTTTTTGTGTACCCTATCCCGAACTTCAATTAGGGCTCCATTGACCTAAATTCCAAATTCGAAACTTCATGAGTTTTATCTCTCTTACTCTTCAGTTGGAGAATCGTAAGAAAGGGACAGGGCTTAGACATTCCAAATTCGATTCGAGCCGAGTGGGGTTGGCGTGATTCAATCCGCCAGCTACCGCGCCGCAAATTGGGCCCATCAGTTTGTCATTACGGTCCCAACCAACCTTGATTTATACTTGGTGTGATAGTAAATTTTACGTCCGTCAACGCTGGGTCTATAGCAAGGTGAAAAGACCTGTTTAATACAGTTGCTCAAAAAGTGGTACTTTTCGTAGCTGTTTTTTAGGGTTCCGTTGCCAAATGGCAAATAACGGAACCCTTATAGATTCGTCATGTTTGTCTGTCTGTCCGTTCGTATGTCACAGTCACTTTTTTCCGAAACTATAAGAACTACACTGTTGAAACTTGGTAAGTAGATGTATTCTGTGAACCGCATTAAGATTTTCACACAAAAATAGAAAAAAAAAACCATACATTTTGGGGGTTCCCCATACTTAGAACTGAAACTCAAGTTTTTTTTTCATCAAACCCATACGTGTGGGGTATCTATGGATAGGTCTTCAAAAATGATATTGAGGTTACTAACATCATTTTTTTCTAAACTGAACAGTTTGCGCGAGAGACTTCCAAAGTGTTAAAATGTGTCCACCCCCCCCCCCCTGTAGGTAACTTCTAAAATAAGAGAATGATAGAACTAAAAAAAATATATGATGTACATTACCATGCAAACTTCCACCGAAAATTGGTTTGAACGAGATCTAGTAAGTAGTTTTTTTTAATACGTCATAAAAACATTGATCAAAGCTACAACGAACTTTTATATTATGTTACTTGCTGCTACGGAACCCTTCATGGGCGAGTCCGACTCGCACTTGGCCGCTTTTTTATGATAAGGAGAAGGCACACGAGCACTCAGACCACAGGCATATCGTGCGGAAAGTTGAATATTTCGCACTAGTGTGTTTTACTATTCCATTTTTTTTATAATTTTAATAAATATAATTTTGTTTCAACTTCCAAGCCGTGCATCCAACCAAACAGTTTGCATGTTCAACCACTTTTTGATTACGTTAATCATTGAAACTATACACATTGGTAATATAATTTTAAATATTAAAATGACATACATAAACACATAAAAATGATCTAGGTAATGTTTAAAAAAAACAGCTTTAATCAAGATGGCTGAATCTGAATTAGTATTACGAATGATCGGGTAGTTGGGTATTAAGGGGGATTCATGTTATACCATGCCGAAACCGGGCCCAACCCAGTACGGCGTAATGTTAATCCAGCATTACCGCTGGTTAATAGAGGATTATATTTTTTGATTTTTAAAAATAGGTAATTAAATTCCTATGTGACATATTTTTTTATTTAACTGAATTGTCACAACCGTCGCCATTTTTTAAAATCTGTGTCAATTAAAAGTAAAATTTCTTCTTGCAATAGGTTTATTTACTGATTTATTTTTGTTTCATTGATATTTTTACGTGCGGAACTGTCATTTTAGCTCGTCCCGAGTCTTGTTCCTCGCTTGCAGCTCGGACCAAGACACCTCGGGACTCGTGTAAAATGACAAAATTTCCGCACTTGCATCAAAGTTATTTAGTTGCAAATCAGTTCAAAATTCTAAAATGTTACGGAGTTAGTTCGTACTGGATTGTGGTATAAGATTCGAGTGAGATTCCTCGAGAATGCGAGGAACGTGTCTTTTATACATATACTGACTATCTATTACTTACGACTCCGTTATATAATTAAGAAGTTTATTGCTATTCTCTCTGGGGTTGTCCAGTTGAACTGACATACGACCATCGCGCCAAATAGTACATTTATCTTTTTTTCACTTACCATCAGGTGGCCTGGCCTGGGTGCTCGTACAACATTGTCAGCGGTAACGTGTAATGACCTCGACTGTACCCCGATCTCTACTAGTAACTAAAATAAAACATAGCAATACTAGCTGTTTACCGCGACTCCGTCCGCGCAGTTGTCGTTTATCACTATTCCCTTAGGAAGTGTCCAATTTTTCGGGATAAAAAATAACCCTATGTCCTTCCCCGGGACTCAAACTGTCTCCATACCAAATTTCATCTATGTCGGTTCAGCGGTTTATCCTTGAAAGCGTAGCCAGCGGAAAGACAGAGTTACTTTCACATTTATAATATTAGTATAGATATAATGTTAAGATTATTACCTAGCAAGCCTTTTATTTCGCATTGTGGCAACACTAGCGATTAGCGATTAAGATCCTTGATGATTAATTCATGTTTATTTTGAATTTTAATAGATCCCTAAAACAAACAAAAATTACAAGACTAGAGATTTTTCTCAAGAGCAAAGCATTTTTATGGCCTAAGCCTTTTTATTATTTTATGTCCATGAGTCATTTATTTGTCAGTTTTGAAAAAGGACTTCTCGGTTTTTATTTACTTTTTTCATTAGCGTTTATTAATTCGTATCAACTTTAGTAATATTAAGCGGTTTTGCGATTATATAATACAAAAAAAACGAAGCCAATACATGAATATACATTTTATTGACGTGTACGAATATAAATTAAGCTGCTATTATTGACTAAATCACAG
Organism: Acleris holmiana; assembly: GCA_949316455.1. Lineage (NCBI taxonomy): Eukaryota > Metazoa > Arthropoda > Insecta > Lepidoptera > Tortricidae > Acleris > Acleris holmiana. The sequence goes on along the minus strand of OX438776.1, from coordinate 12,645,028 downwards.
GTTCCATAATAATATACAACTTGTTAATTCCTGTATAATAACACAAGTCGACATTTAAATGGACGCATCTCATCTTTGGGCATTTCTCATGATTTTAGTTGTTTCCACCCTGTAGATAATATGGAACGAGTCATCGCCATACGAGTGTAATATTTTTGGGGCTTAATTTCTCGGTTTTATATCGAACGTTACGCAAAAACACTCAGACTTTTTTAAAGTCTAGGCATCTAAAATTTGACGCTCGTTTGTAGACTTGCAGAGCAGTGACGATATACGGGACGTTGAAAGGGTGGCTGGATGTCGACTCGTGATCGTAGGATACCGAGTTCAAACCCCGCAGTCACGAAGTAACAATGAAATTTTTTAAGGTTAGGAAACGAACAGCAGAGTGTAAAAAAGTAGTTTTACAAAAGATCATATATCGTTAAAGTTTATCTTAAATGGCCCATCTGTTCTGACAAGATAGGATACAGGGCGTAGATTCTTGTAAACATGCCGGTGACAAACATGAGCAAATTTTTAACAAAATCAACACCTAAGTCGTAGCGTCAATAAGCGATCATGTGATCACGCTGACTTATTTGGATTTTTTTTGAACAATTAATAGTCGGCAATCTATGGACGTCCCATTCTGTCACATGAAATTAGTCTAAAACAGGCTGCCAGGGTTATGAATTGCCGTTAAAAGTAGCTAGTGTAACTGCGCCTTTACTGAGAATAACACTCCAAGAGGTGTTGACGAAGCATAACGACAGGTTCGTGATATTGGGCAGGTGTTCGCGTTTCCTTTTGTTCAATGAACAAAGAAATATTGCGTTCTAGTATCCCTTTGTACCAGTTCGAATAAAAGTCCGGCGAATAAAAATTGTATGACGGCCACTTTAGCCCACGTGATTTATTTGGAGGGTTCCGCAAAGGTTCGTGTCCTGAGCCGATAAATAAACATGGGCAATAAAAGGAGAATTTAATACAGCTCCGTATGAAATCTACTGATTCATAAGTGAGTGGGAACTTTTCGTTGAATAGAATAGGTTAGGACACACAAACACATTTACGCAATACACAAATACTTATGTAGAACTACTCCTTGTATGCGGTTTCGTCTACGAAGACCTTGTTTATTGTGAATACGTTAAATAGCGAATTTTTGGGATTAAGAATTTTTTATGTGGTATTAATTACTGAGTATCAATCGTTAAAAATAAGAATGTAAACTCACGAATTTTTTTCTTTTTTATATTAGTAGAATAGGATAGGTAGGAAGAGGGAGGGATACGAAAGGAAACGATTAAAAAGTTATTATACTAGCTTTGGCCCGCGACTCTTACCGCGGGTGAAGTGATTATCATTGTTTCTGTATCTTGTTAACGGTCTTTCAGTAACTGTTAGATTTTTTGGGATTAAACGTACCCTAAGTGGTAAACTCCTAAACGTACCCGTCCAGGGTATAAACTATCTAGATAGATAATAATGTTGTATTTTTTACGATTCAACTTTTAGACTCTAATTTAAGGACAATAATTTCCAAAACACAACGACTACTAAGGACGAACAAACAAATGTACTTTCGCATGTGTAATAATTATTGTTTGGTCTAATGTATTGTTTGGATGAAAAAGGTTTATACAATTATACCTGTTTTTTTAATATTATTAATATGACCTACCCTAATTTAAGTAATCTACACAAATATAACTGGGGGGTTATTATGACATAACAATGCAGTTCAGTTTACGCTGAGAGAAAAGGACAGAACTATGTAACTGTAATAACTCTGTTCTTTTCTCTGAGCGTAAACAGAGCTGCATAGTTGTCATAATAACCCCCTGATGTTCATTAAATTCTGTAATATCAGCCACAAAGAGGAAAAGGTTTAAATAAAACTATTTTATGCGTTTCAAAGGGATAGCGTACATGCGCATTTATTATAAAGGGTGTTCACAAAAAGTAAACATTTTTATCGAAAATTTCTGCAAGCGTTAAATTTCCCGCGGTTTGCCGTGCAATAGCTCTCTTAAACACGTCGCCACATTGCCAAACGAGTTGTATTGAGTGCAACAGTGTATTGTACAAAAGACGGGCAACACTTAAGAAGTAATGGCAATTTTAAATAACAAAAAAGTACCCGATGGTCTGTAACTATCTCTAACTGCCGAGGTAACTATCTCTACTGTACTACTCTCTCTAAATTTTGCATCGAACATTTGCAGCATTAAACGATAAAACTGGAACGAACATTCGCACTTTCGCATTTTATAAAATGAGTACACATGTTCACAAAGAGAGACTAAACATTTTTATCGTGAATTTCTGTAAGCGGTCAATTTCCCGCGGGTTTCCGCACAATAGCCCCCTGAAACACGACGCCACAGTTCCAAACGAGTTGTATCGAGTGCACTGCACAGCTTTATCTTTTGTCGTTGACATACAAAAGATAGCCAACATTTGCGACGTAATGGGCAATTTGTGACTAGTTGCCTATCAGACAACTCATGAAAATGTAATCGAATGAGATACCATACTTTTAACCTTTTCAAGAAGAGGTTTGCAATAAGTTAAGCATTTTAGACCAGAAATAAATGAACGGGTGCTAAAGGTTTTTTTTTCTTGTGTTGAATTAGTTCAGCCAAATTTAAATCTTGGTTTACAATAACTTTAAAAGTAACCTACTTAAGTCGGGGTATTTTAAATGAGTTAATCTATTTGTTGTATCTTTTCATAAAAGCTCTTCATTAATGATGATGTAGATTGTTCAACAAGTGACTAAATTAAGCCATTATGACATGAGATATTTATCTACCCGAGCAAAGCGAGGGTGGATGAAGTTTGAGTGTCATTATCGCTTTTTATTAGTCCAGAGTTAAACACTCTGCTTTTCACTTCAATTGCAAGAAAAATAAATCTTAAGATATAATGTCGCCATAACAAAAACTTAAACAACCGTTAAAAATTTGATAAGTAAATGTCAATTCATAAAAAACTACCAGTTTAAACATGTCTAAAGCGTGTCTAAGATTTTTGTAATAACAGCGTAGGCAACACCTTAAAAAAATACAATTTAATAGCGCTATTATTTTTACTCTCAACCCGTCACTATAATATAGAACGAGACAGCAACAAAGTTATTGTTTGATGTAGAAAATTACAAATAGTCCATAGACAACATTTCCGAAACGAAGACCTCAGCGGTGAAGGTTATATGCCCAGCCCCAGCCTGCCCTGCCTTCCACCGGCTCCACCGCGCACTCCGACGACAAGGGCAACATCATGAAACGGCAACATGTATCCTGGCTATTTGTGGTATGGTATAGAGATTAAAATGTCAGTTTAGTCCCTAGGGATTAAATGTATTCCTTTGTGTGACGAAAGTTACTCATACAAACTATATGGGTAAATTTCGTCACAAAAAGGAATCAATTAAGTTTTGTTTTTATTAAAGCCCTTAACTATGTAATATTTTTTTTGAAAACGTTCCACCTACCAACTACGTTTTTTATTTTGTTATTTTCTGTTTGTGCAATTAAGAGTTTACATAAATAAATACCTTCGAAAAACCCTTAAATCAAAATTTCCTTTGGGCTTTATCCATACCTTAATACACTGAAATTATCATAAAAATGGCCGCGTCGAATTCATATCTTTAATCAGGAAAATAACATTCGCTTTACTCTTTTTCAAAAAAATCTACGGTTTTACCACGAACACGTTTAACGGAGCAATATTTTCAGTGACCTATTTATCACTGTTTATTCCGAAAAAACATGAAACAAAAACACGACTCAATTTCATACCTGCACAATTGTTTTTACCGACATCCTTTCCGGCCGTTATTTCTGCGCGTAATAAACCTTGTTGGATTATTTAACCTCGCAAACAGAGGGGTTATAAGTTTAATTAACGTACGTGTATATCGTGGCATGCAGCAGTTTTTTTACTAAAAAGCTAGTTTAATTCTGGTGGTTTTTAGCTAGATTTGATAAAAATCGGGTAAGCTGTTTAAGATTTATCAGCTTTGAAACTATGAGTAGGGTCGCAATTATTTCAGTCATTGCTACCTGCCCAGACTGAATTTGAAAACATTTGACGACACGTTGGCCTAGTTGGGAGTGACCCTGCCTCCGAAGCCAGCAGTCCTGGGTGCAAATCCCGGTAAGGGCAGATATTTGTGTGATGTGCGCGAATATTTGTTAGTGAGTCTTGGATGTTTTCTATTTATTTAAGTATGTATTTCTCTATATAAGTATGTTTATCGTTGTCCAGTACCCATATTACAAGCCTAGAGCTTAGTTTGCGACTAGGTCAATTTGTGTGAGAGTCCCCTGATATTTATTTATTTATTTTTATTTATATCATCCCCTTACTATCTCAATCTCGTATCGTATCTAATTGATTAGAAGGAAAAGCACTCATGTTACAAGGTGAATAAAGACTACTTCTCTATCAGACTATTCGATCAGACAAGAGATTGAGAAAGTAACGACTTGCGTTCAGAGGGCGCAGCCAAGATGCGAATGCTGTTAACGTTTCTATTTTCTATCTGCTCGAAATTTACGGATAGACCAAGGGTAAAAAGACAGAAATATCCTTTGAGATTACATATTACATTAAAATCTCAAAATCGCATTTTGCATCGTCATTAATCTGTTGGATGAGCGACCAATACCAACAACATGACTGTTATAGATAGTTACTTTTCTGTGGGGTGCCGAATCGGCGGCGGAAGAACTGTCAATTGTTTTAATACTAAACTCGCTCTTGAAAACAACACGCGGTTTTATTTAAGTACTACTCCCAGTTTTCCATAAATCACTGGAAATACAAGAATGAGTAATGTTGCCCGTGTGGTTGCCGGGTTAGAATAGTGCCATTCCATGTCTTCCCGTGGATGTTGTAAGAGGCGACAATGGGATTAAGGGCTTGTAGTACTATTAGGTGATGGGCTTGCAACCTGTCACTAATTAATACACTGATAAAGATCTTAGCCTGGGCCCGTATTTTGGTCGCCTTTATCACGGCGGATAAAGCAACCGTCACTTTCGCACTTACATAATGGTCAGTAAGTGACAAATGTTTTATCCACGTCTATCCACATCGATAAACAAGGCCGTAATAGGCCCGCTGGTTGTGAAAAATGTGGTTACAGAATTACCAACAAGTCCTTTTAGAGTTGTTGGTATTTCTGTAGCTCTGCCTACCCCACTCTGGGAATGAAGGCGTGATGTTATGCATGTATGTATGTGAGTAATGTTTAATAAATTTCTGACATACTGTAGATTTGTGCTTGTGTGCGTGTCTCGGACGTTAGTCGAGTTGTTTCTAAGTTAACCTACAGACCTTTCAAAAGGAGCAAGTAATTGCTTTAAATAGTCTCTAGTTTGTTAATTAACTGCAAGAGTTCTGTTTTTAAGTTGGCTTCCTTTAATTAAGTGTCTGTGGGCAGCAAGACAAACTGTACGGAGACAGGATCCAACAAAACACCCCGTTGAAATAGTCCAGTTTGGAGTACATTGAATCATAATAAAGAGGATGAATCTCTAGCAACATTCTAAAAAGATTCAATGGAATTCAACATGAATTTATTTCCCTGCCCCCTAGCGCTGACACCACCGGTCCAAACAACGACAAACGAACAAGGAAAACTTTTCAAACGGAAACTTATTTGTATTCCTTTAATTTCTTTCGTCCTTTGAGCTTCCATTTTTGGGTTCCGTACCATATGTTGAAAAACTGAACACTTTTAACGTCTTTGTTGTCCGTAATCAAATGTGTAGAAAGATAAATACCTAAAAGAAGTGTTAGTTATTTTATTAAGGCAAAACGCGTCGTCGTTAAACTTTTGAATAAACTGTATTATTACGAAACTGAAAAATGTATTGTTTTACATTTTACACACGCTATACACACGTACCTACACAAAAATCGTTTTTTAACATTGGTATTTGTTGAATAGTTATGTCATGTTTTGTTTCTTATTATATCTTCTCTTGCGTAATTGTTTGTTTTTTATTGTTTAATTTTTTTTTTTTTTTTTTTTTTTTCAAATTGAATTGTTTTTAAGGCCTAATTTTCTAAATAAGCCCATTCCCGCATAAACGACGTCAGGACTGCTGTAGACCTATCATATAAAAACAAAACTTATATAGGTACACACAAGCTTTTAACTGTTGATCACAGGAAAGACAACTTTTGTTTTTAAGAGTGTGTATGACCCAAATTATTTGTCACTTTCTGACCAGTACTTAAGTGCGAGAGTGACGGATGCCTTATTAACCGCAATAAAGGCGGTGAGTAATAATAATAAGGCGATAATACGGGCCGAAAGCGACAGAAGTTTTATCCACTATAATATTTTATACATAGTGACATGTCACTGCGGAATCCTCGGTACCCGAGTTTGACTTGCGCTTGACCGGGTTCTATTTAAAACAGCCGAGATTTGTTAAAAAGAAACTTGGGTAATATGTAAGCCTGTCTTTGAAGGTTTCTTTCAACAGAAACACTTTAGCTGTACTTTGGTGTGACATTTAATTTGTAAATAGCCACAACGTAAAATACGACTGTTTTAAATAGTTCTTTTAAGTGACTAAAGAGTTGTATAATAACAAGATATTTATTAAACATTTGTTTTTATTGGTTTACTTAAATTCTAAAATAGTTTATTTCAACAATATTTGGATCATGACGTGATTTAGACAATTACATTAAAAACCGGCCAAGTGCGAGCTGTACACGCACACGAAGGGTTCCGTACCACCGGTCAATGTTAAACACTACATTATTTTAATTACTTTAGAAAACACGTTACTTGTATTGGGACCCCTTTACTTTTTAACATTATTTTATTATCATTATTTGTTGTTATTAACATTATTATAACACATTTTCTGTGAAATTTACAAGTGGACCTAGCTATTACAGACTATCTAGCTGTGACAGACGCACGTAAAGACGGAGGGAGAGTGGAGCCTTAGTAATAGGGTCCCGTTGGCACCTTTTGGGTACCTACTGAACCCAAAAAATAAACCTAACGTTAGTAATGTTGTAATTGAGAACAATTATTAGTTACACGTAAAACCTTATTTTGGGTTGATTTTGTAGGTACGTGAACCAATCAAACATGATTAGGCTTTGTAATAGACCGATTGAAAAAAACTTTTCTGCTTAGCTTATTGATTTTTTAAACCTTTAATAATTAACGTAACTGTAATAGGTACATCTTGGTGAATGGAGGTATTTTAATTTTTATTTACTTGTGCGTCAAATGCAAAAATATTTAAGTAGGTACTTTAGGCCCTGTGTGGTTGCCAGGTTAGAATAGTGCCACTCCATGTCTTCCCGTGGATGTCGTAAGAGGCGACTAAGGGAATAAGGGCTTGTAGTACTGCTAGGCGATGGGCTTGCAACCTGCCACTAATACACTGGTAAACATCTTAGCCCACTTGCGCAAAATGTGGTTACAGAATTATCAACAAGTCTTTTTAGAGTTGTTGGTATTTCTGTAGCTCTGCCTACCCCACTCTGGGAATGAAGGCGTGATGTTATGTATACATACACACTTGTGTATGTACTTTAGTGTTTTTATTTGGTAAGGAAGGGCTGGGCCTTGTTAAAATTCTAAAAAGGTTGGTTTTCAAAGAGAATCTAATATTTACATTTATCCTCGAATTCCAAGTATTGGTTTGATCAGTAATTTGCATTGTATAATTAATGTATTGAAAGTAACTTCTAAATACAACATTAGAAATGTAAGAGCTGCTGGTAGTGTTTTAATGAGGATGCGACAAAAGAACCATTTTCTGATGATTTTAGACTACAGAAGCTTAGATTTAGCTTTAGATTTTACAAACAAAACGCCTGAGGAAAATATCAAGAAGACGTTATTTTGTATTGACTTTTCCGGCAATTATTCGAACTTTTCTCCGTAAAAACCATCCTTGGACTTCAACGAACATTAAAAAAAAAGAATTGGTAAAATTGGTCCAGGCGTTGTTGAGTTACGCGCTTATCAACACACTTTGCGATTCATTTTGATATTATAGATTTAGGTTCCCCAGAAACTGACGTAAGTATTAAAGGCTTTCAACATTGCGCGGCGCAGTCTGCACCAAATTGAAACATATGGCGTTGTATGAAACCGTTTACAAAGAAGCGATTTTACACGCGTTTTCTACAAAAACGGCGTTACATGCGGCGGAGGCGCAGCCCACAGTTGGTATCGCCGCGTTGCACGCAGCCTCACACGCGTCAATAACAGCATCCTCTTTTGCCATATTTAAGGGCATTTTCATTTAAAAAAAAATGTTTATTAGTAAATAGGCCCCCATGGGGCTCTTTTACACGTCGTCGGTAATATTATATGAAGTGAATTTACTAGCGTTTCAGATAAGACCATCATTGCGGAGAAGAAGCGCCAAGAAACTCCAGCAGAAGGTCATTTTTTCAAACATAAAGTACAGAAATACTTAAAAGTAAGTTACATTACAAGTAGTTAATAAAGTAATAAATAATAATGATTAAAGCTTGAACAAATAAAATCAATACAAATGTAAGGCTAATAAAATAACATTATAAAGTGTACCCTAGTTAAGGAAAATTAAGAAACTTTAACTTTTGTTAGTTTTGTGACTAAATTAGCCATATAAATGTATGGCTAATTTCGTCACAAAACTGACAAAAGTTAACGTTTTTTAACTTTCTTTAACTAGGGTATACTTTATAATGAAAATGCCCTTAAACGAAAACGCCCGACGCGCCGAGCGACGCCAATCCGCATGCCACGCGCGACGCCCCGCGTAAGCAACCCCGGGATAAGAAAGCCCCTCTTATACCCGTTTAGATTATAGTTTTAACTCTACGATAATAAAATTATGTTTATTACTTTAGACGATATTCAGGTTTCATGATGCAATGGGAAAGAATGCGACCTTGTGGGTACCAAGCATTCAAAACTTGATATCTAACTGTCAATAATGTAGCAATGTATTGAAATACACCATAATTCTAGAGATCGTTATGTTAGGCAACAATGCATACTTAAATAAAACATTTTAATACCTCCTCTATTTCTCTGTGCCAAGAAACAACAGAGACCTTCCCTAACCAAAATAAAGTCATATTCCTGACACAGTTTAGCCTACGGCGTTATTCTCCCACCCAGAGCTAAAAGGCAGAATACGCTTAAGGATTTGATATTCTTATACTGCCTTTTACTTTTGAACGGCAGTATTGGCACCTTATCTCGTATTACCTTCCAAGTGCCCAGAATACTCAAGATACGTATGCAAATTCGGCATACATACAGAATTCCGATGTCATTGTCGGTTTTGGATGTTCTAAATCCTTTTGCGTCGCGAATTGTCTTTTCTTTTAACGATTCCTGAGTCGATGCTATAAGATTTGATTCATGAAAAATGGATTCGTCGTATACAGGGCGTCCCACGGCTATGCCACATGGAAGGAAAGTACCTTGAATAGTGTAGATGGAACATTTTACTGAAAGAAGACATTATTTTAATTTAAAAAACAATTTAAACTGCATTCATAGATATTTAAATAATTACATGGTTGAACCGGGAATCGAACCCGTTACACTAGGTAAATAATTACCCTGTAGCTTTATCATACCGATCGAAAGGCTTCATCATAAGGATTATTTTTTGTTAAATAACGTCTTCCTTTTATTTCTGACACTATGTTATCTAGCAAAAAGTAATCCTTATGATGAAGCCTTTCGATAGGTATGATAAAGCTACAGGGTAATTATTTTTGTCGTGTAACGGGTTCGATTCCCAGTTCAACCATGTAAATATTTAAATATCTATGAATGCAGTTTAAATTGTTTTTTAAATTAAAATAATGTCTTCTTTCAGTAAAATGTTCCATCTACAATACTCAAGGTACTTTCCTTCCATGTGGCATAGCCGTGGGACGCCCTGTATAATACACGGAGATTGAGAACTTCTTTATGAAGTGAAGATATTTTTTAAATCTCACAATTGCACGTTATTAACAAGGGACTTAAGATGTTATAGTTCGAGCGTTATTACGGAATTTTAGTCAAGAGTTAAAACGCTTTATTTTCCACAGCGATTACGAGAAAAAACCGGCCAAGTGCGAGTCGAACTAGCGCACGAAGGGTTCCGTACTATTATCTATACAACCACGGTGTCTGTACCAAGGTCGACCAAAGAACGGCAAAAAAAATACGTTTTTTGTATGGGAGCCCCCTCTTAAATATTTATATAATTATTTATTCTTAAAGTGAGTATATAACTAAATTTTCCGTAAATATTTCAAGCGTCTACCTGTTGCAGTTATTAATATCGAGCAAAAAACGGCAAAAAAATCACGTTTGTTGTATGGGAGCCCCATTTTAATATTTATTTTATTCTGTTTCTAGTATTTGTTGTTATAGCGGTAACAGAAATACATCATCTGTGAAAATTTCAATTGTTTTGCTATCACGGTTCTTGAGTTACAGCCTGGTGACAGACGGACAGACAGACAGACAGTGGAATCTTAGTAATAGGGTCCAGTTTTTAATCCTTTGGGTACGGAACCCTAAAAACTAAAATGAATATGGACAAGACAGACGAATTAATAAAATACATCTTACAACTACTGATCTAAGTCCTAACATCGGTGCTAAATCTCAATTGATTCGTACATTTCTTAAAATGTAATCGAAACATAGCTGGGCCTCTATTCAACTGCGTTATAACGATATCGTTTTTGACGTCTTCCGTATTGTCAACGTTTTGATAACTCTTATGACATTTACAATAATGGCGACTGTGACATAAACGATTCTTAAACGAATCAAACACGATATCGTTTTAACGCACCTGAATATAGGCCCTGCTTTGATTATGTGACATGACGTAAGCTATCGTAAGTTTTCCTATGTCATTCTATATATTATTCCCCTTGTTCTTAAACGCATAACAGCTAAAGTGTACTTCAAATATTTTGCTCACTGTCTTTAATCAGCGAGCAAAATTTATTTTTGCTGCGAGCGTGAGGCAAAGTAACTTTTTTAATTATTTTAACAACATAAAGGTGGTCGGGGTGTGGTGTGGTTGGCGGCTATACTTAGTTTTTTTCAAGATGAGAATAATAACGGTCAAACTATCTCCATTCTAACGACACGCTATCCTAGTTGGTAGTGACTGGGTTCAAATCCCGGTAAAAGCAGATATTTATTCCTGAGTCTTGGATGTTTTCTATGTATTTAAGTATATATTTCTATATATAAGTAAGTTTGTCGTTGTCTAGAACAAGTCAATTTGTGTGACAATGTCCTGTGATTTATTTATTTATTTATTTATTAGAAATTTCATCTAAATCGATTCAGCGGTTTATCCGTGAAAGTGTTACAAGCAGACAGACAGACAGACAGACAGAGTTAATTTCACATTAATAATATTAGTATAGATTTACCGTCTATCCCACTAGTCCCATTAAGTCCCACGATGGGACAACTGAGACGATTTCGTTCCATCAGTCCCATGATACAAGTGGCACAATTTTTTGTCCCATAATTCCGAATACATTATAACTAGTGGGAAAGACGTTCTATTCATGTTGTGGTATAGTTAACAAAACATAATCTGCACCGATTTATCATAGAAGCGCTATGTCGAATCGAATTATTACACATTGAATTCCTAAACTCGTCGCTAAGATGTATCTATCTATAGGGACAATCATTCAAACGCCATTAAACTTTTTGACATTTTGTCAGCTCTAAGTAATAAATCGATAGAGAAACTGAACAAACGACATTAATCACCAGCGCTGAGATCTGCAATTTATCTGAGACAAAATGATATTAGGTTTATGTCCACTCTTCAATAGCTATAAATCATTGTAGCCTCGTGTTTTCAAACGTACAGTACTATTACGCAAGTACAGTGGACTTCAAATACGTATGTTGGAGTAAATAAGTAAATAAGTAAGTTATTCAAAATATACTTCGCAAGCCAGAGATTTCGTTCCCCAAAAAATGCATTTCTAGCTTATGAAAATTGACAAATAAAACAATTGGAAATCGAAAATTCCGACTAAATATACATAAGTAATAAGTGGAATATGCCCTTTCACTTTTAGGCTCTGTTTTTTTTAACAAATAAACATGCCATCTAATTGGGTCCACTACATAATTCTGAATTGCATTTTTTTTTTAAATAAATAAATAATATCAAGGGACAATGTCACACAAATTGACCTAGTCCTAAACCTTACTAAGCTCTAGACTTGTAATATGCGTAACTAGACCACGATTTACTTACTTGCATAGAAAATTATATACTTAAATACATATTATTATATTTATTAATAATTCGTGTGGTTGCCGGGTTAGAATAGTGCCACTCCATGTCTTCCCGTGGATGTCGTAAAAGGCGACTAAAGGAATAAGGGCTTGTAGTACTGTTAGGCGATGGGCTTGCAACCTGTCACTAATACACTAGCTAGCTTCTTGGTCAGGGCCTCTATTCAACTGCGTTATAACGATATCATGTTTGACGTGTTTTAGAATCGTTTATGTCCCAGTCGTGATTATTGTAAATGACATAAGAGTTATGAAAACGTTGACAATACGGAAACACGTCAAGTACGATATCGTTATTACCGTGTAGAATCCCAGCCCTGATTGTGCGCAATGTGGTTTCAGAATTATAACAAGTCAAATTTTAGAGTTGTTGGTATTTCTGTAGGGTGCGCCAAAGCTCCTATAAATTTGCAAATAAGATTATTGGAACTCCGAAAATGTATTTCATACTATTATACATCATAATGATCACTCTTCATAATCAACTTTAATCATACACCTGTTTATTTTCAGTATTTAAAAAATATCTAACTGGTAAATAAGGTTTGGTTAGGTTAGGTTGGTTTTATAAACGTCCTAAAACCAGAACGGTTTCAGTAAAATTCACTTTAGGAGTTGCGATGATTATGAATAACAATTATGAAAAAAATATAATGAACAAAGTTTTCCGGAGAAGTGACGAGTACTCGTATAGTCATACAAATCGTTATTTGTATAAAAAGTCGAAAAAACTATTTAATATAAGCCAATTGAGGCTTGTGCTGTTAGGCGATGGGCTTGCAACCTATCACTAACACACTGGTAAACATCTTAGCCTGTTTGCGCGGAATGTGGTTACAGAATTACCAACAACTCTTTTTAAAGTTGTTGGTATTTCTGGTAGCTCTGCCTACCCCACTCTGGGAATGAAGGCGTGATAGTATGTATGTATGTATGTATAAGCCAATATGGACCCATTTCTGTAGCTCTGCCTACCCCACTCTGGGAATGAAGACGTGATTTTATGTATGTATGTTAAATAACCGGTGAAATTACTAGCATAGAGGCATTCCATCTTAGTCCTCAGGGTTGGCAACGAATTTGAGGTCTTAGGATTATAGACTTGAGAATTCAAATGCCTATGGGTCTCAGATTCCACTTACCATCAGGTGGCCTGAGTGCTCGTGTGCCTTCCCTTGTCATAAAAAAAAAACATAAAACATCCAACACCCAGGAACAAATATTCGCATCATCACACAAATATCTGCACTTACCGGTATATGAAATATTGTGCGGGTTGAGCTCTATGTCGTGTACATATATACATACATATTATCACGCCTTCATTCCCAGAGTGGGGTAGGCAGAGCTGCAGAAATACCAACAACTACATCAAGAGTTGTTGGCAATTCTGTAACCACATTTTGCACAAAAAGGCTAAGATGTTTACCAGTGTATTAGTGACAGGTTGCAAGCCCATCGCCTAACAGTACTACAAGCCCTCATTCCCTTAGTCGCCTCTTAATTAAGAATGCACGCGTTAAAATGTGTTTTGTATGCTTGGACGAGACTACTTAAACTTGCTGGTTACTATAAGCTGCGTCGACAATGCGATGAAGTGAGTAGGTATATATTGTCCTTACTGAATCATTGATGTGTTAGCTTTACCACTGCAGACAAAGACCGTAACCTTCAAGTGATTTCTTGTACCTACCGCTTTATTAAATTTATAAAGTCTGTAGTCTACCACATTTTGGAATTTATTGAAAGATTCAGAAAATAATAGAATAACCCCGAATGTCACTGCATTCTTTAGAGAACACAAATTAGAAACAAAACGCAGCTTAGCTAATATTATCAGGTTGTCAGGTTGTGGAATCGGCTACCAGCGGGTATTAGGTAATCACAATCGGTAGATTCCCTGAAAGGCAAATTAAAAAAGTTTTGGGTTGACTCTATTTCCTAAATATTGTATCAACTATCCAAATGTATCATATATGTAGTATATGTAAGTTTAAGTATGTTTATTGATGTATAATTACATATCTTTCTATCTATTTATGTAAGTATTTGAATTTATTAGTTTTGCTTTTTTTTCTATGGTTCTTTTTTTATGGTCTTTTTGGTTAGTTTTTGTTTTTTGGGTGCTCTAAATAAATTTGTACACCTGTTTACTCGATGCACAACCTTTCACTTTTCTCAATCTCTCAAGGGTTAGCTGGACGAGGTCCCTTAAAGGGATAAGTTCGCCTTTGTACATCTTTTTATTTTGATTGTATTGTTTTGGTTTTTCTTTTGTACAATAAAGTGTTTACATACATACATACATTATTATTTATGATCAAGTTTTAATCAAAACCTGTCTAAAATTGACATTGAGATTGGGACGTAACCGAGGTGTCACTTTGCGTTTTTTTTTAAATATATATTAAGGATTATTTGGTTTAACAGTTAATCCGTTAAATACTACGTACGCTGCGTATTATCTACATAGTATGCTCGCAACGCTCGCACTTTCACCGGAGCTCACGGTGCCAAGCAAAACTAAACTCCAAGATAATTATTACGTTCCATACCTTAACGCCCTTGCGATGTGTATACTACTCGTTTATCATCGGGTTAAAATATTGTATTATTAAGTAAGTTTCTCATTTTAAGTGAATATTGTAATATTTTTATGAGAATAAATTTGTTAAATCATAAAACATAAATTTTACTTTTGGCAAATGGTCTGTAATAAGGTGCCTGTGGCTTGTACAGTAAGGAGGCAGTATCCTTGTTAGTCAGTTTGTTAATTAAATTGGACGAGAAACGTGACAAACGAAATTATCTTCTAACAAAACAATTCTGCAACAGACATTGACTAATTATTTGTCTGTTATCCAAACGTTACAACGATTGATAGTCCTTAATGCTGATGACGTCACTACCTTAATCCTTCGTCAATAATCTCCAATATAACCTCTTTCGAAGCCAAATGTAAATTGTTCTTACTGGCTGAAAAGCGGATATGCCTATAAATTATGAAAACCATTAAAACATCCCATTGTTTTTTTATGGTCGTTCAGAGTACGTTTCAATTCTGTGCCTGGCCGATATTTTTATGTTGTAAAGAACAGAAAATCGATAGGCCATAGATTATCGGAAAAGCGTTGGTATTATTGGTATTTAAAAGTTTGATTTTAAAATGCACTGTATTTCTTAAATATAATTTTTAGTCCTCTTGGAATATGAATGAGAATAATCCCTTGTAAGAATAATATTACTTTAGTTACACTGATTTGGCTCCTTTACAAATGCAAAGAGCGTACGATGTGCGAGGTCACAAGGGGAACGTCCGTTCGGATTTCAAATTGGAAAAAATAATTTTTTAAAGCGGATTAATCGGAGCCAGGTTTATATTGCTCTTTGATTTGCTTCAAAGCTCGCTTTTTGTTTATATTGGTTTATTTATATTTGCTGTTAGATGTGGTTTAGTGCAACAAAACATGTTATTTATTTGCCAGCAAAGGTTTGGAAAGATAAACTTTGAGGATTCAAATATCAACATAGTTATTAGAACAGTAATGAAAAGTAAACGAATAAAGTTTATCTATTATACAACTATTGAAATGTTTATTTGGATCCAGATAATTGAAATTAATTAAAAATGTTCATAAGCTTAAATAAAAAACCTTATTAAATCAATTTAAAGTAAATATTTTACCGTAGTGTTGCCAGTTACTTAAATAAGGGTATAAGGCAGCTGCCATGTATTTCAGCGCATCTATTACGTCTAAAATGAAGTACTATTTTAGTCTATTACACAATGCCAAAAATTTATACTGACCGTTTTGTCAGATGTACGAACGCCCACACTGTTAACTGCCCATCGGTAGACCTTACGAGTATGCCTTTTGTAAAAAGGTCCATCTATGTGAAGCCTGCATGCATGGTATGGAAATAGGGCCAAATAGAATCTTGTCAGACTTAACAGTTTAGAGTGTTGCTGTTTGTAGAAGCGAGACAATGTGCTAGTTATTTATTTATTCAGCATGCAAAGTTACATAAGTGTAAGTAGAGAGAAATGTATATTTAAGACAATGTATGTACTTAGGTAAAATAATGCTCTCGTCCAGAAATTTCTACTCAGATGTTTACATCTGAAACAACAACAAAACAAGCGGTAGCAGATATTTTGGTTCTGAAATAATTTGACGTTAAAAATTAAGAAGACCGAAGCTAACAGTTTAAAAATTGCTTAAGTTATGCATGGTGGTTTGCAAATTAATGGAGACTTTTATCTTCGTATTTATCTGGTAAGTCTCTTTTGAATGTTGAATTTGCAAATCCGAGTTATCTTATCGTCAGGTGGCATAGCTGTGTGCTCGTCGCCTTCTCCACGCCATAAAAAAAGCTTGCGAAGTAAGTTATAGCTGTCATTTTGGGAATGCCTCAAGGTACTTATTAAACTACTTAAGAGTCCAGGGTCACTATAGTTTCCATAGCAATACGGTTTGTAAAATAATAACAATACGCCGCCAATACGTTTAAAATTATATTGCTGCACTTCCGTTTGAGGTGGACTGTCCAGTATTTTAGATGAAAAATCACTTAATATTAGTATAGGTAATGTAAGTTAAGGAAATGTGTCAGTTTTTACAGTAGAACGTGATCGCAATGACAGGCCACATCGCTCAAGCTTGAGCGATGTGGCGTATAATACGACACCTCATTTAATAGGTCATTAAATCAGTACGCGATTACTGGGGTGTTAATAATTCCTATATTAAATATAGAATATAATATAAGGAGGTATTTATAATTATCTTACAAAGTAATACGTACCTAATGAGTAAACTTGATGCACCTTTGGGTGACTAAATTCAATAAAAAGTATACCTAAATGCACCTTTAGCTTGACACGATAACCTTGATTTGAATTGGGTGAATAAAGTTTACTGTTATATTATATCTATAAACATTTACATTTATGGCTAGTCAATTCAAAAAGTGTTTTAAGTGTACTTAAATAAACTAAGTAAAATTAAGGTTAATTAAGTAAACTAGAGGAATATATAACTTAGAACTATGTATTTAAGTGACAATAAAGCATGGTTCTGTTTAGAAAAAGTTGACCTGTACTGGGCCTCTATTCTACTGCGTTAGAACGATATTGCGTTTGACGTGTTTTAGTATAGTTTTTAACTCGGTCGCCATGACCATCAAATATCAGTTATCGATATCGTTTTTACCGTGTGGGATCTCACCCCTGTCCCCAAGCTCCAGTATACTTCTATTTGTTTTTATAACGATCTCTTTATGTGTGTCTTTATGTTACAAAGAGACCTAAACGCAATGAATCAATCCTTTCTACAACACCTACTTAGGTAGTAGATTTTTTCTATTTTGTGTCGCTGACTTTATTAGACGTTGGATAAAGATGGCGGAATAATCAAATTCAAATCCCGCCGTGCCGCCTCGCTCGGGTATTGAATTAAGTGCGGTCGTATTGGAATAATTTTATATTTATTAAAACTGTCTTTGGAAACAAATCAAGAACCTAATTACTAAAAGAAATCGTAAATTTAACAACACCAAATTTATCAAGAGACTCAATCTGCGTAGAAGTCGTTTCTCGGTATTCCTCCTGAGTAACTCTCCGATTGTAGGCGTTGAATTTTGAAAACAGAGCTTGCAAACGACACTTTCGCATTTATAATATTATAGTCGTACAGTTCTAAGAGGCCGGGATTTTATAGCTGTCAACTCAGTAGGTACAAAATATGTTTTAAAGGCATTTTTGAGATTGTATTTGCTACGGCGTTGACAGCTGTCAAAACAAACCTCTCAGAACGGCGTGATATAAAAATAATAAGGACATCATTTCAGAAGAGCTGCGATAAATGGAACCAAGGAAATTAATGTCAACTTTGGTTGTGTAAGTGCCGTCCTTTTAATAGTAATCCAATTTTCAAACTCTAACCCTGTATTTATTATGCACACGTGTTTCATTCACGCTTAAGATCCCTCCATGGCAGCTTTTGTGAAAGGATCTAGCGATTACGATAGACAAATGTATTATAAAAATAAGAATACAAATTAAAAGCTATAAAGCTACAGGTACTTAAAAAGGTAAGTGATTCTGATTCTTATAACTTGATAAGTATACTGCTTTACAATATATCCAAAAGTTCACAAAACTTACACTTGCCACTATCACCATATTCTAGGCTGTAACCCCAAAAACAACCTTGTTGCTGTCTCGTTCTGCATTATAGAGACGGGTTGAGAGTAAAAATGATAGCGCTATTACATTGTAATTTTTTAAGGTGTAAGTATATGTTAAAACTATTACGCTGTTATTACTAAAATCTTAGACATGCCTTAGTCATGTTTAAAGTGGCTGTTTTATGAATTGACATTTACTTAACAAATTTTTAACGGTTGTTTAAGTTTTTGTAATGACAGCATTATAATTTAAGATTTATTTTTCTCACAATCGAAGCAGAGTGTGTAACTCTGGATTAAAAAGCCATAACGACACTCGAACTTTATCCATCCTCGCTTTGCTCTGGTGTTATAATGGCTTACTTTAGTCCCTAGTTGAACAATCTAGTATAAAAGTCGCTCGTACTTATAAATATTTTTTATTCCTGTATGACGTTCTAAATTTAATTGGTTTCCTTTTCTTTGCTTTTAACGTAACTTTTTAATATTATTTATAAACAAACGCTCAACCTTCCATCCATGTGTCTCCCATACACACCACACCCCTTGTGTTACAAATTTTAAACATCTTGATGGGCACTTAAATATAAATAGGTATTTATTACGGTCGGCTTGGACCTTTCCTTGGCAAATATTTTATTCAGCACGTGTAATGGAATCCTTTTGCGGATTTAGCATTCGGAAATAGATAATGGTAATGTTGTAAAAACGTTTGTTTGGGACTTATACTCCTTTGACGAGAATGACTAAAAGAAAAGTTTAAATGTTTTAAATGTTATCGGGTGTTAATATGACATATAGCGAGTACAGCAGCAGTTTGACAGTTTGGTTTAAGATGTCGTTTCTGTCGTCGTTAACTGAACTGCATATGTCAAGGTAATCCCCCAGGAATTTGTAACTTTTTGTAGTACAGTCACCATCAGATATATTTGTACTCTTCAGGGTGCTCAAAAATATCTAAACATGCACTTTAAAGCTTTGAAAATAGAGTCATGTTATAGATATTTGATAGCAACTTGCTCACTCCGATATATCTGATATAACTGGCGACTGTACCGTAACAAATTACAAAGGTTTAAAGAAAACACAAAAATGGGCAAACGAAACTGAATACTCTCGGAGGTTTTTCTGTGATAGTTTTGTGAAGTTTGGTAGGTAACCTCGGACTTTGTGTCTCTCAGATTTTGTAGCGTAAATCACTTATAAAAATGCTCATATTTTACTTTATCATCTCTCACATATTCAAACTATGTGGGACAATGGAACGCAGACAAAACGTTCAGTTAGATATATGTATATCGTGCTTAGTGTACTGTATGACCATTTTCCTCAAGATTGCCGTTCTTCAATAGAAATATATGTTAGTACAGTTAGATTTTACAAAGGTTAAAATTACATACAACACCTTATACTATACACTGAAAAACAATCAATACTTATACAAAACCTAACGTTCGATACCTAAGATAATTGTTACAGGTTCAAAAAACAGTTCAAGCTTGCGGTCAAATTTTACTGTAAATATTATTGTAACGATGATAATTATCGTGATCACTTAATCTAAGTGTTTTTTCCTCAACTGTGACATTGGGAACATAAAAGTTGCTATTATAAAATACACAAAAATGCCAAATAACTTGATCTTATTTACAATTTATAAGTAAACTGTCTTATTCCACTGTTATCTTAACCCTATAACTATCTTAGCACACAATAAGCTTGTACGCATTCATCTGAGGCATCTGCGAAAGATTAGCATGACAAATGAAAACCGGTCCGAGAGATTACAAATGTATGAGATAGCTCTTCGGGGTCAGGGATAAGTCTAATACACATGCACGAACAATATGGACCCGGCGAGCGTTTATAACACAAACATGACGTCTAAATAACGGACTATAACAGTGAGGAAAGGAAGGTTGGTGGTGATAGTACATTAAACTTTAACGCTAGAGATATTTTATAGTACGTAATGCATTTTGAGTATTTAATTTGAATAGGGAAATATTTTGTGTCAAATCTGGTAATGGGTTACCAAATTTGACACAAAATATGACACTTCATTTGACACTTCATTGAAACCATAATGTTTTCTGGGTATCTGAAATATAAATTACGTAGGTAAGGTTAGGTTAGATGTTTAAGATTATGGTTTCAGCAGGAAATAGCGTTCAATGAAATGATACATTCGATGAAAGGTGTTTCGATGAAATGATAGGCCGTCACTACCATTAATATTTAATTTTGTAAGTATTTTTTTCACCCTATGTATAGAATTTCGGTGCAGAAGCGCCTTTTTAAGGAAGATACAGGTTGATATCTTTTGAAAGAGCCAAATCGGAAAGCAGCAAATCGTTTGGAAGCGCAACGACTCGAATGCCCTTCCCTCCACCACTCGTGACGTCTCTATTGTTAGTTCTAATTTATAATCTATATTAAGGCTTAGCCAGAATGAAATAAACACCATGCATCTACATATTTCTCTCAGCGTTTCCCTTTCGGCGGTACTTGTCAGAGAGAAACACACAGCGTGTTAATTTATCCTTATGTGTTTCTTGGTAGGCCCGTTGTATTAAACAATAATGTAAACAGCACGCTTAGTAATCTAATAACCTTGTAAGCTCTTTGATGCCTAGTCAATTAAATCGCTGGCTTCATGAATATTTCAGCGTTTAATTGTTCCCGAGGGTGGTAATTAGAGTCTTGCAAAAACATCTTTCATTCGTGTTTAACATCTTTTAGACATTTATCATGTTTGTTCGCCTTTTTGCTCTAAAGTAATCTTTATAAGAGGATTTATTAGAATATGTTTACCTCATTTTAATTTTATTTACACAATATTGGCGATAAAGTTAGCCTAGTTAGTAATGACCTTGCCTACGAAGGTTACGGTCTCGGCTTCGATTCCAGGTCAAAGAGAATATTTTGTGTGATAAGTGCGAGTATTTCTTAGTCTTGGGTGTTTTCTATGTACGAGTAAATAAGATATCTATTTCTCTATGTATGTTTATCGTTGCCTATCCCTAGTACAAGCCTAGAGCTTAGACCTCTGATGTTAATTGAATAATTTATTCTATATTAAAATACACCTTCGTGAATTTCTAATCAATAACTGAATGAACAGTCGTGTTTTTTTGTTTTCGTTATAGATATTTATGTTAGTCAGGGTCGCTCTGAAAACTAGCGCCGCGTCTTAATGCTGCCTGGGGCCCTTGTTTGTTGTTTTAGCTGTAATTTATTTATAAATGTATTGCTATGAGCGTTGAATAAATTTAAAAATATTCTATCCTATTCTATCCTATTTAAATTCACTAGTTTGATGGTTCATGACACATGTATACTTATGATAGGTTTAGAAAATGAAGGACTCAATTTAGCGCTTTTACCGATACAAAACTTCGTACACAGGGTCACTGCCAACACTAACCGATTCGTATATAATATTAATATGGATTGTATTGTTTCTATTTTATTTTGTACAATAAAATGTTTACATACATACATATATAAAGTTAATTTGACTGTATCAAAGCCATATTCGTCCCGATTCCCTCGTTAATGCATTAGGCTAATGATATTGGCTATCTAGGTTACTGATTAACGAGTGCGCTTGTTTGAGTGTTCAGCCGGGTGTAATATCCGAATTGTGGTATTTAACGGACATGATTTGATTTACCTGACTGTTAGCAAAGTTTCGAGTTTATTAGAACACATAAAGTTTACAGTAAAATGTACCCTTGACGACACGTTGGCCTAGTTTGTAGTGACCCTGCCTACGATGCTAGTGGTTCCCGGTTCAAATCCCGGTAAGGACAGATATTTGAGTGATGAGTTTCTGAGTCATGGATGTTCTCTATGTATTTAAGTATATAATTCTCTCTACATATAAGTACACGAGTTTATCGTTGTCTAGCATCCAAGCAACAAGCTTAGAGCTTAGTTTGGGACTAGGTCAATTAGTGTTACATTGTCCGGTGATATTAAATTTATTTTATTTTATTTCATTTATTTATTCATAAATATAATATCAGGGGATTATATCAGACAAGTTGACCTAGTCTTGAACTAAGCTCTAGGTTTTTACCCTGGCCAAGATGCGTACACTAACTAGTGATTCTAAAGGCAAGGGCAGATATTTGTGTGATGAGCACGAATATTTGTTCCTCAGTCTTGGGTGTTTTCTATATATTTAAGTTTATCGTTGTCTAGTACCCATAGTACTAGCCTAGAGCTTAGTTTGGGGCTAGGTCAATTTGTGTGACATTGTCCTGTGATATTTTATTTTTTATTTTATTTTTATTCGTTTTGTTTTTAAACCAATCACGTCACTAGTAGATTACGTGATACGAAGAGTCACGTGATCCACCAGTGACGTGATTGGTTGACTAGGGCCCAAGGTCAGAATGATGGAAGACTGATCGCCCGCCCGCCAGCCCCAGCTGGGCGTCGCCACATCATCATCACCATTTCTGTTGTTTACAGAAAATTAAGATTGTGTTTCGTTATAAGCATACAAGTAATAGGATTATTTGTAAACACGCTAATGACTTTACATTATTATATTGGCTGTTTGAGATTAAAAACATAGACCATTTCGGTCAATGACACATATTTAGCATCATGCATCTTTCATTGATTTAAGTTTTATCATCGTAATCACCATGCCATTATATACAGTCGGTATTTCAAGTAGCTGCACACTTTAGTACCTTGTCACCATAACACCTTTGACAGGTTAGTGGACCACTAATCCAGGTATAGTTCAATCATATTGCAACTGTTATTACACCACTTGTCCCCTTGCCCAAGCTTCATCTTTCACACAAATAACTTAACTTCATTTCCTGCAATCAGGTTAACATAAAAATGTATCATAATATTCTGAAAGAATCTACGCAACGAGACACCGATAAATACAGTGATACATATATGTATAGACAATGTCAAAAACTTAGACACAAATAGTCGCAAAAGGTTCCCTTATATCACTTAAGTATTACTGCTTAAGTTAAACATATGTCGTATCCCTTGTATCCGAGAAAATCCGAAACGTAGGATCTGAGAATTGTGTACGGCGATGAGTGTTTTAAATGTCGGATCTAGTACGCAATGGTTTGCGGTGCCCTTTGAGGTAGTCTCGATTATATTCCGTTTATTTTTATGTACATTTTACAAAACCCGCTTTAAATAATTACGTCTGTAATAAGACATTCAAACATTTCAAACCAATATGTACTTGTAAACGTTTATGGAAACATTTTAATGAACCTTCATGTTAACGTTACATCAATTTAATTAATATTTCGTCGAACGGTTTTTAATTAAAACCGCACGGTAGAGTAAATAAAGGTAGAAATTACAATACAATATTACCGAAGCCCCGGGCAGGAAGTCTGATAAACGCAACATGCAAAATTACAGCAAAACTGCAAATATCAGTCCTAGGGCGACCTATACAAACTTCATACTTGTATAAAATCATTATCAAAATAAAACATTCTAATTTAAATGGTATGTTGGTACCGCAATGCTTAATTTTGCTTGAAACAATTTATCATCTTATGTGGCTTTGACTAGATGCTCGTTTTTTACCTTATGAAGTTTCTACTAGCGAAGTGCCAATGTCATCGCGAACAGAGTACAAATGGAGTAGCTTTACACTTAATATTATTTCTGTTTTGACGTCTCAGGTGGGTATGGGTTAAATATAAGAAACAACTCAACGTTATTTTACAAGCTTTTATTTAACTTGCTCTGTATGTATGTGTAGTATCCGAGTCTCTGCGTAGTATGGATCGCAAGGATACTCTCTCTTGGATTTGTTGTTAACAAATGGTGTCGGGCTCCCAATAAAATAATAGTATAAAAGTAACGGGCTTTTATTCAAGACACAACAGTATGTATGCATGTACGAGTACGAGTATGTAAGAGTCAAATCTTGCAAGTTAAATTTGACCCACATCCCGGTTTCCAATGAAGCTGAAAATTTGCATACGCCCTTATTTCTGATGACAATACAATAATGTGGTATCATCAAGCTGGTTTGATGATGGATACTCAGGGTGGCCATAGGACTCCTACTCCTAGTGGTAGAATCTGTTTTTAATATTTATGATATTAGTGACATAATTAGCTACAGTTCCACGTCATAAAAATAACGATAAATAGCATATTATATTATTGGCAAGGTAAATAACCTGCAATTTAGGGACAGCTAAAACACGCAATCGACGTCTTTGCGAATTTCCTACGACATTAAATTTGTCGAAATGGATCGAACATAACAATAACATACTACGAAACTTTTTCCTGGTCTAAAAAACTCCTCCTGCCGTTCACTCGCGACAATTGAATTCCAAATTGCACATTAAAATGGATCACCAGGAAATCAAAAATGAATATTAAATTTACGACTGCAAAAAATGTAAAGTATTATTACTACTCCATAGATGCACTGTTCTGCAACAACCAAAATTATTGACAATTGTTGGTCGGAAACTAAAATAAATTATTTTCATCAAACCAAATGAGTCAGTATGGGGAATTCAAAACTAGGCACCAAGGCCTCAAATTTGAAAAAATAATCAAACTGCATTAAAAAAAACATTCGAAATAACCGGGACCCGGTTACTGGGGATAGTTTTTTGTCTCTTCATCATTTTTTAAACAATAGTATAGGATTAAACCATAACCCCGTGTGGTTGCCGGGTTAGAATAATGCCACTCCATGTCTTCCCGTGGATGTCGTAAGAGGCGACTAAAAGAATAAGGGCTTGTAGTATTGTTGCGCGATGGGCTTGCAGCCTGTAACTAATACACTAGTAAACTTTTTGGCCTGATTGTGCAAAATGTGGTTACAGAATTATCAATAAGTCTTTTTAGAGTTGTTGGTATTTCTTTAGCTCTGCCTGCCCCACTCTGGGAATGAATGCGTGATGTTATGTATGTGTGTAGTAGGACTAAACAAAAAGACACATAAACATTTTTAAACTTAGTTATAACTAAAACACAAGTTTCAAAATACAATGCTATAGACGTATTCATCAGCGTTTTGGTTTTAATTACTCAGAACAGAAATGAATGCGTAATTACTTGATTTTATCGCACAAATTGAGGTTATCCAACTGTCACGAGCCGCTTATTTCTTTTTGGATAACGTCTGGTTACCTTTAATATAATGACCTAACTATTGTTCAGCGAGCAATGGAGCGCAGCATACTCGGGGTTCGTAGAACTGACAAGATCAAAAACACCGAACTGCGCTCCAAAACTGGCATTGCTGATGTGGGTGACAAGACCGCTAGGCTTAAGTGGGACTGGGCTGGACACGTCTGCCGAATGCACCCGGAACGGTGGGCCAGGATTGCCACCGAATGGACTCCGCAAGATGGCTACCGGAGCAGAGGCAGACCAAAAAGGAGATGGCGGGACGACTTGGACGCGTTTCAAAGCGAATGGCGGGAGCATGCACTCAACCGGGACGAATGGCGAAAAAGAGGGGAGGCCTTTGCCCAGCAGTGGGACACCAAAATAGGCTAATAAAAAAAAAAAAAAAAACTATTGTTCAATTGGCATCAATTAAAATGGGCAAAGATGTGAACGAAACCTAATGAACCAAGTAACCATTATTAGTCCTTAATCGCGTACTTTTGAAGATGATCAATCATTTATACGCTTGATTATTACTTGGATATAAAGTTTAAGCTAAAATAACTAATAATTTTACTTTTTCAAATATAAAACAAGCTGATGAAAATGTATATGTAAAACAGTACTTCTTCTTCTTAGCGTGTCAACGGCGTGTTCTGCCATACGAACGCCATTTGACGACACGTTGGCCTAGTTGGGAGTGACCCTGCCTCCGAAGCCAGCGGTCCTCGGTTTAAATCCCGGTAAGGGCAGATATTATATTTTTTTTAAAGTTAGACTATTTGAACATGACGTGTTCGCGGCCATTTTTATTTAACAGAGTTTATTACAGGAATTATATGTGATGCTAGTTTTTTACTTCATGACAAACCAAATTGCTTAAATATATAAAAAATACATAGGAGATATGAAAGACAAATTTGAACTCTAAATTAATAAATTTCGTGTATGAGAAAACAAATAGACTAAATGTTTATTTTAGATTTTGAAGGTACACGCTTGTTTAATATTTTTTAATAATACAGACACCTTAGTTGATGAGTGGCTGTAGATTACATATAACTATGCTTAGGTCAAGAAGTATTAGGACGTACAAATCTTATTTTGTCTGTGTACATGTACGAATATGTATGTATTTGTATATAACAATATTTCCTTAAGCTTGATCTACATAATGCGTTCACATTTTACCTTTATGTGTGAATAACAAATACCTTTCCTGGCTCCGTCACAATGAGGAGGGGAATTTTTACGGCCGTCTACGTAGTAGCGTAACGTATAGATCGCTACGCCGCGCCGTAGCATTTGCTACGGTTGTAGCTGTTTGTGAAGATTATTTTTGCATATTCTCTCCTTGACTGTTTTTTTGTGTAGGTTTTTTATACGTATTTTATCTGTAGCTTGAGCACGAACCAAACGTCACGTTTTAGAAATCGTGTAATGAATCTATGCGTAACATAAACCCCTAAAACATAATCACATTTTCATACATTATTTTATTTATTATACTAATCGATGGCTATACCAAATGTCTACTTAAATTTGTACGGGGAAATGTAAGTACTAAACACGGACAAAGGGGCACTGTTCTAATCACCATGGAAAAAAATTCTATGGCGAAACGTTAACGGTAGGTACTTATTCAATAAAAGGAAAAGGTGCTGTAGTAGCTTACTGTTTAGCTTATACTTGACATTTAGTATTTGTAAAGTAAAGGTGGTGATAAAATAAATGTTCTGAATTGATTTTTAACGTTGTAGGTATTATATTTGTCCTCTATAAGTTTATCAAATGTATGAATTTTCATAACGTTACATATCGGGCACACTATAATTCACCATTATAATTCCAAGGACATGTGCCAAATTCACCTGCATTTCCAATTTTATAATTCCAAAGGTTTTTTTTGACAGGAGACCTTTTTGATATTTCTCATTACGGAAGTTAGTTCTAACTTAACCAAGCGTACAGATACTTAGCAATTGGATGAATTTAATTGGACCAATGAATTTTATGAAAATATTAACTCATGTTGCTATTCATTTTATAAACCATCTGCTATGTAAGGTTACTGCATGTGATAGTTTCTAATTCTACGAGTAACATGTAGCATCGTCCTTCCATTCATACTATACAAATCTTCTCCCATAACTCTTACAATTATTTCCTCCCTGAATCTGATATTTTCTGGGGCGCAGTAACTATTTGATACCGTTATTAGAGAATTATCATTCGAAGCACGCGCGGATCTCCTTTATATTCTTTTGTGACGTCATCCCGTCCAGAACGAAGGCTTATATCGCTTGGCGCAAACATATAGCACACGACCTTGGTTTCGATTTTGATAACCACCATCCACTGCTCTAGACCTACGTAGTTATTGGATTTAAACAGAAATAAAGACCACAATAAATTGGTATAGTTTTCTTGGCAAGCGGCTACATTTGGATGACGCAATCCTGCGGCGCCGGAAGCTTTACAAGTTCATCATGTTTTTGTGATACACGAAAAGAGGTTGTATTGAAGTGGGTGAAGGTTTAGATGGAGTGTCGTTGGTAAGTTTGTTTGCCTGGGATGTTTACAGACGCGACGGCGCTCGGGCGCCAGTGCGTCGCGAGATGAAGTCACCGGGTCGCAGAATGGGACGTTAAGGGTAACCTTAAGTGTAATTATAGGATAAGAAAACCGCTATTTCAACGGCAAGACTAAGAAACTGTTACGTTCTTTATTAGGGTCGTAAGATGACTTTTTAGGGTTCCGTAGTGAACAAGGAACCCTTATAGATTCATCATGTCCGTCTGTTAACTCAGAGACTCTTGGTGCTACAAAGCTGTAATTTAGCATAATTTACATTACGCTGACAGAGTTTTTTTTATTTTGTTATTTCTAATACGTGTAAAGCAAAGTTAAAATAGTTTTACTTACATTATAGCATCAAGTAAGGTATCATTGGATAGCTCTTGTACTAACCTAACCAAAAAAAACATTTTTTGAGACAAGTTTTTGCTGCCGACTGTATTTATTTTGTCATAGTCATCTACTTATCAAGTCGATTCTAACAAGCCCTAACACGACGGGTTTATCGTGAGTTATTTAGGATTTCCTATGGCCACCATCCGTCTCCATCAGTAGACCAGCTCGATGGTGCCATATTATCGCATCGTCATCGGGTTTACATAAGTATGCCAAATTTCAGCCCAATCGGATAACGGCAAGCAGGGCCTCTATTCAGGTGCGCTAAAACGATATCGTGTTTGACACGTTTAAGAATCGTTTATGTCACAGTCGCCATTATTGTAAATGATATAAGAGTTATCAAAACGTTGACAATACGGAAACAGGTCAAAAACGATATCGTTATTACCTTGTAGAATTCCAGCCCAGTGCACGTTAAATAAATGCTTGTAAAAATCATCATGTGTACATTATAATCAATTTTTAGATTTGGGGGACCGTTGAAGAGAGCAACAAATAACGTGAAATAGAAAATTGGTTCACACCTTGTTACTTTTTGATATAGTTTTATGTGTTTGTACTGCTTGTAGTAACGGCTTCGGAACCATTCACTGTGCGTGGTCCGACAAGCTCTAGCCCAGTTTTTAGGGTTCCATAGTCAAACTAGGAACCCTTTTAGTTTCGCCATGTCCGTCCGTTCGTCCGCAGCCTAGCGCAGAGACTTTTAGTACTAGAAAGCTGTAATTTGGCAAAACTGTGCATATAAGTCACGCCAACAAAGTGGTACAATAAAATGCAAAAAATTTTTTTTTACTCTAAGTCCCCTACACGTAATGTGGGGATGTATTTTTTCTCTCGTCTACCCCATAGTGTGGAGTTTCTTTGGATAGATCTTTCAAAAATATTACGGGTTTTTCGATCAAGGGATCCGTTTATAAAATACAGCCAAAGCCGCTGAAAAAAATCTTAAAACGAATTTTAAAGGAAAACTATCACGACTAAGTAGACATCATTGGTTTTTGAGATACAGGCGATTAAAGTGTTTATACCTACTAAATTCAGCTACGAGGCTACGACGGTACCAATTCACTAAATTGAAAATTAGTTATTACTCGTACATGTTGATTTTTATGTTTGTAGTACTTAACGGCTTCGGAACCCTACACTGAGCGTGGTCCGACATGCTCTTGTCCGGTTTTTAGGAGTTTGTTTGCTTTGTCAGATGACGTCATCTGTGTTAGCATTTAGGGCCAGGCTCCAAATATCCACAATACGGAATAAATGGATTCTACGGGTATGTTGACTTGATGCTAAGTGGATTCAACTACATTTAACTGCAAAATTTGTGTAATGATACGAATGTTTAATTTTGTGTACCTTAATCGTGGATCTATATGCATATATACATAGCATCGCGCCTTCGTTCCCAGAGTGAGGTAGGCAGAAATACCAACAAAAAAAAGACTTGTTTATGTCTTTAAACACATTTTGCACAATCAGGCCAAGAAGTTACCTAGTATGATAGGTTGCAAGCCCATCGGCTAACAGTATTACAAGCCCTTTTTCTCTTAGTTACCTCTTACGACATCTACGAGAAGACATGGAGTGGCACTATTCTAATTACGGATCATGGATCTATGAGAATGAAATACTTTTGTTCCGTAAATAGCTCCTCATCCCTCGCATATGACTTTTGAAACAATATGACCACCGTCGTGTTTGTCAAGTTAATAAGAGAAAGTGGTTGTAGAACTTTCATTTGAAATATCGTTAAGGATATGTCTATTAAAATAAAACTGACGGAATCACAAGTGTTATAAACACTCTTTTTCAATTTGTTGTAGCCCATTGCTTTTATATCGTAATAATCATCAATAAGATTACAATATAAAAGCAAGATGGTCTAAACCGTAGCAGAATATGAGCCCGTTCCCTCTAAAATAAATTAACGTGAGTATTCCCTCCGAGCCCTTTGATCACTCGTTAACCAGATGAATTAATCACACAGCGTATAAACACGCGCGAGACTTTGATGTGAGGTTTCGTGGTAACCTGACGCCTGTAGTTACCCTGGTGCCGTCACTTCGGCGTTTCGTATGCATATGTGTGGGTATGCATGTCTAATCAGAGCCTGTTTCTACTTCGTATAACGATATCGCGTTCGACGTGTTTTAAAATCGTTTATGAGTTCTGACTTGGCCGCCATTATTGACGATGACGTAAAAATGATCAGAACGTTGACAATACGGAAACACGGCAAAAGCGATATCGTTTTGCCCTGTTTTATCAAGCTACGAATTACAATTTACAAGCGGAAGTCCCTTTCTAACTTCTTTTGCTTGACAGAGAGTTCCACTTGTAATTTGTAACCTGTATTTTTGTAAAACAGGGCCCAGATGGCTTTTTTATTACAAACAGTATAACGAGTGACATTGTATTAGATTACTGTATACTTAAGTTAACCTAACATCCTGAAACTGTAATTGCGGAATGCAATTATCGAATTGATTACTAACTGTTGCCCGCGACTCCTTCCACATAGAACAATAGCCTAGGGTGCTATTTTAACCAAAAACTACTGGATCAATTTTGAAAATTCTTTCACCAGTAGAATGCTATATTATCAGTATCCCGACTTTTAACCAAATCATCATTTGACGAACTATATCATTTTACAAACTCTCATTTCGCCAAAACCTGTTTGGGCTTAAACCATTACATATTTAAAATGTTACATAGGCTTATTAAATAAGTTAGGTTATGTTAGACTGTTGACCACAAAAAAATAAAAACAATTCGGCGGGAAGTTTGCGAAATTAAAGTTTGTTAAATGATCAAATGATTCGTCAAATGATTATTTGGTAAACATTAGTGATCCTATATTATCACTGAGTAACATTGGCTATGTTTTATTTTTCTACTATTACTTCTAATAAAGTTATTCTTATCTTGCTTCGGTATAGTTGCTTGACGTTATAGTCAAGTAAATTAGTTGTTATGACGTCACTAATAGGTATACTCGTAATTACAGTTTCAAAACTAATAAGCGGGCTAATACAATAAAGTATAGAGGCCCTGAACCTAGGTATAGCCTAGTATTTTATAGTTGACACTAATAAGAACAAACTCCTTGTTGTAGCCTAACTCATAAAACAAGGTTGGCATAGAGGGTGTCCCAAATACGTGATGAATAGGGCACCCAATAATCCATCGTCTGTAGACAATGGGGAGGTTTCCACATCACCCTGTATCCGCG
This sequence comes from Acleris holmiana, assembly GCA_949316455.1. Classification (NCBI taxonomy): domain Eukaryota; kingdom Metazoa; phylum Arthropoda; class Insecta; order Lepidoptera; family Tortricidae; genus Acleris; species Acleris holmiana. The sequence continues at coordinate 12,613,148 of OX438776.1, read as the reverse complement.
TGTACAGTGACAAACGATGTTACGTGACACTTCTGAGCTCGTAACAGTATCAAGAAAAGTGATTGGGTCATGATTTGCCAATTTCTTAAGTATCGTATGAGTCAAAAAGCGATGTTTGATATATTGTTTTATTTTGCGTGGAATAAAAGTCACTTTATATTTTTTGTTATTGTGATAGTCTTACGGTGCCTTAAGACGGTTTTGTTTTATTATTTTTTTAGAAGTTACTTACTATTAAATTAAATGTCAATAAACTTCATCTTCAATAGAACTAGACAGACGTTGTTTAGCTTTGGCAAATGCGTTAAACATCAAGCTTAAATAAACTTTAGATAAAAAATATCTTGATAAATTCCGAAATAACATACAGAAAGTTTACTTCAAAACAAACTCGAAGTACTTCAATTTTTACTTGAAATAAATAATACATACATACATAAAATCACGCCTTCATTTCCAGAGTGGAGTAGGCAGAGCTACAGAAATACCACCTACTCTAAAAAGACTTGTTGATAATTCAATAAATAATGTTTCAATAGAGTCATACCTAAACATTTTTAATCATAATCCCGTTGGTACCCATGTACGGTCAAAGACTTAATTTGTTATGCCACTATGGAACCCTGTCATAATGATAGCGTTAATCATTATTTTTAGCTTTCGTTCATGTGGTTTGACGCTGTCATTACGACAGGGTTCCATAGTGGCATAACAATTAAATCCCTTGACTGTACTAAATATTACAGCCTCACCGAAAATACTCGTACACTGTGACGCAAACAATGGTGACTCATGCATGCATGGGCGGTATAAAAACTGCTCTTGGATAGGATGCTCATCTCAAGACGTCTCAGAAATGACAGTTTCCTATAACTTGACGTTTAGTTGGACGTTTAGTCGAATGACAGCTTGTAGTTTTATACAAATGATTAGCTTAACTTAAACTGCCCTTTTCCAAATTAAAACTAGGAACATCCAGCCCACATCACATGTTAATTAAAATATATAATCACCTCCCGAATTCTATAAAAAGCATTGAAAAACCAATTCTATTCAACAAACAACTAAAAACATTCTTAATAATTAAATCTTTCTACAGCTTAAGTGAATATTTCAATACTAGATATTTATAGTTAATTTGTACTCCGATAGCTCTAGATCGCCAGGAAATTACTTACCTATTGTTAACAAAGAGAATAATTGTTCAGCTGACCCTCTCATGTTGCTGTGCCCTTGCAGGGCGTTACATGTATACCTACTTACAATTCCATCAAACCTATGTAATGTGATATGCAATAAATGATTTGATTTGATTTGATTTGAGCTTAACTTCAACTTGACAGAAGAAGTGGAGCTTATCCCAGCTACATTTTCTCTGTGTCTTCTTCCTTTTGTATCTATGTAATGTAATTATGTTTTATTGCAAATAAATGTCTCTTTATCTTTACCTTTAACTGGACAATTTGTCCTCGGCTGGGATATCCAAAGTTCATGTTGATTGTCTACAATTCAAAATTGTCGAAAAACAACTCAGATTCACAAAAGATATTCCGTTTTACCTAGTCATATTTAGAAAATAATATTAAATTTGATATTACAATTTCCAAATCGTTATCTCGAATTAAATTGGGGTAACTCAGACGTCAGACGTACGCGACTGGCTGCCCCGGGCGACTTTTTGACGTCTTGTTACTTTCGATGTAGTTTGAGTGTTATTGTTAAAACCTCTCAAACTCCAAGCAGCAAAAGAGACACAGGTATATGACTGCTATAACTCTGTCCCTTTTCCTAAACTTATCAGGTTAACAGCTTAAATCGCTGCTAAGCTTTTAATTAAATCTTGGTTAAAAAGTTTTGATGAAAATGTCGGACTTCAACGTTAATAAAATGAATGTGATTATTGAACCTTTTTGTTTTCGTTCTGGGCCTCTATTCAGGTGCGTTAAAACGATATCGTGTTTGACACGTTTAAGAATCGTTTATGTCACAGTCGCCATTATTGTTAATGACATAAGAGTTATCAAAACGTTGACAATACGGAAACAGGTCAAAAACGATATCGTTATAACGCAGTTGAATAGAGGCCCTGGAATGGTCACAACAATGTTGTTCAACGATGTAATAATTAGGCAGTTTTTACTTTTCTTTCACTCTTTGACGACGCTTTTCACGCTTTAATCCTAGTTAGGAGTGACCCTGGGCCTCAGTTCAGCAAGTTAACATCATACTGCCTGTGGTGTATTACCAATGTTATCATATTAATTTTAACTGGACCATTTACTGTCAACTACATGAGAGCTACCGTAACGGTGACGATACGAAAACATGTCAAAGGCAATATGGTTTTACCCTGTACAAAGGAGGGCCTGCCTATGAAGCTAGCGGTCCCGGGTTCGATTACAAGTATTAGCAAATATTTTTGTGATCAGCGCAAGTATTTGTTCCAAAGTTTTGGTTTTTTTTTTGCGTTTCAGTATGTACATACATACATACATAACATCACGCCTTAATTCCCAGAGTGGGGTAGGCAGAGCTACAGAAATACCAACAACTCTAAACTTGTTGATAATTCTGTAACCACATTTTGCAGAAGTAGGCTAAGATGTTTACCAGTGTACCTTTAGTGACAGGTTGCAAGCCCATCGCCTAACAGCACTACAAGCCCTTATTCCCTTAGTCGCTTCTTACGACATCCACGGGAAGACATGGAGTGGCACTATTCTAACCCGGCAACCACACGGGCTTGTGTGAGATTGTCTCCCTGATATTTATTTAATATGTTCAAGAAAATCGGGTTGCACAATTCTTAAACTGACAACTGACTGAAATCATAATTTGTCTTCTGGACTAATTGCCTAGGTTTTAGATTCAGTTCAAAATAATCTAAGTACCTATTATTTTTTAATATGCTTGCCTTCGCCCACGACTCCGTCCTCGGCAGGAATTGTATATTTTATGTAGTTAAAATAAATCGATCACTCTTCGACCCTAAAATCCCGATAATCTGTTGTTGAAGGTATTAAATAAGGACAAACCAACAAAGGGTCTGGCCGATCTACCATGTAAAATTGCCCCTGGCTGAAAATGTAGGTTTCTTACGTGTGTTTATTAACCTTATTACAAGATATAATTTTACGAAGTTTTAACCCTAAAATGCTCTTGGTTTTGAAGAAAAATGGAAAAGTAAAAAATATGTTTTTATTTTTTTGTAGCCAAACTAATGATTCGATTTCTTTGTAAATTGGATATATTATGTACCTAATAATAAACTATTGTCAAAAAAAAAATCATTGTTCAAAATCATTTATGAAGGGTTTAAAATTGACTTTATTTTTTTTAAGATTTTTTTTTTAATACTTACGAGATAGGGACATCCTCTTATTTTAGTTATTTTATGCGGAATCTTATATTGCGTAACATATATTTTTTGCAAAAAAATCTATTTGGGGCAACAGGGTAAAAATATCTTACTAATGTATAGGTATACGTAAAAATCCTTCATGATAGATTCAGAATGTGGTAAAAGCAGTCAGTATAAAACTTTTTTCTCTTTACTACTTAAATATTAATTTTACTACGCAAATACAATATTTCTTATAATTTGTTTCTAAATACAAAACGGTTTAAAAACTACTTCAATAAAACATCTAATCTACAATTTCAATTTTAATTTGAGCTCATTCATTCGAATTCGAATTGAATTTGAATTTGAATTTGGAATGTATACGCGTTCGAACATCACCGTGCCTTTTTTAATTTACGGGCTTTACCTAATGCGATGGTTGTATTGTACATTTGTCTATGCCGCTTACAAATTAAAAGTAAATAATGGCGGGAAACCATAATCGTTTTTCACCTATCTTATGCGTTATGGATAAACGTAATGCGATACGCAAGGTGTTTAGGAAACGTGTCCAAAGTTTGTATTTAAAAGCATATAATGCAATAGAAGCCCGTCTAGAGCAATGCATACAAAACTATATCGAAAATGAGCATCTGCTATCCCTAACGGAAAACGTAAGTATTTTTAGTCATGCTTTATACTCTTTCAGTTAGTACTCGTAAAGATGCAGGAAGTTTAGTTACTTTAATTTTATTTTATACCTAGGTGGAAACGATCAAATCTGAAATCTTTGAACAAATTAACCTGCCAACCAGAATTCTAGTTCCACTGTACCGCGACGCACTACCCTCTTTATACGTGTGTCTACTGGATGAAGGAATTGTAATGCTTGAAAGATGCTCGCAGTGTGGAAGATATTTAGACTATGACGGAAGTGATACAGTTATGTTAAATTCTTTATACTGCATTTATTGTGCTGGCAAATTATTTTATATTAACAATGATATTTGAAGTAGGTAATTAGTAGGTACCTATGTCACTTAACTACTTCAGTCGATCCTGGTAACTTAGAATGCTCAGGAAACATTAACTGCCCCTTAAAGTTATATTAAACGATTAAATATTTGTAAATAAAAAAAGTTACATAAAAATATAGATCACAATTAACTTCATTGTATATAAATAAACTGACGCAAACCATTTTGGGAAATCTATTTTAAGTTTCGCTCAATGATACCTGAGTATTGAAAATTACCCAGATTTACTGTACCTAATGTACTTCATCATAATTGTTTGTACGTAAGTTTTCATAAGATACTGTTATCGCCTAAGTGTAAATGGATTCTTGAAAGGTATTATATATTATCTTGGAATGATATCATTCAAATGTCATCAAACAGTGAGCGTAGTAAACGTGAATGCGATAGTTGCAAAATACGATTTTATAAAACGTCTGGTAACAAGAAAATACTAGCGTCATCTCAGGATGTAGAGTTCTTTTCGACTTCACTATCTCAAGATTTTGAGATAGGTGATATTATATGTTCTTCTTGCCGCACAAAAGCTTACCGCAAGAAAGTTATTGTGAATTCAAATAAATATTTAACAAGTGAATCAAGCAGCGGAGATGAAGATACTACATTCAGAGTTGCTTCTAAAAGGCAAACTGAGGCTGAAAGTGTTGAGTTACCATTAAATCGAACATTATCTACTCATCGATATTGCTTTATTTGCTCCAACGCTAATACATTAAAAACAGTGCCCAAAAATGCTAGATTAGAAGTTTATGCTAAAAAAAACATATACATACCAGTTGAAAACAGATGCTGTCCCTCACATTTGATTAATGACCACTTCTATCAAGATGTTTTAGACCAGATCACAGTTTATTCGACTACAGCTACAATCAAGGTAACTGAAATAGTAGAGTTATTTGGGAGTTTGGCAATTCAAAAACCATTAACTTTATTAGAGAAAATCGTTACTAAAAGCAACCTTGACAACCAGTTCGCTGTTATGACCGGTTTTACCCGGGAAAATGTTGATATTATACAAACCGAATTAGTCTTTAATCAAAATGATATCCCGAGTGACATGTTACAAGCTATCGTCGTATTTTTAATGAAACTTCGAACTGGCTGTAGCAATAAATTAATTTCTTCAATGCTAGAACTTTCAAGAGAGCAAATGGTTTCTGAATACGTGTCAAATGTTATTTCATCTTTCGAAAGTCATGTACTTCCGTTTCAGTTTGGCCTTAATGCATTTAGTAGGGAATGGCTTATAGCAAACCGCACTTCGGAACTTGCAAGTAAACTTTTTGATGTCAAAAACTGCTTAATACTCATTTGCGATGGTACGTACGCCTATCATCAAAAAAGCAATAATAATGAGTATCAACGAAAATCATATTCTGGGCAAAAAAAAACGCACTTATGTAAGCCTTTCACGATTTGCACAACTGACGGATTTATTATTGACATGCTAGGACCCTACTACGCTAATGAGAATGACGCAAGTATCATGATAAAAGTTATCGACAGTTTAACCAACCTCCTGCAACCCGGCGACATATTTGTTTTAGACCGAGGCTTTCGAGATGCAGTACCTCTTCTTGAGTCAAAAGGCTATCGAGTTATGATGCCTTCTATGAAAGGCCAACGAAAACAATTAACAACTCAAGAAGCTAACTACTCGCGGTACGTTACAAAAGTTCGTTGGGTTGTAGAGGCAGTACACGGGGCACTTAAACAAAGATTTAAACTTTTAGATCAAACACTCGACAACAAGATGCTCCCTAAAATAAAGAGCTTTTATCGCATAGCTTCATATCTTTTAAATCGTTTTGGGAAACGTCTAAAGTCTGATACCAACATGTCCAGCAAGATTTTTGAAGTAATGAGCCTGAAAAAATGCGATGAAAAAAATGATTTAGCAGCAACGGTAGAAGACAAGGGTTGGTTGCGGAAAAAACTGCCATTTCAGATTTTTTCCGCTAATAATTCTATTGCTGATTTCCCCCAACTAACGGAGTATGAATTAAAGTTGTTATTTACGGGAAGTTACCAATTCGGGCAAGCTATTTCATATTTAGCCGAGGATCTAGACGAGAATGATAACATGAATATGGCCTACGTCAAGGATCATACAAATATTCTTAAAATACAGATACATTCTCGACATATGTCTAACAAGGTATATAGATGCTTCATAAAGTATCATGCCGAAAAAAGGGGAATACATGCAATCGAACAGTATTGCTGTGAATGTGCAAATGGGTTGAGAACGGTTGGCTGTTGCTCCCATGTAGCGGCAGTCATATATTACTTATCATATGGCAGATTTTTATCTAGACTTCCGCGTCCTACCCAAAAACTCAGCTCCTTGTTCAAGAACGATGGTATAAATATTACTATTCATACCGATAGTGATGAGGATGATTAATTATTATTATTAATGCCTGAGTAATCTTAGTCTTAATTCACGTAGATGTACCTATGTCTCCTTATGTTTAGGTGTAAGGATTTTAATAAAATGTGTTAAATATTTACCTTTCGTTTTTTTAATACAATTGCTCTAGAAAAGTTGTTGATTGATATGTATATATTACCGTAGGATTGTGAACACCGCAAGTTAATAAACAATCCGTGAGATTGTAAACAACCGATAAAAGATAGATTATGAACTAACCTAACCTAGTATTATTATAATGTAGCGGTGTTAACAATCTTACCTTTTTTTTTCTTTAGATACATAGTTCTTTACTCTTAAGATTATTATAATACCAAGGAACTAAAAAAGAAGCTGTGGCTGTCCCTATAACACTGGTGGGAAAAAATAAAAGATAGTTAAATTCCCGCCCATTGTTGATATTAATGAATGGAGGATTTTTACGTAAGTATATACATTAGTAAGATATTTTTACCCTGTTGCCCCAAATAGATTTTTTTGCAAAAAATATATGTTACGCAATATAAGATTCCGCATAAAATAACTAAAATAAGAGGTTGTCCCTATCTCGTAAGTATTAAAAAAAAAATCTTAAAAAAAATAAAGTCAATTTTAAACCCTTCATAAATGATTTTGAACAATGATTTTTTTTTTGACAATAGTTTATTATTAGGTACATAATATATCCAATTTACAAAGAAATCAAATCATTAGTTTGGCTACAAAAAAATAAAAACATATTTTTTACTTTTCCATTTTTCTTCAAAATCAAGAGCATTTTAGAGTTAAAACTTCGTAAAATTATATCTTGTAATAAGGTTAATAAACACACGTAAGAAACCTACATTTTCAGCCAGGGGCAATTTTACATGGTAGATCGGCCAGACCCTTACTTCATCGGTCCCAGATTCCTTTTTCGGGTAAGGAAAACAAATGCTCGCATTTTTCACACGAATATATTTTGTGTGAAGAACGCGAGCATTTTTGTTTCTGAGTCTTGGATGCTTTTTATGTATTTAAGTATACAGGGTAATTTTTAATAGGTGCACAAATTTTAATATTTGCTTCGCTATTGTGTTATTATTACTCTAGCTTAAAAATATTAGAGATATTGCCGATTCAATGATACCACTAACTTAACGATATTCATGGACCCTCTAATGCAGGGGTGCGAGGAGAGGGGGGGGGGGGTTCAAATTTAAGCTGTACATGAAATTTCAAATTTCGAATATCAATACAGTGTGTCGCATACCTACAGCTTGACAACCCATGTCATCATTTCTAGTGTGGCTTTGTGTCCACACGAGAAGGTAAAAGAGAGATAATTAACAACAAAAAATATATTTTTGAACTCGTTTTATTGTCGTAATATATTACAGTAACGATATAAAACCATATGTTAAAATATGTGCACTGATAAAAAAATTACCCTGTATATTTCTCTGTATCGTATGTTTATCGTTGCTTAGAACCTATAATACCTAGAGTATACTTTTTTGGTCAATTTGTGTGAGACTGTCCGCAGATATTTATTTTTTTCTAAATTAAGTAAGGTAATTATGTATTTATCTGTAACGGTGAAAGTGTACCAGGGCCCTGTTTTATATAATAGTTTCTAGCAAAAGTTTGAGAGAGAATTTCGCTTGTAATTTGTTATTTGGGTCATTCTTCTTTTTTACCGACAATTGCCTGTCCTCGTTTTACCATACGTTATCAGTTAGAGTATTGATTATTAATGTTTTAGTGTTTGAATATACGTCCAAACATTGATTCATCTATTAGTACTAAATAATCTTTCACTTTCTCTATCCAGTGTTTTTTTATATAAGTTAGTTTTTCATAGAATCGCGTGACAGAGTGGTAATACAAAATTTAGTCTCCTCTGAAAACGGCCACTCTGTCACAGTATATTCTGAAAAACCACCATAAAGAAAAAAATTATCGCCACCGAATAAATCATTAATTAGTCCAAATAAAAATTCACGCAACGTATTTTAAAATGAAAAATTTAACCATAATTATCAATAGTTGAAAAACGCAAAATATAGAAAAATTACGATGTATTGTCGGTAAAAAAGTAGAACGACCCATTTGTTGCTTTATAAATCAAGGTCCTAGTAAAGTTTTAGTTTTATTGCTTGTGTTGATATTCTAGCTGCGCTGCAGTTTGTTCGTTTTCAGTGTCGACCACGTGCACGAATTTGAACCTCGAGTTGGCCGAGAACGTTTATTTTAAGGCTGCGTATAGTCAAACTTTTATGAACAGAAATGCGAGGTGGACAATAAAACGTAGTTCTCATCGCCCCGCGGACGTATTTCGTACATTTCGCTATTGTTATCTTGCGCTTTGTGCACGGAATTATAAAGTATTTTGCAGTAATGCGGATAAATGTTTATATAATGAAACAAAAGAGGTATTTTAAGAACCATCAGTGTTGTTTTTACCGTTATTTTGCTTAGTGGAAACCTAACACAACGCCCTATAACTGTGCGGATAGATAATATAAAATTTGTATCGGTTTTAGACTTACCAAATAAAATAAAACCGATGCTCAGCCTCTCTTCTCGACAAAACCGTAGTGCTCATAACATGTTATCGTTTTGTCAACGTTTGTAGCTCTTATTTACTTGATGATAATGGCTGCCGAGTTAACCCTTAAATTGGCAAAAATGTTAGATTTAAATAAAAATGTAACATTTTGCAGATATTTTTTTTTCTTTCTTTATTTCTTTTAATAAAGTCCAAATTAAATATTCGGTTCAAATCTAACATACTAAAAGTTACGCTTAAGTTCCTGCATTTCCGCATTTACGAGTAGTTAGTCTTGCCAACCTTGAACTTAGGATCTTTGACGGCAAGTTGGTACCTAAAGTCTGCGTTCACTGTGTTCAATCTGGAGCCAAGAAGCTTTAATGTTATAGAGATTGTAGAGCACTCCTTGGAATGAAGCTAGGACATAAACCTTGAATTACGTCACGTCTTTTCTTAGAGGAGATAAAAAAAAAACAAAAACGTCTCGCATCTCTTTTCTTTATTCCTAAAGAAAAAGATGTAAAATGTATGAGAAGTATAGGGCTAGGGCTTTTGGTAGCAAATCGTGGTGGGTCGTGGTGGTGAAATAGTGACTATACATCCATGGATTATACATCCACGGTATGCTACCAAAAGTCCTAACCCTATACGTCGCGTATGTTTTGCATCACTTTCTTCAGGAATAACGAAAAGAGATGCGAGAAGTTTTGGTTTCTTTTTATCTCCACTAGAAAAAGACATGACTGCGTAATTCAAGGCTAAATTTCATAGCTGAAATAAAAAGTGTGTGAACTTCATAATATTTAAGCTGCTTGTCTGAAGCGAACTGACCCCTGAGGACAAGATAGCCTAATTCGAGCCGCATGCTGCAGCTTGTCGTGTTAAATCATGAGTTTGCGATCATGGTGCAAGTTACAAGCAATAGGGTTAGGCGGGGTTATATCGACAATGGGGCAATTGTAGGGGAGAGCGGGGCTAAACGTGCCGATTTTTATCAAATACATAATTTATGAGGGGAATAACTGCTGGCAAATATTAATTTAAAATTACATTTTCAGCAAAGTAAACACTGGACTATGGTGTTCGTCGGTTGGGTTCCTTTTTAGATCAGTCCTTGGTAACTCATCATTTCATCGAATTTCATTTCATCAAACGCTATTTTCTGCTGAAACCATAATGAAGGGTAGGTATCTTAAACATTCAGTATGTAGGTTAGTTTAGGTTACATGTATGTATGTATGTATGTAAACTGTTTATTGCACAAAAATATAAATAACATGTGTTACATGTTTAAAATACCCTGATAACATTATGGTTTTAGCAGAAAATTGCTTTCGATGAAATTAATTTTGATGAAATTACACATTCGATGAAAGGTGTTTCGATGAAATGATAGATCAGTCCTCTTATGACTTACACCATAAGAGAGGGCGGCAAAGTCAACAGTTAGCATTTAATTAAACTTGTCGACACGAAGTTCGCGCTATACCTGTTACTAGTTTCGCCAAATATCGTGATCACACGCTACGGTATTGAAGTTTTATTATGTTTACCAACGCAAGGTAAACTTTGACAAGTTCAAGGAAGTGAAAGGGACAGGTATATGTTACTCCTATAGTACTATCCCTTTTACTAAATGAAACATAGAAGTTTTTAAGGCCTCATGAACGTTGTACATCTTAACGAGTTCGGATGACACAGCTGTTGGGCTACAGTGTGTAGGATGCTTAATCATAATATAACTACGCTGGTACATTTTCGGTACTTTTAAAGTTAAATTAAGCCGTATATATTACTTTCGTATAGCATTACTTTCGTTGTTTATTTATTGTAATATTTTTTAAAGCGAGTCTCTACCAAGAGAATTCTTCCGTCAGCGTTCGTAAGCGAGCAATCGCGGATGAGAAACGAATGCTCGTTCGTATGAAGCATTTGTTATATGCGTTGTCCCCTTGTTTTACAGAAACTCATTTCATAGAATGTATCACTTCGCAGAATTTTCATTTCATAGAAAGCTGCTGAAACCTTAATGTTTTCAGCTTGTCTTAAGCATGCGTCACGTAGGGTTAGGTTAGACCTGTTACCACCAAATAATAATTTGAAGACAGAAATCAGCTTTCTATATACTACATTCTATGAAATGAGTTTCTGTAAAACAGTGTACAACCGTTATATGCATTTGGCATTGTCTTGTAACAATAAGTCATCCACAACGACTAAAGTTTTGTGCGCTAGTGTGAGCCGCGTAACTTCAGTAATATCCCCTCGGATCGGCGTCCACACATCTCGAACATTCGATGACAATGATAACCACGCAATTGCTTTAGATAGAGTAGTCCCCTATAATATTAAGGAATCCTCCCTACCTACCTTTGTTAATAGACTCATACAATTTGTGTGTTCGTTTGTTACTCCTTAATGCTAAAACGGGTGGACAGATTTGGATGAAATTTACAATGGATATAGCTTAATAATTAATTATACCCTCGATTAACACATAGGTTACTTTTCACCCCGGAAAATACCCCAGATAAACACAGGTTACTTTTCAGTCCGGATTTTTATATTTTTTTATTTATTTGTACAAAACAATAAGGCGGTCTTAATGCCCAATGGCATTGTCTACCAGTCAACTAGTAGGCGAAACAGAAAAAAAGCCAAGATCGGTGTTAAGAAAAATAGTGTTTAAAACAGTTACAATGGTATATAGGATACCTGTTACATACACTATAAATATACGAACGTACATACAGACATCCAATAATATTAATAGGTACTTATATAAATATAATCATATATATAAATAAACAGATAAGGCGAAACGAGTTAAAACAAGGTTATGAGGTTTTATTCCCGAGGGTATAACGATAATCGAATTCTACGCGGTCGAAGTCGCGGGTAGAAGCTATCCTACTAAACCTACTAATATTATCAATGTGACAATTAGTGTGTTAGATTGTTCCTCCTTCACGCTGCAACCTCAAGACAGACTTGTGTGAATTTTGGAATAGACATTGCTTATAAGTACTCTGGATTAAGACTAGGCTTTCATTTTCAATGTTCCCGAGGCAGTAACGATAATTGAAAACTACGCGGGCAAAGTCGCAGGCAGAAGCTAGTTGTTTAAAATCGCCAAAAAGAATTTGATATCTTCAGTTTTATTGAACATTCAACTTAAACACAAAGCAAAGTACAATTAACGCCAATTATTCTTAGGTTTCTGGGCTTCTTGAAATGTTTATTTTTACTAGGTACTTAGAAACCCAATCATCTTACCAAAATCAACCTTAGCCTCGTAGCAACAGAGTAGAATCTGAATATTTATAAGCTTGTCTGGTCCGCAACCAACGAAATTTATAATGAGCGCTCATCGAAGAATATCCGAGACACTTCTTAAATATTCATGGTTCCGGCCCCGGAAAGTTCATATACCTAAGTGTAATCAGAAGGAGGGAAATCTTGTTAAAACGAGTTTTGAATCCATCACGCTCCGCAAAGTTGCGTGGAGAGTTCCCAAGTTTTCTCCTCCTTACCTACAAGAACCTTTATCCTATGGAAATTATATTAAAGTCAAACCTTATTGCCATCAGGAAAAGGTGGTGTTTGCTAAAGCAACGCATGAGCTCATACAACTTTTTGGATTAAGGGGAAAGAATTGCCATTGCTTCAATTACCGCAGCAATTACTACAATATCGCTTGGTAACCGATCCACTGCTTGCTCACTATAACGTGAATAAATCTACGTCGTGGTAGACAGGCAGTCTTTTTGGTGCATTGAGGTAGGATTTCAATAATAAGTATAATTGAATACTTCAACTGTTGTGGCTAGACGCGTCCTCACGGTACCTACTTATGATGTTTACATTTAATTTTACTTTAAATTGGGTGTCACACTTGCATAATATAAACGTATTATGCTCATTTAATTTATCTTCTACGAGAAAACATGTTTATTTTCTAATAAACAAACCATTTGCAGAAAAGGTTTTTAAAACAAAAATGTGTACGAATTTGCTTCTGTTGATATTAAAATCATGTAAAATTTTGAGGAAACTTTTGTGGCACAATAAATAAATATCAGGGAACAATCTCACACAAATTGACCTAGTCCCAAACTAAGCTCTAGGCTTGTAATTATGGGTACTAGACAACGTTAAACATACTTAAATAGAAAAATACATACTTAAATATGTATAGAAAACATCCAAGACTCTGGAACAAATATTCGCGCTGATCACACAAATATCTGCCCTTACCGGGATTTGAAACCAGGACCGCTGGCTTCAGATTCAGGTTCACACGGTTCACACCCAACTAGGCCAACGTGTCGTCATATCAGTTTTGCGGTATATCAATTTTGACTCAACTTTCTATGATATGCAAATTTTCATACAATCGGCCCTTGAAAACAGACCCATCTCACCCATCGACTTAATTGTGTCGTTCCAATAAATATTTCCAATATTTATTATAATTAACGGATTACACGGAGTCGTAATCCACGAGCCTGCGCAAGCGCCGCGTTCTAGGTCAGCGGACTTAGAACGCGACGCTCGCGCAGCCTATAAATCGCATAAATACGATTTTTTTCGTTCTTAAACGTCGGTTGAGGTGTGAGAAAAATATAGGTATTATATAAGTTGAGCTATATCCTCGAACATTAAACTGGTTCCTATTTTAAGATGAGCAGTCAAACTGTAGAATGACGAACGAATCATTGTCGAATATTTAATTGTATGCATTTTCAAAAATATTGTAGGTTCACATGTAAACTCGCACGAATAGGAAATTATACTTCTAAAAATATTCATGTATTTTGCAACATACAAATTACAATAGTCATAGACTTTCATTGTGTAAGTCACAAAGTAAAATAAAAACTGGCATGATGACAAATGAAAAAAAAAACTCTATATATGCAAAGAAAATAAAGCTGGTTCCATTGTTGTCGAACTGCTACCTGATTATGATAATCCTAAACTAATTCGTTAGGTCGTTTCTGTTATTTCACAACCTGAAAAACATCTGTAAGAATGTAACGTTTTCCCAACTTCTCCGAATTTATCGCCGTTCGCCTCAATGAGCCAATTCCGGAGATCACGAGCTCATTTGAATGGGCAAACTAGTGAGACGCCCGCGGAATAAACGGTCTGAATTATCGGCTAATACGCGAGCGGTTGAATAAGTATGTACCTAGGGTATATACGAGTACCTAGTTAAATCGCATCTTTAGAATTATAGTGACCTAATCCAATTATTTTGAATTTCGACTTAGGTCTCTATAGTACTAAATTTATGACTCGAAATCGAAAGCTGAAAATGTTTGAATTCACTATAATTCTAAAAGTGCGAAATGCAACTGCTGTACGCCTACGTAGCACGAGACTTAACGCTACTAACTAAGCCCATATGTATTGTTTTAACAGTCGGCTTCTGTGTTTTTTCTTTTCTTTTATGGTAAGCCAGTATAATTTCAACATAAGTAAAAGCTGTTTTTTTACGATAATGCTTAGAACAAGTCAAATGTGAGTCATGATAATTCTTTGTACAAGCAAAACAAGCTTCTAAATTTTGGTTGGTATTTTAGACACATTCCTAGTAGGGCGTTTACCAAAAAAACTACCTTTAGTTAAGAACAAAAATTAACAACGGTAACCTTTCCATTACGTCACGAAAATTAGTCGTATTTTAGATATACACTGCCCTCATAAGCCAACAGGCGGTATTACAATTGAAATAAGCTTAACAGATTCAAACCTCATCTGTTAGTAATATGGTCAAACTTGCTACAAGAGTTTTGTCTGAGATGTCACAATTCTCTTAAAGCAGTAATAGTTAATTATCGTGATGTAATGGAAAAGTTAACGTTGTTAATATTAGTCCTTAACTATGGATACTTTTTTGGAAAACGCCCAGTATCGACTATTTATTTATCCACACAAGGATATCATGATATAATATTATAATATATCATGTATTTACTCTTAATAAACGTCAACATCTTACATATTTTTTTTTATCGCCGCTAATGGCAAACAAGCAGACCTGGGGGCCTAGTCAAGATGCATAACATGCAGTGGATTGAAGTAAGATGACGATAGATCGCGTCGACAACTTATGTCCACTCCATACATTTCGAATCGATAGAAAACTGAAACGTTAGAAGCGTTTGCATGTTGGCTCAGATGGAGAGCGGTCACCGTCGCCACCGGGCACAGTGAAGTGGCCTTTAAGTAAAAACTTTCACCTCTCTCTATCTCATCTACAAACATCAATCATTCTTCACGTTTAACTTGATCGCGAATATTTCCATAACTTGTAAGAAAATAGGCGTCAGGAATAAAATATGGCAATAATTATATATGGCCTCACGCTTCACTGCGAGACGAAGGCCGCCATTTATTAATTTTGTTCGTCTTCTAATATCCGTATTTAAATCGGTTGAGACAAAATTATCACCTAACCATTAAATTAAAGCTTAATTCACTTAGATACGGCTACAGCAGAGCAGATTAATATAATAAGAGTGTTTACATTCACCCATTCAATCCAATAATATAAAATGTATTATTAGTATTATGTTCAAGTGATGGTAGAACCTTGATCCATACGGATCGATGCCCTTTAACCTACCACCGTGTAATTACTAGTATAGACGTGTTATATCTTAGTCCTCAGGGTTGACTACGCATTCGCGGTCTTAGAATAGCAAACTTTAGATTATAGTTTTCAAAAAGAAATCGCATGTTCAGAACAATAGTGACCAAACTCAGAAATTTTTTATTTTCGAATTAGGTCTCTATATGTAGTAATAAATTTATGACTTGAAGTTTGAAAGCTGAAATTTTGATTAGGTCACTATTGTTCTGAACATGCGAAATGTCTATGGGTCTCAAGAGTATGTCAGGCCATGCTCAGTGTAGGGTTCCGAAGCCTTTACAACTCTGACAAAAACAAAAGTGAACATCAAAAAAAAAACAAATCCCTATTGACGAATTTTCTATTTAGAATTATTTGGTGCTGTCTTAGTCGATTTTTAGTAAGGTAAAAGCTCCTATTATGGACAGTGCTCCAGTTATGAACAATCCCACAAATAAATAAGCATCCGAGACTTATATATGTCTAGAATACATACAGAATTAGGGGTGCTCTTTAAGGCTCTAAATCTCGTTTTACTGTGAGGTCATGTTAATCTACCTTTGTCACCTTTGCAGCTATTTCCGTCGTCTTAAACTTCCTAATTACCGTTTTAAATTAGTCTCACATTCCCCAGTTAATCCCTAGACACTGCAATTTAATCCGATTGAAGAATTCCATTCAAGAGTTCCCTTTCGTCTCCTAACGAGATTTTATACGATTTTCTGCACCGGATCACCACCGAATTGAATTCTCTGTTGACGGCTATAAATTGATTACAATTAGTCCTTTCTCTACTGGAAATTAGTGAAACGCCAGGAATCATTCATTCTGACAGCAGGGACTGAGCGGCCATTTGTTAAATGTATTCAGAATATCAGGGATCAGGTTCTGGAGTGTGAGTAAGTTTTATTAAGCTGTCGTGTTTGGCTAAGTGACAACGACGATGTCGAGTGGATGTTGTGTTTATTGTTTAAGCATGTTAAATTGGCCCTCAATTATAGTTTACTTGAGGTAGTGCGTCAAATCGTACGCATTGAATTAGTTTCCCGCTGCTCCCCCAATATGAATCCCAATTGGGATGAATTTCAAAAAATCCCTTCTTAGTGCACCCCTAGACTTTATAAAGAGCCTACGTGCCAAAATTGGGCTGTGCGTTCATGTCAGTCAGTCAGTCAGTGCCCGCCGTAATATTTTATGGCGTAACGGCATTTTCCTATTCAGGGACCGCAGCAGACCGAATAATTGTCACAGAATTACTACACCGTTAACCCCATACTAACAATAGACTTTTACGATGAGCTCTACAATAATTGAACCAATAAATCGCCCTTATTCTTGCTTCCATGTAAAAGCGACACTATTGAGGGTCGTTGGCAAATAGACCCCAGACTAACCTGCAAATTAATTACGCCAAACCTTTCCTTTAGTTTGGCTTCGAATCCACTTAGCTGAATGTGTGGTTTCGTCTTAGTCCCAGTCGACTACTGAACTTGATCTCGTGTTATTTTTAATCCTATTAAGGTAATGACACCAGTACTCGACATAGGACTAATGTTCGACACTAACTCTTATACAAAGAAGATAAGAGTTATTCATTTTGCATTGCAACAATCAATTTATAACCCTATAATCTTTGAATTAAAGGCTTCTTTCCATTATTGGTGCATGTCAGCTAAAAGTGTCGAACACTGGTGTTCATAACCAACCTAACCTTACTTTACTTTTTTAACAAGGGTTCGTAATTAGCTATTTTTATCTCGGAGTGCTGCAACTCAATGAATAGCTGTGAACTCGACCCACGCAGTCTTTATATGATATGAATTACGATGAAGATTGGTCTGTTTGCCGCCAAACCGTCGCGACACCACGGCGCCTTAGCCACTTTGTAGGAAAAATCTCTCCATTAGCTTCCTCCATCGTAAATAAATAATTTTCAACCCAATTTGGTTAAACCATAAATTAACAAAAGTTAAAAAAGCAAGTTGGAACTTTTTTATCCTATAATTTACGGTTGGTTACTTTCAACCAGTGTTTTCCTTAGAATCAAATGAAAAACAAAATTAGAAATTCCAATTTTAACTACTTTTGGTCCCCGTTCGAATTTGGAACGTGTAATCGGCGGGAATCGGCAGTTGTTAATGAATAAAGTTCGTCGGCATCAAACGAACGGTCGGTTCTGTTTCGTTCGCAACAAAAAGTTATGGTTTTCTGACGTTTCAATGAAATTGTACCCTTGTTTTCTCGTTTCAAATGCAACGAGAAACCAACCAATCAAATTCAAACTGAGCAATTGCCTGGGGCCTGTAATTTGTCAATATCTATGCGATATAATATTGTCAATGATTAGTAGCGCTAGACAAGTTGCAATTTAAGCAAGATAACGACTGTCCGAAGCTACGGTATTAAAGTAGATTAGTAATTAACTTTACTAATCATAACTTGATTTCACACGTTTTGTACATTTTGCTTTTTTTTACCTGTAATTAACTACAGTAGGATGGAGCTTGTCTACCTCAAGGTTTCCATTCAGGGTGAGAACTCTAAATGGGTCGCAGAAATTTGAAAACTATTAATATGGTAATCTAAGGGCTCGATTTTGGAGTAAAAAAAATAAGTCGTAGTATGTAGCGCCTTCTCTACATAGTACGACTTATTTTTTTTACTGAAATTGAACCTAATGGTTTTCACCGAAAAAATACGTTTTAATAGCTATAGTTGATAATATAAGTGGGCGTTTTCCAAAAAAAGTGTACATCGTTTGGGGCAAAGTTAAGAAAATTTAACTTTTTCCATTTCGTCACGAAAATTAGCCATACATTTAGATACGTTAATTTTCGTGACGAAATGGAAAAGTTAAATTTTCTTAATTTTGTCTTTAACGATGTACACTTTTTTTGGAAAACGCCCATGTATGTATTGGAGTTCTGTGCCTTAGATAAACAAAAACCTGAGTTTTTTTTTAAAAATATCATTAGAAGACAAAATGCTGTATTTATTCCAAAAAAATCGACAGTCCCCGAGTAATACAAAAAAATTACTCCCAGTCACAGTTAGTAAAGATACAAAACCATATTATTTATTGTAATATCGTAATCCAATACGAACCTCCAATAACTATAAAATTTAATTTCCTGGAAATGAAATCAAATGCAATTCGGAAGCTGATCATTCCAATCACTCTACAAAGCCAAGTTTATAACCTCCTGGTCTAGGTCATCAGTCCACAAGCTAAGCTATGAACTAAGCTATGATTTAATAGGGGATTATGAGCCGTGTTTGGTGACACACATCAAAGGCTCTTTGATCGTGGCACGGCTCGCCGCCTGGCGGTGCTGTACCTGACACGGTTTCATAATAGATATTGAATACTTGTATATTTAAAACATTGTTTTTATGTCCATTATTTGCATAACTAAACTGGGCATCACTGCTCGTCATGTATTGCTGGATTGAATTACTGTTTGATCAAAATATTATTTTCACCTCAGCGCCTCAAAAAGGCTGGTTTTGCTGTTTAAAGACAGTGAGCAAAATTCGACTTTGCTCACTGTCGATTTCGATCGACTAAGTAACTTTTTAATTTTTGTTCACAATATAAAGGTGGTCGTAGTGCGGCGCGCGCCCTCCGGAACCATCGGTCTACTTTCCCGATCCGTCCACTTGTGCAAACCGTCTACTTTCCCGATCCGTCCACTTGTGCAAACCGTCTACTTTCCCGATCGGTCCACATGAGCAAACGAGCGAAACTTTTACATGAGGCGGGGTGATCCCTCCCTAGAAATTTTAACACAAATATCTGCCCTAACCGGGATTTGAACCCAGGACCGTTAGCTTCAATGACAGGGTACTAATGTTAACGTTGTTGCAGTCTGTACTAGACATTTAATCTTTTTTTAATTTTGGACCCAAGTGTAAGGACAGAGGGATGAGGAGAAGCAAGTAGACAGTTAGGGAAAGTGGACCGTTTGGTAAGTAGACAGATCAGGAAAATGGACTGATCAGGAAGTAGACGGATAAGGAAAAGCAAGTGGGCCTATGGGGAAAGTAGACGGTTTGCAAAAGTGGACCGATCGGGAAAGCAGACCGATGGTTCCAGAGGGGGCGCGTGGGCGGCTGGGGGATGTCGTTCTATTTTAACCGTTCCGTCTTATTTACCGTAATCTTATATTTTCTCGCTGCTGAGGTGAAAAATTGTATGTACCATGCAAGACCAAAGTAGATGCAAATATCATCTCGTGTCTTAGAATACCTCGCTGCACTCAGGGTTCTAACCTAGTTGCTCGGGATTCAAAATCAACACTCGCAGCAAAAACCAACTTTGCTCTCTTGTTGCACAAATAACTATTTTCTCCTGAGTAAAAGAAGTTTCAGAGGAGTAAGTAAAGTGATTTGAGTATAAACATAGCTTGTATTAAATAGTCAAGGATAATATGACCTAACCTAACCTAACCTATAAGTGAAGGAATTTTAAAATTGGTTTTGTAGTTACAGAGTTATACCCTTATCCCCTTTGCTTATAAACGTGGAGTAACCGTTGGGTAGCTTATGCCAGGCTTTGTCACTCGCTGTCAGATGCAAATGTCACAATTACAGATAAGGACAAAGCATGGCATAAGCTACCTCACGGATATTCCACGTTTATAAGTAAGGGGTTTATGTCTTACAAACAAACGAACACACAATTTTACACGTTTGTTTTGAATTTATTAATAATAATTGATGATAGTAATGATGGTAAATATTAATACAATGTGACTCACATAAAATCAACTTAATTGGATTTCGTCCGACAACATAATATTATCTGGATCATGGTTCGGAATGAACTTAGCCAATAGGGATACACCTGTTTTTTCCTTAAATAAGCTTCTTGAATACGTTCTCAATATTGAATTAAAGTGTAGGTATTATGGCCATTATTAAGTATTGGTATGATTCTTAATAATGATCTCACCTATTTGGAAATTAATTGATAACTAAAGTTGAAATATGATTAATTCGAAAATCATTTAGTGGAGAAATCCACCAGAGATAAGATAGTAGAGGTGACTGTTAATAGTTACCTCTACTATTTTTTCATCATAAAATTTCTCTATAAAACCCTACATTTTTTAGGTAACTAAATGTAGTGCAGTATTCCATAAAATTAACGCCCATTTAAATAAAACTACTGGATCAAAAGCGAAATAAACGGAATTGGTAAACTTTTCTTTCGAAAGCCTACTTATAATTAATCGTATTATGTGTATCCCAATTGCAGCAAAATGGCTGAAACATCAAGTTAAATTAACATGGATTAAGTGATCGATAGATTTAGTTTTAAAAAAATGCAATAAAAAAAATACTCTAGCAAAGCTTAAGTCGAGGGATGTACAAACTAAAAACATAAATCGGGACGTACCTAATCGCGTAGTAATGAATGTGAATATGAAAAATTAATATTTACCTCGACGTTTCGACTGTGTTACAACACCGTGATCACAAGAAGACCGTTTATATACTTATATAAACGGTTTATAAACAACTCCGCCTTAACAAATACTGACGTGTTTTGGTCTATTTTAGCTATTCATTGTAAATAATGAATTCGCGACAAGATACTTCAAAGCTCTGTGTTTGTTCTGTTACAGACCACTTTTATCTTGTTACTGTGACGGGTCGTTTCATAAAAGCTTGTAACCTGAAATACAAGTGGATGCTTTTTTTTAATGATATACTGTTTGAAAGAGATTTCCGCTTATAATACTTATATAACTTACGATCAAAATCCTATTTTAGCTATTTACTATAAATGCGCAAATTTTAAAAAGCACCTGCATGATATTTGTGAGACATTTGTAGGTAGCCGTTTACCTTTTACCTTTCAGTGAAAACTCTTTTACTCTCGATTTCGTCAACGTTAATAACCATCTCCTCGGGAACTGTCTTATATGTCCATAGGCGGCAGTGAACACTTCCCGTCAGGTAGGCTATCTGCCTGTTTGTCCGTTTATGACAGTAAAGAATAATATTATTCCAGTGTGAACTGGCTTAAGTAACTACACTACCTATTTTATGGGAAAAGCGGTACACCAGCAAGCGGGTCTTCTGATGATGGTAAGTAATCACCGCGACCCGTAAACACCCGCAACACCATAAATAAATAATAAATAAATCAATATCACAGGACAATGTCACACAAATTTACCTAGTCCCAAACTAAGCTCCAGGCTTGTACTATGGGCACTAGACAACGATAAACTTACTTATATAGAGAAATGTATACTTAAATACATAGAAAACATCCAAGACAATAAATACTCGTGCTCATCACCCAAATATCTGTCCTTGCCGGGATTTGAACCCAGGACCCCTAGCTTAGAAGGCAGGCGTCACTACCAACTAGGCTAACGTGGCGTAATATAGCTCTACCTTTTTTCCTATTCATTTTGTATGCTCCACTGCTCGGTAGTAGTACATTATTGCCTAGGCGCGGAACGTAAGGAACTGCCTGACGAGGTGGTTAGCAGGCCGAGCAATGGTGAGGCCTGCTAAACTACGAGTCAGGCAAAACCCTTTCCGCTGAGGCATATATAAGGCTTTTCTTAATAAAGGCGAGGAAATTATACAAATGCTAAATTAGAAGTATTTGTAAAAAAAATTTGACAAATTGAGAGAGAATCTCCATTTGAAAACTAAAAGAAAGTAGGTATTGAGAATTTACAATGACTCGCCGCCCGCCGCCGCACCGTACCGCCGCCCCAGCGCCGCCGCCACCTGTTATTAAATTATGTGTATAGGATTTTATTCGTGGTCAATTTGATTTTGAGCAATAGAGATCATTTTAAAATAAAGTATGGACATAGACGGAAAGTGTTTTCATATGGTTTTGTAACTCCTAGGAGTAAAATGAGGCACTTTCCGTCCTTCAATTCGAAAACGGTCTTTTCCGAGCATGTTTGAGAAAAGACTCTTTATGCCTTCTAACACTCCTCCTTGTCCTGTGAAAATTTTGGCAAATGTTTTTTCCAGGACCGAGTCAAGATTGACCAACCATATTCACTAATAAAATAATTGATAAAAAAAACAAAAACCCGCATAAATAACTTCTTTTAAAATTTGTTGGCCTAATATTCTAGTCCTAACAGGTTAATCCAACTGAAGTTGGCTTTTTTGTTGAAAATATTATTGTGGTCACTGACTTCAGTTGGACTGACCTATTATGTCGGTGCCTACAATTTTAAAAGATGTTATTTCTTACGTTTTTGTTACGTAGTCCCACTTCTTAGTTGATATGAAACTATAAGTTATTACAAGCGCGCCGCAGGCATCGCCGCGGGAAAGGCATAGTCATATTTTAACAAGTAAATATTCTTCGTTGTAGTCGCTCAACTATCTTATCGCCACCCTTGAAATAGGTACCGTTGAGAGTTCCGGTGGCCATCTATGGTCTTCATCATCAGTTCCACTTGGCCAAGTGATACTTACTGAATGCAAATGCTACATTTGTTACTAAAAATACTAAAATTCCTATATGTTTGCCCCTCAATTCCTCACTGATCCCCTCATCATTGAGATTTGGTGACAATAAGACCACCTCGAAACCATATTCTATCAAACCAAAAAATATTTTTCAAAATCGGTCCACAATTGACGGACTAATCGGTGAACATAAATAAAAAAAAAACATACAGTGCAACGTATAACCTCCTCCTTTTTTGAAGTCGGTTATAAATAAACACGTCAATCTGTCCAATACCTTGAAAGTTTAAAATAATCAATGGTAAATTTATGTATTGTCCCATATACAACGATACAATACAATATAACAAATTAAGAAGCAATCAACTACTCGATTTACCTATTACTGGAGGGATCAGGGTCGGAGCCCGTGAGCCTGGCTAATTGGCAAAGCGGTTTCGAAGGCTAAGGCGTGATAGCTGTTAGGGGCCCCTCGGAAGTAAACCCTCGTGACAGATGAGACTTGAATTAAGACAGCCTTTAAATCAAGTGTCAAGACGTTATCGCAAATGGATATCATTTTGAGAAAGGTATTATAGTGAAGATTAAATTAACGAAGGTGAAATGTCATATCAGTTTTGTACATCTTTTGACGTGTTTATAGCTAATAAATGATTATTAATTATGACATCCTGGCATAGTTTTGAAGTCTCTTAAAATGACGGCAACTTTGAATTCCATTAAATTGGCATTGGTTTTTAATATTATAAATGTAATTTGGATAAGGAAATAAATAAGTATAAAATTTAATCTAAATAAAGGATCGGAAATAGTTCCTACAGAAGTTTAATAGAAGAAAATAGGGCAGTTTTTTGAAATCGATATAAATCTGACCAGCGATCTATGGTAACTAACAATGAAGTCTTTGATGGAGTTTGTCAATTTATTTAGTTATCTGGTAAAACAGATAAAGAAATCAAATTTAACTCCTTACCAAATTGCATTATCACAGAATAAGTTAATGGTATTTCGAGAGCACTGCACAAACTTCGAAGGAACGACAAAGCTTTCCGCCACTCCACCGAGTTCAAAGCGGCCAACTGACATTTCACCAAACTATGTCAGTGAGAGAAATATTTTCTGCATGTACGGACTTGTGATTGATTTAGGTGGAAGCTAAAGTTCTGTTATATCCTCTTGAGACCCAGTGTGCTATAGGAGTTACGTAACAAAAGCAATTGAGTTTAAACTTTATTTCAGTGGCTACAAAGTTAATTTTTAGGGTTCCGTAGTCAAACTAGGAACCCTTATAGTTTCGCCATGTCCGTCCGTCCATCCGCAGCCTAGCTCAGAGATTCTTAGTACTAGAAAGCTGTAATTTGGCATAAATATTCATAGTAGTCACACAAACAAACCGTCCTTTTTTTAGAATGAATATGCATATAAGACACGACAACAAAGTGGTACAATAAAATGTAAAAAAACAAACCTATACTACCTATAGTGTGGGTTGTCGTTGGATAGGTATTTTAAAATTACTACGGGTTTGTGAAAACAGTTTGTCTATTAAGTAATTCGTTTATGAAATATTAAGCTTTAAAGCGCAATTTTTTGTTAGACTCAAGTGCCCCCCCCCCCCCCCCTACAGCCCTACAAATACTAAAAATCAGAAGAAAATGTTAAATGAAAGCGCATAATATAACGAATTTAAAAGGAAAACTATCACGACTAAGTAGACATCATTGGTTCTTGAGATACAGGCGATTAACTTGCCCATTATCTTGTGTAATGCTTTAGTGCGTAGTAAACTCGAGTATAATGCTATGATCTGGGATCCAATGGAAGCACATTATACCTTGCTTTTGGAAAGAGTTCAGCGGAAGGTCGTGAGATACCTGTATAAAAAAATATACGGGTACTATCCGTTTTTGTTTCCCTCGCTCTTTGTGACGGGCGTGGTCGGACTGCCTACTCTATCTTGCAGACGGAAGACGCAGCTGTTGGTGCACTATTGCTTGCTGCTGCGACGCCAAATTGACAACCCGTCAGCTCTCAAGCGGCTGAGTATCTTCGTTCCTGACCACTACGTGAGGGCTGGGGTTCGCCGTCGACATCCTCTTTTTGCGGCTCTAGAGAGTTGCCGTACTCGTCGCGCTCGGAACGCGCCGACCGCCAGGGCCATTGATTTGTTAAATGCGCTCACGTTGGGGGCCCAAGATGCCGACGCGGCGACGTGCTTGCTTATAAGTGGTCATTGTTACCAATTTATATTGATAGGTTCTTGTGTATTTGTCATTAGTATATAAGCAGTATGATTTAAAATTGTAATTAGCATAATAGGTGATTTGGTGTAAATTGTGAGCCTGTTATTGTGTAATAAAATAAAGTGTTTGTACCTACTAAAACGTCTAAGACGGCACCAAATGACTTTAAATAGAAAACTAGTTATAACTTGTTGATTTTATGTTTGTAGTAGGTACTTAACAGCTTTGGAACCCTACACTGAGCATGGTCCGACATGCTCTTGAGCGGTTTTATTTGTTTCAAATGTTTAAATGATATTTCAGAGCAAAGGTAATTGAACTTTATTTCCTTGCAGCTAGATTCAAATTCCCATTTGCAAAAATCTCCCTTTTTGCAGTATGATGGGCGTCACGAGGTTAAAGCTATATACCTCTGACTTTTACGTTCGCTTTGAAATGAACTGCATGACTATGTTGTAATAAACCCCTAGTTACATAAATGGTATGCTTACCTATTAATATTTGAATGTTCATCCTCTTCTAATACTTAAGTGTAAAAGCATTTAGGTAGTATTATTTCAATGATTACAATGTTAAACCTATTTTACACGGTCAGAACAACTATGCAACTCAACTAAGTTCGAGTTATCTTTTCAACATCAATGCACTCACTTTGGTTGACGTCTATTGTACATCACAAAAATTTCGATCAACTCAACCAAGAACACCTTTTCCGTTGCAAGTTGCGTGGTTGTTCCGACCCTTGACGACACGTTGGCCTAGTTGGGAGTGACCCTGCCTCCGAAGCCAGCGGTCCTGGGTTCAAATCCCGGTAAGGGTAGATATTTGTGTGATGAGCGCGAATATTTGTTCCTGAGTCGTGGATGTTTTCTATATATATTTAAGTATGTTTATCGTTGTCTAGTACCCATATTATAAGCCTAGAGCTTAGTTTGGGACTAAGTCAATTTGTGTGAGATTGTCCCCTGATATTTATTTATTTATTTATGTAAAATACGTTTCACATTGACCATTGCTTTAATCGTAAACAAACTTACTAATATAAAGTCAAAACCTGCAGTTGATTGCGCGCAACGAAATCAACTGCAGTAAACTTAAATGAAATCAATGCCAGCCAGCATGTTTCAAACATGGCTGCAGACGTAATTAAATGGGACCCCGCCTTTGATATCAAGGGCTGACATAAATGCAGCCAGATTGCGTTGCCGGATACGCTTTCAGTGGTTACTATCTAACACAAACTCACAGAATAACCATTGTGTATTGGTCCCTAGTTTTACGGATGTTTCTCTATAGCGAGGATGAAATTTCGTTGGCTATTGATCTGAGAGAATCGTGGTTTAAAGTTAGAGTAACGATATAAAATTATTCAACGCTTTTAAATAAGGGAATACAATTTTAGATATTAATTCAATAAGATCTTTTGATAGTATAATTTAATTATAACGTTACTATATAAGCCAAAAACCAAATGCACTCTTTACATCAATATAGGTATACCTACAGCGGTACAAGATGCATCTACGCATACGTTACTGATAAACGCGTGGCCTGCACTGATATGTTTCCAACCGGTGTCTATCATTTCATCGAAACACGTTTCATCAAATGTATCATTTCATCGAAAGCTATTTTCTGCTGAAACCATAATGTTTTCAGGGTATCATAAACATCTAGCCTACCCTAACCTACATAATAAATGTTTAAGATACCTGAAAACATTATGGTTTCAGCAGAAAATAGCGTTCGATGAAATTAAATTCTGAAATGAAGTGAAATTCGATGAACTGATGAGTTACGGTTTTCAACAAACACAAGTCAGCGCGCGTGGCCTTCTTCAAGCCTCTGCAGCACATGGATGAGCCAAAAAGAGTGTTGGCAAATGAATAGGTTGCAAAACGATGCATTTGTCAAAGATTTGTCGACGAAAAGGCAAAGAACCATAAATATTATAAAGAATGAAAAAAAATCAAGCATACAAGGACTTTTGTGATTCCGATAAAAATTGGTTTCTTTCTTCAATGATCTACTACTACATTGGCAAAAGTATTCTCCAAGCGCCAAGTCATGTTGGGCACCTAAACTAAACTGGTTACTCTAGCATTAATCATTGCACTGACATCATTTTAAAATCCTTGATGAAAAATCATGAAACTTAACATAAAAGTCAGTTTTAAATACCCGACTGAGTTTTTTTCGCTAAGAAGCACTCTCATTATTAAGAACTTAACGAGGGAAGGCGGGCTGGCAACACTCTCAAGATTTGGTTCGTTTTGGCAGGACCTGGAATAATTTAAGCTGAATAAACACTACCCGGTCTCATCGCATAATTTTAGTAAACTATTAAATTTAAAATTATATACATGCTATGGTTTAATTGTTTAAGTTAGTGATGGAATATCTTGCACTAAAATACAGTAAAATATAGAACACCGTATCTACAAAAATCCGATACTGAATAAGCGTTTTGTTATCAGGCGACCCACGGTGATTCTTCAGCGTAAGGAATCTGTTGAGGTCCTCTCTTTGCAAAAGTATATTTTATCAGCAGTCCGCATCTATGCTGAATTTTCAGGAGATTGTGTCATTATTTCACGTATTATAGATGTTACTTATCAAGAAGTTGCTTAATAACCACCTTAAATTAGTTGTTGAATAATAAAAATGTGGAAAAAATAGCAACGTCAAGTGCACAAGCATCTTACTTTTTGGAAATTTAAACGGAGATATTCTAATATTACAGTTTTTTTTTAGATTATGAATAGATATATATAAGTTACTTTTACTTTTTTCACATGCCTACAAATTAGATTTCAGTGATAATTTGTGTGTTATATATATTTTAACACCTTTTTTAGGCAAACTAAGAAGCGATTGGAATGATTTAAGTTCGATTCATTTATTTAACAAAGATTAAGATATTACAAAAATGTTAAATCACTCCACTGCTGTGTTTTAATATTTTTGCTACGCCATACCCTGTAGCTACGAGTGCTACGCCGTAGCTGAAAGCATTGTCACTTTTCTGACCTATAGGGGAAGACTACCCGACTACCGACATGAAATCAGTTTAAATCAGTTAGAAAAAACTTTATGTTTGAGAAATAAGAGTAAAATCGACGTCGATTAGCTCGGCTCAGCGCGTACGCGGAGACACCCGTATAGGGCGTATTTATATCATCCTGCAGATAAATGACCAACGCTGCAAGCACTGCAATGTAGAATGTAGAGAAAATCTGCTCTATTCTGCAACATACTGCATCAGTCTAGCGGGTAGCTAGCTACCATGTTTGTGTTTTATTTACTTAATTGAGGAAATAAACGTAGTACACGAAAAAAAATTGTATTTTAAAAACTTTGCACCCCCTTTAGGGCAGTTTTTAAAAGAATTAAACGCCTCGAATTAAAGAGATAATTTACGACCGTTCGAAATAATAAATATTATGTTTGCAACACGAAACTGCGGGTCTTTGCAAGCTTTTGTTTAAAATGGCACTTTGCCATTATTTGTCGGCAGACGACTGCAAAACATGTAAATGAGGTATTCTTCTGATGAAATGTTTTTGAAACTGTTCCAGTAAGTACAAAAGAAAGTGTAGGTACCGTACGTCTTTTTTATTCGGTAAAACGAAATGCCTTCGGTATTTTATCGCATTGTTTTTAACTCGGCCGCCATTACTGTTAAGTGAATAAGAGATATCGTAACGTTGACAATACGATAACAAGCCAATGGCAATATGGTTACACCGTACAGAATAGAGGCCCAGTGCCCTATAGCTCTTAAAACTTCGGGTTTGCATTTCTCTCTCACTCGCACTCATACGCTGCCGGCTGTTTTAACCCAAAACCTAGCAAGAGCCATTTAGAAAATTTCACAGGACAAGCAAAACAAACTTTTTTATGTGCCTTGCAAAAACTATGGACTTTTAGGAATTGTTTGTGTGTAGTCATTTGTTTATATAAATAACTCCTGTAGATTAATGAACGATTTTTTTTTTGTAAAAACACGTTTTTTGAAACTTACCAGGTGATGTATTGCTAGAAATGACTCAAAAACCTAGCAAAGTTAAAAAAAATGTTAATTTGCACATTTTTCTTTGATTGAAAAACCTTGTAGGTACCTTAGTATGACCATTGAAATTTCAGACTGTGGATTAAATTTTCTTTTTGTTTAAGTAAACATTTTAAAAGTAGGTACTTTAAATACTTATAATTAGATCATATATTTTTTAACTATTCAACGTGAAAGTTACTTAGCGCTGTTATATCGCAGATTTGTAGACTTGTTATAAAAAATAAGAAAAGGAAGTAGAATAAAAATCAGAATATTCTATGAAAGATTGTTTATTAACAATAAATACTAAAACTAATCTTTCTTGAAATTGTTAGGATTTTATAGGAATACTTTGGAATTCTATAATAGTGAACAGTTAGTTTTGTAAATCAAAAATCTAGTAAGCGTAATCCAATAATATAAATCCTAATTCAAAAACCTAGTAATTGCAAATTCAAAACCTAGTAATTGCAAATTCAAAAACCTAGTAATTGCAAATTCAAAAACCTAGTCATTGCAAATTCAAAAACCTAGTAAGTTTTGAATTTAGAAATGTTTCTTGCTAGGATTTTGATTTTGGTTCTGTCGAGTAGCAAGTTGTGATACTTGGTCTGAGGTTCCTGTAACCTTCATTCCAAGTGCAATGAAACAAAAAAAGAGCATTTTGGCAATACACGCTGCTTAAAATTTAAGGAACAAAGGTTTTGGTTTGGGACAGCCGCGCTCTTACGAGTATGTAAATCTAACCGACTGTAGGTACCCGAATCCGATCCGAAATCTACTTGATAACAAACAAAAGGACCCGTTTTCTTTGCGAGGGATGTATATTGACAGTGTGATTGAGATTACAAGATTAATTAATTGATGAGGAACTTACCTAAGAGTTTGAACGACTTTGTCCCTAAACGAAAGCGTTTCTAAAAAAGGAATCAAGTTCCACTGGCTCCGTAACTAGGCGGTAACGATTTGACGTCAATAGGATCGATTGCGTCGCGTCATCGGTAACAGGTGTACTGTTGCTTATGCAATCGCTTTTGTTTAACTTTCCATGTTGTTATCGGAAACTTGTTATACTTGACATACATGAAGAATGATCTTTAACAGTCCTGCAGGAATTAACTAATAATTCAGGATATACTCTATGTTAACCGTTACTGCGTAATTAAAAGACAAACATCCGAATATCTTTCACATTTATAATATTAGCTGCGGTAACCATAATTAAAGATACGTATTTTGAAGCTGTGTTTAACGCACTTTGTTCTTGGAAATTGGTTGATTTAATTATAGCGAGTAGTCGAATGAATTGAAAAATATGTATTTAAAATAAATAAAGACCTGGGAGCTTTTTGGGTTCCGCAGTCAAACTAGGAACCCTTATACTTTCGCCATGTAAAGCTGGGGTAAAAGTATGTTTGAAACTTTATATCATCATGGCTATAAAAAAACATTATGTGAATGTCTTATATTGTTTTTTATATGTTGAACTCTTAATACAATTTTCGCTAGAGTTACGCGTCCTCATCCCCTACAGCCAAATACAATATACTAATAATTTTAAAATGATCTTAAATGAAAGCGCAAAAACGCATTTCAATGGATAACTACAACGACTATAGAGTTGGTTAATTCTTGAGATACAGGCGAATAAAGTGTTTAAATTTACTAAAAATCATATTAGACAGCATCAAAGAATATAAAATAGAAAATTCGTTTAGCCTTATTGTTTTTGGGTCCGGGCCCAGGTATAGGATCTCGATCAAACTCCACCCCAAGGACTATCAAAAGATGTTCAAACATTTGAAAACTATGCGCATAATAATATGAATTATTTTTAAAATAGCTTTCAGGTTAATCGACGATTTAGAAATACAGCGTTTGAAAAAAATACTTTTGCAAAAATACTAGTAGGATACACAGTCTTCATCTATGTCCAGCAGAATACTTCTTTTGGCTAATATGATGATTATGATGTTGATAAAAGATCACCGATTACGCTACACCCATTTCATTGCGTGATAGGCGGATTGGTTGACATTTAAATAGAACGTCAAACGTGCAAACAAGTCGTTCACATATCAAAGACCCGTACATACGATGTTGGTAATGTCTAGTCAACAAAACTTCATGTTAAGTTTTTTTTTTATGACTAGAAGAAGGCACACGAGGACTCAGGCCATCTGATAGTAAGTGTAATCTGAGACCCAAAGACATTTGAATTCTCAAGACTATAATTTCAAGTCTGCAATCTTAAGGGTCGTATTAATAATATTTCATCTTAGCTGAGACGCCCGTCACAAGATACGTCAAAGTAAACGTCAAACCACAGAAAACTGTCACTTTTGACGCATTCTGAAACGAACATTACACTCGAGATAATACGGCCCTTAGACATCGAATACGTTGCCAACCCTGAGGACTTAGATGGATTGCCTCTATGCTAGTAATTTCACCAACTTAGGTTTATTCCCACACAACAATGCGAACAGTGCTTCTTGGCGGTAGGTTATCGGATACGAGTAAGAATAGGTAGGATGGTGGTAGCGATCCTGACCCTGTGCAGGGTCCTACCACTACACAGAAGGTATATTAGGGTCCGGACCAAAAAGTTTGACCATAGTTAGATAAGCGTAGTTAACCATACAAACGTAGTCTTACAATTGTATGGCTAATTTTCGTCACACAACGGAAAAGTTTAATAGAAATTTTAATTGTGTGAGTTAAGGTGCTAAACTTTTTGGATACCTATTATACACCGTGTTTTTTTTGATTTACGATAACTTCGGCATATTGTTAGGTACACGTATAGAAACTACGTGGTACATTAGATTTTAAAATATTGCAAAAAAATAAAAAAAAATTTAGAATAAAGTAATTAAATGTTGTGTCTTCAATCATTCTAAAAGGGTCTTTAGAGTTAACTCATAGTTAGTGTCAAATACGTCAAGTCAGCGTGACATACACACACACACAAGTAAAGATAACACTTGACAGGTGCACGACCTAACAATTGAAAACTCTTTACTCATAATAGGTAATTAAAAGAAAATTGTTAGGTATCAATTAAGAGCCTTTTACATTAGTTTAACGTGATTAACTGATTAATTTTAATAATTGAATATCTTTATAACCGTACGAGTTATCATATGTCTGTCTTCGAGAAATTAGCTTAATTTGACTTGAAGAACGGGCCCTTAAAGTTATCGTAAATCAAAAAAAACACGGTGTATATTATTTCCCTTCCCCGTGTCTACGGACCATATATTATATTCAAAGAACGCAGCTACATTTAATGAGAGTAATAACTCCCGTATGTTCCATACACCTTACCCGCCCCATTAACCCCGTACTTGAATTAGGAAACATTATTCAAGTGTACACTCAAACCCGCTGACAGTTACACAAATAACAAATTTTCCGGCGTGTTTACAAACAGAACTCCACTCTTCTCCAATCACCGCGAGTCAATCGTCGAAACTCCGCTCTTATTTTATTCCCCAGAAAGTTTAAAAATCTAATTATTTGTAAAGATGTCGGCAACGTTTAATGTAAAATTCTTTTACAAATTGTAATTCCTTTTGTTATCTTAGAAATGGAAATTAAATATTTGTTTTTCATTGAAAGAGATCGCTGTGCTTTGCTCTGTGCAGGAAAGATTTGATTAATTGAAGTAGGTACTCGAGAAGTTAATTGGAAAAGGGAAATAATTGTGCGTTTTGTACTAAAACTGGCTTCTATTCGCATTTTCGTCCTAACGTTTTGTATAAGGTACCTATTTAAAGCACTCGGGAAAGCCACATAACACTTCGCAGTAAATTTTCCAAAATTTGAATAGCTGAATTAGCTTATTCCTTAGCGAAGTGTCATTATAATTAATTCAATTTATTAACTAAACATATAGAATACCGACACTTCTTTTATATAAGTACATATTATACTATGTATAATAAATTAATTTGGTACAACATGTTTACAAAACATACAAAATAAAAATAAAAATCGCGATGTTTACATTTCCTTGCAAAAACAAAAATTCAAGCAAGTTACATTTCCACAGCTAAACTGGTGAAACAAATTAAATGAAATTTGGTACGGATATAGTTTAAATTTCGGAGAAGGGCATAGAGCACTATTTTTTACCCTGGACAAATATATAGTTCAGGACAGCGGAGAAGGGTACAGAGCACTACTTTTTGCCCTGGAAAAATGTATAGTTCAGAACAGCGGAAAAGGGCACAGAACACTACTTTTTGCCCTGGAAAAAGGTATAGTTCAGGACAGCGGAGAAGGGCACAGAGCACTTCTTTTTGCCCTGGAAAAATGTATAGTTCAGGACAACGGAGAAGAGCACAGAGCACTTCTTTTTGCCCTGGAAAAATGTATAGTTTAGGACAACGGAGAAGAGCACAGAGTACTTCTTTTTGCTCTGGAAAAATGTATAGTTCGGGAAAGCAGAGAAGGGCACAGAGCACTAATTTTTGTCCCAGAAAAATTAATAAAAAATAGTTCAGCACGACTGTTGCAGCGGCGGAGCCGTGGACAACAGTTAGTTGGCTACAGAGCCATGTTACCACTAGAACCCTGCCATAATGACAAGTCATATTACCTAAAACTTGAGTCATGACGACCTAATTGAGACAGGGATCTACCATTCCATTTCTATTAATATACGTTTCCTACGTACGGAACAAAATGCGATTGGTAAATTCAGTTGAATAACATAAGTATAAATATTTAGTTTGATTTGGAACTTCCTTCTCCCGTTTGTTTATTTTAATAAGGACTTGATATTATACGTTCGCTTACTTATGATATCGATGACAGTTTAGAGCGTTTCTTTTTTATTTACGACCTCAATTCAACAAAAATGTGTAATAATGTGTGTACATAGAAGCAACAAAAATGCTTGGCCATAAAATTTTTGTTTATATTGTATCTTGTCTAGGGGACACGGTTTCTGTAAATGTTGTCTTGCACCGTCATGGGTAGTAAATATTATTATTTTATTTATTTGCTCTTGTGATTATCAAAAGTTTCGACACATTTAACTGCTTAACTACGCATGCTTTTTTTATATTAATTGTCAAGCAAATCAAAATTTAAAAAACCGGCCTAGTGCACGTCGGACTCGCGCACGCAGGGTTCAGTAACATTATGTTTACAAACTCAGTGTATTTTTTTTATTTTAAGGAGAAGGCACATGAGCACTCAGGCCACCAGATGGTAAGAGAAATCTGAGACCCATAGACATTTAAATTCTCAAGACTATAATCCTAAGACCAACAGCAAATTAAATTCCTTTTATACTTTATGTTAAAAATTCTCGGTTTTTATTAATTTCACAAACGTCATATCATGATTTACCATTTTCACCTTCTCCCTAAAAAGCTTACATACGCGAAGCTTCAATAAACCGCTCGCCCGTCACTGAA
This sequence comes from Acleris holmiana, assembly GCA_949316455.1. Classification (NCBI taxonomy): domain Eukaryota; kingdom Metazoa; phylum Arthropoda; class Insecta; order Lepidoptera; family Tortricidae; genus Acleris; species Acleris holmiana. The sequence continues at coordinate 12,577,992 of OX438776.1, read as the reverse complement.
TGCCTTGTATAGCGAAGCTCGGAAATTCCCCTAGAAGCTTATTTGCTGCGTAAGGTTCACCAAAGCTCTGTTCAACGTTTAATCGGATGTTTGGGATAAAGTGGCTAACAGATGAAAGCTTTGACTCAGGGGCTTTTGAAAAGTGACAGTTTGTGTGAAAAGGGCAAAGGTGCGTTGCGGTTTATTTGTAAAATTGTACTATATTAATATTTTTATTGTTAAAGGTTCAGCAAAAAGGATTATACAGTTTATTTAATGGTAATAAGTATCCCACCAAATCATTTCATGTAAAATGTCGCCAAGACCTCGCCTAGCCCCAACCTAACCTAACATAACATTACAAACTCTACACCTTAGTCGAAATATGTGGCATGGCCGTTTCGTTACTACAAGAACTATTGTACAACAGAAAAGTAATTAACTTCAGCTTTATAGGACTTCAGGAAGTACCCTAAGAATTGTAATGATCATCAGTGAGTGAGTCAGTGACAAAATTGAAGTGTTTTGGATATGAATAAAATCTAAAGTATAAGAGCTATGCCATTAAAACTTAACATTTTTAATAAATTCACTATTGACATCATATCCCGAGAATTTTGCTTATCTGATATAATTAAGCTAAACCCAAGTTACGAGGGTTCAAAGCTTCGAGAAAAAGTAGGTAGTGCTTGGCTCGTCTTGGCGGGGGCGCTACTGTGCCCCCAGATGTGTGAGTTCATGTAACCTGAATATGTTTTGTATACTTACAATGTTATTGGTTTTATGGTTAATTTTTTTGGGGGCAAAGCAGAGCAGCACTGCATTTAATAACAATTTACCTTGAAATGGATGGAAGACGCAATAATACTTATTTCAGTTTTTTTCATGTACTCTATTTTTTTGTAGACAGTTGGAGTTTTAAAATATTTCCAAAGTAATAATAAGTACATTATTGCAGATACTGGGAAGAAAGCCGTTGCGGGACGAGTATGAGTTGGCATCGTCTAACAGTACTACAAGCCTTTATTCCCTTAGTCGCCTCTCACGACATCCACGGGATGACATGGAGTGGCACTTTTCTAACCCGGCAACCACACGGGGGAAAAACAAATGCATAGAAATCGCTTACAATGCTGTAGTACCTATTCCTACATTTAATTAGCACTGCAGACGCCGCCCCCCGTAGCTGTCAAAAGTCATAGTCAGGCTAATAATATTCGCCTGTTTTTTGCAAGAAAATTTCAAATTGCTGCTAGTATACTATGTGTATAGTATAATCGGTATGGTCGGAACGCTTTCCATCTTTGATCTTTCATTCTTTTTTCGTGAATCCGATCATCGCATGGCGAGGCACTTGAATTTTATTTTCGCTCTTATTGTTAATATTTGTAAGTATTATAATATGAAATGTGTTTATTTTTAGAGATTACTTGTTATTAGAAACACCGTAGCTACTCTTGTTGTAATATCCCAAGAATTGAAGGTTATCTCTCTGTCCGAATAATTCGTTATCATGCCTTTAACTAACAATATTTTTAGTATCTTGTATTTTGTCTAGAGGACGCGGTTCATATACTCGTACAAAAACATAACCTTATTGTTTTATTCCGTCATATTTAGATATTTGTTTAGGTGTAAGAATGACTTTTATATTTAATTGCTTTTGTAATTCTTCTGTACGTGTGCATGTCACTGAACTCGTTAACGGCAGTACAATTTTTTTTATGTGTGTTTAAGTCGTTCCCTCAATGGTTTGATTTAAATAAATAAATAAAATAAATATCAGGGGACAATCTCACACAAATTGCCCTAGTCCCAAACTAAGCTCTAGGCTTGTACTATGGGTATTAGATAACGATAAACATACTTATATATGGAGAAATAAATACTTAAATACATAGAAAACATCCAAGACTCTGGAACAAATATTCGCGCTCATCACACAAATATCTGGCCTTACCGGGATTTGAACCCTTTGAGTCCTTTGCAAAAGCCAGAATGACAATTTATTTGAAACTTCGCACTTACTAGACAAAGTTGAATTGCCCATAATAAAGTGAGGATTACACCGAACCATTGAATTTAAAACTTTGGATGGATGGTTGTATGATGGTTTACTCATGTCATGAAGGAGGCAAACAAGAACCGAACAAGAAAGAAAACGTGTGCATCTGTTAGTGAAATCCTTAATAATATCCTGCAGATAATTAAGACACAATTATGTTTCTTTCAATAATTTTCCAGCATTTTAATCAATTTACCCTAGACCTATACACATTTAATGTACTTGAGCAATCAGGGCCTTATAGATAACTTATAACTTTCTACAGAAAAAAAAACTAGTATGATAGCTCTTAAAAAAACCTTCGAGGTTGTACTTCTCTCTCACTCATTTGCTTTTACGCGAGTCTACTGACTTTACCCGCTCCCGAAGACCTCTTGCCCTATACAGCATTAGATGTGTTTGTTATTTAGTGATCTTATTCGGAACCGGTGGCACGACTGGTGTGCCAAAATTCCAAACATTTGTTGGTCGGGGTTTGTTAAGGAAAACCACAGGGAACGAGAAAATTAACCAGGGGTGTTTACTCTCTTCAACCAGTTTCCCTTTTACCTACTACCAGTATTTGCGTTATGGTGATCCCATTTGGCGATAAGGTAACCGATGAAATCACTAGCATAGATGCATTTCATCTTAGTCCTTGGGGTTGGCAACATATTTATGGTCATAGGGTTGCAGTTTTTAGATTGTATTCTTGAGGATGCAAATGTCTATGGGTCATAGATCCCACTTACCATGTGCTTTGTGGCGTCTCCTTGTTATAAAGTGAAGCTCAGAATAAAGGGTTCAACATAATTATTCGAGTAATATCAGAGAGGTTTTATAATATTTTTTCATTATTATACGCGTATATCTAACGAGATTAAAATATACATGATGTATGAAATAAAATCCTTAAATCCTTTTGATGTAGATTCAAAAAAAAAATAACGTGGGTGAACTTTGATTGTACGATTGCTTAGCTGTTTGGAGTTAGTTATCCTTGTCTCAAAAGTTTTTAAAAAGTAACCGGCAAATTTCATACATTTTGCGTGGCCTATGTCATTCGGAAATACCTATATTTCATTTAAAATATGGCTTTGGATTGTAACGAAGAACTTTCCGTGCTGTCTTTGCGTAAATGCTGAACATTTCCGAGCATGTCGGGGAAATATATTATTTCATCTCGAATATTGTATCATTCTCTTGGAGCAAGGAGGTAATAAAAATAACGTATCCTATCTACCCTTATATTACCATTCGTGTCGTGTACTATATTGTATGTTCTGATACCGAAAGCTTAGGTAAATAGAAAAACTAAAAACCATTTACGATTCTTACTCGTTTACGTTTTTAATTTTGTATACAAGACAGAGAGCATATACACCGCTTACTTTTAGATACTATAATATCTCATTTTCATTACGTTTACTGATGTATTCTGTGATCTCTCTGGGCAGTTAGTCAACCGAATCCGTAGATCTCAAAATTCAGGGTCAGATGTCCTGGATACTGTGATTTGTTTAAATAAATTTATTCTTATTTTAATAAAACGTTAATAAAACTCCGCATTCCGTTTGTTTCGCACGTAGTACTTTGGGTTAACGAGCGCTCTCGATCGTGTGTTATTTCAGGATATTAAAAAGACGGTAAATAGGATAAATTAAAAGAAAACGATTGAGAATCGTCGACGAAAACGGTCGAAAATCATACCCAAATAAAGTTGCAGGTTCAATCAACGTGTGTTCAAAATGTGGGGCGAGCTCAACAAATCATCGGGTCCTTCCGAGCGTAAGGACATTGATTGAATTTCGAAATACATTCGTGTTTGGAACATCCAGCGTTTGCGGAGTGGTCTATTTATATTCGGAAATGGAACTTGTTACAATGTAGCTGACGACGGGGCGACGCGGTGATGTCGTTTAGGTTTGGTTGGTTTCTATACAAAATGTATTTGTCGATAGAGGTAATAAAAACGCGTTACGGAGGCACAAAATTTGTTCTAGGAGGGCGTTTTCCGAAAAAGTACCTATAGTTTAGGACAAATTAACGACGGTATTTTTCCATTACGTCACGAAAATTAACCATTACTGCTTTAAGATAAATAGTGGCATCTCAGACAAAAGTCCTGTAGCAAGTTCAACCATACTACCGACAAGTGAGGTTTGAATCTGCTATGCTTATTAAATTTGAAATACCCGCTTATTGGTTTATGAGGGCCGTGTATAAATATTTTGACTAATTTTCGTGACGTAATGGAAAAATTACCGTTGCTAATTTGTATCCTTAACTATAGGTACTATTTTTGGAAAACGCCTAGGATGACTTGGTATTTAAATTACTGAAAGTCTCGGAACTTCGACCAGTGAGTCGAATTTTAAGAAGCGAGTGTTCGAAAGTTGAAAATAAATTGAATGCGATGGAACTTTACAGAAAACCCCACACTTTAAAAATTACGACTTTAATCTTTCTCTTCCATTGTCGAATGAAATTTTCGAGTGTTCGATTTTCAACAATTGATCTGCCAATTTCGCAGATATAATTGAGGAATCATGATAATAATACAGCGTGTGTGCATACAAAGATAGGTATGCCTTTATTGATATCAAAGGTATTATTTTACCTTACATTTTTTTCAGACCAATATTCAGTAAAATTTATTCAAGTGTAGTAACTTGTCTAGATTACACGAAAAATCCCACTAATATTATAAATGAAAAAGTTCGTGTTTTAGTTTATTACTCGTTCACGCTGCAATGGCTGCACGAAACTGGGTAAAATTTGGAATGGAGAGAGCTTGTAATAGTAACTTTTCATTCCGGAAATTTTGAAAGTTCCCGAGGGAATAAGGATAATCAAAATGTACGTGGATGAAATCAAGGGCAGAATCTAGAGTAAAGTAAATAAATCTACTGAAAAAGAAGTATGATGAATACAAACGAAAAATATGGTCTAAAAATTAATAAATTACCCATGCTCTTTATTAAAAATACTATAATATTATTAAATTTAGACGGTTTTGAAAATGGACAGACTTTCCGAGATTCGAAAAGAGCCTCGATCATCAACGTAATATAGTAGCAGCCGCTCTGACTTTTGTAGGTTGCACTCTTGAAAGTGCAAACGGTGCAGCGGCGTGTTCGCAGGAATTACATAACCTTATGCCACCATCACAATTCTATGTTCGGACGCCCTGGGGGGCGATTTTTGAAGCTCACTGACGAAAAATGACTAACTTTGAAATCAATTTGTGCAGCGATTCAATCTACGAGCTGGCCCAGCTTCTGGATTTGATATGATAAAGGCGTTATGATATTAAATCCAAAAGGTGGGCCCGCTCGTAGATTAAATCACTGCAAAATTAGTAATTTTTCGTCGGTGAGCTTCAAAAATCGCCCTCCAGGCGGGGAGGCAGCTTCACCCTTACGCTGTTTAAATACCATTTGTTCGCACAAAGCGTTTCACTGCTTCTTTTTTATTGCGAACAACTAAAGAGTGGATTCGCTTCCTTCGTCTATATTTCTTAAGAGATATCATTTTAGTGTCTTCAAATCAAGAGTGAATAGGCTCTACTGTAATAGCGGGCTTCATCCTAGACATCATCATTTAACATCAGGTGTAATAGAGGTAAATCGCTGATCAAAATAAAATTAAACCTAACCTAACAAAGCAATGGTTTTTATTAGGGTCCCGGGGTCAAATTAGGAACCCTTATAGTTTCGCCATGTCCGTCCGTCCTTTTTTTTAAAATGAATATGCATATAAATGTAAAAAAACAAACCTATAGTACCTATAGTGTGGGTTGTCGTTGGATAGGTATTTTAAAATTACTACGGGTTTGTGAAAACAGTATGTATGTATGTATGTAAACTCTTTATTGCACAAAAATATAAATATTACAATTATAATACAAAATTAATGTACAAAGGCGAACTTATCCCTAAATGGGATCTCTTCCAGCTAACCCTGAAGCAAACATAAAAAACAGTTTGTCGGTTAAGTAATTCGTTTATGAAATATTAAGCTTTAAAGCGCAATTTTTTGTTAGACTCAAGTGTCCCCCCCCCCTACAGCCCTACAAATACTAAAAATCTGAAAAAACTTATATGAAAGTTCATATAACGAATTTTTAAGGAAAACTATCACAACTAAGAAAACATCATTGGTTCTTGAGATACAGGCGATTAAAGTGTTTATACCTACTAAAATCACTAAGACGGCACCAATTGACTTTAAATAGAAAATTAGTTATTATTTGTTGATTTTTATGTTTGTAATACGTGACGGCTTCAGAACCCTACACTGAGTATGGTGCGACATACTCTTGCCCGGTTTTTTTGTGTGCGAATATAGAACAAACATAAAAACACACTTGCATTCACTTTAAGGTATAATTTTTACATAGGTTGTCTATTTTGCTTTATTTAATCTTAAAACATAATTATTTGACACTTTAAAATTGTGATAATGTCATAGGGATACACCTCCAGAATATTTACCATATTTTATTTTATCATTTGCATAAATATAATTAAAGCAGTAAAACACCGTTTGCATAAGAAACTAATTTACAAGGGGAAATATAACAAATTACCGGCGTTATCCACGTGCTAAGCATTAATTTCATTGCTTCCCGGCCGTAATGCCGTATATTCCTTGCTAATTATAAACATTACTCATGCATGAATTAATCAGGCGAGGGTATATGATTCAGGATCGAATTAGATGACGAATCCGTAAAACTGGCTGTTCTGTTAGCGTTGATTCAGGTCTGTAAAGACTCTTTGACAGTTTTACTTCTTTGTAGGCAATTTGACAATTTGATTTGTATTATTGCTGTTTTTGTAATTAACCTCTAATAAGGTAGCAACAGATTTTTATCTACTTTAATCATTAGTGTAAGTCCGAGAAACTTATTTTACTTATAACTTTAAGCTATTCTGAAGTTGTTATTGTTTATTAAGGTGGTAACAATCTTCATATGTACAGTCAAGGGCAAAAATATGTATACACTTTAGTACAAGTACCTAGTCTATTTAACGTCATGTTTAAGCTGTCATATGAAATTGTGACAGCGATTAAAGCGGCAAGGTACTAAAGTGTATACATATTTTTGCCCTTGACTGTATACGTTACCATTGATATTATATTTTATTAAAGAGGTTGGAATTGGGGACTCTCAAACTGCAACAGACGTTTTACCCTTATATTCATAAACGTACATTAATTATTATATCTCTTGAAGTATGCTTTGTCACTTTCTGGCAAATTTTAATATCACAATGTAAGATAAGGCACATTTAAAACATACTTTAGGGGGTAAAGCTCTTCATAAACGGTACCATCGATCTCGTATTAAAGAGGTTGGCACTGGGAACTCTCGATAATCTAATTTCTGAGCAGAGAAATTAATTTCGTTCGGAAAGGTTACGTTTGCGTAGGGCCGCGGCTCTTAAACGCTCGAGTTGAACAAGATTTCCGCAAAGGGAAAGAACAAGTGCTTTATTAAATTGCTCATTATTAAAACGAACATTTCCTGTTAAATGGGAATTCTACTAGCTATATGGATGTTAATGTACGACAAGCTCGCAAAAGGATGTTTAAATAAAGGTTGTTTTAGTGAAAAGGACGTTGTTACTTTAATACCTTATGATGTAACTTTCCTTTAAATATCTCATGTTACTTTTCAATATCATTGTATTTTATGACTGTTTTTTTTTCGTTCTGCTGAATTTTCTTTCAGCTCTTCTTCTCCGCAATGATGGTCCTCCAAATTATCACCGTACAAAAGAGGTTTCATGTGGCCTATTTACTAGGTATATAAATATATAGTATTTAAAAAGATGGAGAATATCACAATCATTTTGAACTATTCTTGTTCATTTTAAGATAACTGGGCCAATGGTAAAATTGTGTCCTTTTTAGAGTTCCATAGTCAAACTAGGAACCCTTGTTTCGCCATGTCCATCCATCCGTTCGTCCGCAGCCTAGCGCAGAGACTCTTAGTACTAGAAAGCTGTAATTTGGCATGGGTATACATATTAGTCTCGCCAACAAAGTGGTACAATATAATGTTGAAAAAAAAATCTTTGTAGGGTACACGTATGTATTTTTTTTTCTCGTATATCCCATAGTGTGGGGTGTCATTAGATAGCTCTTTCAAAAATATTACGAGTTTGTGAAAAACATATTCGATTCCGTTTATGAAATATTAAGCTTCAAAGCGCTAACTTCTGTTACAGTCAAGTGCAACCCTCTACAGCCAAAACTACAAATACTAAAAATCTGAAAAAAACTTCAATGAAAGAGCATATAACGAATTTTAAAGGAAAAGTATCTCGACTAAGTAGTCATCATTGATTCTTGAGATACGATTTAAGTGTTTATACCTACTAAAATCATCTAAGACGGCATCAATTGATTATATATAGAAAATTAGTTATTATTTGTTGTTTTTTATGTTTGTAGTACTTAACGGCTTCGGAACCCTACACTAAGCATGGTGACATGCTTTTGCCCGGTTTTTACTGCTTAAATTCAGAAAGTTGATTATTAAAATATTTGCGTGAGTAAACCAGATTTTTCAATTTAACATGGTTTATTCTACACCATTTAATAAAGAGTAAAGAGCTGTTATGTGAAAATTATCTTCAATAAAAACTTTTGTTATTATCACTCCAGTCGGATGACGACCGCTGAAGAGAAACCCCAGGGATTGTGCGACTCTGACGCGATAAGTTAATCAGATTTTAGTTATAAGCGCACATACAAATAAGTAGTAGGATTTTTTTTTACCAAAATTCTAGTTTATTTGAACATATAAGTTAAAGGTAACTTAAAAAAATACTAAAGTTTAAAGCAAATCGACGCTCGTCACGTAATCAATACGCGTGATCGATGGTGGGTGATTTTTCAAGTCCAAACCAACCTTAGCGTAATCTGTAAGAACGTAAAATAACATGACGGCCAGTAGTAAACTGAAGGGTACAAATTCGCCGCGCTTTCCTCGATTTATATCTCCTTTCAACTTCGCCCTGAGGTTTAAGCTAATCTTTTTTAATTCGAGATTACGCCATTAATCCTCTTAAATGGCCAGTAATTTTTTGGCATTACTCGAGTTCTTTTCAATGCCAGTATGAACTAAAAAGGTTGGAAGATAATTTAGAAATGGATCTTATAAGCCCGTAATAAAGTTCAAGGCTTTGTTACGTTCCGTTCGTTTCCTTGTTTTGTTTTTGCGCTTCATATTAGTCTCGCAGGCCTTAACAACTTTAAATTGCCAACCGCAGATCTCGATCAGGCTAAATACGGACCGCAAAGGAAAGAACTCGATAATATTTTTCATTTCGCAGAACAAGATTAAAAGAGCTCGAGTTTCCGGACCGTTTCTCTTCAGTGGCGTAATTAATTGATGCTGTATGAAGTGCTTTGAGTTATATCTGTGGTTAAATATCATTAAAGTGTATGTTTTCTTTTTTAAAAGTTTATTTGGTGTATCAAATATTAACCAGCTAAAAGAGATCGGTACATTCAAACAAAGTTAAAAAAAATATTTACATAGCTTTCTTTGATTATCATGATGTTCCTACACTTCCTATTTACAAAAGTCTCTCAGTTTTATCCCTGTCAATAATAGAGAAAAACATATTGTCAGCTAAGTTCCATCACAGACTTCACTAGAAACTGTATGTCTAGCTGTCACTATAACTTACTGAGATATATGTAAATCTCAAACACTATTTATTTGCTTGCGTCTTTTGCAAAAATACATAAATCCATCCTTACTACATCCTAAAAACTCGGTAATATTTGTGAATAAATTCCTTCAAAAAATTATGCCCGATCCCATCCCATTATGGTCCATTATCGCGACTCCCAAGGCATAAAAGGGCTATAAATACAGCGTATTTTTGACGCGACGCCACCAATATTATACGGATAGAGATAAAGGCGGCTTAAGGGCAGCAGATGGACTACTTTGAATACAGTAGCGATGCAAATATTGTGACACCAACAATGTAGGAAATAGGTAATTTTATTTGCATGTTGTATGTGTATATCCGTTGACATTTGTGATACCGATGCACTGATAATTTTGGGAATCTAATACTGACGAATTTATTTTTGACACTAACTTTTAAAATCTCTGAAGCTTCATTATCTCAAAACAAGCCACATTGCCACCATTAGCCACATCTATGACAAACAAGATATTTTTATTGTCTTTAAAAGTGGATTAACACAAAACCACATTGTTTGCAAACCACACAGACCGGATGATTGCTGCTTCTAGTAAGGAAGCACCTTCAAACACGACAATATACAGGAAAATTTGTTTTGTACGCTCCGACGGGACTTCTTAAACTTGCCGTGTAAAACTTCATCTTTGAGATCAACGCAGCGCTGTGTTGAGAGAATCACCCCCCAGGAAAGGACTCGTAGCGTGTCAATAGTGCCGCAAAACTTAATAATTCAACGAAGGAAACTCAAATGCAGTTTTTAGCGTCGTATCAGGGGCTAGTCACGGATTAGGAGCCTGAAACTAATTCTCTCGTTTTAATATCCATAGGCTTGACTCCTTATAATTGTGTACTATCCTCTGTTAATTGTATATGTATGTGTACAATGTGTTACAAAATAATCCGTTTTTTTTTTTACAAAAGTAGTGTCAACCCTTATTAAATAACGTCAGTTCAGTATACAGTATACTAGGGTTGACACTACTTTCGTAATTTCTTTTTTACGGGTTGTTTTGTAACACGTTGTATACTCGTTTATATAGTATATCATTTATATGTGTATAAATGTATGTAGGTATGTGTATATTATTGTGTTGATATTTTATGTCTCTGTTAGTGTTTATTCATTATTTTAGGTCTTAAATTTAGTTCAGACGGTTTCCGTAAACTTTGTTTTCTCCTACTCATGTCTACTCGTTGCCACTTTTTGCTTTATTTCCCTCAATCATCCAAAGGTAAACTGGAAGAGATGCCTTAAATGAATAAGTTTACCTTTGTACGTTCAATATTGTATTTGAATTACTCTTTTAGTACAAAAAAATGTTTACACAAACATATACATTTGTCAGGATCGTAACAGGTGGAAAGAAGTGGTCTCTGCCTACCCCTCTAAGTAAATCAACAACAAGTAAAAAGCAACATTGTTGAACCCAGTTGAATAGAGGCCCAGCTAGTCAAGTGGTGCTAGTCATTATTTTTGTCAAGTTCTCTGGCAGAGATACATACACTTAACGCTTCCAATACCTCGTGGCTACAAGCATCCAATATGCATCGTAACCAGTGTCAGCGCAGCCCGTCTCATACAATATTCACCGTGTTATCTGCCTCTAAACATTTTTGCATGAACTCCGCCATCGCGCTCTGTGAAACAAGATATTTTAGTATAGAGTTTGTTTGTACAAGATATTTTATGCAGGCAACGAAGTGACATGGTTCACAGAATATTGGATAGTGTGACTAGTACTTACATTGTTAAATCAGTTTATACACTTGAGGTTAATATTGAACAAAGACGAAACTAAACCTACGTGGAATCTTGCCATCAAATATATCAAGACTCAAAAAAGTCCGAACAGGCTTTCTAGTTTACCAGATTTTGACGTGTTATGGTATTGTTTTGAACTCGGCCGTCATTACTTACAAGTTAATAAAAGCTATCGTAACTTTGAAAATGCAGTAACAAGCCAAAGGCAATACGGTTTTACCTTGTAGTAAGTATATTGTTAAAGGCGTTCGGGCGCGTTCAGATATTTTCAAGCACCTGGTAAAGTTTACTGAAAGCAAAGTATTAATATTACATTAAAATTTACCATTGATACCCGGTCATTATGACGCTAACGTCAAATCATGAAAGCAAATTACATCAAAATTTCATTAAAACAAAAGAACAAAATTACATTTAATTTATGTACATTTATGTTAAGTCTAAAGTGGCTCAGCGAATAAAAGAATACCCGTTTACTCTCTAGAACTCGATTTTGAGTCTATTTCGTATGGAAATAGCCTGATATTGAATGTGTTAATGGAGACAGCTGGGACACAACGTAATGTAAAACGTGGAAACTCCATTTACCATACTTCTTGTGCACAATTTTATCTAAAGAGAAAGTACAGGCAATTCATCCTACTCATTAAGATTGGCAACGCATTTGCAGTCTTGACATCGCAAATGTCTACACTTCAGGGCCTCGATGAAACTCGGTAAACCACATTGTCTTTGACGTGTTGTGGTATAGTTTTTAACTGGGCAGCCATTTCTATCAAGTAAATAAGCTATTAAAACGTTGACAATACGCAAACAGGTGTAAAAACCATAAGGTTTTACCCTTTACTGTACCTCAGCCCTGGCCTCGTCCGCTTACCGTCATCTAGACACGCGGGAGCGTGTCAAGCCAAGTTCAAGAAACAGAACTGGCGAGCCGCACCGTGTGTAATATTACACGAACCATTTGGAGCCACTTTTGACCCCCTCATAAATCAAAAACTATTTTACATAAACGTATCAAATTTGGCTCATATATTGAGACTTGCGAGATACATATGTGTTCTAAATTTCATAAGCTTATCTCAAACGGTTATTTAGATATTAATGTCCAAAATTCCTCATTTTTATCACTGACTGACCTATAGACCAAAACTCTAACCTAGTTCCAGATGACCTAGAGAGTTAAAATTTGGTATGCAGATAGGTAATTAGATGAATACAAAGGAATAAATAAAAAACTGGCAATTTTTAAATAATTAGATTCTATTATGAACGCTTAACATAAATACCTAATATTACTTAGGGTACCTACGTTATTAACTGGGATTAATTATTATTTTTATATTTAGCGCACATCAATAGTGTAAAATCATTACCTACTCATAAATAATGATAAAGTAATAGGCATTTAGATTTTCGGTATATACACGACGCGCGCGCGCCGAGTAACGCCGGAGCGGCGCTGCGCTGTGACAACCGAATCGAACCGTTGACGCGAACGTGGCCGAGCGAGCGGCAGCCGCGCTCATAAGCGCGAGCGCCGTCTTGCTGTCCGGTTGTCTCTCGATATCTGACCTATAAGGTTGCGATTCATGCTGCGAAATTGCTAAGTTTTCTTAAGGAAAACTTATAATTTGTAGTAATATTATTATTACAATTTCTTTAATAAGTAGGTACGTACGTATAGTATTATAGTATAGGCAATAGTTTAAATAAATAATCATTTTATAGTTATAAGTAGGTAGGTGTAAATGCTTATTATTATTATTACAATTCCTATAATAAGTAGGTACGTAGGTTTAGTATAGTATAGGCAATAGTTTAAATAAATAATAATTGTAAAAATTATTCTCTGCTGTGGGCTTGGCAATGCAATTGTTTTATATTTATAAAGTCTACTTTTAGTTTTGAATTTGTCCTTTTAAAAGGACCCACGGCGTTACGAGGATATGTACTTACCTACAAAAAGTAATGATATCCCACCAAAAACATAAATGTAAAAAAGGAGAGCCAAGTGCAATACAAAAATTATTAGGGCTGCCTTAGACTACATATTTGGATTTTGCATAGAACTTGGCACTCAATCTCAGATCTCCATTCTTTTTGCGGCGAAGCCCACAGCGCAGAGAATAATTTTTGTATTGAACTTGGCTCTCCTTTTTTACATTTATGTTTTTGGTGGGATATACCTAAGTGATTTTCTTTATAAATTCACTTTTGAATTCGCTATCAAGTTATAAACTTGCGAGCCGAAGTTGTCCCGCAAAAGCATTAATAACATGTTAGGTGCATGCATTTTTAGGGTTCCGTAGCCAAATGGCAAAAAACGGAACCCTTATAGATTCGTCATGTCTGTTTGTCTGTCCGTCCGTATGTCACAGTCACTTTACTCTTAAATGAAGTTCAAACGGCACAGGGTGTATAGTTATGACGGATGGACGGGACGACAGCGTAGGTTTAGTAGTTAATTGGGTCCCATTGGTACAGTCGAACTCAGAAATAGTTGTACATTTTAGTATCTTGCCGCAGTATTGTATTAAAGTGAGAATATAGAGTAGTTGAATTTAGTATCTAAATAAAGCTGTGACGTAGTGACTGCCCTCCTAAGCCAATAAGCATCTCAAATTCAATAGCCAAAGCAGATTCAAGCCTATCCTATTGGTAATAAGGTTGCATTTTCTATAGGAGTTTTGTCTGAGATACTGCTATTTGTGTTAGCAGGGCAGTATAATGTACATGTTCTTCTAAGTTCGACTGTAAACGAGAAAAGATAGTAGAAAATAAAAGCTCTATCCTTCTCTGTAAAAACATATTGTCAACGTTACGGTAGCTCCTATTTACTTGACAGTAATGGCGGTCCGATTTAAAAGCTATATGATGACATGTATTTGCAATATGGCTTTACAGTGGGGCTAGACAACGTGTATTCGACAATCGCCAGCTATAATGTTTCGATAGACAAATGTATGGAATTGACGTAAGCCACCGAGATAGTCACGTGGTATTATATCTCGGTGGCTTACGTCAATTCCATACATTTTTCAATCAAAACGTAATCGCTAACGATTGTTGAAAGCGACTTGTCTGGCACCACTCAGTAGAATAAGCCCCTGAGTTTCAAAAAATATAAAAGGAAAGTGGTACACAAATAAAAAAAACCTTTGATTTGTAACATAGTTTATTGAAAATAATAAACTTCTCTTCGCGAATAATTTACAATCGAAAATATTCATTTACTTCAGCGTATTATTTTTATATTTCTTTGATCGCATAGTCAAACTTAATTTAATCAGTTTGTAAATTTATTATTTTATAAATAAAATAAAAATACATCTCGAAAGTATAAACTTAACAAAATGTGTATAACAAGATTCTCCTACTGAATTTTAGTAAAGTCAAACAAACAATGAACAGACTCCTTTAAGGAGTTCCGTTAAATTTCTACGAAAAAAATATTCTTTAAAGTTGGTTAAAAATTAGCTGAGAAATCGAATAACATATCTTATTACACACAAAAAAGTTAAAAATTAAAACAAACGAATTGAACATCCCCCTTTTTAAAGTCAGTTGAAACTTTAACTTAATCTGCACGGAATAAAGTCTGATTTAAACTGTACCTCTGACAGCTAGAAGCGATAAAAACATAAAAACCTTGAGACCCGGAGACACAATGTATGACAATAAAGTAAGCGATCGTCAAAAACTGACGAAACTGAACACTGAAATTGATGGTAAGTGTTTTGTCAGGTTTCGAAAACAGCTAACGTTAGCCTGTTTCTTCCTAAAAGTTCGACTATGAAACCAAAGCCTATCAATACTTTAAAATATATTTTATTACAATACTAAAAGCGTAATTGCTTACGTGTCCACGCAAGATTCGTTAATTAATACGGCACTTAATTACTATTTTTACATAGTTTGCATTAAGACAATAAAAAACAGTTTCTCTGGTTAACACAAATGAGTTTACTATCGTAAATTTTAGAGGTGGTTTTTAGCGCTGGTAGGACCCTGTGCAGGATTCGTCCGGATGCTACCACCATCTTATCCATTAACCACCCGCTCAGCAACAGTGTTCGCATTGTTGTGTTCCGGTGTGGGGATAAGACAACCGGTGAAATTACTAGCATAGAGTTATTCCATCTTAGTCCTCAGGGTTGGCAACGCATTTGAGGTCTAGGGAGTATAGTCTAGAGAATTCACATGTCTATTGGGTCTCACATTGCATTTACCTGTGGCCTGAGTGCTCGTGTGCCTTCTCCTTAAAATTAAAAAAATCTTATCTGCAAGGTTCACATTTGGTTGTTTCCGAATACAAATTGTGTTACACGGTTTGTGCTGATCCAGCTACAAAAAGCATACATTATGCACGCACTTCGTTATGCATTAGTCTTGAGATGCGCATGTTTAAGGTTATACCTATGCAAGGGCGGCTCCATACGAAAGATTGACTTGGGATATACTTTGAAATGGGTTTTGAAGAGTGTTAGGGACAAATCTGAATAAAAAACCTGAGGAGGAACGATTTTACTTTAGTTCTGTGGTGGAAGCTACTATTAGTTGCCAATATTACGCGTCATCGTAGGAAAGTCGAAACACCGAAAAGCGGTGACGACGGTTTGCTCACCCAGATATGGCGCTTTTGGAACATATTTCAGTTTGTTATCTTTTATAACGTACATAGTTTCTTGTTATTGTTCGCGATTATTTTGCACCACCTACTGTGTAAAATGTTTTAATTTGTCACCTGATCCCTTCTAAGTTTGTCTGGATGAGGCCGCTAATCAGCGATAATACCGCATGTAGTTTACCAGTGTCTTTTTAAATTGTGCAGTTTCTCTGTAATGTTTTTGTTTGGTGCACAATACAATGTTTTGTATTGTATTGTATCGACGTTATAGGATGGCACGGAATTATACACGCAGAATTTCGTTGTGATTTTGTTGCCAGATTTGTCCCTAGCCTAAAGGGGCGTCAAGGTAGGTAAACTTACTCGGGTCCGACCCTAATCTTAAGATCGCACTGGATGTGGGACTGTAATCAACTCATCACCATTCAGGATCT
The DNA here is from genome assembly GCA_949316455.1 of Acleris holmiana. Classification (NCBI taxonomy): domain Eukaryota; kingdom Metazoa; phylum Arthropoda; class Insecta; order Lepidoptera; family Tortricidae; genus Acleris; species Acleris holmiana. The sequence continues at coordinate 12,561,404 of OX438776.1, read as the reverse complement.
TCGCACCCTTTTTTCTGAACCCGAATTGGACATGGTACGACAGGGCCAAAAGTTTGTCTAGAAAAAACCTTCCTATGCAGACTTCGAAATAAATAATAACTCCACAATGGTATCTGGAACTGTTTCGATAAGTTTATCTGCCACAACATTAATTTACATTAGTATAGGGAAGTTAATGTTGTGCAAAACACAAAAATATTCTAGACATTTAGATAGCATAAATCGCATCAAATGTGCAGGTCTAACTTAATACCCAAGACCTGACAAATCAGTTCAGCATCATGATAGCTAAAACTTACCCAAGTTACAGAGCTTGCTAGTGCTATACCAATATAATACCAAAAAATTAAATTACGGTCTATAGTTCCCGCAAGTTACGTTACGAAGTCAATCCTGACATCTGCCAACGCAGGAGAATTTATAACCTGCAACTTCTGCCCGCGACTTTGTCCGCATTTCGTCTGACGGAAACAGTAATATTTTTCGGCATAAAAAGGTAGCCTATCTGTTGATTCAGGGTACAATCTACCATTCTGATTATTTCCCAAATTCGTCCGCATTTATTGCATTTGTAATTATTTGAGGTCTGATTTTTGTAATGGGTATGACATTCTGATTCTGAAATAATTTATTTCATAATATTATCTTGAGGGAACTATAGACAAATACAGCAATATAAATCAAGAACCAGCCAGTCTTAGTGGAAGAAATGATTATATTATTTCATAGAATACTGAACCGGCACGCTTCGTTTGTTTATTAATAAAAAAAAAAAACAACCGGTTAAAACTGAATTTGATTATTACTTAATTATCTGGAGTATTTAATAGTGTGTAAAGGATCTACCACACTGAAGCTTAATATACGCTTATGCTATGTTTACGTAGTGACGGGACTAGGTACTGCTATTTTAACGCGACTTTACGCCGACTGGTGTGATGTGTTGATACTTTGAAAATAACATCATGTAAAGGTATTATTGTGATTTAGACGCAGCTCAATTTTCACAATTTCTTAGTTGAGACTTTGGCGTAGTTAATTCTTACGAAGCCGCGGAGTACCTTTAACTTCAGTTAAAATGATTAATTTTAAAAATATTTTTCTCAAACTAGCATTTACTTATTGTAATTTATTGGCACTAATTAGTTGACATCAGGTTTACAGGTTTTGAATGGAATCTAGCATAATGAATACCTCCCATAAATTGTAGAGTATTCTCAATTACAAAGGCGCAGCCCACTCCTTAATTTCACGTCCAAGGCAACTGTGTAACGCAATTTAAGAGGAGGACACGCCAACGAGGATTGAAAACTTTTAGTCACACTCTGAGACATTTTAGAGACAATTAACTCGTTCTGTTTTCGAACATGTGTTACAACATCGTAGAAACGACTTAATCATTATTAACTGACACTAAGTGCGGCTGTTTACAGTTAGTCGATTCCTCTCGTTTTTGTACACTGGCTTCTTATGAGTAGTTTGATATTTAAAGCAACAGTTTGCAATCGAAGATCAAAATAAAATAGTTATCGACTGCTATTGCATTGGAGATTTGCGAAAGCGGTTCCGTTACCAAATGGTCCTTAAATCGTGAGGAATAGTACAGGCAATAAATACCACACCTATATCGGTCGTGGATCAAAGCGCAACGTTGGTCAATCATCGATCTAGTTTACAGAAACAATCGATGATAAATTTACAATTTATTGGTAAATAGGTGTGGTAACACCCTAAAGACAGCACAATGTACTCTAGTCGAGCAATTCTGTGGGCGACTGATTTTGTTTGTTGACTTCTTCCTATGAACATACATCACCCTGTGGGACAGTCGCGCTCACAATTTTTCTAATATAAAGAGCTATAGGCTAATAATCCGTCGGCCGATATTGGACAGTCAATTTAACGTATTAGAACACAGACTATAATTTTTCCGTAAAGTTTCATACATTTATTTACACATTTTGGGCTGTCGGGCGGCCTGAGCGACTTGAGACTGCAGGTAGTGCAGGCAAACTGTTATTTTGTGGAAGGCTTAAGGGAATGTCGAACTTCTAATCCGAGAGCAAGGCCTTTTCTTGCCAACTTGGTTCTTTCATTATTAATTGAACGATGTGCTCTTATTTAGACACGTATCTTAACGATTATATTACATTAATATCACTTTTGGCAAAATACATTTTAGATCCTTCAGTAATGTGTTGAATTATTGCAAGAAATCATATTAAATTATTTTTTGTAATGTTTCTGTTTGGTGGACAATAAAGTGTTTTGAATTGTGTATTGTATTGTACATTTTATTTATCAAGTGAATTCTTGCAATTATCCATTGCATGGTAAGTGTGCAGACATTAATAGAGAGAAAATGAAAGGGCCCAACAAAAAGAAAAAAATTGAATGATTTTGGAGTGGGTGGTATTATACAAGAGAAGGACGGACATAGAGAAAGGGGCAAAGGTGATTATATATATTAGAATAAATACTCACAATCCAGCAGAATAACCTCAAAGCAATAAATTCGTAGCCTTAGATGCTGTGACCCTTTCGCACTATAATTGCGAAGAAATCGAAGTAAAGAAATAGAGCGAACGTGGTATCGAACGTCGATATTTGTATATTGCCCTAATACTCTCGGTTCAACAAATATTGTTTATTCTAAATAATATTTATATTTTATACTAGTCCATATTATAACTCAGTGCACTGTACGAGTATATTATCATAGCGTATAGACATTGCTTCTCATGAATCTTTGTGAATAAAAACCAGGCTAATATTGCTTTGTTTTTTCTCTTATATTTAACGTTATAAACTTTATGAAAACTTTGGATGCCATCAAGGTTTACTGAACATTAATCCTCTAGACTAATTAAAAAGTTTAAAACGTTAGCAAGACTAACAAAACTTAAAAGTGTTAAAATAAAAACGAAACCAAATGTTTGACTTTTATAATTATATCTGGACGGCATGAAAATAAATGACAAGTACGATAAGTACTTAAAAAATGAGAGTTATTGAAAGAAAGCTTTACACATTTGTTTCTGCTTCAATTGTTGGTACTACTCTTAAGACTGGACACCAACAAAATATTTGTCGAATTCGTCCATCATTATGAATATTTTTACGTTAAACGTCTCTGAATCATAAGCAGGGGTCGGAATGGGTCTTGACGCATGCTTATTCATGGGTGATTATTGTGATTAAGATGAGAACTGCTTATAGAATGAACATGCATCAAGTAAATAAGCACTAGGTACCTATTCCGACCTCTGGTAGTCGCAATATTACTACCTACGAGTACGTACTCTGCAAATATAGTGCCACATATCGACGCTATAAGGCACTGCCTTTTATACTCACATTATACTTAATTTTCTTTATATATTTTACAAGCATCCTAAGTTATTAGTGTTATTACTTAATTCTTTCACAATAACTTGTACATTTTCAACATTATCGAATTACATAACTAAAATGAACGTGGTAAGAGCAAAATTCAATCCTCTGGAAATGAAAAAAGAGATTTGATTTATACGGTAATATATACTACGCAGATTTCTATTAAATTCAAGCGACAAGTAAAACTAATACGAAAATAAATCTGAACCAGAAATTCAATACTGAACCAACGGTTTTCAATTACGCGTCCATTCATTTCAGTAGGATTATTTTTGAATGAAATTCTTACTTAATAATATTCAGCGGATCTGAGATCCTTTATAACGTAAAACTATATTTTAGTTATAGTATGCAAGCCGACATAATGCCCTCTATCGTTATGGCTATCGAATGCTAAATAATAATTGTGCAAGCTCATTCTTTAAACTATCTACTTCGGTACTTCCAAAGCCATCAATCTACCAACCAACCCAGTTCTTACAACGCCACTCCACTTCACTCGACTTGGCCTTCTCATTCATTTATTACAAACATTGTTTCTCACCTTATATTAAGATACGGGTATACAACACATCCAAATCTGACGGCATTATTTACGGTATCATGAACAACATCGAATTATCCTTATTTTATTTACAGCTTGGTTCTGGCCACTATTATACGACACCGCTAAATAAAATAGAGGCTGATTAAAAGTGTAGATTTAGCGCGGGCGGGGCCGCGGGCACCACGGGAATATTGATTGCACCACAGAGTCACTAATTGCACGAATGTAGGAGCGCTATAGTGGAGTTTCATCACCAGGGTCGGTATAAGGAAGTCGCACTGACTTTGCATCTGCGAGCACCCCTACACCCTCGAGGCAGGATCTCCTGTTTGATAACATATCCCTCAAGAAAGCCCTCCGAGGGCCGGCCAGGTCGGTCCCTGTAATCGACCTCGTTAACTTCCTCACTGCAGGAAGTTTTAACGCTTCTTCATAAGACGGAGGCTCGTCAGTTGGAGTGGTTTGCGCTCGACCACCAAAAGGATCTCTGGAACACGTCGGAGATAATTCACTTGAGTAATACAGCGTATTTTCTCCGCTTCGATTCGTTTGTGGTTCCGAAATTGGTTGATAGCAAATTGGTGCTGACGAGCGGATGTCTTCAAGTATCTGTCTTGCCGTTCTATTGGTTGATATCATACCAGCCCACGATCGCCGGTTTTGTTGCTTAGCCTCATGTGACCTGGCAATTGCTGAAATGTTATGACTAGAATGCGTGCTAGCTACTGCGACCCTTGGCCTACGAACGGGCTCGTCAAAGGATGCCGCTTTGATGGCCGGCCGGCTGGGTCGTGGCTCGGATTCCATGCTGATTGCCACTCCATTACCCTCAGTGGTTTCTGCCGGGTCTTCTCTGAGAGCGGCGTCGATGCGCATAGCTTCTGAGTAGGAGGGGACTAAGGCACAGTTCTCTCGAATAGCTGCGAAGAGCTCCAGACTATCAACAGTGGAGGCATGAGAGAGGGGGAGGGGACGGGGTGGACGTGGAGCGGAGCACAGCAGAGCACTTTGCTCGTCTGCAATAGCCCACCCATAATTCCGCTGCGGAACTGGAGGCAGCGTATCTGACATATGCGTGTCTATGTCCAACTGCCTGCTGGGGTCTAGTTCGTAGTTCGTGCCAAATATTTTGGTAATCTGAAAAAAATACTAGGTGTTAAATTATATAATAAAATGAGTTAAGTCCGAAATAATTAAATTAGATGTGTGATATGCGCATATTGCAAAAAGCGCTCTGGCTGATTTACTTACAACAGATTTTTTTACGCTTTTTTTGTAGATATTGTTAGGACAACTGACACCAAATAGGGCGGTATTAATTAAATACTCACTGTATAATGGACATAGGCGGTGTTACATTCTATGACGATTCGAAGCGGCCAAGAGAGCAGTAGACAGGAGAGGGTCCAAAAGAGCCACTGCGATGAATACCACGGACAGTTGTCAGCGTCCCTGTGGAAACATGAGAGACCTTTCAGTTTACTATATACTTTAGTCAATTATCATATACTCGTATTGAGGCAATTAGTACCTGTATGCCACCATGTATTCTTTGAAAGAGCTGACGCCTATCAGATCCAGTCCCTCGCGCATTTCCATGAAATCGTCAAACCGTTCGTGTTCAGCGAAAAACCTCGACCTTTGATCTTCAAATTCTGCAAAATAATATTCTTATTAGTCTACCTACTGAATTATTCTTACGTGAATTTTATAACTCAGTGTCTTCAAAGGAGACGTAGAAGCCGAGGTTATCACCTCGGCGTTAATTTTATGTCAAAAGAAAATGAATTTTCCGCTCTCGCCACACAGTAATTGCAAGAAATTTACTTGACATTTATATGTATCAGTAGTCTTATAATTTTAATGGCTTCTTATTTACTTGTATGAGTACAAACGAAACGGCTACGAGAAGCATTGTTGTAGGTGTGTCCAATGAAGTACCAAAAAGTGTGTAGGTCAAGTAAAAGTATTTTAATTATAATCTTATGTTGAAGATTTAGCAATGTCGCAGTGTGTCGTTTTTTTACACTTGTTCTTCAAATGAAATATGGGGTGACCTGGTCGTGTTTGCTTTATGCCACTATTGCCTCAGATAAATACTCAAAACGAATGGAGAACGTCAACTAGTTTCATTTGTCAGAGTTTTCATAGTTTATAAATGCCATCTTATCTTACTACCACTAGTACCACTATCAATCCTTTAACCTACCGTCAAGCATTAGTGCTCGCATTGCTATGTTCCGGTGTGGGGATAGGACAACCGGTCAAATTACTAGCTTAGAGGCATTCCATCTTAGTCCTCAGGGTTGGCAAAGCATTTGCGGTCTTAGGATTGTAGTCTTGAGATTGCGGATGTCTATGAGTCACAGATCCCACTTACCATCAGGTGGCCTGTGTGCTCGTTTGTTTTCTCCATGCAATTTTTTTTCTGAAATCTTTTAACCAGGGCCTTTATTCTACTGGGTTAAAACAATAAGGCTTTTCGCGTGTTTTGGTATGTTTTTAACTCAACCGCCTTTACTCTCAAGTAAATAAGAGTTATCAAAATGTTGACAACACGGAAATATGTCGAAGGCAATATCGTTTAAAACCAGTAGAATAGAGCCCTATAAGGATGGTTATAAAACAATCCTAACCTAACTTACGTATGTGTGAAAATTCGATGAAATTAAACAGGTAAAAACGAAAATCTTCAGGGTGCACTGACGTTTCGCACTAAAACGTTTCCCAAACTGATTCATTTCCCAAAAACATTATTTGGGCAAACGCATTTTTTTCCGAAACTGTAAATATTCCAGGATTTATTTCAGGACCATCGTGTAGAACTCTATAGGTTAGGTTAGGTTAGTTTTACCAAAAATCTGAAACGTTTACCGTTTTGGAAAAGTAAGCGTTTGCCCAAATGATATGTTTGGGAAATGACTCAGTTTGGGAAACCTTCATTGACCAAACATTAGTAAACCAATCTTCAGACATGCAATAGGTTACCCTTCTAAATAATGTCAGCAATACTAACCGCTGGCAGCCTCAATGTTGGCGAAGGCGAAACCCTTGCTGAAGCGGACCTTGGTGATAGGCGTGCTGGAGTCGAGCACGAGGTTTCGAGACGCGTCGCGCTGCCCGCAGCACGCATGCGCGAACGACGTGCTCGCACTATGCGTGTTCACGCGCTCGTAGTATACCTAGCAGGGAAACTGGCTGAATTTTCATACAATCGTATTTACAATCTATAGAATTGTTGACGGCTTTGATATTACACTTAGACCAAAAAAAATAGGCATTATTTTGATGCTAATGTCAAAACACTAGTGGACCAAGATGAGATAAAGTGTAAAGAGAATATTAATCTCACCGGCCCACTATTATTATTGAGTATTGATTACATAACTTCGAAGAGTCATAAACTTCAAAACTTAGAATAAATCGCAATCCCGATTTTTCGCAATACCGACCGTAGAATTTTGAATGCAGAGTATGTTTTTAGATATTACTTGAATTTAATCCTACCGGCCCGAATAAGATACGTTCTGAGAACGTCATCGCTATCGAAAATATTAATAGGTATGACGTAAGACGCATCGATCGCTTCTGTCAATTTCCGTTAAAGTCGTTATTTCGCCCTATTACTGCAAATACCTGCTAAGTGACATTTTGGCGAAAATGATTTTATTACACCATCGAACTGCATTTTTCAAGCTTTATAAGCTGGTAAAACCCTTTTTTCGACATGACCCTTGGATGCGAAGATGGGAAAATCATAAAGTATCATTTTATCAATTTTCTACAATTATGTACTAGTAGAAACTGAAATGTCTATGATAACAAAATGTTTTTTGTTTTATCTCCACCCAAAAACTGTTATTGGATTTTAGCTTTTATTTGCAAACCCCTTTTATAATATTATTGCCATTTTGTGTTCCGAATGTAAGTTCTAAACGTACTTTACCGTTATTTGCATAAAAGTTGTTATAGTGTAATATTTATTTTACGACATCCAAAATAGACTAAACGTGTGTATCGTTTTTTACCAGAATATTTTAATATCATTATACTACATTATTCAACAGCTGTAAAAAGTTACAGTGACTTAGTTCTTTTTGCCTGAACTTTATTCCAGTTTTAACGTGTAGTCGTACAGGAAGAACCAGCTAACAAGCGCTTACAAGCTTCGTGACGTAGCTAACTTCACTCAGTTGCGGCTCACGCGCCGATGTCACAGTGTTGATGTTTGTAGCTGTCGTTAAAAAAGTTGTTCAGTTGTTCTTTAGAAGCTAAATCTAATGATACCGAACGATAAAAATGAGTGCAAGGAGTAGAAGACTTGTTAAAACGGTTGCGGAAGATAAGGACACAAATAGTAAGTACAATTCAGATAAGTAATAAATTAATATAATAAGTAAGTTTTAGGTTAGTACAATATAAATCGATAACTGCAGATTTAAATAAGTAATGAATGTGGATAGTTGTGCAAAGTAAACATTTATTAATTATTATACTTGGATATACAAGGTCATTCATTTCGTCGACAAGCATGAGCCGAGCTGGTAGGTTGATGTAGTTAGTTAGTTACCTATCTATCTGAGGCTATGTTTATTTGCGGAATTAATCGAGTGCTGTAATTGTTATAATATATATTTAAAACAATTAAATTTAGTTGGTAAGTGAATACAATATCATGCTGTAACGAGCCAAAAAGTCACCTGTCCAGTTAATTACAGAAAGATTTCATTATTCAATAAAGAACAGCATTAAAATTAACAGAATAGGAAGTATGTTATGTAAGAGTTTAAGTAATGACAAAAGAAAACATAACCTATTATATATTTGACAAGATAACATAGTTAAAGAGTTCATTCCATTTAAAATTCATTATAAAAAAATAGTCAAACAAATTATAATTTATAATTTAACAATTTAAATAAAATACTAACATAATTAAACATTTAAAAAGAATAACGTAAATAATCAAATTAAAGTTATGAAAAATTAATGTACGCTAAATTCAATCTTAAAACATCAACTCGCTACTGCGCATGTCGAAATGAAGGCGTTGAGGCCGAAGACGCCGATGAAGGCAAAGATGGCGATGAAGTACTTGAGATGTTATATAAGCAGGTCGCCATTTTGGGGTGGAGGCTTTTCTCTTTGACACTCGTGACGTGCGGACGGTTGTTGCTCTGGGGTCGTACTTACGTTCGAAATTAAAAATTACGAGAAATTAAACATTGAATTAGAATTTTATATTTTAGTAGTGGGATTTAGATAATTGGGGCTTTTGCACTTTGACACTCGTGACGTGCGGACGGTTGTTGCTCTGGGGGTCATACTTACGTTCCGAACTCGGAAAATAAATATTTAAATTTTTGTTGGGGTTTGATTAAACGGGTTTCATACGGGAAAGTTAGACATTAAATTAAAGTTTATATTTTAGTATTGGGAATTACATAATTTGGGTTTAGAAAACTTTTCTTCGTAAATTATTGGTAAGATTATATTATTTGTAATTATTTGTGTGTGGATTTGTTAATCTTTTCTGTTACAGATTATTAGAAGAAAGAAGTAGTCAGCAAGTTTAGAAGATTTTTAGTTGACATTTGTGTCTGGCACGTTGTTTATTTAGTACATTCAGTTTGGGGGTTTATGGGGGGAAAGTTTTGTAATTGTTAAAGTCTTTGAGTTAAGCTAGATTAGCATATTTTCGTGCCAGAGCGGTGTCCAGGCTAACAGTTTGCCTGACAAATCACGCTGACCCTAACGGTGACAAATAGGCTTGGTTTGGAACTTTGTAGATTCTAAAAGATGGTGCGGGCAACCCTAGATGTACTCTTTACCAACATAGTCATCTATATAAGTGCCCACCATTCTCATTCGCCAGCCTGGAGTGGGATCGGGGTCCACAGGTTGGGCATGCAATTGCACCCGTGAAAGCTCTGGGAAGTTTGAGGATTGGTTCCTTAAAACTCTATATATTTATATACACTAAACCACACAATAGGGCGTCATACTCTCACCGTCTTGGACTTCGGTCTGTGTGAGGGGGGTGGCAATCACACGGGTGTTAGGTTGCTTTCTCAGCAGACCCGGCTGAACTTTACAGTTTACCTAGGGAACTAGCTAATTATGAGGATAAGGTAAGCCTCTAGGATGTAGTTCTTTGTAGAATAGGCCTTATAAGTAGAGTTAGGGTAGATTCACTTGACTAGGGAAAGTAGGGAATATTAGGATTTTATTCAAATAGGGAAATAGGTAATTTTTATTTTTATTCACTAAAAAATTAGGTACAATATAAAACTGATAGCAATCAGTAATTAAATAAAGTTCATATTTAAAAACATTCTTAGGATCACTTAAGGGGATAAGTAGGTACCTAATAGGTAAAATATTTTATGATAGAGATAAAACTATACTTTTAAAATTCTCTCTTCATATTGACTTAGATCAAATCATATGAATTGAATAATTTTCAGTAACAAATAAAACACTTTTCAGTAAACAAGTTTAATTAGGGACAATATAGGATTCAGTATTTATTTGATAAATAACTATCTATTTGAAATTTGAAGCCATAAATAGTTTCATGTCTAACAAAATTAAAGTATCATTCTAGATAAAAAACTATACCTAATAAATCTAGTTTGAAATGAAATAACTTTGAAATATAAAAATGAGATCTTTGAATAGAATTGATAAATTGCAATAATATAAATATAACTATTATATCAATATACTTAAGTGGCTTTATATTTGAGCTGTATATTTACTCTTCTTACATAGCACAGAAAGCTATTATGAGGATTCAATCTAGCTAGAAGACAAAATGACTTCTGTATTACCTCTGTTTTACTATAAAAGATAAACATGTATACATGGTGAAAATTGAACATCTCATTATAGACTATAAAGATACTAGAGTCTAGATCATGGCTCATACAGTGAATTAAGCAATATAAGCTAAAGACACTTTTGTAATAATAAATTTACAATTAGCATAAATAAATTTTATTCGAAGATCATTTCATTAGAATCAATTATATTGAATATTGAAATATAATACATTTTGAACCCTCTCAATTTGGTACTTTACTACTAACTGACTTATCATACAGTAAATAAAATAATTAACTATATATGGCAAGGAGTCTGCCCTGTCTCTGGAGGATGACTATTGGAACAGACTAAGGTCTGCGTGATAGCAATCACGACGGCGTAGGTGGAGCCGATTCCCCCTAAAAAGGGGCCATAACACTTATAATTTGATGGACATGAGATTTTTATGCTTTGGTTTACCTAGATTATACTTTCCATACAATATAACTATTCTACGATAACTGCTTTTCTTCTTAGTAGGTTAACTATAGAGGTGATTAGAAATTCTGAATTATATAGGATTATTTAAAAGTATGTGTAGTTAAATATGTAGGTAATTTAATTCTATAGGTTAAATACAGATTGTATTAGGTAGGTAATGTTAGGAATTAAAACAAAGACTTAAAGAATTTTAGGGTTACTGTAGGTTCACAACTATTGGGTCCTTTTTTATCTGTTAGACGATCACAAGCCATATTTAATCTTCAATTAATCTTAAGTTGTTTCAAGTAAGACTTTATTTAATTAAATCAGGATATGTAGTATTAGCTATAGGAGTATACTAACTGTCGGAGTTAGTTACATTAGGTTAGCTAGTAAAATATGTAGGTAGGTAGATCTATAGAAAGGTAGGCCCCCGTAGGATAGGATGCGTAGGGTGGTTACAATTGTTGCCGTGGACCAGGATTCACAAGGCAATAAACCCCTTTACCCAGTAGATAGGTAGCCCACGTAGGATGACTAGGATTTGTTACAATAGGTGGCCGCGACCAGGATTCGTTACAATTGATGGTAGTGACCAGGATCATTAAAATGGTTGCTGTAGTCCTGGTTACAAGTGGTTTGCATTGACCAGGATTGGTTATAATTGCTGGTTATAGCTCGGGATTCTCTCAGCTTTAATTAGGGTTAGTTATTAATTTAAGTAAGTGACTTCGGTTTGAAGTCCAATTGTTGTCTGTGAAGATGGAGGTCTTTGTTTTAATTTAAATATTTATATTTCATTTAGTATTAGCAGTTATCGTCTTAGATTTTGGTTTGTAAACCATACATTCATTAGATATTTTTACAGTTTTATAATTGAAGGCAGGTAACAAAAGTTAATTAGATACTTTACAGTTTCATAGTTGAAGGCAGGTAACTAGAGTTATATAGGATCTTGCAGTGGGTTTATTGCTATTCAATAACACAAAATAAAGGCATAATATCCACTAATTTTATACTGAATATAGGAAACACTTACAAATATCTAAAAAGTCTTTTATCCTATTAGTTTCTATAAGTTCACTTGAAGCTAAAAGTTGCTTTAACGAAGGCAGGAAATGATATAACAAGATTAAACAATTTTATTATAGATTCAATTAAATTTTGTAAACTTAGTTACAACCATTAAAACTAGTATTTTAGAGTAGCGTCACTAGGAGTACTTTCAGGAAGATTTAACTATTAATTAGTAATGAAACATTTCATTTTCAATAAGTTGACGATCTTCAATTTTGGTCATTCACAAGTAGTCCTTTGTATTTCTTGCAAAGCTGAAAAAGTCAAAATGTTTTAATTAGTTCAACTAATAGCTCTAATGTCAGGATACTTTTGAGAGGGAAACTAGTGTCTTTAGATGGATGTCACTCAGTTGCAATGTTGATATCAATAATCACAATTCAATTTAATTTAACAGTAATTTAAGTAATTTATTCTCAATAAAATAAGTTAAGTTTAAAATCTATTTGGACTGAAACATGAGCTTTAAAATGAATATAGGTACTTTAAACATTATATATTACCTGTAATTCTAGACACATCCAGCCAATAGGATTCATTTTCTTCTGAGGCATATAATAAATAAAGATAATATTTCTGTGGTCAGATAGTTCAGGTGAACACTCCTCAGATGTTTGAGACCAAATTACCTTTTCATTTGCTGAGTTTGTCTGATTAATGTTGTAACAACCTAAAAAGAAAATAACAACATTAAACATTTGGTAAAATCAAACAATTAGGTAAATAGAGGGTTTCACTTGTATTAGATTGTTTCATGCCAGTTTATTTTAAGTACATACAATGTAGGATACGCTTTCACAGCCCTTTTTGAGTTATTAATGTCACTGGTAAAATTTGTAAGGCGTAAGTCAACTAGGTTAAAGGATTTCATTAGTTTCACTAAATGCAGTTTCACTAGATAGTAGGTTATGTTTAAGCATTAGAGAGGTTATTCCTTGGTTTATGCAAAGTAATAACACAAATATAATCATGATCTTACCTTGTATCAGCTATATCCAACGTTAGTAAAACTTTAGCCGGTGTAGTTTAGCTTCGTAATCATACAAATTTTCATATTGTAGATGGGTACTGAGATAAACATATGGAAAATATTTCTAGATAGAACATTATTATATTAGGAAACGTTATAGTTTTGATTAAACAAACGTAAATAGGGGTTAGAATAGTCGGATTACGGGGCGATGTTTCGTTTTGAAACTTTTAAAAGTAACAGATTATATAAAGTTATTGGACTGGTGAGGTTACCAAGTACGAACGTTTAGTTGTTGTTAATATCGTTTGTCGTAAGAAAAATTAAATGAAAGATATTTACTAAGTCACTTAGATAAATAGTACCGTATTCATCGAAATAAAATATAAGTAATAAAAATAAAAATAAAATGTTATAGGGTATAAAACAAAATAGGTCATAGTTTGGTGGAAGAGTTAGTTATAGAACGTAACGCAAAATGAAAAGTAACGATTAGAGGTTGACATTCGATTTATTTTATCGACTTAATCGAGTTTCAATGAAAGTTAATTTAAATGAATGAAAAGCAATTTAATTATTGGCGTTCACTTGTGAGTTGTAAAGGCCGTGATCATCTATTGGTTAGGACCCTACATTGTGTATAATAGAGAGTTAAAACTGAGTAAATCTGTCAAGGAATGGGTAAATTGGAATTACATAAGTTTTCGATAGGTCGAGTATGTCGATTTTAGTTTAGGCTTGCTATAAGTTATAGATTTTAGAGAATTCGATGTCTCTATTAGGATAACTGATAAAATTTACCTACATTTCTTTTAAGTACCGAACCATTGGATTACCAAATCACAAAAATAGAGAAGGTAGAACGAATTTATTCACTGACATATTATGAGTTCTATGATGGTAAAGTTATTTATGTATTAGGTATGTTGAAATTGTGCATTATTACTGACTTAAATAATAAATTAACTATGTAATGAAGTAGTATTTGATAGGTACAGACAGATTGGAGTATTAGTGATTAAAATTGAAAAGGAGCACAGGATTAAGGAGAAGTAGGGGATAAGGCAGGAAATTCTTATTTGGATAATCGTCTATGCTGACAAGAGTATTAGATATAAGATAGGTATAGGGTAACCTTTTATTTAGGAGGGATCACATTATGAATGTAAAAATAGTAAGTAATCTGTTTAACTTTAGAGTAACGATATCTACTTCATAATTATGACACTGTCATAAATAAAAAATAGGGAATGAAGATGCGATTCAACGGAATACGTTTATTAGGGACAAAAGTAATACTGTTGCTATGTAGGTATCTATCTGTTGCTACGTAGGTATTGTAATAAATTAGATAAGTATGGGCGTGAGATGTGAGATTCGAAAAAAAAGTAGTTTTATTTTTAAATCGATATATTTCTTTATCGAGTGCTATTTGTATGTACGTATGATTGTATGTAAGTATGAATGTATGTATGTTTGTATGTAAATACATTGTTACACATGAGTAAGATATATTTAGGTAGTAATATTACGAGAGAATCTGAGTTAAAAAATTTCTTTATAAATTAGTCATTTTAAAATTGAATACTTTTGGTTCTAACGAAGAAATGTTTAGGATATAATATCATTAGTATATAAATACATCAATCAATTTGTAAGTGTAAAAAAATGTCGGGTTTTTTTTAAATAAAATAATCAGAACCAACATTTGAATGGGATAATTAGAGATACTGTAAAAACCGCGCTAAAAGTATGTAAATGTTCGAAGTCATAGGATTGTTAAACAAAAAGTCATTGGGATTTTTGAACGGAATCGATTGGACAAGTGACAGTTTTATATTAACGGGCGGGGGAATTCGATGTTATGTTATGAACTTATTGTTGGGTTTTAGGAGAAATCATTATAGTTTTTGAAATTAACTTAGAAATAAAATGGTTTGGGCTAGAGAATGGTTGTGTTCGTAGCTGAGCTAGTGTGAAAATCTAATGAGGAGATTTGACAGTTTTATTTTGAGAATGTAAGTTTTGTGATGAAAATAAGTGTGTGATTTTATGCAAGTATTAGTTTAATTTACTTTAGAAAGGGGTTCAGTTGTGACCACAAACCAAAGCAGCAAGCCAGGTTTATCAAGATTTAGCCTGGAGACACAACTATGTTCAAATGTTTCGTTAAAAGGAAATTAAAAACTCTTTGGTGTTAGGGTAAATTAAAATTTCATATTAGAAATTAATATGAAATTATAGAGTTAGCTTGTATGCAATTTTGACGAAACATCTCTCTTCTAGTAGGAAACCGATCTATGCGCACACTGCACATTCACCAGTTCTGAATTGTATAGCAAAGTATGGGGCAATTTGTTGATAGGATGGAAGGAAATAGAGCGGTTGTAACATTATCTTTAAGGATTATAATTTATTCTGGGCGACCTAACCGGGGAATTATATTCAAATCATAAATACAAAAGGTTTGTTGTTCTTAACTGGTTTAGTGTTGATAGAACGATAAGGATTCACAACCCTTGTTTTCCACAGGTAATACGATAATCTGGTAATTGTGACTTCAATTTTATGTCTGGACATTTGTTGTTAGCTAATTGTATTCATATTATGTTGTCAATTCAAATTGGTTTAAAAACACACCACATAATTACCAGAATTTCTGATCAGGAAAGGCTAAGTATTGATAAATTATTTGAATAACTAATGTAGTTTAAAAGTATTTTATGGGTATATTTTAGTTTAAGGTAGATTTCTCTTCAAATGCCAACTTTAAGTGATAGTGTCATTTTAAGAAAAATCTAAAGGCAGGGATGTAACGAGCCAAAAAGTCACCTGTCCAGTTAATTACAGAAAGATTTCATTATTCAATAAAGAACAGCATTAAAATTAACAGAATAGGAAGTATGTTATGTAAGAGTTTAAGTAATGACAAAAGAAAACATAACCTATTATATATTTGACAAGATAACATAGTTAAAGAGTTCATTCCATTTAAAATTCATTATAAAAAAATAGTCAAACAAATTATAATTTATAATTTAACAATTTAAATAAAATACTAACATAATTAAACATTTAAAAAGAATAACGTAAATAATCAAATTAAAGTTATGAAAAATTAATGTACGCTAAATTCAATCTTAAAACATCAACTCGCTACTGCGCATGTCGAAATGAAGGCGTTGAGGCCGAAGACGCCGATGAAGGCAAAGATGGCGATGAAGTACTTGAGATGTTATATAAGCAGGTCGCCATTTTGGGGTGGAGGCTTTTCTCTTTGACACTCGTGACGTGCGGACGGTTGTTGCTCTGGGGTCGTACTTACGTTCGAAATTAAAAATTACGAGAAATTAAACATTGAATTAGAATTTTATATTTTAGTAGTGGGATTTAGATAATTGGGGCTTTTGCACTTTGACACTCGTGACGTGCGGACGGTTGTTGCTCTGGGGGTCATACTTACGTTCCGAACTCGGAAAATAAATATTTAAATTTTTGTTGGGGTTTGATTAAACGGGTTTCATACGGGAAAGTTAGACATTAAATTAAAGTTTATATTTTAGTATTGGGAATTACATAATTTGGGTTTAGAAAACTTTTCTTCGTAAATTATTGGTAAGATTATATTATTTGTAATTATTTGTGTGTGGATTTGTTAATCTTTTCTGTTACAGATTATTAGAAGAAAGAAGTAGTCAGCAAGTTTAGAAGATTTTTAGTTGACATTTGTGTCTGGCACGTTGTTTATTTAGTACATTCAGTTTGGGGGTTTATGGGGGGAAAGTTTTGTAATTGTTAAAGTCTTTGAGTTAAGCTAGATTAGCATATTTTCGTGCCAGAGCGGTGTCCAGGCTAACAGTTTGCCTGACAAATCACGCTGACCCTAACGGTGACAAATAGGCTTGGTTTGGAACTTTGTAGATTCTAAAAGATGGTGCGGGCAACCCTAGATGTACTCTTTACCAACATAGTCATCTATATAAGTGCCCACCATTCTCATTCGCCAGCCTGGAGTGGGATCGGGGTCCACAGGTTGGGCATGCAATTGCACCCGTGAAAGCTCTGGGAAGTTTGAGGATTGGTTCCTTAAAACTCTATATATTTATATACACTAAACCACACAATAGGGCGTCATACTCTCACCGTCTTGGACTTCGGTCTGTGTGAGGGGGGTGGCAATCACACGGGTGTTAGGTTGCTTTCTCAGCAGACCCGGCTGAACTTTACAGTTTACCTAGGGAACTAGCTAATTATGAGGATAAGGTAAGCCTCTAGGATGTAGTTCTTTGTAGAATAGGCCTTATAAGTAGAGTTAGGGTAGATTCACTTGACTAGGGAAAGTAGGGAATATTAGGATTTTATTCAAATAGGGAAATAGGTAATTTTTATTTTTATTCACTAAAAAATTAGGTACAATATAAAACTGATAGCAATCAGTAATTAAATAAAGTTCATATTTAAAAACATTCTTAGGATCACTTAAGGGGATAAGTAGGTACCTAATAGGTAAAATATTTTATGATAGAGATAAAACTATACTTTTAAAATTCTCTCTTCATATTGACTTAGATCAAATCATATGAATTGAATAATTTTCAGTAACAAATAAAACACTTTTCAGTAAACAAGTTTAATTAGGGACAATATAGGATTCAGTATTTATTTGATAAATAACTATCTATTTGAAATTTGAAGCCATAAATAGTTTCATGTCTAACAAAATTAAAGTATCATTCTAGATAAAAAACTATACCTAATAAATCTAGTTTGAAATGAAATAACTTTGAAATATAAAAATGAGATCTTTGAATAGAATTGATAAATTGCAATAATATAAATATAACTATTATATCAATATACTTAAGTGGCTTTATATTTGAGCTGTATATTTACTCTTCTTACATAGCACAGAAAGCTATTATGAGGATTCAATCTAGCTAGAAGACAAAATGACTTCTGTATTACCTCTGTTTTACTATAAAAGATAAACATGTATACATGGTGAAAATTGAACATCTCATTATAGACTATAAAGATACTAGAGTCTAGATCATGGCTCATACAGTGAATTAAGCAATATAAGCTAAAGACACTTTTGTAATAATAAATTTACAATTAGCATAAATAAATTTTATTCGAAGATCATTTCATTAGAATCAATTATATTGAATATTGAAATATAATACATTTTGAACCCTCTCAATTTGGTACTTTACTACTAACTGACTTATCATACAGTAAATAAAATAATTAACTATATATGGCAAGGAGTCTGCCCTGTCTCTGGAGGATGACTATTGGAACAGACTAAGGTCTGCGTGATAGCAATCACGACGGCGTAGGTGGAGCCGATTCCCCCTAAAAAGGGGCCATAACACTTATAATTTGATGGACATGAGATTTTTATGCTTTGGTTTACCTAGATTATACTTTCCATACAATATAACTATTCTACGATAACTGCTTTTCTTCTTAGTAGGTTAACTATAGAGGTGATTAGAAATTCTGAATTATATAGGATTATTTAAAAGTATGTGTAGTTAAATATGTAGGTAATTTAATTCTATAGGTTAAATACAGATTGTATTAGGTAGGTAATGTTAGGAATTAAAACAAAGACTTAAAGAATTTTAGGGTTACTGTACGTTCACAACTATTGGGTCCTTTTTTATCTGTTAGACGATCACAAGCCATATTTAATCTTCAATTAATCTTAAGTTGTTTCAAGTAAGACTTTATTTAATTAAATCAGGATATGTAGTATTAGCTATAGGAGTATACTAACTGTCGGAGTTAGTTACATTAGGTTAGCTAGTAAAATATGTAGGTAGGTAGATCTATAGAAAGGTAGGCCCCCGTAGGATAGGATGCGTAGGGTGGTTACAATTGTTGCCGTGGACCAGGATTCACAAGGCAATAAACCCCTTTACCCAGTAGATAGGTAGCCCACGTAGGATGACTAGGATTTGTTACAATAGGTGGCCGCGACCAGGATTCGTTACAATTGATGGTAGTGACCAGGATCATTAAAATGGTTGCTGTAGTCCTGGTTACAAGTGGTTTGCATTGACCAGGATTGGTTATAATTGCTGGTTATAGCTCGGGATTCTCTCAGCTTTAATTAGGGTTAGTTATTAATTTAAGTAAGTGACTTCGGTTTGAAGTCCAATTGTTGTCTGTGAAGATGGAGGTCTTTGTTTTAATTTAAATATTTATATTTCATTTAGTATTAGCAGTTATCGTCTTAGATTTTGGTTTGTAAACCATACATTCATTAGATATTTTTACAGTTTTATAATTGAAGGCAGGTAACAAAAGTTAATTAGATACTTTACAGTTTCATAGTTGAAGGCAGGTAACTAGAGTTATATAGGATCTTGCAGTGGGTTTATTGCTATTCAATAACACAAAATAAAGGCATAATATCCACTAATTTTATACTGAATATAGGAAACACTTACAAATATCTAAAAAGTCTTTTATCCTATTAGTTTCTATAAGTTCACTTGAAGCTAAAAGTTGCTTTAACGAAGGCAGGAAATGATATAACAAGATTAAACAATTTTATTATAGATTCAATTAAATTTTGTAAACTTAGTTACAACCATTAAAACTAGTATTTTAGAGTAGCGTCACTAGGAGTACTTTCAGGAAGATTTAACTATTAATTAGTAATGAAACATTTCATTTTCAATAAGTTGACGATCTTCAATTTTGGTCATTCACAAGTAGTCCTTTGTATTTCTTGCAAAGCTGAAAAAGTCAAAATGTTTTAATTAGTTCAACTAATAGCTCTAATGTCAGGATACTTTTGAGAGGGAAACTAGTGTCTTTAGATGGATGTCACTCAGTTGCAATGTTGATATCAATAATCACAATTCAATTTAATTTAACAGTAATTTAAGTAATTTATTCTCAATAAAATAAGTTAAGTTTAAAATCTATTTGGACTGAAACATGAGCTTTAAAATGAATATAGGTACTTTAAACATTATATATTACCTGTAATTCTAGACACATCCAGCCAATAGGATTCATTTTCTTCTGAGGCATATAATAAATAAAGATAATATTTCTGTGGTCAGATAGTTCAGGTGAACACTCCTCAGATGTTTGAGACCAAATTACCTTTTCATTTGCTGAGTTTGTCTGATTAATGTTGTAACAACCTAAAAAGAAAATAACAACATTAAACATTTGGTAAAATCAAACAATTAGGTAAATAGAGGGTTTCACTTGTATTAGATTGTTTCATGCCAGTTTATTTTAAGTACATACAATGTAGGATACGCTTTCACAGCCCTTTTTGAGTTATTAATGTCACTGGTAAAATTTGTAAGGCGTAAGTCAACTAGGTTAAAGGATTTCATTAGTTTCACTAAATGCAGTTTCACTAGATAGTAGGTTATGTTTAAGCATTAGAGAGGTTATTCCTTGGTTTATGCAAAGTAATAACACAAATATAATCATGATCTTACCTTGTATCAGCTATATCCAACGTTAGTAAAACTTTAGCCGGTGTAGTTTAGCTTCGTAATCATACAAATTTTCATATTGTAGATGGGTACTGAGATAAACATATGGAAAATATTTCTAGATAGAACATTATTATATTAGGAAACGTTATAGTTTTGATTAAACAAACGTAAATAGGGGTTAGAATAGTCGGATTACGGGGCGATGTTTCGTTTTGAAACTTTTAAAAGTAACAGATTATATAAAGTTATTGGACTGGTGAGGTTACCAAGTACGAACGTTTAGTTGTTGTTAATATCGTTTGTCGTAAGAAAAATTAAATGAAAGATATTTACTAAGTCACTTAGATAAATAGTACCGTATTCATCGAAATAAAATATAAGTAATAAAAATAAAAATAAAATGTTATAGGGTATAAAACAAAATAGGTCATAGTTTGGTGGAAGAGTTAGTTATAGAACGTAACGCAAAATGAAAAGTAACGATTAGAGGTTGACATTCGATTTATTTTATCGACTTAATCGAGTTTCAATGAAAGTTAATTTAAATGAATGAAAAGCAATTTAATTATTGGCGTTCACTTGTGAGTTGTAAAGGCCGTGATCATCTATTGGTTAGGACCCTACATTGTGTATAATAGAGAGTTAAAACTGAGTAAATCTGTCAAGGAATGGGTAAATTGGAATTACATAAGTTTTCGATAGGTCGAGTATGTCGATTTTAGTTTAGGCTTGCTATAAGTTATAGATTTTAGAGAATTCGATGTCTCTATTAGGATAACTGATAAAATTTACCTACATTTCTTTTAAGTACCGAACCATTGGATTACCAAATCACAAAAATAGAGAAGGTAGAACGAATTTATTCACTGACATATTATGAGTTCTATGATGGTAAAGTTATTTATGTATTAGGTATGTTGAAATTGTGCATTATTACTGACTTAAATAATAAATTAACTATGTAATGAAGTAGTATTTGATAGGTACAGACAGATTGGAGTATTAGTGATTAAAATTGAAAAGGAGCACAGGATTAAGGAGAAGTAGGGGATAAGGCAGGAAATTCTTATTTGGATAATCGTCTATGCTGACAAGAGTATTAGATATAAGATAGGTATAGGGTAACCTTTTATTTAGGAGGGATCACATTATGAATGTAAAAATAGTAAGTAATCTGTTTAACTTTAGAGTAACGATATCTACTTCATAATTATGACACTGTCATAAATAAAAAATAGGGAATGAAGATGCGATTCAACGGAATACGTTTATTAGGGACAAAAGTAATACTGTTGCTATGTAGGTATCTATCTGTTGCTACGTAGGTATTGTAATAAATTAGATAAGTATGGGCGTGAGATGTGAGATTCGAAAAAAAAGTAGTTTTATTTTTAAATCGATATATTTCTTTATCGAGTGCTATTTGTATGTACGTATGATTGTATGTAAGTATGAATGTATGTATGTTTGTATGTAAATACATTGTTACACATGAGTAAGATATATTTAGGTAGTAATATTACGAGAGAATCTGAGTTAAAAAATTTCTTTATAAATTAGTCATTTTAAAATTGAATACTTTTGGTTCTAACGAAGAAATGTTTAGGATATAATATCATTAGTATATAAATACATCAATCAATTTGTAAGTGTAAAAAAATGTCGGGTTTTTTTTAAATAAAATAATCAGAACCAACATTTGAATGGGATAATTAGAGATACTGTAAAAACCGCGCTAAAAGTATGTAAATGTTCGAAGTCATAGGATTGTTAAACAAAAAGTCATTGGGATTTTTGAACGGAATCGATTGGACAAGTGACAGTTTTATATTAACGGGCGGGGGAATTCGATGTTATGTTATGAACTTATTGTTGGGTTTTAGGAGAAATCATTATAGTTTTTGAAATTAACTTAGAAATAAAATGGTTTGGGCTAGAGAATGGTTGTGTTCGTAGCTGAGCTAGTGTGAAAATCTAATGAGGAGATTTGACAGTTTTATTTTGAGAATGTAAGTTTTGTGATGAAAATAAGTGTGTGATTTTATGCAAGTATTAGTTTAATTTACTTTAGAAAGGGGTTCAGTTGTGACCACAAACCAAAGCAGCAAGCCAGGTTTATCAAGATTTAGCCTGGAGACACAACTATGTTCAAATGTTTCGTTAAAAGGAAATTAAAAACTCTTTGGTGTTAGGGTAAATTAAAATTTCATATTAGAAATTAATATGAAATTATAGAGTTAGCTTGTATGCAATTTTGACGAAACATCTCTCTTCTAGTAGGAAACCGATCTATGCGCACACTGCACATTCACCAGTTC
The DNA here is from genome assembly GCA_949316455.1 of Acleris holmiana. Taxonomy (NCBI): domain Eukaryota; kingdom Metazoa; phylum Arthropoda; class Insecta; order Lepidoptera; family Tortricidae; genus Acleris; species Acleris holmiana. The sequence continues at coordinate 12,538,328 of OX438776.1, read as the reverse complement.
TGAATTGTATAGCAAAGTATGGGGCAATTTGTTGATAGGATGGAAGGAAATAGAGCGGTTGTAACATTATCTTTAAGGATTATAATTTATTCTGGGCGACCTAACCGGGGAATTATATTCAAATCATAAATACAAAAGGTTTGTTGTTCTTAACTGGTTTAGTGTTGATAGAACGATAAGGATTCACAACCCTTGTTTTCCACAGGTAATACGATAATCTGGTAATTGTGACTTCAATTTTATGTCTGGACATTTGTTGTTAGCTAATTGTATTCATATTATGTTGTCAATTCAAATTGGTTTAAAAACACACCACATAATTACCAGAATTTCTGATCAGGAAAGGCTAAGTATTGATAAATTATTTGAATAACTAATGTAGTTTAAAAGTATTTTATGGGTATATTTTAGTTTAAGGTAGATTTCTCTTCAAATGCCAACTTTAAGTGATAGTGTCATTTTAAGAAAAATCTAAAGGCAGGGATGTAACGAGCCAAAAAGTCACCTGTCCAGTTAATTACAGAAAGATTTCATTATTCAATAAAGAACAGCATTAAAATTAACAGAATAGGAAGTATGTTATGTAAGAGTTTAAGTAATGACAAAAGAAAACATAACCTATTATATATTTGACAAGATAACATAGTTAAAGAGTTCATTCCATTTAAAATTCATTATAAAAAAATAGTCAAACAAATTATAATTTATAATTTAACAATTTAAATAAAATACTAACATAATTAAACATTTAAAAAGAATAACGTAAATAATCAAATTAAAGTTATGAAAAATTAATGTACGCTAAATTCAATCTTAAAACATCAACTCGCTACTGCGCATGTCGAAATGAAGGCGTTGAGGCCGAAGACGCCGATGAAGGCAAAGATGGCGATGAAGTACTTGAGATGTTATATAAGCAGGTCGCCATTTTGGGGTGGAGGCTTTTCTCTTTGACACTCGTGACGTGCGGACGGTTGTTGCTCTGGGGTCGTACTTACGTTCGAAATTAAAAATTACGAGAAATTAAACATTGAATTAGAATTTTATATTTTAGTAGTGGGATTTAGATAATTGGGGCTTTTGCACTTTGACACTCGTGACGTGCGGACGGTTGTTGCTCTGGGGGTCATACTTACGTTCCGAACTCGGAAAATAAATATTTAAATTTTTGTTGGGGTTTGATTAAACGGGTTTCATACGGGAAAGTTAGACATTAAATTAAAGTTTATATTTTAGTATTGGGAATTACATAATTTGGGTTTAGAAAACTTTTCTTCGTAAATTATTGGTAAGATTATATTATTTGTAATTATTTGTGTGTGGATTTGTTAATCTTTTCTGTTACAGATTATTAGAAGAAAGAAGTAGTCAGCAAGTTTAGAAGATTTTTAGTTGACATTTGTGTCTGGCACGTTGTTTATTTAGTACATTCAGTTTGGGGGTTTATGGGGGGAAAGTTTTGTAATTGTTAAAGTCTTTGAGTTAAGCTAGATTAGCATATTTTCGTGCCAGAGCGGTGTCCAGGCTAACAGTTTGCCTGACAAATCACGCTGACCCTAACGGTGACAAATAGGCTTGGTTTGGAACTTTGTAGATTCTAAAAGATGGTGCGGGCAACCCTAGATGTACTCTTTACCAACATAGTCATCTATATAAGTGCCCACCATTCTCATTCGCCAGCCTGGAGTGGGATCGGGGTCCACAGGTTGGGCATGCAATTGCACCCGTGAAAGCTCTGGGAAGTTTGAGGATTGGTTCCTTAAAACTCTATATATTTATATACACTAAACCACACAATAGGGCGTCATACTCTCACCGTCTTGGACTTCGGTCTGTGTGAGGGGGGTGGCAATCACACGGGTGTTAGGTTGCTTTCTCAGCAGACCCGGCTGAACTTTACAGTTTACCTAGGGAACTAGCTAATTATGAGGATAAGGTAAGCCTCTAGGATGTAGTTCTTTGTAGAATAGGCCTTATAAGTAGAGTTAGGGTAGATTCACTTGACTAGGGAAAGTAGGGAATATTAGGATTTTATTCAAATAGGGAAATAGGTAATTTTTATTTTTATTCACTAAAAAATTAGGTACAATATAAAACTGATAGCAATCAGTAATTAAATAAAGTTCATATTTAAAAACATTCTTAGGATCACTTAAGGGGATAAGTAGGTACCTAATAGGTAAAATATTTTATGATAGAGATAAAACTATACTTTTAAAATTCTCTCTTCATATTGACTTAGATCAAATCATATGAATTGAATAATTTTCAGTAACAAATAAAACACTTTTCAGTAAACAAGTTTAATTAGGGACAATATAGGATTCAGTATTTATTTGATAAATAACTATCTATTTGAAATTTGAAGCCATAAATAGTTTCATGTCTAACAAAATTAAAGTATCATTCTAGATAAAAAACTATACCTAATAAATCTAGTTTGAAATGAAATAACTTTGAAATATAAAAATGAGATCTTTGAATAGAATTGATAAATTGCAATAATATAAATATAACTATTATATCAATATACTTAAGTGGCTTTATATTTGAGCTGTATATTTACTCTTCTTACATAGCACAGAAAGCTATTATGAGGATTCAATCTAGCTAGAAGACAAAATGACTTCTGTATTACCTCTGTTTTACTATAAAAGATAAACATGTATACATGGTGAAAATTGAACATCTCATTATAGACTATAAAGATACTAGAGTCTAGATCATGGCTCATACAGTGAATTAAGCAATATAAGCTAAAGACACTTTTGTAATAATAAATTTACAATTAGCATAAATAAATTTTATTCGAAGATCATTTCATTAGAATCAATTATATTGAATATTGAAATATAATACATTTTGAACCCTCTCAATTTGGTACTTTACTACTAACTGACTTATCATACAGTAAATAAAATAATTAACTATATATGGCAAGGAGTCTGCCCTGTCTCTGGAGGATGACTATTGGAACAGACTAAGGTCTGCGTGATAGCAATCACGACGGCGTAGGTGGAGCCGATTCCCCCTAAAAAGGGGCCATAACACTTATAATTTGATGGACATGAGATTTTTATGCTTTGGTTTACCTAGATTATACTTTCCATACAATATAACTATTCTACGATAACTGCTTTTCTTCTTAGTAGGTTAACTATAGAGGTGATTAGAAATTCTGAATTATATAGGATTATTTAAAAGTATGTGTAGTTAAATATGTAGGTAATTTAATTCTATAGGTTAAATACAGATTGTATTAGGTAGGTAATGTTAGGAATTAAAACAAAGACTTAAAGAATTTTAGGGTTACTGTACGTTCACAACTATTGGGTCCTTTTTTATCTGTTAGACGATCACAAGCCATATTTAATCTTCAATTAATCTTAAGTTGTTTCAAGTAAGACTTTATTTAATTAAATCAGGATATGTAGTATTAGCTATAGGAGTATACTAACTGTCGGAGTTAGTTACATTAGGTTAGCTAGTAAAATATGTAGGTAGGTAGATCTATAGAAAGGTAGGCCCCCGTAGGATAGGATGCGTAGGGTGGTTACAATTGTTGCCGTGGACCAGGATTCACAAGGCAATAAACCCCTTTACCCAGTAGATAGGTAGCCCACGTAGGATGACTAGGATTTGTTACAATAGGTGGCCGCGACCAGGATTAGTTACAATGCATCGCCTAGCGTACCTACGCCGGCCGGCTGATTTGTAGGTACTACCTACCTACGACAACGTTACTAAGCGGCTCGTGGATACCCATACCTTTTCGCGCCTGTGTTCATCCGCAATATGTATAGTCTCTGTAATGTTTGGTACTTAAAACATTACAATTTAGTAAGTGAATACAATAGCGCAAGCCAGTCGGTTGATGTGGGTACCTACCTACCTACCTACGTTATCAGGTGGCTCCTGGCTACCTACACTTTTCTGCGGCTGCGTTTACTTATCTGCAGAATGCATTGAATGTCTGTAATTATTTTCGAACCTACTGAAAACAATTATCCAAATTGGCAATTAATACCTAGACCAAAATTGTGTGTTTGAATCGGCCGTAGGCACCTCGATCAAAAATTCAAAGATTTAGGTGTCATTGTGATTGTGTTTTTAGATCTTGACGATGATGTGCAATATTAATATTCTTTTATAGTGTATAATTATTATTTATATATTTTTTTCCAGATGAAAGCAGCAAGAGCGCATAGCTAATGAAATGCAGCTTATCATTAATGATAATTTTTTTGATGATGACCTACCCAATTCTGAACAAGAATTCGCACAGACGATCGTTCCACTACCAATACGGCGAATTTCAAATTCGGATTCGGATTCTTTATTCAGTGGTGACTTTTCGGATAACGATCCTTCGTACTATCCAGAAGAACCTAAACAGCAGCGGCCAATAGACAACCATAGCCATGATGAAGATTTAATCACGTTACAGGACTTATTAGGCTCTAAAAGTAACGAGTTGTTCCAATCTTTTCCTGGATCTCCACAGCCTGGCCCCAGTAGTCGCAGTCACCCATATGTTGATATGGAGGAAAGTAACAATACAGCTTTGGATATTGCCGACAGAACTGACAATGTCGCTTCAGAGATTGTCCAGTTAATATTTAGAATTGGTTTGGGATCAGGTAAAAACTATAAGCCGCTGGCGTGCTGTTGATCCCAACAATTGCAAATGGAAATTATAACCCTGTGTCTGCCATAACATACCGCCGAATTTTCTCCACTTAATTCAACCTGAGCTTTTTTTGTTCCAAAGAAAGATCAATGCCAGGTTTGTAACAAGTATTCCCCAGCAAAAAAAAAAGATAGAGCTGATCTAGAGGCTACCTATAACGAACACATAGAAAGAAAAATTGCATGCGAAGCTGAGAAAGCAAGAGATAAAGAAAAAGCGGGGACTGATCCAACCTTTCTATCGGTCTCGTTTGATTTGCAAGCTATTTTGCAATTGCCATGCTCGAAGATTGGCTTACTTTATTATGTGCGAAAATTGACCGTATGTAATTTAACTATGTTTAACTATGTATGCTTTACCTAATAATGCTTTTTGCTTTCCTTGGTCCGAGGTACATGGCAAGAAGGGAAGCGCGGAGATAGGAACAATTTTATACTATTACTTGTCTTCTTGCATCCCGCGTCACGTCACAACTATCTCTTTGTTCTCCGACACCTGCGGTGGACAGAACCGTAACCAAAATGTTGCAGCTATTTTGCTTTGGGCTGTTAACGAAATAGAGCACTTAGAGAGGCATTCCTAAATGGAAGCAGATTCCATGCACAGCAGCATTGAAAGTGCGAAAAAACACAAGGACTTATACTCAATGACAGATTGGAAAAACATTTTTAAGAGTGTTAGATCAAAAGGAGTCTACAAAGCAGGCAACAAGAAAGTGAATAAAGATCCTTACAATGTTAAAGAGTTTAAGTACAATGAGTTCTATGACCTGAAACAACTTGCTGAAGCTACAATAAAAAACAAAACTAAAGACTGCAATGGGCACAAAGTTTCTTGGCTAAAGATTAAAAAAAAAAATATGTAAAGGGTGTCCCAAAAATCTACTTCAATTATAATGCATCTGAAGAGTATTTAAATTTTGATACCAGAGCAGTTGTACCATCTCGCAGAAATGCAACTCCTCAATCTGGCCCACGATACAGCACAAGAAAAGGAAAGCAACGCAACAAGTCCAATCCGAATTCTGTGGAACCACTTGCACTCCTACAACATGGATTAGAGAAGTTGTACAATAAACCCTTGGCGATCTCTGCAGCAAAGAAAAAAAGATTTACTGAGTCTTTGTCAAAAAGTTATCATCCGGAAGAATACCTCGGTTGGTATCACGGGCTCCATTGTGAGAACGATATTGTCGACAGAGTTCCGGATATTGCAGCCTCAGATTCAAGCAGCGATGAAGATTGTTAGCTTTGTATTTTGATTAATACCTCATTGTTTTGTATTTTGATTAATAAAGTAGCTTGCTATACTGATTAAAAGATGTTTATTTATTTCAACCATTAATAGATATACCATTGTTACACATTAAATGTCCCTAATACAGTAAAATAAATTCATTAAAACTACTTTCTTAAATAAAAACATTAAAAATTAGTAGAATTTAGTGAAGTTAAGATACTTTTAATAAGGTATTCCAAAATTCTGTACAGGTAAAACCGGCTATATTGTTGATGATTTTAAGAAAAATTAAAAATACTCGCCCATCTACAGGTATTTTTGATTATTTTGTAGTTTGTAGGCATATGGTACGAAAACTAAAGCTTCATAAAATAGAAACATGTTCATAAACACTTAACTGAACGAAATATACAAAAATATATTTGTACAGGTAAAACCTGCTAAGTGTGCGACAATTTTTTTTCAATCACGTTTTTATGGTCGAATAATTTCATTCTAGGTCTCTTCCATTAGTAAAATGTAAACTAGATACAATAAGGCTTAACAGTATATAAAAACACTTAATTTTTTTACAGGTTTCAATAGAAAAAAAATTGGTCAAACATTAAAATGACCATATCTCAAAATGAGATTTTTGCAGATAACAGGTATTTGCAGTAATAGGACGATTTATCTTGTCTACGGCTAGGTTGTTTTTTTTTCTTGTATATTTGCTACACATTATGATAATTGTTTGTTTTATAAAAATACAGGGTGTGAAGGACCTAAAACTGTTGGTTTAAGATCATTCTACTGAACTGAAATTGTGTAGATTTTCCCGGAAACTTGTGTTATCAAATCATGTTCACTGCACAATCTACTCATGATGTGAACCGCCGCACAGGGAGTCGCGAGTTAAATTCCGCTTCGCTGCGTGGCTTTTTATGTACATTGCTTTTTTTTAGTAAAGTTTCAGTAAATCAGTGAAAATAACTTCAACTTCTTAACATATAAAAATGGGGTAATATTCATTTCTTTGAATTTGAATGAACTGTAGTGGTGTAACACATCTGTGCCCGTTCTCGGTTATATGGGCACCACATACTGACAATCATTAGAACAGATACGTTAGCAGTATCTGCGTCCTTCTCGGCCTGTCAGTCCAACTGTTCGTCTTGAGCACCCAATACACCCTGTATAGTGGTATGAAAAACCGCAATAAAGCCAAAGCGCGCAGTACACACTGTACATGGTTCCAACCGGAATTGCATAGTCACTAGCAAAAATATAACTAACGTTACGTTTGAAAATATCTGACGCTGCTCTATTACCTACTATATGCATAAGAACATGCCTGATGACAGTACTGCACGTATTTAATTGTATACAAAACCGTTCAGACCTAATGTTCCCCCTTCTCTTACCAACCCCTTACAAGGTAATCCTTGTAAGGGGTTGGTAAGAGAGGGGGGTGGTGTAATCCTACCTCACCTACCTGTGTGGTAGTGTAGGCGTCACCGTTCCGGTACCGCGTGACCTGCCGCTTGCGCCTCACGTAGTGGTAACATATCGCCTTCCACCTGCACCAATCAAAGACCATCTCATTTAAGATTACCTTTTACATATAGTGGGGAAAAACATCCTTACTTAATAAATCCAAGACTCAGAAACAAATACTCACTCTATCTGCCCTTACCGGGATTTGAACCCGGGACGGCTAGCTTCGTAAGCAGGGTCAGTACCAACTAGGCTAACGTGTTGTAGTATGTTTGTTTGTTCCATCTTCTGGGTTTAACACCGCTGATAGATGTGAAATTTGGTACAGAGATATATAGGACGCAAACATGTAATAACAAAATGAATAATGTAACCTACATAAAAGTTAAATTGATGTGGCGTACGAGTAAAAATGTGACTTCCTAAGAAAATCCCCTCCAATCTTGGCCTTTGTTTGTGGACGCTACCTACACAATAAGATTTTAATAGCGGGGGTCCGTCGCGGAAGCAATTCGTGAAATGGGGTTCCTTTGAGAAGGAATTTATGCTGGCGGTTAGGAGTTGGCATTTGCCGAAAAATATTAAAATAACTTTACTACTTTTACATAATATTGCCAAATAAGATCTGCTGGTAATTAAAATTGTTTAGCTGGGCGTTTTCTAAAAATGAACCTATAGTTAAGGACAAAAATGAAATCGGTATTTTTTCCATTACGTCACGAAAATTAATCATATGTTTATACGTACTAACGTACGTACGTAGTACGTACGTGCCCACAGGCAGTATTTAAAATTAAATAAGCATAGCAGATTCAAGCTCACCTGTTAGTAATATGGTTGAACTTACTACAGGAGTTTTGTCTGAGATGCCACTATTTCTCTTAAAGCAGTAATAGTTAATTTTCGTGGCGTAATGGAAAAGTTACCGTTGTTAATTTTAGTATTTAACTACAGGTTCTTTTTTTGGAAAACGTCCTTCTGTGTAGCAATTTAAGTACACTACAATTATTGCCACATCATTTGCAATTTCTGAGACTTTTCTGTTGCTTAACTCATTGGAAAGCCGGTAAACCAGGGGCCCTAGCCAAAATGCAAACGCTCCTAACGTTTTTCTTTTCTATCGTTCAAAATGTATGGGGTGATATTCTCCTGCGTTTCGATAAACCACGTGGTCGACTGTCATCCCATACATTTTGAGCGATATAGTTTGCATCTTGGCTAGGACCAAAGGGAAGTTATTTAACCAATACGTACGCTTAATATAATATCATCAAGATAAGAAAAAACATCGTTTATGTAGTGTGGGTCACTTAAACTGCAACATAGCACTAGCCTAGCACTTTTGTAAAGTGTAAAAAGTAAAGTTATATTAATATTTTTCGGCAAATGCCAATTACTAACCGCCATCATAAATTCCTTCCCAAAGGAACCCACTTTCACTATCACCTGTTTATAGCTGCAATAATCACAAAAAAATACCAGCCTGTTTTCCACTAACGGACCAAGTAAGTTATTTACAGTGACCTTCATATATTAATTAAACAGATTGTCGCTTAAGTAATTGGAAACGCAAATTCACTGGCGGGTCGCGGGCGTGAAACGGTAAGGCGATTAGAGACCCAGGGCGTTACTGATCCTGTTTTGGATCTAATAGATATTTGTATCGGTTTCCAACGAGGCTTAGGAGTTTTGAATCAATTATCATTATATTCAAATAAAGCTTAACGGAGATCATTGGGTAATCGTTGAGGAGGGACGTTGTAAAAGTGTTAGTCTTTTAGTTAAAGTTATGATGTTAAAATGGGAATAATGCTTACTTCATTTGAAAATACATCCCTGAGCATAAGTACGTTAACATTAAGATGTACCTTACAACGTAATGTGTGTCAAGTATTATCTGTAGCGCTGGTAGGTGTCTGATACCTTAGCATAATTCTACCTTAAGGAATCTCCAGGTCTAAATATTAAGTTATAGGATCCTAAGCTTTTCTGTAAACGACCGTTTGTTTCTTAAATAAAAAAAAATAAAAATGCTGAGCTTGTGACCTAGTGTGTGTTTCATATCCTCGAGTTGGTACATTTATGCTTTTTCTGTTGTCATGTTGTTTTCTTTTCGTTACATTTGTGATCCTAGAATATGTTTCTTCTTTCCAACCATTTTACTGCGAAGAAGTTTAAATACAAATAGACAGAAACATGTCATATTTACATTAAAACAAGATAGAACAAAAAGTAAAGTAAGAGAAAAATAACTTATTTCTAGGCAATCGGTGCCCATCTCAGCATGTGCTGGGGCCAGGACGCTCGGCGCTGGTTTTCAGATCGGCTCCTGGGTGGAGTGGTCACTTCTCATGCCAACAACATACATGCATACTAAAGAAAATAAAAAAATGTAGACGACGAGTGCGTTGGTATGAGTGTGTATTTGTGTTGATGCTTTATATACATGTTTACTTAGATACTTTTTTATTGGTTTACCCTTTCACATTTTTTGATAATTATTTTCGAATCAAACTACAGTTCTTAAGAGAATGGGGCCATTATCAAGGCTAATGTTCAGGCAAATCCCACCAAGGCCACAGACACCACTAGCGATTACGGGCGATCTCTATCAGTATGCGGGTTCACATAATGCGCCATTTTGCGTTATCAAGTCGATGCGGCACAGTTGTATAGTAATTGCACTCGAATATGGCTTTGGTATGTACATTCGAGTTTTGAGAACTGTTGGTATTCGACTATGTAAAATAGTTGAAAACGTTATGGTTCATTTATTTATAAAAATATCAGTTTATTGATAAAAATATAATTGTTAGAGTTTAGTAGTCGTTGTATGTATGAACGAACGTATATAATGTAAGTAAGTATAATATAATACACATAGTTACTTTATATTATGTGACCAACAATCAGGTGTCCAATTAAGTAATTCAAGTAGCGTCAGAACTACTTGACCCATTTTAACAAACGGAATATCATTATGATTCGTCAAAAACGTGGTAGTGTCTAAAATGTTACATGGAACCGTCATACGTACTAAAAAGTCGCCAGTCGGGTTTGGGTTTTCCGCTTTTGAATTATCACCAAGGCCTCTATGCTACTGGGTTAAAACGATATTGCATTTGAATAGACACGGTATATCAATGATGTTGAAGATTCCTATTTTTGTTAATAACTAGCTCATTTATTGCGTCGTTCGAATTCTGCATTTATAACAAGAAACCAAAAGCTCTTACCAAACTCTGGGCGTGGCGGTCCTCATGGCATGAACCCTGGAGCTGACGGCAGCAGTGTCCACCCTCCGGGCTAGCTGGATCCTCGCGGTGCTGTGGTAGCATTCCACCAGGTACACCAGGTACAGCAGCAGGACGAACGCTATGGGGATGTAGGCGTACCCCACGTCGCACGGGGACTCGCGGACTGTCCGTTTGATCGGAAATCTAAGGGATACGAAACTGACTTAGACGTTAAACAATACTTATGAATTAAAATTCGACGGTTTTTAATGGATTCAAACGAGCACAGGGAAACGGATGGTGCTCGTAAGTTGATCAAGACCGTAAACTTTGAAGACAAAGATGGAACGCCTCTAAGCTAGAGTCATATCATTGATTACTCTCACACCGTTACAGCATCCAGATGTATTGCGTAATTGTATTCCATCGTATTTTCACGGAAAGGTACGAACGTGTCTTGCTATTTCAGTCGGTCACAGTACAAAAAGTACTATGACTGAAGTAGCATGACAAATACGAACGTTTCCGAGAAAATACGATGGAAGACAATTATGCACTACATCTGTACGTTATTGCTAGGTTTGTAGGTTAAGCTACCAGAAAAAAAGTCTTCTATCTAAAAATTACATGTGGCATTATAAAAATGAATGAATTATGACTCTTCCCAATTATGTAGTGTAGGTACCCCAATACCCGTTATCATATTTTAAGTAGCCTCTGTGGGCTTATTATGGTCGTGTTCATCGATGCGGATTAAACATCTATCACTTTCTGACTAGTATGTAAGTGCGAAAGTGACGAATGCTTTGTGCACCGCGACAAACTCGACCATAATACGGGCCCGTGGACATGCCTTGTTCTCATCGTTTCATTGGTAGATATTCCTAATGCCTGTTGATGGATGATACGTCGCTATTCGGGGCGTTGTGCTGCTTTCACTGCCCACTCAGAGGACTATTGTTTTTTTTACGTGTCTCTTTGATGTGATGGTTTGTGTCACGCAGCCGTATCGTAATCGACGCGGTGCATAGTCGGCTGAGCTTCTATAGCTAGCAAGCTAATGGGACTCCCCATGCTGTTTAGGTGAAATATTTTTCATCAAATGTTACTTCCCAAACAAATTTTAGCTACTGTATGTTTGCCAACTCAATCTTTGGCATGTATTTAAATTAGTCAATTTATCTTTTATGGTCAACCTTCATCAAGACAATTAATCGGTTGCCATGTTTAGTCGCTTGTATCTCTACTAGTTTATTCTTGATATTTTTCTTTTTAAATTCGCTTCAGATTTTTGTTACTTGTAGTTTTGTACCTAGACTATTTCAGTTAAACCGCGGACAGCCGAACAGACGGACATGGTTAAACTATAAGGGTTCCTAGTTTGACTTCGGAACCCTAAAAAACGGTCGACCCGACAGTTTGGTTTTAGGTTTGACAAAAAAATAGAACGGGAATGCAAGTAAAAAGAAGAAAGGGTTGGGCAAGTAAATTCATAAAATTAATTAAGTTTTAACGTCTGAGAACACAAAAAAACTCCTGTTTTTCTGCCAACCTTACTTATTATGGCAACTGGCGTATGTCACATGCAGGAACACCTCTTCAATTCTGCTACCAGTCGAAGTGCGTGTATCGAAATAATTACGTAAAGTCTAATGAAACTTCCTTTACATATTTAACGTTGTAAGATTCAGATTCAATTTCAGCCTTATCGATCTCGGTGGTACGAGTAGTAAACAATACAAATTTAACGCGTAAACGTAACTTTCGTATGCAGATTGATCGGTTCTATATTTTTTATAATTTTAGTATTGCACCAGATAAAACCAGCAGCTGCCATCGACCGCGAACGACAGCATCGACGCTTTCATGTAACTCCTGCGTGGTTAGACGGCTTACATGTGCAAGTCGATCAGATCTTTATCAAACTTGACAATATTACATCAGACGATGAAATCCAAGGTTTTACCGCAATGCCTTTAGAAATACATGCGCACTAGCGTCTGCTTGCTGACGTAAAACAATACAGTATCGCATCAGCCAATCGAACCACAGCTGGTGATCACGATTGTCACTGTAGTTCAGTACGGTCTGACTAATAAACACATCCAATACAAATTAACCTTATTAAAAACTAAACTCTAGGCTTGTACGGGTATTAAGTAAAGATAAACATAGGTACTTATGTAAAGAAATAAGTACCTAAATGGAGAATATAGAAAAACTCCAAGACTCAGGGCTTCATTTTGCAAATATCTACCATCATGGGAATCGAACCCAGGACCGCTAGCATCGTAGGCATGGTACCAACTAGGCTATGGTCACTACAATCTAACTCACGCTGATAATAGCCTTAAGACTCACGTGTGCAGATCGATCAGTTCCTTGTCGATCTTGGCAGTGTTGCACCAGGCCACGGAGCCGAGGCAGCCGGCGATCATGAGGGTGAGCATGAAGCACTTCCAGTTGCCCTCGCGCCGGAGCACGCCGCCTAGGCTCTGCTTACGAGGACGCTGTAGAAGAAGACCTTCTTTAGATTATTTGATTAACTATTTGGTTTTTGATGTGGGGTAAACCGTTTGACATGTATGTATAATTTTTTTATGTATAGATCTTAGATACTTTGTAGAAGTTGAACGGATGGTCAGATTTTGGGGATGTTTCATTTGAATTTTGCGAAAGCCTCAATACTCTGATGGAGTATGATGGGGTTGGTATTTCGTTTTTACGCTACACGACTACCACTTTAAGTCTATCTTGATGCTCTAGTGAGCGGTAAAAGGGTATAAAGAAACCGCACCTGTGTCTTTAAAAGCTGGCATCCATCGATTTAAAGATTGCAGCAAGCCATTATTAATGTTATTTGCTCGCTTTTTATCTTTAGACCTTTAAACATTGGTACTTATACGGTGGCAATACGAAACGTAACCTTCCGTATTTTGAGTAAAAAATAATGAAGGTCATTGGTCAGTGAAAGGTCAGTCAGTGTTTAAGAAAGGTGTTATTCGACTACTGTCAGTGCTTAGGAAAAATAGACAATCAGGTATCAGTCATGTGATACGCATGAGCAGAACATTGTTTTTTTTTAATGTTTGATACGCAAGCGTTTGATCTCATCTGAAGGATTGTAGTGGTTCGTTTTCCAAAAAAGCGTACATCGTTAAAGACAAATTAAGAAAATTTAACTTTTCCATTTCGTCACGAAAATTAACGTATCTAAATGTATGGCTAATTTTTGTGACGAAATGGAAAAAGTTAAATTTTCTTAACTTTGTCCTTAACGATGTACACTTTTTTTGGAAAACGCCTAATGATGAACAATAAAGTTGAAGTTTCTCTTAAACTTAAAAGTATAAAACCCAATTATTTAATTATAAATGACACGTGCTGGCTTGTTCGAAAATTAGTGTACTTAGTAGTCATAGTTACAATTACTTTTGTGTTAATAATTAAATCGGTCTTACGCGCACGCGTACGTTGTATATTACCAATCTACAACAATTGTCTAGAGTTCTCGAAGTTTGATTAAATTGAACTTGTATTAGAACTAATTAACTACCTGACAAACTTCTCATTCGAAAATAATACCTAACATGCTATGCTATTATTATTATCTGCCGTCGAGTAATATTTATGTGTGTTTAATGGGTTGTTGCAATGCGTAAAGGATGATGGGAAAATCGGCCTATGTGACCAATAACGACAATATATGTCATCGGATAAAATATGTTAAGAGGGCGTAACTTTTATTGTGTTTTCTAATAAAATAAAGAATTATCTTAAAATCTAAGAGCGCTTTACTGTTGTACAATTGAATAAAAAAATTATAGAGAATATGACATAACTTACCAATAATTGAACTATGAGTGCATTACTTAATGGAAAAAAAGTGGCCACCTTTTTCCGTTAAGTTGACTACACGAAGGTTAAAGGTTATTAAACTGTGTCATGTATGCTATATATTGCGTATTCATTTGTACAACAGTAAAGCACTCTAAGATTTTAAGATAATACTTTAGTTTATTAGAAAACACAATAAAAGTAATGACGGCGCCACTAGACGCTCGGCACCCTCTTAAGTTCCAAAACTTTTACTAAATCGAGTATTCCCAATTTTTTGTGTTAAAAAAGTTATCGCTCCGTAAAAACGGTGGGAGTTCAAACATAACCATGATGTTTGCTTTGACATTCTAGTTTGGCCATTAAAATTTATCACAGTGATTCGACATTTTACAGAAAAAAAATGAAGAATATTACGATACCTTTCCCATGAGATATGGCTTATTGCTATTGGTTTATATGCTGCAGTCCATACATTTCTGCCGATTTTGTGCATTTCTGTGTTGTGTATGGTCATCGTATTGCTTTATCTCGGCCGTCACTTCTGTTAAGTTAATAAGAGCTATCATCATAACAGTGGCAATATGATCAATAGGTGTAACTGTAAAGACAATGTAGAATAAGGCCCTGCCTGATGCCAAATATTAAATATTTATGCAAAAGTATGCATAATTTCAACCAAAAAAATCATATTAATACAGTCTTTATCTGCCATTAAAAATAATAAACAGATCAAAGTAAAAACAACACCTAGGTATATTTGGAATGAAAATGTTTTCTGTACCTAAGTTCAAATTACTTTCATTTGTGCTTTTGTTTTTCATCTACCTGAATTTGCTAACGTGTTCCACTAATAATTCTCTTTTCCCAACTAAGTCTAATGAATATAACATATCATAAAAGCGAACATGATGTAAAAAACCCTGTGACTTGTATCAATAAATCCAATACATTTCCCGGTTCCAATAAATGTTTTAGGAGGCATATTAATCGCCTGGGAGCCCGAATTGGGCATGTTTGTTCACTAAAAATATTGGGCTATGGCAAGGAATTGCGGGAAATCTACCGTCTTTATTTACATTGACCCAATAAAGAGCGCCCTCGTGGAATTTCCAGAGAGCTCAAATATTATCGAATTTGGTAAAGGTTTTGTGCCGAAAAACAGTGCCATTTAAAAAGTACTCTGTACCATAATTTATCGTCGTCCCTTTCCATAATCATTATAAGTGATGAAATTTGCATCGTAACGATGAAAAACGACATCAATCAATTTTGAATTTCCATCTGGCCGTTTGCGCTACATTTTCATTAAGCGCTTGATTAACAAAGTTTATTTAGGGATTTTTACCCGGAATAGGAAACAATGTTTATAACCAATCATGTTATCGGGAAAAAGTAGGTTTTTTCAGTTCACGGCATCGAGATTGACATGGGTGAGCGAGTGCTGCTAGGGACGCGGAACAGTGAAAGAAAAAACCTACGATCTTAAAAAGAGAAACAAAATGTTTATTTAATTTTCAATTGTTAACCATAATGATGTTTTGTTTTCCATAACGATTGATTGTTTTCAGTCAGTTAAACTAACGGTGCAGGTGGACATTGTGGTTGTTGTGGTTTTATTCCAATCTAACAGGGTAACTTCATGTTAAGACCGCGAAATTAAAGTGGGACTAGGCAGAATGAATCGATGTATCTAGGTTTCAACCGACTGGGTTCCAAGCAACGGTAAACGGGGCAGAGATAGACCTAAAAGATAAGACCTTAGCGGAATGGTGAAGACATATCAATCCAGGCTGGCGAGAACTGGTTAAATCTAGGATTGGGCGCAGAAATTAATGGGAAGCATTTTTTTTCATGATTAGGTGAAGGCGCATGAGCACTCTCCCTCACTCAGGTACTTTCACCGGTTTTCTTATCCCGACATCGGAACACAATAATGCGAACATTGCTGCTTGGCGATTGGTTGATGGATAAGATGGTGGTAGCGATCCGGACGGACCCAGCACACGGTCCTACCACCACCAACTAGACCTACCCTTGTTACTTCCTAGTCTATTAGACTAGTAAGTAATAAGGGTAGGTCTTAAAATAAATAGCTAAATCGTTAAATTGCAGCTACCGTTTTACATCGCAACGAATTTACAAAAGAAAATATGTAAAAAGGATAACCGGGCAAGTTGGGACTTGAGACAAGTTCTTCCAACTTCCACTGGACGGGCTTTCAGAACTTTACCTACAAGGCATTGAAGTATTTCATAATTTTATTAGTTCTGGTTTTATTTTTAAAATACTGTGGTTCACCTCTTATAAACCGTGTTTTTATATACTGTTTCAGATTTCCTCTAAGTATAAAATGAATAAAATAAAATAGCTATGATATTAGGAAATTATATTAATAACTATATTCATTTCTGATTTACCAAACAACTTCGTTGACGTAGAAATCATCTAGTTAAAAAGTAAATTATTGAAAATAACAATCTTGTTGGAAACAGTCACCTATTTTTTTAGTGTGTGCTCCTACATACATACGAAGAACATTGTTGGCTGGATAACAGTATGGTGAAGGGTAAAACAGCCAATATTCTTTTTTACTTTAGCCAGTTTCCTTACAATATTTTTCCTGCACTGTAAGCGCATCGGTCACTCAATAAAAAGTTTGAAAACCTCATTAGAACTCAGCGGCCACTAGGGATCGAACTCGATACCTTGCGATTACGAGCCAGCGGCTCTGTTTAAGCCTTACAACTTACTCCCGCTGAATAGCAGATGTCAGGTCAGGTAACACCACCCTCAAGGCTCGCTAAATAAAGAAAATCTCTATTCGTGATGGGTCCTAAAATTTTCAATGCGCTTCCCCGCGGTTTCAAAGAGGCTCCTCGCCAAAAGTGCTTCATCAAAAAGCTTAAAACTCTTCTGATAGGCATAGCGTGCGGTGCTGCTCAGTAAATGGATTCTTAAAAACAGTTTAGGAGACTGCTGAAGATACTTAATATTTTTTATGTAACCTTCCAATAAATAATTCCTTGGAATACAAAATGTAACATGACCTGTTTATATTATACCAATATATACATTTAATTGCCTTGTTCTAGCCCACGTCTAACCAACACCATTTATATGCAAGAGGTATGGGTCCACAAGTGGTAAGGGGCATTCTTAGTTTACTGTTCCATATAATACCTACAGTCTTACACACTTTTTTGTATAGATAACTAGCTGTTCGTTGGCGTCGCCTAGGTGTTTTTTTAAATTCAAATCTGATGAGCGCTTCTTGAGTTTTTGCGAGATTAACGCACGGCAGCATTTGAAGTCGGTTAAAAAGTATACATTACCATGATTCGGAGTTCAGAAAGTTAATTGGTATAATCCCGTTTAGCGACACAAAGGGCGACCGCACGCGGAAGGTATTACGCTCTCGACGACTTTTCTGCAACGAAATAGAACACAATGGGGAAATTATGCGAATTTAGAAAAACAAATAAGGCTGACATCAGGTTACTTGCAAAGTGATAGAATCTTCTGACAAACATTAAGGGTGCTCCAAAAAGTTACGGTACGAGAATTTGGTAGGCATCGTCATTATCATTTCAGCCGAAAGACGTTCACTGCTGGATATAGGCCTCCCCAAGGTTTGCCTCAAGGACCGCCTGCATCTGTCAGTTTCCCGCAACCTTGGACACATCGGCCGTCATCCACGTCATTGGAGTCTACCCACGGCACATGCACGCTCCTGGTAGGCATATATGCCAAAATATATTTGAACATAATTATTGTGAGCCTAGACTACCAGGCATATTTTGTATTTAAGATAACTAAATGCTAGAAATATTTAATTTTAACTATCAGTTAAGATAATTACGAATCGATTAACTTGACCTTAATCAACCTCAGGTACCTACACCTAGACTAACGTTATTGTGTTATGAATTTCGGTACAAGCTTAACATAAAATTAAACCCATAATAAGGATAAACAAAGACTACGTATCACACATATAGGTAATAGGTTCACATTAACGGGGGTTCATGGACGCCCATTTTAGCCGAGTCAGTTGGGTTTTATGTGATATTAGTAGACCCCGTTATCTAACGTTCAGTTTGGGAACATGTCGGCATAATGATGTAGCAACATTAATAAAACTTTTACTAAGTACTTAATTTATTTATTTAAATTTAAATGACTTGATATAAAGATGATACTCGTAATACAATTACATGGTGTATACAGCTAACATTTTTTCAAAGCAATATTGCCATAAAGTATCATTCGTTAGTTCCTTACGCATATCCATTACCACCAATGTCTGTAGTTAATATTTAATTTATTTAACATTTAAGTATATTATGAATTGTGAAACAGGTTTAATTCAGTTCAGTTTTCAATTTATTTTAATAGTAAACGTTGTTTAATAATTTAAATAAAACAGCAGTGTTACACAAATTGACTTTGTCCCAAAACTAAGCTCTAGGCTTGTACTATGGGTAACTAGACAACGATAAACTTACTATAGAGAAATACATACTTAAATACCTAGAAGACATCCAATACTCGCGAACAAATACTTGCACTCATCACACAAATATCTGCCCTTACCGAAATTTGAACCCGGGACCGCTGGCTTCGTAGACAGGGTCACTACTAGGGAATGAAAATAACCGGTTAAAACCGGTTATTAACCGTCTTTTGCTTACTAAATTCGCTTACTAACCGGTTACTTGCATTCTCTGGTTACTACTAACTAGGCTAACGTATTTCCCTCACTTATTAGTCTTATTACCATATAATAAATTTAAACCAATAACATTGTCACATCACTTGCTCATTAAATAAAGGGTCTAGCTAGATATTAGTAGTCATGTTTTCACCCGCCCAAACACATTCATCGTCCATAGGCAGAACGGATTTTGGATCATCATCAACGTAATTATGGCATATTCGAATATTACAAGTGAAAGCCCGCATCATCGGTTTGGCTGCGTCATGGGTTAATAGCCGTTTGATCAAACCAGTTCAGCAGATTTCAACTCATAACGTTCCTGCGTTGGTGGGTGGTTGATGTTGGTCTTTTCCATTGTAAGGAATTATTATTTAAATATTTCTTGAGTTATTGGCATACCCCGCAGTCGTACTAGCGAATCTGTAGCAGATGTACGTCAGGGTTGTGAATATAAACTACAAATAAATAAAAATACAATGTTATTTAAATCTTTTTTTTTATATCTCATTTATTTTGTCATTATTTTCAAACAAATTATGTTTGTATGGTTACGTCCTTATCCATAAAAGTAATTAATAAAAGGTACAATCGTGAATTAATTGTATAAAAGCTGTGATACATCTGAACTTTCTTCTCTATTGTATTACCTCGTAAGACCCAGTGTGCCTGAAGAGGAACATAATAGAAATAGAAAATATTTATTTCGCTTAAATTTTACAAGTTTACACAATGTGTTGCAGGATTTTCTTTAAATCTAATAGAAATTTCTATTTTCTAATCTAATGAAGGCAATTTAGTTGGAACTATATTTTAATATGCATAAAGTTCATTTTTATTTGCTTCAAATTTGAAAATGCTACTTAAGAGCAAAGGTAAATGAACTTTATTTCCTTGGTGGTAGATTCAAATTCCCACTTACAAAAATCCCTCTGTTTGTAGTACGGTGGGCTTTACAAAGATAATGTTCACTTGATGTTTCCTATTCATATAGCTAGGTGCTAGAGCCTGCCAGCTTCACATATGAGATACCTAGCTAGCCTGTTTCTCTATAAATAAGATGTGTCGTACTAAATCCCGACATATCTTTTTATATGGTTATATTAAATCAAAAGAGTCAAGAATCATGCGTACGGTAAAGTAAGAAAATGATTCATCGTAAACGCCAAGCCTATCATAAAACTATCATATGCTACGGTTTTGGGTCTGATAATTGGTCCATGTGTTGAGATGATACGTTTTATCATTCACGACTTTTAAGAATGCGTTTGATTTTGTAGCTAGCACTCTTAGGTAAAAGTAAAGATTTTTTACAAGAGTTAGGTTTTCCTAGATCACAAAATGTTTAGAACGTCATTAAAAAATACCGTGTTAAATTATATATGTAGTTACTCCGATTCTTAACTACTGATTTAAAAAAGTCAAAATGTGCCTTTTTGAGCGGTTTCCCACAGGTCTACTGGCCCGATTGGACTTTAAATTTGGTACACATTCCAAATACGAACGTGTAACGTAAATTAATGAATTTTAAATTATGGGGGTTGTTACGTTTGCGGGGCAAGTCACCTGGGCTCAATGTATCGTCTGACATATTAAATTAAAGGGCTTGTAGTGAGGGTTTCGAATATACAAGTATTTTAAAAAATCCTTGTCTTCTGAATGCACTTTTGATAAAGTACAGGACGTTGTTCTTTACTTATAGATTACAGGAAAACCTATATAAGAATCGCACGGAACTCTCTCCATGCGGGTTCAACTCGCCTCTTTCCGGATTTATTAGCATTGTTTCTAAGTGAATGATTGACACTAAAACTTGGGTAGATGACACATAAACTAACCTTATACTAACAACATAAATAATATAGTCCAAGGTACGTGACCTGTGGTGCTAGACAAGTTGCATATATTTATCATATATTTTTCAATCGAA
Organism: Acleris holmiana; assembly: GCA_949316455.1. Classification (NCBI taxonomy): domain Eukaryota; kingdom Metazoa; phylum Arthropoda; class Insecta; order Lepidoptera; family Tortricidae; genus Acleris; species Acleris holmiana. The sequence goes on along the minus strand of OX438776.1, from coordinate 12,517,203 downwards.
ACATAATCGCTAGCAAGTGTCGAATACACCTTGTCTAGCCCCACAGCCTATATAATATGTACTCGTATAGAGGTATCGATGGAAACAGAACACAGGGATGACCCAACGTGATATATTACGCCATTAGTATTCTGGAGGCAATATTTTCATATGGATTATCCTTGTTTTGGTTCCGCTTCATTAAAGATATATGTTTTCGCATAGTTTGCTCTAATAGCCTAAAATACAAATTTAGTTATGGGTGTAAACTGAGATACCAACTGTTTACTTTTTCAAACCCTTTTTGTTCTTTTAGGTCTAACGGGTAAACATGATGTTGATGAGTTATAAAATATACGTTAAATTTATTTCCATTAACAAATATGGTATATACAATCAGGCTGAGAGCTCCTTTTAGGTCTGAGTAGATCTGTGTTATGAGCTTGTATAAGGGTCATACACAGATTTAGGTTACCGTTTTTCCTGTGGACACACAGAAAGTTAACGTTTTTAAGGCCTAATTTTCTGGCTAAGCCCATTCCCGCAAAAACATCTTCAGGACTGCTTTAGACCTATCATATAAAAACATAACTTATGTGCACACAAGCTCTTAACTATTGACCACAGGAGAGACAACTATTGTTTTAAGTGTGTATGACCCATAACAATAAAGAACACTCCTTTTGATAAGGGGCCAGCCTTTTTTTCCAAATATAGAAAAAGCGAAGTTTTTTGATAAATCTTGAATTAAGAACACAGAATATGAATATAATTAGATCTGTGTTCCCGGCACTGTACGTGCTATTCTTATGAAGGTACATTATCTAAATCTTCATTATAAACCGTAAATTCCGCAAACTTCAGTACTTACATAAGTCTTGTCATTGTTTCATCAACATCAGAATTACGTTACTATTAATATCTGCTTAACATATAAATACATATACTACAACCGCATAACATCAACTTTATTCGGAAGAAACAAGAGTCTAAATACGCCCGCCTGTAAGTGCCATATATTATGTGGGCTTCGGAAGCAATGCCTACCAAATTGAATTGTTTTGCCAATTCTGGGAATGGATTACATTCTACGAATAGCGTTGCTCCAGGCTCGCGTTGTGTGAACGTATTAATTTTAATTAAGTTAATATTTGATTAATTAACATGTTTCGTGGCGGCTAAAGTTAAATCACTATGGGAAAACGGATAACATATAAATATACTTAAAAGCTTTTATGATTTAAATTTTACTGGCTCACGACAGTCGGTACATTTAGTTAATTACCATTAAATAGTTCTTTAGTGACGATTTTTCACATAAGTTTTAATAATTGAACTGCTTCTAAAATAAGAGTGAGAGAGAATAAAAAAAATAAAAAATAGAGAAATAAAATATAGTAATATAATATTTTATATAATATTTCATTTTTTCCTATAAAATGTCTCCAAGTACGGAGGTTTAAATTGAAAATTGTATCGTGGCACAATGTTATAGGAGAAATACTTAAGTAAAGGACCTGTTGTATGTAGTTGTGTATAGAATTAATATGGAGCTTACGTCAAATTTCAAATATAGAACGTCAAACGGTCTATACAGATGTGTTACTACTACATACAACAGGTCCTTTACTTAAGTTTTTCACCTATACGTGTTTTTATTTTTATTTTTATTCTTTAATTTTTGTAATTTGCATTTGGTGTGAATTAAACACTTTTCGTTTTCTGTTTTTAATTACTAGCCAGTAAGAAAACACGCGTGGCATTCATACTTTTGTAACTTTCATACCTACTGAAAATCGTTCGTGGCACTTTACTTCGACATATATTAATACTAAAATATTTACCTCTTTAACATCGTGTATTTTTTTTTAAATTACCACCCCAAAGCTTATAATTTGCTCAAGTAACGTTTACGCAAAGACGTCTGTAATGCGTCATACTTAAGGGAGCGACCACACCAACGCGTAAAAAACGGTGCCGATGCGTGAATAAAAGACTGGGTCATACTTATTACATGGCGTCAATGTTGACGGACGTATTTTACGCACCATTAAGCTCCGATGCAGTCGCTCCCTAACGCGTTTTAGGCTGACCTGATATGGTGATGTCAAAAGGAACACCATGATCTACATACGTTTTGCAATTTCGAGGCAGCTTTCACTTCTATTCTGTGTTGGTGCTAGACAAGTTGCATTCGACAATCATTAGCGATTACGGTTCGATTGATAAATGTATGGAATTGACGTAAGCCACCGAGATAGTAACGTGACACTAACGTCAATTCCATATATTTTTCAATCGAAACATAATCGCTAGCGAGTGTCGAATACACCTTGTCTAGCCCTACTGTGTAGTTTGCCATTACATACTATTCAAATTCGTTACCAGGGAGTCCTCATCAATAACTAACCTCTCCAAACGGCTCATTAATAAGGATTTCATTTTAATCTTCCTAATTAATTAGACACGATGAAATCTCAAAAAAAAATGTCTTTCAATATTTGACGATAACGTTTATCTCAGAATTTATTAATTATAAATATACTGACAATTAAATTATATATTTTAGTCATTAGGGTGACAAGTGTGGCGTTGAGTAGGCATATTATCTGGTTGTCGGATACTTGCTCACAACGCATATTACTTAACCTTTTCAACGCCATGTCAAAACCAGAGTGAATATCAACTTTGCCTCATAGGTACTAAGGTCTATTTTGCGCTGTCAACCATAACGGAAATATCCGTCAATGGCGTTGAAGAGGTTAGGTACCGGTTTCATCTCTATTTGACTTAATAAATCAAACAAAAGGCTACTAAGACGTTTACGTCTTTCTAGCTAAAATTAATTTGCTTGTTCCGAAAACTACTTATCGGAGTAACTGCAGTACGGTCAAGGACTTTAATTGTTATGCCACTATGGAACCCTGTCATAATGACAGCGTAAATCATTAATTTTAGCTTTCTTTCATGTGGTTTGACGCTGTCATTATGACAGGGTTCCATGGTTTCATAACAATTAAAGTCCTTGACTGTACCCTCCAACAAGTTCCAAGTTGCGGAGTTGTCAATACAGTCTACTGCAGATACTTATCCGGACCGCTTAGTTTTTTTTAGCTGGGGTTTTAGTAATTGGTTTTGTAAAAATTCAATATACAGATTTTAATAAGAAGAAAAACTGCATTGATACATTTAAAAAAACCTGTACTCATCAGCACAGGAATCGAACTGGGTCGTTTTAAAAAATAAACGAACACTATTTCTATTTAGATATCAATTGTGTAGGTCTCAAGTAGTAGTGCTAATTGCAAGCCCTGTTACAGGACCCAGTAGTAGGGACACAATTTTAAAGTATCACCGTTAATAAAATAGTACCTAAACTAACGATCCTTATTAGTTATTACATACTAAACTAAAACTAACCACGAGATACGTGAGTGTTTACCATTGGTGTTTACCCGGAATCTTATTTTGTCAACAAACAATATTGAACAATACTCGATTTGTTTATCATTTACGAAGCGACGGAATCCCAAGATTAGATTTATTGTTATGAAATATTCCCCTGGGAAGCTCGGAATTCGAGAAATCGATATTGCCAGGGATTTCCAGAAAGCATTGTCAAATTTGCAAGTTATGGATCCGGGTTAGAAGGTTAAGAATTAACCCGCCGGCGGCACCCGTAAGTTTTTTATAATATTTATTTTTTGTATAGCTAAGCATTGTTATATTACTTTTATATTTGAATATTAATTGTAAAATAAAATATTACCTACGGAAAAAATATAGAAATCACTACCTACAAAGTATAAAACAAAGTCGCTTCCCGCTGTCTGTTCCTATGTATGCTTAAATCCGCAGTCAAACTAGGAACCCATACAGTTTCGCCATGTCCGTCCGACCGTCCGTCCGACCGCAGCCTAGCACAGAGACTCTTAGTATTAGAAAGCTGTAATTTGACATGAATACACATATTAGTCACGCCAACAAAGTGGTAAAATAAAATTTTAGCCTACCTCCCCTACACGTAACGTGGGGATGTATTTTTTTTATCTTATCTACGCCATAGTGTTTGGTGTCGTTAGATAGGTCTTTAAAAAATATAATGAAATTGTGCAATAAATTTTTCGATTAAGGGATCCGTTTATGAAATTTTGAGCTTTATAGCGCAAATTTTTGTTAGACTCAAGTGTCTTCCACACCTACAGCCAAAACTACAAATACTAAAAATCTGAAGAAAATCTTAAATGAAAGAACATAATACGAGTATAACGAATTTTAAAGTAAATCTATCACGAATAAGTAGACATCATTGGTTCTTGAGATACAGCCGATTAAAGTTTTTATACCTACTAAAATCGTCTAAGACGGCACCAATTGACTTTAAATAGATTTGTTATTTTTATGTCTATATTTGTAGATTTTATGTTTGTAGTACTTAACGTCTTCGAAACCCTACACTGAACATGGTCCGACGAGCTCTTGCCAGCTTTTTTTAATAAATAGAGAAATTCAAGAAGAAGGTTTATATGTATAATAATTTAACCCGGAGCGAAGCGAGGGCGGGCCTCTAGTATCATTATAAAATAAAAACTTATCGTTATTTATGTTTAGCCCTTTAGCTTTGTTTTATGACAAGGAGAAGGCACACGAGCACATAGGCCATAGTGAGTGGGATGCTGTGACCCATAGAGTTTTGTAAATACAAAACTACAATTTAAAGACTACAATCCTACGACTGCCAACCCTGAGAGTTAAGATGGAATGCACCTATGCTAGTAATTTCACCGGTTATCTTATCCCCTTATGGGATGATAACAACGCGAACACTGGTAGTGGTTAAAAGAAAACTGTTTGAAGACAGTAAACAACCCTGATAATTTTCTTGTTCTCTGTAGGTTTCCTTAACAAACCCCGAACAACAAATGTAATGTAATTCAGCACGCCAGTCATGCCACCAGTATCAAAAGAAATGAAATCGAGTGAGAGAGAGGTACAAAGCCGGATGCTTTTTAAAGGCTATTCACACTATAGGAACGTTGTTCTGTTGAAATTTAAAAATTAACTATAAGTATAGTGGCCTTTTAAAAAAACGACGAAATTCGATGATTAAACCTAAGTGGTTCTGCGTGTGCGTACAAGTATTATTTTTGAAGTTACTACTTTTGTTGCCGTGGTTGCCCAAGCCTATTTATTAATTGTGTATATGTCGAGGGTAGATAGATTAAAACCCTAGAAATTATTAACAAACAGATTGATTGTCTAAAATATCACCTAAGGATTTGTCTAAAATATCACCTAAGACGTACAAATTTTATCTCTTGTTCGGTTCTTGTTTGCCTCCTTCATGACATGAATAAACCATCCATCCAAAGTTTTAAATTCAATGGTTCGGTGTAATCCTCATTTTAGTATGGGCAATTTAAACCTCGTCTAATTAATGCGAAGTTTCAAATAATTTGTCATTTTGGCTTTTGCAAAGGACTCGTGGACCCATGGGTATGTTATTAATTAGATAATAACCTCCAAATATTTTTAAAAGAGGAAGTAAAACTCCTGATATATTTTTTAATTAGGTGCTTTATTAATGAAGTTCGAGAGAATCCATTTTGTTACGTCTGGTTTTCAAACATGAAATTAGATATTTCCGTCGAGCCCCTGTCTCAGTCTCTCAATTTTAATTCTTCGACCAGGAAAACTGGGTTTGGCTCGTTGTATTCAGAGGCAATTTGTGTAGGTCCTGACTTGGATTGACCTAAAACGTGTCTTATGTCCTGCTTAGTCACTTTAGGCATGTTAAGGACGACATGATTCCCTTCGTTCTTGTCAGATTGGTTTCGCCCAGCTTTTATTTTATGCAACTCGCTTCTGATAAGTATCAAGAAGTAGATCGGCAACACTGAAAATAAAAGAAGAATCAAAAGGCAGCTTACACTCGTACCTACAGACATTCAGCGAGAATAAAAAGGTTGCGACCGTTTTTGATCGCTGCACTATATTTTAACTGTCATCGTAAGTTTTAACTAATTTGTGTACCTGACAGATGTTGTCCTTCCCGAACCTAATCACTCCGAATCCAATTGTAAATCAATACCACCCAGGGACCGACTCAAACACACGCAAAAATCATCTAAATCGGTCCTGCCGTTAAGGAGTTCAGTGACATACATACGTACAGACGGACGTGCTTTTGTAAAGCAATTAAATTTAAAAGTGTACCTACACCTAAGTATCTAAATATGACAAAATAAGACAGTGATATACAAAGGTTATATTTTTCTACATGAACCGTGTCCCAAAGACAAAATACAAGATACTAAAAATATTGTTAATTAAAGGCATGATAACGAAGTGCGTTGCTATTTGCAATTTGTATACGGACACAGAGATAACCTTCAATTCTTGGTACATTATAGCAAGGGTCACTACAATGTTTATAATAACGAGTAGTCTCTAAAAATATACATATATTTATGTAACAATACTTACATACATTAACGACAAGAGGAGCAATAACATGCAGGGGTCCATTTGTATAGGAAGGCCTCGCCCCGCGATATGCAATAAAGGAGGATTGGAGCCCCAAGATGGAAAACATTACGACCACTTCGATTATACTATACACATAGTATACTAGCAGCAATTTATATTTTTCCTGCAAAAAACAGGCCAATATTATTAGCCTGACTATGACTTTGGGCAGCTACGGGGGACGGCGTCTGCTAATAAAATGTAGGAATAGATACTACATGAGTTGCAATAACAGAACTCGCTAGCGAATCGAATGCTCAAATGAGAGCATTAGTATCTCTGGTGAGTATCGTAACTGTAACTCATGGTAAGGGCACAGCGCACTGTAAGGGATTTCTATGCATTTTTTTCCGCTCGCCGTACTGTGGAACGAAAATGGCCTCTGCATAAAAATAGGGACTTAATTTTCTAAGTGCCTATTTTTTTATTTGAAATCAAATCTACTCCTCATAATTAGGTAAAAAAAAATATATATATGTAATTAATTCTCTAAAAAGACTTGTTGATAATTCTGTCACCACATTTTGGAAAAGTAGGCTAAGATGTTTACTTGTCTATTAATGACAGGTTGCAGGTCCACCGCCTAACAATACTTCAAGGCCTTATTCCCTTAGTCGCTTCTTAGGACATCCACGGGAAGACAAGGAGTGGCACTATTCTGACCAGGCAACTACACGGTATAACTATTCCAAGCTTATTCAACGTTTATTAGTAAGGGGGTTACAGTGCCAGAGGCTTTTAAGTCTTTCGGGCTCGGGAAAAGTCGATACGAAAGAGAGAGCGGGTGAGAGAAAAGTACAAATTCGAAGGCCTATTTTAAGATTTATTGAACTGTTAATACCCTTGAACTGACAGGGAAGCAGTCAAACTTTTCGAAACACGTATAGATTGGTATATATATGAAAACAAACGACTCAGAAGTTATGCCGTTGTTTATAGCATGAAACACTTGGCAACCCTGATGGTAAAATGGACTCAATGGGCTTTAATGTCCATGTAACATATCTAATTGCAAGATTTTAAGGCTGGGAAATTCGGGGATCAAACCTGGGACCACTAGCTTCGAAGACAAGGTCACTTACAAGGCTCATCATATGTTAGAAATTTAAACAGAGAATTCATTTCCCGATAGGCTTTTCTAGTCGCGACAATTTTGTAAGCAGCATGTCTAATTTGCGTTACAAACCGTGGACTAAAGTTATAGACTCAAACAAATAAGTATGTTTATCGTTGTCTAGTACCCCTAGTACAAGCCTAGAGTTTAATTTGGGACTAGGTCAATTTGAGATTGACCCCTAATATTTATTTATTTTATTTTCACGCTTTTAAACAATTATTTCAAGTAGTTTATATTTTTATATACCGGGTGTTGCCTGTAACAGGAGCAATAAATTGAGGGATTGGTTCCACACCACAAACGTAACAACATTTATTCTACAACTTTTAAAAATAACTTATTGTTAACTAAATATTAATGATTTCTAAGCAAGCAATGTATTGCGAAAACTACGAAGTTGCTAGGCTGACAGTAAATGTCAACTAGACTATTGGATGGAGTACATTGAAAATACTATTTAGTTTGTTCCAAAATATCCCAAATAATAAATTACATATTTTTTTAAAGTTGTAGAACAAATGCTGTTACGTTTATAGAGTAGAAGCGATCCCTCAATTTATTGCTCCTATTACAGGCAACACCCGGTATGGTGTGAGAGGGGTGTGTAATGTTTTTCATAACAACTATTTGCGAATTTTCATGTGGCATAAAACTAACTGCATAATTTTGTTCTGCAGAAATTATTAAATAGTATAATAATAAAATGCATATAAACGAATTGCATAATTTCAAAAGCAATAATAGTTTAGTAGCATACTAATGAATCTGCATAACATAAAATCAGTATAATGGTCACTTTGTATAATATTTAATGCTCATAACGTTCTTTTTTAATAAAATGGTTTTATTAATAATAATCAAAACCAATACCACACCTACTGACTCAATAAATAGTATAATAGTAACTTAAAAAGAAGACTACGTACGAACAAGTCGACGGAGCTCCGCTATGCGGAGCTCCTATTCTGCGTAGTAATGGCGCTTCGCGCCTTGACGCAACTCTAACCTAACCTAACCTATAAGTAAAAGCAAAATTGACCTAATTTGGCAGATTGATTTGCATGACCTTGATTTAAACATTATAATTTATAATAAGTTATATCACCTGATCATTATTGCAAATGTTTTTATATTTTTTAATAATTATGTTTAATGTATAGTATATCAAATGGCATTATTCCATATGAATGATATACAAAAGGTCATTATGCTAAGTGAGTATTATATTATGTGACTGTTATGCTACAACAAAATATACATTTTGTATTTATACTAGATGTTTGTTATTCATTTCGTAGTTAGTTAAATGAAATTATGCAAAAAAAAATATACAGATTGAAGCGCACCCGTGTGAGTGAAGTAAATTAAAAAAACTTCTTAAATAATACTTTATATGTTGTAACATTTTATTTTTTTCAACTTCATGATACAATCAAAATTTTCTTTGCTTATGGTAGATGTTTATTTTATCTTGCTAAAATAAGTAAATGAATAATTGTAAAACTTACTAATCTGATCTATATGGGCCTATGCCCACGTGAGCAGCCCTAGCCTCAGAGGGACAAAGAAGCAACATTTCGAAGTCACCTGCAGGCAACCCATCTTAAGGGTGTTCAATTATTTAAATATGATAAAGAAAATTATACGATTCGTGCAATCACACCGACACGCGAGTAAGATATAAATCCAAAGATAAGGTAGTCTTTATTCCGAAAATATTACGTCAAATAATTTTACGCGTGACCTTTTGAACTTAGTTATAAGATAATAATATCAGTTAGAAACTGAGTTGATGATAAAATTTATATATATTTCTGTAACTAGATTTTCCCGTATGCGCGTCCGATATAATAAGCATACATTGTGTTTATTTTAAACGGGCACGTATCATAATACATACAATTTAAAATACATGATGGGTAATAATAATACATAATATTAAATACTAGGTTTTTTTCTGAAACCCTAAAATATTAGGATTGTTTAAAAAAACCTAGCCTAACCAAAAAGACACAAAGGGGGAGGGTTTTACACAAAAGCCTTTTCAAAAAAATCCTGAAACGTTTAATGTTTCAAAAATAAAACTAGCATACATATGTTATGACCATGACCCATTAATAATAATAATCTTTATATATTTATTATTATTTATTTATATATTTAATCTTCTTTGCACAATACAAATAAATGTAAAAAGTACAAATGGCGGACTTAATGCCTAAAGGCATTCTATACCATTCAACCACATGTTCAACAGAGAAAAAAAAAACCGGTGCAATATATCGCATCTTCGGTAGAACAAGGGCACAATTGCCCCTTTAGTCACATTGTACATTGTGCCCTTTGTTCTAGTGGACAAGGGCATAATTGCCCCTTTAGTCACATTGTATATTTTGCCCTAGTTCTACCAAAGGTGCGATATTATGTTACGATCCCGTTTCAGTACCTTACAACGTTGACACTCCCATATTCAGCTATTTAAATTACCTTAACATTTTTATGGTTCCGTAACGAAAGGGCAAAAACTGGACCCTATTACTTAGACTCCGTCTGTCTATGTGTAAGTCTGCCACCAGGATGTATCTCATGAACCGCGATAGCTAGACAGTTGAAACTTTCACAGATGATAAATATTTATTGCCGCTATAACAACAAATACTAAAAACATATTTAATTGAGGCTTCCATACAAGAAGCGTGATTTAATTGCCGTTTTATGCTCGATATTAATAACGGCAAGAATTATTAACAAAATATTTAGTAGTGTATTCACTTCAAACATAATTAGTTAAATTAAAATAAAATAAATTAAGGGGGCTTCCATACACCAAACATGATATTTTTGCCGTCGATCTATTTAAAATTAACTTAATTAGTAAGAGATAATGCGTCGGTACTCAACCAGAGATTAAAAAGGCCACAGAAAACGTAATATTTTGTTATGTTCTGACTGGCAGCGATAACCTTTTCTGTAAACATAATTGTATCACACATGAGCGTTAATATAAGGACTGTTAACTTCCACCAGCATTGCAGCCACAGAATAAAAGCATAGAAGGAGCGATCAAATATAAGGCAACATACAGATAACTGATATGCACAGTCTTAATGGGATTCAGTGTACCGAAAAGAGAAAGTTGTATAAGCTAAACATCATGGTCATACACTGATGCACATTGTTGCATTTATAAACTACGTTTAGGCTAATCTACAAGCATGGGACCAGTTGGTGACCAGTTCACATGAGTTGATAACACCTTGTTGTGTACGGCTAGTTTTAGCAAGAACTGGACTCTATACTCTTTCCTTTTTTAATTTATTGAAAATTCATATTAAATTTTTTAGACAGGTATAGATCCCCTGTGTGGTTGCCGGGGGACTAGTGCCACTACATGTGTTCCGGTGGATAGTGTCACTACTACACTAGTAATCTTCTTGGCCTGATTATGCAAAACGTGGTTACAAACAAGTATTTTTAGAGTTGTTGATATTTCTGTAGCTCTGCCTACCCCACTCAGTGAATAAAGGTGTGATGTTATGTATGTATGTAGTATAGACCAGAAGAAGAGAGAGAAATACCAACAAATCTAAAGAGACTTGTTGATAATTCTGTAACCACATTTTGCAGAAGTAGGCTAAGATGTTTACCAGTGCATTAGTGCTTTTTTATGGAGACGTCGAAAACTTGATTTGTCAGTTAATAATTATATTCCTCAATAAAAAACCATTAATTATAGCCGCGACAGAAATAAAACATGTTTCATGTTAAAAAGTGCAAAATTTACTTGAAATTATTTACTTTAATAATAATGTAAATTAACTGATGAATTTATTTTATTAAATATATACATATTCAATACTCATATTTTGGTACACGCCGTACAAAAATTTTACTTAGCAATTAGTGGCATAACTCGAATAGGTCATATCAGTTCTTTTGATATCTTTATGTTCTAATTTCGCTCATTTAGTGTTATAAAAAGTAAAGCAAATGAAAGTATTAGGGTATGGTAAAATAATGCGTAACATTAGAAAATCATTATGTATGTTGTTAAAACTTAAAGGTCTTTAGGATTAAATAAAATTTGGCGATAAATTTGGATAAATTTATTTCATTATGTTAATAAATTCGTGTCAAAGTAGGCACTTGTTTAAAAACTCCTAGTAGAGAAATGATTAGATTTATTAACACTTTACCACAATGCATTTACTACAAGAAAAAGCTTCAGAAGTATTTAAGTTACTGTGCCAATTGTTGTCTCAGTCTTTCAATTCTGAGCTCCTCTACTGGAAATATTTGGTGTGTATTGTTGACTTTGTGTTCAAATTCCGGGCTGGAATAAACGAAATGATATCTCCTGTCCTGTTGCTTCGCTACTGGCGCATCCAGGACGACACGTGTTTCATCGTCCGCGGGCGTCGCAGGTTGCTCTCCCTCTCCCTTTAATTCCAACATCTCACTTCTGATAACTATTATGAAATAGATCGGCAACACTGAAAAATTAAGATGGCACTCAATCTACGTCGATCTATTGAATTAAAATAAACTTTGCTAGTACGAAATTAAGTGTCACAAAAGATTAAATAGACTGCAGAAAACAAAATATTTTGTTAACGTCTTACAGCGGTGAACTATCTTCATTACCTAATACTGGTATTGGTATCAATCCCTGCTTTGCATTACACGAGTGTACTAATTTTTTTTTTCGTCATCTCATCAGCTGTTATTTTTTGGATATACCCATAGCCTATATAATGTACAGTGGAGACCACATAATTAGGAATGCTTGCGTTTTTCCCATACAGTTGCCTACAAATAGAAGTTATAAATTTTGACCCCACTTAAAAAAAACTTAATCAACAACTAATAAACCAAGGTAATAATAAACAATTAATGTACCTATGTTACAAAAAATTGCATTAGTTATGTTAAAGATAAAAAAAATATGGACGCGTCACCACATTTAAATCCCAATAAAATAGAAGGTTTGTTTTCAACAGTAGTTCACTGTTTTATTATTAGTTAATGATTTTAAGTAAGTATATTATATCTAATAACATTGGTCAAGCACGTTTAGATTGATGGTCAGTTCGATAAGTCATATTTTTAGGTAATTGTATGGACAAAAACGCAAGCGTTCCTTATTATGTGGGCAATAATAGATGTAGGTATTATTTAGAAACGAATTGTTTGAGGCTTGTAGTTCTGTTAGGCGATATGCTTGCAACCTGTCATAAAAATGTGCAAAATGTGGATACAAGTTGCTACCAGTCTTTTTTAGAGTGGTTGGTATTTTTGTAGCTCTGCCTACCCCACTCTGGGAATGAAGGCGTGATGTTATGTACATATAAACATGTATGTATGTATGAATTGAGATACTGATGTCATTTTTTAGGCCATCACTTACATATATTGAAAACGATGGCGAGGATTAGCCGCATGACCGGAGTAGAACTGTGAAAGTACTGCTCCCTGTACCAAGGTCCTCGTTGGAGGATGTCGAATGTCTCCCAAGCCAACCATCCCAGTGTTAGGAGCACCTCCATTATACTGAACCAGTAGGACACGTAAATCATTTTGTAGCTTTCCTGTAATGGAAAAATGAAGAATGGTTTGGAAGTTTAGACTTTTTTATCTCAGGAAGGAAAGCTAGTTTACAAATATTTTGTGTTATTAACAACTCACTTTATGCAGCCCGATAACGAAGACCAAGGAAAATACAGCAGCAACAACCAAAAAACTACCAACCCCGGCAAGCTGCATGATCACATGTGGGGGAGCATGGTAGAAAAAAATAAAAGAGATTAACGTATACGCCCAATACACCGACACCGCTACCGTTAAAGCCTGTAACAATTGAAATACCATTATAACATTACCCAATAGTGTTATTTAATAATATATCAAATAATAACTAAAACATGACATGACAACGACACGACGACACGCTAGCTTAGTTAGTAGTGACCCTGCCTTCAAAGCTAGGGGTCCTGGGTTCAAATCCCGGTAAGAGTAGATATTTGTGTGATGAGCACGAGTATTTATTCCTAAGTCTTGGATGTTTTCTATGTATTTAAGTATATATTTCTCTATATAAGTAAGTTTATCGTTATCTGGTACCCATAGTACAAGCCTAGAGCTTAGTTTGGGACTAGGTCAATTTGTGTGACATTGTCCTGTGATATTTATTTATTTATTTATAAACCTCTAAAACTAAGCTTAACTGAAACTAAATCTAAGTCATGAAAATAAAGTAAGCTTCAAATCTAAGAATAGCCCCAATATTTAATAATTATGCTAAATGTTTTTTTACATTTTCAAAAAAACCCTTTTTTTCATAAGAACCAAAAAGCCAAAAAACAGAAACAGCTTTTAATATTAAATAAAATTAATATTAACGCTGCGTAAAAAAATGTGACTAAAAGAGATTTTTTTTTCGATGTAAAAAATACGTTTTGTAATGTTTAGTTATTAAAGTGGTAAACTTACCAATTTGATATACGCCCACGCGAGCAGCCCTGGCCTCCGAGGGATGCAGAAGCAACACTTGGAAGTCACCGGCAAACAACCCATCTTAAGAGGCAATTACCAACCAGTTGTACGATCCCAACGACTACCCGACTAGTAATGAACAAAGCTTAACGTGACATCAAACTGGGATGTAGGTAAATGATATGTGTATGATAAATATTATAATGTTTACTCGCGACCTCCGAACTTAAAGATAATATAATAGAGAATTCGCTAACGGCAATCGCTTATAACAGCTCATATACTCGTATTTGCTCTGCGGGATTTCCGTGAAACTAAAAATGGAAAAATGGAATTTTACTTAAAGTTTATTCAAGATAAGAAGCGGACACGATTTATTATATTATATCTTTTGCTCGCGTCTTTACTTGTGTGGATTTATCTGTCTCCGGTTCCAGTCATCAAAACCGATAAGATATAATACGAGTACATACTTACTTTGAAGCTTTAGTGTTTTTCACTCATATTTTAAGTAAAACGGATTGTTAATAAAATAAAATGGTAAATATTTAGTTTTTTGTACGTGTTACGGTGCTAGGATCCGTTTAACTGTACATATATGTGCAGTTTCATGCCAGTTTTCTTTATCATTTTCATAATTTAATCTTTACAAAAGTACCAAAAAGAAACAAGTCAAGGTCGGTACTAATTTCCAAAGAAAATCATTTTCGCAAGTTTATAACGTTATCTTACCTTTATAAAACGTAAGTGAGAAAGCTTCGCAGAAAAAATACTGTTTCTGTCGGTAATGAAGCTTCTTAGTTTAGATAAAGTGGTTTTATGTTATCTAAATTTTGATAACATGGTAACGTAGTTTCTACTTTATATAATTATTATTTATGAAGTTTCAAGACATCATTGGTTCTTGAGTTACAGGCGACTAAAATGTCGATCTACTAAAAATCATCTAAAATGGCACCAAATAACTTTGAATAGAAAATTAATTAATACTTGATGTTTTTTGTGTTTGTAGTACTTAAACGGTCCAACATGCTCTTGACTTGTTTTGATTCTTTGAGACTTATTTTAAATCCATCGGCTATGGTACAATTAATAATTCAGGTGCACTTTATGTAAACTTAGAAGATTGATTACCGACAGAAATTTTTATTTTTAGGCATTTTCGGTTCTGATGTAAGGGTAAAGGCTTTTTGCACATGTTAAAAGTGATAAAACAACATTTAGAAAATAAGATATTGGGGCCGTTCTTAGATTTAATGGTTAGTTTATTTTTAAGTCGTATATTAAGTATTATTTAAGCTTAGATTTACAGTTTTAATTTTTAGATATTATTCAATAACACTATTGGCTAAGGTTTTAATGGTAGGTATTTATTTGTTACAGGCTTTAACGGTAGCACTGTTGGCGTATTGGGCGTATAATATGATTAGGTTTATTATTCATGGATACCATCCTCCAACAGATATGATCATGCAGCATGCTGGATATGCTACTTTACTCTTCGTTCCTGTCGTATTTTACGTGGTCTTCGTTATCGGTCTGCATAAAGTGAGTTGTTAATAAAAAAAAGTCTAACCTTCTACAAAACATTCTTAATTTTTTCCATTACAGGAAAACTACAAAATGGTTTACGTGTTTTACTGGTTCAGTGTGTTGGAGGTGCTTTTAACACTAGGGAGGTTGGCTTGGATTATGGTCAACATCAGCGGAAAACCACCTCGGGTATGGTACTCGTTCATGCACAGTTATTCTAAAATCGTGCAGCTGACCCTCGACATCGTTTTTAATACATGTAAGTGAACTGATAACTTAAACCGTGTCCTCAATTCGTTTCTAAATATTACCTATTTAATTTACAGCAACAGCCACAAAAATATGGAACGCTTCCGCTTATGTCCATACAATTGCCTAAAAATATGACTTATCGAACTGACCATCAATCAAAACTTCTAAATAAAAATTCAAAATATCTAAATAAATAAAAAAAAAAAATCGTGCTTGACCAATCCTATTGCTACTTATATATTTACTTTAAATCATTAAGTAAGGCTTAATTAGTTAACTACTGTACTATAAAGAGAACGTACAATGTAGATGAGACGAAGCATAAAACCTTTTTCATCACACATGCTCGGAAAAGGTAGTATAACACGCAGGCGTATAGGGTAGTAATAGCCTAATTTCCTCCTTAGGAAGTTATGGGTTTAGTTTTAAAATATAGAACCACTAGTTCATCATTTCAGACTAAAAAGGTGTAAAATCAGCCAAGGTCTATTTGCTATATTCAAAACTCGGCTACAAAACCAATTTTACTGTATACAAAACTTATACGGTACATTTAACTGCATTATATTTATATTTTACTATTATTTGCGAGACATAATTATGCAATTAAGTTATTAAATTTTATATTGAAAATCATTACAATCTATCGGCATGGCCTGTGAAGTTTGAAAACTAATGGCAGTTCTTAGCATTATCTGTTTAAGACTATATTGAAAAAATGTGAGTTGTCATGTTGACAATCTCTTAGTGAGAGTCGTGCCATTAAAATATTGATGTTTTCTTGCAAATGTGGTGAAAAACATTGTGTGTATCACGGGCAGTATAACAAACTCAAGTCATTAAAATCATCAGTCTAATACTCTCGTTAGTTATCGCCTTCTTACTTCCCTCGATGCACAATGTACTATAGAATACTCGTATACCTAATGCAAGGCAGGGATCGATACCAATAAGAGTAGTAGGTAGTGAAGATAGTTCATCGTTTTAAGACGTTCACAAAGTGTTTTGTATTTAGCTACCTTTTTAAACTTTAGTGAAACTTAATCTCGTTAAACATCAAGGCGAAATAAACGTTTAAAATCCAAATTTCCAGATAAGCGATATCAACATTTCCACATGGCAAGAAAAGCTGTATTTAAAATGTTTATATATAAATACGCCATACAATTGAATAAATAACTTAATCACGTACTAAATAATTTTATTCTAATTAAATAGAACGACGAGAGATTGAGTGCCATGTTATTTTTTCAGTGTTGCCGATCTACTTCATAATAGTTATCAGAAGTGAGATGTTGGCAATAAAGGGCGAAGGAGAGCAACCCGCGACGACCGCAGACGGTGAAACACGTGTCGTCCTGGATGCGCCAGTAGCGAAGCAACAGGACAGGAGATATAATTTTGTTTATTCCTGTCCGGAATTTGAACACAAAGTCAACAATACACGCCCAATTTTTCCAGTAGAGGAGCTCAGAATCGAAAAACTGAGACAACAATTGGGATAGTAACTTAAAGACTTCTGCTTATGAAGGTTACTTGAATTGCTGAATGTGTTGTTTATTCATTATAATAATTTTGTTTTGTGTTTTGCATGCCTACTATAATAAGGTAAACATTACTGAAACTATGTATCTGTATTCCATCTTCAATAATGTAAAAATACGTGATGTTTTAGCAAAATAAATGATTTTGAATTTGAATTTGCAGCATATTTTGTGTGGTAAATGCATTCTGTTAAGATGTTTATAAATCGAATCATATTAATACTAGGCTAATTTAAACAAGTACTTTAAATAATCACATAAACAAAAAAAACCGAGCAAGGGTTCCTAGTTTGACTACGGAACCCTAAAAAGCATTTAATTCTTAATATTTTACTTAATCCTAAATTTACCTTAACTTTTTACAACATGTACAGGTGATTGGTAATGTGACGCATTCCTTTACCCCCCAATACTTACCCTCAATTTACTTTTTATTAATTAATAAGCGTCCGGATACAAAAACAGAACAGATATATCTAATTTGAGTTATGCAACTAATTGCTACGTTAGTTTTTTTGTATTGCGTGTACAAAAAAAACTTGTTAGTAAAATAAAAGGAAAAAAATACCAAATAGTTTAGTAATTAAGTACTATAGTAAATAATAATAAGTAAATTATGCTCTTTATTTATATTTACATATACAAAATGAATGATAGTGATTTTCTTAGTATCGCAACCATAATTAAAGGTCATGTCATGTCCATATCTTTCCATATCCTCCTCTAAGACTCACTCAGTTTCGACACGTTTCCCTGCTTAACTACGCACGATATTTTTATTTTAAATTAATTGTTTAATATAATGCCAGGTTAAGTTCTAGCATTGTCATAAGCAATATTTATATAAAAAACTACTGACCTTTGAGTTTCTTGCAGCGTTTCTTTTCAGCAGTGGTCTCCTCTTGGGTAGCGCTGGTAGAATTTTGACGTGTAAAAGTGCCCGTGCGGCGTATGAGTACTTTCTGAATAAACAACTTTTATATTTTAACTCGTGTAAAAATGTATGTTCCCTGATAGTTTAGTTATTTAAATGGTAAACTTACCATATGTACGCACGAGCAGCCGCCTCCGAGGGACGCAGAAGCCACACTTCGAAGTTACCAGCAAACCACCCATTTTAAGAGGCAATTACTAACCAGGGCTCGTATTATGGTCGCCTATATCGCGGTGGATAAAGCAGCCGTCACTCTCCCACATACACACTGGTCAGAAAGTGACAGATGTTTTGTCAACGTTTATCCACCTCGATAAACACAATGGGCCCGCAGTTGTACGATCCCAACGACAACCCGACAAGTAATGAACAAAAATTTACGTGACGTCGAATCAGGATATGTCTGTCTTTCATAAATATTATAATGTTTACTCGCAACCTCCGAACTTAAAAATAAAATAATTGTGAGTTCGCCAACGGCAATAGCTTACAACTAGGGAATGCAAATAACCGGTTAAAACCGGTTATTAACCGTCTTTTGCATACAAAATTCGGTTATTAACCGGTTATTTGCATTCCCTGCTTACAACAGCTTATGAATTTGCTGTGCAGGATTTCCGAGAGACTAAAAATGGAAAATATAATGTATCTGTTTATTCAAGATTCGAAGAGGACACGTTTTATTACATTATTATATCTTTTGCTTGCGTGAATTTATCTCAATCTCCAGCCTTCGTCATCGGACCTAGCAAGATAAAATATAATAATAATAATAATAATAACGTTTATTAATTGCACATAACTTAAATTAGGTACATATTATTACATGACAAGCAAATAAAGTGCGCACACAGAGTAAAATACAAATGAACAGGGGTTCCTAAACTAGGCTAAGCCTGTATCTTGGGTAACCATTAGACAATTAAAAAGAAAACAGAGTATAATCTAAAATAAACATTACATTTTGGTAAATGTTTTTGCTACATAACCACCTGTAGTAGGTGCAAATAATACCAGTACATACTTACTTCCAAATTAAAATAAGATAAAAAAAAATTGTACGTGTTGCAGTATTAGGACCCGTTTAAGTTTACATTTACGAGAACAAAGCAGTTTTCTTCAATATTTTCAAAATTTAATCGTCATTGCTCAGCTAGTCAACAAAAGTACCAAAAATAAACAAGTCAAGGTTAGTATTTATTTTCAAAGAAAATTATGTTCGTAATGACAAGTTTATAATCTACTAGCGACCCGCCCTCGCTTCGCTCCGGATTAAAGTATTATATATATAAACCTTCCACTTTAATAACTCTATCTATTAAAAAAAAAACACATCAAAATCTGTTGCGTAGTTTTAAAGATTTAAGCATACATAGGGATATAGGGACAGAAAAAGCGACTTTGTTATATACTATGTAGTGATATAGAGATTCCCAGTAAAGCCACTGTTTCTGTCGGTAATAAACTATATCAGTGGGATTAGACAAGCTGCATTCGACAATCGTTAGCGATTATGTTTCGATTGATAAAAGTATGGAATTGACGTAAGCCACCGAGATAGTAACGTGACACTTACGTCAATTCCATATATTTTTCAATCGAAACATAATCGCTAACGATTGTTGAATGCAACTTGTCTAGAACCACTGTTTAGATAAAATGGTTTTATTACTAAATTTCGATACGAGGCCCATTTCACGAAAGTTTGTAGCTTGTTTTACACCCAGAAAACTCTTTTCAACAATATGAATTGAAAAGAGATTCCCACTTGTAACACAAGCTCCGAGCTTTCGTGAAACGGACCCATGGTACGGTATGGCAGTTTCCACTTTAGATAATAATTTATTATGAAGCTTTAATAATTTGTCCGTGTGGTTGCCGGTTTAGAATAGTGCCACTCCCTGCCTTTCCGTGGATGTCGTAAGAAGCAACTATGGGAATAAGGGCTTTTAGTACTATTAAGCGATGGGCTTGCAACCTGTCACTAATATAATATACAAGTTAGTAAACATCTTAGAAGTATCGTGAAAAATGTGGTAACAGAATAATCACCAAGTTTTTTAGAGTTGTTGGTAATTCTGAGCTTGATAGTATGGTCTAGTTGGTCTATATTCTATAGTCTAGTTGTTCTTCTCTGCCTACCCCACTCTGGGAATGAATGCGTGATGATTATGTAAGTTTTAATAATTCATTATACGTTTCCAAAATTACGTACCTACCGTTATAATATAGGTATCTGTTTTATGAAAAGTCCTTGATTGTATGTAGGTATGTAAGTAAACTCTTTATTGTATGAATTATTAACTATACCATAGCCGATGGATTTAAAGTAGGTACTATAAAATAAGTCTTAAAATTAAAAACGATCTAATAATCCGAAATGACCAGTATTTTTTACAGGACTCCAAATTAAAGTACCTTCATCACGATAACACACGGCAATAACATTTACGATTGTCTGAAGAGCCCTAACGCTACAAATTGCCCCACCTATTGATTCTCGTCACGTAACATCATTACATTACACACAGGATGTTTACATTTTATTTCGTCGCAATTTGAACCGCCCTCAATTTTGAAACAAAATACAGAGGTCTGCCGGATTCCGTAATTCAATAATAAATTAATTTACATAATTTCCCGTTTTCAGGAATTGCTCTGATTCGATCATACAATTTCATACCGAACCAATTTCGCAGTGCGAGTTATGATTATGATCGATGCCTCGTTCTTGTTATCAAAATAACATTAATATAATGAAGACAAAAACTACTGATAAACCCAAAGAATAAACTGATAGCTGATTCTCTAAAATAAGTCGGTCTTGGACTCGACAGACCCACTATTAATAGGCTCTTTGAAGGTAACCCGCCAGAGTACACTCTGAAGATACAATATTTAACACCTTTACCGCTAGCCAATGCTACGAGTGCTACGCTGTAGCATATAGCAGCATTTTTCCACTGTAGCGAAAATCTGCTACGAACAGTGGACCTGATATCGGTTCATTAG
Organism: Acleris holmiana; assembly: GCA_949316455.1. NCBI lineage: Eukaryota > Metazoa > Arthropoda > Insecta > Lepidoptera > Tortricidae > Acleris > Acleris holmiana. Next base: position 12,495,812 of record OX438776.1, on the reverse strand, counting down.
CGTTGAACGAACATGTTAAGGGCGTGCATTTTTAGCTTACCCGCTTTAACCGTCAAGTGAGCCCGTTCGTTTGACATCGCTTACTCGATAGACCGTTCGACAGAAAACCGTTTTGAAGAGAATAACATCTCTTATCAAACCATATGAGCGAGTTTTAAGCTACCTAATTGAGAATAATACGCCCCAATATGTTGTTTTTAGCTTTGACGGGACAACCCAAAGCCAACCGTGATTCTTTTAGGAAAATTTATGCTTGTAGAAATATAACGCAAAGGCGAAACTGGTGAAGTCAAAATATCGCAATTTAGACAATAGTTTTAATTTTATGTCCGAGACCAGCAGTAAAAATATGTATCTGGCAATGAAAAATGAAAAAAGGTTACATCTGGGGTACCAACAAGTCTACCTACAAAGTGTCTACCTGTTATCATATCTGACATTAACCTTGTACAATTACTATTGAACATTGTCAATTACAATACCTGAGCCTCTGGCATTGTCTCAAACACCGACCTTATTACGCGTGATCCCGTTCGAATTGTGTTACATTCTCTCAGTAGGTATCATCCTTTGTAAGATGTTTCGCCATTCGTTTGTGTTATATTTATTCGAAACCATTGTCTTTGAAGGCCTTTGAGGTAAAATATATTTCACCAAAGTACACAAGACAAGTAAAATTTACGTTGTCGACAAAAAGAGCTTAACTTCACCTTAAAAGCAAAATGTACTCGTGAAGCATACAAAATATTATGAATGTTTCACAATTTCATCCAAACAGCTGAAACGGATGTGGATGTTTGGAATATCGCCGAGACTGTTAATCGAAAGAACCATGTCAGATTTAGTAATTTACTCTAGAAAAAAATGTAGCTGGGCAGAGCCTCAGCACTGGTTCTCAGCTGGAGCCTGAGATGGAGGTAGAAGACTCAGTCAAAAAATAACAAAAACAAGCAAACTACAAAAACAACAATTAAAAACAGACAGCTTCAAAAAACGCGTGAGCTCGAAAAACAGTGTGTGCAGTATGCTCTTGTATAAACAATTAGACAATTTTATAAAACATATTTTCATAGTAATTACATCTTTTTAAAACGCTGTGCACTAGTTTGACAGCTTTCATAAAGTGTGCTAGGTAATTAAAAATATTAAAGTGGAAGAACTTTGGAATGGTAGATTAAATAACCAAGTGATGAACGAAGAACGAGGGTTTTATCCCAGTCTGTATTTTTATATTTCAATATAGTAGCCTTTTTACAGCACCAATAAAGAGAGATATTTTTAATAACCATCAGGTTATGTTGGTTTTCTTGGCTTTAATCTCGGCTAATATGTATCAAATAAAAATAATGTTATAATTATTTTTCTTTTTTTATTGGTGCTGAAAAATATTGAAATATTAAAATACAGACTGGGATAAAACCCTCGTTCTTTAAAAACCTATACTCATACCCCTAGAACGATGCGAAATGCGTTAGCTAGATGGACTCAGATAACGTTTACAAGATTGCTTTTTCTCATTACAAGTTAAAATTCTTAAAGTTTTTTCCACTCGCAATGTGGTAGGACTGGGTGACCCCGTACAAACGGTTTTATTATGGAACGGGGTTTTGTTACGCCGTGTATAGTTATAAACACGAAGTATATTTATTTTTTTATAAATTATAGGAATAACGTTAACCCAAAACAATCAAGAAATTAAAGAAAACTTAAGATATCTCTTATTGACTTCACAGTAATGACGGCCGAGTTAAAACAGTGCGATAACCTGTCACAGTGGAAAAAATGTTTATATAGTACTTACTGAATCTTCAGTAATCATCTACATAACAGTTTAATTGTTGTGGTGACTGCTATATTTTTAGCTACTGTTTACTAAACAGCGGTTTGTTTAAGAAAGCTTAAGAATTCAGATATTCCAGCTGAACTAATCGGTTGAGAGCGCGCGCATGCAGTGTTAGGATGTTTTATCAAAAAAAAACTACGAACATTGGTTGGGTTGGCGAACTAAACTCTCCAAAAACAATAACTAAACATTAGTTGGAATAGTTCTACCAAAATAGGTTTTTTCACCTCAACTTAGCTACTGTAACTACATACTTCAGGTACTTTAGCTGCTGCCTTTAGGTTCTATAGCTGCTAGCTTTAGGCACCAAGCAAATAAATTGCGCAGTATATGCTGCAAACAAAGAGTGCGCTGCACCAAGTAAATAAATTGCAGCAAATGATTATAAAATCACTACGTTTTAGCAGCAAATATACCAAACCAGCACGCATATGCGCGTACATCCGTCCCGCACGAGATAGTTTAAAAAAAAAAAATATATGGCGGCATCATGCCGACCGAAGGCCAGAAGGGGGTCGAAGGGAGAGGGCTTGTTTGGACTGAACAACTAAACATTGATAGATCTAAATTTTATTACTGGTTTACATAGTTTTGTGCAATTCAACTAATTGTTATGGAAAAATTTAAAGGTATTACAACTCCAGTTTAGCAATCTGAACAAACGAGAGGTTTAGTACTCATTACCAGAATACTTTGGGAAATAATAAATATACTTAAGCTACTAATGCGAAATAAGTTTTGTAAATTTCTTTAGGTTAATTAGCCAAATCAGTTATTTTGTTTAGGTATCATGATTTAAAAAAAAAACGATTTGTAACGAATGTTATCAATAAAAAAAGTAGTAGTATAGTTGTGTAATGTTAACTATACTTAACTTCACTTGTTTTTTTAAACTGCAAATCAAATTGTAGCAATACCATAAGTTTGTAAAATATCATAATTGCTAGCCCTACTTACCTCTTTCGTCGTTAAATTGCCCAGTGAGACAAGGTGCAGGCTGAAAATCAGCGCTGCGATTATACAATCGTGGCACAGGCTGAGCCTGAGCCTTTTGCCACCTCCATGTTTGTATCTCTGTTGTGTTCCTTTATTATGTTGTTTGTATGATTGGAATGTCTGATTGTGAGATGAGTGAATGTGAAATGTCTGTATGGTGTAATTTAGTTTTTTTTTTTTGTTTGTGTGTTGTAATGTACCTTTACGTTTATGTTTTATGTTACGTGGCAATAAATGTTTTATTGTTTTTTTTTATTTTTTTTTTGTTTTTTTTTTGAAAAAACATTTTCATTTTACCTAGAAGACTTTTAGTAAACTATTAAAATATTAAAGTTTAATTCCATTAGCTCAAGCAGCTTTTACTTGACAATAGCGACGGGATCTGCAGCCACCTAACTTAGGTTAGGAACTAAAAGCTGGAGTTAAGTTTAATAAAACTTAAATCAGCTAAAAACTTTAGCTAACACATTTTTAGGGTTCCGTACCCAAAGGTAAAAACGGGCGTACTCGTAAACGGGGTAGACAGTTGAACTTTTCACAAATTATGTATTTCTGTTGCGGCTATAACAACAAATACTAAAAACAAAATAAAATAAATATTTAAGGGGGGCTCCCATACAACAAATGTGTTTTTTTCTCGTTTATTGCTTGATTTTAATAACGGCAACACTTGAAATATTCACAGAATATTTTGATGTATATTCACTTTAACAATTAATAATTAAATTAATATTTAAGGGGGGCTCCCATACAACAAACGTACCTAATTATTTTTCCGTTTTTTGCTCGATCTTTATACAGACACCGTGGTTGTATAGATAACGGTACGGAAACCTTCGTGCGCGAATCCGACTCGCTCTTGGCCGGTTTTTTTTCAGTGCAAAAGCAATATTATTTTACCAGGTAGAAAAGCCCAGTCTTAATGACTATCGCTGCGATTGGGGATAGATAAGGCTGGGAATGATCTAGCATCGGAGTAATCCGGCTTAGCGTAGGTACTAAGAATCAATCTGTCTAATAAAAGGTAAGCTGCAGTGAGTTATTATGTTAGCATAAGTTTCCTTTCAATTTCTATTTCTTTAGCAACTCGTTTATGCGATTGTGTTGGCCTCTTATTCGTAAATATTAAAACGCAAAAGCATTAATGTGATTTTTGCACAGGTCCTGTAATTTGGAAAAAACCTAAGCGAACAGGGGCCCTAGTCAAGATGCAAACGCTCCTAACGTTTTTCTTTTCTATCGCTCAAAATGTATGGGATGACAGTCGACCACTTGGTTTATCGAAACGCACGAGAATGTCATCCCATACATTTTGAGCGATAGAAAAGAAAAACAGGAGCGTTTGCATCTTGGCTAAAGCCCCAGGTGTTCTCTATCAATATTCTTGTTTTCTTGCTTGACAAGGGGGAAAGGAGAAGTCTTAAATTATCAACTTAGAATAAGGAGCTGAGAGATTTAGTGCTGGAAGGAGCTTGTGAAGGTTACCTCTGTAATGCTACCACCCTTTAACCTGCTGCCAAACAGCAGTGTTCGCATTGTGTTCCGGTGTGGTGGTAAGACAACCGGTGAAATTATTAGCACAGAGTCATTCCATCTAATTGTAAGTCTTCAAGGTTAGCAATGCATTTGGAGTCTTAGGATTGCAGTCTTAGGATTGCAGATTGTAATCCTCGAGAATTCAAATGTCGATTACTTATGTTCGACTTATTTCATTGTTTGTTATGATACTCGTATTATTAACGACAGAATAATAAGACAATAACAGAAAAAAAAAATGTTATGATTAAAAGTTAATAATTTGATGTCTATATTGTCGATCGCTATTGCGCTCTCCGCTAGCTGCCAACATAGTTAATCATTCACATTTCTACATTTAGTAGATTACTTATGTTCGACTTATTTCATTGTTTGTTATGATACTCGTATTATTAACGACAGAATAATAAGACAATAACAGAAAAAAAAAATGTTATGATTAAAAGTTAATAATTGGATGTCTATATTGTCGATCGCTATTGCGCTCTCCGCTAGCTGACAACATAGTTAATCATTCAGATTTCTACATTTAGTAGATTACTTATGTTCGACTTATTTCATTGTTTGTTATGATACTCGTATTATTAACGACAGAATAATAAGACAATAACAGAAAAAATAAAATGTTATGATTAAAAGTTAATAATTGGATGTCGATCGCTATTGCGCTCTCCGCTAGCTGACAACATAGTTAATAATTCACATTTCTACATTTAGTAGAATACTTATCTTCGACTTATTTCATTGTTTGTTATGATACTCGTATTATTAACGACAGAATAATAAGACAATAACAGAAAAAAAAAGTTATGATTAAAAGTTAATAATTGGATGTCGATCGCTATTGCGCTCTCCGCTAGCTGACAACATAGTTAATCATTCACATTTCTCAAACGTTCTGCGTCATGAGAATACCCGTGAACTCATTATTTATGGTCGACGTCATAGGGAAATTTACACTTTTGATTGCTGTACAAAACTGTGTACCGTTTGATAGCGACTTTAATTGTTATGCCACCCTGTCATAATGACAGCGTCAAACCACATGAAAGAAAGCTTAAATTAATGATTAACGGTGTCATTATGACAGAGTTCCATAGTGCCATAACAATTAAAGTCCTTGACCGCACAAAAAAGTGAAAATTACTATTTTCACCTAGCACACATTACTCAACGGTAACCGATCACAAGGTCAAATTTTAGTTACCAAAATTACTTACAAAGTTTAATTGTGGCAGAACCGAGTGCAAGGGCCTACCACATCTACTGCCAAGCAGCAGTGTTCATATTGTTTTTTTTCGGTGTGGGGATAAGACTACCGGTTACTAGCACAGTAGCATTCCGTCTTAGTCCTCAGGATTGGTCATTTGCGTTCTTAGGATTGAAGTCTTGAGAAATGTCTATGGGTCTCAAATCCCATTTATCATCGGGTAGCATGTGTGCTCCTGTATTTGTCTTTGTTTTTGTTAAATTATTGTGTGTGTTTATTTCATAGTAATTGTATTCCTAATATTAAAGCCAAATTAATGTTTCTTTCTTTCCTTCCCCATACCATAAATTAGTTTAAAATTCTGTAGGTAAATATCTCTTTGAACATTCGGAAATGTCAATAGTTTCAGAAAAAACTTATAAATATCTCATAAAAAACTTTTTGAAACGGTTTCAGAAAAAACTTGTGAATTTTTGGAGAAATGAAACAGTTGGGAAACAAAACTTCCAAACTTCCGACTTGCGGTAGAATAACAAGCTCAACCTATAAACTGCCGGTCCTTGAAATAATAATATGCCAAGTTTCATTCATAATCTTATAACTGGCGGTTTAAAACTAGCTTCGCACATCGTTTTAATAAATTCCTTTTTCCGCACGTATACAACACGTTGACTCTGGCGTGTGACATAAAACGCTGTAACTTTTTTGAGGCAAACAAAAAAGTTAAGGCCCTTTTACTATCCCGGGACTATGAATAATCTGAAATAATACTACGGGTTATATCGTAACATACACACGCACGCACACAAACACAAATACACACAAACACACATGCATGTTAAAAAACAAGGTAGTTTTTATATAGTTTATAATTTATAATAAATTAATTATAATTTTGTTTTGCATCTACATAGGCCGCATTGACTTTGGTTATTCGGGCGTTTTCCAAAAAAAGTGTACATCGTTAACGACAAAATGAAGAAAATTTAACTTTTTCCATTTCGTTTTTTTTTTTTAATTTTGTCATTAACGATGTACACTTTTTTTGGAAAACGCCCATTCTGTACTTGGTTGGTTCCCACGAGACAGGCGTAGCCTAGTGTGGCGACCATTGAATATAATCTAGATGTTGCATGTGTCTACTGGTATGAATAAATTTCATTTCATTTTAAAACCAGCCTGGGGCTCTATTCTACTGCTTTATAACGATATCGTATTTGACGTGTTTTAGAATCGTTTATGTCACAGTCTCCATTATTGTAAATGACATAAGAGTTATCAAAACGTTGACAATACGGAAACACGTCAAATACGATATAGTTATTACCGTGTAGAATCCCAGCCCTGTTATATTATGTTAAACACAGGTGTAAGCGTTTCCACGTAATCCCTGTGTTGTAGTTCAGAAATCCACATCACTTGCGTGCCAAAGCCGCGCCGCGGGGAGGTTTCATTCTTATTGTACGGTACACTACAAATATTTATATATACTTATATACATTTTACTCCTTAATTCAACGAAATAAGGTGAAAAAGTGTATTTTCAGCGACTGTACACAGCAAAGGTATACTATAAATAGAAAAGTAATTCATCTCCGGGCGCTGCTTTCGATACTTAATCATAAATCAAAATCAAAATGTTTATTCAATAAATGGGTCATACACATATTTAGGTTACCGTCTTTCCTGTGGACACACCGAAAGTTAACGTTTTTAAGTCCTAATTTTCTGGCTAAGCCCATTCCCGTAAAAACGCCGTCAGGACTGCTTTAGACCTATCATATAAAAATAAAACTTATATGCACAGAAGCTTTTAACTATTGACCACAGGAGAGACGTTTTTTGTTTTTAAGAGTGTGTATGACCCAAATAGGCCACCATAGGGCTCTTTTACACGTCGGTAATATGAAGTGAATTTACTAGCGCTTCAGATAAGACCATCATTGCGGGGAAGAAGCGCCAAGAAACTCCAGTAGAAGGTCATTTTTTCAAACATAAAGTACAGTAATACTTAAAAGTACTTAATACCGACGCACTGGCTTGGTGCGTCCCGTTGGCTAAGGCGTCTCGCCACGCGGTCGAGGCACGCACACATGCAATGCAAGCCGAGCGATGTGCCTTTGTTTAAAGACTACTGTTTATACTGTGGCATAGGTGAGTTCACATTATTGAACTAGGCTATCTTTACCCATGCATGTGCTTTATCGGATACGTATCGTCGATTTTGGATAGTTTCTACGAAGCACTTAATTAGAACTTTCGGAATATTCGTTTAGTTTTGAATGACGAATTGAAAGGATGGGGTTTTTCATTCGTCATTCGAGACTAAACAGTGGGGCTAGACAAGTTGCATTTGACAATTTTTTGCGATTATGTTTTGATTGAAAAATATATGGAATTGACGTAAGCCACCGAGATAGTACCACGTGACTTTCTCGGTGTCGAATGCTTGTCTAGGCCCGCAGAGACGATGAGAGGATCTGATCACAATATACGTACCTACATATAAAGAGACTATTTAACTCATCACTTTTCCTTGATGTTCAGCTTTCTATTTTCTTAATAGGCTAGCTGTCTCTGTCTAACTTGCACCTGACAGTATACTCGTATTTTGTTACTCGTGTTTCAAATAAGCACTTTTGGGCCTCTATTCTACTGCGTTATAACGATATCGCGTTTGACGTGTTTAAGAATCGTTTATTTCACAGTCACCATTATTGTAAATGACAGAGTTGTCAAAACGTTGACAATACGGAAACACGTCAAAGACGATATCGTTATTACCGTGTAGAATCCCAGCCCTGGTTGTTTATACGTCAGTCCCAAAAATTACATTGAATACTTCTTGTACCCTAAGTCTCGTTCATCTGTCTGTCACCGGGCAATAACAAAAAATATAAAACTTGAAGTTAAAAATTAAACTGAAACGTGATACATTGTAATAAAACAGTAGTAGGCACTTTTATAATAAAGAACACATAATCAGTAATCAACGCTCGTTATAAGTCTAGTTTTATCAGCCACCTTGACACTGGCTGACACTGAGCACTATTATCGTAATGAACATCAATAGCTAGCGTGTCAGGGTCGGCAGTAAACAGGGTCGCGCGCACCGTGCCAGCAGGCAAAGAAAGCTCATTTCCCCAACCCTATGATGATTGAAATATTTTTTAACCTCTTCTGACAAATCTAGCAAAACCACAAAATTTTAATGATTTTGAAAGCCGTTTTTTGTCGAGACTGAGGATAAAGGATCCAGGGCCGAGATTCTACACGGTAAAAACGATATCGCTTTTGAAGTGTTTTGATATCTCTTAAACATCATTGTCAATAATGACGGCTGAGTCATACACGATTCTAAAATATGTCAAACGCGATATCGTTATAACGCAGTAGAATACTAGATGGTATCTTGTTTTGTTGTGTTTTCAAATCTTTACAAAGTATATGTGGGTATGTCTAAAGCATGCATTAGGGTGCCTTAGTGAACAAGAAACCCTTATATTTTACACATGTTCGGATGTCTGTCTGTCCGCTATTTAATGATGTTAAATTTAATCAATGTTAATTGACTGTTATTCATACATTTTGACAACTGTTAACGCTCTAATCGTCTGTTAAGTAGTCTACATCGTATGGTGAAATTGGTACTTATACTACAAACTGTAATTTGACACAGTTATTCATTTAAATTACGCCAATAAAGTTGAGTAATACAATGTAGAAATTATTTGTTTCGGGCTTGTAGCAAACGTATATATTTTTTTTACTTTATAATTTAGTGTGAGGTAAACATGTCATTATCAACTGATGGATTTTAGGGGCAATTTAGGGAAACATTGTACTCAAAAACTGTAATTTTCGCTAGAGGTGCGTGCGGGAGTTGAACAAGTCATCTAAAAAAATATCTTATATGAAAGCACATACCTAATTATAATAAATAATATATGCAAATTTCTGACTTACCCGGTGGATTTTTTTTTTTTCATAAGAGCCTTCTCCTGACAATAACAAAGAACAAAAAAAATATTAGCTAAATCGGCCTTTCACGCGTGATGCCATGACCAAGAGCAATAGGGATTATTGTTTCTATACATATATAGATTTAAAAATAAATACCGGTTTTTTCCTGAAATACGGGCGACGTTAAGTTCGCACTATGTACGGATAGTAATCATAATCATGAAAAAATATGTACCTAACAACAATAATTAGTAACAGCCTGTAGCTCTGCCTACCCTACTCTGAGATTGAAGGCATGTTATGTATGTATGTAATAATTTGTAAAACAACTAAAACCGTAGCAAAAATAAATCCTATCCAAAATAAGCACGGATTGAACTTTACCCCGAAGCTAAGATTTACTTCTCTCTAAGATAAAGCCTGCTTCCCAGAAAGGCTTACCGAGGCAACTTCGAGCTAAGGAGTCACGCGCTACAGTTTCATATTAGACCAATATCTTATATCACATGATGCCGCAGGATATATGAGATTGTTTTAATAAAAGAGGTATTGCACTGTTTATCATTCATAAAACGAATAAAGGAAAATAAAAGGCGTTTTACATTTTACGTTTAGTTATTATTCATAATAATACCCGGTTTGATTCTCTGTTGGTTATGAGTTTCCTTAAATGAACTCTTAAATAAAATAAATAAATATCACGGAACAATGTCACACAAATTGACCTAGTCCCAAAGTAAGCTCTAGGCTTGTACTATCGGTAATAGACAACGATGAACTTACTTATGAAGAGAAATATATACTTAATTATTTACAAACCATCCAAGACCCACGAATAAATACTCGTCACATAAATATCTGCCCTTACCGGGATTTGAACCCAAGAGAAAAAAAATGAGGTCATATCATGATTCCTAAGAACAATTTTCCTTATATCTTATAATTCTAAACTTTATATTAACCCTTTTAGCTAGGCATGTGTGACCGGATATTTATTACAAGCTTAATTAATAGTTGCGTCGTTCGTAAATGTTTCTTTCCCGTTAAAGTCGTGTTTCTAGTGTTTCTACACAATGTCTTGTTCTAAACAATATTATGAGTTAATTATGATAAAGATAGACAACAAACAGATACGAAACTGTTAACGTAGACTGATAAAAACTAGATAACAAATTAGGAAAATTTCAATTAAAACTTACTCTTTTATATGCTCCGTTTTTACAATTTTAACACTTTACACTGTATGTACATTTTCGTGGCGTAAGTAATAAGGCTAGAGGATTTTATTTATGCTGCCAATCGACCTTGTTTTATGTAAGGATCAAATGTATACAGCGTGTTAAGTTAATATTTTATCCAGACGTACAAATCATGTGAGAAAGATATTTTGTTTGTAACTTTTATTATTGAAGCATAGATATTTTTTAGAGTTTGCCTTAGGGGCAATGTATCGCGTGCCACTTCCTATTACAAAAATAATTTACGAAGTGTGAAAGCGTCCGTAAGTCGTCAATGCCTGTATCCAAGTGCAAAGACGACATTTGAACCGCCGCGATTAAGAAGTAATTTAATTTAAAACGGAGTAAATTAATAATCTTTATTTTTTACTTTTATTGGAGAAGTAAACAAATGGCGAAGCGTAATTTATGACATGACGTGTACGTACTCGTAGATGCTTTAATTTAATTGGCGCAATGTGTGATACATTGCTTGCTGAATTAATTAGCAGCAAAAAGCAAAATAAATATCAGGGGACAATCTCACGCAAATTGACCTAGTCCCAAACTAAGCTAACTAAGGTGTTTGTATGAAATCACTTTTTAGAAAAGTAAATTATGAATAATGTATTATTATTTTCATGTAAAGTCTGCAACCAGCTCCTCCCTAGTTTTTAAGTTTTTTTTTTTGCATGCCTTCGCTAATAAGGCACGAACATTATTGATAAACTTAACTTGATAACCCACCTTAATGTACATGGTGTTTAGCAAAAATAAACAATTCATTCATTCATTCTCATGTCCATAAATCATTTTAAATTTAATTTTTTCTCTGTTTCCGCTCTATTACCAAGACCACCAAGACTGGAACAAATCTTGGTCTGTTCTTGGTCATCATCATACAAATATTTGCCCTAACCGGAAATCTGGAGATAACTTTAAAGTTAAGTTTGAAATCTTTGTACAACTTCTGCTTTTGGCCCCAAAGCCAACAAAAACGGCTAAAGTTAACGGTAAGAAATACAAGGAAATACTCGTGTATGATATTCGACGCAAGTGATGGGAAACGTATACAAGGTGTTCCGGACTATTAAGCTACTAATTAGTATAAATTCATACATCGCAACTTCCAAATTTAACAGAATGGGTAACTTTATTGTTAGAAGCAAAGATGTCAGACATAGATATGAAGATAACCCACATCGCCGTCGTGAACAAATTTATTCCCTAACGTCTCAAACATGTTTAAACGATAAAGAGGCATTCAGAATTTGAAAGGCAGCCTCTCCAGTTAATCTCCAGTACGCACTTAAGAGTGCGCCGAGGCAACGATACGTAATTACGAAAAAAATGCGTTCGTTTGATCGCCTGCTGCATTGTTTTTACTGAAGCTTTAGTTATGCAATTCATATGTAAGATATTTAAGGAATCACTCTATATATCATATACTTTAGAAACACGATTACTTGTACTTCCCTCGATAGAAAAAACATCCAAAGATACCTCTACATAACAAAATAAACACTTAGTACGGCGTAATTACTTCACGGAAGATCATCAGTTTTGGATTTACAACAAAACTACACGTCTTCTATATATTCTACACTTTAGATTTGAAAATGTGTTTTTATTTTACTAATATGAAGGAAATACCTAAATTCGCACGCGTTTCGTCCATTTTAGCCAGAGCCGTCACGTTTCCCCCATGTCCGCATTAGTCCTGCTTCGGCCGTCGGACGTGGAGGCTGCGTCGCTTGGTGGTTGGTTGCGTTTATCGCGATTTTTGTGATTATTCACTTTATTTTAAATGGGGAACAACCACAACCAAGAAAATAAGAGAAGGGGTTGGCAAAAGCACAATGCTAAACGCTTGCGTGAAGAAATGAAGTTAGTTAAAATCGTAAACCTACTGATAGTGGAGTAGTTCTAAGAAACCTGATTTGACAGTTGTCAAAATGCCACGCTAAGGGAGGAGAAAATAAATCGGTAGCAACATAGACTGATTTTCGAGATGTATCGATTTGTATTACTAAGACTTTGTAATCGTTTAGTTGTAGTCTTGATGTTTTGGGCCAAAATTGGTTTATTTACAAAAGTAATTTTAAACAACACGCGAAGTTCTTTCAATTAGTAGGTAGGTATATAAAAAATACACTTCTATGGTGAATATTTACCAAGATATAAAAATAGTTTAGCTAAAAAAACACATTTACAGGCAAAACAAGCTTCTTAGAACGACCCGAGGTTTTTTTTACTATAATTAATTATATAATATTGTTACTTCTTGGGATGGTTTCAATATTTCTAGAGCAAGACATCTCCAGAAATCTGAATACAAAGAGAATACTCCGTAAGTATACTCAGTACCTAACAACTATATTTCAACAAATGAGTAAAATTGCAAAATTATTCATATTATTTATTTATAGGGTTAATGTTCCAGTTGTTGGCACTTTGCTACAAAGCGAAGAGTTAGGTAGGTACCTAATGAACCGGTGAGGTATGCGTAAAAATAGTAAGAGGTGTATAGGAAAACATTTTAATTAATTTAGTATGAATTTTCACATTATCTTTATATTTTTTCAATTTACAGAGTAAATGAATTGGTTGATATCGATTATAAAATTTACCACACAATGGAATTGTAAGTCCCAAATACGAATTATTTTTATAGAATGAGGATTACAAAATTTCATCCAAAAACTAATTCTGTTAATAAATAAATTATAGTTAAATCAAAACGTTCTGTTTTATTACAGGATGCCAATGGACCAAATTTCTTGTCTTTCAGTTGATGGAGAAATAGACAATGACATTGCTTACTCACACAGACAAAATAATGCCGTGAAGTAAAATCCGATATTGATTATTGTTGTTTCTTATGTCCTAATATTTTTTTCTAAAGATACCTGCGTACATTATTCATTACATTATATACATACAAACATTAAGTAGGAACTTCTAAATATGTGATTGATACAGCAGCTTTAAGTTTTTAGTTTTTTAAAACATCAATTTAATTTTATACTTTATAGTGATCAGAATCAGACATTGAAGTTTTTGTTTGTACAAACTAAGATCCTTTTTTTTAAAGACGGTTAAAATACCAAAACCTTCTCCTATGTGAAACAAATACTTTTCTGAAAACCGCATTAAAAACGGTTCAGCCAAACGTGAGATAATCGCGGAGAAACATACATACATACATACAGGTCAAACTGAGAACTTCCTTTTCTTTGAAGTCAGTTAAAAATAATATCTTGAAGAAAGGGTCCATGACTGGGATTTTTGCCCTACTCAGCCGTTCTTATTACTTTACATTAGGTATTGAGTTCACTTTATTTTGTGCTTAGAATATTGTCAATAAAGGTAATTAGGTTTTATTTCATCTCAATATACAGTCACATTAAATCACGGGGTTGTTGAGCCACCATAGAACTCTGTCCTAATGACAACGTCAAGTCACGCAAAAGAAATTATTTACGTCAAAATTTACCGTCAACTTTCTATGAAAGGGTTCTCCCGGTAACCTTCGGAGAGCGAAGATGGCCGATTGGAAGATGTACGGCTTTTACTTATGATTTATTCTCTTTAGCCGAACAATTGCCCAATAAATATTATAAATAACTTAACACTAGCTAAATACACCTTAGATGTACAAACGACATTAATTAAAGTCTAGAGTGGCTCAACAATCTCGTGATGTGACTGTACCTCATACAAGTAATTCAATCCTACCTTACCTACCGACAGTAAACAACAAATTTAAAAAAAAATGTAGACTGAAAAAAGTTTTTAACTTCTTATAGTAAATATTTTAATAAAAGTATTCGGAATCGATTATGTTTTTTTATTTTGTAAACATTGGTAGCAACCTCCGCGCCTAGTGGATCGGCGCACGGCTCGTCAGGCGCGGCGCGCGGCCGGCGCATGGCTCCAGCTCGCTCCTTGCTGGTGTGCTATACGCACACATACACAGAGTGCATAAAATACCTAAAGTTAATGAGCGCAAAAAGCTCGGTGCCCCCTTAACAACAAATCGTAATCTTTCGTGTTATGGCGGCTTTGTACTCAAAGTTACGGCTACTGCTTAGTCGGTAAAATGAGGAGCAATTTTAAGTTAGGTCGTTATTAGGTTAAATTATTGTGATCTTGGTAGTAAATAATAGGTTGCGTAAGTGGTCAAGTCTTCTGATGAAAGCTAGGAAAAATACCACACTTAAATTTGTATGTTTGCTACTTAATCTATCAAAAATCGTTTTGGTCGCTGATCGAATGTCAGTATAATTAAACTAGAAGTCACAGTATTAATAACCTATAAGAGTCATTCTTTTCATGGATAAGGTCTGCCCCCAAGGCTTGTGCCAATCGTATCGAAGTCACGTGCGAAATTGTAAAAAATGCAAGAGTCGTTTCATCTGAAATCAATAACCTTGGTCTTTCTGCCGGGAACTGAATAGATGGTCGTTTGTTTAATCCGTGCGTTTTATGCAGTTTTTTCCATAATGAGGAGTCCTAAAAGACGTGTGGTTTTCATAATAAGATCAAACGACTGTTTAAAGTTTTTTTATACTATTTTATTTATATTTTATCTTTTTATTATTATTTTGTATACGACGATCTTATTGTGAATTAATTATGATTTTATGACATACAGTAATGACATTTTTAATATGAAATAAATGCCTACCTACCTACCAACCTACCACTCCTGTATATAAAAGTTATGTAAATTATGTAAATAGTGGTGAAAGGCTAGATAGCATTAAAACTTTTATTCAAGAACCCAAATAGGTAGGCAACAATCAGTAATTAGGCAATTCGCTCACCTGATGATATCCGATGGTACGGCTTGCTCCTCGGGTGGTGTCCAACTCCTGACCCACGGCCTGCCTAGGTCTAACAGCACAACACCCACAGAAAGGTCCACAAGAGATAGGGAAAGTAACGAAAGTTCACACCAAAGCACAGTGTTTTATCGCTGCATATAGTAGAAAGATGCGCACGCGACGACAGCCATTTTCGTTCTCTCAGTCGCCCGGGTGGAGGGGGCAGGGGAGGTCCAGCCAAAGCACATAGGAAAACATTCAGTGAGGAATTGACCTAGCTTGCCTGAAAGTTGCCTATTTATAACAGGAATACTAAACATACTCCCCCCCGCTGCAAAATTAAAGAATTTTCAGAGTTCTAAAGTCTAAAACGCGGGTTTTTTTTTTTTTTACAGAAACAGATGAGATAATATAGCGTTCCTTTACAATATAGTAGCCTAATAGGGTCCTTTACCTACTAGACTCAGACATTACAGCAAAGACTTAACAGTAGATAAGCAATAAAATAGAGAGTACAAAACAGAAGAAAGACGTTTACTAAACGCGTATAGTGACGTAGGAAATTTAATATGAATTATTGGTGACAATGATCACCGATAGGCAGAACGCAAAGTTTCACTACCGGTCATTTGCACTCTCTTGTTCTACAGTCCTCTCCAGACGTTCGAACAGTTGCTACCCTAACAACACCGTCGGGACCCGGATGTACATTTGTGACACGTGCTACCGACCACATTAACGGCCGGAGATTATCATCCTTAACGAGAACGAGATCCCCAACGTTGACTGGACGGCTACTTTCAGTCCACTTGGTTCTCTGGTTGAGAGAGTGCAAGTAATCTCTATGCCAACGTTTCTAAAAGTCTGCATGTAACCGCTGTAGCAACTGCCAGCGATTTAAAAGAGAAGTATTTTGATTCACGTCACTATCATCAGGAACGGTGGTTAAAGGTGAAAGTGTCAAAAAGTGTCCTGGTGTTAGAACGGAGAAATCATTTGGATCATTACTGAGAGCACAGAGAGGTCGGGAATTTAAAACTGCCTCGATCTGCACTATCACGGTATGAAATTCCTCAAACGTTAGGAGATGATTCCCTATCACTCTGGTCAAATGAGCTTTGACGGATCGAACGCCAGCCTCCCAAACTCCTCCGAAATGAGGAGAGGAGGGTGGGATAGTTTTAAAAGCGATAGACTCGTCAGCTGCAGCAGCTTCCACGCATGACGCCAACTGATTTTTTGCACCGACAAAGTTGGTGCCGCAGTCACTAAGGATTAGAGAGCATCGTCCTCTGCGGCTTATAAAGCGACGCAGTGCAGCGATAAAAGATTCAGTCGAGAGATCATTAGCGATCTCAAGATGAACAGCTTTGCTCGAAAGACAGACGAAAAGGCACAGGTATATTTTTTCTGGTCGCACACCACGGCGACGCCGTCCGAGTATTACTTGGAAAGGTCCAGCGTAGTCACACCCCACTCGTTGAAAGGCCTTGACAGCCGTTACTCTAACACTGGGAAGGTCACCCATTAGTGGTTGTGACGCAACTGGCTTAGCCCGAAAGCACGGGACACAATTATAAAGACGTTTTTTGATAGCTCGCCGAGCGGAAAGGACCCAGTAGTTCTGGGTTAACAGAAACTGCACCATCTGAGGGCCAGCATGCAACGACTGCAAATGAAGATCGTCTATAATCAACGTTGAAAGACGATGACTAGAAGGCAGTATAGCCGGATGCTTGGATTCGTAACCCAGATCTGAGTGCCGGAGTCTGCCTCCAACACGTAAGACATTGTCTCCTGATAGAAACGGACTTAACTTTCTAAACGGTTTCGCTAAAGCTTTATTTTCTTTAATAGATTTTATTTCTGAGGTGAAACAAGATTGTTGACAGTTGATCACAAGAGCTAGAAGAGCTCTTCTCTTCTCTTGTTCACATATCGGACCCGAATAGGATCTTTTCTTACGCAAAAGGTTCAGAAATCTAAGCACAGTCGCGATTACTCGTACGATTTTCTTTAGTGAAGAGAACCTAAGAAGAAGCTGCTGTATCGAATCAGTCTCATTAGTGACCAGGAGAGCGGATTTTCTTTCCTCGTGACCTAATTCCGCAGCTATATCCGGGGACATGGGAGGAGTAGTTGTGTGAGGCTGTTGCGTAAATGGACCCGAGAGAAAGGTGGGGCCGGTCCACCAAAGCGGGTGGACAAGCAAAGCATCGGGCAATAAGCCTCTCGAGGCAGCATCGGCCGGATTTTCATGGGTACTTATATAGTTCCAATGAGTGGAGGGCAACTTACGCTGGATATTTGCGACACGATTGCCTACAAATATCTTCCACTTTGAAGGGTGCGAAGTGATCCAGGAGAGTGTGATCGTCGAATCAGACCAAGCGTAAATTGACTCGATAGTTATCAACGAGGATATATGAGGGAGAATGCTGCTCACTAGATTCGCAAGCAGACCAGCAGCACAGAGTTCGAGTCGCGGGAGAGTTATCCGCTTAGTAGGCGCAACGCGAGATTTTGCGCAAACCAGATTTGTAAGAAAGGACCCGTCGTCAAGCTCCATTCGCAGGTATATGACCGCTGCATACCCAGAGAGAGATGCATCAGCAAATCCATGCAGTTGATAGGCAACAGCATGGGGGTTTGTGATTAGTCGCGGGATAGCAAGTTGCGATAGATTTCCCAATTGGCCAGAAAACTTGTGCCATACGGAAACTATATCTTCCGGTGGAACCTGATCCCAATCAAGGCCTAGAAGCCAGAGCCGTTGAATCAGACACTTTGCTAGAAAGATAATAGGGGAAAGAAGCCCCAACGGATCAAATACTCTTGAGAGCTCTGAAAGTATTTTTCTTTTGGTACATGGGTCATTTGACGGATTGACCTTGTAGGTAAACTGGTCGGAAGATGCGACCTAATTTAAGCCTAGTACTTTCACGACGGTTTGCGAGTCTGCATTAAAAGAAGTAGTAGCCTGCGATAAACAATGCTCCGGGGACAGATGAGCTAGTAGCTCAGGACGGTTACTAGCCCACTTTCGAAGTTCAAAACCCCCTTTACCCAGCAAAGAGATTAACTGACCCTGCAGGTCAAGAGCCTCGTCGACAGTGGATGCCCCGGTAGGAATATCGTCCACATAAGTGTCCAAGGAAAGCGCCTTGGCGGCTAACGGGAAAGCCTCACCGTCGGTGATAGCCAGCTGCTTGATCGCGCGTAAAGCCAAATACGGAGAGGACGAAACACCGTAAGTATCTCAATATTTAAATGTATTAGAATGTCTTGAAAATGCTATTTGTAAGTTTCCTACACTAGACGTTGTGATAATTGGTGATTTTAACCTAAGGTCTTTTAGCTCGCAAGTCACTGAAGAGTTTGATAATTTTGTTGATTTCACCCAATTATGTCAGTATAATGGAGTGGAAAACGAACACGGTAGCATCTTGGATCTTGTATTAGTAAATGTTGCGCTGGGTTGTGCCGTGTCCGAGTGTATTGACCCGTTAGTGCCGCTAGACGCATATCATCCTGCGCTTGAGGTGTCCATTCATGTGCAAAGTCCGACTGCCAATACCGCTAAGCCAGCAACAGGTTCTTGTCTCTCTCCTCCTCCGCGTAGTTTTCGCTGGAATTTTCATAGAGCTGACCTTGTTGCTCTATACAAGGATTTAGCTGAAATGGATTGGTCACCCGTGTGTGGACTGAAGAATGTGGACGCAGCGACGGCCATGTTCTACAATATGGTGAACGATTGCCTAGATCACCATGTGCCGAAGAGGCGGTCGTCTAATGTGCTTCTTCGATATAAGTACCCATCCTGGTACACGCCTGAGGTTATCAAAAATATCCAGCTAAAGTATTTTCATCACGTTAAGTTCAAGAGTTGTGGCCTGGAATTTAACAAGCAGCTGTTTAAGTATTATAGAACTCGAGTAAAAGTAAGTAAGTAAGTAAGTAAGTAAGTAAGTAAATCATTTATTCACAACAAAAACACGCAGACAAAAAATAAAAAGTAACAAAAATAAAAGAAAAAAAAGAAAAGAGACGACATGTCGCGTTAAAGTTGCGAAACGGACCCAACTCAGCATATGCTGGCTGTGAAGCCAACGCTGATCTTCCGTTGGGACCGCTCGGTGAAGACACGGAAGGCCATACAGACATCTCGGTACTTACATTTAAACAAAAATTAATTAAATAAAACTAAAAAATAACTACATGTCACAACAGACAGCTTGCTAAGCTAAGCTAAGCTAAGCTAAAAGAGCTTATTAGCTCAGCTCACCGGGAAGATATGCAGCGAATCGGGGTTAATATTACTCAGGAGCCAGCACTGTTTTGGAAGCATGTTCGTAATTTGCAGAGTAAGCGGTCGCCAGTAGGTACTTACTTCCATTGTGGCAAATCTGTAGCTGGCGGGGAGGCAGCGAATCTTTTTGCTGGTCACTTCAGTTCGGTGTTTCATGAAAATACGCCTCTTCTAGATGTTTCTAGCGCCTGTTTGTATGAGACTCCTCTTCGAAATGTAAATATATCACTGAATAGAATCACTTTTAGAGAATTGCACCAAGTGGTGCGACGGCTGAAGGCATCTTCTGCCCCAGGACCTGATGGGATACCCACATTTTTGGTTAAAGACTGTGTATCGGCTCTTAAAAAACCCTTACTCTACTTGTATAATCTGTCTATACTTGAGATGAGTTATCCCGCAGTATGGAAAGTATCGAGAGTAACGCCGGTTCCCAAAGATGTCTCGTCTACTGAAGTATCATCTCATAGGCCTATCGCCATATTATCAGTGTTCGGGAAGATCTTGGAGGGGTTGATTAACTCTCAAATCATTTCCCAGGTATCGTCTTACTTGACGGACTCGCAGCATGGCTTCCGCGCTGGGAAATTAACTGTCACTAATAATACCAACTTTGCTGACTTTGTCCTTCAGTATATGGATAAAACTGGTCAAGTAGACGCGGCCTATTTTGACTTTAAAAAGGCATTCGATCTCGTTGACAACGACGTTTTATTGCAGAAACTCTCAGCTTTTGGTTTCAACAAATGCCTCTTGGAGTTCTTCGCCAGCTACTTGAAGGATCGAAGGCAATTTGTTCAGATAGGGGGTTATTCATCAAGGGAGTATTATACTCGGTCGGGGGTGAGTCAGGGGAGCACACTTGGCCCTACCCTGTTTCTCATAATGGTTGATGATCTTCCGGCAGTTATCAGAAACTCTGAGTGCTTATTGTTTGCCGATGATGTGAAGGTGTTTGCGGCCATAAAAGGGGACCCTGATTGTGAAGCATTGCAATCAGATATAAACGCTGTGTCTGACTGGGCAACTGTCAATAGATTGTCGTTTAACGAAGAGAAATGCAAAGTTATCTCTTTCTCGCGTTCCCCAGTAGCTATAAACTATTCCTATAGTTTGGCAGGCAACCCAATAGACAGGGTTCTTAGCATTCGAGATTTAGGTTTGATTGTAGATGTAAAACTCGATTTTCATCAGCATATCATCCGTACATGCAAGAGCGCTAGTAGAGCCTTGGGCTTCATTATGCGTACAGCCTCGCAATTCCAGAGTGTCACGGTTCCTATTGTCCTGTACAATGCTTTTGTACGCAGCGAGCTTGAGTACAATTGCATTGTCTGGGATCCTCTGGAATCAAAGTATCGTTTGCTTGTAGAGAGAGTCCAGCGGAGGTTTTCTCGATACTTGTACAAGAGGATGTACGGCTATTACCCGTTTTTGTTTCCATCTCTCTTTGTTTCAGGCATGGTTGGACTTGAAACCCTGACCCAAAGGCGAAAGATGCACTTGATTGCACATTACTGCTCTCTCTTGCGAAATAGAATAAATAATCCTTTGGCTCTAGGGCAGTTGACTCTATTCGTCCCGCAACAGTATGTACGGACGGGTACGCGCCGCCGCCATCAGTTGTTCGCGGCATTACCAGGACTAAGGACTCGCAGAGCCAGGAACTGTCCAACGGCCAGGGCAATAGCGCTGCTTAATGAATTTCTGTCTGAGGTACAAGATGCTGACGTGTTCGCTGATGGATGGGGGATACTCAGGTCTAAAATAATGTTATTTTTATTTTAACTTTTTATAATTAACGAACTAGGCGCTTTGGTTTAAAACTGTAAGTCTACCTTTGTAACTTTAATTAAATAAAATAAATAAATAAATAAAAATAAAGTAACAGTGTTCAGATGAAAGTCTTTAAGCTCATCGTCAGGATGAAAGCGCCAGATGATGCGCTGGAAGTCACGATTTTGCTCAGCTACGATGATATTTCTATACATCTGGCGGATATCTGCCGCAAACACAACGGTATGTAAACGAAATCGTAGAAGGATAGTGGAAATATCCTTTTGAAGTTTGGGTCCGGTCATTTGTGTGTCATTCAGCGACAACCCTTTTCCATCTCGTGTGGAAGCATCAAACACGACTCTCAGTTTAGTGGTTGTGCTCGTAGGTGACAACACACAATGGTGCGGAATATAGTAGGACTCAGCCGCCTTTGTGTCAGAGGACGGGACCTCAGACATGTGACCGCTATCCAAATAGTCTCGCATGAATTCACTGTATGATGTCCGAAGAGAAGGGTTTTCGGACAGACGCAGTTCTAAATTTCTAAAACGTCGAACAGCTATCGACCGCATATTACTAAATGTGGGTTCCGTGCTTTTAAACGGTAGCTTGACTATAAATTTACCAGACTCGACACGATTGTAGGTAGACAGAAAGTGTTCTTCACAAGCGGCATCCTCTGGTGAAAGAGTTTTTTCTGAGGTAGGAATATCCTCAATCTCCCACAAACGCTTCAAGTCGTCATCACAATTGTGTTTACAAGCGTGAAGAGCTTGAACACAGGACAGGTTCGAATAGAGAGACGGAAGGGTTTCACGGCAGCGGGAGCGACCTAAAAATACCCACCCAAAGATAGTGTTGAGTCCTACGGGTGAGTTATCCCTGCCGGGAATCATACCTGGAAGAAAGATCTCATTCCATAGTTCGGAACCTAGAAGGAGGTCGATCGGACCCGGGCAGTGAAAGCTGGGGTCCGCTAGTTTAACAAAGCCGAGCTTTTCCAAAAAGTCGGTCTCTACCGTGACCGAAGGCATGTCATCACAAATTCTCTTCATGACAATGGCCTCCTTGCCCTGATGGCCTTCAGGACGAATAGTGCATTGGACGGTACCCAACACTGGCGCAGACATATTCCCTATGCCGAAGACCGACGGCGCATTCGAACAAACTGATAAACCTAACCGATTTGCAAGGTTCTGGCTAATATAATTGGCTTGACTACCCGAATCAATTAACAAACGAACAACGTGAAAGGCACGCCAGTTATCCAGGATATCAACGCGAGCCATAGACAACAAGACTGTTTGGTTCGATGTCACATTTGAGGAAAGACCATGAACTCCGAGAGAATTAGACGTGGACGCAGAGGTTGACAGACGCGTTGGTTCTCGTCAGCGTCCTTATTATTATTATAATGTAATAACGAGTGGTGACGATGACCACATGATCGACACGAGCCTTTTGACGGACAATTGGATACTATGTGACCCGCACGTAAACAGTTGAAACATAGCTGCTTGTCACCAACCACCTGCGACCGATGAGCAACAGTTAAGTTTTGAAAATCACGGCAATGCGCAATGAAATGCCTTTGTGAACAGAACTGGCAAGGCGGAGGTGCCGACGATGGTACCGGAGATGGTGCCGGAGACGGCTGATTCCCCATAAGAGTGGTTTGCTTAAAGCGTCGCGGCGCCGGCGGTGCGCGGTCGGCGCGCGGTGCAGCCGCCGGGGCGCGCGCGGTCACTTCGTGTCCGGAACCCACACCCGGTCCCGCGCGCTCTACAGCCTTGCAATAGTTTTCTACGAACAGCTCCAATGACCGATGACTAGGTATATCCTCCGAGGTTACAGTCATCTCAAATTCTTTTCGAACGGACGGTTCCAGTTTAAATAACATAGTATAAAACAGCACAAAGTCCCATTCACCAACGGGCAATTTTAACGACTTTAAAATAGCTAAGTTTTCTTGAAACGTGTCTAATAAATCGCGATAGGCCTGCGCAGTATTATTCTGCATTTTTACAGTAACAATAGACTGCCAAGCTAAAAAAGCCAATTGACGCTTATTCTGATACCGCTTCACTAAAGTATCATATGCTATGTCGTAATTATCCAATGAAATCGGAAACGCCTTTAAAAGGTTTAAAGGTTCCCCCTTTAATGAGGAAATCAAGTACTGAAACTTTTCAATTTTTGATAGGTCATTATTTTCATGAACTAAAGTCCTAAACAAATCATAAAAAGTAATCCAATTCTTATAACCACCTTCATAAGATGGGATAGTTATACGCGGTAAGCGTACATGTGTTTTCAACGAGGGACTATTCTGATAGTCGACCGATACTTTACGTTCTGCTTCAGCGGGTTTTTCATCGAACACAGATAATTGCATTTCCAAGATATCCATATAAGTTTCATCAAAGTTTTGTCTGATTTCCTCTGCTTCGGTAACCTGTTGTGCATCCGTCAAGGACGAAGCTATTTTTAAATGATTCTCATCAAAACATTTCTTTAACTCGCTTAGCCGACTTAAATGCGCTCGAAAACGGCCTTGCAAATTTGTATCGGTTAAACATCTTTTTCCAACAAGATAAGCGTCATTTATGCGCTTAAACGCTAAGCTACGCCTACTCTGTTCTAATTGAAACATTTTTGAAAGCAAAACCTAACTCTGATATAATATTATAGTACCATTTTATAAGTTAGTATATTACGACAACAAAACTTAATTACAAAGAAAACGCTTTTAAACTTGTAACTCGTACCAGAATACGGACGCGTGTTTTTAACGCAGTGAATGGAGTACCGGCGCGGAGCGGCCGGGCCTGGAATTTGCAGCGGCGAGAATCTACCCGCGGATTTGATGTCGACGCTAACGCTATGACCCGTACCCGCTAACAAATTATAAAAAGATGATGCAACAATTACTAACTGCGTTCTAACTTATAATTTACTAACATAATTAGGACAAATTAAATAGAATTACGGTCAGTTATGTATAGCACTAAACTTACTTGAATGTAAACCGTTGTTTAAGAAAGAATTTACGAAAATATTTAAACCAATTAAATATTTTTATACGTACTTATACTAAGAAAGAACGCTATCTAACGTATCGTATCTGTTTTCCATATACTAATACGAATTTATGTATCCGGTATCGAAGAACCACAATAATATGTATATAAAAGTTGCGATAATAGTGGTGAAAGGCTAGATAGCATTAAAACTTTTATTCAAGAACCCAAATAGGTAGGCAACAATCAGTAATTAGGCAATTCGCTCACCTGATGATATCCGATGGTACGGCTTGCTCCTCGGGTGGTGTCCAACTCCTGACCCACGGCCTGCCTAGGTCTTACAGCACAACACCCACAGAAAGGTCCACAAGAGATAGGGAAAGTAACGAAAGTTCACACCAAAGCACAGTGTTTTATCGCTGCATATAGTAGAAAGATGCGCACGCGACGACAGCCATTTTCGTTCTCTCAGTCGCCCGCGGGGAGACCACCTACTCGCGGGTGGAGGGGGCAGGGGAGGTCCAGCCAAAGCACATAGGAAAACATTCAGTGAGGAATTGACCTAGCTTGCCTGAAAGTTGCCTATTTATAACAGGAATACTAAACAACTCCATTGAAGCCAAATCTCGAGTGATACGTGAATTGAAATTGGATCTAATTGCATGGCAGTACACCAGATGTAACTATTTTTGACATACAATACGTAAGTAATTATTTTGACTATGTTTTGACAATATTGACGTCAATGCCTAACAGATTCCGAACCCATTATAAAGGATTAACGATTCAGGGTGTCGCTAATGTTAGCTTAATTTCCATAATAATATAATCCATAACAACCGCGTGAATTATAGAATTTATTTTCAGTCTGCTAGATACCAGGCCCCTTAGAACTAACCAATGTACCGTTATATTATTAAAACAGTATTAAAATGGGTCAAGCGAATTAACCGAAGGCTCAAATTCGCCTCCCTGTAACCTTTACTCGGCTGAAGGGATTGTGTTGAACAACTTCTAAATTTACTTGTTAAATGGGAAATTCAAATAAATGGACGCTTTAAATAAGTTTTGAACATTATGAAACGTTAAATGATCTGTGAATGATCTGAGGCGACCGGTGAAGACAATCAAATCATAACTTAATCCCGCTAAAAAGCATTTCGTGATTTTACTTTTAAAAGTAAAGGTTCGACAAATCAATTTATCCATCGTCGTTATCGGAGCCCTTGTTAAGCCATCTTAGAGCTAAAATTAGGTACCTACTAAAATAAATTTCCATATAAGTAATATTTAATCAGCATTTTTATGTTGTCGTCAAGGAGCTACAAGGAATTATACTAAAAATCTAACATTCATAGATATACTATAGATACCCTAATTATAATGGTTATTATTGTAATGTTTAGACACTGCGAGTGATTAATGCCGCGCTGTAAGACCTCGGAATACCCAACTTGAGTAAAGTAGACAAATATCAACAGGATATTAACCGCGATTATCTTTTGATCTCATGTTGAGCTCGGGATATTTCAACGGAGTTCCATACATCACGATCAGGTGTAGACTACAGAAATGGTGCGTGGGTGTATAAGTCTAATATTTCCAACGAAGCATGCGTCATTAACAATCAAGGGAAGACTAACGAAACTACAGGTGGGCGTTTAAGTTTTGTAAAAGAAAGAGTTGCGAGCTAAGCCAGTAGCTTTGTAATCCTAGTTATAATATTTAGATGTTCTGTCATGAAAATAATTAACTTTAAAAACTCGTGTTTCAAGTACAAATTCTTAATATTCTGATCAACTAATTACAACGTTAAATGTATTACGGTACTGACTTGATAATTTTTTTTTTTTCAGGATTTTACGTTGTGATGGTGGTGTTGGATTTTTTTTTGATTGGTTACAGAATTATAAACAGTCTCTTTAGAGTTGTCGGTATTTCTGAGGCTCTGCCTACCACATTCTGGGAATGTAGGCGTGATGTTATGTATGTATAATGTATGTGTTGTAATACTTATAAATGTTTCCGCACTCTGAAATTTAATGATTTTGAAAGAGAAAAAGAAAAGGAAATTTGATAGTTCCTGTAACTCGATAGTTTACATTGAAAGCAGTGATTGATCAAACAATATTTCCGCACTCTAGCTCCGTTTCTTCGCTCCGGTCGATGTCAGCAGAATAAATAACCTGAAAGGCTTCCCTGCAGTACAAAATTCCCAACATTATGGTATTTGCTTCTCTCTCTAAGTGGTGTGGTTAAAGGGAAAAGAATACGGAGATGGAACACTAACTTCGAATTTGAGAGCTGTTTGCTTGTTCGACCGTCATTTCCGATGGCTCCGCGCGTCTCTCATCGGCCACTTAGCAGACCCATTTTTTCCGGCTTGGGCGGTGACAGTGTCTTAACGTCAAAGCTGGGAGATCCTTGGGATTTTTTATGATTGGAATCATGTTTATTTTTAAATTAAGTAGCCATTTTTGTACTTCAACAAATTCTACCATATATTTTTTGTGAATAATATGTAATAAGTCGTCTCCAACATTTATTTAGATGGTTAGTGACGATAAAGATACTCGTAAAGTTTAGTCAACTAGAGAGACATATACTATACTAAGTAAATACAGTCTGTTCAGTGTGTATGACAAATAATTATCTTTGACTCTCAACATGATAAGATGCAGTTATAAAGTCTGCGAAAAGAAAACCTAAACAGGGCTGGGATTCTACACGGTAATAAAGATATTATATTTGACGTGATTCCGTATTGTCAACGTTGTGATAACTCTTATGTCATTAACAATAATGGCGCTGTGACATAAACGATTCTTAAACGTGTCAAACACGATATCGTTTTAACGCACCTGAATAGAGGCCCAGGAAGAGAGTATTGTGCAAGGTATATTGTTAAATCGCACTACTAGATCAAAACAGTATCAAGTCAAAATACTCGCTAGTTTTGTATAAAACTCATAGAAGTTGAGTTAAAGTTGATTTTAAAATACTTACAATTGTATTTTGAGTTGCTACTGTTTTGATCTAGCAGTGCGAAATGTTTTGGCTTACGGTATCTATTCATAAGAGCACAAATTAAGCGCTAATTAAGTTGTGAATTTAGCTCACGTAAGACAATCAAATTAGAAAGGTATATATTTGACCATCACACCGTTAAATATGTTCAACCGTTAACGGTTTTTTTTTTACATTAAACTATACTTTATTCGCTTTTTAACTTTAAATAATTGTATTAATACTTTTAGAATAGTGTGATTTTACTAACCTATACGATATCAAAAATAACAAATAAATGTTTCTATGACAAGGTTTTGCTATGTTAACCATTTCTTAAATGGTGGGAAATCTAAATCATTATGTTAAATTATGTTTTTGGGATGGGAATATGTTAGTGCAAGCTTTCTATATACATTTTACATACACCTGAGATCACATATTTTATATACCTGCTAAAATAATAAATGTACCTACTCTTGGTATAATCATTACTTTGCTAACAAATTACGCAAAATATATGAAATTCCCATTTAACGTACGTGAAAGTAGCGCTTAAAACGGCCCCGACCCAGAAATACTATTAAAAGCTATTTCCACTGTAGGTGCGTAATAAAAAAATTAAATTTTTCAAATGCTTGTGGAAATAAATCAATGTGGAATCAATGTGGAATCAAATCTGAAATATTATAGTTAGCCTCGCTTTCCTTTTAAAATAACAAACCTAAGTAAATGGAAGAGCGAGGCACCAGCAGACAGGTTACAAAAAGAACAAGTTCGTTCCCGCTTTGTCTATTGCAGATGCAATAAGCGACGGTATTTATTTCTGCGTTATTATTTGTTACCAGTGTTAGAATGACTTGATTTTTTACAAAATAGCGTTTGAGTACATTTGAGGTTTGCTGTATTTGTGTGTGTAATGTTGAAGCTAACATGACAATGATTCTGAACAAAATAGACACTCATTTTTTATGTTAAAGAAAAGGCACACTAGCACTCAGGCTACCTGATGGTAAGTGGAATCTGAGACCCATAGACATTTGAATTCTCAAGACTACAATTGTAAGACCTCAAATGCGTTGCCAACCCTGAGGACTAAGATGGAATGCTCCTATGCTAGTAATTTTTTTCATAATGCCAAAGTGCTTCTGTTAGATTGAATGAAATATCAGGGGACGGGGATAATTAATCTATGTTAAATCCAAACGTATCCAAAAGGATGATATTCATGCGACTTTATTATTTACAAAAACAACTAGAGCTTTATCAATACAATCAAAATTTACAAAGATAACGCGCATCAAAGCTCGGAAGTCGGGGCTCGTGACGTTACCACGTGGTAAAAAGTGTGTCATGGCGTGAAGTCACGTGGAGTTTCAAGGCACTATAATTATCTTCGTATTTTTTGTTGAGTTTAATAGAATTTTCCAGGGCACTAACCAATTCTCAGATCCTTCTTTTTATTATTCCGAAACGTGCACTTAAAATTATTAAAAAATGGAGTTCCGGAACACATCTCTCAGCTATTTCTTATTATTTTGAAATCTCCACCGTTTTGTTGAAGTATGAAAATCAACGCTCATATTTTATCATTTTCGCTTTGTACAAAGTTGGGTCTTTGTGGCTAACTTTTCGACTTTTTGCACGAGGCCCCGCGAACCCCGAATACTTCGTCAACTTTGTATGGACCTTCTAACCACCAAAGGTCTCTTGGCTTGGAATTTGCCGAAAACTTAATTCTAACTTCCTGTAATGACTTTAGAGTATAAATTAGATTAACGTGACGCCTTCGTAGAATTTTAATGTTTGCCCTTTTGAAAATTTAAAGCTTAAATACTGGAGTGAGGATTTGCTTAAAAAGGGGAGATGAGAAAAAGTTTTATTCACATTCAGTACTTATAATAATAAAAAAATACCGGTGGACAATCTTATACATAAGATTCTCAAAATAAGCTTTACTTTCTCATCCCCTTACATAACAAAAATCATTTATACGAATATACGCAGCTGATGTTGCTCTGACTATATTCATAATGAAAACAACATACAAAAAACATATTCCTACCACCAAGCAACAGCGTTCGAATTATTGTTTCCGGGTGCACTGTGGATATAAGGCAACCGGTGAAATTACTAGCATATACGAGTATGTATAGAGGCATTTCATCTTGATCCTCTGGGTTGGCAACGCATTTGCGGTCATAGGATTTCAATATAAAGATTGTAGCTTTGAGAATGCAAATGTCTATGGGTCACAGATACCGCTTACCAGCAGGTGGCCTGTGTGCTCGTTCGCCCTCTCCTTGCCATAAAAAATATGCATTAAGGTTATTGCATTTACTTTTACCGCCGCCACTCAAGATATTTCTCGTGCTTTCTAGAAACCAATGAAAATAGCACTGCACTTACCTATAATTTCATCGAATGCTTATTTCTGCAGAAACCATAATGTTTTCACTGTATCTTAAACATCTAACCTAACCTACGTAATTAATGTTTAAGTGGTTTAAGTTACCCTGAAAACATGGTTTCAGCAGAAAAAAGCGTTCGATGAAATGGACATCGATGAAATGACACATTCGATGAAGTGATGAGTTACCCCTATTTGAACTACTTTCCGCTTTGCAAAAAGCGCTTACACGTTTAATAATTAAAAAATATATTCTTGAGAACTCGGGCTTTTCTTTCAAGCAATAAAAATGTTCCCAGGACCGAGTCCTCAGAAATAACAGCTACGTCCTCTAAGTAGGTTTAGCATAAAAAGGGAAATGAGGAAGACTATTAGGAAACGGATCTACGTAGGTTGGGGTAATAAAAGGGAACAAAGTTAGAAATTGCGAGTCGCGGACGTATTCCGAGCGGGCGCAAAACGAACTCTTTCACGGTGTACATTGCGTGCATTAACATTGTGATTTTAGCAAAGAAAATGTTTAAAGCAGCCTTGTACCAAAAATTTAAAGTTTAAAATTATTTTTAATATCATAAATTTCTACAAACGGCTGCAATGTTACAGGGAAGGCCTGCTCTTATAACAACTATTGACATATTTTCGATTGTCATAAGTGTGGTAATTGTTGATTCGACTTAAGTACGCACATAGATATAGGAGTTCTGTCGACCTGGTAGAGTTGTTCTCCTATTGTATGGCTTCAAAGCTTTATCCTCTTCTTGCCTCATACAATTATGGGGATAGATATTTATGCATTATGTATTAGGCACTACAATTATATGACGATTGTTGTTTAAAACTTTCAACGTTGCTTTCAAAGACTAAAATGCCATTGTGACTTTCAATTAATTTACGTCATGATTATGATTCAAGTTTTATGCGAGTGGAAAGTACTTACTCGTATAATAGTAAAAATGGTAAAGATGTTTATTGGTCGATACATCAACCATCTGGTTCAGTACATACGAGTAAATAGTTCTTTACAAATACGTATTGACTACAAAACTCGCACCCTAGTTATTACAGCTATCGCGAGCATGTTGGAAAAATATTCTACTACCTACCATAGGTAAATTTTCAAGATGATAAAATGAATTCTTTTGGCAAAAACTAATGTACAAAATAACAATCTAATCCACCTGTCTCAAGAAATTCCATTAAAAAAGCAATATCCATCCAGATACATCTATATTCTTTCTTTAACAAAAACAATTTGAAACCGTTTTATCTTCAATACGACGCGCTTCTTTTGTTTGGCCACGTTATTATTCTCATCATAAGTGCTTTGGTGTAAGTACCTGACGATAAATGATTTCATGAAATGTCATACAAGCGTTTCAATGTACATACATACATCATACAAAACCTCACGCCTTCATTCCCAGAGTGGGGTAGGCAGACCAACCACTCTAAAAAGACCTATAATTCTGTTACCACATTTTGCACAATCAGGCCAAGAAGTTTACTAGTATATTAGTGGAAGCCCATCGCCTTACCTACAAGCCCTTATTCCCTTAGTCGCCTCTTACAACATCCACTACGGGAATCCATGCAGTGGGACTACTCTAACCTGGCAACCACACGGGCTCTCGTTTCAACATAGGTTCGATTTAATTTACCATTACCCGGCGTGTACCTAGTTTTAACTTAGACTTACCTATCATATATGAATTAATACGTTTTTCTTTATCTAATAGGTAATTGGCAGTAGACATCGATCAATACTTTAAAGGGCACTCAGTATGTGGTGCAGCACATACTATAAGTATTAAAACGACAATTATTTGTGGATTATCGAGTTTTTCAAAACTTGTTAAGTTCCAGGCAGTAAAAGGCTCGTAATACGGCCTCAGAAAGATATAAAGAACGCTTAAGATATTTATTTGTACTTTTCCCTATAGGATCCCGACCTGAAACAATACGGTCAGAGCCTACATCCCATTTTGTCCTAAACCATATTGCTATCATGTTGTTGATCAATGTTATCAAAGAGCTTATTCACTTGATTGAACTGAGTTTATGTGTTTATTAGTTTAGAAAAATATTCTTAGTCGAGCGCAAAACATTCTACCTTCTTCTAACTGAAATAAAACAGGTCTTTATTTGGATAGATGTATCTTCTAACAAAATATAGCTTTTTACTTTGGTTAATTCACCTCACTTGAACTAATCGCTTCGTCGGAAAATCTTTAAAAATTTGCTGAATAGAAAATTTGCTTAGAACAAATGATTCGGATCCGCGACAAATTGTGATGAAAAATTTAAGGATGAGCTCCAAAAAAACTTCAGGTTAAGAGAGTGTCGATTCACGCGCAGTGGTAGGGTTTCGCCTATTACTCGTTAACTTGTAAAACCTTAGCTGTGATAGGTTTCCTTTTAACTTCTTAATTCTTTTATACACATACGCTTATTATTTCGCAAATAGATTTCAGAATCAAAAAATGTTTTGAATATCCCTTTCTATTTATGAGAAAGTTTTTCAATGATCCCACACAATGAAAGAGACGCATAAAAAATAATCATCCCCGCTTTACGTGTATCCGAAAAAAAACAATGCTAAATTACAGCTTTGTAGTACCAAGAGTCCCCAAGTTAAACCGCGGATGGATAGAGGACCGTCGGAAACTATCAGGATTCCTTTTTGACAACGGAAGCCCAAAAATTATATAAATTGTAATAACTAGCATAGAGGCATTCCATCTTAGTCCTCAGGGTTGGCAACGCATTTGCAGTCTTGTGAATGCAAATGTCTATGGGTCACAGTTTCCACTTATCATCAGCTGGCCTGTGTAGCATCAAAGGCATAAAAAAACGAGCACGCAGTGTAATCTTAAAGACGCTACTACGTAGGCATTCCCTGACTGAATACGCAGGTAAGTTGAATTGCCGATAAATCGTGCTCTCGGCCGTTCCCTGCGAAAACACCCCACACCACCAGTTACGGTATTCTCTCCAGTGAGCGGCGGGTTCAATCTCGAATCATTTAAACACTAGAGAGAAATTAAAACCGGTCAAGGTTTTCGTAAATTTGTAAGTACGGTGACTCGTGTTGATTGTTCTAAGCCTAAGCCATATTGCAATTATATTATTTACGACTGGGCTACTTTTATTGTTAAGATAATAAGAGCTACCATAATGCTTCCAATGCGAAGACAAAGTGGAATGAAGGGTGCAGCTTAGTTCCAATATTCGAAGCAACAGTTCGAAAGAGAATACCACAATTTAAAGACCAGCATTTTCTACTCAGGATTCATACAATGTATATAAAATACAGGGGTCGAAATAAAATGGTATGTGAGATATCTCCATGCTATTAGCGAATAACAGCGGCATTTAACGATGGCCATTGCTTTTTCATGGCTCATGAACATGTACTAATTAGTTCGGGAATTCTTATTGTTGGAACTGGATGAGAGTTAAGTACTCGCGCCAAGGTGCCAAGTAAGCATAGTCATAGTCAGCTAAATAAGTAGTCTATCGATTTTTACGCAATTACATACCTCTATAATGTTTTTTAAGTTGACATATGCATCTTAGTGACCTTATTCTTCTGTGCAATCCAACTTAATTTAGCACACCGCTTATTTTACTTGCAGGGATGTGATTTTCTTAAACAACAATTTTAACAGGGGAATTTACGTTGTCCCGTCAGAGCGTAAAAAAAACACATTTCAGGGCGTGCATTCTTAATCACTCTCTCCCAAAATATCAGAATTTCAAAACCAGTTTCAAAAACAATATCTCAATTTGAATGATGTGTTTTGGGAGTGTTGCAACTAAGTGGTCAACGCGTCATGTAAAGATTTTAAAGGAATAAAACGAGTTAAAACTATTTATCTCCCTTTTATAGAAATTTAGAAAGGTACTGAAACTACTATTAAAGGGCGCTTAAATTGATCTTTGATTCCCTTTAAATTAACTAAATGACGTATACTAAGAATCTGGTATTTTAAAATTCTGGTATATTGGCACTGAGCGTTCTCAATTAGGTAGCCTTATTATTACATATAACTCTACTCACTTCTCTGATACAAGTGGACAGGGCCAGTCTGCAGACATTAGAAGTCATTGCTGTATCACAAGTGGATGATACTACATTTTTACTCGACTGCTGAAGGAGGAGGGTAATGTTTTTGACCTGTAAGTATGTATGGTTCTTTGTTTCTTCGTGAAGGCTGGACGTATGGGCCGATTTTAACAAGTAGTGGTATTAGGTTGGTCTTAACATCGCAAGTGTCACACAAAAATATTAATGGTAGGTAACTAACGTATATAGACGACATAATCAAAACATGCTGTCAGGTTGTAAAAAACTTACTTTTGATGTGACAACGTCTTATAATTCGATAGAGCTGGCTGCACGCACGAAAAAACATGACTTATGCGGCGTTACCTTGTTCTGAGGCGTTCCATTTAAGACTTGAAGTGCAAGCGAGAGCGCGGAACGAGCAACAAAGAGGCACAATCGGCCTCCGCGTTCGGCAGCGTTCGACATCTGTCTCTCTCCTACTTGAGTGAGCGATGAGTCCGCGTGGACAGCTGCTATACAATAATACATTTACATGTTTTCGTCAAGTATGAATTGCAGTGAAAACTGAATGTGGTGTCAATTGTTTATAGCAACGATAATTGCGGCGATAAAGGTAATGATTCTTTCGATATTAAATATATGCTCAGTGATATATTGTCGAATGTTCGTGTTTTCATCATTAAAATAAATAGCATCGGTCCGCTAGTGCAGCGATTGTAGGTTATGCTATAATTGAGAAAACTATAACAATAAGTTAACAGAACTATTTCACGTTGAGTAAAAAATCAATGGCTTTACTATTCGATCGAAATAATTATCGAGCGTAGCTATGATTTCTTAAAATTAAATCATAAATGTTAAATCTTCCACATATCATAACAACGTGTCTGAAATGACAGGTTGAACCAGCCAGCCGTCAAAGGGAACAATTTTCTCCTATATCAAACACATTGAGGCCGGCTTTTTAAAAGCTAGAGTTACAATTTTTTTAATGATGTTTCCAAATTTTTAATTTTTAATTTAAGATGGAACGCTCATTCATACTTGTAAAAACTAAGTAAGTACATTGTAAAAAAATAAAAAAATAAATTGACATAATTGTATTTATGCGTACAACTAAATGTAACATGATCAATTCAATTGTGATTTCCATTTACCTCCTTTTCTATACCCATACAAAATATCTATCAAACAAATAAAATTCAAATTTTCTTTTGAAAAATGCAACCATTCCATCAGTATTTTGTTATGACGTTGTCACGTTCAACAATCGTCAGTAAACCGACTTTACAGACAACCGATTTTTTTACTATGTTGTTAACCTATGGGGTCCTAATAAAAATACCCACAGACTCGATTAGACTGTTGACTTAATACCTAAAATAACTTTTTCTCGTGACGGAAAAATTAAAATATTTATTCGGGCTCAATAACCCATCCGCGTGACCTCGTTCAGTACGGGACGTAATCAACTTCGGCAGTTTAATTAAACACGGTCAAAAGTAATTGCATCGATGCACAATAATTAAAACTACCGTATAATATGTAATCAGTTTAAAGGTAGCTTGGAAAATAAACTTATTTGTGGCATTAGTAAGTACATACTTTGTAGTGAGAAGAAACCTAATGAACAATGTCGTAAGTATGGAGTCTTGGAACTGGCCAAGTGTGAGTTGGATTCACGTATCAGGGGTTTCATACCTTTTTTGTATGGGGGCCTCTCTTCATTTTATTTTATTTTTAATAATTTTGGCTATAGTGACAATATGAGTGGCATTAATCACGTTTGAAAATTTCATGTGTCTAGTTATTCGACAATAATTACAGAGATTGTTAAGGTCGAGCAAACACGCTATAAATGTATGGGTATCACATCATCATCATCATTATCAGCCGCAAAACGTCCACTGCTGGACAAAGGCCTTCCTCAGGGTTTTCCACAACGATCGGTCCTCTGCTGCTGTCATCCAGCGGTTTCCCGCGACCTTTATCAGATCGTCAGTCCACCTTGTGGAAGGTCTGCCAACACTTCGTCTCCCGGTTCGCGGTCGCCACTCTAGAACCTTTCCCCTCCAACGGCCATCAGTTCTACGAGCAATGTGCCCCGCCCACTGCCACTTAAGGTTTGCAATCCGGTGAGCCATATCAGTTACTTTAGTTCTCCTGCGAATCTCCTCATTCCTGATTCGATCTCGCAAGGAGACACCCAGCATAGCTCTTTCCATCGCCCTTTGAGTGACCTTGAGCCTTCTTATGAGGCCCATTGTAAGCGGCCATGTCTCGGATCCATACGACATCACTGTCAACACACACTGATCAAAGACTTTTGTCTTGAGGCACTGTGGTATTTGGGACGAGAAGATAGTGCGTAGCTTACCGAACGCTGCCCATCCGAGTTGTATGGGTATACAAGATGGGTACGTATTATAATGTATAAAATCAAAATATATACATTTACAATGTATACGTTCAAAATATATAAAATCAAAAAATATAATAAGGGTAAAAGAAATAACAATCAAAATTCATATAGTACGTTTTTCATAATGGTCGAAATACATATACTCAAAATGGCTAAGTTCACAATATATATGTTCAGAATATATACAATCAGAATAGATAATAGTTGAAAGAAATAACAATTGAAATCCTTAAAAAACGTTTTCTATAATGGTCAAAATACATAAAATCAAAATGCCTATGTTCACAATTTATATTTTCGAGAGAATGGGTAGTAGACATGCACGAGAGTCAATAAGTGGGTAGATACATAATTTGGTCGGTCGTATGAGTCTGTACTGCACACAGAATAGTGCCGAATCATTCCACCATCATATCAAACAAAATTTGTGCTAAGCGACACGTTGGATTTTATCATTTAGTAGCAGAACTGATAAAAGAGGTAAAAGTAAATGATGTATTCATTAAAAAAATTGAAAACGGAGAACCTGAAGCAAAGAAAAGAAAGCAGACTAACGAAATGAATTTAAAAAAAAATGATAATATTTTGAAAAATATTACTGATTACACATATATCCGGTTTCTACGAGCTATAGCTTCTAACCTATAATACTCATTCCAAGAAAAAAGAAATTGAATTGAATTGATTTCAATTGTGGCACTCGCTGGCCGCTGCCGCGGCACGCTCGCTCCGCTCGCTCGGCTCGTGCTTGTTTTGGTCGCAGTTGAACCTAACACGCTCCTCCTCGCTTCGTTTAGGTGCGACGACGAGCGAAGCGAGGAGGAGTGTGTTAGGTTCAACTGCGACCAAAACAAGCACGAGCCGAGCGAGCGAAGCGAGCGTGCCGCGGCAGCGGCCGGCGAGTGCCACAATTGAAATTGTATTCAATCCTATACATTTTTCAATTCAATCATTTAATTATTATCAAAAAATTATTGTTATGATTATTTATAGTTTGTACCTACGCAGTAAAACAAACGTTATTTAGTTTATAGTCGATTATTTAATTATTAACAATTGTTATTGAGTTGTTTATTTTTAGTTTGTACGCAGTACAATAAGTTTTGTAATTGTTACCAACTACAGTGTTGTAGATTATTGTTAATAAAGTATTTTTTATATTTTTCCTGCATTTTTCATTTTATGGCTTTAAAGTTTAACCGCCTTATTCATACTCTTAAACCCACAAGTTAAATATGCTTCAAGTATGCTTTGGCCTTATTTGTCATTATGACATTTTGAATGAAAGGGACAAAGCATACTATAACTAAAATATACCTAATTAACAAAAAGTTTTTAAAGTTGTAGGTAATTCTGTAGCTCTGCCTACCCCACCCACTCTGGGATTACAGGCGTGAAGGTATGTAGGTATGAAAAAGGGGGTAAAAGTTTACTAAAATTATTAAAACCACGAAGCAACGACAAGAGTTAGGTTCAATTGTGTCCGGAATTGAATTTCATGAACTTTAGGGTATTTACATTAGCTGGCTCTTATTTACAGTATCGATTTTGTATTTCAACTATTATGGATTTTGAACGTATACATTGTAAACATATGCATTGTAAATATATGCATTGTAAACGTATGCATTTTGTCTAATATTACTATGAACCATTATGCATTTTTACTGTTATATATTTTGACCATTATGCATTTCAAGCTTATGCGTTTGGAACTTATGCCAAATAACTTTATATATTTTGATACATTATACTATATGTGGTATTTGGGACGAGAAGATAGTGCGTAGCTTACCGAACGCTGCCCATCCGAGTTGTATGGGTATACAAGACTGATTTTATTTCTATATCTATTAAATTTATTTGTTTATTTTGAGATTATTTTGATGTTATAACGGCAACAGAAATACACACACTGTGAAACTTTACCTTTTCAACACCTTCGATACAAATGCGTCACTCACATGCCAATACGAAACAACGTCTCTTTTTTTTTAAATATACCTGTGACAACTATACTCGTAAGTGTCGGTGGCGTTATAGGCATGACAGCTCATGACTACTTTGGTCGTCATTGGCGGTCAAAGGGTTAAACTGTGTTCCTATTAGGTACAATTCATGAGTTACCTACAGCCAGCTGACCGACAGACAAACTCACAGCAGGGGCGTAGTAATAGGGTCCCGTTGGCACCCTTTAGGTACGGAACCGTAAAAAGTGGCGGAAATAGCCACTAACAAAAAACTCAGGTCATGCATTTTTTTTTTTATGTTTCTTGGCATTACAATATTATTGTAACCTACAAGCATTCAAGAAAATATGTTGGTATGTAGGTATCCAGTTTTCAATACAAAACGACAATTACAAAGATACAAAAATTAAAAAGACACGACAATTTAGAACATAAACATTAAAATTAGGATACAGTGTTACTTCTGTCTTTTATGAACATTGACAACTAACTCCTATCTCTATCTATTCCTCCTATCTCCAATCTTGAGTAAATTAAAGCTGAACCTTCAGCGCCACCTGTCGGTTACTTTAAGGAAAGCTTAATATAACAATTTAAACTAAAGATTGGACGAACAGTAGATAAATAAAGTGGTGGGGCGCATTTTCGTGGACTGACAACTTTGTTACGGTAGGTAAGTATGTAAAAAACACTTAACTTAGTTGGTGTGCCGCGGGTAAAAGACAAACAAACGAAACTTTGTTCTTAAACTTTCGTGATTTTCCCACAGTGTGTTTGGGTAGTGTTTGCGGGGTACGTCAAACATTTGGTTTACGTGTTTAAACTCCCGCGGGGACTAAACATGTTTAAGCACTGCTATTATCTATTATATGTTTTATAATTGTGTAGTTTGAATTGTTTAACATTGTAAAAGTTGAATTAAGTAATGCATGCTGTGGAAGTATATAATGCACTACTTCCACGAACTATGATAGTGGTCAAAAAGGTTTAACTTTGCGGTTCAGAGAGGCAATGTTGCCAGCCTACTGACGGATTATTCAAATTCAAATTCAAAACATTTATTTTGACCAACTGCAGGGATCATAGTTAAGTTAGTTACAATTTCTTAGCCTAAGGTTAGCAAATATTATGAGATATTATAAATAAATAAAAATAACAGCAAGGACGACAGCACTTAGTAACGCTTGACTGACAGTACATGGATCATATGACAATGATTCAGATACTGACAATCAAACCTGTCTGCAAATGCCCTCAGGATACCATTAGAGCTAGCCCGCACCCTGCGCGCCAGTGATGTGCAGCGTTTCCTTAGTGTTGTGTAGAAACAGTCAACTCTGGCCTCCGCAAACATCCCTGACGCACTACAGAAACGGGGCAGCCCCAATAGCACCCTGAAAGCATTATTGTACTGCACACGTAGGGCGTTGTACTGCTTCTGCATGTAAGAGACCCACATACTGCTCGTGTAGAGGGTCGTACAGAATGCTATTTTTACCTCGGCTGAACAACGAGCGAATCGGCGGGCTACCATGTTTGCTCTCACAGACAAATTATTGTACCCTAGCTATGTAGAACTCTGTCTTTTACGCTCGCCGTTAAATGATCAGCATAGGTATATCATAATAACCCCCTCTGGGCACTAAAAGTAGTGACAATGTTCTGGTCAATATTATTAAGTTAAAGATTCTCCCATAATATTTGTTTTTGAAATTGTCTATCAAGTGTTGGAGTCTGCTCCAGGTGTAATCACTGGCGTTTAGGAAATTACACTTAATGTGTTGTCAAAGCAACTAATCAAAGTTTCCTCATAACGTACACCTTACTCGGCAACCTAGTTCACCCGCGGAGTTGCTATGAAGCTCGTGACTCAGTGTATCATATTTACTCTATGAATAAAGCTAGGCCATGTTTTTTACCTAGGCCAACAAAACCTCTGAATATTATATCAGCTCTGTTTGCGAGATTATACAGGTAATTTAATTGCTTTCTGTTTACGTAAATTTCCGTAGTAACATTGAAAAATATACATTGCGCACCGAATATAATTTTGTTGCTTTATGTGTCAAGGCCATTTGGCCTAACAGGTCCAAGTACTATCAAGCCTTACATTTTACATAATCACGTCTGTTGCCCAGAAGGGTAGAGACTACTTCTTTCCACCTGCTACGATCTTGACAAATCTCTTTCGCTTCTTCCACATTCATACATCGAGTCATGCATGCACGTCGGTTTCGGTAATTTCTCCGATTTGAAAAAGTACGCCGAGGGCGGCCCCTTTCAACCCTGAAACTACTTTCGCACTGTATATCACTTTTGTCAATCTTATTTCATTCAATCTTTCGAACTGACCAAAACAAACTATCAAGCCTTTATAGGTTTTAACGTGTTTGGTTGACGATTCAGTGGGGCTAGACAAGATGTATTCGACACTCGCTAGCGATTATGTTTCGATTGAAAAACATATGGAATTGACGTAAGTGTCACGTTACTATCTCGGTGGCTTACGTCAATTCCATACATTTATCAATCGAAACATAATCGCTAACGATTGTCAAATGCAACTTGTCTAGCACCACAGGCGACCAGCCCCCTTTTCGCCACCGTGACAATGACACATGACAGATGCCAATTCGGTATACATTGCAAAGTTATCACGCTGATATGTCACCGGGTTTTATATAAGCTTCGCCATGTACACTGAAATGTCAACTGTCACCTGTCATTATCAGGTTGGTGAAATAGGGGCAGGAGACGATAGTATCTTCGCATATACATAAATAAGCATTGCTCCATTCAGCGAGGAAAGGCTGCCAGCATCTATTGGCACTTTGCCACGAAGGCCCTCTCCAAAAACAATTTAGTTTTATATTTAATTTTAACATAGGGTAATCTTTTTTTCTTTTCATTCATAAATTAATATTTATTACATACGTCATCAAAGAAATAAATGTAAGTACTATAATAGAAAGTCTGTGCCCGGCATATGTTTTCATGTTTTGCTCGATGATTCTTCTAATACCCATTTAGATATTATTGTACATCTTGCCAAATAAACTTTTAAACCTAAACGAGAATTCCGAGTCGTTTATTCAGCTAAAAACGTTCGGTACGTATGTATTCGCGCTTGTTTTTTTTGGCCAAAACTTCGCACATTGCTCTTGCGTACAAAATATCTAGCATGATCCCAGATGCATCAAATAAAATCCACCTAACCAATATGTCAAGGTAACGCGATAAGGGTTACATAAAGAGGGGTTAGCGTCACATGAGCGTCACGAGTAACAGCCTCGCTCTCTAAAGTAGACACCTTGGGGATCTATAGACAGCCATTTTCTCCTCGTGAATATTATAACACGTTGCGTGTATTTATTTTGCCTT
This sequence comes from Acleris holmiana, assembly GCA_949316455.1. NCBI lineage: Eukaryota > Metazoa > Arthropoda > Insecta > Lepidoptera > Tortricidae > Acleris > Acleris holmiana. Next base: position 12,453,849 of record OX438776.1, on the reverse strand, counting down.
TTACCCTCTTATTAATCTAAATAATCCACTTGATTTTTGCTGTGTTTAAAAGCCAACAGAGACAGCAGGTTGAACATGATGCTTGTTGAAAAGTTTTAATAAGGCATAAGTTTACTGCATTTCTTTTAAATTTAGCTTTTAACCACTATTAAAATCCTATCTTACTAATATTATAAATGTGAAAGTTTTTGGCGTGAGTGTGTTAGTTTTTTACTCTTACACGCTGCACCTGGACGGATTTGGGTGAAATTTGGAATGTAGATATCTTATACCCTGGATTAACACCATTGCTGGGCATTAAATCGTTACTACGCTAATCGTTAATTAACGCAGTTAACAGCTTGTGTATCGGATTAACTTTTAAGTTAACTTTAAAAAAAAATTACGGGCTTGTTAACTTCCGTTAAATTTCCCCAAGTTCGTTAATCGTAAATCCATTTCTTACTATTCACTAAAAAGATACCGGCGCACGCACCGTTCCCCGCCGCGAAAAACACGTTTGTTCTCTTTTTTTCAGACTAGAACTTCAAGATATTAATGTGTGTTCCGTAGTTTTATTCTAGCACAAAACCACAACGTTTTCTTTTGCCTTTATATTATTTTCTTTAATCGATAAACTATCGATAGCTGGGTCAAGCCAGGTGAACAAAACGCTTTGAAAAAGGCAACTTCAAAACGCAGCGACAGTGCTGCCAACTTTTTCCTATACTTCTTAATCTTCTAACCGCCGCCACGAACCAGCTCGCATCTAGCTTGAGCCCGTCGCGAAGAACAAATCCGCATAACCTCACAAAGTAGCCAGCGAACACGAGACCTACGAGAATCCAGGATAATAGGACCTTTGGAGTATAAAGACGCGGGGCCCCAGACGTCAAGGAGCTCCCACTACAGTTACCAGGTACGCCTAACTATCGAAGTAAATTTCTTAACATAGATTTCGAACCGGATCTATCGCATTAGATCTGGTTATTTGACAATAAATTCGCGTTCTTTGCTGTTTTGTGCTAGATTTTCATATAAATCTCAAATCCTTTGTCTATGACGTAGGCGCTCAGCTCGGGATCTACCGACAGTGACCTAACTTCATATCGAGTTTGCAAGCATCTAGCGTGTTATTTCACAATAATACCGGTGTATACAGTGCGATCTCAACGAGTACTATCTAATTATATATAGTTCAATAAGGTTTAAAGCGATATTCGTGGAATTACATTTCACTTAATTGTTTTTCGTGAGCACGCGCGGTAGATCTGGAAACCGCGCGCTAACGGCCGACGCAGCGCTCGTGGCTGCGTGTTAGGCGGATCGCAAGCTACGTTTCAATTGTTATACAACGTAGAAAATTATTATTTTTCACTAGTGCAACCATATTTAGCGGTGTAGGTATAACGTACCGAACCCAACTTTAGCGCTAACTGTACTTTAGTACATACCTATTCAATTGTTCTCGCATTTTATATACAATCTACTGTACTTAGCGTTACGTATTAAATATAACTTCTCCATACATATAGTCATCAGATTAATCTCAATATTAAATTCAATAACAATGGAACTCGAACAATTATATTTTGAACGCGATGTCGCCATAAATAGTGTGCAACGTATAGTCGCTTGTTCAAGTAATTTGGGAGAATTCAGAGTTCGTGTTAAGGAGTTAAATACAATTAAAAAAACATTCTTTCAAGTACAAGCAAAAATAGAAAAACTTTCGGCAAAAAATGAAACTTTTTCTAAAGATGAGCATTTAGCTATTCGTAATCAATTCGATTCACTATATTATGAAATCCAAGTTACTTTGGACGCTATTAAGGAAGAACGTAAACAAAGTGTGTCGTCAGCCTGCGGCGGCGGCGGATTCTTAGCTCAGCAAGCGGGGTGCTGCGCATCCCAGCCCTTAACACAATCGCATATCCGTTTACCGCGATTGTCATTACAAACGTTTTCAGGTTCTTTAACCGAATGGAATGCCTTCTATGATTTGTACAAATCACTTGTACACGATAATGCTACACTGACAAACGTTGAACGTTTCCGTTATTTATTATTGTTTTTAAAGGATGAACCATATAATCTTATAAAATCTATACCAGTTACTGAATCAAACTATGAAAATGCCTTGCAGGTGTTAATTAGTCGTTACGAAAACAAGCGGATTATTTCTACTAAACATTTTGACAATATTTTTGATGTCGAACCCGTTAACAATAAACATATCGAGTCGAGCTTACGTAACCTGATGAACTGTTATCACGAAAACATTACGGCATTGAAATCATTAGGATTTCCAGTTGATGAATGGAGTTTTGTTCTTTTAAACATTTTGCTTCGTAAAATTACGTTTGATATACGACGACGTTTCGAGTTATCTTTGAAAGTGTCTACTGATATTCCCGTCGTGACCGAATTGCTCGATTTCTTAGATAAGGAATTAGCGGCATCGGAAATAATGAACGTCCCCGCGCGTCCGGGCAGCGATGCCCCCGCGCCGGCGGGATCGCGCGCGCTCGCTGCTGGCACCCCGGCCCGCTCGGCTGCTGTCAGTGCAGTGACGTCATCGCGCCATGCGCAGGCTGGGCGACGAACGATGTCGCTCGCTCGCGCGCATTCCGATGGTCAATATTATGAACCGTACAATTCTAATTCATATTTTGCGCGTAATTCGCGTACTATGAGTGTACATGCAACAACTGCGGCGGATTACTCGAATAAAATTAAATGTGCATATTGTAAAGACAATTCGCATCCATTGTATAGATGTGATAAGTTTCATAAACTAACCTTAAATGAGCGGAAATATTTTATCCAAGAAAATAAAGTTTGTAACAATTGCTTGTTTATCGGTCATGATACTAAAGACTGCGCAAGTCGCGCCACAGTTGCCGTGTCTGCACTCAACGCCATCATTCTTCATTACATGAAGATGTGCAATCTCCGAGCGTCACGCTGACGACGGCGTGTTCAACGTCTCCCGAGTTACCCTCGGTAGCGGACAACTTTATGCCCATTTCATTAAATGGAACCGCGGGACCTTCAACTAACAATAAAAATTGTACCGTCCTACTTACGACTGCGCTTGTAAACGTGCGCCCCATGAACCATGGGTCCTCCACACCGCGGTCAGTACGCGCCCTCGTGGACCAGGGCTCTCAAGCTACACTTATCACTGAGTCGTGCGTGCAGCGTCTCGGCCTGCCGCGGTACCCCGCGCAGACTAGCACCACCGTCACCGGCATTGGTGACTCCAACGAGCAACCACGCGGTTACGTGTTGTGCGAGGTTACACCCCACAACAAACCGGAACCAAAGCTCTATATCGAAGCTCTTATTTTACCGAAGATAACAAGCTACCTTCCAAATGTTCCAAATACCTTTGAGAATATTTTGCACCTAAAGGGTCTTAATTTAGCGGACCCAGAACTACGTTCTGCACGTCCCGTCGAACTCCTACTAGGGTCGGACTATAGTGACAGTATACTGCTGCACGACAACATAAAAGGCCCACAGGGCACACCTGTGGCTATTAATAGCATTTTTGGCTACCTCCTGAACGGTAGAATTTCCCATGAAAAAAGGGGATTAATTTGTACTAATCTGAGTACCTGCCAACTCGATACCAAACTTCAAAGATTTTCGGAACTGGAATCAATACCGGTACACCCATATCTAACCAAAGATGAATTTCAATGTGAATCCATTTTCGTTGATACTCATATTAGGGATTCAAACGGGAAATATACGGTTTCTCTCCCTTTTGAGGAGAACGCTCCTCCTCTAGGCGAATCTCGCGCTATTGCCCTTTCACGTCTTAACAAATTAAAGTTTAGACTGTCACGTGACCCTGTGTTACGTGAGAACTACAACAAGTGTCTCCAGGAGTACCTAGACTTGGGACACATGGAGCTCGTCTCCGATTCAGCAAACAGTAACGTGCCTGCCTCGCATTGGCGTCATGTACAGTCAGCAGATAATCCCGCAGATCCTGCGTCCAGTGGTGCTCTCCCGTCTCAGTTGAACCATAAACTATGGTTCTCAGGACCCTCTTGGCTTTCAAGGCCTGAGGCAGAGTGGCCCATTTCCAAGGTCAACTGTCATACGGACGAAGAACGTCGTAAGCACGTTTTCCTCACACATAACGAGGAACCTAAATTAGAGTTTATGGAGCGATTTTCATCGTTACCAACGCTGTTACGCGTCGTATCTTTTATGTTTCGGTTCATTAACAAAGGTCGTAAGAACCTTGTTTATTCGACAAATCACATCACAGTTTCTGAGACCAAACAAGCTCTCAATCGAATAATTTCTCTTGTTCAGCGTGAACACTTTTCGGAAGACATTTCACGGCTCAAGGACGACGACAGAAGCACAAAACGTCTTCAAAAACTTAAACCATTCCTAGACGATTCCGGACTCCTCAGGGTCGGCGGCAGGATAAATCGAGCTAACATGCCATATGATGCCAAGCATCAAATCATTTTACCAAAGAAACATCATTTCACAAATCTACTCATAGACTTTTACCATAGGACACATTTGCATGTCAGTCCGCAAACTTTGCAGTTTGCCCTCGCCCAAACGTACTGGATTTTGTGTGCCCGCGATGCGGTCCGTATGCGTACACTGCGTTGTGTATCTTGCGTCCGCGCTCGCCCTGTCGCGCCACAACCTTCAATGGCACAGCTACCGATAGCTAGGGTTCGTGGACTCCGCGCGTTTTCGAGTTCGGCAGTAGATTTCGCAGGGCATTTTTATCTTAAATCAAGTAAGTTACGAAACGCAAAGCTGTTCAAAGCGTACGTGTGCGTTTTTGTGTGCATGTCAACAAAAGCAATTCATTTGGAATTAGTTCCCGACTTATCAACAGAATCTTTTCTCAACGCGTTACGTAGGTTCTTCTCTCGGCGCGGTTATTGTAGTAATATTTATTCCGACAACGGTCGTAACTTTGTAGGATGTGAGCGCTACCTCACCGAACTATACACGTTTCTTAAAAACGAGTCTAATCAATCTGCCATAACTGACGAACTCACACACTTACAGGTCACCTGGCATTTTAATCCTCCATATGCTTCACATTTTGCTGGCCTCGTCGAACGAGCCGTAGGAAGTCTGAAAAGACATTTACATCGTGTCATAGGTAAACTGACGCTCAACTATGACGAATTTAATACACTATTGTGCCAAATAGAAGCAGTTCTCAACTCAAGGCCCCTCTGTCCGCTTAGCAATGATCCTGCAGATCCGTTGCCGCTTACACCCGGTCACTTTCTTATAGGGGAACCATTAACCTCCATACCTGAGTTCGACTTGTCTTACGACAATCCTAACCGCCTTGAGCGATGGCAGACTATACAACAGGCTGTCCAACACTTTTGGAAACGCTGGAGCTTAGAATACCTTCACCAGCTACAGCCTAGAGGTAAATGGTTCCACGACAAAGCTAACACACCCCTCCGCGAGGGCTCCCTAGTAGTGTTGATCGACAACACGTTGCCACCGCTGCAATGGCGTCTAGCGCGCGTGCACCAGCTGCATCCCGGAGACGACGGTGTTACTCGAGTAGTCACTGTACGCATCGGTAATACCTTAAGCAAACGACCTGTAGTTAAGGTTTGCCCACTACCTGTTGAATAGGTAAACGCAACAACGTAGCATGTTAGTCTTAAGTTAGTTCTTTAATAAAATAAGTATTATTTTATGGTCGGCGGCATGTTCCGTAGTTTTATTCTAGCACAAAACCACAACGTTTTCTTTTGCCTTTATATTATTTTCTTTAATCGATAAACTATCGATAGCTGGGTCAAGCCAGGTGAACAAAACGCTTTGAAAAAAGCAACTTCAAAACGCAGCGACAGTGCTGCCAACTTTTTCCTATACTTCTTAATCTTCTAACCGCCGCCACGAACCAGCTCGCATCTAGCTTGAGCCCGTCGCGAAGAACAAATCCGCATAACCTCACAAAGTAGCCAGCGAACACGAGACCTACGAGAATCCAGGATAATAGGACCTTTGGAGTATAAAGACGCGGGGCCCCAGACGTCAAGGAGCTCCCACTACAGTTACCAGGTACGCCTAACTATCGAAGTAAATTTCTTAACAATGTGTATACCTAAAAGGGAATATTCACATGCTGCCAGATGACTAAATCAGGTACACACTCCAATTATACTCTTTTTTTGTACCTACCTAACCTGTTAACTTCCAGAACCCAAACCAACTGTTTTATAAGTAAATCACCAACGCAACGATATATAAAATTTACTTTTTATCATGTGTTAATGGTTTAACGATTAACTTTAACTTGCGTAAAACTTCCCAAAATGTAACGCTTTGAAGTTTAACAAAGTTAACTTCGGATTAGCGATTAACGAAGTTAACTATTTGATTAACGTGCCCAGCTATGCACATAGGAACCGAATCACGATAATCAAATTCTACGCGGATGAAGTCACGGGCAAAAAAAAGCTAGTAATCCGTAAAAAATAAGGGTTTTTTTTATGGCAAAGGCAAATGAGCACAAAATGCCACTTAAGGTAGATAGGCTCTGTGGCCACTATTCGTATTCTCAAGATCCACGATTATTGCAAATGTGTTTCCCACTCTATACACATACTGTACTCGTACAACGACGAACTATACCTACATGTTTAGTTTGTCGTTGGCTCGTATAATACCTTTATTTCACGTCACTGGCTAGTGCAGACTCTGCTGCAGGTTAGCGGGCAAAATGGCAGCTGTCCGGACGGACACAGCCCAAGTTTCTGCTACCCAAAAAGCTTCAGATCATCTGAATAAAATAAATAAATACGAGGGGACAATGTCACACAAATGGACCTAGTCTAGAAACTAAGTTCTAGGCTTGTACTATAAGACTAGATAACGATAAACATACTTATATAGAGAAATACATAGAAAACATCCAAGACTTAGGAACATCCAAAACTAGCCTTAATCACACAAATATCTGACCATGCCCATAAATATCTGACCATAGTTAAGCGAAGTTAACCATACAAATAAAGGCGAAAAAAGTTCCGTTACAATTTTATGGCTAATTATCATCGCACAACGGAAAAGTTTCATAGAAAATTTAATTGCTTGAGTTAGCGTGCCCAATTTTTTGGTCCCTTACCAATTTGAGCCCGGGACTGCTAGCTTTGAGGGTCACTAACGTGTCGTCAAAAAATAATACATGTACCAGAAAACATGTACAACCGTACTCTGCACTCCTTAGTTAAAAAAAAACTTAAATGTGTACTTATTAACTAAGTATTTATGTACTCGTAATGTGTATTTTACTTAAAAATAAAGAGATTACAATTTAATATTCTTTTATTTTAACACATTTACTCTGATGCTGAACTTTGACATCTTAAGCTAAGAATTCTAGATAATCAGATTATTCCGGTCCAAGTTGTTCTAGACAAGCGGAGGCAACCGCCAAATCGCGATCCGCGGTATTCCGGAGGCACCCAGCAGCCTGCAGCGGCTGTTAGCCCCTGCATATTAATGGCGTTTGCATTTTTTACTCATCTAGCACAAGCGTTTGCCTTGATGTCAACATGTGTATCGTAATTCAGGTTTGGATTAGGTAATCCTCGAAGTTGAACACTAACACGGCCTGTATTATCTGCTGCGGTTCATACAATATTAAATTTAATCTTTTTCAATATTTATATGTGACAGTTAACGCAGTAAACACTATTTACCTGACTACCGGAGAAGCAGGTAATGTTTTTGACCTATATACATAGTATTATGTATGTATGCATGGTTCTTCGTTTTCTCGTACGAATTCGACAAACAAGGTCATAGCGTCGCGAGTGATTAAAAAAACATACATAGACGACGCTATCAAAAAATGCAGCTGTGTGTGTTTTTCATCGATCCATTGATCTTTTGTTGGTAGAGAAGACGGGCACTGATAGATAATTTATTATAAATACTCAATATTTAACCAACTGTGAAACTTCACAGTTTAATACTTGAGCTGGAAACTTTCAAGCAAATACCTACTTAATAAACTTAAATTAAACTTTCCACATTTAATTTAAGATGCTACTCAGCTAATAAGTAATTAGGTCCAAGTAGTGGCCCTTACAGCATTCCCAGGAGTCGTGCAGTTTCGGCTTTAAGGGCCTAAGTTAAATGTCACATGTGCCATTTCACTGCGAAAGCATATTCAACATTTTCCTTTTACAACTTGGAACAATTTTTCAATCAAAATAAATTTGCTATATGTTCGTTTTTCTCCAAGGACGGTAGTATTGCAGGGCTGAGAATGGCAGGGCGAACAATGCGAACGTAACGGCCATGTAACATTGTTTCAGATTTATGGACCTGCTTCCTCGGAGAGGTATTTTTGCATGCTTGCGAACATTTTTGAATATATTTCCCCTTCCAAGATAAAAGCATGTTACGTAATGGTTTTGTTGGGGTGATTTATGGAGTTATGGAGGTAAGTTATACGTAGGTAGATAGATTTTTGATTCATTCATTTTAGTATCTTATAGGGGACCAAAGAATATCAGTTTACCTTCAGTCGCAAGTCTGTCAGGCCCCCTGAAAAAATAATGACAGTCTTCGTTCTAATATTATAAACTTACAGGAGAATATCAGCAAACGGACCCTTAGTCTGTGGTGCCCTTAAACTATTAAATATCTTTGGACAGTATTTCATAGTCATTAAACTCGACCTTTCTGTACGGTATTTATGAATGTCATTGTTTCAGGCATCCCGCCAGATGAATGAAGCCCACTAGGAGCATAAAGGAACTCTGCAGGAGCAACACAAAACCGCCAAAACCAATTTACGTTTTGGGTTGGTGCCATTGTCAGCGGTGTTGTATGCGTTCGTCTATATGACCTGTCTAATGTGCTTGTACGTTTATAAATATAAGTATGTTCTCTATGCACGCTGTAGTATGCATGATTGTATTCAACGCGGTTAATCTATAATTAAGAGTTGTAACTAGAATTCCGAAATCAGAGACTGGTGGTCTCGTTTTACGTGTGATCAGGATTTCGCAGTCTGAAGTTTTTAATGTAAGTAAAGTTTTAAAATATATACCTTTTACCTTAATTCAAAGGCAAGGTCGTGCCATGAGGCTCATTTCAATAATAGTAGCGTAAATCAAACTACACTGCAGATAGCTTATGTAACGAGCAAGTTACTTTTGGCCGGCTTCCAAAAAACTCAAGGACTCGGCGAAACGGCAACGAGGAAGTGTATGTTGTAACAGAGAAAAAAGAATTATTTATTCGTATGGTGATTACACAGAAAAGTTTTTCATGTTTCTAACCATTTAACTTGATCTTTCTTCACACCTGCCCGCTGGTGGATGTTTTTGATTGAGGCCCGATTCATTAACCATGTGTATTGACTAACCCGTTAGCACGATCTGCCTTCGTCGTCGATATTGGAAAAGTGAGTGTATGAAAGCAACAAATAAAACTCATGTGGAGAAACGTCACAACCAAACCCGAAATAAAATATTTATTTGTGTTTTGATGGTCAGAAATCGACCCGCTCTACGTTAACTTAATACGTGTATGCGTGTTTCACAATAAACTAACTACTGACGCCCTAGGCAAGATGCATAACGAAACCAGCGATTTTCGAAAATCAACAAAAAATATAAGATTGACTTAAACTGATGACCGATAGCGTCAAAAGCGAATGTCAACTGCATATACATTTCGAGTCCATAGGAATCAGAAACGTATGCAGCGCTTGCACCTTGGCTACGCCCGGCACCCTCTGAACCATATACTCCCCTACAGGGGATTCATAAAACTTATGAGTAATGTTGTATTAAATCACAAAACTATAGCAAAATGGCGTTGGTTTCATCGGCAGTTTTATTTAATTATGTTGGAAAAAATAAACGATGGTTTGTTGAATAGTTACTTCCATTTCAACGGTTCGGACAAATACTTAAGGATGCTTAAAAGTAAGGTTTTTACATTTTTATTATTATTATAAAAGTATCACGAAGGCCTACTTAAAAACGTTGGGGCCAATAAAACCGGCACACCAAAATTACCCCGTATAAACAGAGCGCTAATTTAGTCTAAGAAAATTTCCCGCTATCTGCCAACGCTACATATCCCTGGGGTCCCGTTAATTTTCCCTCGGCCGGAACCCAGCGTCCCGGGCAACAAGGATGCCGACGTGTGAGGCCCTTACTGCTGCTCGGAGTTTACTGGTGATGGATATTTACCGTACAAACACACCGAGAAACAACACGTTTTCGTCTTAGTGTAATCTAGCTGGGTAAATAAAGTGGAACTGTGATTTACAATTTACAGACGTGACGTCGAGTCTTCAAGTAGAAGTTTCTACATGCTTCTTTAATAATCTAGAATGTTTTATGGAATATACAAAAGTTACATTTTAACCGATTTTAATAGAGCTCAAATATGAGTATTTCCATTTTTTCATGATGCTGATAAGCTGGTATACGTTAAAGATTGTTTAAGAAATCTTTATTTGAATTGTGAAACACTTAATCAATTTTGAAAATAGGCTAAATTAAATGACCGTGAGGAATATGGCAAGGTATTGGATGGAAAATACAGAGTTCATAATCACTACAAACCTCCATTTAAATGAAGGTTTGCTTTAATTGTTTTGTGTTGTTCGAAAATAAATTGGCGCTAGGGATCTTATAATAATTAACGGTCTTGCTTTTAATTGCCCCCAGCCATTAAAGGTAGATGTTAAAATGGTTTATTTTGATTTAGTACCACAACATTAGGTACTTCGTTTAGATAATTACACCGAGACAAACCATCTACAGACATACATTCTGAGATGCCCAAGGGTATAAGAAGGACATCAATATCCCAAAATATGACTTACATTCGGAAATGGCGTATTCGGAAAGTGTGTTTTATTTTTGTCCAACACCGATTCGAATTTAGGCGAAATGGCCGTCGAGGGAATTCGTCAGAATACGGTTTGACACTTTAGCATTCGGAGTTTCCCGACACTCCCCTCTCACCATTGTTTTACCCCGTCTGGGTTGTTTTATTTTTTCCGTAAAACCTTCGCAGTGTTTGAGAAAATATGAAACGAGCTGGGTCTAGTGTAGCGAACGGTAGGATGGAGCAATATGGTAAATGAACATTAAAAAGTGACGATGTTTTTTTAAATCTGGTTAGTGGTTAGTCGACGATGCTCCTTTGAGCTTTTTGATTGTTAATTTTAAGCAATTGTAGTCTCTATCAAAGTTTTCTATGGCAAAGATCGTTTTAATACTTTCCCAGTCCTAAAATGTACGAAAAGGAAAAGGTAGTTCAATTTTATATTGCAGTAAATAAGGCCAATTAAATAAGGTGTTTGTACAACCATTTCCACCGAAGATGCGCAATTCCCGTCTCGCCTCGTTTCGCCTTGCCTCGCCGATGGAAAAACACCTTTACGTCCGTGCAACTAGCGTGCAATCAATGTACAGTCGTTCAAACTGAACGCAAACTGTTAATTGATTTCGCAGTCTAGTAGTAGTTTTAATGCAGCTATGTTGACAAACTAAATATTCAAGAAATATCTTACAGCAACACGCTCTACTCAATGAAGTTTCGTGTTCTATTATTTTGAACTTGAGTCTGCAACGACAGCGCGTTTCAAACGAGTTAGTAACTTTTTTCAGGCCAGCAACCATCGATCAACCCTTCCGTCAACTCCACTAAATAAACTACGAAGCATCCGCCGCGTATTACAAAAGTTTCAAGTGTTACGAGCGTTCTATTCAAAATGTATACGAATTTATGTTACGCAACGTTTTCTGACTCCTATTTCGCTAGTTTCAAGTACGTACCAAGTCCTCGTCGTCGTCGGTGAAAATGTTAGCTCGATCTTGCGCCGTCATTTCTCAGAGTTGATCCACGTTCCGAAACAGCATCGCCTCATGGCTCACACACAACACACAAAGCTCCATCACATTAACCACTCCAACTGCATCCAAACTCCGTCTAAAGTTGCACGTCCCTCGAGCTTCATAACTACCTGCGGTGCGCGATCAAAACTGTGCCCCGACTCAAACACTTTTACAAAAACTTCCAACACTGGCTCTAATAAAAACTTCCAACACTGGCTCTAATTTTTTATTCAAAGGAGATCTTTTTCGAAAAAATAACGGCCGTGTTACGATTTGATTTTCGAACGTCCGTGCGGCGTGGTCGGATTGCGAGCGCACACTGCGACGAAGGGCGGGCAGAGAAAGCACTGCGGCGTCTCGTTACCATGGTTACGTCAAGGCTTCTACCGTTTCCACGCTGCGGCCGAACCGTTGCATGCATTGTTGAAGATAATGTCTGTCACAGGGAATGAATTTGTCATACGTAACATTTTTCGAAGAGGATTTACTGGTTCGATGACATATTTAAGTTTTATCAAAATATGTATGTGCCATGGTTTTTACTGTAAAAGTTACCGTACTTATCCAATTGACCAAGTTATTATATAAAATGTGTCCATATAATTAAATGTTTACAGCAGATGTTGACAAAAATGTAATTCATAACTTAACAACATAACATAACTTAACTTTTTTACAAGGGCACTTCTAAAATTGCATCATTAAAAAAAAACCCACTTCACTAGCGTAAACAAAATGATCAATAAGTAAGTGGATATTAATTGCTTGCTCGCTTTCATTATATAAATCGCCTTTGTTTGCGTTAACGACAAAAACAATTTAATGATTAAAATCTATTGTAGTTAACATCTATTTAGGATTCTGGCTGTATTCTTAAATAGATGAGAATGCTGGCGCTCCTTTTATCGTTATTTTTAATAAATAACCTATATAATATTATAAAAAATGACGCGTTAAATCTTAGTGTTTTGGTTTTGCATAAAGAAAGTTGAAAAGTTAGTAGTTTTTTACGCTTTTGTCGTGAAATCAACAATCAAATGCAACTTTTTTTTATTACGGCGAAGCAAAAAGGAGGGTTATGACTTTGACCGGTATGTATGTTTAACTAAGGTTTTCACTCCTTGTAGTTTAGTAGTTTTAGATGATCACCATGGACTTATTAGATAAAAAAATCCATCGTTATATCACACTCGAGGATAATTCCGTGGCTGGCGTGGATACGTTGATAACTCGTTGAAAAAGAATTAAGTAATTTGAACTATATGCAATATGTTCTAAATACAAATTTCTCTAACTTTTCATCTCGACTTATCAACGTATTTACGCCATGCACGGAATTGTTCGGAACAGTATTTACTCTGGTGGACTAAACAAAATCACATGGGGTTAGCTCCACGCGTTTCTGTTCAGAAACATCTTGCCAGGAGAGCAAATGAAGAAGGTAGGTACGAGTAACTGAATAAAAACAAAATGTTTATATAAATACAAATTGACCTGGTCCCAAACGAAACTCTAAGCTTGTACTATGGGTACTAGACAACGATACTCATTGTATGTACCTGGAGAAAACACCCAAGACTCGGCAACAATATGTGCCCCGACCGAATCGAACCCGGGACCGCAAGCTTCATAAGCAGGGTTACTAGCACCACAAACTATGTTAACTCTACGTCTGTTTACATGTTCCACATTATCCATGTTAATCCGAACTAGGTCGAGTTTAAGCGCTGTACTCGTAGGTGTGGGAGCACCCGGGGCACTCGTGTGTTAGTTATAGCGCTGTGGAGGATATTGAAGGAGCCACTAATGTGCGTTATTAAGCTAAGGGTGATCGTAGCCGGTAATCATTGGCCGGGACAAGGAGCTACAAAGTCCACGCTAACCTAACTAAATAATAACACTATGTTAATGTACAATGTTTAAAAAATCTACCCTTAGCTGTTTCCCGCGACTCCGTCCGCGTAGAAATCGTTTATCGCTATTTCCTCAGGAACTTTTCAACTTTTCGGTATAAAAAGTACTTTATATCCTTTTCCAGGACTCAAACTATCTCCATTCCAATTTTTATCCAAATCCGTCGAGCCGTTGCTGCGTGAATGAGTAACAAACACACTCACAGACAAACTATCGCATTCTGTGGCAGTTTTCGGCTCCAGGCCACAAAGTGTTAGAATGATTTACCTCCTCCGATAAGGAACTGCTGTTCAAAATTTTCCTTCCGACTGAATAAAAAAAAAATTACTTCAAATCCAAATCAGAACCTGATGATTCTCCTGCTGTGTCCCACTAATGTGTTAAATTTTTATAATACTATCATATTCCTACTGCGGCAGCAGCACTGTGATTTGTGACATTATACAATATTTACGTGCTGAAGTTATTTTAACTTCGTATCAATACTATTTACTTAGATATTTTCTCTGATTCTCGTTTATAGCTGAATACATATTTTTTATTTATTTCAATAAAAAACGATATGAATCTAAAAGCTGTTTTAATGATGTAGAATAAGGTTTTTATTTCCGCATCCGATCGGGCTTCGTAGTACTAGGTGCTGGCGGCTTAAACTACTTTATCTTAGATACGATAGAAGAGGGGAGCTATTATGACATAGCATTGCAGTTCAGTTTTCACTGATAGAAAAGGACAGAGCTATATAACTGCTATCGCTGTGTCCTTTACGCTGGCCGTAAGATATATATATAGCCATGTCATAATAAGCCCCCAGGCTTTTCCCGCGTTGGATAGATTTTAGATTAAGCCGCCTGTTTCCAATGTCGGCGATAGAAAGTGACGTGTACCTACTCGTGATATAAAAGACGTTCATTGTATAGTATCAAAATAGATAAAGCGTTAAGCAGAATGTGACACTCGGGACTAAAATGGTATTTATTTGCATGATCCATTCAAGTGTTACTAAAGTTCGAATGATTGTGTGTAAAATAATTTTAGCTCAAAAGATGCATATTTTATAAGCTTTAGTTGCTAAATTAACGTATGTATTATTTAGTTTAGTTTAGTTTAGTTCCATGTCTTCCCGTGGATGTCGTAACAGGCGACAGAGGGAATAAGGGCTTGTAGTACTGTTAGGCGATAGGCTTGCAATCTGTCACTAATACACTAGTAAAATTCTTGGCCTGATTGTGCATAATGTGGCCACCGGTGTGTGGGTGCTTCATGGCCACCGGCTTCCAAAACCGTTTGCGCTCAAAGGCCAATCTCACCCTCGCTTTCCCGTCTCACAAATCTAAATCCTATTCCAAATCCTTTTCTGTGCACTCTGTCAGGTTGTGGAATCGGCTACCAGCGGGTATTAGGCAATCACAATCGGTAGATTCCCTGAAAGGCAAATTAAAAAAGTTCTGGCTTGACTCTATTTCCTAAATATTGTATCAATTATCCAAATGTTGATATATACATATATTTAGTTTATGTAAGTTTAAGTATGTTTATTTATGTATAATTACATATCTTTCTATCTATTTATGTAAGTATTTGAATGTACTAGTTTTGTTTTTATTCTATGGTTCTTTTTTTTTTGTTTTTATAGTCTTTTTGGTTAGTTTTTGTTTTTTGGGTGCTCTAAATAAATTTTTACACCTGTTTACTCGATGCACAACCTTTCACTTCTCCCAATCTCTCAAGGGTTAGCTGGAAGAGATTCCTTAAAGGGATAAGTTCGCCTTTGTACATCTTTTTATTTTTATTCTATGTATTGTTTTGGTTTTTCTTTTGTACAATAAAGTGTTTACATACATACATACATACATGTGGTAACAGAATTATAAAAAAGTATTTTTAGAGTTGTTGGTATTTCTGGTAGCTCTGCCTACCCCACTCGTGAAGTAGGCAGAGCTACCAGACTCTATTTATCTCTACTCGATGAAGGCGTGACGTTATGTATGTGTGTGTATGTTCTCAGTATAAATATAAAATATATTTACTTATTCTGTGATAAAAATCCAAGTATAAAATATAATTATTCTGCGATAATAATCATATTTTATATTGTGTTCTGGCAGGAGAGCATTCATGCCCCATTAAGCAACTTAATTCACAAGAACACAGTTTTGTTCGTTAGATGTATTTATTGTATTCGAAAATTTGGAGAAAAGAAACCAGAATTTTAAAGTAAAGTTCTAATAAAACTTGCTAGCCGAATGAAAGCCGAAAAATGTATTTCAAGGTTTTTTAGATCTTTTGGTAACTTTAGTGTTTAGTGTTATGATATCGTTTTAGCAATAAGCGTAACTGTAGCGTTTTTTATCGTAATAAACATTACACACACATATAAAAGTACATACATACATACATAACATCACGCCTTCATTCCCAGAGTGGGGTAGGCAGAGCTACAGAAATACCAACAACTCTAAAAAAACTTGTTGATAATTCTGTAACCACATTTTGCACAAACAGGCTAAGATGTTAACTAATGTATTAGTGACAGGTTGCAAGCCCATCGCCTAACAGTACTACAAGCCCTTATTCCCTAAGTCGCCTCTTACGACATCCACGGGAAGACATGGAGTGGCACTATTCTAACCCGGCAACCACACGGGGCCGGCAACCACACGGGGCACATAAAAAAGTAAATAAATAAATTTGGCATTGAATATTACAATACAATTATTCGTTTCGTTCTGAGTATCAAGTTTATTATTGCAAAGATTAAGCGTATCATATCAACACTGAAATAGACCATTCCTGAAAATAAATTCGTGGCTCAATGACTTTAATTAACGCCGCCGGCTCGATTACAGACGTTTTGAAGCTTTAGGGCCCAAACAGTGTTTTTGATTAACCTTTTAATCCAACGTGCTTTTCGATTAGTTTTAATTAATACTCTTCTCACGAATAGAGACAAATGCTTATATCCCTCATAAGTAGTGTAGTGGTGGTAGGACCCTGTGCAGCGTCCGTCCGGATCGCTGCCACCATCTTATCCATTAACCACCCGCCAAGCAGCAGTGTTCGCGTTGTTGTGTTCCGGTGTGGGGATAAGACAACCGGTGAAATTACTAGCATAGAGGCATTCCATCTTAGTCCTCAGGATTGGCAACGCAATTGAGGTGTTAGGATTATGGTCTTGAGAATTCAAATGTCTATGGGTCTCAGATTCCACTTACCATCAGGTGGCCTGAGTGCTCGTGTGCCTTCTCCTTAACATAAAAAAAAAAAAAATAAAAAAAAAAAGTGGCAATGTATAAGTAAAAATGTAATAAAAACTAGTAGCATCAAAGATTTTATAATGGCCTGGGTTTATGTTTGTTACATCTAACTGAAACCAACACGTGCTCGAAGCTGACACACAAAACCGCAATAGGACGTCGTCATGCTGTCTGCTACGTGATTCGCTTTATATGTTCCTGGTTGACACCAGAATGATTTGTCATTGGATATTTACATTTTATTAAACGGAACCTAATCGCGTGTAATTATTATTATTATGTATCACTTCGCAGAATTTTCATTTCATAGAAAGCTAATTTCTGCTGTAACCTTACTGTTTTCAGATTATTTTTTGGTGGACACAGGTCTAGCGTAACCTAATCTACGTAACTCATGCTTACGATAATCTGAAAACATTAAGGTTTGAGCAGAAATTAGGTCTCTATAAAATGATGAACGCCTAATTATTCCTATGTCTTTACCAATCACAGGACTATAGGGGTCCCGGACCTTTAAAAATCGTACATGGAGCCGAAATCAACACGCAGAGGCCCTTTGAGATGAGGCACTAACTAGTGATTGGGCACTAACTAGTGATTTAGGGTTCCGTAGTCAAACTAGGAACCCTTAAAGTTTCGCCATGTCCGTCCGTCCGCAGCCTAGCTCAGAGACTTAGTACTAGAAAGCTGTAATTTGGCATGAATATATAAATTAGTTACGCCAACAAAGTGGTAAAATAAAATCCTGATCTTTTTTTAGTGTACCTCCCCTACACGTAACGTGGGGATGTATTTTTTTCCTCGTCTACCCCATAATGTAAGGTGTTGTAAAAATATTTTGGGTTTGTGAAACAATTTTTCGATTAAGAGATCCGTTTAGGAATTTTTGTTTGTTTGAAGCGGTAATTTTTGTTAGAGTCAAGTGTCCCCCCTCCCCCTACAGCCAAAACTACGTATGATAAAAATCTGAAAAAGAACTTAAATGAAAGCACATATAACGACTATCACAACCAAGTATACATCATTGGTTCTTGAGATACAGGCGATAGAAGTGTTTATACCTACTAAAATCATCTAAGACGTGCGCCCTTATCTCTTTCACCCGCAGTCCATCCCCTATTTTGCATAATTATTTCATCAGTCGGCAGCCTATCCAGCGTGTGAACGCTATACGGGACCTCGGTGTAACCTTAGATGTTAAAATGACTTTCGAGCAGCATGTCGACGACATAGTGAACCGGGCATATAGGAATTTGGGCTTTGTCATGCGGGTTTGCAGCCAATTCCGCGACCTAAACTGCTGTAAGATCGTTTACTTTGCGTATGTCAGAAGCGTCTTGGAGTACGGTAGCTGTATTTGGTCCCCGCAATACGTAATTTATAAGGAACGTATTGAAAAAATACAACGGTCCTTCTTGCGCCATCTAAACTTTCGCAGTAAAATTTTTGAATCTTCTTACGAAGTCAGCTGCAGGCGGCGCGGCGTGCTATCCCTTGAAGATCGTCGTTTGCTGCTCGACATGTCTGTGCTCCACGACATTTTGTCCGGTCGTATGGATAGCCCTTCGCTTCTGTCACAAATAAATTTTTATGTTTCGGCTATTAGAACCCGTCACGCTGAACGCTCTTTATTCGGTCTCCCGCGTACACACACAAAGTACGCTCAAAACTCACCACTTGTGCGTCTCCTCAGAGAGTACAATGCGCGATTTCATAGCATTGATATTTTCAACTGCAGTAAGTCTGTTTTTGTAAACTGTGTTCGTCAACTACTTACGGATCCCTAGTAATGTTGTTAATCTTGAGCCGCATCACACCCACACACACACACCCACACACATACACACACACACATACACACACACAGCCACACACACACACGCACACACACACACACACACACACACACACACACACACACACACACACACACACATTCATTTAAGTAAATATAATAACTTTCTCTTTTTTAGTTCTCATTAGTGTTATTGATAAGGATAATATTGTATGTACTTGCTTCAGCAAATGTATACCTACTTAGTTATAACTCCACTTATATTTTTGTATTTCTTGTGGTCATCTGTTATTGGCTTACTCAAATGTATCCATTTCTTACGTATATATTTCACTGTATCGCTGTTGATGTCCCAAATAAACTAAATAAATAAATAAATAAATAAATAAACCCAGATCCACGAACGACCAGAACGAGAGAGGGAGTGAAAATTAGTACGAGTCTGATGAGGTTCAAGTGAGAAGCGGTATGTTAGGTATACTTTGTCTATTCTTGATAGCATTTTTTATTACGAGCTAAATCGAAATAAGTCCCTGTTTATTAGGGTTTAGGACTACAGGTTGAAAAAAAGGTTTTTTAGAACAAAGGGGAACTCAATGTCTGTGTATGTAAGTATGTACAGTCGACAGCAAAAGTATATAGTAAGAGTCTCTGCGCTAGGCTGCGCACGGACGGACGGACGGACGGACATGGCGAAAGTTTGACTACGGAACCCTAAAAACGCGAAAGTTTGTATAGACGGATTTTAATGAAATTTGGAATAGAGATAGCTTTTTACCCTGGATCAACACATAGGCTACTTTTTATCCCGGAAAATGCAATCAAAATCTACGCGGATAAAGTCACGGGCAGAAGCTAGTATCACATGAAAACCAGATGATAGTCCTTTGTAACTTTATTTCCGATGACGTAGCAACTCAGACGGGCTGCCCCGGACCTAGTATGAATGGCAAATAAAGTAAACACGGGCGTAATGGCTCTATGTGCGGCCGGTATCGAGTTGCACTAATCTCGTCCGTTCCCAGATCGCGTGTTCATACTCAGCTATCTGAAAATGTGAATCAAACAAAATGTTACTTAAGAGGATTGTGAGGTTGACAATTTCAATTCAAAATACGGTAATGTTTACCTTCCCTTGAACTATTTTTTTTTTTTATTATTTATTTAGAACACATACAGTCATATACGAATGCGATACAGAAGTACTTTGTACTAAACAATATAAGTATCAAAAAGACCTGGAGGTTCATTAATGAATACACATAATAAACAAAATGCGCATGTTTAAATTTACAGTAGAAGTGAAATGAAGTGAAGAAACACTAAAGATGACAATATAAGATACTGGTGAACAAAAAATATATTAGGATACTAACACAATTTACATTTTAATAACCTTTTAAGGCTAGTAAGAGAAACATGGAAAGGATCAATGTTATACAGATGTTTATTATAATATCTAGGAACTCGTCTGAAAAAGGTATGTCGAGAGTAATTTGTGCGGGCAAAGCGCACATGAAATAAAGGTCTAGGACGCAAAGGGTGGTGCGGAACACTGAAGTTAACTTTTTCCAAAAGGTATACAAGGTAAGGTAGGTAAGGTATAAGGGGTTTATTTGTTGAAGATATTGCGGAAAACTAGGTCTGTACGTTTTTTTTCGTAAGAATTTTTTTCTTGTAACGAAACAAATGAAAAAATACGGACACATATAAACTTAGATTTTAAGAATGACTACATGATATTCAAAATCTTTGGAAATTGACCTTGATTTAGGGTGTGAAAAACGATATCGCCCAGAGCTAAATTTGAATGGACTTTTTACGGCATACATCCTGGGCCATCGTGAGCCTATAGCCAAGATGCGTTCGCTAACTAGCGTTTCTATTCGTTTGGTTTTAAACCCATCGCGTCACTGGTAGATCACGTGACTTTTCATTGGAGCATTGGAGAGGTTACATTTAAATAAATATTAAAATTACATTGAAAACTTTAGTGACGCGATTGGTTTCAAAACAAAACGAATCGAAACGCTAGATAGCGAACGCATCTTGGCTATAGGCTCTGGTAATTCTGACCTCGTTTGTGACTCCCAACCTCTGTAGAACTGAATGTTCAGTTTTTCATGTAAATTATTATTGTAATATAAATACGAGTATTTTAATTACAAGTCGTTTTTTTATTTATTTAATGATTATTTTTTCATATTATCTTCATTTTTATATAAATTTCTCGTACTACAACTTTAGCCTTTTTAAAAACTGTGACCGGTCTGTATAGATAATTCCAAATTTAAATGACATGGTATGTTATGGAATTTCAATATTTACTTAGTGGACACTTATCGATTCCAAATTCAAAATCACTTGACTTTACTGGACACTTTCGAAGTTGTGCTGGAATTTCAACCTACTTTACGTTGTTATGGATAGATTTCATAGCATGTTTGAGAAAAGTTACTAACTACATCGATATTCT
Organism: Acleris holmiana; assembly: GCA_949316455.1. Lineage (NCBI taxonomy): Eukaryota > Metazoa > Arthropoda > Insecta > Lepidoptera > Tortricidae > Acleris > Acleris holmiana. Next base: position 12,432,525 of record OX438776.1, on the reverse strand, counting down.
AAGAGCTCTCTACTATACTACTTATTAAATAGGTGTAGCCCTGGGTGTTCACTATTATAATCGCCAGAAAATGTCTAAGGCGTCAAGTTTCTGGCAATTAAATTTTAAGCAAATCAATTTTCTAAGAAAATAATCTTAAACGTGAAACTTTACAATTTTATTTAGTCTGAAGGGCAATCTTCAGATTATTATTTCTAACAATAAATTGTTTTTGTACTTAAGTGCTTATTTTTAAATCGAAAAACTAAGTTGAATTAAAAGACTTTCAAGGGGATTTAGGCTTTATAAATCTGTGCAAATGTATAGAAAGTCACAATGTGAATATGATGTCGAAGACATCATTTTCCCAAAATTATATCTCGAGTTTAAATTCTCCAAATATGATATTATATTAAGACGTTTAACTTACATGAATACGAACCCATTTAATTTAATTAAGTAAAGATCTTTGTCGAGATTTTCGCTTCAGACGGAAAACTTTTAGACAAAGTTTAAAATAAAGTAGAGAATATACTAAAATTTTACTTGAGCTTTCGGTCAGCGTAATGTAAATGTATGTATGTACATGAGTATGTATGTAAACATGAGTGGTTAGGTTAGTATTAACGTAAATACTTTGTTAAAGAAAAAAATTTACAAAGGAGAACTCATCCCTTTAAGTGATATCTTCTAACTATCCTGCAAAGTATACTTAAATACAATACAATACAATACAAATATTCTTTATTGAACACCACATACAAATAATAATACGTAAATCATTCACGTTTGTATAAGCGAGAGTAACTTAGCATCTACAATGATTCCCGCCAACATAATCGTGCGGTTCAATAGAATAATTCAGTGCTAGTTCAGTGGCTATTCGAATTCTATATGAAAGTAAATTGGCACTGTGGGCGCAAATATACGCGTTTTCCCAGGAAAAGATAAAATTGATCACAATTACCTTTCTGGCTCGCTGAACGTTTTCTATATCTTATTCTAATTGCTGTAATAAAGGAGTGCATGGTAGTAAAAAAACCGGCCAAGTGCGAGTCAAACTCGCGCACGAAGGGTTCCGTGCCATTATCTATACAACATTAGACACTATATTATAACCTTTTTGTTTAGTCACCTATCACGGTGTCTGTTTGTAGCCACGGTGCCAGTACTAAGATTTTGAGTTTATTTTATGGGAGCCCCCTTAATTTATTTTATTTTTATTTAATTATTTATTTTTTGAATCGAATATACAACTAAATATTTTGTGATTATTACAAGCGTCTACCTGTTGCCGTTACTAAGTTAATATCGAGCAAAAAATAGCAAAAAAACACGTTTGTTGTATGGGAGCCCCCTTAAATATTTATTTTATGTTAATTTAATTATTTATTGTTAAAGTGACAGTGTTATTTATTATTAACAACTAAATAATCTGTAAGTATTTCAAGCGTCTACCTGTTGCCGTAATTAATATCGAGAAAAAAGGCACGTTTCTTGTATGGGAGCCCCCCTTAAATATTGTTTTTACTATTTTTTTAGTATTTGTTGTAATAGCGGCAACAGAAATACATCATCTGTGGAAATTTCAATGCCAGCCATCACGGTTCATGACTCGTAAAAGACAGACAGACAGCGGAGTCTTAGTAAATAAGGTCCCGTTTTTACCCTTTGGGTACGGAACCCTAAAAAAGACGAGGTGCTGAGAAGTCATCTTTACTGAGGCTGTATAATAAAAGTATCATTTAATAATGGTTTACAAGCTTATGTAACGAAATTCAACTCTAATCTATTTTCGTGAAGGTAATGAACTCTTCTTTGACTGGTTAGTTTTTTAACCGACTTAAATCAAACTTTGTGTTTAAAGGTACGATCTGAAAATGGGTGTATATTTTTTCTTGCCACGATTACCATATCACTGGTTTATTTATTAATAAATAAATAAATAAATAAATTTAAACTTTATTGCACAATAAAAAAAGTACAAATGACTTGTTAACGAACTTCTGCGCGCGACTTCGTTCGCATACATTACAGTTAAAATGAAAAATATTTATTTTAGGTTTCCCCATGGAATAGTTAGTAAAATTTCTTATTGGCTATGTTAGTAGATTACATACATTCATTTAAAAAAAAATTAACAATTCAACTTATGGTCTGCCAGATAATATCATTATTCCCTCGGGAACTTATAAATTCTTCGGGATGAAAAGTAGCCTGTGTGTTAATCCAGGGTACCTGTCTTCATTACAAATTTCATCCAAATTCGTCCTACCATTGCAGCGTAAAAAGTGACAAACTAACAAACTTTTGGCAATTATAATATACGTAGGTTTTCTGGATTAGTGTCCCTCTGCTGGGCAAAGGCCTCTCCCTCGGATATCCATCCCAGTCTATCCATAGCAATCTGTGACCAATCGCTTCGAAATGCATCTGAGTCGTCTCGCTACCTTCTCCTTGGTCTACCACGGCGCCGGTAGCCATTCTGTGGCACCCACTCAGATACTATCTATGGCGACCTGCCTGGGTGCATTCGGCAAACGTGACTGGCCCAATCCCACTTTAACTTGGCGATTTTTCCGCCAACATCAGCTGTGCCAGTTTTTGAGCGCAACGGGGTATTTCGCACACGGTCCGTTCTTTTAACGCCCAAAATGCTGCGCTCCATTGCTGTTTGGCAAACTTCAAGCGACTTCTGAATCTCGGTTAGTGACCACGTTTGTGCACCGTAGGATAGGCAGTATACAAGTGTCGACGAGTTTCCACTTAAGTGACAGAGGAAGGTCATCAGCGTTTTCATAGACCATTAGTTGGATATATAAGTAAAATATAAGATCTAGTAGGTACACTGTGAACACGGGTTCCCGGTTCATGTTCCCCATAACGGTCCATTTTCATTTCGCGTCGGGCGGCCAGAGCGCCTGTCTATGGATTAATCCAAACCTCGCGAAAAAACTTCGCACGGGTATTTTACACATATCGTTGTGAGTTATTTTGAAGTAGTTATATCGATGACTATGTAATAATTACTAGGTTTTACCCGCATCTTTGTTAATATTGAAAAAATATTAACGGAATTCTTTAAAAAAAAATATTGATGGAGTTGAAACCTATTCCAATTATTAACCGATTTACCGCTAAGGAAGATCATACAAATGGCTGAAAAAAAGATAAAAGATTCAGAAAATAGGCCGTAGGGGCACTTTTATACGTCAAAATTCTAGCAGCGCTTTCCAAGCGGAAACCATTGCTGAGAAGATGATGCTGGGATTCATTTATGTTATCGAGGCCAAATTAATGAGTATTAACCACGTGAAAAGTATAACAAAATAAACTAAAAATTACCTAGATGGTATGCATTCATACATTAAATGTATGATAATATTGATAGTAAACAACACGCTTTTTCCAGTCTTTCAGGTAATTTTGCTGACAGGGCGCTACAATTTGCTGCCGGCTCTTAAAAGAAGTGCAACTTCGTAGCCTCTGAATAATAAAGGCTCGGCCTTGACCCAAGAGGCGGTTAGAGCAACTTTCTGCGGGAATAATTTAGGCATGAAGGTACCTGGGTATTATTCTAGTTTCACCCGGAGAAGGCTATATGCTGATTGTTTTCATGCAAAAAATAAAGAAGCTAGCAAAAAATTCCTTAAAATAACTTGAAGGGTAGTATTGAACAAGTAATTGTCCCAAAATAAATAAAGCTAACCAATACAGACCCTAAACCAAAGCTATACTAGTTGTGATAGTAATATCAGTAAGTTCATTTGTGATTTAAAGTACATTTTAAGTTTGTGTTTTAAGTTTGTGTAACAAACGCCTTGTGTCTAACAAGTCTCATCTCAATTAAGATGCAAATTCACAACAATTACAATGTTGTAAGAGACCCAAAACTTCTTTTCTGTTTTCTGTTTCAGGATGGTTAGGCATAACATTATTTTGAAAGTACAAAATTTATTAAAATTTTAGACATTGGTATTCTGAGGATCAATGGAATCCGTTTTCCTGAGATCAAATACTATTTATTACTGACAAAAAAATATATTGATTATTTGTGTCGTGTAAAATTAATTACATTAACCACGGAGACTTATCGAGCAAATGTTTGAGCGTGAAATAGACGCTTGTTTACAGCATCGAGAGCACCCCGTCTGAATACTTTATATAACCTAGTGTAGGTATTAAATATACCGTAGTGTTATTATGTGTAGCTCACCCTCAGGGAAACCAGCGTCGTAAACACGACTAGCCGTACGATCCCAGGGCTTTTAAGGGTCAACTTAGGTTAGTTCTACTCAAAGAACTTTTCTTTGAAGCCTTTGGTAATAACACCACTGGGAAAGGGGCGCCACGCCGCCGCGTCGCCCGGACGGCTTGAGACGTTACGTTAGGGATGTGCTGTTAAAGCCAAAACTATACATATAATAAACCTAAAAACGAACGGGATTTTATTTGATAACATCGACCAATGTATATGTATATTTTTACGTTTTGTTTTATATGAGGTTAAAGTAGTATCTTTATTATACGTATACATAACTAAGAAGTATGTACATATCAAAGGAAGCTTTCACGGGATCTGGATTTAACTGAAAGCAATAAAAGAATGAGGACGATTTGACTCTGAATTGGGAGTTATAGTGCTGTTAGTGGTGATTGTCAACGTGTTGTTAACCCGTGGGAATAAATTATATTTTTTATGTGTTAGACTAACTGCCTGACTTCAACTTTCGCAGGGAGACTGAAATCAATGCATAGAAATCGTCTTATCGCTATAGCTCGACTCGTAGCATGATTCGTAGTTAGCGTAGCTAGGCAATAAAATAACATCAAACTATCATGTAGTGAGTAGTTATTAGAATAGATTTTTTTTTTAGGAAACAACAATATATAACTACTAAAATTTTCGCGATGCAAGCTAGCTAGCCGGTTCCAATAAAATCGCCGACACATGACACCTTTCGGCCAGAATTCCTCCTTAAAAAAGTTCGACAGATCTTTGGTCGGTACTCTTACCACAAAGGACTTAAAACTAACCTTGCGGCGGGGCTCCAATCACTCGACCCTCGGGGTAACTCCAATCTTATAAATGCATATTTGAAACTGCAGACGCTTTAAAGCACTAAGACAAAGAAACGTGCTTAAGAACAAGTCAACCTCAACATTTTGTGTTTTGGGGAATTACTTGAGGTTTGCGGTGTTTGTGCGTAGTGGTAAAGCCAACACAAGTTTGTTTGAATACAATATTGATGCACACATCACGTGCACGTGCTTGTGTAAGATAAAGGATTAGTTCCATCGTCATCTTTCTCTACAGGTATTCTATCGCGAGGCCGAAGTTTTGTTTCCCAACTGTTTAATTTGCCCGAAAATTCATAAGTAAGAACCTAAGAACGTCATTCATCAAAATGTTTAAAGCGATTTACCTATACAAACTAGAGGTATGATTGGGTTAGTTTATAAAACAATCCTGTAAAAATTAACGGTTTTAACATAATAGGTTTACTAGCTTATGAAAATTCGGTAACTGAAATTCGACACACTAACGCAAACGCAAGGCTAAAGCGACTCATCTTTCTTTTCGTGCTCTCTCACCACCGTTTAATACATTTTCCTCAACGTCCCAACCGTGCCTTATTTATTACATTACTTAGAGAACACCTAGGTAAACATGAACTTTCACAACTTTATTGTATTTTAAGACTTATTTTTATATGCGCATAACGAAAGCAACTACGTGCTAGATAAATTTTGCTGATTTTAAATTCCAAGAGACGAAGCTACCATGTTGATGCGAAATGAAATTACATTACCATATCAAAGACAGCATTTTGCTAAAGGAGAGAAGGTTATTTTGTTATGGCCAGAAAAAGAGAGCTAAGTTTATTAACCATGTGAGTATTGACCCCGAGAAGAAATAATAGGGATGCATTTCTACAGTAAAGTAACATGAACCGATTACTCGATTATTGATTATTAATTGTCCATCACTATATTGAAAAATCAGTTAATTAAAAATCGAATTTCAGGATTAAAGTCGTCAAAGCATGTTGCATCAGTGTTCCCAATAGTTTTGGAAGGCTGCCCAGCATGTATATGTATCCTAAATATCACGCAAGGTCAAATTACACGCTATGCAGTAATTTCTAGTAAAGGAGTAGGTATATTTAATAGACCCATACATACATAAACTTAAGTCTTTTACAATGATCGTTTTGTAATCCGGTTGCGCAATGACCGCCACTAAGCTCTGTCGAAATTGGGTTTCATATCACGAGTATATTCTCCAGATGCTAGACGTAAGTCGTCGCGGGATGCCAAATTCTTTTGCTGAGCCGTGTTAATAAACTGATTTGGATTGCCCATTTTAAGATGCGTCAAACAATACATCTATTCATAGAAAGCAGTCATTTACGAAGAAGAAAACTGTATGCACAGCCGAATAAACATGAAATTCCACAGTTTTGCACCATACTTCGAGTATAATGAGCCTAAATTTTGAAACGGTAATTGTTACTGGTCGAAAAACAATTAAAGATCGCTTCAAATTTTTACTATCTTAACAGTAAATTAGAATGTGTATTAGCATTGTTATTATTGTAACTTATACATTAGTTTAGCCATTCAAAGAGGAAACGCTGCCAGCATCTTTGGTACAATGCCGCAGGAGCCATTCTTAAGTTGCATGTTTTAGGTTATTTTTGTATCTTAGTTTTAGTTTTATTTAAGCTTAATCTTAGTAATAATTTTTAGATATTGAATTGTGATGTTTAAAATCAGTAAACGATGACACTTTTCGTGATCAGGTGTTGTGTACTCTAAGTGTTTTTTTTTCTCTACTGTGTGTAGTTGGGTAAAGATCAGTTATTTAATGACGCCCCTAGAACAGTTACAAAACGTTTGAACGAATGTTTAAAGAACATCTGCAAGGGTGTTTCTTAAAATTAATGAAAATAACTATTATTTCTTTTGATATGCCCAGTGGTGCTAGACAAGTTGCATTCGACAATCGTTAGCGATTATGTTTCGATTGATAAATGTATGGAATTGACGTAAGCCACCGAGATAGTAACGTGACACTTACGTCAATTCCATATATTTTTCAATCGAAACATAATCGCTAACGATTGTCGAATGCAACTTGTCTAGCACCACAGTTGCGATATAACGAGTTTCCGTATATTATCCCAACTAAAATCAGTAATATATCAGGACAACGGAGGTGAGTTATACCGGCAAAATGTAATCGTACACGTAGCGGATATTCATTAACTCCGACGCAATCTCGATGCGGTAAATTGGTTTGTTTCTGTTCTTTGTTATACATGCTGTGGTTATATATTATGTATACAAGTAGATTGTATAATGTACTCTTAGATAGGCTTTTGTAAACAGGTACACCCTTACACTACCTTGTTTATGGTTTAGAAAATATTTAGAATTAGATGATGATTTAGATCTAGCCTTATCTTTGAACAAGAACTTTTGGTTCTATAAGTAATTTGCATGGGTATTTTTACACGTCAAAATCAAAAGCGCTTCACAAGAGGTAAACATTGTTCAGAATAAAACCGTAAAACAACTCAATCACATTTTTAGGGATCCGTAGTCAAACTATTATCCTTATTAGTAAGCCATGCCCTTCCATCTATCCGTCTGTCAATACGACACAGTTTTTTGTCGCAGAAACTATCAAAGTCACAATGCTGACGGATAATAATGAGGCTATTTTGTATTCAATTGATTTATTTTAGATTGCTTTCATTTTCCAAACACATTTATATCTTGACGGGAAGTTACCTAGATATTGGAGATCTCGCAAGTACCAGCTAGCTCATTCCTCATTTCCTGTGACCGGATGGTAAGTATCGATCAGCACCTGCTATGAACCGCGAAGCACGTTACGCGTCATTTCGTCACTACTTTGAAAACCTCGTATCTCATATTTCGTGATGTAGGATTTTAAACTTCAACATTAAGCGCAATAAGTTTAAAATCGAACGTCACAAAATATGAGATACGAGGTTTTTTCAAAGTAGTGACGATTTATATCCCTGTGGGCTAGACAAGTTGCATTTGATGATCGTTATGGTTTATGTTCCGATAGACAAATGTATGGAATTGACGTAAGCCACCTAGATAGTCATGTGGTACTATCTCGGTGGCTTACGTCAATTCCATACATTATTTAATCAAAACGTGGGGCTAGTCAAATTGCATTCGACAATCGTTAGCGATTATGTTTCGATAGACAAAAGTATGTAATTGACGTAAGCTGCCGAAATAGTTATGTGGTACTATTATCGGTGGCTTACGTCAATTCCATATATTTTTCAATCGAAACATAATCGCTAACGATTGTCAATTACAACTTGTCGAGCCCCACATAATCGCTAGCAATTGTGGAAGGCAATATATCTAGCCCCACTGTGGTGTTTTTATTTACTCTCCTTTCGACGAACTACTCGATCGGCTACCATAAAAAGACCTACCAGATGTAGTCTTTGTAAATAATACAATAAATAAATATCAGGAAGAAATGTCCCACAAATCGACCTAGTCCCAAACTAAGCTCTAGCCATGTACTATGGGTCGACAACGACATAATTATTCAGATTCAATGTAGTAAAGTACACACTAATACGTAGTTTTTTACGTACTGAGAAGTAAAGTTAGGCTCAACCTAGAATTTATCAACAACCTTTATTTAATAGTATAACGCCCTGGAAGTCCTACTCTAGGATTTTGACGACGTTAAGTAAACTCAGTCTCTGTGGCGAATGTCGATTATTTACGAAGAAAACATACATATGTAGAGAAATATATACGAAATATTTAAGTATATATTTATCTACATAAGTATGTTTATCGTTGTCTAGTACCCATAGTACAAGCCTAGAGCTTAGTTTGGGACTAGGTCAATTTGTGTGACATTGTCCTGTGATATTATTATTATCATTATTATTACTTTAGTACCTTGTCTATTTAATGTCTTGTTTAAACTGCAATCATATGAATTGTCACAGAATAAAGATTACACATATTTATGAAATTGACTGTATGTTAAATACCCATGTTATATACTTTCAACCCCACCACTTTTATTAACTCAGTGACACTTGTGACGCTAAAACAAATCTAACGACACCTCGTTGGTTGAAACCGGGCTATCCGTTCAGCCGTTACATGGAAACAAAGAACCATACATACATGCATATAGGTCAACAGAATTAACCTTCATCTTTAACAATCGGGTAAAAAGATGTGGTATCTGAAGTATCGGCTTAAGTGAATAGTCTGATTTGGGGTCAGAAAACATCACTTTCATGACAGGCTGTTTACATACAAAATAAAAATATTCTTGGCTTGGCTTTTTCATTTTTATTATATAGATGTATAATTTTATGTATTTAGTACGTATTTATTAACTTTATAAATAAATAATTTAATTGTTTCTTGTAGTTGTTTAGTTTGAGTTCTAAATGAATTAGTTTACACCGATAGCCATGAATTTGTGTCCTCAGTTATTTCTCTATCCAATGTTGTCCGGAAGAGATCGCTATTTAGCGGTAAGACCGCCTGTTGTATACCTATGATTTAAATGTATTGTTCCGTGTTCTGTTTTTTTGTTGTTCAATAAAGGGTATTTGTATTGTATTGTATTGTATTACGTAAATAGTTAATTTAAGATATTGATTCATTTTCTCACAGTATTTCAGGAAAGCACTGCCTCGGTGGAAAGTGCTATTTATGAACTCGCTCTGGTGTACCAGAGGCCCAGAGGGCAAATAAGTACGATTCGACTCTCTATGTGACTCGTCCATAAATTGCGTACTTTCTACCCCCGGCAACAACTACTATTAATGCTACAGAGTAATTCCTCGTTGCATCCTGCACTTAGATCACGCGCGGGTGGCTCTGATTGAGCCCATTGAACCATGAAGCTTCAAACGTTTAGTCAGTAAGTATCCATATACGTAATCGAGATGTATCATTATTGATTCAATTTTGATATTCGTCAACGAGAGTTGCGAGCTAATCTTTGTAGAATAGTAGTTCAAAACTAACAATAAAATTAGCAATTACTAAGCCGTTAACACCTCTGCCCATTTGGCTGCCTTATTGTCTATTAAAATCCTATGTTGAGTATAGAATTTACTATAACTATATTTTAACCTTTCGCCAGCCTTTTAAAAACCCTTAATTTAATTCAAGCGAAAAGAGTAGATCCCCAAAAGGCTAAAATAGTCTTCATTTAGTAGTCGAAGTAACTCACCCTTGGGCTTTGTTAGGTTAGGATCCAGATACATTATTTGAAACCACTTGAACCGAAAGTAAAGGCCGGTATCCCTTTCTTTTAATGACTACCGCTTCGGCCTCAAATTAGGATTGTATCAAAGGCAAGATTTTTGTTCCAGGGAATCATAAAGGTGCCTACTGGACCGCAATGAGTAACGTCTAATGGCGCGGAAAATGAAATCGTCCACGTAGAAATATTCCAGCCGCAGGATTCAATATCTTGTTGGTGCGAAAACAATCTATTTCCAAACTTGGTTTTCGCAAAGATGCAAGTGATAACAAAATTCACTTCAAAGAAAATTGGACGCTTCTGAAATAAGGTTTTAAGAAGATCTGGATGATAAATATTAAAGGCAAGACAGACAAGTGCTTTTCAGTTGTGAGTATTTTAACACAACGTATTTTCCTCTCAGGCTCCCTTTACCAATATTATTTAGGTCTAATATTTAAACTAAACGATACTACACACAACAAACGTATACTCGTATCTGACAATTAATGTAGTAGGTACTCTAATTTTCTTTTGATTTATCAAAGAAAAAAACGGAAAAAAAATGTATAATACTAATAGTGCATAAGTATTATATTTTTCTTTATCTCTATTGTCGACTATCTGAATGTCGGTATATCCGCTAACAGTTTCTAAACCGCGCAACGGATTTTGAATCGAGGCCATGTCACTAGTATATATATAACAAATGTTACTTTCGCATTTTTTTTCAAATATCAAAGATGTCATAATAATGCCTGTTATATTTATATTACGAATCGGGCTAACGTCCCGAGATTCGGCACAATAGCGCCTTGTCGATATGACGCAGCAACAATTCCTCTACGTAAGGGGCTCCATTTTTAACAGGCGTTTCGACGTACGGCTACGGTGATTATTCTCATTGCAAAGGTGAAAAATAGTTATTTAGCTTGATTCCATTGTAAATCATAGAGATCTCCCAGATCTTTGATTCAACAAATCACTTCTTTTAAAAATTCCGGTACCTACCTTAAAAATGCATGCATCTGTTTGAACACAGCATTTCAGTAACAATAAGAATAGGGGAATAAAAGTTAGGAAACAACAACTCGCTGAAAACCTCACGTACCCTTTTCAACCCTTATCGTTTCAAGCCTATGCCTACTTTTCCACTTAACCTTCCCTCTCGGATCTTGAGCACCTACTCCGTCTCAGCCCAGCTCAAGATAGCTCTTGAGTCATTAAGGCACTAAAACTTAACGAGTTGTTTGTTTTGCAATAAAAGGGGAGATTTACTACTTAGTTTGTAATTATATAGTTTATTATTTTAATAAAAAAAGTCTGTAATGAAAAAGTATTGAAGAATATGGTTTTCTTTTTTACGAAACAGTCGTAAAGATCGTGATATGAGAGATAATAAACACAAATCTAAAGGTTTGTTTACCTGCCGTTCCGAGACTGTTCCCCACTTATATTTACGTTAGTTTAAATGTAATTGAAGTTATATTTGAAACTTACGATATGCAAGTCTCCCGTAGCTTGCCTCTTAGACGCCAGCCAGTAACAATCAACCTCCATAATTAATTTAATATACTTGATAAAAATGTTTCGAAAATAAGCTGTTTGCAGTGACATTGGCAAAGGTAACAATAAAAAAATATCATGGGACAATTTAACACAAATTGGCCTAGTCCCAAACTAAGCTCAGCTAAGCTTGTACTATGGTTCTAGAAACATCCAATACCCTGAAACAAATACTATATAGCGCTCATAACCCAAATAATCGCCCATACCAGGACCGCTAGCATTACAGTGGGGCTAGACAAGTTGCATTCGACAATCGTTAGCGATTATGTTTCGATCAATAAATGTATGGAGTTGACGTAAGCCATCGAGATAGTCACGTGGTAGCCCCACATGTTATTTAGACAAGCTGCAGCTTTATCTGGTTTGCCACTTGAGAATAGTTGCACCTGTATTTCCACCTGTAGTTTCACCTGTCCACCACCTGTTTTTACCAAGCTATTCGTGTGTTCACCCATGTGGTATTAATGAATAGGTAATTAATCCGATTAACATTTGTAAAACACAAATACAAAGGAAGGCATATTACATTTCATTATGAAGAATTATTAAAGGTAATTAATTAAAAGGAGGGATTTTTAGTATGTTCACTACCTAAGCGTTCTGAACAAATTTCTGAAGAAATTGCTTAGGTTCCTGCTCACGCAATCTATATTCCCTTTTTAGCTATTTGTTGACTGGACTACAGAGCATTTATTAGACATAAAATCAAGTCTGAAAGCTATGAAACTAACGACAGGTAAGTATGCATAGGTACAAGTCGTTGGTTTTTATCGCGTCAAAATTTGTTTTTATGTTTAATATTGTGTTTTTAATGGGAAAACTTGAAAATATCTATCGGAGAGTAATTTAGTTTCAATTTATGTTTACCAGGACTTCAGGATTAGAGTTCTTTACTCGTATTCTTCCTACCTTTATAATTTATCAATACTTAACAACAGCAGTCGATTCAAACCCTGCTTTTCTAACTTGTTGCTGAAAAAGAACACCAAATCTTGTTAAAAACTCATATGAACGAGCTTAAGCCCTACTAGGGTGTTCTAAAGCGAAATGTTTTTAGAGCGAGCCCTCACGACAAGTGCTCTCGGCAACGGGATTCATTCCGGTTCCGCCAAGTCGTAGATACACAGAACACAATTTCATAAAATTGAGGAAATAGCTGTTGGATTTAGGTTCCGTGTGTTTAGAATTTTTGAAAAGCTTTTTCCTTCCATTCATACCAACACCATCTATCGTTATCACGACCAATGTGACATTCATTTAAATAGCAACTATATATAACTTACATTAAGAACCAGTTCCATTAAGTCTATATTATCTACAATTAAAGACTCAAGCCATCCTCATTGTCCTTGAGAGATAATATGAAAGAAAAGTATTTATATGTCAATTAGGTCTAAACGAGAGACATATTGAATGTTTAAAGACGCAGTAAGTGATAAAGTTGACCGTCCGCGATCTTTATCACAGTGGCACCCAGTATAAACTCATACTGTGTCCGTTGGCGACAACATAAGATCACGTCATATACAGGGTACGCAATGAAACAGTTTATAGCGCGACATACGGCTATTTATGACGTCACTTAACGACCTCCCATCGCGTATATGAGTCTCAAAGGGCGATGTAAATCATATCTCCAAGGGAAATTGCTGTATCAAAACATAGTGTCCCACTTCTTAGCTCCAAGAGACGTAAAATCTGTTAATTGGCTAACTTATAAAGGATAGCGCTGTACCCTGCTAGTTTTAGCGTTGTTTAAAGGACTGTACGACTTTTTAGTAAATTTAATGTCGGAAACTAGGTATATTTTTTAACTAGATTGATTATTATTAAGTGATAAAAAAAACTGTTTATTTCAATCAATCCGAATATTATATGCTTACTTAGACTCTAAATCTTAAATAGAAAGATATTTTGTCAAGTCAAGTCATAATTATTTGTTTAATTGTAGGTGTGTTGTACATTGGTGTTATCTTTTTTACATGCTTATATAAAAGTACTAGTGTCCTTATAACCTTTTACTTTTTACTTACAACCTTTTACTTTTTAATTGAGGTATTGTGGAGGCTATTAATTAACATTCGCTTAAATGAGCTAGCAAACTGCTTGTCCGTCTTTTTATCTATCGACTCATGTGGAATTCTGTTCAGAATACAAGGTGATGCACAGCGCTATGTCAACTAAAACTAGTATAATTAGCGACACGGCTAAACTACGGACTGTTCAATCTATAATGATTCCGATGTTCATACAAAATAAACAGCCAAAAGTCACTTAATTTAGCGCCAGGTCTATTTTGTAAGGCATACTGAAACATGGCATCGAAGGTGTTGAAAGCAGCCGCTCTTACAACATTCTCTAAAGTACCTTTACATACACCAAATATTACTGTTTTTTACTTTTTCCCATCTTACAAACAAACAGCATCGCTGGTTTTCGTAGATAACCTTGGCAGGTAGATTAATTCTGAGATCTGTCCAAGTTTGTAGGTTGCGCCGGCGACCTTGTGCGGTGACGTAAGGCGGTGCCTCCGCGATCTTCGCTGCGACCGCGCGAGCTAACGAACGTGCGCTCGCGTCGTCCAACGCTATTTGAAATTAGAACTTTAATAATAACGTCTGTTTTTCGAATTGTGAAGTTTATTTTGTGCCAGTGCTGATAAATGAAATGTGAATTGTTTGCTCCCGTTTAAGGATTTATAATAACAACACCGAGGGTAAGTGGATATAAATTATTCATTTTTATATCCTTCAGCTTTTGAGATAATCTAACTAAGCAAATTATTATTTTTACTCCACCAATTTACGCTATTTCGAGTTGGAAATTAATTTGGAGCAAGGCGCTGCATGAATACTAATGGTGGTGAATAATGAAAAGTTCAAGTTACTCATTTCGCGAGTGATGAACTGAACTTACTCCTTAGAATTTACTAAGTATATTATGTAGATGGTCCTATGTGTCTGTTGGTTGGTCGTTGTATAATAAGATACTTGAGGCGTATTTTATCCTGCAACCACCTACCGATATCAATTATTTTTAATAGTTAATTTAGTATATATGTAGGTGAAACATCTTTTGAATACTTATGGGTATTTACTGTGCTATTAAGTTTTTCTACATAAGAGGTACCTATATAAGCTACTAGAGCTGAATCACTCTAGGGTGTTACTCCTTGGGGTGTATTAGTGTAGTCAACCAAAACAATTATATACCTGCAAACTAATTGAGTAAGTACTAAATGATTATTAATTTATTAATTGTAAAAGATGATGTCCTAATGAAAACCTCTTCTACAATAGCATACTTGAAGTGATCGAACTATGCTTGAATATTCTATTAGATATTACTACAAACACTGTCTTTATTAATATATATTTAGATAGTACTGCAGGGCTGTGGTTAACAGCATTTCTATTAACAACATGAGATTGTACACACACTGGGTCTTTATTCTGCTACGTTATAATGATATCGCGTTCGACGTGTTTTAGAATTGTTTATGTCACAGTTGCCATTATTGTAAATGACATAAGAGTTATCAAAATGTTGGCAATACGGAAACAAGTCTAAGACGATATCGTTATTACCGTAAAGAATCCCAGCCCTGTACCCCTTCAACACAGAAAAGACTTTAACGATATCGATAATTACTCGGTTTGAATAAAAAAAATACACATATAGCAATAGCTCTCAAAACAACATTTGGGTTATCACTTCTTTCTCACTCCAATCCAAGACTAACCCACTTTATTAGAGCCAGAACTACCGCACTGCAACACAACATTATAATAGTCTTCTTCTTCTTCTTCTTTTATATTAATGGCGGTCCACCGCGATATTCCACAGTGATTTCCCCAATGTCAAGTGAGTTGAGTAAAACAGTAAAGATAATAAATCAAACGTAGGAGCCGGACATCTTTCAATCGACCATCTTCCCTCCCCGAAGGTTACCGGAAGACCCCATTATAATAGTCGCTCCGTATAAGACCCGATTTGACATCTGTCATATGACAAACATGCTTTAAACACACATTTTTTGACATCTGTCAAATCGCGCGAATATAACTCAATAGTGTTCAAAATCCAGCCACATTTTTAGCCAGAACATAAAAAAAATCCGTTACTCGATTACCGAGTCTAGTCGTGTAAAGTGGGGGTGAAACTTGGGACGAAGAAAAAACTCGTTTTAAATTGAATGTCATGTTAAATGTCGTTAGACGTTCATTAAACTCGCTCGCTTCATCAATTTATAAACACCTAATCGAGTTATTGGGTAGTTTGCGAAGCTCACGAATAGAATGGTTATGCTAATAGTAGGTATTTGTCAAGATATATGATTGCAAATATAATAGGTAAGTTATATTATAACTTTTCTATAAATCCTCTGAAGTTTTTACTGTTTTATTAAATTATTTTAGTTTTTTTGTAATAATATGGAAATAACTTTAATCCCACATACTCCTTTATCTGCGTCTACGGTTAGTAGGTACTATTACACCTTATCAAAGAAAAGTACAGATTGGTACTATGCCACTTCCGATCCTAAATCACACTTAAAGTGAACCCTTGGCAATCTAAAAATAAGAAAACAAGCGACACGTTTCACTATCACCTCAAGTTTTTCAAAAATGGGACCCAAGAGTCACTTTGATACAAGAACTATTTTAAACTTGGATCGAACAATATATATTAGTCGTTAAACAACTCAATTGTGTAAAATTATTACGGGCAGTCTTTAAAACAGAAGTAAAAGAGAAGTGTTTAAAAGGAAATTTAGACAATCGTCTTCTCTAGAAGAACTACAAAAACATCAAACGTTTAAATTATTTTAAAGCATTATTAAACCTTAAAAACTCTGATCCAATAAAAACTTGTTTCCTGAATCGTCTACGTAATATACATACTGTTAATAGTAATTGTCAGCGTGACGATGTAACAGATTAGTCAGTTTTTATTCGTAGTTTATAGTTTCGGAATAAAAGGCAGTTTTCCAAACGATATGTTTGTGAAATAAGTCAGTTTGTGAATGGTAGAACATTAGTGAACCCTAAATTTTACATGTACAGAACCAGCAGGCAGTGAACGCCGGCGACAATACCATAGACAAACCGTCTCGACGCTAATGCGTACCTACTTAGTTATTCAAATTCAAAAGCGCTGCATATTTGCGGCGTTTATTCGCTTCCACCGTATTTATTAAAATGAATTAGGCAAATGGGTTTAGCCCGCATTTTCACAGCGTTCTTGCCTAATAAGTGTGTTTTTAGACAATTGATATTGTTGTACTAGCTACTGCCCGTGACCATCCCACGCAAATTGTTAATTTTCCGAGGTAAAAGGTAGCCTGTGTGTTAATTCAGGGCCGTTAAGGGTATACGATTATATTCCAAAATTCAACCAAATACGTCCCACAGTGTCAGTGTGAAAGAGTAACAATCAAGCGCACAAACTATTGCATTTATAATATTTGGGTGATTAACTTCGTAATTTAAGATACATAAACAAACCAGTTACTATGTGCCATACCCGGAATGACCCACGCTATTTTACTTAAATGAATAAATAAACAGAAGTACAGTTTTCCCGACTTGGCTCTCACCTACGCTACGAGTATGTAAGGAGAAATGTACCGTGAGAATGTGCCAAGTTTTTGCTCTCTTACCCATTGTGGGAGAATTTTGTAACTGTTTGCGTTAACAGTATCGATCTCCACCGCGTCTGCAGTGACATATCAACTCAACTTTTCTATGCGTGAATATGTTTAGAACTCAGATCTCTTTATCTGTTTTCACTGTCTAGATGCACTTTAAGAAAATTGTGAGGCGGAAGATCGGAAATCTGGTCCATTTTTTTTTTATTATCATTTTGTAGATATCATGGAGTATGTCTGTACGTTTAAATATACATTTTAAAAAGCAAACGGCGACGGCCATACTTAATTTTTCATAATAACTACAACATATTCAAAAATCGTGAAAATCGAACCTGATTTAGCGACGACGTTAGCGACGTTTAGAGTGACGTTACCGCCCGGACCAAAATTTATATGAAAAACCGTACAGACACAAAAATAACAATACTAGATATGGATTCAACTTTGTAATTATTTGAAGTTATTTGGTGCCGTCTTAGATTTTTTTAGTGAGTATTTAAACACTTTAATGGCCTGTGTCTCAAGAACCATCCCTTTAAATTCGTTATAGGTATGCGCTTTTATTTAAGACACTTTTAGTTTTGGTTGTTCGGGGGGATGTCTTAAATGGTCATCATTCCGGTTACTTGACTCAAACAAAAATTAGCACTTTAAAGTTTAATATTTCACAAACGGTTTACGCCGCGTGTATCCCAAAAAAATATTATTTAAGATTTTATGTTGCCACTTAGTCGGCGTAAATCTGTATATTCATGCCAAATAACAGCGTTCTAGTACTAAGACTCTCTGAGCAGAGCTGCGGACGCACGGACGGACAGACAGAGAGACGGATATGGCGAAACTATAAGGGTTCCTAATAACTACGAGACCTTAAAAAACTTGACAGCTACGTGATTTAAGCGGCGCCTCACAAATTCACAATCCTCTTAATTAATATTATATTTGACCCAGAGATGAGTGATTATCTATTTCAATAACTGCTGCATCTGCACTTAAAGTGCGTTCTTTAAGAAATACGAGTAGGTAGTATCAACGTTCAGAGCTTCTATTTCACTTTGTGGAAGCCTATCTTTCTTCTTATATATATCGAAATGGTCAAAATGTCAACCAAACGAACCATATCACCAAGTGAGTCTGCAAAGAATTTTTGGTCACTTTAGTTTTGTATTCAGTGTAAAATGAAATAACTAATAATACGTTATTTTAAACAAAAACACACGTGATGAATATTTGAGGTTATGTGTCAAACACTATTTGTTTACATTTTTGCCAATTTCAACTAAGACAGACCATTATAACTCTTATTTGGCGACTAAGGGAATAAAAGCTTGCAAAATGTCAGTAATACACTTATTATTTTGTCAATTAAATTAAATTCTGCATAAAGCGCCATTAGTAATTGCCTCGATAACTTATGTCATAAGCCCAGTCATGAATCTATAGAGACGCAATCTAAAAAGTTAAAAAAGGCTTAGAATTGACTGTGTAACTGTTATTAAAAGTCTACAAACAGCTTGATACTTTGTACTATTGTATATGTATATTCACAAGAGTTCCAATTTAGTTCGATACACAAACACAAGTGCAATGCCCTTTATTCTATTAATAAGCTCTTAATTGTGGGAGATGAGAGAAATGTTACCAGACTCGAGGTGGAGCAAGGAGTACCCACGTTGGTTCACCTGTGTGTTTGGCGAGCATTGATGCAATGGTGCATAATAATGAGTAATGACGTTGTTGACACAGAAAACATACATGGAGTGGACGGAGTACAATGTCGCGGACGGGCGTATAATTCCCACTTGTAGTAACTACGTACGAGTATCATGAGTGATTGTTGCCTCAGATTTACGATCGTTTTCCTGTACTTTTTACTGCTAACGTCTAATGATAAGTTCTAATATTTTACCCGTGAAGACTTAACCTCTTATTCATAAACATAAAGTAGCTAAAGTATACTTTGTCTTTATTTTTCAATGTGACATTTGAATTTGACAGAAAGTGGCGAAGACTATAATTTTAACTTAAGTAAGTATGTTGCGCGTTTACGAATAAGGGGTTAATATAATAAGCCTCCACTTTCAATGACATCAAGTTATATGTAATTAGAATTACACAAAACATCTCATAGGCTCGAAGTGCATCGGTAATAACCCAACCAATAAGACATATATATATATATATATATATATATATATATATATATATATATATATATATATATTATGCATAAGTGTACATGTAGATACAACTTCTAATCCGTTGATAAATTATGTGACCCAAGTGGAAGACCATTAGTAACATAACTATATAATGAATCAATCACTTAATTTTGAGCTCAATCAAGGCCTTTATTCCACTTTGACTTCAACTATATCGTTATTTTGATGATTACGATACTGTAGCACTTATTTACATGACAAAAACAAGAAGGGTAAAATTAACTTAACTAAGTTGCTAGCCAATTAGTCGCGCTACAAAAAGGGGACAAATACATTTACGTACTTACCAGTTTTTAAGTGTCGTTAATAAGGTTAATTCTTATTGTGATTAATATTGGATAAACATAAACATAATTCATCCTTGTAGGTACAAGTATATAATAAGAAAGATAACACGTCAATTTTGACATTTGTCATCGCTGTACAATTTATAACCTATTCTAAGGTTGAGGTTACAATTTTACTGGAATGGAAAGTGTCAGAACTGACTTCTTATCTTTCTTTTTCTGAAGTTAAATAGAAAAAACTTGAGGAACCATAGCCATGTATTTATAAACACCCACGATTTCTTCCCTTTGGGAGTCAACTTTCGAACAATCATTTCTTAGTGCTTTCTTAGGATACCCAACCCCTTCGGGCGAGTAAGATTTATAAAAATAAATAGGTATAAAAATTACTAGAAAGAATATTGGAGAGAAGGATTTATTGACTAAGTATAAAAATGCCGACATTGAAATACGTAATTATTTGAAATTAGGTAGTGTCGACGGAGCTCCGACACCGCGGAGCTCCTATTTCTGGGTGGTTTGGCCCTCCGGGCCTGCTGCAAAACTGACATAACCTAAACCTACCTACGTATTTAAATGTCGGAATTTTTATGCTTACACAATAAATACTTCTCTCCAATTTACTCTCTAGTAATTTTTATACCTAGTCATTTTCTTATAGACCTTAGTCGCCAAAAGGACCCAACCCATAAAATATTATTTTTAAATTTCAAGTCCTTGTGTGAGGCAGTTATGGATGTGCATTGTCTGTCTGTCAGTCACGGACGAGTTATTTAAGTATACGACTTGACATTTTATTCACTGCAAAAACAGCTATTGTTTTATTTGGAGCGTAAGGGATCGCCGTAGGTTTTTACCGGCGTTTATTATGGCCACTAAAACTAGGTCTTAGTACCGAGTTAATGATAAAATTCCAGACAGATAACAGCATCGTAAACTTTATTTCACAAAAGAAACGCAATTAAAACATTAATTTATCACCGTATTCTCTATTCTTTGCCTCATTTTTCTTCAAAATAATAATAATACGTACCTAATTAGTTACTGTGAAAGAAAATTAAATATGGAGTATTGAACAAATGCGGTGAAACACAAACAACATCGTATTTTGCCGAATAAATTAAGTTAGTTTATTAATGATACTAAAGCTAACAGAGAAAGCAAGATAAAATACGTACTTATCCGACAAAATACGATGTTGTTTGATTATTTACTACATCCGTATCTAGGTACTCGTAGTTAACGAATATTATCGTACGTAGGTATATATAAATATTCATCAAGTCTATCACGTTGGCAGTTGACAGTTGCTGCTCTTTATATTTCTGTTATTTAAATAAAAAATGTTATTGACCTTCCCTGATACGTCTTAACCTGTAGGTATTTGAGTGTTGCTTTATAAATAACCTGCTCGAATTTTTGTTCATTTGCATTTATATTAGGTAAATTTATATCTTTAACGAGTCAGACATCACAGTATACTTATTTGGAGTATATTAACGCCATCGCTAAACTTTTTAACAAACAAGTAAGTTTTTGCAACCCACATTATTTTATGAGTATTACCATGCTTGTTGTTTCGGAAAAACACAGTGGTACAGAAACACTTATGTATACCTACCTAATTAGTCAATATTCAACTATAATCTTATTGAATTGGATTCAATAAGAATTTTTCTAGAGCTTAATTTTTTGCTATACAATTTTGTTACTGCTACGCTATAATTTAAATCAATAATACTTAGGTTTATTATTGTCTTGTACCCAAAGACCAAGCTTGATTATTATATTTTTTTCTTACCTGAAACAGGTACAGTTTTTTAACCACGTCTAAGTACTTAACCGATTTTTATAAGCGTTTAGTACTTAGTATTCATATTTGAAAAGTTTATAATTGTCAGACATGATACAAACATACCGTTATTTCCTGCAAATGAGCTCTTATAAAAGCAATACGCTCATCAACCAATCCTAGATCTTCATTCTATTCGGTAAATATAATAATATAATAATATAATTGCCTTGGACATTACTATACAAATAAAAGAGATAATAATTATAAAATAGACGAAAACATAGCAGAGATGTAAAAAGACGAACTATTATCTATAACCTATAAGGGCTCTCTTATAGTTAACCTTAAAGCGATTGAGAAATAAATTAATAACACCGAATAGCCAAATGAGTGCAACACTAAGGGCCTGTTTCACAATCGACAAGTAAATTCATCTGTTAAATAAAGAAAGGTCTCTCTTTGTCTATTTTCCAGTGTAAGAAAGGGAAAGGGCTAAATTTATTTGACAGATATGCTTTACTTGACTATTGTGAAACAGGCGGTAAAAGAAACAAATATATACATACATACATAACGTCACGCCTGTATTCCCAGAGTGGGGTGGGCAGAGCAACAGAATACCAACAACTCTAAGCTTGTTGATAATTCTGTAACCACATTTTGCATAGTCAGCAAATAAACAAATATATTATAACATTTATAACACAGTAATGGCAGCTGAGTTCAAGACAATAGAACACTAAACACAACACACTAGAACACTAGAACTGGTTCTACCCGTAGAATAGAGGCCCTGAAGATGAGTATTACACATTTTATACCTCGATCGTAAACATATAGTTACTCAGACACTAATAGCTTACAACGATAACGAAAGACACGTGGCCAAAGTTCTAACAAAAACTGTTATCGCCCTCGGCTCAAATACCTTTTATCCTCTCACAAAGTCCCGGCCTTGGACCACTGGGCTATGAACGGGACCCCCGCCCAATGACCTTTAGTACCCATCGGACCGCGACGACTTGATAAACCAATTAACGGCGAACCCCGGCGCCCACGGCAATGAACGCCAAATTGAGATCGACAAAGTTCAAGTAACAGTGGACAGGTGGATATCTAGCCCGAAATAGCACAACGTGTGACGCTTGCAAGCGTTCCGGTCGTGTTAAGTGCTTAAAGTTAAAAGAGTGTAGACAATGCTTTATAAAAGTCGGTGGAATCCCTGAAAATGTGCCAGTAGTTAAATAAAAAAGGTAGGTAATAAAATGAACGTAACTCAAGTTAGCGAACAAAGTAGGCGTAGCCAAGATTCAAGCGCTGCTAACGTTTCTGTTTTCTATGGAGTCGAAATATATGAGGCCCTAGCCAAGATGCAAACGCTCCTAACGTGTTTCTTTTCTATCGCTCAAAATATAGGAATGACATTTTCGTGCGTTTCAATAAACCACGTGGTCGACTGTCATCCCATACATTTTGAGCGATAGAAAAGAAAATCGTTAGGAGCGTTTGCATCTTGGCTAGGGCGCCCATAAAGTTGACATAGCGGTCAAGCGATTTGTCATTAGCTTAAGTCAATCCTATACGTTTTTGTCGATGTTCGAAAATCACTAACTTAGCGTTGTGCGTCTTGACTAGGACTCAATAGATGTTGCATGTGCAAATCAATTAGCAATCAAAATAAATTATTTCTGACTTCTGACGACGTGATTAGCCTGACCCCCTACGAAACTAGCGGTTCCGGGTTCGATTCCTTGTAAAGGCCGTTATATGTGTGATGAGAGCTGGTATTTAATTTATGACTCATGAGACACATTCAGTCTTGGAGGTTTTCTACGTATATTATGTATTTCTCTGTATAATAATGTTTATCATTGCCTAATACAAGCCTAGAGCTTATTCCAACACTATGTTAATTTGTATAAGATTTTCTCTTGATACTAGTTATGTATTGTATCCGTTTAGATCAAACTTGCCAGTTCATCATCACAGTGGAGTCAGAAGACTACCGTAGTATTTCTGTAGTGGTGATATAAACACCACTTTGGACGCCAATCTAAGGGTCGTGATGAGGAGATAATGACCACCCTGGATTATTTTAGTGCTCAATCACCATCTTACCCGCCAAGTGTTCACATTGCTGTTATGGGGATAACACAACCGGTGAAATGACTGGCCTAAAGGCATCCTAGCCTAGTCAGTGGTTGACAACTCAAAGTCTTGTGACCGAGTCTTGGAATTATAACATTTTCTATGGACCCCAGAGCTCAATTACATATTATCGTGTAGTCTGTGTGTTTCTTTGCTTTCTCCATTTCAAAAAAAATATACGATTGTAAAGTTTAGTCGGCACATTCGCAACTACATTATTTTTACCAAAACTGTAAGTCGAAAATTAAGAACTTTCATTACACAAGCTACATCGAAATACTTCAAGTTCTCTCTTCAATTCTATTTTTAGGAGTCTATTCTACTCTACTCTCTATCTCTACTCCCTATCTCTCTACCATTGCTTTTAACACGGCCGCCATTACTGTCAAGTAAATAAGAGATATCGTAATGATGACATTACGATAACATGTCAAAAGCAATATGGTTTAAC
This sequence comes from Acleris holmiana, assembly GCA_949316455.1. Taxonomy (NCBI): domain Eukaryota; kingdom Metazoa; phylum Arthropoda; class Insecta; order Lepidoptera; family Tortricidae; genus Acleris; species Acleris holmiana. The sequence goes on along the minus strand of OX438776.1, from coordinate 12,408,133 downwards.
CTAGTAGAATAGGGCTGTTTGTTATTTCCATGTGTCTTCTATTGTCTGTAATGGCATAGCATGTTTTGCTACCATTCATTATAGATCCTCTATCTTAAACTACCTATTGTTAATCCCTGACGTTAACGTTCTTCGATCTCCTTACTTACAATACTGTTGACAATAGAAGAAAAATACGGGCCTGGGAAAATAACAAGTCATAAGCAAGTAGAAATTGAGTTAGGAGAGAGGTAAAGACGTTACGTTTGAATATGCTTGCCAAAGCGTTCCCACTTTGCTCGAACATAAGTCGGTTCTGTGACTCAACCTCGTATATTGAATTTTGCCCAGCATAAACTGAAACGCACTAAATTATGCACTCGCGTACTTAGTTAGTGTCAGTTTATACTGGACAAAGTTCAATATACGAGGTTGAGTCACAGAACCGTCGATAAATTGTTATTAATTGGTTTTGATACACTTGCTTTCGTGTTTTCTTTAGCTAAAAGGTATGTTTAGTTAACGTTGAAGGTAATTTGAAGTTGAGTGAATAAATAATTGTCTTACACTTGAACTATTTGATTTGGATAAAAGATATGAATACATACGTTATCGATAATTTGTATAGTCCAAAGATCACTTGCCGGTTTTATGTTAATCCACCTTTGGCATAATAAAATCGCGATATGTTTCGTAAAATATTTTAAAAATTTATCAATATTTTTATATAAATTATTTACATTATAAACCTCTTGAATCACTCTATCTATTAAAAAAAACCGCATCAAAATCCGTTGCGTAGTTTTAAAGATTTAAGCATACAAAGGGACATAGGGACAGAGAAAGCGACTTAGTTTTATACTATGTAGTGAAGAGCGTTGGTGGCCTAGGGGCTTAAAGGTTCGACTCGTCACCATCATGTACCAATGAGTTTTTCTAACTTATGTACATTACACGATGCGCTAACGGTGAAGGAAAAACATCGTGAGGAAACCTGCACATTCGAACAGCTGAGTGTGTAAGAGGGTAATTGCACAAAATATCCTTTAGGGTCGAAGTGTAACCGAAAGGGCCCATCTGTAAGAGAAGATAAGGTAAGATGAATTGCATAATCACTAGCGGACCGCCAGCGGCTTTGCCCCGCTGCAAATTTCTGACTTTCCCAGTGGATTATTCTTTTTTATTTGTCATACAAACCTTGTCCTGACATTTTGTATTTGTATTTGTGTAAGAAACACAAAAAAAAAGTTTATCAGATTATAAACGTTAACACTTACCCAATTAATGTTCCAAGTGTCTAAATACGTTTAAAGAAGGTGTATGATGTTTTCTCGAATTGTCGATTCGGTAAGCCTCCGGAGATATCTCCGAGGACGCCGCGACGTTAAGCCTCGCCACAGACAGCTGGTGGTTCAATACTGCCTCGAATACTAAAGAAGATTTCATCCGTGGTGGGAAGTAGGGATTTAAATTTACTCAATTTGCGGCAAATAGTAGTAGGTAGTAGTACTTACTATTACTATTAGTTTTAGGTGCTTTGGCTTTGTGTATTTGTTTCTAGGTGTAATAGGTACTATTATATAATTTTAGTAGTACTTAATAATCTTAAACACACCATTAGACACAACACAACTCACTTGTAAGAATCACGAAGAAACAGTTATCTCTTATTTTATCGAGACACCGTTACGAACTTATTTCAGTAGTGGCCTACCACTACTGAAATAAGTTCGTACCCCTCCTAACCCGGGGTCTGTCCGGGTCACTACCACCATCGTATCCTTCTGTTTGTAGTACTTAACAGCTTCGAAAACCTACACTGAGCATGGTCCGACATGCTCTTGCCCGGTTTTATTATTTCACCTTATTGAATTTGCTTAATATGCGGTTTTGCCCTATCCCCGACGATATATCTATGTATTGTATCTAAACGCCGTCCGAGATTAAACATACTAAGTAGATATAGTGTGTAAGAAAGCTCATCTGAATTTGTCTTAAAATATCAGTTACCAAAATACAATTCATTTTACGCAAACTCGTAAGTATGTGTGTAGGTGTGAAAACTCTTTATCGCAGAAACAAACGAAAACAAAGTAATAAACGAATCAGAAAGGGTATGTATAAAGGCGAACTTATCCCTTTAAGGGATCTCTGCCAATTAAACTTATTAAAGAAATAAAACAGCGTGTAGCGACAGTAAAAGAGACGGAAGATAAAGATAAAGCGATCAAATACGTATAAACATATACATATTATAAATAGGTTAAATAAACAAATATGTACTACTATAATACTTCTAATTAAATTTATACTACTATAATTCAAATTAAATTAAATTACAATATTAGTAAGTAAGTAGGGTAGATAATTTTAAATATTTATACCTACCTGTTTATCAAATAAATTCTACTCAGCTTGGAATATTCAAACTTAGATTCCTCATCAAAATGTCGAATGCATGATGTCATTTTCACATTCCACTGCGTCTCACTCTGCACACTAGTATTGTAATCATATATTATGCAATGAATCTACACGAGAAGATTCGTATTTCTTAGATGTATCTCTATAAATTTTATTTATTATTTATTTTTGATGGGAGAAACAAGATAGATTTTAAGACTAACTATATACTAGAAAGATTTCACTTCATCGATTGTATCATTTCATTTCATCGAAGGCTATATTCTGCTGAAACCATGATGTTTTTAGGATATCTAAAACATTAATTACGTAGGTTAGGTTAGATTGCGACTATGAAAAAAAATATACAGAAAAATGCGTTTTGAAAGTTCTGCGTATTTTTTTTTAATTATAAGAAGAAGGCTCTCGAGTGTTCAGTCCACCTAATGGCAAGTGGAAACTGAGACCAATTGAAATTAAAATTCTCAAGATTATAATCTTAACACCGCAATCCTCAGATCTCAAATGCGTTGCCAACCCCGAGGACTAAGATGGAATGCCTCTATGCTAGTAATTTCACCGGTTGTCTTATCCCCGCACCGGAACACAACGATGCGAACACTGTTGCTTGGCGGTTGGTTAATGGATACGATGGTGGTAGTGACCCAGAGAGACCCCGCACTAACTACCTAGTTATTACCATTTTTTTTTTTTACAGATTCACACATGAAAGCAAGATGACAAGAAAATTCCTCTTCTGCTTCCCTCTCAGACTGGGAAATTTAGTTTTCGGGTATTTAGTTTTAGTAAGTAGTTCGCTTTTTCAAAAAATCCTTAATAACTTCGACTAACACTTTAATGTCTAATGTGTAATAAACATTCTTAAATGTGAAAAACCAAATAACGTCGTCTAAACTAGCAACAAAGCGAGAGCTCGCTAAGTCATGCTATGGTTTAATGAATCTACACGTACTTAATAAATGTTAATACTCACATTGATATAAAGGTAAGTTCCTTAGTCACACGCAAGGATTTCTATAAGTAATATGTTCGTCCAATAAAAACTTTTCCTTCGTCTATTTTGCACACAATGTAGTATATGTTAGAACCGTCTAAAACACCTGACTACCTTGATCGACGAGTTGGAATTCATTGCCTTCCTGCAGAAATGGACGTTTTTCTCACAGCGTTGAAATATTCATATATACCGCTCTTGTAAGCTCCTAGCAAAGAAGGTATTGAATGCTATGCACGCATTGCCAACTCATAAAAGGCAGGCGCTATTTTTATTTGCTATATTTATTGTATTAAAGAATAATGTATGTATATGCTTTTTGATTTCACTTTTAGTTTAGTAGTTTAGTGTAGTTTTAGTTAGGCTTTGCATTGCTTTAAAATCATAGTTTAGCAACATTAATATATGTATGTACCTACTCGTATAAGAATTGTGAAACGTCGCTTGATAATGCCTAGTAAAAGCACTAAAGTCTATATACCGTAAACTCGGGTTACTTTAGGCCTATAGGGAGTAACTTTGCTCACCCTTAAAATCATAACTATTTTAGTGGTAATCATCTTAAAGTGGGTAAATATTTTTATAAGCATATAAATAGCTTAGTCCTGATGTAACATTGAACAGAATAATTAAATATTAAAGATGTTTTATTGTAATGGCAATGTTACCCCCTAGGGCTAAAGTAAACCGAGTTTACGTTATCCAACGCAACGTATATACGTATCGATAGAATATTTTCCGTAGCTTAAAGGCGTATAGATATTTTTAACGTCTTGGGAACGGAATATAATATGAATGACTTTGACTGTAATAAAATTGATACAAAAATCAACTAGTTCAAAGGAGATGTTTCTAAATGTTTATAAAACTTTAACAGGAGCACTTATGCACAAAGCCAACTTTGAAACCTCTCCAGCGACGTGTAAATAAACTATAGTGCACCTAGAATATCCTTACCTTTTCCATATTTATTAAAACCAACTGAAGCTTGGCAAAAAGGACTAAGTATTCTAGCAGTCAAATAATACGGGTCAGAGCGCGTTTTCCATACTAAAGAGGCTAATTCGAAGCCTTGGTTCCTAGCCAGGGGATGCTTTAAGTGAAATCTGAAGATGGATATCCCGAGCATCGATACAGGACTTCAGTGTGCCTAGGGTATCCAACTGATTGAATCTGCGGTTAACGCCGGAATTGTGGTGTTAACTGATTGTGCGATTAGTTAGGTATCGAGCTTTTGACCTCCTCTATTGAACCTCGGAGTATCCACCATTAAACCTCAATCAGAACAACTCCTGGCCAGGAACCAAGGCTTCGAAAAAGCCTCGTTTGTATGAAAAACGCACTTTGATCCGTATTATTTGACCGCGAGTGTAATATGCAAAAATTTAATTTAGATTGGAGTGAAATTTTTACCCCAAAACTACAGCTTATATCATAGCAGAGGTCTTCTGACTTACACCCCGTGCCTTAAACGAATATATGCGTTGTTACAGTATGCAAGCTCGGTATAAAACTAAAGAAAGTTTGAAAAACAATGCCTGGAGCCTAGGGATTGCGAAGTTATAAAGACTGATATAGTGTCTTTTCTATTAGGACAAAAAGCCTCACTCTGAGTCAGTTAATGATGATTTCTCAATCCCAAGTTTGAAAAAGAAACGAGTTGTCTATAAATGACTAACAATCTAGACAACTCTCATAAGGTATTTTTTTGTGCAGATAATAACAATAGCGGTAATGGCGTACAACCTTTACCAATTGGGACTGAGCATCCAGTCTCCCGAGAAGGCAGAAGATTCTGGCAGGTTCAAGAACTGGGAGAGGTTAGAAGACTTGTTTGGGCAGAAGAATGAATCTCTAGTTGCAATAGTCACTATGGTGTATTACACATTCTACATAGTTATTGCTTTCTTGATGTTTCTCTCTTCTGCTTGTTTTACGTGTGGAGCTTATTCGGTAAGTATTTGTTTTCAAATGTCGTTAAAATTTATTTACCTTAATAAGGTTGGATTAACACTTTAAACAGACAAACAAAACAAAAATGTCTAATATAGTAGTTACCTTAACTTAAGTACGAGGGTCCTATATGCTATTTATTTATCATACTGTCAACAAAATGACAGCTTGTATTAACAAGGACAGGGCTGGGATTCTACACGGTAATAACGATATCGTCTTTGACCTGTTTCGGTATTGTCAACGTTTTGATAACTCTTATGTCACTGATAATAATAGCGGCCGAGTTAAAAACGATGCTAAAACATGTCAAACACGATATAGTTTGAACACAGTAGAATAGAGGCTCTGTAAATGTGGCAGAGTTGAAAACAATTCGAGTCATAACAATGCGCCTCGGTATAAATTCGTATTCCTCTTGCTTTCTCAGTTAGCTTATATGACTACTAAAGCTGACTGAAAAAGCAAGATAAATATGACTTTGTCCCACCAAAACCAATATCATAGTACGGCCACCAAGTACATACATAATTATATACCTTGCCGTAGCGACAAAATCCTGAATATTGTCATTAAGTTTTTATTGACAGCAGTCGTTAAAACTGTTAACTTTGTAATTTTTAGTACCTACCTACATTAAACGTTGCCACTTTACGAGACGAGTAAAATGCCATATTTCAACGGAATACCCATAATAAAATATACTTGCGTATGTCGTTGGTATTAAATATTCTTTTGCAGTAAATTTTTGCTAAAGCTAAGAAAGATAGCAAGTTTGAGCCTGAGCTTTGGCCTTTAAGGAGTTGCCAAATTCGGAGGAGGAGGTATTTTAGTCACGGCAAAAAGTCTAGCCTTAGATACGTACAGTAATTTGGAACTACCATTCCAAAATAGTCGTTAGTAGCGAATCAATCTAGAACGCCCAGTTAGAATTACAAGTCTAACTGGGCGTTCTAGATTATTTCGCTACAATACTTTTTATGGATTTAGCGAAAAAACCGAAAACTTTAGGCACCAAACCAAACTATTTTACAGTATCAGGAACCAAGAACGTATAGATGATTAAACAAAAAACCAGATTATTCTGTAAACAGCTCCAAAAATATACAAATCTTTTAACTTCTGACTTAGAAAGATCTACATGTAACGATTTGTAATAAAATTAAACGTGCTTGCACAACACTGAAGGCCAATACGTTACCTACCTTACTGATTTAGTTTAAAGCCACTAATAAAACGAACGTAATCAACGAACGAACTTTGTTTTCAGGTGAACAGCTGCTTGGTTTCGTCGTTCTTTCTGTACAGTTTCTTCCACCTGTTCCTCACGGTCTTCCTGGTCGTGTGGGAGGCCACCTCCGGCGGCTGGATCCAGCTCGGCCTTATCCTCGGCTCCGACGGTAAGGACACCTGGTAGCTCTGGATTTAAACAGGAGTTAAATCTTTGTGAATATCTACAGTCAACAGTAGAAGTAGGTAGACACAGAGTACATGAAACTATGATCATCCGTATTCATACATAATATTTTTTTTTCTTGCCGCTTTCACATGTAATAAGACAACACTTGTAGAAAGCTCAAGTTTTTTTTTTTTTTTATGTTAAGGAGTAGGCACACGAGCATTCAGGCCACCTGATGGTAAGTGGAATCTGAGACCCATAGACATTTGAATTCTCAAGACTATAATCCCAAGACCTCAAATGCGTTGCCAAGCCAACCCTGAGGACTAAGATGGAATGCCTCTATGCTAGTAATTTCACCGGTTGTCTTATCCCCACACCGGAACACAACAATGCGAACACTGTTGCTTGGCGGGTGGTTAATGGATAAGATGGTGGTAGCGATCCGGACGGACCCTGCACAGGGTCCTACCACCACTAAAAAACAACATACTATATAATATTTATTCGGTCTGAAATTTTATTTGCAAGATGAAACTTTCTATAACGTTGACTTATTTAATTTGTGCTAAATCTGATTTATTTTTTGCAGTGATGCTGATAATCTGTCTGTTCAGCGTCAAATACCTCATGGAAGCAATACGAACCGGCAACATTTATAGTCGACCAGGAGAAGTTTATTATAAGTATTAAATAAGTGTATTTTTTAGAACGAATACTATGCACAGAAAGGTTAATTAGGGGGTTTGCACTATGACAATTTTTGTGAAGTAATTGTTAATCTATCAGTGACCCGGTACTCATGAATTATGAAATGAAATTTAAATTAAATGCCATTCTGTTTTTATTTTATGGCATGTAGAAGCCAAACGAGCACACAACAAGCTACCTGGGCTCTGTTTAATAAAGCAAAAATTAACAAATACAAGCGGAAGTCTCTTTCTAACTACTTTTGCTAGTAAGAGAGTTCCACTTGTAATTTGTATCTTGTAGCTTTAGAAGCCCATATTATTATATACATTTTCAAAGACTCGTGTGTTCTCGGCTTTCTTATAATTCTAGTGATTGGATGGATAAAATTCATTAATATTCGCCCTAATGGTTATGTATATAGATATATTGAATTTTACAACACGAAAGACGAATTTAAGTACAAATCTTTCACGAGCTCGCATTTTTTTAAACATGTAAGTTTTTCTGACAAATTCCAAATTATTATATGTGTGTATTATTATGTGTGATATATGTATTAGTATGTTTGTATCTTCTCGTACGAGCATGTACGACATGTATGCGTGGCAAACTTAATTAAGGGCTGATAATAAATGCAAGCTGTATGGAATAAAGATTAATTTATTTATCTTTATCTTGTTTTTATTCTGTGTTTAGTGATTTATCCAAAACGACTTGTGTGCGGAGTATGGATATTTATAATAATAGACGCGGTAAACCTATACGGAGTTAGGTATAAAATAAAGTTGTAAAACACAAACACAAAACTTTTTAATATTTATTCGTGATACTTACCTACTATTTCTTGTTATTTTCTACAAAAATACATTCAACGTATTTTTCAGACTTTATATCAAATAAAAAACTACGAGTATTAGAATCTAGAACATAAATAAATAAATCAATAAAATAATAATCACAGTGATCACTTAACACAAATAACTTAAAATAAGGTTGCACTCTATTGATATCTATAAAAAACGTTGTTCATATTTGTATTTTTCGGTGTGGTATCTAGATCTCTTCTTCGCCTTCGACCGAGCATCATGGGGACAACCATAGCCATTGTAGCCGGGAGCATCCCGGCACCAACAGCAGCGAACACCGAAGAGCTGTCCGGCTGAACATTCGACACTATCCTCCTCTTTACCACTCGGTTGACAGACGGTTTCTGTTGACTCGACGCAAACGCCAAGTCATACTGCTTATCCATATCCCGCTTCGACTCCTCTACCGTTTGGAAACTCTTTTCTACCTCCAATAATCCTCCATGTGACGTCGTCATGTTTTTGAGTGCACTATCCGCAGGTAACACAGTCAGGGCTACAGCTTGATGCGACGTCATTGTTGCCCCTTCGGAGCGATCTGTAGGTGTCGGGTTCAGTGATCGCTGACGCTTCTTATTGCGATAACCCTTCGTTGTCGAGAGCAACACCCACTGACCATCCCCGTTTGGAGGTCTAGAGGATCGATCACTATCCAGTTCAGGCGTTCCGGCGTAAATCACTTGGGTTGGTCTTCTAATAGGACGTTTTTTGTGCGGAGCTTGATGAAGTGCTTCATATTCAAATGGGAATTTAGGTGGACGATGATCAGTTACCAATGAATCAGTTATTCCGTAGAAGACTGTGTCGTCCGAAGATCCACTATCTTCTGGGTAATGATCTTCAGACTCGCAGTTAGGCTTGTGAGGACGCCGTCCTTCGTCAGGTGACCAGGTAGTCGGGTAACTGAACACACCCGGCTGGGGCTTATTCCAAGTAGGTTTAGATGGCATTTCAGAGTCGTACTCAGAAGAAGTGTGCAATTTATTATTTATGTATGTCGGTCGAATCATAGTCGGCTTTTTTTGTTGATGCGTTTGCGGGTAACTATAGCTGTTATCCATTGCTTGGTAAGGATTATACCGGTCTTCATCGTCCGGCCTTTCATTTTCGTCGACCCACTGATTAGGCTTTTGTTTCCTCACATTCGGCTTCCACTTGGAAATTTTGCTCGTTGACCACGCCACTGGCTCTAGTGTAACCCAACCATCTTTATCATCATAAGGGTGTTTATGTTGTTTAACTTTCAATCTGTTCCATGAAGTGTAAACCTTTCCGTTATCTTCATCATCAGGTTGACTCTGTTCAACTGGCACATAATGATCTGATTTAAACTTTTCTTTCTTAAGTTTTGCCGCTAACGCGCTTATCGCTTGTAATCTGTCTTTGGAAAATTCAGGATAATCTTTAAGTTTCTCTATACTATCAATATAGTAGTCTTCAAAGTCTTTTTGCGGTCCGTCAGTGTCAGTAAAGCCTTCCTGACAAGACGGTCCAAAACACCGTGGGTTACCGTCCGTATCATGGATAATATCTGTCATTATATTCTTCAATTCAACTTCATCCTTATTATCCTTAAAAACTCGGGAATATTCCTGCCAGTTTGGTTCATTTGCCGCGGTCTCAACAACAGTAATTGGCTCTTTGCCTGGCACATCCAAATGATAAGTTCTTAACTCTTCGCGTTTCTCAATTCGAGTCGGATCTTTTGAATTGGCCAAAGCAAGGGCCAGCACGCAAAATACAATTATTCTCACTGTCATTTTCATTAAATTCACTTTCGAATCACGAGAACGCGCAGGCGGGCGCGCGAGGACTGAGCGCCAGCGGAGGCTGCGCGCGCTGATATAGTTCTGATAGTGGATGCACATTAAACGCCCTCCCTGCGCCTGCGCTCTAATGCAATGGCAATTTCAGTTCGGTCACGACGAATGCGCGGGATAATTGCACGGTGATTGTCGTCGGCGACTATCTTAATGGACTATCGCGTCTTTCTCATGCCCGTGACCCGCGCTCAGGTGAAACCGTTTTTCATTCTGACGGGCGTTTTCTCCGTGTTTAATATTATTGTTCTTGTATTTCTACCTCCTTACCTTCTGTAATATCTTACATCTTTGTATTTAAGTTTCTAAAATTACCCTCGCCTTTTACAGAAAGCTTTTTGTAATATTCATACTACCAAGCCTAGGTTCTGCTGCTTCGGCTTCTACCTATTATTATAGTCGAGCAATGAATAGTCACTAAGTACAGAATTTCCATAGAAAGTGACCCGTTTTCATTACTCCTAAATGTATTTATGGCATGTAGTAGGTAAATGAGCTCTGAAGCCAGTGTCCCTTGCTGGAACCAGAGTCCCTTACCCAATGTGATAGTCCTGAGGACTTAGAAGACTTTACTCTAAACTAATAATTTCACCGGCGGTCATTTACGTACAATACGGATATTTGTTTAATAAATCTTTATTGCACAAAAACACAAATGGCGGACTTAATGCCCAAGGGCATTCTCTACCGGTCAACCAAATAATCATACAGAAACTAACTAAAATGGTACACAGAAAAACAAAGTCAGAAAACAAGTCGAAGAATATAATTTACTAAATAATAATACTTTATGCAAACTGACTAAGAAAAAAAATGAAAAAACGAGATACACATACATATGTTCGCAATTTTTTAGCAGGTATAAATTGGCATCATCTTCGTATTATGATTGCTTTATCTGTATTAATTAGTGCTTATCTTCATATGTATGTATATATTTTATAGCGCAATGGAGGTATTTACATTATTATAGCTCATTGATATGTAAGTGTATGTGTATTAGTTAGACCTTATGTTTCACCGCCACTACAATCTCTGCTTTGCCCAAAGGTTAACTGGTAAAGAATGCCTTACGGTAATGCTGTATTATTTTGTGCAATAAATAAAGTAAATAAATAGAAACATAGATAATAATGTAGAAATAAATAAAATAATACTATACCTATAAAAAAACATCAGAGACTAACACATAACCCGTATAGGTCTACCCTATTATGCATAATACTCTACGCAACATCTTGTTCCAGCAAATGCTTAATAAGCATTCGCTTGAAAGAAAGCTTGCTAGGGCTGCTGGTTGTTCATAAACCTGATTATGAAGGTAGTCCGACGGAACGGACGGGTACTGGTATAGTACGTTGTGCATCAAGGGAAGTAAGAAGGGGATTACTCACGAGAGCATTAGAAGCCCGACCCCGTTGGCGGAGGGCTTTTAATGACTCGAGTTTGTTTTCCCCTTACTGCCCGTGATACACTGAATGGCACTCGACTCGCTAAATGCAAAATGAATGGCACTCAACTCGCTAAAAGAGATTGCCAACATGTCATCAACATTTTTTCAATATAGTCTTCTACAGATAATGCAAAGAACTGCCATTAGTTTTCAGACTTGACAGGCCATAATGCAAGATTTTCAATATAAAATTTAATTCATATAATTGCAAATCTCTGAAATAATAGTAAAACATAAATATAATGCAGTATATGCAGTATCGTATAAGTTTAATTATACAGTATTATTGGTTTTAGCCAAGTTTTGAATATAGGAAATGAACCTTGGCTGATTTTATACCTCCTTAGTCTGAAATGATCTACTAGTGGGTTCTATATTTTAAAACTAAACCCATAACTCCCTCGGGAGTTAAATAGGCTATGACTGCCCTATACGCCTGCGTGTTACAACACCCTTTCCAAGCATGTGTGATGAAAAAATATTTGTTTAATGAGCACGTTTGGTTTAGGACTAGGTCAATGATTGCCCCCCCGATATTCCCTTTAACCTATTGTAGCTCTCGATGCTCGACAGTGGCCGCGCGATTCGTGCAACTCTCACTGTAATCGCTAACCCACTCCACTTGCATTATCCCTGAGCCATCGACTGCGCTCTAATTGCAGCATGCACTTTTACTCGCCCACAGAACAAGCTGTTAGCAAATAGTTCAACTTAGATATAAATAAATGGTTAAATAGAAATGTGACCAAATCCGGAGCGCAAATCAATTGTATTTATTTGTTCAACTGTTTATTTTATAACGGTCGTGAGGACAATCAACAAGCAAGCAAATGATGCAGCAAAAGTAGAAGATATCTCCGATATTATTAAATATCTGTACGATTAAATTTATCAGCGCTCTCTTCTTTTCTTTACATGACAAAGACATTGATAAATCAGAAATGTAAATACTATGTAATTAAAAACAAAACATCATGTAAACATTTACAAGTACATTATCATAATAAATATTAGGTATTTTGTTTTTATTTAACATTACATGACGTAAAACATGAAATAAAAGGTAGCGAAAATTGAATCAAACTCGCTTATTACTCTTATTATGGTCTAATCGGCGCACGCAAAAAAGGCTGAGAGACCGTCACGTAACGAGCGTAACTCCGCAAAAACCGATCGTAACATCCGTTCGTTTGCGTTCTGCGCGGTCACCTCCAATACCTCACTTGCCAACGACACCGTATCAGGACTATTTAATATGAGAACCACAGACCTTGGGTTTCAATGGGTTCCTTTCCATGTCAAACATCGCGTTAATACACAACGGAAGGAAGATTAATCGACCAAGTGCCTTAATCTCTTTATCGAAGTGGTTCTATCAAATACGAAGAGAAAGGTAAAAATAAATAATTATCGTGTGTTTATAAATGTGTGATATAAGTCACGCAATGAGAGTGTGGGGTGAACGCGCTGCAAATTGTACCCATATTAGACTGCAGACTTCGATGGTAATTGGATAATGACAAGCTAGGTAATTAGAGGCATTAGTTCTGCATTGGTAATTACTCTGAGCGTGAGATGTTAAAATACTGTGGTTTGAATATTGGGAATGAATATTATAATAGGCGAACACTGCTGATAATCTGAATTCAAAATATAATCCTGTTAAGTGTATTGTAAAGCTATAAAAATACACGAAATGTGACACTTGCAAACTTAGTTTTTCATATTAACAACATATCCAAAAAAATTGAAATCGGAGTTAAATTTGCATGGTTTTTTTTAGCGTTGATCCACGTGCCTCTATCACATTTTACAAAAGCTGAAACTAATATATAAGACTTTACCAGCTTCCCGAGCGTTGCAGTGACTTTTAAACTTATTCAAAGGCTTTAATTTACAAATGTACGACATTAGTAACTGTTGCTTTGTTTCTTCTTACTAGTTGCTTATTCAAAGATTTGAATACTTGGTTTTTGAATCGTAAGACTTTTAGTAGCAGGAACATAAAAATACACAACAACGAAAACTAAGAAGTTTAACATTGTTAATACAGTTCGTACTCTTACAGAATTAGCCGCTATGGTATTAGTGGCTATTTCATCGGGAATGATCAAATTTTCCTGGATATAAAATATCTTACGCCTGCCTCTGGGATATAAGCTATCTCAGTGTCAAATTTCACGGTGATTGGTTGAGGTGCTCAACCTTGAAGAAGGAACAAACTGTGTATGTTTTTTGCAATAATAATACTGGTAAGATAAAGTAAGCTTAAATAATAATATAATTATAAAATAATATAAAAGAAAAACATAATAGTTAGTTAAAAAAAAGAGATTTAGTTAAAGACAAAAGATTGATGAATGATGATATTTCATTGCACCTACCGTAAAACTACCCAACTATAGTCCTAGCCTGCAACAATGGTCCTATTTTCGTCCTTACATTATCCTTAAAATATGATAGCTCACTGCTATTATTTCTGAGTATATAATTATTTGTTAGGCCTAAAATAATTTGCTTTAAAGTCTAATCACATAGCTATCGACGAAAATAGGACCATTGTTGCAGGCTAGGACTATAGTTGTGTAGTTTTACGGTACCTAGTTTTCATTTCCGTTCCGTCGAGAATGCTTGTAGCATTAATCCACCTTCTATACATTATTTTAATTAAGATCATCCAAATTTACACAATGTTTGATAAAAACCAAAAATAAGAAGTCAGGATAACAATAACAACAAAACAACTAATGGATTGTCACCTTTACGGCCGTACCCTATATTCAAACCGCGGATAGATAAGGCTTACTTCGGGTTGAAATTTGACATTTGCCCATACAAAATGTGTCAAATTTTAATCCGAAGGAAGGCTATCTGTCCGCGGTTTGAATATAGGGTTCGGCCGTTAAGACTTGTCTTAAAAACAACATGCAAGCAAACTAGTTAATTGTTAAAATACCTAATACGTTAAAAGATCACTAAAAACAACAGTAAACTATTCAATGATATTTTACACATCACTGCTTCGGCGGATGGTTAGTTTTAAGTTCGGAGGGTAGACGTTCATAAAGATGAGAGTATGAGACCAGTCACGCGCGGGTTCTTCCCTGCACGGGCCATGCGACGGAACTGTTCTCAAACGTCTAGTGGTGGAGCTGGTATGTGCTCTTAAACAACTCGTTCTTGAACTCGACGCATCTATTTCAACCAGCGAGATGGTGTTGTCTCGTAGCAGGGAGGCGGGTAGCAGGGCAAAAGATTCCCAGCTTACCCGCTTTAGCTGTCGTATGACTTCGCTAACTCAATCGATCGATTGACAGAAAGCTGTTTCTAAGAGAATTGCACCTCTGCTTGCCTCATTTTCTTTTATTTTAGGGCTACGTACGTCAATATAAATAAACGGAACCCTTATACGATCACTCGCATGTCTATCTGTCCGTCCGTCACAGCCAATTTGCTCGGAAACAATGTATGTAGGTATGTAAACTCTTTATTGCACTTAAAACCAATAACAATAAATACACAAAATTAAGAATAACGTGTAGGTACAATGGCGATCTTATCCCATTAAGAGCCATTTTATCTTGAAGTTCTTCTCCATACATTTTAGAAAAACCTACAATAACTCTTTGGTATTTAAAGTATCTAATGAAATTTCTCAGAAAGTACGGAAACCTCTCCACACGAGTTTAACACGCCCTTTTTTTTTTTTTTCCTTAAAGACACTGACTTTCCTACCATTCTGCTTAGTTCAGTGGCCCTAGCCAAGATGAATTCGCTAACTAGCGTTTCTATTCGTTTGGTTTTTAAACCAATCACGTCACTGGTAGATCACGTGACTTTTCGTATGACGTGATCTACCATTGACATTGATGCGATTGGAGTGGTTAGCGACCGCATTTTGGCTAGGGACACAGGTTTTGGGAGTTAACTAACGTAAAAAAACAGCATGTATAATGACGATAGTTACTGATTTTACATAATAAAATAATAGTCTGTTAAAATGTATCCCAGGAAGAAACAAGAGGATTGTGAAAATGGTATGTACAATAGTTGTAATGTGTTACGGTAATTATTTATTTACTATGGTAGACTAATTGCTTAAGTTTAAAATTTAATCACAAATAGGAAGCGTAACTTCTAGTTACAGACGCATTCACGTACGAGCAACAAGAACGAGCTCGCACGCGCAGAACAAAAGTTGGCTTTTGACGAACTCACATAGATAAGGCAAAACGTATAACTCTCAACCATATCAATCCAAAAACAATCTTACTAAATTCAATGTTACGGTATATTTTGAAGCTATCATAGTATTTGATATATGACTTTACAAAGTTACGTATCGCTAACAGTGTAACTTGGTAGTAAGAAAGTTTCCTACTTTAATTTGCTTGTAGGAACCGGGTGCGGGTGCATTTAATTCTATAATGCAGTTCCATTTCGAGGCAGAAATTAGTTATTATTACCGAATTTCTGCAGTTCGAGTTATTTGGCTGACTTTGGCGCATCTTATTTTATGGATGGCAGGTTTGGCTTAGGGTGAAATACGACTTTGGAAGAACAAAGTTTACGCTAATCGTAATATTTACTCTGGATTAAATTATGAGACTAATAAGGCTTAAAACAAGATTAGTGGTTTCCTTTTTACCAATTCTTTGAAATTAATAAATAGAACGCTGAAAGTTCTAATGGAACGAGTAACAGTGCAATACAACATAAAGCGACCTTCAGGTTTGTATTTCCCTCTCATTTGGTCTCATGCGCTGTTATGCTAGTAATAACCGCTTTTACTAGAACCCGAATGACTGTTTAAGATATGTAGTGTACTTAAAGCAACTTTATATACAAGTATCGAATTAGTTTCGAATTTCAACGATTACGCGGAATGCGCATCTTCACACCTTCTGAGAATCCGCTGGTCATGGGCCCATCTCGACTGGTCGTGGTCTCATCGCCGCTCATTTGCCGCCAGGCTCCTTTATGCTTTCTACATCGAATGGTGTTGACAGATTTCTAAATAATATCTTTGTTGGAAACGAAAATGTTATTTGTAAGTTCGTTCAACTTTTCCTTCGAAGCAGTACGGATCGATTGTCACGCTGTAATCAAGTTAGATTTAGAAGTTTTCTATTTGACATTGATATTATCGATTTGGCTATTGTTAATTTACAAATGGGTTTATAAAAATATAAATTGAAGAATTGTTTTGTTTCGTAATAAATGAAAGATAGTTCAGTCTGTGTAGCGTACCAGTTGTGACGACAACCCTATGGATATGTCTCTATAGAAGGGGTTAGCTACAACTGCTCCGTAACGAAACAGATGAACTTAGCGATAAGTGAGAAAGTATAAGTGATAGCCACACTGACAAAGAGAAAGACATAAAAAGCAATCCAAGGTTTGAACAATCGACTCTGCGGGTCGCAGAAGAAACACAACAAAACGTAATGTAGAGTTAATAGAGACGAAAGCTTACGTCAATCCTATACATAATTTATAATAATAACGTTCGCAGAATGTACAGTCAATTTCAAAGAGATGTATCCACTTTTGGACCTTATTACAATGCGATAAGGCAAAAAACTGGATACACCTCATGGTAGTGCACTGTAAGCAGAATATAGTCTTAGTCTTCACACTGTTCCTTTTGTCTGTTTTTAATAATGTGTACGATAATAGTTTTCCGTCATAACAGCGTTGTGGTTTAAACAGTATACTGCAATGCATTTGCGTCAACTTTCGATTAACTGTCACTCTTTAGTTATGGCTGTAGGTACTCATTTAGTGAAAGAGAATGCTGATGTAGCTTTCAACTTCTATTTTGAGGCCCCAAAACAAAAATTGGCATTAATAGCTATGTTTATTCTCTAAAGTATGAGTAATAATAATAAGCTTTCTTAACGACTTATTGCTAAAAAGAAGTTCACATTTTTTCTTGGAAATTTATTTGCTAGACGAACTCACGATCAGATTATAAAAATTTTCACTGATAGAAAGTTACTTTATTTCCGGCTTTTCGAGTGCGTGAATTATTTTATCCCAAAATAACGAGGCTGGTTAAGTTGTAATGCAAAAGTTCATATTATTTTAAAATGAAACTAAAAAGAGAGATTAAGGTCCAAATCACAAATTTCTAACAAAAACATGACACTCGTAGTTGGTCCTTGAAAATGGGATAAAATCGTGTGGGTCAAAAATGTAATTGATCTTTTCACATGATACTTGGTATACTTTAAAACAGCAAAAAGTTAACGGTAAGTTCTTACGTGACATTGTTACTGCACACAATTGCGTCACAATAAGTTTGAAAGTGTAATTTAGCGCCGCGGGTGTAACACCAAAATAAAGCACTTTCCATGCGGTATGACGATGCCTGCCGAATTTAGATAGAGACGTCCGTAGAGTCGTTTAATAAGAATATTTTCTGACATGATTATCACAACTATTATTTTATGATTAGTATTTCAAAAAAATACTTGTTTTTTAATATTATCAGCAAGGTTCGCGTTTTATTGCGAACGCGAACCGAAAATAATGTGCTTCAGTATTTTAAAAGCATCTGGAGAAATTAATTTTAATCACATTTCATAATTTATAAAACAAACTTTTAAAAGTTTTAGTATTGAAAGGCATTGTGTCATTCAATGTCTTTTTTTATGCTGATAATGAAATATTCTTGGCGAACGGTGCCGAAGGCAAAACACAATTGAAAAATATTATTATTAGCATCTTGTTTTATGCAAGCTGAGAACTTTAATAGCTGGGTAAATGTTTCCTGATTGGTATGGCTCATGATAACGCGACATTGTTCTGTTATTGTTTGATGTCGGAACTCGCTCAACTGACACTAATCTGTCTGTAGGGAAATCATTCATTTCATTTCCTATATTAAAGTTAGTACTTTTGCTGCGTACTTTGAAGTATCATTTGATTGTAACTAAGCTATTACGGGTATTTTACTTATTTTTGATGCCTAGATATTTTTGATGTGTGTATAATGCGAGGTACCTACCTACTTTGTTTGAATAAATTTAACTTTTATTTAATAGAGTCGCATATACCAAAATGATTGTTTCTCGTGATTAATAGAAACACGAAGAAAGCAGATAGCTAAATAGGAGTTATAGATTCATATGAACTTAGTCAAATAATGTAATGGTTCAAATCGTAAGAGACTGTTAAAAATTTAATAATATCGTAATGTGACATAGTTCTAATAGTAGCCTATGAATGAAGTTCGTTAAGTGTGCAAACAGTGAACTTTTCTAATACTGTAACAGCATTAAAATGTCGAGGTGTAACGGAAGCGACTCCACGGACGCCGTGACGGTCAAGGCTGGCTGCCGGTTTCACTTTCTTCCGCCGAACATTTTCACCGCTCTCACGCGCAGCGTAAAGCTCGGAGAAATGCGCAAGCGCTCTTTGTAAAAGGCACGGAGTAATTGTATGTAACTCATGTGTTGTGAAATAGTGGCTTTAGGCGACATTGAAAAAAGGGTAACGTTCTGTTGACTGAATGAGCAATTCTGTTACAACAAATTTATATTACATTATAGAGATCAGTGTCAAATCATACTGTCTTCATGTGTTTCCGTATTATCGACGTTACGATAGCTCTTATTTACTTGACAGTACCTAATAGCCGCCGAGTTAAAAACAATAGCAAACACTTAAAGGCAGTATCGTTTTACCTTGTAGAATAAAGGCCCTGAGCGTTGATTTTTTAATTTTATCGTTGACTAAAGCTCTCCAAAATGGTCGAATTAGGTTGAATTGTGAAGTTTGTATTTTTGATTCTCACCGGCGATTGAAGTTCTCATGTCTAATGTTATAAAATTCATCGTTCCGCCCACTTCTACTCGTAAATGATATCACCGCGTGACTTTAACCCCGAGTGTCTGCCTGATGTTAATAACGAAAAATGTAGCCATAGAATCTCCAGGGAAAAATACCAGTCCAGCAAAACGCATCATTTCAATCCATCAAGTGGTTTGGTCTGCAGATCCAAGAATTGAAACAGAAATATATCAAACACTTAAAGGCAGACAAATTAGAAATACCGGTAGTAAATAAGCTGTTGATGTGTTACGGAAGTTTAAATTTGACTAAATTATTGTATGTATTTAATATGGTGATAATATGCTTACGGCACTTTTAGAGGTTGCGTTAGACAATCATTTTTACAAAATTTTTGAATACGCGACCCTTTTACAGGATAATAAATTTTGGGAACCCCCTTGGGCCATAAACAGATAAAATTTACTTTAAAAGACTACGTTTATGATTTTCTACACTGCAAAACCTTACCTTTTTCCTTTAGCCAGCGACCCCCCGAGTAAGGCTTCGCGACCTCCTTAGACCCCTACTACTACTAGGCTTGAATTTTAAGCTATTTTAAAATACAAAACTACTTAAGTTTTAAGCTAACGACGATAGATATCTTTGAAAATAAACGTATGTGATAGCGAAGGTACAGCTTATAAAAATAAAATCCATTTCCTCTTAAAATATTGTTCAGTAATTGAAAATACTTTTGTAGCTTAATTTTATTTTTTGCGTAGACACGCCCATAACCATATTTATATGATCAATACGAAAATAAACCCTGTTTGTATGTTTGTTACACTTTCACAACTAAATCGCTATACCGATATTAATGAAATTTGGTATGAAGATAATTGAACCCAGTGAAGGGATTTTTTTTGTTCCGAATCATAATTGGACAGTTTCTGGGAGAATCGATAAACAACTTCTAAGAGTATGGAGCAAAGCCCGGACGACGGGAGAAATTATTTGTTGACGTTTCAATAGTGCGAAGACACATTTTTAAGTCGATAAAATGTCGATAAAAAGCACGATGTACTGGACCACCGTTACGAAATTCAGAAAACTTATAGGTAACAAAATTAAAATGAGCTGTTTGTATTTTTTTACATTTACCGATTTTAAACTCCTTTGCCTAGGTGATAAATTCCATTTTAGCCCACTAAACGACCGTTCTATGTCTACTGTAGTAATCGGGGCAAATTTAAATACTTAATTCATAATGGTTATGAATTACTTCTGTACTATGTCATAGTATGTAATTAGTTTACTGAAATAATATATAATAAGATTACCTAGGTACCTGATGTAATATTGTGTAACAACCTGACACGTAAGATAATAAGTTTGATCAATAAATTTCTGATTCAAAAATTGTTCGTATGGATGTCGATAGAATAGTCGATATTTGATTAAGCACTAGTGAAAAGTGCATTTTTGCTCCCGTCGTCCGGGCTTTGGTATGGAGTCGCGGGCAACATTTAGTTTTCTATATGTGGTCTAAAACTTTGCTTAGGTGAATCTTATTCTACTAACACATTAATTATTATTAGATTTCTGCAGTAGTCAACATTCTCAAAAAAGCGGCGTTAAAAAACTTATCGAACTGTGTAACGTTTTGAGTTGTAAAACCTGATTTTGATACGCGTTACACCGAAAGAAGGTGGAAGCCTAGTTTTTATTTTCCACGCCATCTAGCGTTAAATGGTGTTAAGTAGATACGTGAACATGAAAGCTTTACCTCTCGTTCGCACCTGACTGTAAATAAACGTTGAGCCAACCCCAACGGAGACCAAAGGTGATGGTTCTAAAACTTAACACTAGAGGGCGCTATAATTATCGCACGTACATAATTAGCGTCAAATTTGGTAGCCGTAGAGCATGATTTTTGTTGTACAAAGCCTAAAAAAACAACAAATACTAAAAACTGGTCAAGTGTGAGTAGAACTCGCGCAAATTTTTCATTTGACTTTAAAGTAATTTGTAGTAATTTGTTTTTAAAGTAAGTTTATAAATATTATTACTTAATTTATCCGATGCAAGTAACGCCACCTAGACACCACGTAATAAAACTTTTTGCATAGCACTGGGCGTTGATTCGCTGTTGTGCTGCTAACCGAAACGGTTAAAACGCAACGCCATCTATTTTTCAGCGCACTAACTCCTAGCAAGGTTCGAAGTGAACAGATAGAGGGCGTTTTATTGAAAACAAATATTTATAATCATAGCTCGAAATAATCATTGCAAAACAATTACAACTCGGAAATGGAGAAGGATGTTATAATATCGTATAATAAAGAATATTCATAATTATTATATTTTTACCGTGTGGTTGCCGGGCTAGAATAGTGCCACTCCATGTCTTCCCGTGGATGTCGTAAGAGGCGACTAAGGGAATAAGGGTTTGTAGTATTTTTAGGCGATGGGCTTGCAACCTGTCACTAATACGCTAGTAAACTTCTTGGCCTGATTGTGCAAAATGTGGTTACTGAATTATCAACAACTCTTTTTAGAGTTGTTGGTATTTCTGTAGCTCTGCCTACCCCACTCTGGGAATGAAGGCGTGATGCTATGTATGTATGTATGTATTATATTTTTAATTATTTTTAACCGTTTAAATTAAGTTTAAGTTTTTAGGGCTTTTCCATCTATTTTTTCTTAATTCTGACGTCAAACGTCAGAAACGTTGGACAAAAGCAACCATCAACACCTGATAGAATCAGAATCAGAATCAGAATAATCTTTATTCAAGTAGGTTTACAAATAATAAACTCTTTTGAAACGTCATAGTAGCGACTTAGCCTAAATTGACTGCAGGTTCAAATCGCGACCGAACAGAGAAGAACCTGTAAGAAACTCTCAGGATGTCTTTTTTTTTTTCGACGTTCGCAACCTTTCGTCATAAGGACTAAACATTTTATTACAAGCAATTCAGTCCCAAGCATTGTTATCATTAAGATAGTCTTTAATACTATAATATGCTTTAGAAATTAGTTTACGCTTAACGTAACTCTTAAATTTATTTACTGATAGTTCAGTAACATTACTTAGGAGCTTATTATAGAACCTAATACAATTACCCATAAAAGAGTTTTTTATTTTATGGAGCCGCGTGAAGGGCACTGCGAGCTTACGTTTATTTCTGGTATTAACATTATGTATGTCACAGTTCTTTCTAAATTTAGCGATGTTTTTATGAACATACATAATGTTTTCATAAATGTATTGACTGTGCATGGTCAATATATTAATTTCTTTAACCTTTTCAACGCCATTGACGGATATTTCCGTCATGGTTGACAGCGCAAAACAGACCTTAGTGTCTATGAGGCAAGGTTGACATTCGCTCTAGTTTTGTATTTGACATAGCGTTGAAAAGGTTAAACTTATCTCTAAGCGAGTCTCTCTGGCCCATCTTGTAGACAGCACGAATAGCCCTCTTCTGCAGAACAAACATGCTATTTACATCAGCAGCACTACCCCACAGTAAAATACCATATATGACATAATACTATGGAAGTAACTAAAATAAACTAATCGAGCGGTATCTGTAAATGAGTCTACCCGCCAATCCAGCAAGATGAGGACCCCATTGGAGCTTGCTTCGATACACCATTAACTGGAGCAGAATGGATTTTTTTTTTCAAATTGTCAAGTAATTATATTAAGCTCGAAAGTACCGATTTAATTTCACTATGACTTAAAATATTTAGAAATTACGACATAATAAATTTACAAATAAAGCTGTCATAAATTGCTGCAGGAACGTCACGTACAAAGTTATAGCGGAAATACAATTAAACTAAGTCAAATGCTGATTGCGAAAATATCGTCTTTAGAAATAATTATCAAACACATATGGCGACTCTATTGCATCTTGTTCTTTTTCCGTATTTTGTTTTGCGATGATTAGTCCGAACTATGTTTATTACAACCAACTTTACTTACTCAGCAATTATAAACGGTGACCACCGCAGCACTAGGAGTGAAGAGGTTCTATAATGAATGAGCCTACAATCTAACCGACATTCCTTAAGTGAATACCAGTTAAACGATAATTTTCACTTATTAAATCCGTTGAGCCAACAGGAGATCACAATTAAACATAACTGTTTTTCGGATGACTGCTCTGGTTTAAAAAAAAATCTTGATAAATCGAGAAAAATATTATTACATATATTCCACAAACCCCTCCACCTGCTTTAAAATTACCAATAACACTTTGTGAATTGCAAGCCTACAAAATTACAATTATTTATTTCCTTTTGGAAGTTTTTTCTTGAAGCTGGCAAAGAAACGCGCACGCATTATAATCTCTTGAGTCAGTTCCATCCGCAAAAAGAATTCTGCCTTTGCCTTCTCGAATGGTACCACGTAAGGGAAATCACTCAAGGCTAACGTTATATTGTCGAATCTGTAGGGACCCTGAAAACAAATTATATGTATCTAATCACTACGTAGTATAAAACAAAGTCGCTTGCCGCTGTCTGTCTCTATGTATGCTTAAATCTTTAAAACTACGCGACGGATTTTGATGCGGTTTCGTTAATAGATTCAAGAGGAAGGTTTATATTTATAATACTTGAACCCGGTGCAAAGCGAGGGCCGGTCGCTAGTAATAAATAAAAATATTAGGAGACATGAATTAACATAATCGCCAGAGGCGACTAAGGGAATAAGGGCTTGAAGTACTGTTAGGCGATGGGCTTGCAACCTGTCAATAATAGTACAATGGAAACATCTCAGCCTGATTGTGCAAAACGTGGTTATAGATTTACCAACAAATCTTTTTAGAGTTCTTGGTACTTCTGTAGCTCTGCCTACCCCACACTGGGAATGAGGCGTGATGTTATGTATGTATGAATTAACATAGTTGCAATCACTCATTGTCGCTTTGCGTTACCGAAAATGGCTTGCCAAGTAGTATATCAGCGGTAAACACTCTCTCGCACGCTGCTGGATTACCAAAGAAGGCGCAGTAACTGCGTAGATATAGTATGACCATTTTAAATTTAATGTTAATGGGTGAATTGCAAAAATATTGTACATAGTTAAGGACCTAATTGAAGTCAAAGTTTAATTGAAACAAATTATTTTTCCTTTGTATAACGAAGATGAACCATACGATTGTATGACTAATTTTGACTACTACATTGTAGTTAGCCGCCTTCTTTAGTATATACTTTATCTTTGGGCTTATACTATGGCTATTTGGCAACGATCAACATACTTATAAAGAGAAATACATACTAATATTGTAAAGAGGTAAAGTTTGTGAGTTTGTGAGGATGTAGGGGGTAATCTCTGGATCTACTGAACCGATTTTAAAAAATATTTTACCCATAGAAAGCCACGTTATTTGTGAGTGTCATAGGTTATATTTCATTTTTCTACGTGGACGGAGTCGCGGACAACAGCTAGAAAATAATAATGGAAAGCTTTGATATTGTCGTCTATATATATTAAAAATATTAACCCCTCTCCTTTACTTTCAATAAAATATTATTTCCACAGCCAAGACAAATCTAACAAAACGACGTACGTCAAAATCCATCGAGCCGTTTAGGCTGCAGAGCGTGTCAAAGAAATAAACGTACATATGTACCTCGAAAAACATAACCATCCTCCTCACGCAGTCGGGTAAATAAAAACAAGTGCGAGTCGGACTCGCGCACGAAGGGTTCCGTACCATTATGTATACAACATTACACACTATATTAGTCTACCTGTTGCCGTTAAAAAGAATGCGTTTGTTGTATGGGAGCCCACCTTAAATATTTATATTATTTTAATTTGATTATTTAATACTAAATATTCTGTGAAATTTCAAGTGTCTACTTGTTGCCATTATTAATATCGAGCAAAAAGCGGCATAAATATCACTTTAGTTGTATGGGAGCCCCATTTAAATATCTACTTTATTCTGTTTTTAGTACTTGTCGTTATAGCAGCAACAAAAATACATCATCTGTGAAAATTTCAACTGTCTTACTATCACTTTTCATGAGATACAGCCTGATGACAGACAGACAGTGAAGTCTTAGTAAGAGGATCCCGTTATTTGCGTTTGGGTACGGAACCTTAACAACATAGGATAGAATTTAGAGAGCAGTATCCTTGCTTACCGGAAGCAGCGGGCAGACAAAGCCATGGGCAACAAGGGTATCTCCAGCCAAATCCTTCCAAGGACTCTTGGTCAGTACGTCGCATAGCTTGAAACTGAACTTCACGAAACTGCGCTTGTACTCGTTGTGGAGGAACTCGTAAAACTCGAAGTTAGCCTATAAGATTTACTATTAAAAAACAAATACAATACAATTTATTTTCTCACTCCTTATTGAAAACCATGTACGGAACATGCATGAAGAATAGAATTAAGTTTCATTGATACGAAATAGGAGAAAGTGTAAAAAAACATATAACCCAATACACTAAGTTTTGACCCGTTTATTAAGATTTTGTACAGAATCAAAAGTTATTAAACTTTTAAATCTTATTCTGTAAGTACTCATAGGCCTAGGTACTTCCACATGTCTTAGTTTAGATATAAAAAAGAAAATATACATACGAGCCAGGGAGATGTATAAGGTCTCCCGAACAATTACAAAAGTAACGATATTGTTGAAATACTCAATACTCAATCGTTTATTGCTTTCCATAATGTGTATACAATGAAATATCACTGCGATGCGTACAGGTCCCAGTTTAAATACAACGTTTTAACTTAATTATTAGACATGTATACACTACCCACACTATCTAGAATAAAAAAAAGTGAAGCTGTAAAAGTTCGTCAAAAAATATTAAATAATATAATTATTAAAATCATTGAAATTCGTCGTTTTGTCTATTCGCCCGTTCGTTTGTCCATCCGTTGGTCTGCGTGTCTGTCTGTCCATCATCAATCCTATTCCACCCTATAAAACCCACAAGCTAACCCAAGACGAATCCAAACATATAAACGACTAGGTTTTAGACGCGACTCACTCTGCGTAGAAGTCGTTTATCGCTTCTCCCTTGGGAGCTGTACAATTTTCCGGGATAAAACCTTTCCTATGTCCTTCTCCGGGACTCAAACTATCTCCATACCACCATACACCATACTGTCTCTATCTGTGCGTATTTCACTGTCATTTGTTAATGTTTGTTACGAATAAATGTATTTCTTTCTTTCTTTCTTTCTTTTTCTTTCTATACCGAATAAAATCTAAATCGATTTAGAAGTTTAAGCGTGAAGAGGTGACAGACAGGCACACTTTCGCATTTATAAGGATTTGAATTCTTCTCCCACGTCCCCTGTATAGTCTATTCGCTGAGATAGTGTCGCTACACCCACCCGAACTTGTGATTATTGTAATTAAATACGAATTTAATTCGATGCAAACTACCAAATTCACTTGTGGGGACACCCCTCGCATTCTTTGTTTACGCGGCGGCATCCTTCGACAAAAGAAGGCGCGGGCCGAGGCGGCACGATACAGCGGCGACGACACTATCTAAGCGAATACGAGGATGACACTTAAAGTTTTTAGAACTGGCCACTTGTAAACAAAATAACTAAAAAATTAGTTCAAATTTTGAAAATGGAACTCTGCCAATATTATTAAGTATGAATTTTATTCATTTGTCATTTGTTTTACGTTTTGGCGGTAAATTTAAAATTGTCTGTGTCACGTGAGCATGAATTTACCTAACGCGAGAAAATTTTCGTGCAATGATTTTTTATCACTGTCGATATCATTTAAGTCAACAAGAAAGTTATGATAGACTACGATTGACCTTTCCTGATGAAGCCCCATCTCGTGTCACTGTTTACAACAGATTTAATGAGTTTAAGCGTGCTCGCACTAATCTCACCGATTATGTGCGTAAGGGACGGCCTTCTACGGCGACGACTGAAGATAACATCAGTGTTGTGCGGCGTATGATAGACTCATAAAAGATGACCTATCAGCAGATTCGGACAAGCTTAGGCATCGGTATAAGTCAGGTGCACAAAATCTTACATGAACATTTAGCGGTCAGGAAGCTTTGTGCCCGGTGGATACCTCATAATTTGACCGAGGCCCAAAAACTCCATCGTGTTGATTGGTGCCGTGAAATGATTGAAAGATTTAACGCAGGTGACTCAAATGCTGTGTTCGACATACTTACGGGTGACGAAAGCTGGATTTACTGTTATGATCCCGAAACCAAAAGACAATCTGCTCAGTGGGTGTTACCTTCCGAGGAGTTGCCAACTAAAGTGAAGAGAGGTCGAAGCGTGGGAAAAAATATGGTGGCCTCGTTCTTCGGAAGGACAGGTCTTTACGCCACAATTGTTTTAGAGGATCGTAAAACAGTTACTGCAGAGTGGTACACTAACAATTGTTTGCCACTTATCTTGGAAAAAGTTCGGGAGAAACGAACTCGCAGTAGAATCTTCCTTCACCACGACAACGCCTCGTCGCACACCGCCAGGCGAACGATCGACTATTTGGCGACGTCAGACGTGGAATTACTGAATCACCCTCCGTAAAGCCCCGACCTTACGATTTTTATTTATTCCCAAAAATAAAAGAAAAACTTTGAGGAAAACGTTTTGTGGACGCCGAGGAAACTGTGACTGCGTTTCAAAAAGCCGTCGAAGAGACCCCTAAGGACGAGTGGGCAAAGTACTTTTCTCAGTTTCCATCGGATGCAGCGATGTATTGACATGAATGGACACTATTTTGAAAAGATAAAACTAATAACTTGCTAGTTTACTCAGTTTTTGATATTCTAAGAACTTTCAGTTTGACCCTCGTATACAGCGGGTGATTCTACGGCAAATCTGTTTCCATTGTTCGCATTTACCGTCACATTTTCGCCAAGTGTTTGAAGGACGGTTCCCTCCAGATTGAAGTAGTACGGGCTGCGCCTGACGTACCGCTTAACGAAGGCGATTGCGTGACTCAAGTATTTCTCGTTGAAGTAGAACACCTCAGCGCGCTCAGGAATTATCTCCGTGCCCTTAAAACAATCACTTTAACAGTCATACTACTTTATAAGCTTAAGCAGCGTTCTGTTCCGCAGGACCCTACTACTAAGGGTTGTATTAATAAACCGTTATTTGCTTAGATTCCTGTCACGTCGATTCACGTCAGTAATAAAGGTTTTCTATGACGTGACGTTTACTTCGACGCGACTTGAGCGGGCATCTCAGCCTAGAGATTAGCTGCCTATCTAGGCCTCGATTCTACTGGTTTAAAATTATATTGCGTTTGACGGGTTTGAGTATTGTTTTTAACTCGGCCGCCATTACTGTGAAGTAAATAAGAATTATTAAAACTTTGACAAGACAATACAGGAATACCTCAAAGACAATATCGTTTTAACGTGAACATTAGAGGCCCTTAACATACCTACGTTTGTTAAAGGCTCACCAAACTGTATTTTTTAAGTATTAAGTTGCCTGTTAGAATTTATAGATAGGCACACGAGTTACAAAAGCGGCTACTTATTCAATTGTCAAAATATATTTACCGTAGAAATAGGATTAAGCATTTCTTGTCAAACTATATGTATACAATTTTTATTACATATCAACATCATAAGATTAATCCCCAAGAAGCAAAGTCCCAAGAGTATGCCCATTCTGGACGTACGAGTACAATAATTGAATTAATAAGGTACTTAAAAAACAAACATTTAAATTATAAAAATATTTACATAGTAGCCATAATTTTCTTTTTGAATTGTGCCTTACTTAAATAATTACGTATTCTTATTCCATTGTCATAAGTGCTTTTGTATTGTGTAAAGCTAGTACGGCATATTATAACAAAAAAACAAAATATTATGTCTTAATATTTGAAATGAGGTTTGGTTCCTTACCATCGTCCATTTGAAAAAACAACATACCGCAACGATAGGTATGGCAACACGCACCATATTCATAGTTAAATACTTAAATATCGTATAATGCTCGCACTTTTCAATGATTTAAATACCTAATATTATAATAACTAGGGAGTTCACTGAAGCGTGATAAACATAGATTTCCGCCGTTACACTAAATGCTTTAAATGGGCTTCTGTTTTTACCCGACTATGGCGAAGCAAAGGAAGGATAATGATTGACGATGGATATGACGAGAAAAATGCCTTTTTAGGGTTCCGGAGCCGAATGGCAAAAACGAAACCCTTATAATTTCGTCATGTTCGTCTGTCCGTCTGTCCGTCTATCCATCTGTCCGTCCGTCCGTCCGTCTGTCCGTCTATATGTCACAGCCATTTTACTCAGAGCCTATTGGCACTACATAAATGTAATTTGGAGGATAGATGTATTCTATGAACCGCTATACAATGATGTAGTAAAATTGAAAAAAATAATATATTTAGGGGTGGCACCCCTTACATGTAACTAGAGGACGAAAAAAATTTTTTTAACACCGTTGCTCAAAAAGTGGTACTTTTCGTAGCTGTATATCGTGCGGAAAGTTGGATATTACGCACTATACTTTTCCATATTTTTTAAATATAATTATGTTTCAACTTCCAAGCCGTGCCTCCAACCAAAGAGTTTGCATTTTCAACCACTTTTTGATTACGTCATTTAGCATTAAGACTATACATAGGTAATATAATTTAAAATACTAAAATTAAATACAAACGTACATACACACATAAATGGTATCTAGGTAAAATTTAAAAAAAAAACAGCTCTCATCAAGATGGCTGAATCTGAATTAGTATTACGAATGATTAGATTGTTGCGTATTAAGGTGAATTCACATTACACCATGCCGAAACCGGGCCGAGCCCAGTACGGCGTAATGTGAATCCACCTTTATGCATTACCGCTGGTTAATAGAGAATTATACTTTGTGATTTTTAAATATAGGTAATTAAATTACTGTGACTTTTTTTTACTTGGCTGAATGGTCACAACCGTTGCCATTTCATAAAGTCAATTCAAAGTAAAATTGTCTCTTGTAATAGTTTTATTTACTGATTTATTATTGTTTCATGGATATTTTTTCGCAAATGTATTAAAAAACGTCGTTTGATACACGTGCGGAACTGTTATTTTAACTCGTCCTGACTCTTGTCCCTCGCTTGCAGCTCGGGCCAAGATACTTCGGGACTCGTGTAAAATGACATACTTTCCGCACTTGTACCAAAATGTACTATTTTGAGTTACATCAGCGTGTGGGGTATTTTTAGATTTTAGAGAGGTTTTTAAGTGACTTTTTTACGTAAGTGAACAGTTGGCGAGATATACGCTTCTAAAGTCGTAAAAATTCTGTCCGGGTGGGTAGCTTTTGAACTGTTAAATAGAACATTCTAATAAAAATTACAGTAGTAGAACATACGAAATACTTCCAACCAAAGTTGTTTTGAACACGATACGCTGTGTAGTTTTTGAGATTATAATAAAAAAGAAGAATTTCAACCATGAACGTTCATCCCAGCTACGGAACCCTTTACTGTGCGTGGTCCGACATGCACTTGGCCGGTTTTTTATTCATGCAGTATTGCACGATAAAATTCTTTAAATAACATAGCCTCTTTTCCATTGGGTAAAACCATTATTTCCTTTGATGGACGTACAAATCTTGCACTCGTCTCTTGGCCTATCCGTCACGTAAATTGGCGGGTTTGAATAATAAACAGGTTTCTAGTTAACCTTTTCAACGCCATTGACGAATAGACCTTAGTATCTATGTGGCAAAGTTGGCATTCGCTCTGGTTTTCTACTAGCACATAGCGTTTCAGTTCCAGTCAACTAACGTTTAGATCATAAAATCGCAGGGCCTCTATTCCACTTTGTCATAATAGGTACCATACGGTTAACATAATATCATCGATGATAACGTTGTAGAATATTTTATTCAGGTAGGTAGGTATCTATTATTTTATCGACCCCGTGTGGAATAAGGGATTAAGGGCTTGTAGTGCTGTTAGGGTGAAATCACATCTATGAGTACCGATTCGCATTTTCTCTATAGAAAAAAGGCTACTGGGTATTACGATGCAATTTCATTGAGGATATTTTCTAGATTTTTAGTATTTGTAGTAGGTTTGGCTATAGGAGGTGGGGAGTGTGGGGACACGTAAGTCTAGCGAAAATTGAACTTTTAGAGTCCAATATTATATCCTAAACGGTCCCCCAAATGTAATAAAATCATAATCACATACACAGAATACTTTTTAATAGCTCCAACAATATAGCCTATCAGAGAAAAGAAAATAGTATCTTTGCATTAAATGTTCGGAAGGTAACGTAACATTTCTTTTCATCATAAATCTTAGTGCGCGTAATAAATGTCTATATAATGTACAAAATTTTGTTTCAGCAACTTAGTAGTTTCTGAGAAAAAGTGAGTGTGACATGCAGACAGACAGACAGACGAACATGTCGAAACTATATAGGTTCCTAGTTTGACTTCGGAACCCTAAAAAGTGCAAACGAGCCGACTCGTTCGCGCGGTGTCTTTAAATTTTCTTAGGCAGTTCTCTCTTGAAAGTAATGAAGAAGCGCGCGCGCACAATGATTTCTTGAGTCGGCGTGAACTTGGCATGAGCTTCGACCATGATCTTTTCGAACGGTATCACGTAGGGGAACTTCTCCAAGGATATTGATATGTTGTGTACCTTTAAATTTCCCTGAAAACGTACATCACATCAAACGAAGATCATCGAAGATTTATTAAGTATAAGTAGTAGAAGTACAAGTTAATTTAGTAGACACTTAATAAGTTTATTAACAAAAAATCCAGAGTTTTTTTTAACTGCTACGCCGACCTTATAACCTTGTCAACGCGATTCCTAAACTTGTATTGTATATACATATACGGCGATTTAAGTAAAGGAAACATAAGAAGTTAAGCCTGACAGTGGTATCGCAGTACAATCGATTACCTATTCTTGGGTTTGTGGTTATAATTTATATGAAACTCCAAAAAAATGATTTACTTTTACTAAAATGTGATAAGTATTTATTTATCAAGTCTTCCGTCATATAATTACCCTTCTAAGTAATAAAATCACGGTCAGAAAAGATTTTTCACATTTATTTCAAAATAAAGTTCGATGCAATAGCCACGTTTGATATCCATCGACACAATGTGGTTATTCTAGGCACTTAGATGCGACATCGCGTTGTCAATATGCCAACCCAAAAAGTATCAAGCGTAGTACAACTTGTTGACAGTTGGAATTACTCGGTACGACTCGGTTTGTACCAATGAGTTTTTCTTGCTTATTTACATTACCCGATGCTCTTACGGTGAAGGAAAACATCATGAGGAAACCTGCACATTCGAACAGCTGAGTCTAAGAGGGTAATTGCACAAAGGATCCTAAAGTAATTGAAGTATATCCAAAAGAGCCCAACTGTAAGTTAAGATAAGATACTTGGTTCGAAAAGCCGTTGATGTTTGAAAGGTTTTAACCAAAAAAGTCAAATGTAAGCCCTGCAATTAATTACCTGGGGCAAAGGGCAGACAAAGCCATGCGCGAGCAGAGAAGACCCTATCAACTCTTTCCACGGGTTTTTGTTTATTAGATCGCACATCTTCATCTCCAGTTCCACAAAACTTCGCTTGTACTCGTTGTGGAGGAACTCGTGGTACACGGCAAACAGCTGGAAGGAAGTTTAATCAATTTTGCAGGTTAAGGGTACACTCAGACATAACCGTTCGGCAACGGACCGGCAACGCCTCAACTCGAGTCGTTCAACATTCGTTCAACTCTCAACTGCAGCACACTAATCAGCATCGTAACGGCATCGCCTCACCTTATATAAATGAGGCGAGGCGGTGCCAGTCCGTTGCCGAGCGGTTATGTGTGCGTCAACCCTTAATGACCATGTCCAACTTCTTTAGTATCTCCACCTTAACCACCAGACTCGGCTTAAACAAACATTTTTGTCAGAGGCAGCTCTAGAATTACATTTGGGGACGGGCTTTCGCTAATTAATGTACTACAGATGAATTACACCAATCGCTCGCATCGCGTTTAAGTCTTTATTACCAAACCGCGCTCAGCAGCTTGGCCACGGCCACCTTCAGCACCACAGGATCTAAGCCGAAAGTATGTAGCGACGCGCGATCGGCAATGAAACAATAATATTTTTAATAGACGCGATCGTCCGATCAGTTGCAATGCGAACCGTTTGGTGAAATCATCCTTAAAGGTGTTTCCGGTTTAAAGGAGAGGCCATGGCCCTATGCCGACGGTAAGTGATCCTCACGGAGTTATTCGGTGATCCAAACCACTGACTATAACGTCAGTTTTTATTTAACATCGTAACATTGCATCCGACAACAAAATTAGAAATTTAATGTACGGACTGCGCAGGGCGTACCACCTTATGAAGGCGCTCGCGTTGCTTAGATACTTTGTTCATGTAGTACACCTCGGTGCGCTCGGGGATGATCCGCTAGCTCTGCTAAAGGATAAGTGCAACTACGCCTACAAGCTCTCAATGTTGACTAAATTTACAATGATTGTATACCGTTACGTTGTCGCCCAAGGTCTCAACTAGTGTCCCCTGGATATTGATGTAGTAAGGGCTGCGCCGAGCGTATCGCCTGATGAAGGCGCTCGCGTTGCTCATGAAATTCTTGTTTACGTAGTACACCTCGGCGCGCTCGGGGATGACCTGCGTGCTCTGCTAAATGATAGGTATAAACTAAATGTTTCCTCCGAGAATTTCTCTGTTCTTTAGCAGTGGTGGGCGGCGGAAATACATGCTTAGATTATCTTGTCACCGCTGCGGCGACTCGTGGCGGTCTTTATACCTATAAGCTTGTTGCGACCACTGTCGCCGTGTTTCGAAGTCATCCTTTCTAAGATCTCTCAAATTCTCAGTCTTTGCTTTTGCTTTGAGTGCGGGGGCTGGGAGGCTTTATATCAGGCTCTGAGGGCAAAATCAACCCAGGAACTCCACTAAGCGGAGCTCCGTTGACTCTGCCAAACGAGATTAGGAAATGTACCAGTAATAAGACCTTTGCTTACGGCGGCGTCGTTGATCGGGTCGCCACTTTCCCAAACACATGGTTGAGAGTATGGAATAGAAATAACTAAGTAATGTTTTTCTGTTCCGTGGTTGAGGTGTGGCTGATATACGCGTCCTACTCGTGAGCGGGTGCTGTGTGTGGGGTCAGTCTGTTCACATTCGCAAGGAATTGTTGTTCAGTTAATTATTCTAGTTATGGCTTTGGCCATAGAGGCCTCGTCGTGTTATTCTACTATATTAAGGTTATAGACATTTCAAATTATTTTTATTTTATTGTTGCCTTACATTTGTACTAATTTTATTTGTGCTATTAATTATTATTATTTATTTATTGCTGCCACAGGACAAGATTTTGACATAGGCTCGGGTTTATTCCATCTGCCAACGTAAGAATGAAGAGTTAAGGTTAAAAAAAAAAGTGTATTTTGTGTCTTGAGTCCTTTTATTACTAAGCAAGTTAAACCCCGGGTAGCTGTCATTTTAAAAACTTCATAGTAATATTTGACACTAGTTCCCGTTTGACGTCACTTGACACTAGCGTGCTAGGCCCACTCATGGAGTTTATTGGGGCACTTGTTCTCCGCAATGATGGTATTGTCCGAAGCGCTATTAGATTCTTCCACATTAACGACGTCAAAAATAAAATCGAAATTCAAATGTTGGTCAGTAAATTGGCGACTTGTGGGTATGT
The DNA here is from genome assembly GCA_949316455.1 of Acleris holmiana. NCBI lineage: Eukaryota > Metazoa > Arthropoda > Insecta > Lepidoptera > Tortricidae > Acleris > Acleris holmiana. The sequence continues at coordinate 12,373,052 of OX438776.1, read as the reverse complement.
GGCCAATATACTGACCATATTTTGTATTTTGTTTTTTTTCGTTCATTTTGTTTCTACTGGTAACTTCAGCGATTAAAATAAGCGCGAAACTAATAACGCTATATGAAAAACGTGAGATGAAGGAAAGCGTATGAGAAAATTCGCTTCTGACAGCTGTGTAATGAAATTTACCATTATGAAAACATACTTGTTGTGAACATTATAAAACAAATCCACTAAATAATAATAATAAAATCACAGGACAATGTCACACAAATTGACCTAGTCCCAAACTAAGCTCTAGGCTTGTACTATGGGTACTAGACAACGATAAACATACTTCTGTAGATAACTATATACTTAAATATATAGAAAACATCCAAGACACAGGAACAAATACTCGTGCTCATCACACAAATATCTGCCCTTACCGGGATTTGAACCCAGGACCCCCTAGCTTCGAAGGCAGGGTCCCTTCCAACGATGCTATCGTATCGTCGCGAAGTTTATATATATCCAGGTGCAGCGTCTGATGATAATACTTTTAGTATATTATTTTCAGTATTATTAATGGTCACGGTTTGTAATCATTCATTATAAACTTTTTTGTCCTTTACAGTAAATTTGTATGCAGTTTTTGTCTAATATGGCTTAATTCTGATTTGTAGTCAATAACTCGCAAGTCGCAACTAGAAATCAAACGACAAGCGGGGTTTTTTATCGCAGACGACAGGCAACAAGGCAGACGGCCCACCAGGGCTGGAATTCTACACGGTAATAACGATATCGTATTTGACCTGTTTCCGTATTGTCAACGTTTTGATAACCCTTATGTCATTGATAATAATGGCGACTGTGACAGAAACGATGCTAAAACACGTCAAACACGATATCGTTTTAACGCAGTTGATTAGAGGCCCAGGTGCAAAGTGGTAACAAAGTAACAACTGAATAGACATTGAAAACTCTATACGTTTCCGGTTGCGAAGAGAAACACTCAAACATACCCCATGTAAGGTGTTAAAAAGAGGGGTTATAATAAATGTTGTTCTGATACGAAAATTACCAAGATATCAAACTTACCAAGGACCATTTAGCTAGCAAAATAACCACAGCGGGCCAGACTACCAACGGCGTCTCCATCCTGAGACCAAATACTTTCAAATTGATAGATTTCAAATTCCAACAAAACTATTATCATCATAAATACCAAAAAAATAAAAGAGTTTATGCATTCACTGAACTAACTAAACGTAGATTTCCTTTAGAACATGGATTATTATTTAAATTGGCTTATTTTATGATCGTATAAATAGCGATCACTTTTATACGGTGCGGTTGTTGTTGTAAGGTTAAAAAGGTGTTTTAATGTGAAAAAACATGTCGACCCGTGCTCAGTGCAGGGTTCCGCTGCTGTCACTAAAAACACTAAAGTCCATCTTCAAAAACCATAGGTAGGTATTTGCTAATATTTCATTTGTCATTATTTTGTGCTATATAATTTCAGTGGCTTGGTTATTTGCAAAGAATGGATCAAAGAAGATTGATGAAAGATATACAGTGCAAAAGTGATTGATAGGGTTGGAAAGGGCCGCCTTAGGCGTACTGTTTTTAATCAAATCGGAGAAAATCTGCAAAAGGGCCGAATCTTAAGTACCGGAAACCGACGTGTATGCATGACTCGGTGTACGAATGTGGAAGAAGCGAAAGATATTTCTCAGGATCGTAGCAGGTGGAAAGAAGTGGTCTCTGCCTACCCCTCTGGGAAACAGGCATGATATGTATGTTATTTCAGTGGGTCATTTTAGACGCTTGTAATTAAAAACCCAATGAAGGTCCTTAGCCGTAATAGTTTTCCTTATTCAGTAAACTTAATAATCGTTTTGACTGTAAACGGTGGGAGAACACGTATAGTCAAAACACATAATTAATAGTACTTGGCTCTTTTCCGTTTTTGCACTCTCTGGCATTACAAACATACTGAAATATGCCAGAGAGTATGATAGCTTACCGATAGAGATTCGAGCACTATTAACACAGTAGTTTATAGTACCTTTAGCAATAATTACGAATAATAAACCTTTTAATTGAACATGGCTACAAATTAAGGTTTCTCTAATTTTTTTCTTCCTATTTACTTTTTTTTTGTGCGAACAGGGATGTGTCGGTTCGGTCGTAAAGGAAAAAATCAACTACGAGCCACTCAGATTCGTACCCAGCTTTACGTATATTTTATATTGAGCCAAATTAATTTTGTATTAAAGTCGGCACTAACTCTAAGCTTAATCTATAATATAAAAATGAATCGCTGAATGTGTCGCTAAGCGCAAATCTCGGGAGCAGCTGAACCGATTTCGCTAATTCTTATTTTATTGTGTTTGTTAATGTCAGAAAAAGGCTCGTAAGAAAGAAAAAAACTGAAAAATCCACCGGGAAAGTCAGAAATTTGCTGCGGGCTGAAACCGCTTGCGGGCCGCTAGTCTCGAATAAAAATCAGTCTCGTAATTTTGTATTCATATTTATAATTTTGTTACAAACAAAAGCAATACAATTACATCCTGGGCTTCTATTCTACTAGATAAACCACATTGCCTTTGACTCGTTGCCGTATTATTTACTATATAGTAAATGCGGCTGACTTAAAAACATTACAATAATTAACACGTCAAAGGAAATTATAGGTTTACCCATTAAAATAGAGGCCCAGGGGCCTTCGACACGGTAGAACAGTAATATTGCTTTTGAAGTGTTATCGTATTTTTTGTTAACTTCGCCGCCATTACTGTCAAGTAAATAAGAGCTAACGTAACGTTGATGATACAATAACACGTCAAAAGTAATATTATTGTTTAAAACCGGGTAAGAGCATGTCGGACCATGCTCAGAGTAGGGTTCCGAAGCCGTTAAGTACTACAAACATAAAAATCAACAAGTATTAACTAATTATCTATTTAAAGTCAATTGGTGCCGTCATAGATGATTTTAGTAGGTATAAACACTTTAATCGCCTGTATCTCAAGAACGAATGATGTCTACTTAGCCGTGATAGTTTTCCTTTAAAATTGGTTATATGTTCTTTCATTTAAGTAAGTTTTTTTAAAGTTTTTTAGTATTTGTAGTTTTGGCTGTAGGGGGGGGGGGGGTTAACACTTGAGTCTAACAAAAATTAGCGCTTTAAAGCTTAATATTTCATAAACGGATTACTTAATCGAAAAACTCTTTAAACAAGCCCATAATATTTTTGAAAGACCTATCCAACGATTTCCCACACTATAGGGTAGACGAGAAATAAAAATACATCCCCACGTTACGAGTAGGGGAGGTAACCTAAAAAAATATATTTTTTAACTTTTTATTATACCACTTTGTTAACGTAACTAATATGCATATTCATGCCAAATTGCAGCTTTCTAGTACTAATAGTCTTTGCGCTAGGCTGCGGACGGACGGACGGACGGACATGGCGAAACTATAAGGGTTTCTAGTTTGACTACGGAACCCTAAAAAAAGGTTTTTTTCTGACCAATATAGAGTACTATGCATAGACCACAATGCTCGTTAGGTGATGAAGACCGCTTTTTAGGGTTCCATACCCTGTGGATTCCAATTTAACCCAATTGTTAAGGCTTCGCTGTTCTTCCGTCTATCAATAGGGATGATGTATCTTATGAGTCGTAATAGTTATACACTTGAAACTTTTAAAGAGTGTATTATGTATTACCATAGCTGCTACAACAACGAATATATTAAAAAAAAAATTTAATAAACTGAAGGGGATCATACAAGAAACGTGTTTTTGCGGCATTTATGCTCAATTTTAATAGTGCACGGTGGTACGGAACCCTTCGTGTGTGAATCCGGCTGGTATTTTATCGGATTTTTACCCTTTCTTCGGAAGATTGCGCTTGATAGTAGCGTAGAATCGTGCTCGTACTATGATTTCTTGAGTAGGTATGAACAAGGCATGTGCTTGGAACATGACTTTTTCAAACGGCCACACGTAGGGAAAATTATCCATGGACACCGTTATGTTGTGTAACCTGTAGGTGGCCTGCAAACGAAATCGATTTATGAAAAGGTTAGGGCGCAAAGGTACCGTTCGCAAAATGCCCCTACCCCAAAATCATGTGCCATTCGTAAACGCTCCTCTCTACGTATCTCTTGTATACGTAAGTATAACATTAAAATAGTTTAGATAACTCATAAGCGCACTATTCGCCAACAAACTGACACTAGTTTGTCGAAGTTTTTTGTATACCTACCACCTAAGTTGTTTTTGAAATAAATAAATAAAATAAATACAAAATGCCCCTTTCTCAAAATGTCCCATCTCGTTCGCAAAATGACACTACTGTAAGAGACCCTTTCGTAGAATATCCCTTCTGCAAAACGCCCCTTTCACAGAACGTCCCGTCTGCGAAATGTCCGATTCGCAGAACACTCTCTCTGCAAAACAACCTTACAGCAGCGTGCCTACATTTACCTACAGATGCAGAAAGGAAAAAAAATATGGTAACATTTGTTACAGGTCGAGGTTATATTTACATGGTAAGAGCAATCTAAACTCAACTCCATTGCTTCAAGAGATAGGGTAATTTGGTCCTGAGGAAGAACCCTCTCCAAAGAAACTAGGTTATCGATATTAAAAATTAAAAAAACTGTAATCGAACACATTTAGTAATCAAACCCGCTTTTTTTTACCAATTTGAAAAAAAAACATTTTTTTTTATTTTGTTTAATGTAAGAATCGTTTCTTACATCTAAGGCAATCAATCATACGATGCGTCTTTTTGACGAAAAAAATATACGGCTAACCCCGGGAGCGTATGAAAGTTAGAAAAAAAACCCTATTCTAAAATCGATGGCGGGGTAACTGAAACCAAAATTGCATATCTCTTATTTTGAACTTCCTGTGCGTCAATCCACGAAGTCGTGCCTCACACTTCCATAAACGCAACTACGCATCATCAATTTGAGGGGAGGGGCACGCCTTCATACTTTATAATTGGGAACAGGTTAGCGTACCTAGTGTTTTTTGCCCATATCAAGGATTTGCTTACCGGTGGCGCTGGGCAAACAAAACCATGGGCGGCCAAGGGTGCGCCGATGAACTCTTTCCAGGGACTCTTGTTCGTCAAATCGCACAACTTCAAATTCATCTCCACAAAGCTGCGCTTGTACTCGTTGTGAAGGAACTCGTAAAATATGCCGTGAAGCTGTTCAAAAGTTTTTTAATTTATTTTTCTTTGGATGAAAAAGTACAAATTCTAAATTGATATAGAAATATGGGTTTTCTAAGATCTAAATGTTCAGTTTTAAATGTTCCGGATCCTTCCGTGATGCTCATTGTTAAATCCAACCATAACATTCTAGAATAATGTTTTTGACGAGTCCTCTGTCTACAATCACATTCTAAATAGTACAGTGCATTACCCTTTACATTTACGGTACCTATACATATATTTCCTAATTATGGCATGACTAGTTGCAGCGCAAGATAAAAGTATAACACTATCGATGGCAAGACGGTTTCTTAACGGGTTCGTGGTTACAGTCATTTGGCGGCTGTTAATTTATGTCAAAAGGCAGTGGGTGAAGTTGTAGTTGATAAAAAGCAAAGTTTCTGTGTACTTAAACCCGTTAAAAGACAATGACAATTCATTTTACCGAGTTGTTGTCCCCAACAAATACTACGGTGGTTCCTTCGATATTGATGAAGTATGGGCTCTGCCTGGAATACCGCTTGATGTTAACAGTCGCGTTGCTCAAGAACCTTTCGTTGAAGAAGTACACGTCACCCCGCTCAGAAATTATTTGTGTGCTGCCCTGTAATATGGGGTATTTAATTAAATCGGGACTAGGGTAGACAGAGAAGATAAATATAGCCCATACCAACTGAATTGTCTTATTTAGTACACTTTTATAACCTAAAAATGCAACGTTTTTGGCTTAAATGGCCGTTTTCTGGTGAATAAAGCAACTAGAGACCAAATTTTGCTAACTATTTTCCTGGTTTTACATGATAAATAGTTTTTTAAAGAGAAAAGAAAAGAAAAGAAAAGGGAGCATTTTGAAGTTATAAAAGTGTTTACGAAATAAAACAAATCAGATGGTATTGAGTATAGACTGTAATATCCTTGTATGTAATGTGGAGCTTTACAACTGTCGCAAGTGGCCAGTGCTCGGCTGGAACACTAAGGGTACTACTTACGATCAGTTTAAATTGACAGTTTTAACAGCTCAGTTAAAACTGATCGTGAGTTACCATTAGCAGTACCGTTACGTTGGTACGCCAGGGAAGCTTCAAGCCATGCCTTTGCTGCCATCTTTACCATGAGACGCTCAGTGTAAAAATGTGTCATACATCTTTAGTGAGCTTGGTTTCAAGTGCCCGTGCCATACCGTGTAGCATAAAAACACTAAAAGTATATTTCATCGATTCTTACACGCTAAATCCTTTATCTTGATAAAGACCTCTATGGTGAACTCATGCACTATACTCGTATACGTCCATTCCCGGGACATAACTACCCGGCAACCTCCTGACTTACAAACAGGGTATCCCCAAAACAGACATCAAGCTTGAAATAGCTTATAGGGCATCTCATAAGCTATCGATTTAACCCCCATGTATGTTCAGCGATTTTTTTTGGTCAGAAGCTTTTAAAACATCCTAAGTCCATAATGATTCTATCGATGTAAGAAACCACTGAAAAAATATTAAAATAATACATGAACTTTAGTTTTTCGAAACATGGACATAAGAAAAAATTACAATAATTCCAACTAAAATTACTAATATCTCCGAAAGTACGAATCCGGGGTTAAATCGATAGCTTATGAGATGCCCTATAACCCATTTTCGGCTTGACGTAGGTTTTTGGGACACCAGTAGATGTTAAGTAAGGTCATGGGTTCAGGTGACGTGTAAGTAGGGTGGCTATTAGACAGGTCAAACCGTTCCGGGAAGTGTTAGGGCATAAACAAAACTTACCGACGTCCAATTTAAAAATAAAATCGGCAAAACAACCACGATCCAAATCACGTCCGCAGCGTTAATTTTGCTTGATCAAATGTATTTTATCTAAAGTGTCATTCTATGGAACTTGCTAACTATGTAAACAAGCCGCCATACTAAAATTGACATTAGATGTCAATTTCAATATATTGTTTGTTTACATAGTTAGCAAGTTCCATAGAATTACAGTATATGTTTAACCATTCAAATTTAATGAATACATACGCCTGTAACTACACATGTAATTAATGTGCTCACCGAACGGTAGATACTTTATTAAAATAACTATCGATGTAATCTGGAAATTAATGTAATTTTTTATGTAACTACCAACTTGTTCATTAAATTAGTGTCCATTTTGAAAAACTTGTGCCTACCTGCCTACTTCAAACATATTTTTACCCAGCTTCCCATAGAAGCAGGGTAATATTTTATAGTTGGTAAACCATTTTGTTATCGTTGTAGTTTAATAGTACTTAATCTGCTATTCACCTAACAGTACAATACAAAACACTTCACCAAACAAAAACATTACAGAGAAATAGCACAATTTAAAAAGACACAGGTAAACAACATGCGGTCTTATCGCTGATTAGCGATCTCTTCCAGACAACCTTAGAAGGGATGGGCTGACAAATTAAAACATTTAACAGTACCTACCTTAAAAACCGTAGGCCGTACTTAAAAATCATTGAGGCATCGAAAAAGAAATCAGTTAAAAAGAAGGCCAAGGTTTTTAAAATAACCATATTCTACGTCGATATTTGTGTTAATAAAAACCCCCTTTTCAGAATAGGTGTCTCAAACAGGGAATTTAAGAAAAATTAATATTAGCGGAACAAGGTATTCAGTGTTACAACTAACCATTATTACATCATGCTAAGGATACTTTTAATTTTGACATATTGTAATGCAAACTTAAATTGTATTTTTTTCATGAAATATAGTTAACTAAACTAAACTACAAGATAGTCGGATTGGAGTATAACGTAATCGATGAATATTTTTTTACTTGATAAAGTAACGACTGCAATACTTGATCGTTTATTATTCTGGAGTGCCCAGCGCTGGACCTCACCTCACCTAATGTTAAATGATGATGAAGTCTAGTATGAAGCTCGCTGGTTCAGCAGAAGCCTGTACACCCGTCGTTCGTCACTCACGTTCAATCATAATACGCACGGCCAAAATTGCTTAAATGAGAAACAAGAAAGGCCGTGGCAGGATAAAGGACCATCTTGCGCCTTAACAGCTTTTCGGCTAGGCTTTTTTCTGATGATGTGCCACGTCATTATTAAATGCTATACTAAATTTCAACATTCGCCTCTTCTTAGTTTTGATAACAATATATAAAATAATTTTAAATTAATATTTTCATTAAAGTTTAACGAATTCCATCGTGCTTTACACGGGTACTCGTAGTACACTTAGATAAGACCTACAATAGAGTATTGTAGTCAGTTTAACACGCCACGTAAAAAAATAAAACTACATGTCACAATATTCATTTTAACTGTTCCTTTTTCTTCTTCCAATTACGCTGGCTCATTTACTTTACAGGCTATTAGGTTGTGGGACTCTCTTCCCTTAGAATTAAGAAGCGCGAAATCGCTTCCTATTTTTAAAAATCTCTTGAAAGCGCACCTGTTATCTCTCCCTTAGCGAGCTTCCTTTCTTTTCGCAGTATTATATATTTATTTATGTATATTTTTTATTTATTTATTTAAGTTTATATATGATTTTTTATGTATATTATACGTATATGTCGTTTGAATGTTTAGTGTTATTTTTATTTTTACTTCTTTTTTTTTAATATATATTTCTTTTTTTGTTAGTTTAGTTTGCACCACCTACCAATTTATTTCTGTTTCTTTATAACTTCTCTTCTTTGTAAGGTTGTCTGGAAGAGATCGCTACTTAGCGATAAGACCGCCTATTGACTCACTTAGTAACTTTTTATTTGTATTTTACTTTTCATGCTGTATTTGTATGTGGTGTTCAATAAAGAATATTTGTATTGTATTGTATTTTTCAATAGACTCCTTTAATTTTTCAACTAATAATACCCCTTTTTATGAGCATCATAACATAATCAAATTATTTAAGAAAAGTTGTCAAGTCTGCCTACTAGCAACATTTAAGAAAATTAATGAGCTACCCCGCGCCAGCCACGACGCGCGATTTTCTGACATTTTCCTTAATATCTTTACTGGGGTAAAACGATATCGTGGTTGACGTATTTTGGTATTGTTTTTTTACGCGGCCGCCATTGCTGCGAAGTAAATAAGAGTTATCAAATAATACCTAATACAGAATAATACAGAAACACGTCAAAGGCCACATTGAATTTACGGTAAAGATTCTTAGCCCTGGGCCTCTATTCTAATGCGTTACAAGTATATCATGTGCGACGTGTTTTAGCATTGTTTGTGATCGTGCGTGCCAGGGCCTCTATTTAACTGCGTTATAACGATATCGCGTTTGACGTGTTTTAGAATCTTTTATGTCACAGTCGCCATTATTGTAAATGAGATAAGAGTTAACTTATTAAAACGTTGAAAACGTGGAAATAGTCAAAGACGATATCGTTAATACCGAGTAGAATCCCAGTTCTGGGATTGTGTCATTGATAATAATAACGGCCGAGTCTTAAACGATTCTAAAACACGTCAAACGCGATATCGTTATAGCGCAGTAGAATAGAGGCCACTTTCACTAAAACGACGTGATCGCCCAAACTCTTCCGCGTGTACTAGGAGCACATAAAATGAAACAGCTTATGGAGAGCAGGGGTGTATTGATTTTTTAGGGTTCGTTTCCATCAAAGCAAAGCTTATCAGAAAGAAGCGAGACCGACCAATCAGGTTGTACGATACACACACATACGTATCGTATGATGAATTTGATTGGTCAGTGGCGCTCCATTCCGGTCACCTCCGTTTGAGTAGGAACGCACCCTTACTAAAGTTTACAGGACAAATTTGAAGAAATTGGCGGCGGACTTCTAATGTTATAACTGTTATAAGACAGCCATGTGTTTATAACTTATTGAATGCAATTTATGAGTCCGTCAGCGTACGTTGTTGCTTAACAACGCTATCTATTTAAAATTTTCTAAATCTTGTAAGACAAAGTAAAGCTGAACAGTCTTCTGTATCATCCATCCAGTTGCATCTTGCTTCTATGTTGTAAAACAGCTGTCTAAAAACAAACAGCTTATAATTGACAATGTTAATTATACTCGTACTAAAAGAACAAAATTTTCGAGTATTCCGTCAAAGCCAAATCAAAAATTAGAAGTGATACGAGTATGACGTGTTTGTGCTTGTCTGAAATAGCGCTGACGGTTCCTGAATCGAACTGCCTTTCGTTTATGCCTCCCTAGTAAACGCGGAAGAGAAATCCAGCACGCCCGCGACTTTTCGTAAATTTTAACCCCCAACTTAAAAGAGGAGTTGTGTTATAAGGTTTAAAGTGTTCGAGACAATAACTTAAATATGCAACAGATGTCAGTTACCTGTAAACTTATCCCCTGAACCGATTTTAATGAAACTAACCGTGCAGATATTTTAATCGGCGAGTGCGGACAAAATATTATACTTTTTATTTTGGGCAACAGCTAATAATTACACGTATGTATAAAAATAAAAACAAATTAAGATATCTGGGGACTTTATTATAACTGAAACTGAATTAATTTATGGCGAAACTCGAATACTCGTAGCTGATTTAAGATTTAATTATACCAATATTTTTAACGACAACTTTTTATTTTTTAACCGTGTGCGTGTAAGTAGGTAATGCATCTGCTAGTTCAGGGAATGTCTCATAGATGACGTCTTTAAACTGTCCTTGTCACTAGAACAGCGTGATCGACAAAACTCTTCCGCGTTTACCAGGAGCACATAAAATGAAACAGCTTATGGAGGGCAGGGGTTTATTGATTGATTAAGGGTGCGTTTCTATTCAAAAAGAGTTTATTAGGAAGAAGCGAGACCGACCAATCAGGTTGTACGATACACTCACATACGGATCGTACGATGAATCTGATTGGCCAGTTGCGCTCAACTCCGCTCATCTCCGTTTGAGTAGGAACGCACCCTTGTTACTCTAGGACAAATTTAAAGATTTCGCGGCGGATTTTAAGTCATGCAAGAAACAAATAAGTCACTTATGAATTTACGATTTGTCCAGACAGAACGCAAACCTTTATCCACTGATTCCGATTAATAACTACTACTACTAGGTAGGAGCCGATCTTCTAGTTGAGGAAAAGTCTTATTTCATAGATGATGCTTTTGATTCCCTGAATCATGTCTACCACGAGAATGTACTAGGAACGCATAAAATTAAATAGCCTATGGAAGGCAGGGATGTATTAATTCTAGGGTACGTTTCCATTAAAGGAGAGCTAAGCGGCGAGGAGTGAACCGACCAATCAGGTTGTACAATACACACACACATAGATGGTTCAAGAATGTGATTGGTTAGCTTGGCTTCCCTTCACTTAGTCCCGTTTAAACAGGAACGCACCCTTGCGACAGTTGTAGGACAAGCATAAAGTTCGAAGAAATTAGGTAGCACTGATTATAAAGAATGTCTCTATTCCCATTTTTTCCTGATCTTAACTTTTTCCAGTCTTTTCTATCCGTATATCTCCCAATCACATTTTTTTTATTAGTTCGGTAGGCTTAGGTTTCTTCCCCACGGCTCAACTAGATCGCTCAACTGATCAAAATTTGTGGGTATCATAAATACGAGTATGAGATAGGTATAGCTTATGTCAGTGTTACAGCAGGCCCGGAGGGCTAAACTATAACCAAACATATTAACTTCTGGAATAGGAAAAAATGATTCAGGAAGAACGAGTCAATCAAAAACCACAACTATGAACGTTAAGATCGGGAAAAAGTGGGCATGGGAATTCTGTTACAGATAAAATTTGATTTTCGGAAATTATGAGCCACACTCAGTTACTAAGATAACTAGACATGTTCTTTCCGTTTACCCTTCATTTACTATTCGTTTTAAAGTCTAGACACGCAATAACGTGTAAGTAATACGCACTGACACGTCAAGAGTTACTTTAAATGCAAATTATATAAAAAGTATTAGTTCTAAAGCAAAACCTGACATAATAGTCCCGCGCAAGCAAAGCAACGGGTACATGTTTACTATCTATCATCTAGTTATTTTAAATAACCGCCATTACTAGAGATGACTCAGATCGATACAATTGCATTGTTTCACTGTTTGTTTCGGAGGCATACCGTGAACCGAGCGGACTGCACTTTTACTAGTAAAGTGCAGTTACATTGTTACTGCTTTCTTTAATACACATTTACCTGAGTAGACGGAAAAATATACAAATACAAACAATTTTTTATTCTGCGACACAGTTTATACTATTGCGTCTGCTTACGATCTTAATTGTTAAAATATGTATGTTATTATGTTCAATAAAAATCTTTAAAATCTTTAAATCTTTAATACTACCAAAATAGTTACAAAGATAAATATAAGATAAAATATACAGAAAACTTATCGTGCGACACGAGTCAAAGAAATATTACTCATATGTGTTTAACGTTGTTTTGCACATTATTCTTTTATAGTAATCCCCATAAGTATTTAAGATAGTTTTCATGTGTACTTTTTTCCATCTACTAGGTAATGTATAACCAGATTAATCAGCATTTAATCATTAGAGTCAATAGATTGCAAACAAAATGCCTTACAGTCATAATATGGCGACATTTCTTTTCTTGTATAATAAAAATGAATCGCTGAATTTGTTGCTAAGCGCAAATCTCGAGAGCATCTGAAGCAATTTCACTAATTATTTTTTTATTGTGTTTGTTACTGTCAGGAGAAGGTTCTTATGGAAGAAAAAAACTGAAAAATCCACCGGGAAAGTCAGAAATTTGCAGCGCAGCGGGGCGAAGCCGGGGCGGGCCGATAGTCTAATATAAAAATGAGTGCTAGAACAGACGCTCTACATGCTTGGTTAATTCTAGAAGTTCAATTGTTTCTTAACATACTTGTACGTAAAGGGTAGGTAACGTACATACAGTGTCATTCTATGGAACTTGCTAACTATGTAAACAAGCCGCCATACTAAAATTGACATTAGATGTCAATTTCAATATATTGTTTGCTTACATAGTTAGCAAGTTCCATAGAATTACAGTATAGGTATAATATATCTACGTGTGGTTTGGCTGCGTGCAGCAGTAAAAAAGTCGGTTATGCCACTGACCAACATGTTAAATTAATTATCCGTGATTTATTTCAATATAATGGTGTCACGATGGGGGCATTGTTATGTCACGGTTACCGAAACCGCGGCTGGCCCACATTCCGGCGGTTACGGAAACAATCGACATGTCGGTGTAAACAAAGATGTTCCGCCACGTTTGTCATCGTCGCCCTGCAACTATTGCGGCCGTCGCCTCTGCGTTACGGTGTTTTAATACATGGTATAAAAGTATCTTAAGATGCGCTTTAAAGTATTTTGTAACGAGAATCATAATTTATTAGAAATAATCCTTACTAGTTCTGCAAAAGAGTAAGTGTGTTCCTTTGTTTATTTGTTCCGTCTTCACAGTTAAACACCTTAACTGATCGATAATTTATTATGCTTTTTTAATTTAGAACTGACTTCTACTCAGACGTAGTCGAGGGCAAAACCTAGTACTTAACGTATTTAAAGTAATATGACATAATTATTATGAAAAGAAAGGAGGGATCGTTAGTAGTATTATTCTTGAAAAACTATGATTTTTGGTAGGGCAGTTAAAAATTCAACTCGGAAGTGGTGTATCAAGTCGTTCATAGCTTCTCAAAAAGTAACACAGTTACAAATACGAAGTTCATTTATTAAATAGGCGTTTCTTTAAAATACTGTTTCACTAAACACGCTTATCTTATCGCCTATAAACCAAATCTACACAGAACATTCTGTATATCCGCTACAATACTTGCTCCACCAAAACCAGTCAGCAAAAACCCCACGCTGCCACTAAAAAGCACCAACAATAGCACCATTAGCAGATGTCATCGTGCGTGCGACAAACAAAAGCGGCCGGGAAGAGATAAAACAGCAAAGCATGTCCGAGCTGTCTCAATACTACCTGTTCCTCCAGTCGCGCTCCTACCCCAACCCAAGATGGTCGTCGCTTACGTGTTCCTATGTAGCCTCGTGTTGGTAGCGGGAGAACATTCTGGAGCCTATTCTTCCCCTCAGTACGCGAAGAAGATGTATCCGAAGCAAGCGTTCGATACAAACGCCTTACTGCCTCGAGAGAAACCACCGGTTCCGTTTAAAAGGCACGCTTTAGACACATTCGACAATGATTCCAACGACACGGCTCAGTACGCCAGGTCGACGCTGCTGAGCTCTGCTGGTAACTTCCTCAGTGGCGCTGGTGGTCAGATGATGAGCTCTCTCGCGAAGGATTTCCTGGCGAGGTCGACCGGTAGCAGCCAGGTTGGTTTTGACTGCGTATCGCAGGTTCGTACAGCACTTTACTTAACTTTGCACGCAATGCATCAACTTAATGGCGTATTGCACATGCTGTTACGATAAAGGCTCTAAGCCTTTTGTTGTTGCGAGTGCTTTACGCCGTTAATGAGCGAGACCGAAACTAACGTAATGAAATCTTTAGTTTATAGTCGTTAGTTTAAATCTCGCAGCTTATTTTGATACAAAATAGAAATTAAAAAGTTGACTATGTTAATTTTCACCTCACCGGCCCGGATAGCCAGTGAATCTGTAGGTTCAAATCCAACTTTAAATACAAAAATTATGAATTTCGCAACTATCACATAAACATCAAAAAGGCATAAAAACATAAAAGATTCAGAAAAATTGTGATCTAATTCTTGGTTCTCATAAGCTTCGAGGACGATAATAGCTCTGAGTCATCGTTCTGTTCTTAGAAAATGACGTCACATTTAAAAGCAATCCCTTATCTCTTATGATTCACATTGGCACTCAAAACTCCATGATTCCAGATAACTCATTAAAATCCGCTTTAACGTAAAAAAAGCCTAAAGGGGTCGGAAACTGTAATCGGTGAAATTACTAGCATAGAGGCTTTCCATCTTAGTCCTCAGGGCTGGTAACGCATTTGAGGTCTTAGGATTATAGTCTTGAAAATTCAATTTTCTACGGGTCTCAGATTCCAATTACCATCAGGTGGCCTGAGTGCTCGTGTGCCTTCTCCTTAATATAAAAAAGGAAAACAAAAGAAAATCTCTTGTGTCATCTCGTCGTAAAAAAAAACATACCTATTTTTAACGGTTTATGCATGTTAGATGGAATGTTTGTTTGTATGTTTATCTTGCTGTCGACATTTTGTACTTTCATTGAAAGGAGAAAGTATACGAACATAGGCTACCTGATCGCGAATGGCCTCGGCGGCCCATTACTCCGCTGTGCATCCGCCCGTCTGTCTGTCAGCGGTCTAAAAAAATGTGCTCAAATTTATCAAATTAATTAATTTATCCAGAAGTAGTACAAGCTATATTTTTGCCATGAACAGTTATACAAAATATCAAAATACAGGCATTTAAGGGCACCACAAACTAACAGTATTGGACTGTCAGTTCATCGTATCAGACAGACTATTTTTAATTTTCAGGCTTTGAGAGTCATCAAGGACTTTTTTCATGTAGAGGGTTAGGACTTTCGGTGGCATACCGTGGTTTTAGAAGCAATGGAGCCGCTATATCCAAATTATTATATACATGCCACCAAAATTATTTAATGAATGAAACCGCTGAACCAATTCATACGAATTGGGTATGGAGGATATCTCCCGGTGTGTATATGATAATTAGGAAATAGCAGCTCCATGGATTCCAGAACCAAGGTATGCCACCAAAAGTCCTAACCCTACATATATTGCATTAGAGAATATGCATGACAATCAGAATTGAGTTTCAATGATACGATTTAGGAGAAAATGTAAAAAAAGCTTATAAAACGCAATACACTCAGTTTTGACCCGTTTATTAAGATTTTATATAGAATCAAAACTTGTTCAAATTTTAAAACCTCTTTAATGTTTAGATTGTTTTTTCATCCGGCATCCTCATTTTATTTAAATAATATTTTAATTCAACGATATTGGCTTTAACATAGTAATTTATGATAATTTACAAATTTCTTTATAGGTAAGGTCCTTAAATATTAAACATGGAACAACAGCTGTGACGTCATTCCTGTCGCCGATTTTGTATAGAGTGTTTTTGCAGAGGGCAACTATGACTTTTTAAAACTTCATATCTTATAAAAAAATTACACGATCATTATTTTGCGTATACAGTTATTCCTCTCTTTCATAGGACTTTCAAGACAGCGTAAGAAAAAAATATGCATGATCCCTATTGTTTTACCAACAAGTTTGTCTGCCTCCCGCAGGTCCTCAGCCTAAATCTGACCAACCTGGTGATCTTAATCGTGCTGAAATCGCTGATCCTGGCTGCTGGGTACTTCGGGGCCGGCACCTGGAAGGGGGGTCACCACTACGGGAGAAGTATTGATGGTAAGGAAAGCTTTCCTACATTTAGCAACGTGGTAGGCTAATCAGCAGTTCGAGTACATAAGAAGCTATCGGTTCTGGGACTTTATCTTGTAAGCCTCGCTACAAACGTCAGTTAGAATGAGAATCTATACTAATATTATAAAACCGAAGAGTTTATTGTTTGGTTTGCTTGAACGCACTAATCTCAGGAACTACTAGTCTGTGCCACTAGTGCCACTCCATGTCTTCCCGTGCATGTCGTAAGAGGCGACTAAGGCAATAAGGGCTTCTAGTATTGCTGGGCGATGGGCTTGCAACCTGTCACTAATGCAAAATGTGGTTACAGAATTAATAACATGTCTTTTTAGAGTTGTTGGTATTTCTGTAGCTCTGCCTGCCCCACTCTGGGAATGGAGGCGTGATGTTATGTATGTATGTACTAGTCTGATTTGAAAAGTTCTCTCTGTGTTAGAAAGCCCATTTATCGAGGAAGGCTTAGGCGATATATCATCATGCTAATATCAATAGGAGCGGAGCACCAATGAAGTTTTTTTCAAAATCGGGGGGTTTTTATGTAAACTAAGTCGCGAGTTAAAGTTAGCGTTAGCCCAAAGTAACTATTCCACGCGGACGAAGTCGCGGGCAGAAGCAATTATATTATAAGTACCTACTTTGTCATTTAAAATTTAAAAGAAATGAAGCATAAGGGTAATTCCACGATAATGTAACGACAGTTAACATTTCAGTGCATTTTTTTTACTTCCAATGCTAATATTTTTCGAGATATAAATTTAAACACGTATACAGGGAGTCCCAAAAATTGACTTTAAGACGGAATTAAGTGATAGGGCAGCTCATATGCATCGACGGTTCCGTACAAACTTATAAGAATGTAAAATTGTATTGAGGGGCAAACTTGACTTGGCCGTTGAAAAACTGTCATTTCCATACATCGAAATAGGTCGTGATTAGCTTACCAACTGCAAATAAATTTGCAATGGCAATTTTTTTTGTGATGCAGGAAAACGTTAACGATTTAGATTTTATCCTTTACTAGTTCTATAAGACCTTCTTTCTTGGAAAATTTCAGGATTCTAGGTCTATGGGACATGCGAAATATACGTTTTTTGCGGCATTAACGATCGTATTTTTTTAAATAATAACTTAGAAGTTCTAGGGACTGTGGATCTAAGTACATGGTTTTAATTTCAATTTGATACGTCTACGCGTTCCCAAGTTAAAGGGATTTGACAGACAGACGGACCGACGAACGGACGTACAGCAAATTGATCCTATAAGGGTTTCGTTTTTTTTCCTTTTCAGGTACGGAACCCTAAAAACAAGCAGAATGCTAGAAATTGGTAACTTACGTTACTCTTTGCCATGGAATTGCCCAGAAGGCTTTTAAAAAGGCTTATAAAGTTTTTGGAAATTAATAAAAATTAAATGTTTTAGGACAAGTCGTAATTCACATAATGTTACGTCTAGTAACGGTCACCATGGCAGGCTGAGACTGTATCTTAGGTACCAGCGAGTAAAAACGACACACTTGGCTAAAATAGCAAAATAATTTCCTGCTCGAAACACATTTAAAAAAAATGTTTTTATAAACTACTAAGCCAAGCAGTTGGGACTTGACTAAGCGTGAAAAATATTAATCGCCTTCAAACTTTCGAGATCGAAAGCTGCGCCATTGAAAAGGGTGTTGGTTTTTGTGTCCAACAAAAACAACCACAAACAAGCAACAGCCCGTATTTTAAATCCATTACACTAAGCCCTGGCACGCTTCCGCAAAATGGACATCACTAATAATGACCGATTGACCATCGATTATTCGCCTGATCACCATCTGCCTTTACTAGGGAGTAGCTCTCCCAGGCTTAAGTAGATTCGATCCTCTCATGTTTGTAATAAGGTTCCACTTACTTATTCCAGAAAAATCTATTGCACATGCGTCGGTTCGGATTAAAATGAAGAGCTACTCGTTTCTGACCACCTACATATAAGACTGCCGAAAGGTCGTACAAGAGTACAAGTTTTATACAGGGTGGTAAAATAAGTGTAACAATTAAAAAAATCTAAACTGTTACAAATCTAAATTGCACTCTTGTAAATTTAAAATGCATTCTTTGATTTAGAGCCGCCAAAATGAAATGTGATTAAGTAAACGTATTTTAACCCCACAAACTCAACGTATCGACGGTTGAAAGGCAAAACGCTTCAAGCGAATTTTTTTGAAAAAAAATTGAATACATTTTGACGCTTGAAGTGTTTTTCCGTTCAACCATCGGTATGAATGTTTCGTTTATCGAATACCATGAAACCTTCTGAGAATCGTTTTTATTTTTTGTATTAAGTTCTTATTTACTTTTATTGCTATATTGCGTTTGACATGTTATCCCATTGCTTTTAACTCGGCTGCCGCTACTATTAACATATCAAAAACAATATAGTTTTACCGAGTATAAAGAGCCCCTGTACAGATTTAATTAATAGGTTTTATGGTAGGTACCTATTCTATTAATTAATACTAATAAAAACAACACAAAGTTTATCGCATTCGATTAAAGCATTCTATTTCATTTTTGTTTTCACTAGTTTAAAATTCTTTTAAAAGTAAAATTAGATATGTTCAATGTTTAGCGTAATTTCTTTCCAACTCTTTTTCTTCCCACCCTGTAAAACATAAGCCCGTTTACCTAAGTAGGATAAGCACAACCCGTTGATGCGTTGGCCGTGTCCCAGCCCTAATCCCATCGGTGGGATTACCCGGGAGTCGCGCTGACCGCTGGCTCTCGGCGGCTTTGTTGGGATGCCGCTTATTGTTGAGTTCATTTACCATTGTCTGGCGGTCACTGTCAAGCGTTAAATAGCCGTGTTGGTAGTTTTTGCACGGCTTCCTTGTTGCTTTGTCGAGGTTTTTTCGTTTTCTAGAACTAGTCCTGTTATGACTGCACTGAGCGTCCAGTACAATTATTGTGTTTTCTAATAAACTAATGTCTTGAAATCAAATAACGGTTTCTTCACTTTCTTGTTTGTTATCTTACGAATACACGTTAGTCTTTTACATTCAATTATTTATTTATTTATTTTTGATGTACGATTGCACAAGTACTTATACTACAGAAAAGACAAACAGTGCTGAAATTACAATAAAGTTAATATTTTTAAACAAGTTTTGAGCTTACATCACTAAGTCATTGTTATATGCAGAATACTTGAGAGATCTAAATTAAACACCCTAGACATAGGTTGCGACATTTTCATAATTAAATGAGAGAATAAAAAGTTAAAAGTGATCTAGCATATTTTAACATGATTTACGTCCATACCGATGGATTCATAGGACAGTGGACTAACTGTACAAATAGGGATCTATCATTTTATAACCAAAGTTTCATAAATGATTCATTCTACAAACATGTCATTTGACAACCCGCGTATATTGCCGAAACTGTAAGTCATTCTGGATTTATTTCAGGACCATAATGTAGGTTAGGTTAGGTTAGTTTAATAAAATCCTGAAATATTTGCAGTTACAGAAACATAAGCGGGTTGGGAAATGAATAGGTTGCGAAACGATGCATGTGTTAAAGATTTGTCGGCAAAAAGGCAGAGAACCGTACAAATAACTTAACCTTTAATTTTTATTTACACAGACAACAAGAACGCGTCTTACGTCACCGAGGACGAGATCCTGTTGTACCTGAGCTACCTAGCCGGTCAGCAAAGCCAGGACTTCGGGTGCCTGTACCGGCTGTCCTGTCAGAAGCCGCAGCAGGCAGCGCTGTACTCCTCGGGAGCTGAGATACTGCTGCAGGGAGCTCGGTTACTGCAAGGGTAGGTTCAGAGTTGAGGACATTTTTTTATGGCATTGAGAAGGCAAACGAGCACACAGGCCACCTGATGGTAAGTGGAAACTGTGACCCATAGACATTCGCATTCACAAGACTGCAAATTCGTTGCCAACCCTGAGGACTAAGATGGAATGCCTCTATGCTAGTTATTTCACCGGCTGTCATATCCCCAAACAGGAACACAACAATGCGACCATGCAATGTGAACATAATTATGGTTTGTGCAAGCAATATGGTAAAACTTGTAACTAGGGATTACTAGATATTCGGTAAATATTAGGTATTCGGCATATTCTGAGGGTCGAGTGGTTGGAGCCCCGCCATAAGGTTAATTTTAAGTCCTTTGTGGTGAGGGCCAATGATTTATCGTCCTTTTTAAAGGAGGAATTCTGGCCGAGGCGTGTCACGTTTCGGCGATTTCGTGGCCGCCGGCTAGCTGACACCGCGAAAGTGTTTTAATAGTTGTGTTAATTTTAAGTTACATGTTATGTGTGTTAGTCTGTTTAGTAAGGTATTTGTAATTATGGGCCTTGTTGTCTGAAATAAAGTTACATTGCCCGATATTTACCGAATAAACAAAGTAAATAACGAGCGTAGGTTGTTTCGTAATTCGTCGGACATCCTATTTCGGCATTCTATGTAACTAGCAAAAGAAGATAAATATGCGTCAAAATATAACAAAAGTATAGTGAAATCGGTCCAGCCGTTCATGAGTAATGCCGTGACCAAGGGAAATAGGGATTCATTTATATATACGAGTATATAGACTAACATTTAACCATTATTATAAATGTTTTTTAGGAACAGTGTGGAATTGGAGTCGTACGAAGAGGTATCAAAAGGCATCAAGAAAGCATCTCAGTGGGGGGAGGAAGGCGTGAATTGTGACTCGCGCTACCAGTGTGGGGAATAGCACCTAACACTATGACTTACTGTGTATAGTGATAGGGAATAAGATAAATTCAGTAAAGGGGGTAAATAGGAACACAACCTAAAATAAGGCATAATTTGTTATAAATTAGATCAAATATTCAATAAAAATAACGTAATGTTCTATTGGAAATTATTTCAGTCTTATAATTCATATGCTTCATTTTAGACTGAGTCCCTATTTACCCCGTTTTACGGTTTCAGTATTTTTGATAGCGTCACTTTTAATATCAACCGTCGTAGTAATGTATGACAAATTAATCAAATCATGGTGGCTTGCATTGTTGGATGCGCGCGGACGCCATAATAAGTATTATTTTAAGATCTAATGTTGGTTAAATGTGGCTTTCGTACCTTAGCATTTCGTACCTTATTCGTGTGTTTACTCAATTAGATGTCGAAAAACAAAAGTAATAGGGTAAGGTCGAAAACGTTGGGCATGCTAACTCACGCAATTAAAATGTCTATGAAACTTTCGTTGTTCGACGAAAATTAGACGTACAATTGTAAGGATACTTTTCGTTTCACAGCGGAACTTTTTTCGTCTTTGTTGTTTGTATGGTTAACTACGTTTTACTATAGTCCAACTTTTTGGTCCTCACCCAATAAACTATAAGTACCTTTTAAATAGATTAAATTTTCCTCTGTATTTCTCGATTCTACAAACTGAAACAGAATCGAAAAATACGACGAACGGGACGAAAAAACGATTTTTCACTTGTATTATTTTAAAGTAAACCAATTTTATAATTTTCCTATGTTCAATTAACCCTGGGTTCCTATATTCAAAACGTCTCGTTAAAAAGGGACGTCTCGTTAAACTTTGACACATTTTGTATGTAGCAAATGTCAATTTTTAACGAGATGTTTTGAATATAAGGAACCCATGGTAAGAGCGTTCTTTGTTCACATAATATATTTAATTAGAATAATTAGTCATGTAAATAATTATTGCAGTAAGTAATTGTTTCATGAAATTCGGATAAAATAAATTAACAACATTGATATAACTTATTTATTGCAAATACCCACAATATCTCTTTCACGGATTAAGATCCAAATCGATCGGATCTTTATAAGTAAAGTCTTTGTCGCTTGAAATGTAAACAAAACCAAACGTATAAATTTTTACCATAATTA
Organism: Acleris holmiana; assembly: GCA_949316455.1. NCBI lineage: Eukaryota > Metazoa > Arthropoda > Insecta > Lepidoptera > Tortricidae > Acleris > Acleris holmiana. The sequence continues at coordinate 12,350,598 of OX438776.1, read as the reverse complement.
CGTACATAGATCAAATGAGATTTCTTACGATTAACTTAATGGATTTATGCTTTTAAATAAACTTTAACAAGAAATAAGTATAGTTGTACGTTCTTTTAAAATAAAGACGAGCACGGTGAGTTTTTAGGTTATTTACATTTGTGCCAAATTCAATTGACGTCGATTAAACACTTCAAATGTAACACTAAAATTAATAAAAACTAAACTAATTAGTACTCTAAATATTACTTTATCCAATTAGATAAGAAAAGTATAAAATCTAAATCAAGTTATTGTCATTTCTAATCGTTTACGTACTTCAGTTACTTATAACGACGAAAAGAGCTAATATTAACAGTAAGTACCTAAAACTTAACGTGACCTAAAAATTCGACCCTAGCAGAAAACAAGGCTCCTATTTTTACAGACTTAAGCCAAGAGGCGTTCGCTAACTAGCGTTTCTATTCGTTTAATTTTTAAACCAATCGCGTCACTGGTAGATCACGTGATTTTTCGTATTACGTGATCTGCCAGTGACGCGATTGGTTTAAAAACAAAAAGAATAGAAACGTTAGCGTACGCCTCTTGTCTAGGGCCTAAGGATAACGCGTAGGATACCGTTCCGTGGACATCATTAAAAATACATTCTAGAGCAGTCACAGAAACACACAGCTGCAGTTAAGGTAGAAGCACTTCTACATACACCACAACGGCGTATCTAACCATGCTATGAGCAAATTAAAAATATACTCGTATTGAACTCATTAAGGATGTAAGTTGTCAAAAGTACCAACTTTTGACAACTTACATGCGACGTCTGCCTAATTGTTGGAAAACTCTGCATTGTTAACCCAATAGACTTCTGGCTCGAACATACAAGTTTGTTCCTATCTTCAACCGGTTCATTCTTTCACGTCTTACTTATCTGGCAAAACCTACTAACCTAAAAAAAATAAGTGCTATTGAGGAATTTGACAGCTAAGCATTTTGACATAATACGTAAACTTGTCAGGTTATACATTTTCCACGTGTCATTAGTCTTGTCGCGTCTGGAAATGAATAACACGGCTAATTGGCGCATTTTTTTTGCATTATGCTAAACTACTAACCATCTCAAATCCTTGATGGTACATTGTATAATAAATCAACTTATCATCATCAGCCTCCTTTGCCTTATCCCAATCATTTTCGGCAGCGCGCAGCATGTATCTTCACATATCAGCCTTAAAGACAACCACTGTCTATTAAAAATATTTGCCTAAGTAACCTCTGTGTACAGTTGCATCATTTAAAAATTAAATAAACAGATAAATTAATGTGAGATTGTTCCCATATATTTAGTAAATAACTATCTGGAAACAATCTCACACAAATGAACTATAGTACCGGGCCGTCTAGAAGTAAATCCTGACACCTGTCATTCCAGTATAAATTATAACCTCAAACCTTCTTCTTCTTCTTCTTTTTTATTAATGGCGGTCCACCGCGACATACGCAGTGATTTCGCCAATGTCAAGTGAGTAGAGTAAAACAGTAAACAGAATAAATCAAAAGCAAAAGCCGGACATCTTTCAATCGGCCATCTTCCCTCCCCGAAGGTTACCGGAAGACAAACCTCAAACCTAAGAATAGGCTATAAATTGTACTGCGATGACAGCTGTCAGGATTGACTTCTCATCGGTCGGGTTCTATAGTCCCAATCAATAAAAAACACCCAAGCCTCAGGAACAAATACCTACTGGTGCTCATCACACAAATTACCAGGGATTGACTCTGGAACCGCTAGCTTCGTAGGCAGGGTCACTACCAATTAGGGTAAACGCGTCGGAAGCCGTTTTAGGTCTGCAAAGTTTTTTTTGTTTATTTCTTGTTAACATAATGTTAATACTACTATGGTGGGGTATGATACAGGGAGCGAAACTTTGGTGCCGATGACAGGCGTATGACGTCAAGCTACATACAGAGTGCTTTTATCTAGATTTTACATCATCACTAATAACAACTTTTTGGCCTCTTTAGTTTGCCGATATTGACTCTTGAGTTGAGACGGCCAGTAGGTACTTATACATACATACATACATAACATCACGCCTTCATTCCCAGAGCGGGGTATGCAGAGCTACAGAAATACCAACAATAGGTACCTACTTATAAAAAGACATAATTAAATGTAATTGTCATTTAAAAGAAGATTGTTGGGGACAATAACTTTTTTTATTTGTTAATTCTAAAATTAACCGAAACATTATGGTTTCGCTTGAGCAAAGTTTCCATAGAGAATATATAGCCATATTTGCAGAAGTTTCCTTTTCTGATTGTAAATAATGAAAATAAATATTTAATTTTATACATTCTTATCATCTTTGTCATACATACATAACATCACGCCTTCATTCCCAAAGTGGGGTAGGCAGAGTTGCAGAAATATCAACGATTCTAAAAAAGACTTCACAAACAGGCTAAGACGTGTACTAATGTATTAGTGACAGGTTGCAACTACGAGCCTTTATTCCCTTAGTCGCCTGTTACAACATCCACGGGAAGATATGGAGTGGCACCATTCTAACCCGGCAACCACATGGCAGATGTATAAAAGCATCCTATATGTGTATTTGCGTCATAATGACGTCACCGGCACCAAACTTTCGCTCCCTGGGTATTAGAAACTGAAACTCGGGTTTAGCCTGCTGTAGTAGGTGGCATGGTGTTAGCAGTTAGCGGCCAGCATAAACTCGAGAATCTACTTCAGCCGCAGGATGTTAGGGGCCAGTACTCGTGACTCTTACTTCCACGGCGGCATGTTAGAGGTTAGTACATGACGCTTTTACGACTACGGGGGCGAGTTAGCAGCCAGTACTCTCGGTGTCCGCTCGGAGGGGTTGGCGGCGCGGGCGGCGCGGTACTCAGCGTACGACACGAACCCGTCGTTGTCCGTGTCGTCCGTCTGGAGCGTACGGTCGACTAGCGCTGGAACAGAGAGGAATGCTGGCTTTATTGCCAACGTGGTAAGAGATGCTATTACGAATTAAAACTAGGGGAAAATATTGTTTTAGTGGTGGTAGGACCCTGTGCAGGGTCCGTTCTGATCGCTACCACCACCATATCCATTAACCACCAGCCAAGCAACAGTGTTCGCATTGTTGTGTTCCGGAGTGGGGATAAGACAACCGGTGAAATTACTAGCATAGAGGCATTCCATCTTAATCCTCAGGGTTGGAAACGCAATTGAGGTCTTAGGATTATAGTCTTGAGAATTCAAATGTCTATGGGTCTCAGATTCCACTTACCATAAGGTGGCCTGAGTTCTCGTGTGCCTTCTCCTTAACATGAAAAAAAACAAAGCTCTAGGCTTGTACAGTCAATAAATTTAATTGTCGGGTCACTTGTTGTGTCGCAGAAAGTTAATGATCAATTACTGGGTACTGTATATGCATAATACTAAACCGCGATGAGTTTACACTTGGAATAGTTCATATGAACTTTGACGTATTTATATGACAAAACTGTCACCGCCAAGACTATACTAATCGCGGTTTGATAATACAATGCGATAGCTCTTACAAAGGCCTTTTGTTTTGTGCTTGTCTATTACTTGCTCCTATTCGCTTTTATGCAAGATTCATGGAATTTACTAATTAATCCGAAAGACTTTAAGACCGCACAGTACTTATATGTATAGATAAATATGTACTAGACAACGTAGTGTACGTTGTTAATTCTATTAAGGTGTGTTTATTAATTGTGCTGTTTCTCTGTTATGTTCTTGTATGGTGTACTACAATAAAATGTTTTCTCTTGTATTGTAAGTTAGAAACAGGCCTTTCCTACGTTCTATTTATTTCAATAGCATTGGTTACTTACCAATATAATTTTCAAGCTCATTAGATTCCGGTTCTATTGAAGAGTCGGCGTCAGGGTCCGCACCCTCGTGTTCCATCGTATGATAGACCGCCTGAAATCAAATTAAATAGATTCGAAATAACACCTTGAAAATCAACCCTTTTTATCGTGAAATATTAGAAAACAGCTTCTGCCCGCACACATCCGCGTAGATTTCTGATCAACGTTATCCCCTCGGGATTTTTTTAATTTTCCAGCTTGAAAAGTAACCCATATGTTAATCCAGGGTTAAGTAAATAAATTTAATCTAAATCTGACCAGCTGTTCTGGCGTGATTGAGTAGCAAACATCCAAACTTTCGTATTTATAATATTAACAAGAGTAAGAAGCAAGATGGAACCTTGTTTAGAATCCACTTTTATTAATTTTGCTTGAAACAAGTCCATGGTTTTTTGCAAGAATTGGACGCCTTGATCTAAGTCAAATCAAATTGAAACCATGTACAGTCAACAGCAAATTAGTTGATGATTCTAGTACCTTGTCAATTTCACTACTTTGCCATAATCCCAACTGTTGCAGTACTGTTACGTTAGTGCGATAAAGTACTAAAATGATCATCTATTTTTTATCTTGTCTGTACGAGTAGGTAGATTAGTAAGCCTTTTCCTCGAAATGGGTTTTGAATGTAAATAGTATTATAATATACTTTATGCTGTATTGGAATTGGAATAGAAGAAGAAATAAAACGTTTAGCCGACGTTTAAAACTTTTAACACGTTACAACAAATTATGTGGACAAAATTTAATGACTAGCTCGGTGTAAAATTATTATGCCTTATAATATTTTTTAAATGGCATAATGCAATGCAAGTGATTTAAAGGTATTTATACAAAAATGTACCAACCTTAAGTAGTTCCAATCCATCTAGTTTGGAATTCCTGTCGAAGTCGTGAGCGGAGAAGTAGTGAAACTCCAACTCCTCGGGGGACATCTTAGCGAGAGCCTCGGCAGTCAGGACCTTCGAATCCTCCTCTATGTGCCTAGAAGAAGAAAGGAGCATGGGGCGGTTTTCCAGGTCGTTTATAATTTAAGGCCTAATTCAAATTAAAAAAGCGGACTCTGTGGCTTGGCTCACAGATACATAGCAGCAAGGAATTATTTTAATTGTTCAAGGTTTTGAAGAGGAAATGTAATTTTGGCCATTTTAGATAGGTAAGCTGCAGTTGCCTTTTAGTGCTCTTTCCAACCAACGGCTCCGCCGGATAATAAATTAGTCTTGAGTCAGATACCCGGCTTATTGAGACGTACATCTGGAGCATAGCTCTATATGGCAGCGAAACGTGCACAATGACTCAGCGAGATCGAGAAAGACTGGACGCCTTCGAAATGCGGTGCTGGAGACGGTTGGAAAGAATTAATGCACTTTATAATCTTATGGCTGTATAATTTTAAGACCTTTTGTAAAGCCACAATTAACAAATAAAATATTCATTCATTCATTCATTAGCTGGATTAAAAAGAAGACGAATGAGGAAGTACTTTCAATTAGTGTAGTGAAGGAAGAGAGAAGTCTGTCGCAAACAATAGAAAATGGACGCGGGAAGCTGTTTGATCACCTGTTACGGCATGACAAGTACATACAGATGATAATTGAAGGAAAAAGGAAAGGAGGGAGACTATAAAGAATTTTACCAGACCAATTTAAAGAAAGAGAAGGCGTCGTGCTGTATCAGTGTGTTAAAGAGAAGACTCAGAATAGGGAAGAATGGAAATTACTCCACTGACAAGAGCACATCTCTTGAGTAAATGAGACGATGATGATGAGATACCTGGCTCAAGACGAGTCTAAGGCAAACAATTGAGCAAAACAATGCTGTAATGTTATTACCCATAGAGGAAACCGGGGAATACGTTTGTATGGACTAGACGCCGCCAGCACACGTCTAGGTACTTATTATTGACATTTTAATCTCAAATTGTACTTACTACTGATTTACAGATATAAATCTTAATATGACTTCTTTTTTCACCTTTACCAAAAATGTCTTAGGTACGTGTACCTTTCAATTGGTTTGGGTATTGGCTACTCACTGAACGTCATGCAAAAGCTGCGCGTCAGCGGTGAGCGATTCAGATCCACGCGGGTGGTAGTGGTGGTGCTTCTGGTCCACGGGGGACTGCCCATGGGGGTGGTGTGGGCCGCGGCGCAGCGCGTGCGCAACGGCGTTCAGTACTAGTACTAGGCATGCTGAAACAAACAAGAGGTTGAGATAAGAACAAGACTTGTGGTGTATTGCTTACAAATTACGTTTTATAATTCATAATTTTGTTTAAATCAATTTCTGTCAAAAAAACATTTTTGAAACAAGCTTTTGACGCCGGCTGTACTTTTTTTTGCAAAGTCACATACTGCTGATCAAAACCAACCTAATGAGACCGAACTCGATGATTCTACGTTAAGTATAGCGGAGATCCTGTCGCCAACTTCCGACTCCAGCAACAGATCAGCTCCGTGTCATCATAATATTCTTTTGTGGTAACGCGATATGCATATGCATGCAAAATTTCAGCTAAATAGGAAACCGGGAAATGGTTCAAATTTAACTTACTAGATTTCATTACAGACACCGGGTAACTAAATAAAAGCTTGTAAAAACGTACCCATAATCCTATCCTTAGACAATGAGTAGTTTACCATAAGTACGAGTATGTTGCATATCGACGTAGTCAATAACTTTAATTGTTAAATCAGTACAGAAACACGAAGTATAGTGTCACAGATAGCCGATGATTAATTTTGACGTGACTGAATATACATTTTAATAACAATTAGTGCAAATGAACTTGATCTAAACTGAGGTCTCGCAATAGATTACATTTGTAAACATCAAAACATTATGAAACCCCCAAAGTTACAAATCCAACTCAAAAGTCGGTCACATCCCGCGCACGTGTCACCAATATTCTCTGCAAACAAAACAATGAAACAAGATCGACACTGAATGGTACCTGTCTGTAATTTGAACGGCATTGTGCTCGCGGCAAGGGTGGGCACAGCTGGCCGAGCCCCGCACCATGCCCCGCAGTGCGGGGCGCCTAAACCAGGGGGCCACTGCACCCCGTCGAGACGCAATATTCACACTTCATTTCACAAGTATCAGCCCATTACATTTGTCGTCGGCGAATATGTCAAATTAAATGTTTAGTTTGGCTGCACGATGACAAATTGGCCTATTTTGCGTATTGTTAAAATTTTATTAAAATGTTGATAGCTACTGTCAACGCTTTATTAGCGGGTATAGGAGTTAACCATTATATTTCTATTTGTATTTTTTACCGAGAATACAGAGTAAGTTACTTTACTCTAAAAGGTTTCAATATTTGAAAAGAATGTGTTCATCCAGACCAACAAACTTTGAAAAAGCAAAACAAAGGCAAAAATTAGAAAGTAAATGCCTTATGAATCACAGAAGAGATTAATCCGCCTTTGTTATGAATAATTAGATATTTACCGTACATAATAAATAATACAGATGTTTAAAACTCTATAATCATAAAATAAAGCTCATCATCTCGCGTCCGTAAAAAAACCATATCAAAGTACTTTCAATAGTCCAAATGCATAATTAAATGTAGCCACCCTCGCTCAGATGGAACAGTTGGTGGAAAGACGAGCCTTTATCAGACCCTTTATTAGGGCCTGTATTAAATCGTAATGGAGGACAAATTATGCGCCTGCGTCGACAAGTGCGCGGTCCATATGTCGGGGTGTCTGTCACAAGCGGCCGAGGAGCTGACACACGGGCGTCAAGAGAACAAAGCGGTATCACCACGAATATAACAATGTAACAAATGTAACGTTGACGATCACGTTAATAATATTTATTTTATTACATATCTATGTATCGACTTTGAATAAGGGATTTTTATTAAAACTAAGATTTCATACTATAAGAAGTTTACCGAGGGAAGGGTAAAACACGTAAATGTTGAAGTGCAGAATTACAAAACGATGTTTTTTATGCATGCCTTTGTAGGTTTGGAACGTTTTGAATGCAAAACCGAGATACAAACAAAACTTACCCTGCTTAAAATTTTAAACATAGATTTGAAATCCGACAAATTAATGTTAGTTGAAAGAAACATCCCATCAAATTATCAATAAGTTAAATTTACTAAAAGTATCGCAGCTATTACACTCAAATGGGTAGTTTTAATAATAAACAAACGCGCTTTCATGTTTTATATTTTGCTTTAGTAATGCATGCTTAAGGGAGCACAAATATGTTAGACCAGCATATCACCTGTGTGTCCCACATACGATGTAAGGTATGGACCCCACCAGGGGACCCTGCGGCACTCGGCCCACCGTATTATCGCGATAACACCCTAATCCCGATCACAATGCTCTTACGGGTCAAAAATTCCTTTATCCCTCACCAAATACATATTTGCGGAAAGTTATGACTGCTACAATAAAAGGGTACCGACAGACGTCAATAACAATGCTTTGAATAATATCATTAGCAGAACTCTACATTTAATATTTCCTAAATTATCTTATAAAAGGTCGTCATCTACTACTTTATATTGATATTTTTCTGTGTTAAAAGAAAAAGATACAAAAGTATAAAGCAGTTATATTATAGAAACTGACTTCTCATAATGTCGCTTATGTCGAATGAAAGACCAATAGGCTAACCAAATTGCATTCCATCAAGCGTTAAGAATAAGAATTAAGAATACAGCCTGTCATCGGCTACCTAACCTACAAAACTTAGGATATCAAATTTCTTAACAGTAATGAAATGTTGGATCAGGCTTATTTAGTGTGATATGTAGACTAGTAATAAATGACAAAATATAAAAATCAAGCCTGTCTATTATATTTTGCCTCGAACAGTTCTGCATTCAGAAATTGAGATGCAAATAAATTGTCTTCCTTTAAGCCTTGTCGATACTGTCTTGGACCAAAATTTAAATAGATATTAAACCATGGGACAGACATACGTAGTAAGTAAAATAATACACACTCTTAGTAGTTAATTTACCTTCAGTCTTCATTTCTTATTTGTTTTCCTCCAAAAACCGATAGATTTTCACAACACACATCTGTCAACTTGAGGGGTGACAAAAGAAATCAATGGCAAGGCGCACGCGCGAGCATCGCAAACAAATTTAAACTCTGCGACTATATAATAGTGGCGTTGATTGCTTGATTCGTAATGCGCATGGCATCTTAAGCTGGTTTTAATTTCTTCACCCCGTCATAGATGGCGTTACGAGTTTCAAAAAAGAAAATGCAGTAGAGAAAGGAAAAACAGTGGGAATCTCGGGTACTTACCACTTTTTGAACTTTAAAGTAAAGGTTGTTACACTTCTGTCGGATTAATAATCTATGCATATTCGGAGTATAAAATTGAAGTATTTATTAAAGATGAATCGAAAGTTCGCAATTTTGAATATGAATTACTTAAGTAGATTGTTTTGGTTAAGCTGTTGATGAAATAGACATTAAAAAAATACAGTAGATAAAATATGGTCTGAAAAATAACAATAGATAAATTAATTCATTGTTGCACCGATCAATAATATGTTGCTCAAGTTCATGTTATTTTCTTTCAAGGGCTGCAACAAAAGTAAGTGTTAAAAACTCATGCTATCCAACAATCGACCTTTTTATCAAAGTCACAAAAACGGAGACAACAAGTCCCATGACAAACCATGTGCTATAAACGTACGAGTTTATATGTAAACACTATACCAACTGTACAAAACAAAAACAATACGATGAAGATAAAAAGGATATACAAAGGCGAACTTATTACGGATTGTCTTCCAGCTAACCCTGAACCATCATGTAATCCATAATCGACCACATTTTTGGATTCTCGTCGGCCCATCGTCGGATATCGGTGTCGTGTAAACGCTTTTCACGCTATAATAAAACATAAAGTATTAAATTATGTATGAAATTTAATAGTTCTAGAGCTGAAAAGTCCTGGTTTATTCTCAGTATTAAGTGCAGTAATGATTTATAATTGCGTAGTTGGAAGCTTAATTTATTCTCTCGGACAAGGTTCAATTTTTAGATACTAAGTTTCTGTCGAAAAAACTTATATGGGACAAGCTTTCGTTTGTTACCAACTTTCGACTCCATCATCAGATCACTAATGCATTGTCATCGGGTTTACATTTGTGGTTCTAATTTCAGCCCATTTCATTAACGGGGCTGGAATTCTACAAGGTAATAACGATATCGTTTTTGACCTGTTTCCGTATTGTCAACGTTTTGATAACTCTTATATCATTTAGGTACAATAATGGCGACTGTGAAATAAACGATTCTTAAACGTGTCAAACAGGATATCGTTCTTGTCGACACAAGTTACATTCGACAATCGTTAGCGATTATGTTTCGATTGATAATTGTTTGGAATTGACGTAAGCCACCGAGATAGTAACGTGACACTTACGTCAATTCCATAATATATTTTTCAATCGAAACATACTCGCTAGCGAGTGTCGAATGCAACTTGTCTAGCACCACTGAATAGAGGCCCCGAAGTGGTTCAAAATTGAGTTGCAAGATTTGAAGCAAACAACTTACAAACATACATACTCGTACAAACAGTGAAAGTTAAATAAAAGCTTTTAAAAAGTAAGTTATGTAAAACACTAAAACAACCTCAAGAAACAGACACAAGTTGAGATTAAATGTAATTTATGGTAATGCATGCTTGCTCAAAGAAAAAACATAACTTTTACGCCAATTTATTGTTATTTGATTCAACTAAATAATTTCATAAAGTTCCTAAAATAACGTGTCTAGAATTCATAGTGTACTCAAAAACAACTTATCTCATACGATAGATATTTGACGCACGCGAAAGTTATTGGTGAATAAGCCGTCTTCATACTTGAGTGAATATTTAATGTTAACATGTTTTGATGTTTAACACTGTACATTAATATTAAAAAAGTATCACTAAATCGCTTTAGCCTAGCATTTACATAATCGAATAGACATTTTATTACGAAGACGTGATTAGCCTAGTTGCTAATGAAACTGCACAAAGCTAGCGGTCCCGGGTTTGATAGTCGGTAAAAACCTAAGAGCAAGAATTTTTGTGTGATGAGCTCGAGTATTTTATCTGGAGTCTTGGAAGTTCTAATTTCTAGTATTTACCTAGTACCTTATCTATGTTAAGGGGAAGGCACACGAGCACTCAGGCCACCTGATGGTAAGTGGAATCTGAGACCCATACACATTTGATATCTCAAGACTATAATCTTAACACCTCAAATGCGTTGCCGACCCTGAGGACTACGATGGAATGCCTCTATGCTAGTAATTTCACAGGTTGTCTTATCCCCACACCGGAACACAACAATGCGAACACTGTTGCTTTGCGGGTGGTTAATGGATAAGATGGTGGTAGCGATCCGGACGGACCCTGCACAGGGTCCTACCACCACTAAAATCTGCTGTACCTGCTGTAGAAGCGCAGTTTTTAGTTTGAGCCTAGGTCAATTTGTGAATGATTGTCCTCTGATAATTTATTAGTTACATGTCAATCAATCAAACTATCTATTAGTTTAGATAAGTATCATCATGCATAACGTGTGAGCGTCAATTTTGGATTGAATTTTGAATTACTTCTTAAACGATCTTCAACTCTCAAAGAAGCCCGTTGATTGCGTGGAAGGCGAGGACAAACCAAAGAACAGTGTAAAAAAGGCTATGAGGAAAAACTGGTCAGACTTGGGCCTTTCTTGGGCCTGCTGTCAAGGCATTCCATTGCCGTTACTACGAACACAAAAAAGTACTTCCTCAAGTCCAATTTTCCATTGAATTATGATTTTCAGTAAAACTCAAGGTAGTCAGTCACCACTAACTAAGAACTGATAAAGTCAACGTAGTAGCGATAGTTTTTCTATCACATTCTTTATAATAGATGTATGCTATATTTAAGTTATTTATCAAATCTTTAGTATTTGTAGTTTTGGCTTAGTAGTTACTAAAATTAAGATAATTTAACTCAAGCAACAAGAGACACTTTTAGAATTCAATACTTACAAAACTGATACTAAACTAAAAATAAAACAGAATAGTTGAAGAGTTTTTCAATTGCTGTTGTAAGATTAAAATATAAATTTCAGCCTTGTATGAAATATTTTGTTTATTTAATTTTGTCCTTGTTTGCGGTATACTATGCGGTATCTACATTGTGATGATGATGATGGTGATGTATTCCTTTATCCCTCATCAGGGATCAACTGCTCGGATAGGACTTTTCTGATGTTTCCCGATCTTGCGTGACAACTTCAAGATCTTTCCAGCCGAATAACTACATAATTATATAAGTGTACAGAAGAAGTAGTGAAGAAGTAGTGTGTAGTAGGAGTGTAAGTGTGTATATATATATATATATATATATCACAGTTATACTTTTTCTAAAAACTATCAAATTAATAAAGCTGTTATTCTGTACACTTATAGTTCGATGGTGCAATTAACGACGGTGTGACGACGACTGCACCGAGGGTAGTATAGAGCGATCGTTCCCGATTCCCGCTGCATAATTGAATTAGTTGTTAAACTGTGTGTGTTGAATGTTACCGTCAGTGTTTTATTTTACTGGTTTTTTGATGCTATTATTTTATTTTATATTTCTAGATTTTTTTGTTACTTTTTACTTGTTATTTTTCTGCTGCACTATCGTTCGTGGTAGGGCGTTTTTCCAAAAAAAGTACCTATAGTGAAGGACTAAAATTAACAACAGTAACTTTTCCATTACGTCACAAAAATTAACTATTACTGCTTTAAGAAAAATAGGGACATTTCAGACAAAACTCCTGTAGCAAGATCGACCATATTACTAGGTGAGATTTAAATCTGCCATGCTTATTTAATTTGAAATACCGTCTATTGGCTGATGAGGGCAGTACATGAATATACGAGTAATTTTCGTGGCGTAATGGAAAAATTACCGTTGTTAATTTTTGTCCAAAACTATAGGTATGTACTTCTTTTGGAAAACGCCAAGTAAAGGGCTCCACTGATAATCAGCGCCGTGGCTTGCCTCGGCATCGTGCTGAGTGATGTATTTTTCATTTCGCATGACAGAGTAAAACAAAAATATTAGATGTTATTGTCACGAAACTCACAAATTATCTTTGTACTAATTATTGGTATTGAAAGATATGAGTGTCATTTTATTTTTGACACTATTTTAAAACGAGTTGAAATATCAAGTTAGAGGGGGTCTGACGCCTGAGCGGGTTCAAAGGTAAATATTAACCCTCTTATTATAACGCACAATAGCTAAAACATGCTTTGTCGTTATCTGTCATTGCGAGATGTGCATCTGGCAGATAGTGAAATTGAAATTTTATGAATATGGGGGTAAGTCTCCTAGCTCAGCGGCTTAGGCTGTTTATTGTCTGACCAAATCACGAATATTATATTTATATAGAAGACTAGCTGTTGCCTGCGACTCCGTCACGTAGATGTCGTTTATCGTGAATCGCGGTAAAAAGTACCCTATGCCCGTTTTCGTGGTTCGAGTTTCCTCCGTGTGCCAAATTTTATTAAGATCGGTTAAGCGGCTTAGCCGTGAAAGCGTAACAAACAAGTTACTTTTACATTTGTAAAATTAGTATGGATGATTAATTTATTAGATTTAACATTTCCATTGAATGAATTTTGACGTGTAAAATTGCCCGTGCGGCCTTACGTAATAAACAACTTTTTTTTTTAAATCCATAATTGCTACAAAAGTGTGTTATGTAGGAATGCTTTACGACTTGTAAAAATCTTCTAAGATCACCCGTACGAGTACCTAGTTAAAGATCTTAAAACGTATAGTTACAAGATCTTCTAGAAACTTATTTTACATAACCAGGTACCTCCTTTATGTACGCTCTCAAACTTGTCAACAACTTAAAGCAGAGCTCGTCGGGCCGGCTCGCTGTCTTCCAACAATCATCTCTCGAACTTACTAATAGGATTCATTTTGTAATGCCTCAAATGTGAAATAGATCTTTATTCCTTTACGGGGAGATACGGAATTTGCTAGCACAACAACGTTCTGTACGTGCGATTGAAATGTCGTAAGGATCATTCAGATCAGTGTGCTGAATTGAGTTTAGCTGTACCAAGATAAAGTGTGTTTTAGTTTGTGACGAGTAGCTAGATAAAACGTTTTGGAAATGAACTTATTTATGTTTAATAGTGATCTGTTGTGAGGGAGTTAAAAAGAGACGGGCGTATGTAACCGTGTGGGGTTCGCATGATCAATACGGCCGGGGCTGCGTCCTGCGTGCTGGAGGCTCTAATGGTCGTTTTCTTACATTTGCATGCTAATTGCCTTCCCCGCTCAGCCTTATCTTTTTGTTGCGTATGTTACACGAGACGAAGAATTAGATACGTTTAAGAGAGATTTAGTTTTATCCGGTTTGAAGGACCTTGGGTGTAAAAAAGAAACGTACTTGAAAAAAGAATTGTATTTTAAGAATGGCGAAATAAATGACAATAAGGACGTTTTTGTAATCGAAGTAATTATTCATGAAGTTACAGGACATAAACACGTTGGATTCGGGTGGATTAGGCGGTTAGTGTTGGATCACTAGGAGTAGAGGCCTATGCCCAAGAGTAGACGCCTTTCGGCTGGTGTTGGCGATAATGAGAATATTCATTTCTGAGACGTGTTTATAGGTAAGTTACGATTTTTGCGTATTGTTTTGTATTCCAAGACTATATTATGTAGGTAATGTATTTATTTACATAAGGCCAACAACGGTTTTGTTTACACATATCATTCGAGATAGGAGATGGTCACATAACATTTTTATCAAACAAATCTACCTATTCAACTCCGCAGTTGATCAATAAAATAAAAATTCAAATATCGCTCCACCACCAGTCAGTAAATTTTTATGGCCGACAAAAATCTGTGTTAGAAACAATAAATTTTCGGTTTTCCGTATCAAACGGAGATTTGCGGCGTAGGGCGATGGGGAGGCGTTGCCTGGCAACCCCCCCTCCGCCCGACACGGAGCAGGGAGGGGGGGAGTCGGATCACTTTTAAACTTTCATGTCGGAAAGTTATTAAGGTTTGCTTGTGGCTCTTAGATTCGCTTTCTTTTAGTTGAAAAACATCGTAGTATGAAAATGTGTTGGGTATAATGGCCCTTAATGGCAAAGTTTTGACAAGTTTAGGGAATCTAACTTTTTAGTACTTATTTGGGAAAATATTGAAATATAGCAGAAGGCTACTTATTTTCAGCATGAAGGACCGTAATTTTAATGGTTAACTCGAAAGTTGTTTAAATCTTTCATTTGATTTAGACAACTTTTCATAGCTTTATTTTGTATGGTAAGTAGAAACCGTTAATAATCACGATAATCGTTTTTAAGTACTTTTTTCAACAATTTAAAACAATATTGTTAAAGATAACTAGGAAAAGATTTTTTTTTTTCGGTAAATCTATTTTGTGTGGTAATTTCGCTAATGCGAATTTTGTGTGTGGTAGGACCTTATGCAGGGTCCGTCCGGATCACTACCACCATCTTATCCATTAACCTACCACCAAACAGCAGTGTTCGCATTGTTGTGTTCCGGTTTGGGAATAAGACAGCCAGAGAAATAACTAGCATAGCGGCATTCCATCTTAGTCCTCAGAATTGGCAACACATTTGCAGTCTTAGGATTGCAGTCTTATGAATGCAAATGTTTATGGGTCGCAGTTTCCACTTACCATCAGGGCCTCTATTCAGCTGCGTTATGACGATATCGTTTTTGACCTGTTTCCGTATTGTCAATGTTTTGATAACTCTTATGTCATTTACAATAATGGCGACTGTGACATAAACGATTCTTAAATGTGTCAAACACGATATTGTTTTAACGCACCGGAATAGAGGCCCAGGTGGCCTGTGTGCCCGTTTGCCTTCTAATGCCATACAGAAATAAACACATGTTTAATTATTTCAGCCGAAAGACGCTTACTGCTGGACAAAGGCCTTCCCCAAGGTGGCAATATTGAAATTTGATCTGGTTTTTAGGGTTCTGTACCTTAAATGATAATTATAAGATCACTTCGATGTCCGTCTATTCAGCTGGCTTGCTGCAGTCTGTCTGGAAACACTGTAAAGGCCGCGTATAGATGTAAAATAAAACACTTACTTGGAGCTGTATTAAACCTCGTAAGACCCGGTATGCTAAAGAAAGAACATAATTCAGGCAATTCAATTTAAACTTTATTTCAAGTCTCATAAAGTTCATTTTTATTTGTTTCAAAATTGAAAATGTCATTTAAGTGCAAAGGTAATTGAACTTTATTTATTTCAAAGGTAATTGTTAGTTTTGTAAATCATGTGTTGTCAATCGGCAGTTGATTGTTACATATGTTACATAAAATGAAGTACCAATTTCACCATACGATGTTAAATATAATCAAAGTCAATCAACTGTTGGTTCGTACATTTTGACAACTGTTAACGCTCTAATCGTCTGTTAAGTGGTTAACATCGTATCGTGAAATTGGTATTAAATCAGCCAGTACAATCTTACCATTTAATCTCACGTTAACGACCTTTCTCCAGTTTAACGAATAAATTCTTCGCAATCAACAATCGCGTTTCCTGAGGATGGCGCCAAGACGCGTACGCTAACTAGTGTTTTTATTTCGTTTTGTTTTTTAATCAATCGCGTCCCGGGTAGATCACTTGCGTATCCCTTCATTTTTCATAATTTCATTTGCTATAATGGTCACTGGCACCTTCTGTTTCCCTAATATCACATACTATAATTTCATTTCCCATAAAGGCATTTCAGGTAATTTTTACATACAGCCCAAAAGGTTAGATTAGGATTATTTTATTACAATACTGAATAGTTCACGGTTTCAGAAAAAATACTTTTATGGCAAATGAGTATTATGGAACATTATCGTTAAGGCATATAAAATTATGTCATATCTAATTCAGGCAAATGAAATTATTGCATATGAAATTCGGTCAAACGATAGATAACCAGATCACCGAACTTATGGTATGATGTGATCTAACAGTGACGCGTTTGTTTTATAAACAAAACTAATAGAAACGCTAGTTAGCGTAGGTACGCATCCTGCCTGGCTACGGCCTCTACAGACAAGCACGACTAGGGCCTAGCTTGTAAAAATTGATGATATAATGTCGACTAATGGGACGTGTTCATAATATTAGGTCGGCTATATGGTCGGCTAAATGAGTAGCTGCAGCACTAATCTCTCAAAAGCGTTAAAGCGATAAGGTACCAAGGTGTGCAGCTACTTATAAGGCCGACCGCACACATTGACATACAACAAACAACCTACTTTTAAATATATAAACTCTCTCTTAACCACCTAAACTTGTGCCGAATACTACGTACAAACAGGCACATGAAACATTTCCTGTACGAAAATTTACGGACAAAAGTACATCGAAGCCAGCAAAGCGGTTGTCAACAGCGAATAAAAAACTTAAAAAAACCTCTCTCCCCTCTCATTTAATCTTGGAAAATGCTGGCAAACACCACGCTACTTACCTGGCATGAAAAACGAATGCTTGCACTCACCGCATGGAACGAGCATTTATAAGAGCAAAATACCTTTACAGGGAGAACCCCCTTCTCCCTGTAAAGGTATTGTAACGTTTTACTTAGAGATCCGCTTCGGGTTTTTAATATTCACAGGTAAGTACTTCGAGTTTTGAAGTTAATACGTGATGCAATCCGTAGTAAGGCCCAGAAATTAAAGAAAATTGTTTTTTTCAACGGAAAAATAAAGGCAGACGAGCAAGCGGGTCAACTGATGGTAGGTAATAATAAATGATGGTGGACGTTGGTTTAAGTATTTTTTCCAAAACGATCGGTGGCTTCTTGTTTTTTCATACAATATTTACCCAATATTTCATACAGATTTGTAGCTGTAAAATCACTCCAAACTGGAAAATATGAAAAGGCCTCTGAGGAGAGTACACTTTTAGTAGCTTTCGGTCCAAAAAGCAACACTTCAGTCTTGGCTTTCTTCATTGAAGAGATAATTATTATATCCTTAAATAATTTAAAAAAATATATAAGTCCTCACTTCGCCTCGCTCGGAATTGTTTGGTTGCCGGCTTCCCGTGGACGTCGTAAGAGGCGTCTAAGGGAATAAGGGCTTGATACTGTTAGGCGATGGGCTTGCAACCTGTCACTAATACACTGGTAAACTTCTTGGCCTTATTGTGCAAAATGTGGTTACAGAATTATAAACAAGTTTTTTTAGAGTTGTTGGTATTTCTATAGCTCTGTCTACCCCACTCTTGGAATGAAGGCGTGATGTTATGTATTTACCCAAATATTTCACACCGTGTAGTTGCCGGGTTAAAATAGTGTCATTCCATGTCTTCCCGTGGACGTCGTGAAAGCCGTCTAAGAGAATAAGGGCTTGTAGTACTGTTAGCCGATGGGCTTGCAACCTGTCACTTATACACTAGTAAACTAGTCTCGGCCTGATTGTGCAAAATGTGGTTACAGAATTGTAAACAAGTTTTTTTAGAGTTGTTGGTTTTTCTGTAGCTCGCCTACCCCACTCAGGGAATGAAGGCGTGATGCATGTATGTATGTATTTACCCAAAATAGCGTTGCTAAATCTTGTTAATATAATTTAATATTGTAGATAAAAACCCCCGATATAGGCCACCCTTACTTTCCGGGTTGATATCTCTTAATGGGCCCAACTAATTTTCATCAAATTTAACTAAAAACCACCCTGATTAAACTAGCTTTCTAAATCACAAACCTTGTGTGAATTGGATCATCCATTTGAGAGCTACGATGCCACAGACAGACGCACATACACAAGTTAAACTTATAACACCCTCTATTTGCGTCGGTCGTTTTTTTTTAATAATATTTTTTTTAACAAATATTAGAGTCTTCAATTAGTTAAAACATATCCATAGCATCAACAAAACCTTTAACCTAAAACAAAAACCGATGCCGGTTCTAAAACTCATAAAAAAACAAAAGCTTAACGTTAAGTAATTAAATCGTCTCCAACCTTGAAAGAAAAACATAAGCTATCTCCGCCCGGTGGAGCTCCGTCGTATTTTTCTTGCAGAAAGTTTTTAACAGCGAAGAGCGATGTACAACATTGATGAAGGAAGGAAACCGCGCAGGGCCCGAAGGTGCTTTTAGCCCCTAATTGGTGAGCTTTTAAGTTTGCCGCGCGTTCGTTTGACGTCGCAGCGGTACTGCCGACGAGTTAAGTGGACGTTTTGTTTCGTAGAAACAAAGTCTTCTGAAAAAAGACGGAGCTTTATGAAGGTTTCTTGTAAATGTTTCATGTTTGGTTTCATGTTCTGACGACACGGTGGCCTAGTTGGGAGTGACCCTGCCTCCGAAGCCAGCGGTCCTGGGTTCAAATCCCGGAAGGGCAGATATTTGTGTGATGAGCGCGAATATTTGTTCCTGAGTCTTGGATGTTTTCTATGTATTTAAGTATGTATTTCTCTATTTAAGTATGTTTATCGTTGTCTAGTACCCATAGTACAAGTTTAGAGCTTAGTTTGGGACTAGGACAACTTGTGTGAGATTGTCCCCTGATATTTATTTTTATTTAAATTATTTTGTTGTTTATTGGTAACCAACGATCTTGTGAAGATGGCAGAATACAGATGAATGCGAGTAGCTCAAAAACGACCGTGATGGAGGTTCTTGAAGAAGGCCTTTGCCCAGCGTGGACGTATTTCGGCTGATGGTAAATCCAATTTATAAAAACTAATATATTTTCTAATAAAGGT
Source organism: Acleris holmiana (assembly GCA_949316455.1). Taxonomy (NCBI): domain Eukaryota; kingdom Metazoa; phylum Arthropoda; class Insecta; order Lepidoptera; family Tortricidae; genus Acleris; species Acleris holmiana. The sequence continues at coordinate 12,330,961 of OX438776.1, read as the reverse complement.
ACCAGACTTCAAAGTTTGTGAATTAAGCCGGCCAAGTACTACTCGGACTCACACACGAAGGGTTCCGTTCCACCGTAAACTGTAAAAATCGAGCAAAAAACGTTGAAAAAAAATGCACGGGGACCTACTTTTATTTTTAACTTTATTTCATTTTTATTATTTGTTATTATAGCTGCTATAGCAATACACACTCTGTAAAGTGTCTAGCTATAACGGTTGAAAAGATACAGTCCTGTGACAGGCGGACGGACGATGTAGCCTTCACTTGCTTGTGGGTTCTGTTGACACCCAAAAAGAGGGTCATCAATGTCATCATCATCAGTATTAGACTATAGCAGTCCACCGCTGGTCATTGACCTCTAACATGGCTGGTCCTCTGGCTTTATCCTGTTCCTCCCACATCAAACCGCTCGCAATGAAAAATATTCAATAATAATTATAAATTATCATCATCATCATCATCATCAGCCGCAAGTCGTCCACTGCTGGACAAAGGCCTTCCCCAAGGTTTTCCACAACGATCGGTCCTCGGCTGCTGTCATCCGGTGTAATAATTATAAATAAATAGTACGAATAACACTTGTCTCCGCGACTGTACTCATATGAAACACGGGAACGAAAACACCGGGCCAAACATTCGGTTCGAGATTTACGAGGTATGATGACAAACTGAGTTAGGCACTGATATCTAGAAACCACCTTTTAGTCGCAAACTCGTTAATAACTAATGTAAGTGTTTCAAGCGTATACTTGCTTGCTTTCGGGAAGTTATTTAATAATAGTAGTTTAAATTATTTACTGTAGCGCAAAGCGATTCCCCGTTTTATGTTAGAGAAAATAAATTGAGCGTTAATTCTGAATTTTACATTTAGCAATTAAAAACGCTTTCATTTTAGCAAAAATAAACATTGTCTTACTTTATTTCAGTAGCACTCTGCTTTAATACGGTGGCTTTATAATATCATTCGGATGAGTTCATTACTCTATAAGTTGGTTTTTTAGTTAAAAGGTTTTAAGTCCGAATGGTGCTAACGGTACCCTAATAGTAAGACTACGACGACAAATCCAAATAAAATCACAATTGCACCAAGCAAATAAAAAAGGTCCAAAAAAATATTTTTACAAAGAATACAATCAAAAACTGCAAACACGCCTCCAAAAAATCTCTCGCCACGTGCCTCCAATGAAAAAGTTAACCGTTTGAATGGTATCCGAAGAGCGGCGCGTGTCGAATCAACGCTAATTCCGCGCACTATCATTTCCCTGTCAAAATATTATTGCAAACAATCAACGCGCGCATTCACCTCACAGCTCTTCCACACCCACTCAGGAGCAACAAAACAAAACCACAATTAGCATAATAGTTACTTTTAGCACCCATTGTAACTCCAACAATGTGCAAATGATTGGGGAGAACTCTACAGTATAATTGGCCTTTTAATTGAGACACGAATAAAATATGTCCGTGCAGAAATGCTTGAACATCGCAAATAATTAATTATCTCTTAACCAGAACGAATCGGGGTCGTCATATTAATTATTAATCTCGGAAAATGGTTCAAAAAGGATGAATTATAAAATTAACTGTCAAATTATTCGTGGGACCGAAAAGGGAATGCTTTTAAGGGGTTAACACATGGTCCGGGGGCAGGTGAACGCTGCAGGGGTGTTCTCTTGAGAAACACATTAACGGCGAACTCGGCTGCAATCATAACTTGATCCGCGTGTCCGTGTGCATTAGGTTGGTACGCCGTTGCAGCTATAGTTATTTAGGCAAGTACATAGTTTATTGATGTAACGTACGAAGTGCTCATTCGTCATCCTTTCTTACGCTCACTTTTTATATTATTGCTTGCTATAACATTTTATTCAGTCTTGCTACAAGACTGAAACATTTAACAAAATTTATTCCAAATCCGGAACTACATTCAAATCTCACCCCTCAGATAGCAAATCTTCACCAGCTACCTACTTAAATAGGATCTAGGTTGAATTGACGTGCCCTAGCATAGCAATTTACATTAGGTATAATCAATGAAAGTGAAGATATTATGAAATTTTCGATGATGAGCGGGTTAATTCATGTAACAGGGTATCCAGATCAAGTTATGATAGACATTTGATTTCACTGTCGAACGAGCGAATGAATGAATGAGCTGGGGCACGATAAAGGAATGTCACAGGGTTAACGATTTGAAGTCAACGAAATACGTTAATTGACAATTATTTAAAGGTTTACGTTGGGTTCAATTGGCGTTTTGCAAATAGACCTTCTGCAGAGGTATTTTTTTATTCTGGGGGGTTATCATGAGCTAGCTTCGCAATTCATTTTACGGTCAGCGTAAAGGACAGAGCTATGGCGGTTGTATAGCTCTGTCCTTTTCGCTCAGCGTAAACAGAACTGCAAAGCTAGCTCATGATAACCCCCCTGTACTATGAATTCAAAAGTGTATCTGTTGATCGCATACAATTTTATTCGTAGAAGTGTAATATCATTGAAAAGATTTTAATTCGATTTGTAATGGTAGTCTGCGCCTAGAGATTAAGCGTAGGGTACGCCAGAATTATTGACAATTTCCAGAGGAAAACTTAGTGTAGGTATGATAAAAAGCATTTTAATTCAATACTCTTTTGGCGTAATTTTAACTGATATTGCATAAAATATATACCTATAATTAAAAGCCTGTTGCTAAAAACTTAAGATAAAGCCAAATATTTGGTATTCCAATGTTTTAATCTGCACAAAACGAACTGTGCGAACGTTCGCTGCTTGCTCCGGCATCGGGCGCAGCAAAATTAAAAGTTTAGCTTCAAAGGGCAAAGGGTGCATTTTAAAGTAAAATTGAAACGTTCCGGAGAACTACAGACAAATATCGCGACACCATTTAACGAAGACCTAACTCATTGCTTAGTTATCCCTGCCGTCGCCTAGAAAACTGTGCAAGAAGGGAAGGGGGGAGGATCTAAGTGCGTCGGTCGGTGGGTAGGTATCGGATAAACGGTGGGTCCGCGTCGTTGGTGCCATTAAAAACTTATTAAACATCATCTCAAGCAATTACCCTGCCCCTGGCGCCTCCCGCCCCCTCTCGAGACTTCTTCCCGCTAGTATAGGAACGGAAAAGCTATGTATTTTAAATACCATCATTATGTAGAAAACATTGTAGGTTTGCCTCGGCGAAAGTGGCAATTGCTTACTCTGTCAAACGAGTACCTACCTATGCTATACGTTTGCTTAACGTGACGTTCGAAATATATAATTAGAATAACAGTTTTGTTTTATACGCCATAACCACCGTCAAAGCTACATACATATACACTCAGGGAAAATGAAAACGGGTCACTTTCTACAGAAATTCTGTACTAAGTGACCCGTTTTCATAGCTCTTGACTATATACAGGGTGTCTCATTTAAATCGGTCAGTATTGAAGAGATTTATTACTACTTAAGACCTACACAATCGATATCTAAAGAGAAATAGTGTAAGTTTATTTTTTCAAAACATAGACATAGTTTCTAAGAACAGATCTTCGTATGTCTTATAGTTTCAGAATTTCCCATTACTGACTGATTTAAATGAGACATCCTAAAGCTTAGTAACTTTGACACTATAGTGAGAGCGATCGCTTTGATGTGTTTGTGCGTGTGTGCTAGGATACCCAGATGAATAAATGGCACCATTTTAATAATCGTTAGGTGAAAACATATCGCTTACAATAAGCTTACGATATTAAATTCAAGCCCAGACGCAGAGTCGAAATAAAGTTATCCTGTAAAGTTCCACGAGTTAGTAACAATAGTGTGGTGCAAGTAGGAGTATATGTTAATAGCTGTTATAAGACTACTACTGTATTTAACTCGAAATGTCGGTGCGGCCATGATGAAACGTCTCGTGAGCCCAGTCAGTAGTTGGTATCGTACATATTATTATGTAAACGTAATAGGAATAATCTTACAGCTGTGCGATGTTACATATACTCGTTGTAAATACCTTTCTTGTCTAGATTCTGCAGACTCACGATCCTAATGCTTAGAACTTTGTGAGTTATGCACAGGCATTTGGCTAGAAATAAATCTCGATAATCTCGAACACAAATCACTTTTCAGTTGAGTTAATTATTTAAGTCATAGTGACATCTAAAATTAATTTTTTGACAAGTTGAAAAGTACTGGCTGTACTTTGTTTTGTACAATAAATTTTACTTTTTACTTACTAGGTCGATAACCTCGTAAGACCCAACGGCCTAAATTTAGGACATTTGTCAAAGTGACTTTAGACTTTAGTTGACTTACACAAGGTTCTTTTTTGAACTAGTAAAATTTGACGTGGGCTTCAGGAGGCTATGTTTATATCGAGTATAATGAAGATCATATCGAGACCCTTGGACTCCATCGTTAGATCAGCTCTTACACCCGTATTTAAAGACAAGAAAAGTAATTCCTTAAGCAAATGTAATGACTTAAGAAACGATTTTAGTATGACTTATCATATTACTCAAGTAATTTTTTTTCTTGTCTATAAATACGGGTGTTAGACACCATAATATTGCATGTTCATTGGGGTGGCAAATATTATTCTAAAGGCGGATGGGCAAATCAGGCTATGTTGCCAATACCGTCCAACGATACGTCACCGGATAGTTTAATTAAGTTTAAATAAAATCACTATGGCAGGTACTCCAAAATATTTGTGTTAAAAAGTCATGTAGACAGTGGGAGAGTTCAAACATAGCCAGACATGTTGTTATGGCATATCAGTTCGGCTTTAGTTTCTCACAGCAATTTTATATTTCCTACCAAAAAAGTTGTGGAATATAAAAATACGTATCCGATAAGTCTTTTTGCTATTGTTTTCTAGGCAGGGCTTTGTGGGTCTCTATTCTACTATGTTGAAACGATACGGAAACACGTCAAAGGCCGGCACTATCGTTTTAGCGCAGTAGAATTGAGGCCCAGCCCATTTGAATAACGGTCACTGGTTCCAAATTGACTTGGAAGATTTAAACTTAGCACAACTTTACGGACAATCAAAAAACCGGTTCTCTAATGTTTCACCAAATCATAATTTGGCAAACTATATCAACTATAACTAGTTTGTATTAACAAACTTACATTAGGCAAAGAAGTACTTCCCATCGCATTTTATTTCGTGATCAAAAGTGTAAACTAACCTAAGATTCTTACCAATTACTAATATTATAAATGTGAAAGCGTGAATGTTGGTTACGCTTTCACGCAAAAACCACTCGACGAATCATCATGAAACTTTGTACACATATTCTGGGAGGTAATAGAAGTAACATAGAATACTTCTTATTAAAAAAAAAAAATTGACTAGAAAGAAAAAGCAGCGAGCGAAGCCGCTGGCGGGTCGCTAGTATTTAATAAGGCCATGTAACATTACACTCGTATAGCCAAGGTTTCAGCACAAATACGTTTTTGCGAAATTAAAGTTCGTTAAATGATGTAAGTAGTTGGCCAAATAATAATTTGGTCAAAAGTACGGACCCCCTAAACCATGTCAAGTTAAACAAATAAAAGTACGTTCATGTTCCAACCATCGCTCTAACTAGTTATATTTTTTAATTTTTGCGGTTACTTCACTATTTCTATTCGTTCTGTTCACCTGAGCCTCTACTAGTTTCAATCAAAGTACACCTATATCCTTTCACTATATGTATGTGTATGTATGAAGCAATCTGCGGGGCCCGGCGGGCCGGAACCGGGCAGCCGCAGAAACCTGCTCCGGCGTCTACAATTTTACTACGGCCCGCTTCGCTCGTACACAAAATACTATTTCATGCTTCGGTATTTATTTGCCATTAAATTGACGGAAAGGAAATTTGATGCGAGGAAGGTGTGAAAGAGGAAATTGATATTATTAACTTTATACTATAATCATGTTACAAGAAATTTTACAGACAAACGGGACGTTTTAAAAAAAACATATTTAAGAGCTTTAATTAAAACAAAACTTAATTGATTCCTTTGTGTAACGAAAGTTACTCCATATAGTTTGTATGACTAACTTTCGTTACGCAAAGGACGTGATCGTGATTTTGTTTCCATTAAGCCTTTACGTACGTATTTTTTTTAAAACGTCCCAAATGGCTTCAGATTTACGTTTACTTGTGACCCATAAGATGCAAAAAGCAACACAAAATATTATTAAAGCAAAGACTGAAAAATAAAAATGCAATACGTAAGACTTGTAAACAAATCGAAAAACGACTCGTTATTAAAAAAAGAAAACACGATCGTGAACTGTTAACAACGCAACACGTTGTGACAACCTATACCTAGAAATACGTGTCTTATAAGCGGCTAATTTGATACTACAAAACCGGGTCTCGGGCGCAGGCCCAGCCGATGAGAGACCTGTGATTTGGCGCGGTCCCATCGCGCCGGTATTCCTTTGATACGCGCTCTCGGCCCCCGGCCCATGCACACATGGTCAAAATACTCTAATGCCAGTCAATTTCTAATCATTTTGGGAGGCAGTGACGTTTATTGAAGAGACCAAAGAGAATATAACCACTACTTGAAGATATATGTACTTAATTCGTTGCTTCGTTTACTGCCTGTAAATGGAGTTTAAATAAAAAAAAAAAAATAGTTCAATTAGTTGGGTCAGGGGCTCGGTTTTGACACGTTATCGTATTGTTTTAAGCTCGGCCGCTGTTACTGTCAAGTAAATAAGAGCTATCAAAACGTTGACAATACGGTAACCTGTCAAAAGCATTAACTTTTTGCCGTGTAGAATTTCAGCGGAAATCTCTTTACAACAATATGTATTTAAAAAATACTTTTTAAGTACATATTTTTGTAAAGAGAAGTTACAAGCTTTTATGAAACGGACCCTTTGCTTTTATTCTACTTGGCAAAACTATATTATTGCTTTTGATATGTTTTCCTATTGTTCTAAACTCGGCCGCCATTACTGTACAGTAAATGCTATCGTAACGTTGAAAATACGAAAACAGGTCATAGGCAATATGGTATAACCCAGTAGAATAGAGGTTCTCAGGTTTAAAAAACTCGAGAACATAAATAGGTCACACACGGTTCCTGAAAGCAGAAAACGTAACAAGCACTAGACTGTCTGTCGTGGAACTAATTGGCGACGCGCTCGCGCCCAAACTTCCCCGGACGCTTAATACGAGCACTGCAACTTACTCGCACACGTCATTTTATTCTACAGGTAGCATTTAAATAAACGGCTCCGGGCCTCTTAACAAACTGCAGGCTCCCTGCCGTACTCGGAGACATTTTAATCACAGGGACTTTAGAGGATGCCCGCGGCTTCGTACAGTTAAGGACTTTAATTGTTACGCCACTATGGAACCCTGTCATAAAGACAGCGTTAATCATTAATTTTAGATTTCTTTCATGTGGTTTGACGCTTTTATTATAACAGGGTTCCATAGTGGCATAACAATTACAGTCCTTGTCTGTACGCGTGGAACTAGTTTTCCGCTGCTCCACCTATTTTAACGCCTTAGGTGATGAATTTCCAAAAAATCCTTCTTCTTGCAACCCTAGGATATCCAAGGAAGAATCCTTCCAAATTTCAAATCCCTAGGTCCAGCGGTTTCAGTTGTGCGTTGTCCAATGATATTACTTATAAACAGGAAGTAGAATAATGTTACTGCCGCGCCCAAGTTGAAGATTCATAAAGACCGAGAGACGAGTCGGCGATAGCTATAACTCTTACTCTCGAGTTTTCTGTATCTGTCTATCATTCATTAGTGAAACAATTGAACATATCGTAGTTTGTCTATTCTCAAACGCAATTTACTAGGAACGTAACATACTAGTATCTATACTCTATAATCATTGGCGTTGTCTAACGGCCGAACCCTATATTCAAACCACGGATAGATAAGGCTTACTTCGGGTTGAAATTTGACATTTGCCCATGTAACATGTGTCAAAATTTTAATCCGAAGTAAGGCGAAGTATCTGCGGTTTGAATATAGGGTTCGGCCGTAAGCTGTCAGTCAATTGCGGTGCTTAGGAGTGTTTTATAGATTATAGATTAAGGAAGATTAACTCGTTCCTTTTTCAAAGTTGTGGAAAAAATCGTTACTAAGGAACGTCTTAAACGTAATGTGTGGCCGTAAGTGATGCATTTTTTTTATTTAACGCCTTCATTAATTTTATTCGTATATTTAAATAGTTTCAGCATCACCTGTTAAATTTGCATTACTGGATTTCTCTAGCTGCACATTAAAGTTACTTCTCGTATGGTCTGACTCCCACGCTACAGGCCGAGCCTAGTGTGGGAGCCACCGATAAATTGCAAATGTTAGTATTTTAGTCTTTTGGTAAATAAATCATTGTATTAGGGTGATCGAACCAGTAATGGACAAGGTCCAATAATGGAAACTTGACTCTTATTTTACAGACAATAAAGGTTATTCATTTGTTTTGCAACAATCAATTTATAACCTCATGATCTTGGAATCAAGAGTAAAGTGTCCATTATTGGTGCCTGTCAGCTTAAAGTGTCCAACACTGGTGCGATCACCCTATTTTACTTTATACATTTTGACTGACGAAGTGATTGAACAACGCACAGCCGAAGCTGCTGGGAAACCTAGGGGCATCAATATTCCTTGAATATCTTAGCTGTGTACTTAGAAGGGATTTTTGGAATTCAGCCCCTAAGAGGTGAAAATATAAGGAGTTGCAGGAAACTAATTCTACGAGTACGAAGTCTCGGGCGACCTCTACTTTAAATATAAATATCATCATCAAACAAGGCTCTAGGATTGTACTTACTATAGGTACTAGACCTTTATTCTCAGTAGTTCCGTGGAAGAAGTTCCGTGGCGGAGCTAGTGAGACTTTTTTCCCAATAGTTCCGCGGAACAAAGCATCAATTAAATATTAATATTTTATAATCCCATTAGTTCCGTGCATTCTCGTAGATAATATCACAAAAACGAAAAATGAAGTAAATTTATAGTATTTATTTTAATATTATTATACTTTGATGTACAGTTCAAGTCAAAAATATCGACGCAAGCAAAGTGTCACCATAGTTCACCACTTTTCTGTACAAATTAGTCAAATTACCTACCTACAAGTTTATATATAATACATAGCTGTACATAGGTGTTCTAGCTCCTTGAGAATATATTATTAGCTATCTTTATCATGAAGTGTTTTAATCTCCTTGGATGTACGATATAATATAATACAACTAAGTGCTATAAGATACTCGGCAATTAATGGATCAAAGTAGGTATACTTAAAAGCGGAATAATCCAACTAAGGGCGGAATCAAATCCAATCTTGGATTATAGTGTACTCAAAAGTGGAATCTAACCCATTTATGGATTCGACCAATGGATTAAGGTGGAATAGGGGGTTTGAGTGTGTGACATATGTCTGGTAATTTGCGTATTAACATCCTGACAATTGCGTGTCTGGCAATTTGCGTTACAGTGTACATTTTATTGAGTAGTTAGTCGAATCAAATTTCCTATAAGTACCTACCATTACCGGAACTATTGGGAAGAAAAAGTGTCACTAGTTCCCCCACGGAACTATTGGGAAAAAAGTCTCACTAGTTCCGCCACGGAACTTCTTCCACGGAACTACTGGGAATAAATTCCTTTTTGACTAATGAAGCACTTTAAACGTATAATTGTAAAATTTGTAAACCCTACAGACAAAATAGAAAAACCATCAAAATTAGGATAATTTTGTGCTTGTTCATCCATGTATAAAATTCACGTAAGCGTTAGTCGGTTCTCCTATACATTTTGTCAGATTTTTGTTGTTGAAGGTTAACCCTTCATAAAATGCATGTTGTCTAGCCCTAAAGAGAAATCTCCTGTACTTAATCGTTGAGGGTACACGTCACCGCAAAAGGCTAAAGGCTAGTGGCAGCTACAAAACGCAGCCACCGAGCAGTAAATTTCAATTTTCATTCATTTTATATGCACTTTTTAGACACGGAAGTCAGCACACTATAGAAACTAAAACCAAAGCATTTCTATTCAATTGTTTGTTATATCGCGAAAAATCGTAGGTACAGTCAAGTTCAAAAGTATGTATACACTTTAGTACCTTGTCTATTTAACGTCATGTTTAAACTGCCATATGAAATTATCCAAGCGATTAAAGTGACTAGGTACTAAAGTGTATACATACTTTTGAACTTGACTGTACCTACATCTAAATTAGAAGTCGAGATGATAGTTCCAATTGATAGCTGCATCATTGATAGTGTAGAATATGCTGAGTTTTATTTCGGGTGCGCCAAAATTCATATAAAATTGCAAATTAATTATTGGAACTCCGAAAATGTATCTCATACCATTTTACATCAATAATTATAACTTTTCATAATCAATATTCATCATACACCTGTATATTTTCAGAATGTAAAAAACATCCAACTGGTAAATAAGGTAAGGTTTGTTTTATAAACGTCCTAAAATCAGAACTGTTTCATTAAAATTCACTTTAGGGGTTGCAATGATTATAAATAACAAATTATGGACAAAAAAAAATATCAGTTTTTTTTCGGAGAAATCAATTTTATATGAGCCAATATGGACCCTTTTATTTCATGTCAAACTATTTCGTAGAAATAAATATTTGGCACAAAGATACGATACGGGGCTGGTACTTACTCGTAAACGGTCAACTTTCTACGGCGTATGTACGTCGAGTACTACTTCGTCTCTCGCGCAAACTGATCAGTTTAGAAAACAATATATATAAGAAACCTCAATATAATTTTTGAAGACCTATCCATAGATATCCCACACGTATGGGTTTGATGAAAAAACATTTCAGAAACCCGCAAAATTGATTGTTTTTTTTCTATTTTTGAACTTACTTACCAAGTTTCAACAGTATAGTTCATATAGTATCGGAAAAAAGTGGCTGAGACATACGGACGGACAGACAGACAGACGGACATGACGAATCCATTAGGGTTCCGTTTTTTGCCATTTAGCTACACAACCCTAAAAAGTCAACTATCTAAATTTCACACAAACTTATGCATTAGATTGGGCAAACGGTCCGGAAACTATACACAAAAAACAATCAAATTGAATATTATTAACCTTAAAACTCAGCACTGCTGGACTACTACGAGCAACTCACAGTTGCCACATATCGCCGTAAAAATGTTGCTCGTCTAACCGGCCCCTTATATTTATAACTACAACATAAAGCCCGCCCTGTTCCAATGGTGAATCTAATTACGTCTCGTCCCACCTATGCCTCGCACTGCCCGAACTGAGCGAGAAGTCACACTTCAAGAAGCGCCGAGTCAATTAAAACTACCAACTTCTTAGACATTTCACTTCCTACTTAACTCGAGAACTTTAACTTACACCTGAATTTGCTGAAAGGGCTTTATAGCACCTTACACAGTCTACATTGGTAAAGTATTTGTGCGTATCACAGGGAATACAATTTACGAGTATTGAGTGTTGTAGGTGCTCCGTATAAATCCACTTAGCATTTATTTTTTTGTCATTCTCATTAGAATCGAACAGACCAGAGTTCCTCAATTTTAAATTCTAATATCTTTAATTAAAGAAGACTCATAATGGGTAAGGTCCAAAAAGTTGGGCACGCTAACTCAGTATCGGGGCAGTGGTCCAACCGCTCTGTCCAACTGATCAAAATTAGTATCATAAATATGAGTTAACTTTAGGTTATGTTGGTTTTTCAGCAGGCCCGAAGGGCCAAACCTCCCAGAAAAAGGAGCTCCGCGAAAGCGGAGCTCAGTCGAGCCTGATAATTAGATATTCATATGGAAATTATTGATCAATTGGACAAAGGAGTTGGACCACAGCCCTGAAACGCGCTAACTCACGCAATTAAATTTTCTATGAAACCTTTCCGTTGTGCGACGAAAGTTAGCCATGCAGATGTAAGGATACTTTTCGTCGGACAACGAATTTTTTCGCCTTTGATGTTTGGATGGTTAACCACGATTAACTATAGTCCAACTTTTAGGTCCTCACCCTTATGTTTTTCGGTGACAAGAAGGCAATTGAGCATACATGCCACCGATGGTAAGAAGGATCAAAGACCCATAGACATTATTCTACAATCTCAAAACTGCAATCGTAAGCAAATGCGTTGCCAACCCTAGTTCTAGGATGTAATTCTTTATGCACGTAATTTTAGCGCCCCGCACGCAAGCACGGCAGCTTAATTGAAGATCACCAGTCTACTAAGTATAAAACAAAGTCGCTTCCCTCTGGCTGTCCCTACGTATGTTTAGATCTTAAAAACTACGCAACGGATTTTAATGCGGTTTTTTTTTAACATGTTCTCTATCCGGGTGCCCCCAATGTGGGGTCATGAACCTTGTCTTCAGGAGTCCGTGGTTCCACTATGGGGTCACAACCCCATACTGAATGGGCATAAAACTGTCAGTTGCACTTGTGACATTGTCAGATCTTTTTGTATGGGGACAGTGAAGGTGTTAATACAAGTGGGTAGAGTAATACAAGTTGAATGAGCTACGTAGACAGTGCCGTTACCTAACTTCGTAGCACGGCTACGAGGCTACGACTATGCTGCCGTAGCACGCATGTATAGGTTGACCAGGATTCGTCCTTTAACAGTATTCCTTCAAAAATGAGGTACTGAATAATATTATATAAAAATTTCTCACTATTTACTTTTTACGAAGATAAAAACTTTATTTGCTTTGGTTTTAAAAAAACAACTTGCATATTAATGGCGAGTAACGTTCTGGTCAAGACGTTGTACTTATAAATTATAGCAGTGCAGCTCAAATCAAAAAATAAATAGACTTAAATAATAAAACAATCAACAAATTGATGGCACTCGACTCGCTAAAAGAGCGCTTTACTGTTGTACAAATGAATACACAACTTATAGAGAATATGACATAACTTAACAACAATCGAACTATGAGTGAGCAACTTAACGGAATAAAGTGGCCGTCTTTTTCCGTTAAGTTGACTACACGAAGGTTAAAGGTTCTTGAACTTTGTCATGTATGCTATATATTGCGTATTCATTTGTACAACAGTAAAGCACTCTAAGATTTTAAGATAATACTTTAGTTTGTTAGAAAACACTAACAAAGCAATGAGAGCGCCACTGGACGCTCGGCGCCCTCTCAATTCCCTGTGTTTATGACGGCTGTGATACTAAAACAGGGCCTCTATTCGTTAAAACGATTTTGACTCGTCGCCATTACTGTCAAGTTAATGAGAATTATCAAAACATTAACAATACAGATACACGTCAAAGACAATAAAGTTTTTACCGTGTAGAATCTCATCCCCTTGTCTTTTATATAGGGTATAACATTAAGAGGACTGTGAAGCAAAAATGTCCATATAAATAAAACGCATTTAAACCCAGTCTGATTTTTACGATTTTTGAATATGTTGTAGATGTTGAGAAAAACTAGGTCCGTATGTTTTCTTTTTCAAGAAAGTACTTATTGGTAAGGGAAAAAAATTAAAATGGAAATCGGATTAGCTTTAGGGGGTGAGAAGCGTTATCGCCCGAAGCTAAATTTGTATGTATTATTTTTGACAGCTACGCGATTTAAGCATCACTTCAGAATCCTTTTAAAAGTAAGTCCTTTATTCTATTACAACATTCGTTTATCCATCAAACCTCAAACCATATCTTAGTCCGAGATCGAACCCAATACCCCGCGATAATGTTATTCACTGCGCCGCAGGAAGGGTTGCGAGGGTTACTGATACACTTGATGGCACGATATTCGATACTTTGCATATTCATTATGAATTGTGAAAGATGCGGACAGACGGTGATGCGATATGTCGTTGTTTCATTGTAGCAAAACAATGTTAGTTAATAAGGGCAAAATGATGACAAATTCAATAGGGATGTTGACTAGACAGTCTATATTTTCTGCCATAAAATTAATTTTCCGTTTTTAACAGTCCATAACGTTTTTCGTTTAACCTAGTCGTCACAAGTCATGAAAATATATTCATAACTTTTAATAGTAAATAATTATGAAATAATAATTGTCATATTTAGTTGTGTTGTTATTATTTATTATTCATTTGTGGTCATTCAACCGATCATCTATTGGTGAAAACTATTTGGCCGCATTAGACCCCCCCCCCCCTCCACTCACTCGACAAAATTGACAAAATTGTCTCCGTGACGGATACCATAAATAAAACAGTTGATTGATTGATTACTTGTTATACCTTGCATCAAATTAATGCATAGATAAAGCAGTAATATTGAAAAAACTAACCTAACAGCTTCATTTTTAATATCCAATATTATTAAACAAAGTTCATGCGTAAGCAGGATACCTACCTATCTCACTCAATTCCCTCAAATTCCCAAAGGAAATTATACTAATGTGCTTACCATATAGTGGTATAGCTATAGAGCCGATAAATACCTACTTGTTCCTACTGTCTCGTGTTGGTATGTTTTATATTATAAAGATTTGTGTGTGTGTGTTTATTTTAGTTATAAGTATACCCTATAGAGCCGATAGATACCTACCTACTAACTTTTCAAATGATACAAATGACTGTCTTATTAGGTACTTTTTTTATTCTTTGTTTGTTGAAACTAAACATTTCTTGTAATGACGAATTTCTACCTACCCACTAGAATTGAAACTAAATTATTTTTTAATGTTTGTGTGGTGGGGCCAATGTAGGTGTAGCTGTACCAACATTGGCGTAGCAACCTGTGTTCGGATTATGGTCGGTTCTCATGGTCATTACGAGATTACTGAACAAAATTCAAAAGTTATGGAGAAAGCACCTAAAGGTACACTAAGGAAAGGTAAGGTGAACAAAAGCAAATTAATTTCATTCAACCACAGCACCACCGACACAAAACACTCCTTTTAATATTCGCAGCGCTCATCGGATCCACGACTTACTTCGAGGAGTCGGAACCCGTGAGCTATTTTGTATTTTGTGAAACAAAACATGGTGCAATGCATAAACTTTCAACGCAAGATCGACGAGAAGCCATGGAACAATAAAACAAACAAAAGCCTATCTGGCCCCGAGCTGTGCGCGGCCCCGCCGACTCCGCCCCGAGCGCGCCGCGACGCCATTGGCCGGCCGCGCCGCCCCCGGACAAGGGCGCCAGTCCCGGCGGGGGCGAACGAGACGCAGCATCCCTATAAAGATTTTACATCGATTATGGGGGTATGGGAGCAGGCCGTTTCGTTCTAGCCCGCGGGCGGAGACGTGAGGTCCTCTCGCGCAGTCGCGAACAATTAAAACTGGCGGGGCGACGTGGCGTGCGCGGCGCGGCGCGGGTCGCAACGTCACTATAATGTGGTTAGTCAGTGAGCGTCGGGGCCGGGCCGACGGCGACGGCACGCAGCACGAGGCTCGCAGCGCGGAGCCGCGCTGGTCGCTCAGCCCGCGCACCGGCCACAGCACGGTGGAGTTCAAGAGCGCGGCGTGCGCGGGGCCCGGCGAGCCCGCGCCGCCGCTGGCGGCGCTGCCGGACCCGCAGCAGTTCAACATCTTCCCGGCCTTCTTCAGCCGGCAGCTCAACTTCACAGGCGGAGGAGGCTGCGGACAGGGCTCTAAGATCATGGAGGAGCTCCGGCCCAACTTGGTCGGAGGGTTACTGGGAGTGGGAGGATTGTTAGATGAGCATCAGACGGAAGGGAAGTTCCTGCCGGGCGGGGAGAGCAAGTACACGCCGGACAAGGGGCGCAAGTGCAGCAACGCGTCCAGCTCGTCGGCCGAGGAGTTCGGCGCGCTGTACGGCGGCGAACACGCGTCGACGCCGCCCGCGCCGCTCAGCCGATCGCTGCAGGATCACACACGTGTGTACTATACCTACTTGCATGACTACGTAGATTACCTACCCTCAGTTAAAGTTAGACTGAACTACTGCTCACCTGACTGAACTTGAACGGGGCCTGGAACTCGAAATCCACCTCACGACTATGACCTGCAATTTGATATACAGAAGGCTGCTTTTTTTTTTTTAAAGCCGCGAATGTTTTCTGCATCTACCCAAAGTAATTTACTGAACTGCCAGAACATCAAACATTATTACTAGGTTTCTAGGCATGTCCCTTTTTTATTGGCCGTCATAAGTCATAATATACTTAAGCCATTGTTGGTAGATAGCATAGGTACAAATCTATACTAATATTATAAAGCTGAAGATTTCATTTGTTTGTTGGTCCAATTTGAAAAATATTTATCGATAGCGTAGCGACACTGTGTGCGCTGCGTAAATGGTTCAATTTTCGCTAAAATCGTGTATGAAAGATTCCACGCGGACGAAGTCGCGGTCAGAATCTAGTAGAGTAAAATATGATTTACAGGATGAAAGCACGCTTACAATCTCACGTCCATGTTAAACGGTATTCATTACCGTGTCTGACCACCAACACCAATGATTTCTGTAAAGATACGCAGATTAGTCTTCTGTTAGGTGGTTAGGTATTTTCCTACTTATTTGTTTAGCGACAGTTTTTGACTTTGGCTTAAATTTTTTCTTAGTTTGCTTGCATCCTCAATTTGTTGTTGCAAATCGGCTTTGTATCCATACTGAACTGCTAATAATATCTGATTTTTATGTCTCCTTGTTAAATTATGTTGAATTTACGACTTTGGAAAAGATAAAATATCGCACAGATATTTTGAAAGAAACTTAATCCGGTGTATCCCAAAGATAACATTCGCACTTTTAGAATTAAAGTGACCTAATTTAATCATTTTCAGCTTTCGATTTTGTGTCATAAATTTATTACCTAATATAGAGACCTAAATCGAAATTCAAAATATGTGGATTAGGTCACTATAATTCTAAAGATGCGATGTGTAGTTTTTCCTTAGTGCCTCGTCTGAATCAACACATAGCATTTTTTCAATAATATTTAAAATGACAAGGTTCGAAGTTGCTCAACATTTACACTATAACTGTTCATCTAAGGTATTCTGTCTTTGCTTTTCCAAATAACTTCATATAATTGGCCTGCTTTCTCAGATTAATTAGGTAGGTACATAATCGGAAAGCTCAAACCCAACTTCAGGGTTTCAGGCGACTTTTCTCTTCCCACAATCTAGTAGTATTTATGTAAAATTGAATGAGGAGAAAGGATAGAAGCTTAATGAAACATTAATTAAGGTGATATCGCACCTTCAGAACAATAGTGACCCAATTTAAAATTCAGCTTTCAATCTTCAAGTCATAAATTTATTACGTCACTATTGTTCTGTAGATGCGATATATTAGGCTGGATTATAGCGAGGTGTCACGTCAAACTGGTGTCTTGACGTTTGGGTATCACGTGGTCTTCTCTGCCACTAATCAACAATAAAATGCTATTAATTAACCATCTTAAGACATTTATCCACCAGTCTCCCATTTTGAATCAATTTCGGTTTAAATTGTATGGATATTTAGGAGTTTTTATTTTCTTCTTAATTCCACAAGTAAGTTTAACTAGTCAGGTACTTTTTGATTAACAAGGTTGTGACCGTGACCATCTGTAATAGGTAAATGTCGTTCATCCTCCTCGGGAATCGTCGTGGGGATAAGGCAAGCAGTGAAACTATTAGCATATAGGCATTATATCTTAGTCCTCAGGGTTGGCAACGAATTTTCGGTCTTAGAATTGCAGTCTTAAGATTGTAGTCTTGAGAATGAAAATATCAATGGGTCTCAGATCCCACTTACCATCAGGTGGCATGTTTGCTTGTGTTCCTTCTACATGCCATAAAAAATACGGAACCCTAAAAAGTACCTTATGTCCGTCTCCGGGCTGTAAACTATCATTACTATTCATTACCATATTTCTCGTCGATTAGTTGAGGCGTTGGACCGTGACGGGGAACAAAGAAACTATCAAACAAACAAATGGATAGAGATGATGTGACGCAATTAATGGCCCTTCTGGTCATAAGTTATCTTTTGTATAGAGAAAGCAAACGAGCACACAGGCCACGTGTGGTCAATTCTGAAGACAGCAATCTTAAGACTGCAAATGCGTTGGCTACCTTGAGTACAAAAATAAAATGCCTCTAATAATTTCACCGGAAGTCACAAATAGACACAACCATGCAAAAGCGATCCGGACGGGCCTTGGACAAGGTCTACTAATAATCCTTAACGGTACGTTGATTATTTACGTTAAAGAACTACATGCATGACTGTATAATAGACATGCATAATTATGCATAGGATGCATATAATAACAACAATAAAACCATTAGCCATTGATCTTCATTAATAACAATAACTGCCTATTTATTCAACAAGGAGCATAGTTGGTTGTTGCTGCGAGTTTTGATTTTGAATCCTGAGTGCAGCGAGGGATCTCGGATCGGGATTGGTCTCGTGTTCAGTTGCAGAGCACATACAACTTTTCACCTCAGCAGCGAAACATAATTACCTAAAAGTAAAAAAGACAACATGGTAAAAACTAAACGACATGTATATTGTCACCAGCTGCCCGCGTGGTGCCATACCGCGACAACCTTTATTTTCTGAACAATAATTGAAAATTTACCTTTTCTTGCGCTTGCAGCAGAATTTTTCTCACTGTCTTTAAACAACAAAACCTGCCTTTTTGAGGTACTGAGGTGAAAACCAAATATTCAACTTTCACTATGGGACTGATGTCGGAGTTACAAGTTTCATCAATTTGTTGGCGTGAAGGCGGATGTGGCAAGATGGCGTCGCCGGTCGCGGCGCTTGAAATTGATCACTTTCGCAGCCCAAGGACAAACAGAGATGATAGTTGGCAAAGTTCTGAAATAAAACCTAAATTGTTTAGATTTCTTTGTATTTGTCACGTATGAAACACGGATTTATTTTTAAAAAAGTACCATATTATTGCATTGTCATTCAGTTCTGAGCTATGTATATTAAGGCCCTAGCTCATCAGTAGTTCAGTTCGAAACCGATTGCCATTGCGAACGGAAATTGGTAATTGGATTTAATTTTCCTTCGTTAATAAGGTTGATATTGCTACAGGAGTTTTGTCTCAGATACTGCCAGAATTGGTTCGTTTGGTTTTTTTAGGTACGTCTTTTCCAATTTTAATTGACACAGATTTGAGTAATAACGTCGTAAAAAAAACCGGCCATGTGCAAGTCGGACTTGCGCACGTAGGATTCCGTATCATTATATACTATACTAGCGAACCGCCAGCGGCTTCGCCCGCTGCAATTTTTTTTGTTCATGTCACTTGGGGGTTTGAAAAATAGATGTTGGCCGATTCTCAGACCTACTCAATACGCTCACAAAATTTCATGAGAATCGGTCAAGCCGTTTCGGAGGAGTATGGGAACGAAAACTGTGACACGAGAATTTTATAAATAAGACTAGCGAACCGCCAGCGGCTTCGCCCGCTGCATTTTTTTTTTTTTTATGTCACTTGGGCGTATGAAAAATAGATGTTGGCCTATTCTCAGACCTACTCAATACGCTCACAAAATTTCATGAGAATCGGTCAAGCCGTTTCGGAGGAGTATGGGAACGAAAACTGTGACACGAGAATTTTATATATAAGATAATAACCTTTTATTTACGGTATCTGCCTGTAACCACGGTATCTATATTAAGATAAAGAAAAAACGGCAAAAATCACGTTTGGTGTATGGGAGCTCCCCTTTATTTATTTTAATTAAATTTAATTATTAATGTTCGGAGTGATCTTCACTTCAACTTCAGAACAACACAACTAAATATTCTGTGAAAATTTCAAGCCTTTCCCTGTTGCCGTTATTAACATTATGCAAAAAACAGTTTTTAGTATTTTGTTGTCATAGTTGCAACAGAAATACACCATCTTTCATTAAATTACCCAAATCTTACTCGTACGTGGACCGCCTCGGGCATTTCGGTCTGCAGCCGCTGCACATCAGGCGCAACATGTTGGACTTGCTGTTCCTTTACAAAACTTTTAATAACCACGTTAACTGCTCTGATCTCCTTGCCAGGTTTAACATTAGCGTCCCATCTCGAATCCCTCGACGACCTTGCTCGCTGTTGAGTGTCCGCTTTAGCAGAACTAACCTGGGCCGACACAGTCCTGTTAGTAGAATCTCAGTGCTTTATAACAAACTGTCACAGGATGAGCCGTGCCTCGATATTAACCATGACTCTTTACGGACTTTTAGGAAAGCTATTTTACCCATTTGCTGACGATCCTCCGCTTTGTGCTTCTCGTTGTCCCTCGCGTTATCTGTTCTCTTCTTAGATAGTAATTTAATTAGAATATGTTACTATTTAACTAAGTTGATGTACTTTGCGCATGCTGAGGTTACCTATTTATTAATGGGAAAAGATTAGCTCTAAAAATATTAATGTATCAATTTATCAGCACAAGACAATTGTATTCTCTCTTGGTAATCCATAATAATAAAAAATAAAATCTGTGAAAATTTCAACTGTCTAGCTATTCATGAGACTAACGGTTCATGAGATACAGCCTGGTGATAGACAGACAGACAAACAGACGGACAGTGGATGTAATAGGGTCCCTTTACACTTTGGGTACGAAACCCTAAAAAACGTGATTAGTAATTAGCTATGTGATTTCGATCACATTAATCATTCCTGTTAACACATTTTTGCAACGTTGCGGGAGGTTGGTCCTCTTGCAGGCTCCGGTGGGATCCCTACCACCGTCCCACCGTCTTACCAACATACCACCCGTCAAGCAGCAACGTTCACCGTTCACATTGTTGTCTTCCGGTGTGGAGGGCGATAACAAGCACAGAGGCATTCTATGTTCTTAGGACTGGTGGAATCTTAAGATATTATGCTAATTCCGAGTATGTGAATAATCTAAGACTAGGTAAGTACTTAGATGGCATGGTTGTTCGTTATGGTGCTCCCACACAGCGGTTATAAAATGTTATATAACGTTATGAAACATTTTATAACACTACAACATTCCACTAAATCTAAGAATATTGTCATGATATGAAACATTAAAATGTTTCATAACATTATGTTATGTTATATAAACGCAGCTTGAGCACCATTAGTCTTCAACATGCCTTTAAAATCAACCAAGTGAGATGGGTTCCGCAGTTTCTACCCACATAGGTTAGGTAGGTAGGCAATTTTTAATACGACTTTTAATTATATTTCTATAACATCTTAAAAATGTTAAATACCTAATATATAAAAACTTTAATATTTTTAAAACCATGTAACAAAAAAAAAAATTTTTTTTGGGAACGTACCTATACTCTACACGGTCTTACACGATAAAGGTGACCATCATTGTAATAAAATAATCCGCGATATGACTTAGGTAACCTACACAACTGGAGTGATTTGCGACAAACGTGACCAAGATGTGGTATTTGTGGCCAAGCTCTTGAGCGAGTTGGCTATTGCCGTATTACTTGCGCCAGAATCCCTCTTTACCCAAAAAGACGCTTTAAGTGACAAGCGAGAAACTTGAACTTGTACAGTCACAATCAAAATTAGATACACACTTTTTCCTTTTCGCTTTACAGCCACGCAAGCAGTGTCAAACTACATAGTCAAAAATGATAATGTGATAAAATACAAAATTGAGTACCTATATCTACGTCAAATGTAGAATGTATCTACATTTGACGTTGCCTATACGCCGTACAGTGATTTTAGCAAATAACTTACCCTTTAACGTACGTATTTTCCAAATAAGGCTAGATACAGTAAGAGAGATGCATTGACTAATAGCTAAGCAGGATCGGATATTCGGATGAATATTTACAGTCCAGTGGTGCCCTCTTAATTTGATTTAAAAACAAAATTTAGGATTTCTTAGTTATAAAATTTTGCCCAACTCTTTGAGAATGTTGCATGCATATCATCTCTAATTAATTTAATTCTTTACTTCTGATTCTTTCAAGTAACGAAGATTGTGAATTCGTATTTAAATTGACGCCCGTGTGGTTGCCGGGTTAGAATAGTGCCACTCCATGTCTTCCCGGGGATGTCGTAAGAGGCGACTAAGGGAATGAGGGCTTCTAGTACTGTTAGGCGATGGGCTTGCAACCTGTCCCTAATACACTGGTAAACATAGCTTAGCCTGTGTGTGCAAAATGTGGTTACAGAATTGCCAAGAACTCTTGTTGTAGTTGTTGGTATTTCTGCAGCTCTGCCTACCCCTCTCTGGGAATGAAGGCGTGATGATATGTATGTATGTATGTAATATAAAAACTAAGATAATTTATACCTACAACAACTACGGTCAAAACGCATGTTTACAACAATACCCTAAGTATATCTGCGTTATATTGCATTCTCATAACGTTTTACACAATTCCGATATTACAGGACTTATAGCTTCAACATAAGGTATTAAGAGGCCGACTCCACAGTAACTTAGCTTTTTCCGGTATTTTACCAACTTTGGGAATATGCACCCGAATATACGATCCCTGCTAATAAGTACAAAAAACATGCCGTTGAGCAAAAAATCGTTCAAGTGCAAAGCAGACTCACGCTTGACCACACATGCTCGGAAAGGGTGTCATAACACGCAAGCGTATATGGCAGTTATAGCCTATTTACCTCCCAAGAGAGTAATGGGTTTTGTTTTAATATATAGAACCCACTGGTACATCATTTCAGACTAGGGAGGTGTAAAATCAGCCAAGGTTTATTTCCTATATTCAAAACTTGGCTATAAACCAATTTTACTGTACCTATATGAAACTTATACGGTACATTTAAATACGTTATATTTATATTTTTTCTATTATTTCAGAAACAATAATTGCAATTATTTTTATTAAATTTTATATGGAAAATCCGTACAATCTGGCATGGCCTGTCAAGTTTGAAACTAATGGCAGTTCTTAGCTTTATCTGTGGAAGAAATGCAAAAAAATGCAATGCATTTTTTAAGTAATGCATTGTTTGTTTCTGTTTTATCTCCAATAAAGTAAATAAATAAATAAAGAATATATTGAAAAAAATTGAGTTATGCCATTCATTTTTGATTGTTGTTTTCTTTAATAGGTTTTTATTTCCTTGCAAATGTGATGAAAAACATTGTGTGTATCGCGGGCAGTAAGGGGATAACAAACTCGAGTCATTAAAAGCCCTCCGCCGACGGCGCAGGCGTCGGGGTTCTAATACTCTCGTTGGTTATCCTCTTCGTACTTCCCTTGATGCACAACGTACTATTGAATGATGTTACAGATACCTAACCCGTTCCAAAATATCCAACCAACCAAAGTTAAGCCACCGCAAGAGCTAACCAAAATGAAATATGGAGAATCAAATAAACCACATTAATCGAATATAATAAACGCCAGTTAACGCCAGTTTTAACGCCGCTTGGGCTGTAAAATTTATTTATTCTGCTTAGGGTATATATGTAACTTATACCTATTGTTAATTGCGTGATACCTAGTTTCAGATATACGCCTAGAACCAAGGCGACCTATAACCAGGACTATACGTGAGAGTAATTACAATCCCAATTAGAGTAATACAGCAAACAATCGGGCCGGGTGACGTCATGAATACAAAATGTCGTCACTAACGACCACCCCCACCCCCTCCCGTGGGGGGAGTTTTCAACCCCCTCTCAACTTGTGTGCAATTAATGTGCGATACATTTCAACGTTGACGTCTTTATATAGTTCGGTTCGCAATTAAGATGTATTGAAGCTTTGACCAGTATCGAAGATGAATTCAGATCATTAGGTACTCGTTTTACTTTTAAATCGTAAATCACTCGAATTTAAGTTAACTTGAACAACTTCAATATTTTATTTATTTATATACCATTTGCAATATTAAACCAATTTAAAGGATATTTCAACTAAGCTAACAGTAAGAAACTCCGTAATGCATCGCTTTTTAGGGTTCCGTAGTCAAACTAGGAATCCTTATAGTTTCGCCATGTCCGTCTGTCCGTCCGTCCGTCCATCCGCAGCCTAGCTCAAAAACTCTTAGTACTAGAAAGCTTTAATTTGGCATGAATATACATATTAGTCACGCCGAAAAAAGTAGTAACATAAAATGTTGAATTTTTTTTTTTTTGTGTACCTCCCCTACACGTCACGTGGGGATGTATTTTTATTTCTCGTCTACTCCATAGCGTGAGGTGTCGTTAGATAGGTCTTTCAAAAATATTACGGGCTTGTCCAAACAATTTTTCGATTAAGGGATCCTTTTATGAGACATTAAGCTAATTTTTGTTCGTATCGAGTGTCGTCGTCGTCCCCCCACAGCCAAAACTACAAATGCTAAAAATCAGAAAAAATACTTAAACGAAAGCGCATATAACAAATTTAAATGGAAAACTATCACGACTAAGTAGACATCATTAGTTCTTATATAAGATACAAGCGATTAGTGTTTTTACCTATTAAAATCATCTAAGACAGAAAATTAGTTATTACTTGATGATTGTTAGATTGTAGTACTTAACAGCTTCGGAACCCCACATTGAGCATGGTTCGACATGCTATTGCCTGTTTTTTTTACAACATATTACATATGTCAAAGTGCACTAGTATGGTTAAATATGTACCTAAGTTTTGAAATACTTGCGAGGGGTTGAATCGCTTATAATAATAATAAATAGGCACGCATACTGGTAGAATTTTAGTATATTGTACAGAACATTAATTTAAAGTCTTAAAACAAAAAATAAACAAGATCATAAACCATTTTGGGAGGTTTCAATAAATACACATATTAATTCTTATAGCTATAATAGCTGGTGATTTGTAATTGTGTGACGTGTTGCTGGGTTACGGAAGTCTTAAAGTGGGTCCACATTTATGACAGTATTTCACGGTAACCAGAGGGGCTATTGTCTAACGCACTCGCAATCGCAACCGGCTTCAAAGTGGAGCAATTGTTTTCATATTGTATGCAGACGAGCGTTCGATTTTCAAAATGAAATCGATCGTGATTGCAAGTGCGTTAGACAATAAGCCCTCTGGTTCCGTGATCGTTTATGAGGACGTTATTTGTCATCTAATGCGACGTGAAGCCCGACCAGGAAAATAAAAAAACTTCGCATATAGTGGAAAACTATTGCAATTAATTTATTCAACTGGCAACAGTAACTTTAAAGACGTCATTATGCTGTGTCTATTGTATGTGGTCTATTTCTTGGATATTGAATATATAATTGAACACCCCCAGAGCGGTTTTTTTATTTTCCTGTTCGGGCACATATCCGTCCCGAGCGCATGATTTCCAATGTCCACATTTAGCTTAACAAGTCCTGTAGATTTGCCACGCAGTTCGATCCAATGGAGCCCCATAGGGCGCTATAGCGTAGCCTCACCTTAATATATCGGCGCAACACATCTATACAATTCTTGCTACAATATGACCAAAAAAATATCATTTATTTAGTAGTTAATAGCAATAATTTTCCAATATTACTAAAAATAATTAACAGTTATGTCTACATTGTTTTGTATCACTGAAACGTATTGACTACCCTATTTTTTTTTAGGTATTGTTACTTTTTATGGCTTTAATGAGGTTTTGATAAATCTTATATCATTTACAGTAATGGCGGCCGCTTCGCAAACGCGATATCGATACAAAGCAGTAGAATAGAGGCCCTGTTACTTAACGCTGCTCGTACGTCCGAAATAGGCAACCTGTTAGAACTATTCACTTTATGCTTTTGTCATGTAATAACAATTGAAACCGGTTTGAATGTAAATGTTTATCTTATCTTCTCTGATCAAGTTATTTCACCGGTTGTTTTCACCCCCCACCGAAAGCGTGCAATATAGGTATCACACACATTACACAGCTACACTGAAAACATAGATAAGTACATATATAACATCACGCCTTAATTTCCAGAGTGCGGTAGACAGAGCTACAGAATTACCAACAACTCTAAAAAACTTGTTGATAATTCTTTAACCACATTTTGCACAATCAGGCTAAGCTTTTCCCAGCAAGCCCATTGCCTAATAGTACTAAAAGTCTTTATTCCCTTAGTCGCCTCTTACTACATCCACGGGAAGCCATGGACTAGCACCATTCTAACCCGGCAACCACACGGAGCTACTAAAAGCTACTAAAAACATATAACATAAAATGTGTAAAACTTCCGCAAGCCAAAAACTATTCCCACTTTATTCGTCAATCCATTCTAATGTAAGAAAATGGCGGGCGAATAACCAATTCCCGGCAGGTCTGGCAGAAGTAGCGTACAACAGGCGGCACGTAGCCAGTAGTAACAATGGCGGGGACGTGCTGCGTGCTGCACCCGCCGGGTTACACTAAATACGAAGGTTTCCGAACTTTTATTGTTAGAGTTTATGGGGCCTTGGAAAAAGGAACGGAATTGAAAATGTGATTCGGATAAACCGTGATCCTTAAGATATTATAGATAGATAAGAGATATTATAGCCATAGGAAAAATCTTCGAAGAATTATAAAGAGAGACGTTTAATAGAAAACACAGTTTTATTTAATTTTCAATGGTTCACTGCGTCATTCCTTATTCACACTGCCAAGGAGTGGAATGCTCTCCCTACGTTGTACGCAAGAGGCTTTTTTCTGGGTAAGCATGTACCTTCGACCTTGTCGTCACAACATCAGATGAGATTGGGTCTGAAGATCACTAGCTACATTGCGTACGCCATATAATTATTTTTTCGATATAAAAATTGAGTTGAGGTTTTTTTTATAACAATACACAAATAATGCTTTCAAAGAAAAAATAAAGACGGTGAAATAGTTATTTGTGCGACAAAAGAGCAATGTTGGTTTTTGCTGCGAGTGCTGATTTTGAATCCCGAGCAAGTGAAGGATTTTAGAATGAAATCACGAGCGTAGCGTGTGATTCTAAGTTAGAATCCTGAGTGGAGCGAGGGATTCAAAGATACGAGATGCAAATAACTTTTGTATCGTATAGCACATACTTACAACTTTTTACCTCAGCAGCGAGAACAACACAATAAAGTAAAAATTAAACAACATGTATACTTTTCCCCCAGCCGCCCCACGTGGCGTCACACCACGACCTCCTTGAAAAATTTAAAAGTTACTTTGTCTCACGCTCGCATCAAAATCAAATTTTGCTCACTGTGTTTTAACAGCAAAACCGAACATTTTGAGGTGCTGAGGGGAAATATTATTTAATGAAATACGGGGTTAATTTTTAAGATGCATTCCGATTATATGACTCAGTGAAGTACCTACGCCTGAATTGCATATACGAGTATGATACTTCATAATCAGCAAATCTTATTAACTACATATTTAGGTACATTTTCGTTCAATTTTTGTTACAACGACAACAACGAAAAAATTCAACCTTGCGTAATGGAAACTGCAATATACCCCCCTATTAAATCACTTATAGTAATAACACTCATAACAATCGATATTTAAAGTCGTTCATATACATATACCTACAGAAAACCATTCTTAGTCGACATAATACACTGTTTGATTATATTTCACGGCCTCGTCCTGCGGGACAACTGGCTGCGCGATGAAGAAAAACCTCTTCTTAGTAAACGCTTTCATCTCACCTCCAACCTTCCCACTATCTCCCACAATCTCATTACTGTTCGCGACTTCAGGACCCTTCCTCTCAGTATCTGTTTGCCCTTGATTGTTATTCATTTCTTCCAACCTCTTTTGTTCTTTTAATCTATTCATTTCTTGCAACCTTTCTATTTGTTTCTGAACTTCTTGCATTTGTTTCTTTAAGTCGCTTACATTTTTATTTGCAGTATTTTGGCCGGTGATTGGAAATCGGATATTCGTTTCATCAAATTTATTCTGTTCTTTTAATCTATTTATTTCTTTCAACCTATCTAGAAGTTTCTCAGCGTCGTTCATTTGCTTCTTTATTTCATTAACGTCATAGTTGGCATTTTGCTGCTCTGTATTCGGTAACTGGTTGTTATTATTAACGTTATTTACGTTTAGTCTGTCATTGTTTTGATTTACTCCTAGTCTATTACCATTGTTGTTTGTGTATCGGTTGTAATTGGTATTTGGTTGATTGTTTTCTTCTCTGTTATTCAAACCAAGGCCTAACCTAAGTATGCCGGTGTTGGGTCCTCGGTTGTTGTTATTATTGTTGTTATTATCACTATCCCCAAGCAAAGTCCCAAATAATCCAGCTGTCTCACATGAAGGCACCGAATATACTAAAACAAATTAAAAAAAATATCTTATTGATAATAAAAACCGTAAAAAAATCCACAACCGCCGGTTTAAATTAAAATCCTGAGTCTTAATTCTACTGGGTAAAACAATATTACCTTTGACATGTTATCGTACTATTTTTAACTCGGCTGCCATAATTATCAAGTAAATACGAGCTATCGTAACGTTGACCATAGTTTCATTTGCCATCAACTTCTACTTCTTCACACCTAAGCTGATACGATTGAGGGTTCTTTTTGTTTGAATGAACCTTGTTAACGAAAAAGAAATCAAATAAATTAAAATGATCATTCTTTGTCATTTTTTTTGGAAAGGAATTAATGATTCTAATTCGCAGTATCCTTTGCGTTGGGTTTTAAACCACCGAAACAAATTAAATAAATCATTGATATACTTAACAAAAAAGACTGATACAAGAAGCATAATATGATTTCAAGATACACAAGGCCTGTTATAACGGCGTTTTCCAAAAAAAAGTGTACATTGTTAAGGACAAAAGTTAAGAAAATTTAACTTTTCCATTTCGTCACGAAAATTAACGTATAAATGTATGGCTAATTTTCGTGACGAAATGGAAAAATGAATACACTTTTTTTGGAAAACGCCCATAAATGTTTATCAAAATTACTGATTTTATGCTAAACAAAAAAATATCACACAACACCACACGTACCGGTAACATAAACCATCAGAACGACACTCAAAGTCCGCATACTTGTTAAATTAATTGATATTTTACGATACGTTAAACACAAATAACCGATCACTCCAACGATAACACGACAACTGACCATTTAAACTAATTAACGGACGCTAGTAATTAAAAGGTCATTAGGAATTTAACATATTTTTAGGTCTTAAATCATTACTCGTACGTCATTAAAGTTACATTTGCTTAATTAGTATTGTAAAGCCAGATTTTAAATGCATACACATATTTCTGGTAATCAATAATATAGGTCTCTTCAAGACAAAAGCTGTCCTAACGATCTTTGGTCCGTTCCCAAGATTTTAAATAAGTAACTACTTTATTGAGCGTAGCAAAACCAAATCTATTTGCGGTCTGAACATTGGGAACGGTCATCTGGCCTTAGCATTAACTTAAGGCAAGTTACAGGTTACTTATAACATGAAAAGCAATGTATTTTTTTTGTAAATGTAAATCGACAAGTGAATATAGCCTTTAATAAATAATTTTCCCACTCTGTTAATAATTTAAATCTTCCTGTCGACTTTACCTAGTAAACCACGTTGAAGGTACCCATTTAATGGTCACCACATTTGTGAACTTTATCTGGCTCCTTTCAGTGGCTATGTTTAGCCGTATCTAACCTAAACCTGGCGGTTTGATACCAACGGCGGCTATGTCAGTTTTGAAGCACGCAGTGTACTTAGGTACTGTTCATCTTTTTAACATTTAAAATGTTGCGCTCCATTGCTCATTTACAGTCGAAAGCTGAATTTCGGTCAAGGATCATGTTGGGGACCCTTAAATTAGGACAGGCGGTATACACATGCAGTATCGTCTAGTTTCCGCTTGAGTGACAGTGGAAGGTTGCCCCTCGACACTTTCTCCATGGTTTGAAAAAAAATATATGGCATGGATAAAAATGTCTGCAATCAGGACACACCTATTTTTTTTTTCTTTATTTTTATTCTTTAAAATTTATGCTATTAAATAGGCAACTTTAAGTTACCACTTCCGTTAATGTTGCATTTGACCCAGTAGTTTTCTTTAATGCTTTTATTTAGTCTTCATGAATTTATTGATATGAATAAATCAGTTGCCAATATGTACTTTAAAACTTTATAATGAAATATGTTTAGGTTTACTCTTCCCAACAAATTTTGAATTATCATGTGTTTACCAACAGTAATTGTCTATGAACTAAATGATAATTACTTAATTAGTAATTAAACTTTGAGGTTTAAAAATCACGTGTTGACACGCTACCTTAATTATTTGTACGACTTTCCCCGATTGGTTCTCCATCTCTTTAATATTGCTGTCTAATTTTGTGTAGAGACAGTCTAAAACCATTTGGTGAGCAATTTAAATAGTACCTAAATACTTATCTATCGTCTCACTACCATATTAGACGATACATAACCTAATGTGAACTTGATTTCTCTCATTTTGTTCACGGCTGTCATATTGATGACTACACCAGAACCATTAGTCAAAGAAATACAATTAAGCTTCGAGGTTTTAAAAAGTCATAAACAATTAAACAACAGCAGTTTAAATTTGGTTTACTATACGTTTACTTATTTTAGTTTTGTAATTATTTCGCTATTCGATGTCCTCAATTATTTCTCAATCGCAGAAGGCTTAACTAGAAAAACTAAGGCAAAAGTTCGCCTTTTTTATACTTGTTATCTCTTTTGTTTGTAAGAATGAAATTTCATTCACATTCATACATACAAATTATTTTTATCCTAAGCTCAAGAGGCTTGGCAGTGCCCCCCGCCAAGTCTAACAAGCAGGGCAGATTTCCTGTAAGCGTTAAATTGTAGACTTTTAATTTGTTTTTTTTTAATCTTTCCTTGAAAATTAACACTATCGACGTGTCGTTTATTTTTCAACTCTTTCGCGACATTACTTTTATATGTTTCATATGCGAGTGTAAAATATCAGCAGTACAAGTATTTTTAGACAAAGGATACAAAACTCGTCTACCGTTGTCTAGCTCTAGTCGCTTTAAGTTACTCCAAATGAGTAGTCGCTAATGTAATAATTTTAACATTTTATATTGTGATTAAATGTAGGAGTTACAAAAGATTTAAACATTTAAAATGTATAATCAATCTAACCCCATATTATGGTACTGTTAATTAGCATTAGCAGTATCAAATTCGGTTTTTTTTCAATTAGTTTAGGAAAGAAGAGCCATGACTGGACAGGAAATTTCGGGGATGACTACAAATACCTATCAACATACATTACAGCTACGAACTACCTATCAACGTGTATCAATTTAACTTCTATCAGAGTTTACCAAACTCTGTAAACAATGCAAAAACTGCGCATTGGCTTTACTGATGTAAAGCCAATGCGCAGTTTTTGCATAAGTGGTCTTACAAATTTGACGCTACTTCCTATGATTTTTGATCATTATTAGAATAATAACAAACCCTACTACTACTTAATAATATTATAAATGTGGAAGTATGGATGGATTTTTCTTACTCAATTACGCCAGAACTGAATAGATCTGGGCTCTATTTGGCACACAGATAGAATCTCAAATTGTCTGGAATAGCAAATAATCTTTTTATCCCGAAAAACTGTCAGTTCCCGAGGGAACAGCGATTAACGAGTTCTGCGCTGACGGAGTCGCGGGCAAATGCTAGTAGAATCATAATTTCATACAGCCAAAGGCCGACCGTCTCGCGCGGACTCATGATACCGAAGTTATTCTTCGATCCGCTATTTTGTAGGTCAATAAACTGTAATGAGTGTTTTGGGAGCCCTACCCGACGACCTTTGTAAGTAATAATTTTGAATGAGACCGGATTTGATTACGCGTCAAACGTTAAGCCTCAAATGGAAGCATGTAGGCGAAATCTATTCGTATGACACGCACAAGTGCACGAACAATGCCATAGTAAACCAAATTTGGTCTGGTTTAAAGGTGGTTAAATCGAAGCTTCTAATCGACGAACGCTTTTTATCAACCTCATTGGTTGGCTGACCATTTGGTTAGCTAACATTACTGTACCTTGAGGTTTTAAATGTAAACACCTTGCACCTTGAAGTATTTAAAGTTGTATGCACTTCGATAAAATCACACAATGCTTGTTACTATAATCCCTTTTTTATGTCCTTCCTCCAACATTGCCTCACACAGATGTCACAAAACTTGTACAGTTAAACCACTGGCTGTATGTCACTTTCACACTCTCTTTAGCATAATAAATATACTGACAGATGCCAGAGAGTGTGATACAGATAGCAACCGAGAATTATTAATAATCTAGTTTTACCATAAGTAAATGATGACAACCGTTCAGCCATATCACCGGTAATATTCACCCAGAAATCACCTCTATATCTTTTACAATAGAAACTATGGCTACTGCAATCTAAAGTAGCAAATCATCATCTGTCCCAAAAATCTGACATTGATAGGATTCAAATCAGTAAAAAATATTGGTATTGATAAATTACGAGTAAGCATTTTTTTGCGACATAACCGCTGACTTCTCAATATCAATTAGGTACAGAAACTGTTAAAAGATTTGCACTTACACGATTTAATACATATTATAATTTCATAAAGGCTTCTAGTATTGTTAGGCGATGGGCTTGCAACCTGTCACTAATACACTAGTTAGATATCTCAGCTTACTTGTGCAAAATGTGGTTACAGAATTATTAACATGTCTTTTTAGAGTTGTTGGTACTTCTGTAGCTCTGCCTACCCCATTCTGGGAATGAAGGCGTGATGTTATGTATGTATGTATAATTTCATCTTCCCATAATAATTAATATTATATCATAAATTTTAATTATTTATTTAATAATATAAATGCGTTAGTTTGGGAGCTTGTTGTTGGATGAAATTTGGCACAGAGATGGATTTTCACTTTTTATTCCGAATGGTATGGAATAGCACATAGGCTTTATTTTATGTCCTTAAAATTTTGACAGTTCAGACGGAGTACTGCGCAAAAAATAATCACCAAATAAATTACCATGATAGTTTTAAAAGATTGTAACATAGCAACAATGGTTGGAAGAGCGTAATCGCCAGCCCCCAATAGACCCTTCTAATTTGTCAGCCACATTTAAAGTTGCTAATTCGTGACCCGTGCGCGGCGCGTGCGCCTCACCTGCCCCATTGGCGCGCAAAAAAGGGTTAGCTTATTTGTGACAATAGTTCAAATATTTACAAAAATGAAAGAAGTAAGGATTTAAGACAAGGGCAAAATAAATATTTTAAATACTGCAAGTACATGCATTTACCTCCTTGACAGAACAAAGAGTTCTATTAATAACCTACTGACCATTAAAATCACAGTATAATCAACGTTACGTCAAATCATTGGGTATAAACTTTTATAGAATATTTTCGGGACTATATTTATTGAATTGCATTAAATCAGAGTGCGTAATTTCGTCAACATTTTAAAGTAGGTAAACTCATATTAAATTTACAACATCCCTTCGACATTCACAG
Organism: Acleris holmiana; assembly: GCA_949316455.1. Taxonomy (NCBI): domain Eukaryota; kingdom Metazoa; phylum Arthropoda; class Insecta; order Lepidoptera; family Tortricidae; genus Acleris; species Acleris holmiana. The sequence continues at coordinate 12,297,637 of OX438776.1, read as the reverse complement.
TGTTGCTCTAAAGAAAAGGTTAATTATGTGTGTTTGTTACTAAAATTGGTTTCTTGTACACTTATAGAATTTAAACAATAATTCCATATTAAAGTCACCGAGAAAGTCCTTTAGCACTTTTGACCCTTAACGTAAATACGAAAAGAAGCGAAAAGTGTTAAAGAAGAGGAAATTTCTTGGTCAACTGTACAAAGTATTTGTGATATTTACATGTAGAAAATAAAGGATTACACCTTAAAACAAGTAAGATTAAGTTATTTCTGAAATTAAAAGAAAACTTTAACTTAAATAACTAAAACACCTTAACACAAAAAAATACTCTACATTCCCTTTGCTCACTCAATACTCTTGAAAAAGCCCTTTTTCAACTGCGACTATAAATCCACTAAGCCACACCAATATGCGCATAATAAATCGCATACTTAGCGCCCACTCCACATAATGGAGGGTCGATTGTCCGCGAGCACCGAACCCTGCCCCGGCACCGGGCTTATCCACTAAACCTATTGTAATTATCATCACCCTCGGATCAGCTGGTTAAAAAGTAGACAGATTTTGCGTTATTTTTAAAACTAGTACTGCAGTAGGTACAATGTTGCCTGTACAAAATGTATTAATTATATTCATGCCCGTTAGATACCAATTAGTTACTTCGTTAGGTATATTTTTTAATCTTGGCGGCGGCACTTCCGTGCCTTCAGATCATAGAAAATTGTACTAACAACGAGTCATATTTTTTTTTATGATATTGCATAATTTCATTTTAATTTTCCCTTGTTATAAATATAATAAAAATAAATATACCCCCACGAACTCTTCGAAACGAAATTCTAAAATTAAGAAATACAAACAACTATCAAACAAACACTAGATTAACCAGCCTAAGCCATTTTTGTACATTATCTTTTATTTTACTTAATTATGCTAAAATTAAGTTTCGAGACAGATAACTTATAAAATGCATATGACGCTAATATGTCTTCCCGTGGATGTCATAAGAGGCGCCTAAGGGAATAAATAAGGACTTGTATAGGTAGTACTGTTAGGCGATGGGCTTGCAACCTGTCACTAATATACTAGTAAACTTCTTGTCCTGCAAGTGCAAAATGTGGTTACAAAATTATCAACTAAGTGTTTTTAAAGCTGTTGGTATTTCTGTAGCACTGTCTACCCCACTCTGGGAATGAAGGCATGATGTTATGTATGTATGTTTGCAACATTATTTTATTGTTTTACTTTGCACTAGGCTTCCAGAGTTATCTATTAACTGCAGCGGTGACTGCTTTTCATAAGATGACCTACTGGCTTCAAAAAAGAGTTTTCATTCATTAAGAGGTACCAAAATCCTACGATCACAGCGATCTCAATCAAGGGTTTGCGGCCCGATTACAAATCTATTAGCGAGTGATAACATATGGGCCCGCTGCGCCGGCGCCGGGGACCCTGGGGTGCTGCGGGGGGCTCCGGGGTGGCTCCGACCGGCCCAGGGGTCCCCATTGCTATAGGTACTTCGATTGTATTTTGATTGCGCGTCATTTTGAGCGGAAATTAGTGCAAATGTGAAATATTTTGATGACCCTCGAAGTTTCGTTGGAGTTTGTCACTTTAAAGAGGCGCGTGTTAATATTGATATTCTGTCTGAATTACAAGCTTTTCTCCTATCCGTGTAGAGGTCGTGGCATGTAGGAATTAAAACCAATATACTTACTAAAATTAACATTATAGATTTAAATGAAGGATACCTATTATTTTATCGAAACGCCTTTGAACAAACGTATCATTACGCAGAATTTTCATTTCATCGAAAGGCATTTTCGTCGCCGTTTGAGTTATCTTTTTTTGGTCATCACAAGTCTAACCTGAGCTAACTTACCTAATTAATGAGTAATATTATGTCCTGAAAAAATCACGGTTTCAGCAAAAAATTGCGTTCGATGTAATGAAATTTAATGAAATGATACAATTGATCAATTAAAATTCAATAAAATGATGGGTTACCTAAAATAAATTACACTAACTTTGCATTGTAGGACAAATACAAAAATATAAGTAATTATGTAATGCAACAAAGATAAAAAACACGTTTTCGCATCATAATTTGTATCATGTATCATTATGTTGTGTCATTAAGTACTTAACAGTGTAGTACTTAAATATTTTTATCGCATACACAAATATAGTCCAAAATTAAATTAAAAAATCGTCGTCATAATTGGGTAAGGGCCAAATAGTTGGACCATAGTTAAGCGTAGTTAACCATACAAACAACAAAAGTGAAAAAGGTTCCGTTGTGACACGAAAATCATCCCTACAAATGTATGGCTAGTTTTCGTGTCACGGAGGTTTCATAGAAAATTTAATTGAGTGAGTTTGCGTGGCCAACTTTTTGGTCCTTACCCAATTAGTACTAGTATAATATTATTATTTCAATTCATCGTCGATACTTTTTTTAGTACTAAAGAGCCATACGACATTAGAACTCTGTACTGTGTATAACCTCGCAGTCATAATAATATAAAAAAAAACACATTAACACGACACACACGCCAAGCAAAAACAAAACAATTTGCACCAGCATCAAGAACCATCTCAATTTACAGTAAAGCCGGTGTTTAGCCACCCGACGCCTCTCCCGCCACAGATGGCGCTTTCATGTCAATCGTCATAATTAGGGATTACGTCCCCTAATGACATGTTACATTGAATCTCTGTTACGCCTCCGAACAAATGTCTCTATTTTGTGCACAATAAATACTCTTGACTTGGTCACCCTCGCTCAAACGCTGTTGCAAGTTTAAATTGGGGTCCAGGGTGGTGTCATTAGAGATTTTAATGTAGAATTTATTTTTGACGATATTGGTATGTAGGCTATTAATTTGGGTCGAGTGAAGTGCACGCAATCTTATACAATATCATAAACTTGTAATGACGTTCTAGAAAACGGCTGTAACGATCCCGATAAAATTTGAAATACAGGGGTTTACAGGGGCGCAAAATCGATCAGTCAAGTTGTCAACTTCGTCCAGTTATATGATAACAGAAAGACGAATATTAGAGTACATAAGTAAAGCTAGTATAACAGGATGGTAAATATATCCACTTTTATACATCGCATCTCGTTGATGTCCACAAAAATGAAAACACCAGCACAAAATAAAATCTAAAAATGTCTAATGGAAAAATTCACGCAAAAACGACACCGAGATTCGGCGTCAAAGCCCCTAAAACATAGAAGCGGATAAAAAAGGCCTTTTAAACGTTAAAAGGCCCGTTTACCGCGGACGCAAACACTTAGCTCCACGTTAATTAGTAAGTAGCTGGGACACCGTCAAAGGGAATGCATGAATACTTGCCAAACCGACCTCCAACGGCGCTTTTAAAATGTCCCCCCTTAATTTGAAGCTCAGAGAAACCGAAGCTAAACCGATTATGGCGCCAATATGCGAATTTTTTCAGGAAACGTTTAGCCAACGTTTGAAGTTGGGTGGCATGTGGCTACAAAATTAAGAGAGGCAAGATCAGATATACCGCTCTTTATGAAGATAAAATAACCACATCGAATACAAAATAACAAAAACAAATAGGACTTAAATTACTTACCTTAGCTCAATTTCTGTCCAACTTTTCGACCAAGATGTCTTTGTAAGTTTAGCTACCGAAATTAAATAAATTATTTATCACCTTCACGTGTCTAATATATTTTTATGTTATCGTTTAGAACGAAATAATGAGCGCACAATATTTGTCAAAAATGATAACCAAGTTAATCCCTCGTATGCAGGAGTATAAAAAAGTACCAGCGTAGATAATTATTCTACACAAAAAAAAAACGAAATAAAAAGGTAACAATATTGAATTCTGATTTGGCAGGACTTAAAATGCAGCCTAAAGTGCTAAAACTTCAAGGCAAAACTAATTCGTGATCTTATCGCGCTGATTTCATGGAATTGCGCAATAGCAAAATGCGAAACATTCAAGGAAAAATATTGATTAGAGCTCACAAGCAATAGTTACCGGGCCTAAGATCAGAATATCTATTAAGAAACAATTTGGCAATTGTTAATTTGATACCCCCATAAGATAATTTGCAGGATATATCTACGCAATTTTTACGACAATCTATAAAAAAATTAGTTAGTCTTTGTACAGCTTCAGAAAAAAAACCAGTCACAAAGCGTAACCCGACCCTGAAAAGATAAACTGTCCAAAACGCAGGGTCTTTAAACTGGTATATTTTCACTCGTCGAGGAGCCTATGCTAATCCACCGGCGGATCATTACTTAACAGCGTTAGTTAGTCGTATTACAATTACGACGGCCGCGGCACTTGACCTACGCCAACCATCGACCCGCTATGCTAATAAGAAACGTTTCTTGGACTCTGGGCGGTTGTCTGGCATGATTTTACAAATAGGATTTTACATGCCTCCCTTGGTATTAAGTACCAACAACTGATGTGGATAGCAGCAGATTTAAATATGGCGGTAGTACCATATGATTGCATAATTGCATATTATCCAGGGTTCTGAAATTTTACCTCAATCCAAAGATAAGTTCCTGCCTCATTTTATTAAAGCCAAAAGCCACCTGAAATCTAACTGGCCAATATGCCATTTTTCAATAATAATGAGTATGGTAACTCATCATTTTATCGAATTTCACTTCATCGAATTTAATTTCATCGAACGCTATTTTCTGCCGAAACCATAATAATAATTCCAGGGTATCTTAAACATTAATTACGTAGATTAGGTTAGGTTAGATGTTTATGATACCCTGAAAACATAATGCTTTCAGCAGAAATTAGCGTTCAATGAAATGAAATTCGATGAAAGGTGTTTCGACACATTGGGTGTCTATCCCCAATGTGTATAGCAGAAGATTATAAATGCTGATATTTCTAAAAGTATTTAAACTAGAATATCTACGAGTAGATCCAGAAATATTATCCGGAGTATAGTTCTATTAACGTATCTTTACTAAGGGCGTCAATATCTAAAATTGGACGGAAGTAGCTAAATAATAAATTCTTAAGTAGCCAGTTATTGAGGAAGTACTTTATTTTCTCAATAGCTAACTTGACACCCATACCCAATGAAAATACTTTTATCTTTTTGCAGAAAAAATAAGTTTCAAATCATACGGTGCCAAAATTAACTAAGCATTCTTCAATAAAAACTAGCATACCTTTTTGCAGCTGAGGGCGCTTTCAAAAAGTTAAAACCGGAGCCGGGCGGGAACGGCACCTCAGGGGCCACGTCAGCACTGTCACCAGCCCTCGGACCCCAGCACGCTGGGCACACGCCCACCACGGCCTCCTGTCCCACGCCGGCGCGCCGACGGCATCGGACTACCTTCACACAGGTAACTAAAGTCTCTTGGGTTGGCGCAGATACCTACTGTTACCAGATATTGGCTGGTAGTATACACAATTTTAATAGACTACCTTACTACCTTGGACTACCTTTATAGTTACTTATTTGTGCTTCTTTGTGTCATATTGAATCTAAAGTAGGTCCTTGCTGCAGCATCCAAGAAACGTTGATCGCAAATTCGAGTCGTAGGTACTTATAATATAATCAAGAAAAATAAAGAAGTTTACGAGAACGTAAATTATTTTAAAGATTTTGTCATATCATTACAAGACTTCGATTAATTGGAAGTATGCGAAGATTACAACAACGAATAAAGCTCACAAATTTACGCTAAACGTGTCAAAAAAAAACAAAATATCAAATTTTAAAATAATTAAAATAAGTTCACGAACTAACAAGATAGTTGTTTTATTTCGGTGTGTGAGGTAATACGTACTTATCTGCATAAGCCGGATGCACTGCCTCCTGCAACTAAGTATTTTTAGCAAAATTTTCATTTTACTGTTTGCAGTCTTATTAAAAGGCCAAACTATTGTCCTGATCGCTCATCCTCTCCTCGTCTTCTATAATATTTTTTATACTCCATAAGACCATTAACAATGTGATAAGTAAATCATTAATTTGTCACCAAAATGGGAGGTATTATGATCATGACATTCATGCCTACGGCGAGTGATCACCTTTACATAGATAGCTGATGTCTCATAGTGTCACATTCCCTCTGACTGCACTCTGCCTCGTTGGGCTGCAGAAAACGGCGATGACGACCTAGTTTTGCCCCCAGCCGTGCCGATAGCATCGGAACCCCACACTATAGTGCTCCATTGGATCGGACAGTGTAAATCATGCGCTCGGATGGGTCACATCACGACAGTACGTCGTAACATGACAAATATCGTTCTCATAACCGGTACTGACACGATCACGGAACCTTGTTACGATGGATTGTCACGAATGTGAACCCACCTTTAGCTGTATCCAAGTAATTGATCGATGCCTTGATTGCCCACAGCGCTGGTAACAGAAGCAAAGATTTTTACTTGACTAATAGGAATTATTCACGACAAACAAACTGAAAGATTTTGATTACCTATGCAGTACCTTTGCTGCATAATCTCTCTCTCTCTCGCTTTCCCGTCTCACAAATCAAAATCCTATTCTAAATCCTTTTCAGTGCACTCTGTCAGGTTGTGGAATCGGCTACCGGCCGGCTTTAGGCAGTCACAATCAGTTGACTCCTTAAAGGGCAAATTGAAGAAGTTTTGGCTTGACCCTAGCTCCTAAATTAAATATTGTATCAACTGTCCTTTACATAAATGTAGTTTATGTAAGTTTAAGTATGTATATTGATCTATAAATATATATTTCTGTGTCTAGCATATTTATGTAAGTATTTGAATGTAGTTAATTTTATGTTTTTAGTTAGGACTTATTTGTATGAACTGATCCTAAAGAAATTTGTAAACTTGCCTACTCGATGCACAACCTTTCACTTTTCTCAATCCCTCAAGGGTTAGCTGGAAGAGATCCCTTAAAGGGATAAGTTCGCCTTTGTACATTATTTTCTGGTATCTTCATTGTATTCTTTTTTCTGTTTTATTTTGTACAATAAAGTGTTTACATACATACATACATACATACATACAATCTAATTTTAAACATCAGATTTTAACTAATTTGGCACATTGGAAATGAAATAACCTAAAAATAACAGTGTTTAACCAAATTAACTTTGTTTCCGATCTTAGCTTATTATTTTCTCCCAACAGGAGCAATTAGCAGAATTAGAAGCGGCCTTCGCGAAATCACACTACCCAGACATCTACTGTAGAGAAGAACTGGCGCGGACCACGAAGCTGAACGAAGCAAGGATACAGGTCAGTGGACTATTTATTATTTCCTCAGTGTCGTAACTAGTTAATACTAGTATTTATTAAGTGCAGAAAACAGTAGTTAGGAGTAAAATTGCACAACCTAATTACCTGATATCAATAACGATGGTAAGATTGACCAAAAATAATACACAATTCTCAAAAAAACACATTAAGCACGCAAAGCCAAGTAGGTACGAGTAAATAGCTCAGAAAGCACAATTCCGTGGCGGCGACAGTCCTTCGGCAGAATTGTCGAAATATCAATGATGCGCGAATACTGGCATAATAGAATTTGGAGCGTAGGCCGGAGGCGGATTGAATTAAAGCGCCATCTGTCGGCCTCGACCGTATGAATACGAAATGCTTACAGTGACTCGCGAGCGATCTTTATCTCAGTTTTAAAATTGCTCAATCCCTCAGGGCGCTCGCTATTGATTTGTCCCGGGGGCACCTAATTTGTCGCTCTAGATATTTTATTCAGGACGCGAGTTATACCGAGCTTGTTAAGTGACGCATAACTGCGACTTCCTTAAATTTTAGCATTGTGTTATCACAAAATCAATTTCTGATATATGGAAGGAAATTTTACGCTTTTTCAAATAGAGTGTTCCATTACGGTGACGTGTGCTAGCCATGTGATGTTTTATTCACCATAAATTTAAGGAGACAGTAAATGACGCTTTCTTCCTACGACAATAAACGGTGAAGTTCGACTTAAGAAAATGAAAGGTTCCACGAAATGACATTAGATCGGGGACTTTTACATACCTACCGACGTTAAAAGCACGTGAAACACGGGCGTATGTGCCGGCGTGTGCGAGGGCGAGCGCCGGCCGTGAGTGCGCGCGGGTGTGAGTGGGCTGTGCACGCGCTCCGTGGGAGGCTATTAACGTTTAGGCGACGCTACATAAGAATGTAAACGTTAAAGACGACAGCGACGTCGAGTTCCCTCCTTCTAGAGCAAATTTCGATATAAAAATACAGCGTCGGCGGGCGAGCGAGGGGCGCGCGGCGCGAGGGGGCGGGTGGCCCCTGAGGCATTGCAATCCCATCAAATGGATCCGTAACGAAGTTAGCCGTTCATCCTCCCCGCGCGCCTCCGACATTGTCTCTGCCCTCAAATGAATTCTACAATTGGAAATAAGAAAATGTTTTGTTGGATCCCCGTGCTTTTTCAGTTTAAAGGCGACCGTTTTCTTCGGATAACTCGGCCGCTCTTAGGAAAATGCCCGTCTATCTGTCTTTGTTATACGATGAGCGAATGTATTAGAGAGGGATCTTTACTGAATTAAGCTTTATCTACCTTTAAATGTCGCTCGGAGACTCGTAAAACAGTTTATCGGAAAGGTTAACAAGTTCCAGCTCGTAAATTATTAATACTTGTTCTTTATTGTTATGAATGTTATGATCTTTCGTGTTTTTTTTATATGTATAAATTAACTTTACTTGTAGAGTGTAGCGGGTAAGTATATAAAGAATAATTAACAAATAAATTAGTCTGAATTTAAATTAACCCAACCTTCTCTTTGTTTTAAAAATGTGGAATAATTTTCTGTTCGTGTGCATCCGTGATTACTTTCAGCTTTGCTGTACATTTTTGTCGTATTTTTATAGCTTTCGCAATCTACTTCATGTTTCTGAATTCTGCTTACGCTGTCTAGGCTGATGAAGAAGTTATCTTTATAATAATATACTTAGCGGGTAACTCTATTTTTAATATGTTTATTATACACATTGATGAAAACTTATAGTTAACCTAACCAGTCATTACTAGTTTTTTAGTTTTATTTTGGTTAGTCTACATACATTTTGACAGCCTTCAAACTTCTAGCAGCAACGGTGAACTCCGCGTTTATTTGATTTGTAGGTATCATTGCATTGTGTAAAGGTCTATTTGCAGACAGAACTCATCATTCACGCATCGACATAGTATTTTTTTTAGTACACATGTGTCGGTTGCCTAGTCACTTACGGTTTAAGATTTTTGGTTTTGTTAGTACTTTATCATTCAATTGATAAAATCTACCTAAACTTTTTAGTTTGGGTAAAATTGCACCAAGGGACAGGCCCTGCAACCGCAGGGATTACCCAAGGGACCCTTGCGAGACACTTACTAAAGGTATTCCTAGAATTAATGGAAAAGTCAGAAATACAGAGAAGACAAACAGTACATAGAAGAAAATTAAGATAGAGGAGTTTAGATAAACGACTAACATAAAACACGTGGTACATGGCGGAGATCTTCGGGGAAGGCTCAGGCATGCAGTGGACAAGTTTTGATGTTGATAATGATGATGATAGTGGATAATGGAATCGGATCCTTTAATGTAGTACTAACAAACTTATAATTAATTGCAAATTGTATGTTAATAATAATAATACGGTTATAGTAACTCATATCCTGACAATAAATATTTCTATTCTATTCTATGGTTAAGAGTAGATAGTCTTTTTCTTTTACATTAATGGCGGCTCACCGCGATATCACCATTATCAAGTGAATAGATTAAATCAGTAAAGATAAAAAACACAAAAGTACAAGCCGGACATCTTTCAATCGGCCATCTTCCCTCCCCGAAGGTTACCGGACGCCCAGAATAAATGGTGCTTTGAAAAAGTTCAATCTATCTCTAATATATAAAATTCTCGTGTCACGGTCGTACGTTGTTGAACTCCTCTGTAACGGCTCGACCGATTCTTATGAAATATGGTGTGCATATCGGGTAGGTCTATTTTTCATACACCAAAGTGACATGAAAAAAAATTGCAGCGTGTGAAGCCGCTGGCGGGTCGCTCGTATGTCCTAATAATGTCAAAATACAAATGTCCACGCAGTAAATAAAGAAAAGGTGTACCTCTTCGCTATAATAACTTTGACTCAACGTATCGAATGTTAACTGACAGAGATTTTTACGTAACCTAAATGTACCTAAATGATGCGATATCATTATTACATCAATATTTAATCTAATCCATAATACCATTTCCGAAAGCTGGAATATTTCGCGCTAGTAAACTCAATTACGGAAATAATTTAGGGGTGCAGAAATGTTTCAATTTCAATACTTATTTAGAACTAAATTTTGTCCACAATTTCTCACACATGAAATCTGATTATTGCCCCATCCTTTAGGAACTGTGCAATGTCCCGAAGGGTCCCGGGCAAGATAGGTTTTCCTCCGATTGTCTGGCTGATCCAGCCAAAATTCATGTAAATTGTAAATTCACCAAGTCGACTTCACCAAATCTGATAGTTTACTTTTATACCTAGGTGGTTGCGACCGTGCGACACATTCTCGTAATGACACTAATGACCCTTAACGTCTATTAGCAATCAATATGAACCTATTTCATTCTCTTAAGGTTCAAATAATTACCGAAATTGCATTAAATGCATTTCAGTCAAGCTAAAGTATAGACTTAGTTTAAGTTTACGAAATCTAAAATACTCTTTTTAAGTAGTACGCCTTTTAGCACCCTTTTGTGTTCGTTGAGAGATCATTGTGCACATTATTACATTCTTAATATGATATTTCCAATAAAATATATTTACAAGACCGAAAAACCCAAAACGCGCCATTTAAACCAGTAGGAAATTGCCTCGTTTTCCGTCACAACGCGCCCGCTAGCAGATAGCTAGCGAAAAACTAATATCCCATTTATGTTCCTATACTAATACAAGTATATAAGTACGGGAGGGTTTGCCCAGGGTTAGGTATGGGGTGTATCGGTTTATTTATATGGAGAGTGCGTGCGGAGGGCGCGGCCCTCCCGCCTCCGGGGGCCCCCTCTCTAATCAGCTGTAATCACCATATCAAACGACGCACGCTCATTCCTGTTGACAACACGGACATTAGGAGCTTGCTATGTTTTGTTTAGCCTTTTATGTTTTAATGTGGTTATGTGTATATTGAGGAAGTCTGTTGTACTATTATTCCATTAGGTATACTTAACTATGAAAGATATATTAATATTAATAATTACTTACTGTAAAGTGCCGAAAATTATCAGGTTAAAATTTTGTAGTGATAACGCGTTGAAACAACGTTTTATGGTTTAATATTTATTCTGTTTATTTAATGGACCCAAAACATTTTTTATAGGTACTCCCAGACATTTCAAATAATTAACTTTCTTAATAGAATATTCCGCCAACCCTACCTACGCTTTTATTTAACCTTTTCAACGCCATTGACGGATATTTCCGGCATGATTGACAGCGCAAATTCAAATTCAAATTCTTTATTTCAGACCTTGGTCCATAAAGTGTTAGTTAAGAAGTATACAAACTTACATCTAGTATCATTAGATAAAATTAACATTTAAATCAAAATTACTAATTACAAATACCATTAACAAAATAAAAATTATTAAATTATTAAAAACACACATTTTTTTTATTAGATCTAGTATGACGCTCAGGAGGCTGTTGGATCTGTCTCGCACTCTACTCATTAAGGAAGCAAATAGACCTAAGTTTATAAACTGAGGCAAGGTTGACATTCGCTCTGGCTTTAAGCTGTTATTGGTGTGTGAGTGACGTCTTTTGTATTTCACATAGCGTTAATAACGTTAAAACTTTTCCTTGTCCCAGGTGTGGTTTCAAAACCGGCGCGCGAAGTACCGCAAGCAGGAAAAGCAGCTGCAGAAGGCTCTGGCACCGGCCGTGCTGCCGGGCTGCAACGGCATGATGCGCAACATCCAGGGGTACCGCGGATACCAGCCCTACCCGCATCCGAACACCATCAACCGGTATCCACAGGTAGGCACCAACAGGCCAACGGAACACAATTTTCCCAAATTCTGCAGTTAAGATGCCTAAGTTGTGCTATTTTATGCGCTTAATTAAGGCGATTCGGGTTTTATTTTCAGCGAAATTAAAATGTTAATCGATTATAATAAGTATAGAACTCCTCGACATGGCACTTATTGTGAGAAGGTTCCCTATTATCCCTTTAAGTGATTTCTTCCTATTAATTTTAGTAGAGTGGTTGCGAAACAATAATAAGCAACGAATCATCACTATCCTGATTGGATATGTTATGTCATGTTGTTAATCGGAAGATGATGAGGTCGGAATATGATCATTATGATCAATAGAGAACATGCATGAAAATCAGAATTGAGTTTCATTGATTCGATTCAGGAGAAAATGTAAAAAAAGCATATAAAACGCAATACACTACGTTTTGACCCGTTTAATAAGATTTCATAGAGAATCAAAACTTTTAAAACTTCTTTTAATGCTTAGATTGTTTTATTCAGCATCCTCATTTTATTTACATAATATTTTAAGACAGCGATATTTATTTATTTAATCTTCTTTGCACAATACAAATAAATGTAAAAGGTACAAATGGCGGACTTAATGCTTAAAGGCATTCTCTACCAGTCAACCACATGTTCAACTGAAAAAAAAACCGGTGCAATTAGAGAAATAAACAGTGTTAAAAACTAAATTAAATCTAAATAGCTACTTAACATTTAAAACATGTAATACACACGATATTGGTTTAAACATAGTAATGTTTTAAACATGGAACAACAACAACAACAACATGGATCATTCCTGTCGTCAATTTTGTATAGTGTTTTTGCATTGGGTCTGAACTATGACTTTAAGCTTCATATCTTATGAAAAAAATACACGACAATTATTTCTCGCATATAGTTATTCCTCACTATTATAGCACTTTCCATAGAGCGTAAGAAAAGAAATTATGCATTTTCCCAATTTTATCATAACTCTGCTCATACGAACAAAGTAAAAAAAAAGCGGCCAAGTGCGAGTCGGACTCGCCCATGAAGGGTTCCGTAGCAGCAAGTAACATAATATAAAAGTTCGTTGTAGCTATGATCAATGTTTTTATGACGTATTAAAAAAAAACTACTTACTAGATCTCGTTCAAACCAATTTTCGGTGGAAGTTTGCATGGTAATGTACATCTTATAATTTTTTTTAGTTCTATCATTCTCTTATTTTAGAAGTTACAGGGGGGGGACACATTTCAACACTTTGGAAGTGTCTCTCGCGCAAACTGTTCAGTTTAGAAAAAAATGATGTTAGTAACCTCAATATCATTTTTGAAGACCTATCCATAGATACCCCACACGTATGGGTTTGATGAAAAAAAAAATTGAGTTTCAGTTCTAAGTATGGGGAATCCCCAAAATTTATGGTTTTTTTTCTATTTTTGTGTGAAAATCTTAATGCGGTTCACAGAATACATCTACTTACCAAGTTTCAACAGTGTAGTTCTTATAGTTTCGGAAAAAAGTGACTGTGACATACGGACGGACAAACAGACAGACATGACGAATCTTATAAGGGTTCCGTTTTTTGCCATTTGGCTACGGAACCCTAAAAACCCATTGAAACGATGAGTAAAGGTAAAACATTTTAAAAGCACAGATTTGCGCAACACCGTAATATTTCCAGCTGTGTAGCCCTGAGCGCCTCAGGCCAACAATTGCATATTTTCCCGTATGACCGCGAGCCGCGGAATCGAGTTATCACGTAATCAGCGCGACTGATTAGCGCCGCATAGTAATGAGGACGATTGCACTCCGAATGCAATGTGCATTGTTTCGGCCTTGATTGGGCCTCGCCGGACAAATATAGTTCCTGAACGAAGCTTCACGATTACGCTATTGTTAGGTGATCCGTGGTTAAGGATAAAATTTTGCTAACTTTGTAAAACATTTTAGCTACAGCTGTTATACTGCCTTAACCAACAATCTGCCTCGTCCGATATTAAATTAGTCTGGCCGATAAACAAGTGTAAAATATACCGATACGTCAAGGTTGAGTCAAACATACCTAACTAGAAGTATTAATTTAATTCCTTAGTAAAGTTGCCTTTATTTTTCTTTATATTTTTCCTATTATACAATGCGGTGGAATCGTCAATATATAACCTTTCGCTATTCAGCATAGAGTTTGTTAAGTTACAGGCAAATAGTTTGGTTTTCTTTATGTTCACTGATTAGTTATGGATATGTACCTATATCTGCCGAATTAATTGGATCATATAGAAAACTGGCACGAACAGCAGTAGTTACAGGAACAACAGAATAACTAAAATCGGCGACTCGTGGCACAAGTGGCACTAGTGGTCATTAAGTAGCACTAGTGATGAGACACGCTTTTCAAATGCCTTTCAGATAAGATAAAATTACAAATTAATTCCTAGAAATAAGTTGAAAAGTCACTTTCATTACGACTGCATCCAAAAGGCAAAAGCTAGAAATAGTATGATCAAAAATCCAGGATAAAATAAAGAAAATATAAATCAAAGAGAACACCAACAAAAATACTCTGCAACATTTCAGAAGAATGCTTTATTTACCCATCACGTCAGTCGAAGTTGAAAGATCATTTTCTTACACCAAGTGGATTTTCTCAAATAGAAGATGTAGGATAACTTCTAAGAAGTTAGAACAAATATGAATTGTCGATTACGAATGTCATATATGTACTTACATATATTAAATGATTTAAAAGGTATTTTTTAATTGGTATCTTTTGCTCGACTTGTACAGAAAAACATTGATACATCACTAGTCTAATCTGTCTGACAGAAACGTCAACTAGTTCCTAAATGCCACGAGTCGCCGAGGTTATGGTATGTTTTTATTAATAACATAAATGGTCCTGCATTTCGACGTAAATCAATAAGTAACTCTTTGTAGTAGGTACTTATTTATTGGTTATTGTGTGAAAAGAGCGCTTACAATCATTTATTTAGATCTTATAAGACGAGGAGTAGGTATTAAAAAGGTGCAACCACAAGATGCAATGTTAGAATAGATTAACAAGAACTTATTCCAAGAATAAATCCTCTTAAAATAAAGCATTTTTCATATGACTTATTTTTTCATGTCAATCACAGAGTAAAATGCATATCTAGTAAAAACTTACTACGAATTAAATAACAGTATACGACAGCACTGTAGAGTACATTGAAAACTGTCATGTCGTCAATACACGTCGATCAATTATAGTCGTTAACAAAATACAAAAAAAAGAAAAAATATAAATAAATATCAGGCGACAGTCTCACACAAATTGACCTAGTCCCAAACTAAGCTCTAGGCTTGTACTAGACAACGATAAACATACTTAAATAGTGGAATACATACTTAAATACATAGAAAACACCTAAGACTCAGGAACAAATATTCGCGCTCATCACACATATATCTGCCCTTACCGGGATTTGAACCCAGGACCGCAGGCTTCGGAGGCAGGTTCACTCCCAACTATGCCAACGTGTCAAATAACGTGTCGTGTGTGTGATCAAATACGAAAAAAAAAACACAGTTTCATTTCGTTAATAACGTTTGTGTTGGGGTCGGGACATAAAATGGTCTAGTTTTATTAGCGCCCCGCGGTGCACCGCAATTAATTTAAAATAAATAAGTATGCGAATTAAAATGTTTACGCGCTACTAACCGGATTGTGTCCAATTGGCCATTAGCGGCGCGAGACCCCGCGGTAAACAACCGCCGTTAATGCGCACGATTACCGCGCCGCCGAAAAATTACCGATCAAACCCGAGCGTACAGATTTCACGCGGGTTGAAGATTTTTCATCGATTGTTAGCGGTTTTCTTAGGATATTATAGAAATCACTAATTAAGTATTTAGTTCTCTATAAACACGGTGTCAATTGAAATGGGCAAAGATGTGTAAACAAACGAAACAATTTACCACTAATATTTCAAACTCACCTACTTTTGAACATCAAGTAAAGTATTTCTAATGATTTACACATCATTACTTATGTATGAAATTAAGGATTATTAAAAAAAAAAACACGCTAGATGTAAATTTCAGGTTATGTGTCACACAGTACTTATTTTTTTACGTCTTTGCCCATTTAAATAAACACCGACTGTACGTATTTTATGTATTTTTATCGTTATCTAGTACCCATACTACAATTCCAGGGGAGGTATTATGACATAGCTATTCAGTTCATTTTACGGCGAGCGTAAAGGATAGAGCTATGGCAGGTATATAGCTCTGTCCTTTACGCTCGAAGTAAAATGAACTTCATAGCTACGTCACAATAACCCCCCAGAGCTTACTTTGGGATTAGGTCAGTGGGAAGTGACGGTGTTCCGCACCAAGTCAATTTGTGTGTTCGTGTCTCCTAATATTTACTTATAATCTCTCCAGCCGGAGTCGTGTCTCAAATTAATTCACAAATATATTTTGTTCAAAAAATACCTATGTAAGTGTGTGTAAGTGTATTTAAATATATCTCTCAATTAACTTGCAGTTCTCTCCCCAGCACCACGGCAGCTACGAGGAGCTGCAGAAGGACATCTTCTCACTGTCCCAGATGGGGGGCGGCTCTTACCCCATGGCGCAGGGCTTCTCCATGGGCCACGGGGCTAATATGAGCGCCGTCGGCATGCGGCAAGACACCATGGGTAAGATCTCATTGTTCTCAAGTGTCCGATAACACTAATCAAGTGATTTTTGTAATGTAACATACTTATAAATCTATCGGTTTTAATTATGTAAACTTTTGAGAAGAGAGGGGCCAGGGATTTATTTTTATTTTATACTTTTAGTCTTGACCTGTTTAGGAACCTCTTTTAATAAATAATTCAACTAGTATCCCGACTTGAAATTTTGACCCCTCTTTAGCCGATTTTACAAAAATACCTTTTTGTCATATACAGTAAAAGGTAAGCAATATTTTAAAAACTCGAAATTTCAAATCGGTAGCATTACTAGTCACTACAATATGCCGCTGTGGCAGGCGGGTCATACACAGATATAGGTTACCGTCTTTCCTGTGGACAAACCGAAATTTAACGTTTTTAAGGCCTAATTTTCTGCCTAAGCCCATGCGCAAAAACGCCGTCAGGACTGCTTTAGACCTATCATATAAAAACATAACTTATAAGCACACAAGCTCTTAACTATTGACCACAGGAGAGACAACTTTTGTTTTTAAGAGTGTGTATGACCCAGGCAGATTACCGGACGAAGTCGCACGAGTCCCAAAAACTATGCAAATTGCATCCGTCACGCACTTCTGACAACTTATCTTGTTGTAAACACCGTCCTAGCTCAACTTCCTAAAAATTTTCAGCGGCAGCGTAATAAAAAATAAAGTTTTAATATTATTCCATGTTCGCGGAGAGTGAAGCAAGACGAAGCCGTAAGTTTGAAGCGCGGTGGGGGGGGGACGTTGCAGGCAGCTTTCATCAACTTTCCATTACCACCGTCAAGGCAATTATAAAGTTGGCGTCGGGTGATCGCAGTGCCAACCTCCGTTTTACACAAATACTTAGCTCTTATAATAATGAGAAAACTTGCTCTCTTTGGCCGCATTGTTCGAGTAAGTTCCGTTAGATGATCTCGGAAGGACTTTTTTCAATCCGCGGTGTTTTCTTCATAGGTACACCCTAGTTCAAAGAGCGCCTTATTTCGTTGGATTAAGGTGCAAAAATTTAAGCATACCTTTGCACTAAGAATGTTAGTATAATGCGCTAGTATCTGGGAGACCGAGCACCGCTCGTGTTGTTACCTAATTTGTGCGGTAACTAACGCTATCTAGATGTTTATGTGCCTCAAAATACTGACGGATTGCAACTGACCTAAAATTAATTACGGTTCTTTTTATTTGTGAATATCCCCTCCTCCTCCCTCCTCCACATCCTCATACTTTCATTCAGGACTCTAAGCACTACACTCAATCCGATGTACTTTCTGCACTGCTCGGAAATATGAACATTTTTTGTCTGGTCTGGTCAGAAAACATCAATTTTATGAGAGGTTCTTCATACAAAATGAAAATATTCTTGACCTATTTCATACTAGTTACGTAAATAATAAATATGAAAATGTGTCGGTTTTTCTACCTCGGCAGAAACTTCATGGGCCTCAACTACGTTTTGAGGGTAGAAAGAACGCGATTTATAGACGTATGACTCGTCCAACAATGTACTATTCCCATAAGGAATATACTGACTCAATACGTAATGGGATATTTTGACATACGTCTGTTATCATAAACATTAGACACAGTCGCCATAACTCACTTCCCAAACATAACTGCCACAGCTTATTACCGTAAATACACTCAATGCTCTGAATGTTGCAAACCAATATTAAACATAAATAAAAAATATCGATTTTCTTTCTTACATTAGCTACGGACTAGGTACGGCAAGGTAGGGCATTCGCAAATCGGAATTTTCGTTCTTAACTGTTTAATTTATCCGAATTTTCATAAGTTAGATTTACCCAACCTTTAGGTTCACTGCCGTAATATCAAAGAAGGCGGATAACTACATAGTAATAGTATAAGCATTTTAAATTTTATTTGGTTACAAATATATTACAGAATGCTTTAACTAAGGCGGCTAAGTGCAATGATGTCATTGCACTTACCCGCCATCTTTCATTAAAAAAAGTGTTTTCAGAAAAAATGCATTTCTAGCTTATGAAAATGTGGACAAAAGAAGCAGTGACAAAAAAAAAGGTTACCATAACAGAGTGTAACATTGATTAACGCTCGAAAAGTGCATGAAACGTGACATGGTATGTACCTGTGTTCAAATAACCCAGTGCATAATTCCGCGTCCCACTCCGTCACATCATGCATCTCCGAAGACGCGGGTGACGCTAATCCAATGATCCTTGAGTTTGTGGCCGGAGATTATTAATTTGTACCACTCGACGACGTACGGAATACGTGCTGAAATAATAATGTGCAGGTAGAATTGTTAATTGTGCTCAGTGCGCCGTTAAAGTGAAAATGGAACTAGAGATGAGAAAATACCCCGAAACTTGATATATTTACATACATACATACATACATACTATCACGCCTTTATTCCCAGAGTGGGGTAGGCAGAGTTCTGTAACCACATTTTGCACAAACATGCTAAAATGTTTACCAGCGTATTAGTGACAGGTTGCAAGCCAATCGCCTGACAGTACTAGAAGCCCTCATTCCCTTAGTCGCCTCTTACGACATCCACGGGAAGACATGGAGTGGCACTATTCTCACCCGGCAACCACACGGTCGATCATCATGTGTTATTATTACCAAAGAGTACGTTTTAAAACCAAAGCCCCAAGTATTTATGTGGAAAGTTCGATATAATTATACCCGGTAGGGTAGATACAAATGGTTAGTATCTAACTCCTCTGTCAAAATCCGAAAATCTTTACTACCCTTTTATTAAACACCAACCATTTAACACACCAAACATAAATAATCATCTAATACCATAATTAAAAAAAAAAGTTCAAGTTTCTTACCCATAAAACGTTTCCCAATACGTCTATTCGCCAAAATTCGTGTAGGTAAGCGATAAAGCGTGTAACGCGAACCGGGCCGAGATTCCTGCGTAAAAAACGAGTAATGGAGGCGAGGCATCGTACCGTAGATATTCTAATAAGAAAATTTCCACTACATTTACTTTGGCGGGCGTCCTCGCGGCGTCTTCGCAAATATCTTATTTCCTGCGGCGAGATTGCATCTTGAGAAAACGCGAGGGTCGATTCAGTCAGTATTCACTTCCCGACCCTCTCCGCTATATCGACCTCGTGTACACCGCGGGCTGTGGGCGGTACGGATCGAAACAACTTGCGTTGCTTGTTTTCTGCTAAATTTCTGAAGCGGCATTCTGTATTTAAATGTATTTATTCATGCTTATTGAAGAGAATAAACTGTACAAATAATATCAAATTATATAGACCGATGAAACTTAATTTTTAATTAATGCGTCACATACTTATATAGTACATTTATGTAGACGGGATTCGGTGTAGCGCGATTTCAGAGTGGGAGTTCGTAGTGCGAGTTCGTAGCGCGAGTTCGTAGCGCAAGTTCGTAGCGTCCATGCTACGCGGTGTTTTACAGCTTTGAGTTTTACACGTAATAAAGAGCTAAGGCTAATAACATAAAAATCGAGTTTTTTTTATTTTCGTGCTTTGTACTCTAAAGGAGACCATTCATTTTGGGCCCAAAATCAAAAGTGCCGGCCAACGAATAAAAATGTTTTTAATCCGATCGGAACATTGCTCTGGGCGTTTCATTATATGACATGTAAACTCTAGAACCATCATTTGTTGGTGTTACAGAAGTTCGAAAATCCTGACTTTTTATACAAAATCAAAAGTATCAACTAACAAATATGATTATTTTTTACTGCTTGGGGTTTCACTGTGAGCATAGAAAACACCTTGACCCAAGATAAATATCATAGTAGCAGGTATCATCATCGTTCAGTCAAAAGACATCAACTTTTGATAGTGTAATTAATATACATCGCCAAATAACAAATGATGGTTCTAGAGTTCGATGTCATATAATGAAATGCTCAGAGCGATGTTCCGATCAGATTATAACACTTTTATTCGTAAATCGGCACTTTTGATTTTGTATGAAAAGTCAGGATTTTCGAACATCTATAACACTAACAAATTATGGTCTTGGAGTTTTGATGTAATGAAATGCTCAGTGCAATGTTAAGATCAAATTAAAAATACTTTTATCCCTTGGCCGGCGCTTTTGATCTTGGGCCCAAACTTGTATGAAACGTGAATGGTCTCCTTTATGTTATTTTAGTATTTAGGGTGATATATATCATTCACTTACCTTTGTAATAAAGACGTTTGTCAACAGGCATGAGCGCGGAAGACGAGTGGTACAACAAGTCTCTGTCGGCGCTAAGGATGAACTCGGGACACCACGCCAACCTGGCGGCAGCGCCCATGCTGCAGTACCAGACCTAATCACTGCTCGGCGCCGACTACTCGGCGTCAGCGTCACCGTACGCGCCCCCCTAGCAACTAGACTAGGCCTACTAGCCAACTAGCCAGCGAAGCTAATTGGCCTACGCCAACTAGCCAGCGAGGTCAATTGGCCTAAGCCAACTAGCCAACTAGCCAGCGAACCCAATTGGCCTACGCTAACTAAGACGTTAGGCCAACTAGAAGTCAATTGGCTCGTAAGGCAAACTATAGTGCTTTCAATTCACGACGGCTTGTCCAGCTATTCAAATTGGCATAGCGTGGTTGTCAATATCGTAAATGTTAGTGGGGCCATTCGTAGATTGGAAACACTATAGTAGCCAATTAGCCTACTAAGCCAACTAAACCGCTAGGACAACTAGTAGCCAATGGTCTGCTAGGCCAACTTAGACAGTACTTTGTGATTGGATCTTTGTATTATTGACCTATCAGCCTATCACAAATGAGTGAGAATCGCGAGTAGAACGGTCACGAAATTTAAATCGTTAAAAGAAAGCCAATGGTAAATTATGACGTATGCCTTTTTTTGTGATTTGTCACAGATGATGATAGGGTTTTATACAGGTTGATTGCCATTTGTTCCATAGACTGTAGTACAATGAAACAAACGGAAATCACCCTCTATAATGACTCAACTAAAGTCCATGAAGGGACAGTTAGAAGCGCTTTAGTGAAGCAGCGACTGACCTGTGGCGTAACTTTCTAAGCTGCTTTGTTTAACGTAAACGCGGTACACTTGAAGTCAAATTTTCCTGTTGGTAAATAAACGAGTAGGTACTTATTTCTTATAATCTAGAAAAGCTGATAAAATACAAAATTGTTAAACAAAACAAAACTTGTAATTGAGCTGCGCACAGAAAATGGTAACACCACATGCTATTTACTAGATCTTATTGCAAATCGAATCAAATCGAATTCTATCGTACAAATAAATTAAAAGTGCAATGGGGATTCTACAAATCAGTTTCGGTCAAGAGGGCATAAAAAATTAGGGATAAATCACTCGCTGCAGTTGAGGACTTCTTTTTTTTTACTAAGTCATCCCGTATCAATCAATCCTCAGCTGTTTTCCGAATGTATACCCCCTCCCCCCCTCTCCTCCTTCCCCAACTCCCACGGGCATGTAATCTAGCCACGCGTCTCTTTTATGTTTTTGGTCCATCACTAACATATAAATATGATACTAAAATTTAACTTCCTATACCCATATCATTATCGGCAAAATACCTTGTGAAGTCTGTGAGAACAACAGAGATATATACTTTGGTGGTATATCCTTATTACACCAAAACATCAAATTGTCCCTACCTACCAACATGTGTTAATATACCTACTAGTAAAGTTCTTAGCCTGATTGTGCAATACGTGGTTACAGAATTATGAACAAGTGTTTTTAGAGTTGTTGGTATTTCTGTAGCTCTGCCTACCCCAGTCCGGGAATGAAAGCGTGATGTTATGTATGTATGTGTCAAATTGTCGTTTTCCAAAACGAAAAACATTGTCTCAATAAAAAAAAAACAGAATTTCATTAATAGGGATATCACATGTTTCTTAGGATTTACCATTATAAAAAATGGTGAATGGTATTATTTATTCAATGTTTCTCAAAATTTGATCTACTGTGCAACGTTTTGTTGCAACATTATATATTTAGAAGTATAATTTTGTATATAATTGGTTAAAAATATTCTCCGTTTAAGCGTAATATATTAGATATTACGTTAACGTTTTTATAAGAATAAGATTCAAAAGTCCTGAAAAAGCCGATGCGTTGGACTCTACATATCCTAAGAGGAATCATCTGCTTTATTTTTAGAACAGAATTAATAACAACCTGTGTAGCGCATTGGTTTTACAGGCCTTTGAGTGTTTAGATATTTATATATTTAAGGGTACATATAGTGTTTTAATTTTAATATCAACCATTTGTTCTACATTTCGTAAGTTATCAAAGTGTACGCTAGTCGGATTGTACAGCCATCTTAAATACTAAGTCATAAGTATTGTATTTTCTTAATTGTTGTATTGATTACTTGATAACTTAAGATTCCAGTTTGATAGCTAATCGTCTAAACCCAAATGACAAGTGACAGAAATAAAAAAATATGGCAAATTTGATTCATAGTTAGTAGAACTCTCTAAAATACAGTGGTGAGATACCAGTGAAGCGAGTTAAAAAACGTTTACCATGTCCAGTCAAAAACGAGTTAAGTATTGACCAATCCAACAATGAAGACGAGTATACCAAGGATAGTAGATACCAATTTAATGTTTGCTAAAGGTTAACTACGTCAGAATTATCACCATTTAAATCGCTATCAAACTGCAAGTCTTTCCAAGTTTATACATTATAAATGCAATAGCTGTGTAAATATACCTCGTTTTGCATGATAAAGATATTTTCTAAGATGTTAACAGCTCAACGATAATATCATAGCGTTAACTGTATGTCTAGTCAAAATTAATATAAGAGGCCATGACACACTCGCCTAACCCACAATATCAAGTCATTTCATACGTTTTAAAATAATTAAAATTTGATCTCATAGTTTTATATGCCGTACATATTTATTCCAGATAATAAAAGTTTTGAATTGTGTACAAAAAAACAAAAATCATATCAAGTAAGACTGTTTCGGCGAAAACTCTTTATCAACCGATGGCCATCCTGTGCATTGTGTAAATATAATAATTAAGAAACATTGTCTAATGAACATGTGTAAAATGGAATAAATTGTCTAAAACGTAAATATATTAAACTTTTATTTATCAACTCCACAAAAAACAGTAAAATATAAAGTATAATATCGTCTAAATACAATAATATCAGAACTACCTCATCCTCTAAGTGATCCGGCCCGATGATTGAATACACTTTAACTAATCTTCGCGAAGACGTCCATTTATATATTTTGTCTGTCAATGAGAGACATCACGATTAAAATACTTACCAAATCTATAAAATTTAACACTAAGCATATTTTTTTCTATGCAAGAAGTGGGCAAGCAAAAGGAAGAGATATTCATAATAAAACAGGACAGTTTTGCGCTGGAGCCAGGCTAGCACAGTATCGGAGAGCGGAATTAAAGCATTAATATAAATGTCATTGAGAATCCATAGCATAAGCATCCTATAACCACGTTTATAACATGTTGACGACAATGACGACTACAGTGAGGCACAAAAATCCCTAACCATGGGAATTATCTTATAACTAGCTAGCTACCCGCCAGCGACTTCGCCCCGCTGCATTTTTTTTACTTTCTTGGTGGATTTTACATGTTTTTTCTTTTATAAGAACCCTTTCCTGACGATAACGAACACAACAAAAAAAGAATTAGCGAAATTGGTCCAGCCGTTCATGCGTGATGCCGTGACCAAGGAAAATAGGGATTCATTTTTATGGTTCCGTACTAATCAAACTAGGAACCCTTATAGTTACCCCATGTCCGTCCGTCCGTCCGTACGTCCGCAGCCTAGCGCAAAGACTCTTAGTACTAGACAGCTGTAATTTGGCATGGATTTGCATATTAGTCACACCAACAAAGTCACACTTGAGATACAGGCGATTAAAGTATTTATACTCGTACCTACTAAAATCATCTAAGACGGCACCAATATTTGTAGTACTTAACCGCATCGGAACCCTAAACTGAGCATAGTCCGACATGCTCTTGCCCGGTTCTATATATATATATAATATAGATAACAGCTACTAAGGCGTACCAGCGCCCTTCGACATCTAAAATTTCCTTGCGTAAAGATACGAGCAAACTTTTTAACTGAAAATAGTTGAGTAGAATTTCAGCAGCCGAGTTGTACGTATCACCACCTGGCATGTGATGTACACACGTTGTTCCACGTACCAATGATCAGTATTTTAGAGTACATGCGATTAGCGAAATATGGCGATTAAATAAATTAATGAATAAGGTGTGACGGGGCTATTGCCACTAAGGTGTACATTTAAGCGCAATTTTATAGTAGTTTAAGTACATAAATTTCTATAAGTGGGAGCGATATAAACACATGTTATTCCTTTAAAATCTTTAAATGACGCATTGACCCCTTAGTTTCAATAGCCCCACCTTATCATAGAAACAAATTCTATTGAATAAAATAAGAAACTTTTGATGTTATCATCCATTTCGACGACTGACCATGAAAAATCGTAACCAATGATTAAGTTGTGGTCAATTTTCGATCATGCAGACTTAGGGCTGTATTAATAAACTGATCTCGACAGTAAAACGCTCGTCTCAAGATGCGTCAAAAAATACAGTTTTCAATGGCTTGACGTTTACTTTGATGCCTTGTGACGGGCATCTCTATCAAGATGAGTTTCTAGATATTGCCTTTTAGTTATATGCTGTTCTGGTAGCGCGCCAGCACCGCGTTCACGGCATGCTTGCCTTTTGCCGCTTACCGAGTGATTGGATCTAGATGAGCTCCGGCTTGGGCTTGGCGTAGTGCGGGTTGCAGATAAAGTTGCGGTCGAGATAGCGCGCCAGCAGCGCGTTCATGACCTGCTCGCTGCCGACCGCGTCCTAGAAGCGGCGCGATTCTTGTCGCGTCGCCTTAATCGCTTTAGATTAGTTATGTTCTTACCAAGTGATTGGATCTAGATGAGCTCTGGCTTGGGCTTGGCGTAGTGCGGGTTGCAGACGAAGTTGCGGCCGAGATAGCGCACCAGCAGCGCGTTCATGACCTGCTCGCTGCCGACCGCGTCCCAGAAGCGGCGCGATTCTTGTCGCGTCGCCTTAATCGCTTTAGATTAGTTATGATCTTACCAAGTGATTGGATCTAGATGAGCTCTGGCTTGGGCTTGGCGTAGTGCGGGTTGCAGATAAAGTTGTAGTCGAGATAGCGCGCCAGCAGCGCGTTCATGACCTGCTCGCCGCCGACCGCGTCCCAGAAGCGGCGCGATTCTTGTCGCGTCGCCTTTGTCGCTTTAGATTAGTCATAATCTTACCAAGTGATTGGATTTAGATGAGCTCTGGCTTGGGCTTGGCGTAGTGCGGGTTGCAGACGAAGTTGCGGTCGAGATAGCGCGCCAGCAGCGCGTTCACGACCTGCTCGCCGCCGACCGCGTCCCAGAAGCCGCGCGCTTCTCGCCGCGTCGCCTCGGACTGCCCGCACTCCTGGTAATTTCGTAATAACACCTTTTACTGCCAATAGTAAAAAAAAAACCCGAAGCAAAAACAGAGCTGCTAGCGCATCTTGCTTTTTGTCACTTAATTGTCGTTCAGTGCGTCTCTATCGGAACAGACTAGATAAAAAGGGAGATCCGCGCGACAACCTTCTCGCGGACCACTTGCGTTAGCCGTCCAGGGTGTTATAAGTTAATTGTGCGTGTATCTGTCTATGGCTCCCAAATGGATGAACCAATTCGGACGCTTTTTTAAAGCTATTGTAAGCATCATGGTTTTTAGCTAGGTTGGATGAAAATCGGTTGGGCCGTTTAAGAGATATCAGCAGCCAAAACCTTACCTTGTAGTTCTGTAAATTTCCATGCTAATTTGATTAAATATATGTGGATTGTGAGCGGTACATGAATTAAAAAGATTAGAAGAATCTTTTTTTGGTTATGGGCTACTAAAAGACTTTTATATGTGATTCCTTGGACATGTGTGGTCAAAAAAAATATGTTAAAATGTGTACAATTCATATAAAACCACTAATATTATAAAACTTACTGACGGAATATCCTGGTGAGGAGCGTTGATCCTCTGTAACATTCAAAGAAATTAGGACATACAATACTATCAAACAATTGTACTGCCCTGCTAACACAAAAGGCAGTATCTCAGACAAAACTCCTATAGCAAATGCAACCTTATTACCAATAGCATAGGATTTAATCTGCTTTGGACATTGAATTTGAGATACTGCGTATTGGCTTAGAAGGGCAGTGTAGTGAGTAGGTAACAAAAACAAATTGAGACATGCTTTTGTTACCTACTTTTTTTTTATATAAAGACTTCACCTACTTATTGACACCCTACTAACGAATGTCGATTCGGTGGGTCTACGTTAGGTACAACGAGGATGCTGACGCCACCTTACTCCATCATCAGATCAGCTCCTAGATCCCATTTTACTGCAATGCCCTCGGGTTAACTTATGTACTCCAAATTTCAGCTTATTCTTGCATATACATAAAAGCTTGTAAAATAAGGTTGGAAGCCTTACAAGTTCCGTGTTGCTGTGTTCGGCTATGTGCTTGTCAATCACTGCACGGAACGACCCAATATCTCGCCAGCTCTCGACGCTAGCCTTCGATTCTTCCTAAAAATAAAAAAAATAAAAAGTTACATACATGAACAAGAATTTGAATTTGTCAGCGGTGTTGTTTTTTGGGTGTCAATCAAAGTGGCTGTTTCAAATCAAAGTTTTGGCTGGCCATACTATGAAGTATTGTCAAGTCAGTTTAATAAACTATTTCAACCTATTGTTTTTTGAGCTATCGCTTGTTTTCTTAAGGGGTGATGAAAGGAAACAAGCACCCGATACCAAGTAGCATCTGAGACCCATATACATGTGTATTCTCAGGAGTACAACCTAAATTCTGCAATTCTAACACTGCAATGCGATGCCAACCCCAAAACGAAGCTGGAATGCTTCTATATCCTCTTG
Source organism: Acleris holmiana (assembly GCA_949316455.1). Classification (NCBI taxonomy): domain Eukaryota; kingdom Metazoa; phylum Arthropoda; class Insecta; order Lepidoptera; family Tortricidae; genus Acleris; species Acleris holmiana. The sequence goes on along the minus strand of OX438776.1, from coordinate 12,269,964 downwards.
AGGCCCACCATACTACAATCCGGTAGATTTTTGTGAGTAGGAATTTGAATCCACCAGCAAGGAAATAAAGTTCAATTAACTTTGCACTTAAATGAGATTTTCAATTTTGAAACAAATAAAAATGAGCTTTATGTTCCTTGAAATAAGGTTTAAATTGAATTCCCTGGATTATGTCCTTTCTATAGGACACCGGGTCTTACGAGGATACTGGAACAAAATAATGCAAGCTGCTGCATGGCGCTAAGAAAGAATAGGATGGCAGCGATGTTTGACTTACCTTAGTAAAACAGTCACACGATGGGTCCGTTGGGTCTTTTGACTGTTCATTTTCTGTATCTTTCGCGTAATTAATTGTGAAGTGTGCCTCCAGTATATCGCGCACCTGGGGATTGGTTAATTTCATTGATTTCTAAATTTCTGTGGTAAAATGTGTTTATGTTGCGTAACGCTTAGAGGTTGGTCCTCATTTGTGACATTTCATCGTTACGTGAATCCGGGACCGACGGAACCACGATACAATGAAGACTTTATTTGTCATGTAATTATGTTACAATGTACTATCACGATGTTACCCATCCCGAACGCCTGAGTTACACTGTCCACATTTAGGATAACAAGTCCTGTAGTGTTTCTTCGCAGTCCGATCCGATGGCACCCTATAGTGTGGACCCACCTTAAGGCACACCAGCCGTGTGGGATCTTCAAATAGCTGTAGCTGGTTGATTAAGTAGTTCGTTAGTTTCAATATTAACTTATTATATAAACGCAATATGTAAATAATTAACAACGACCGTAATTTTAAATTTTTGACACATCATACTTATGTAGTAACAGTTTACCGCACGTTAATAACCTTTCTTGAATCTTATTTTGATTGTTTTTTAAACCCAAGGCATTTTAGGCATAAGATTTCAACCAATCTCCGTGACGAATGAAAAAAGTTTCACCGTCCCGCGAAGCAACAACCAAAACAGCTGTAGAGTGTGGTCTAATTATTTACCTTATGTACTGAATGATTTCCCTAGACACATCATAGAGAAACTTGAGGATAATCCAAAACGAGTTAAAAGTATAATACCTAAAAAGGGGTGGAGACTAATTTATTTTTATAAATTTACTTAGGTAATATTGCATTTAAAGATTTTTAACAGTTACGTGCGATAACCTAACTAAATTTTCACGGTGTTTCTTTTACAAATTAAAAATCATTTATTTGCTTAAATATATAGTACAAATAGGCGGTGTTGTTTATTATTCCTGTACGACGACATATCTTGCTAGATACTAGCATGCAAATTTAGTTTTAAGTACCTAGCATAGTTAATTGCATATTATTGAATTAAACAATAATAATATTACTTGAGACATTATGTAACTTAGAAGAAATTAAAAGATACAGTCCGCGGTAAAGCCATATTATTATTATTGACGTGTTATGGTATTGTTTTTAACTCAGCCGTATAGCCATAATAGGCCGTATCTATAATTCAAAAACTTAAGCAGATATAATCCTATCTCGTTACTAATAAGGTTGCATTTGCTACAGGAGTTTTGTCTGAGATACTGCCATTTATTTTTGTGTTAGCAGGGCAACATTACTGTCAAGTAGGTAAATAAGAGCTATCAAAACGTGGAGAATACGAAAACACGTCATAGGCAATATGGTTTTACCCCAGTAGAAATAGAGGCATAGGCCAACAATATTTAGGAACTGTAAGTTTATAGAAATGCTAAATTAGCTATGACATAACTATGGAGATTGTGATAGTGTTATGTTACACCAAACAAAACAAATTCTACTCAATCATGAATCATCAACTCGTCCAGCAACCGTTTCCTTCCCGGCCTGTACAATAATGTACTATGTCTACCTTGCCAACATCCTGGAAATTGATGTCCGAGACGAGCTCGTCGAAGGACTCCAGGTAGAGCGCCGACATCCAGGGCTGCATGAAGAAGTCGAACAGATCCTCGATTCGGTTCATCTGCCGAATAAACGTAGGTAATCGTATTTGGCTCGCAAATTGCCATGTCATCAATACGCGCTGAGTGTCAAATTTAATAAATCATGGACGATATATGGCTACAATTTCACAGACATTTCGAGTATTTGGTTTGTACTCGGAAGCTAAGAAAATTACATTACGAAATGAACTCAATTTTGTAAAACGAAAAAACGCGAAAGCTTGGTACAGTCAACAGCAAAAGTAGATCATCATTTTAGCACTTTATCGCACTAACGTAACAATACTTTGACAATTGGGATGTGGCATAGTAGCGAAAGTGACAAGATACTAAAATGATCGTATACTTTTATTGTTGACTGTACCTATAAACAATGTAGAATGGCCAACCAAAACTAATACATAAATAAACATTGACACTGATTTTTAGGGTTCCATACCCAAAAGGTGCGAACGAAACCGTCTATTACTAAGCCATTAAGTTCTCGTTGTCCGTCCTACCTTAAGAGCTGTATCTTTTTATTTTTAACTAGCTATTGTCCGCGACTCCGTCCGCGTGGAAAAATAAAACATAGCCTATGACACTCAACGTAGCTTATGGCAAAAGGATTTTCAAAATCGATCCAGTAGATCCAGAGATTACCTCCTACAACCAAACTTTGCCTCATTATATATTTTTTTAAATAGGTAGCTGGTTGTTGTTATAATTATAACAGAATAACGATGCATGTTATTATCGGCGGATTTCCTAACAAATCTATATAATAAAAACGAATCGCTGAATGTGTTGCTAAGCGCAAACCACGAGAGCAGCTGAACCGATTTCGCTAATTCTTTTTTTATTGTGTTTGTTGTCAGGAGAAGGTTCTTATGAAAGAAAAAAACTGAAAAATCCACCGGGAAAGTCAGAAGTTTGCAGCGGGGCGAAGCCGCTGGCGGGCCGCTAGTAGCAATAATAAAAAGAAGTGAAATAACAAGGAGGACAATACATTAAACGTTTTCTCAACGTTTTTTTATGTTTGTTCTCTCGGTGAGCGCGTCCGACTCACACCTGACCGATTTTAGACAAAACGTCATCCTTCTAGTTTGAAAGATACCGTGAATCTTGCAAGCAGCTTGTTGAAGTAGGCCTCATGCTTGCCATACAAGTTGGCCAGCGCCAGGTAGAACTTGTTCCTGGACAGACAGGTGATCGCGCACACGCAGTGCAGCACGTTGAGCTGCAGGCGGAAGTAGTTGCCGTCCTTCATCGTGATTAGCGTATGGCCCTAGGGAATTAAGAGGCCGTATACGAATTGTTGCCAGTTTTGCTTATTTCCGTGATTTTACAGTTGAAATACTGCTTTTCTATAAGTTTTAATGCATATCATGAAATATCATTTCAGTTATGATCGAATAAATGAGTTACGAATGAATGAGCTGCTGTTTTATTTTTGTCGAGAATTTAAATTCGGGATTTAGGTTATTTTAAAACATTATATATTGCTATATTATTTTTATTTTTTGGATGTTTTTTTTAAGTAATGGATTTATTTTGAACTGAAGTTTATTACTGTTGTTTTAATTTCATGAACGAAAGTTTTAAGAAGCCGAAATTTTAAAGTATTTTTTGGCCATTTTCTGTAAAACTTTACCAAGTTAATTATTTCTTTACACAAAAAAAATATAAAAAAGTGGTAAAAAGTACTTCATACATTTTTAGACGACTTTTACAGCAATCAATTGTAATTTTTTCATACCTTTAAGACGTCAAAACGATTCGTGAGTATGCGATATTCTGAACCCTTAGAGAAAAATTCACAAAACAGTCGCCGGTTTCAGGTCGATTAATCAAAATTAAATCATAAAAACACAAAAATATTTCATACATTCGTTGAAAAACGAAATTATCTTTCGTTTCGCGCATTAAAATTTGTAGAAGTAAAGTATTTCAACAGTAAAATCACGTCTGTAAAATCACGAAAATCAGCGAAATCGGCAAAATTTCGTATACGGCCTCTTAAACAAAGCACAAAGACATTTTTCTTTTTAAGGTATTGTACATAATTAAGGACTTAATTGATGTCAAAGTTTAATTGAAACAAATTATTTTTCCTTTGTGTAACGGAGATTAACCATACGATTGTATTATGACTAATTTTCGTTACGCAAAGGATTTTTTTTGTTTCAATTAAACTTTGACATCAATTAGGTCCTTAACAATGTACAATATTTTTGCAATTCACCCTTTAACCCTTTACCAGGCAGAGGCTCTGTATTGACCACATATATAGGTTTAGTGACAAATCCAACCTTAGTACCGTAGTTTAGGGTTCAAATCTGATCGAATATACGCTAAAAGTTACTTGCTCTGAAATTAATTCCGAGCATTTAAATAACTTGGTTATGTATTACATTCCATGTTAAACCATCTAGATTGGTGCGGCCTGGAAAAAGGATTAAAAATAAAAATAATAAATAATAAATAAATATCGGGGGACAATCTCACACAAATTGTCCTAGTCCCAAACTAAACTCTAGGCTGACGGCAAGGCTATGGGCACTAGACAACGATAAACATACTTATATGTATTGATAGAAACACAAAACGTAGCATATGTTACTTTGTGATAGTGTAGCATTCTAACGGTGAAAGAATATTTGAAATTCTGCATAAGTTTTTGCGTTTATTCGTTACAAACATACAAATCCTCCTCTTCCTCTTTAAAATATTAGTGTAGAAGTGTAGATAGCAAATATTCACGCTCATCACAAAAATATTTGCCCTGACCGGGATTCGAACCCGGGACCGCTAGCTTCGTAGGCAGGGTCACTACCAACTAGGCTAACTACGTCGTCCTCGTCGTCGTCGTCATTGTTGTCCGTCTAACCAATTATTTTTCTAACCTACTCGATAATCATCATTATCATCACATCAGGACGTCCACGTCCACTGTTGGGCATAAGCCTTCCCCAACGATGCAACGACGGTCGGTTTTTTTTTATTGATAATGGGTTTGCTCTTGACTAACTCTTGACCTTGGAAGACGAAGATTTAGTCGACGATGAAGCGAGCTCACCCGGAAGAAGACACCACCCACTCCACCATCCACTCTAGGTTTATTGTTTTGAGTGTTGGTGGAGAAACAAAAAAAACCGTCGAGGCGCCGGTCAGTGTGCCACTCGTTCCATCGGCTTTCCACGATCTTCACCAGATCGTCGGTACACCTTGTGGGAGGCCTACCGACACTTTGCTTTCCCGTATCCGGTCACCACTCTAGAACCTTAACGCTCCACGATGCTCGTACGATGAAGGAAAAACCGAATGAGGAAACCTGCACATTCGAACATCTGTGCAGGGTCCGTCCGGATCGCTACCACCATCTTATCCATTAACCACCCGCCAAGCAACAGTGTTCGCTTTGTTGTGTTTTATGTGGGGATAAGACAACCGATTAAATTACTGGCATAATGTCTTTGGGTCTCGGATTCCACTTACCGTCAGGTGGCCTGAGCGCTCGGTAGGCTTCTCCACAACATAAAAAAAAAGTTTCACGAGCAGGGTTCTATCGGAAAGGGTCTGAAAGGATCCATCTTGACGAGGTAATGACAATTAAAACTCACTTGGTGTGGTAAGCTCAGTTGGACCTCCATTGGTATCTCTTTCCCAGGCTTTCTGACTTTCAGGTAATACAAGGGTCCCGGAATTGTCGCGGCCTGAGCTATAGGCGATTCATATAGTTTCACCGGCTGCCATCTAAAGGAACACGGACCGTTTGAATAATATCATCAATATTATGATAGTATCCGTAAAATTATAAACATTTAAAAAAACTCACGGTTTGTGTTTCCCAATAGGTATTCGGTCCAAACTCGGTATGCTTTTGTGTTCAAAACTGAAAGAAATACGTCATTACGGTACAATTGGAAAAAACCCTCGATTCGACTGCTATGCCAAGGTCGTTGTGCCGTCAAACCGTCCAATTTTGCCCGATTTTTTACTACTGTTAGGATTTTCTCAAGAAATTATTTGATTTTTACTACAGTATTGCGTTACCATTGTTAATTCAGTCTTATTTATATATTTGCCGTGTGGTTGCCGGGTTAGAATAGTGCCACTCCATGTCTTCCTGTGGATGTCGTAAGAGGCGCCTAAGGGAAAAAAAGGCTTGTAGTACTGTTAGGTTTCAACCTGTTACTAATACACTGGTACACATCTTAGCCTGTTTGTACAAAATGTGTTTACAGAATTATCAAGAAGTCTTTTAGAGTTGTTGGTATTTCTGCCTGCCCCACTCTGGGAATGAAGGCGTGGCACTTATATAAAAACATACATACATAATTGTATGTATGTATGTTTTTACATAAATGTTTTTTTTTTTTTTTTTATGTTAAGGAGTGGGTAAACGAGCACTCAGGCCACCTGATGGTAAGTGGAATCTGAGACCCATAGACATTTGAATTTTCAAGACTATAATCCTAAGACCTCAAATGCGTTGCCAACCCTGAGGACCAAGACGGAATGCCTCTATGCTAGTAATTTCACCGGTTGTCTTATCCCCACACCGGAACACAACAACGCAAAAACTGTTGCTTGGCGGGTGGTTAATGGATAAGATGGTGGTAGCGATCCGGACGGACCCTGCACAGGGTCCTACCACCACTACAAGTAATTAAAAAAATTCAAGGCGGGCAAACTTACCTTCACTTTCGTCCATGTTTGCCCGCACCCATTATCTGCTGAACATTGCTCTTATGGCGTTCTCGTCTCAGAACGAGCTAAATTGTAAGGCCAAAATTGTCGTTCTATTATAAATAATATCCAATGCGTATAAGAAAGCAATGGGCAAATTTACCCGCCAATATCCACTTGTTTTCATACAAGCAGTTTTGTATTGTTAGGGTTGTCAACTGGGTTAGGTTCTTTTATTGGTAAAAATATTTTTGGTGCTTTAATCAACTTACGTATATTGTCTCCACAGCTCTTTTATATAAATGTCTCAGTCACTTATTAAAGTTACTCATCAGTGCAGACTGGATTCCACACTGGATTAATTCGCCATTGTGCTATAACTACTATTCGTGAATTTTCGGATATAACTATTTTTATGTTTATGGGCAATAATGTCTTTGGATAAAATACAAAAGTTTTTACTCAATTAGAACAAAATTTAGTTCTAAAGGTAGTGAAGCTTAACACTTCACATTATTAAGTACCTACATTAAATTTCTACAAACTATTCCCCAAAAAGAAAAACAATCCTCCTTTCCTTCCTTTAAAGAAAGAAACTCCAAAAATACAGGTTTGTATCTATTTGTGATATACCAACATGATAGTTTTTAGTGTGAGTTAAACTTATTGCTTATTTACGCAAAGCAACCGCGCTCAGCTGGCAAAATATGCCTCATGAGCAAATTTGGACGGTTTGGCGGTAGGTATCTACGGAACAGCACAGCTAAATAATACTAACGAGCACATGGGTCAAGATGATTACCGATGGCCTACATCATTCAATGAGTTTTTTATAAGTTTAGGGCACCACTGATAGTGTAAAGTCCCAAGCCTGTCAAGCCCTCTGAAATCTGTAAAAAAACTGTATGAAATCCTATGAAAAACTGATAGACTGTATTCCAAATGTTCCAATGCAACGAAATGGTAGGCGAATATCGGCTGTGGTGCCCTTTTTAATAGATTTCAAGAAAAGAAGGAGTTTTTAAGCTTAATCTTTGACAATAATGTGTCTCAATTCACAAAGATGCACCGCACGATACAATTTTAACTTTATAAACTCACGCAATGAAAATTAAGTGATTAGGCAACTTCTTGAAATAAAATTAAAAGCATCATAAATTGTATTCTCGTACCGAGACAATAAGCTGGATTTGTATCTAGGCAGAACTTCCGAAGGGTACGAGGCTAAGGTGGGGTCGCCCATCTCAAACGGATTAAATTTACGCAGGAACAGTAAAGCCAGCTGAAAAAGATTTCAAATGTCTGGTTTAATCAAATTCAGCCTTATGGCCACATGTATATTGAGAATTTAGAACTTTTATTGTACCGATTTTGATATAACACTTATGAGTTATAATCCTTGCAAATTATAGCTCTGTTTCCCTGCGAGGATATCGCACACTAATATTATAAACTAAACACCTGGATATGATTCAGTCAGGTCCTATAGTAATACGACCCGAGTCATTCCACATTTTGATGCCTATCTATAGTTCGGTCAATCTAGGGTGATCCATGTGACAGTCCTAGTTTTTAATTTCAAACACAAGCAAGGCAAATAAAAAAAGGAAATTAATTATTTAAATTACTTACCGTCATCTCAGTTTGTATAAAAAAAGGAATGTTAGGGACAATCTCACACATACCTACTAGGCAACAATAATTATACTTATATGGGGAAATACATACGTAAATACATAGAAAACATCCACAACTCAGTGTCTAACAACCTATTATTTTGAAAAGTCAAAGATACAAGTTTAATACGTGTTTATATGAATTTTCATAGGGATCATCACGGATTCACCGAAGGACAAAAAGTCTCATACATACAATATATACAGGGGATATTAGTTTTTCCTCTTTCCTTACCGCCTCGCCGACGTCCTCCGAGCAGAAGTACTTCTGCTCCTTCGCGCAAGCATACAGCTTGCGGGAGTACACGGTGCAGGTCCCGGCACTGTACACGTGCGGGTCGTTGGTCTCGAACACGGGCCCCACCACCACGCCGCCGTCGTACACCAGCCCGCACTCGTTTATCGCTGCAAGAAGTGTGTATGTATCGTAGCGTGCGCAGAGACATCTACAGGCTTGGCCGATAAGAAGTTAACCCTGACACCTGTCATTCCAGTACTAATTATAACCTAAGACCCAAGAATAGGTTATAAATTGTACTGCGATAATAGGTGTCAGGATTTACTTCTCATCGGCCGGGCACTATAGTGGAAATCATTAGAACTACGAAATGTCAAAGAAAGTTATTTGCTGTAGTCTTTGTAAAGGTTGGCAACACTGTTTATTAATTTCTTTAGATCTAACGATTGAGAGTGGCCACTTCCATTCCATTGGCTGGCGGAAACGGTTTGTACACCTGATATTACTCGTATATCAGATTTCCGGGGGTGCTAAAACGTCATTCCAAATGGAGACACCACAGAGGCTAAACAGTTAGCCAGCTTCCACGACGAATTCACTGGTATTTCGTTATCCAATTTCATCCAGCTCGTTAATTATTATTTTGAGATAAGTAATTATAAGTGAGTAAGAAACATGTGCACTGTACAAACAACGTGTTATTTCGGAGTTTCACCAGCAATCTGACATGGAAAGGCCTCTTGATTCTGGCCTTCCTGACGACCCTCCGTTACATACACATACCCAGGCCAGAAATGCTGAACCTACTAGGGTACTTTTAAAAATAATTGTACCTGGTTAAGGAGTAAGATTAAGAAACAGTAACTTTTACATGGGAGTACCGAAAATTAGTCATACATTTATTTGGTTAATTTTAGTCCTTAACTGGGTACAATTATTTTGAAAACTACCGACTATAAAGAGGTAAAACCTGCTAATTCCCAGGTACGGATAATAGACATGTAACTTCTGGTAAATAGTGTTTGGCTTAATTGTATAAGCAGGTTACGGAATGAAACCTTTTTGACCTCAGGTGATAGCATATTTCATCGTAGAACTTGTCTAAGGCATATTATGCGTATGTCAACTCTGTTGTCCTACGATTTGGACCTGTGAGTCCTTGTTGCTGGCAGGGATCGCCCTTCCTTAATTCAAAAAGATTCTGAGACTAATGGCGCGAGTTGCTCTGGAAACGCCAGCACGCCAACTATATGTTGACCCCCGAGTCATGACGCTGCCCTCCATGTAGTGCATGCATGCCCTCTAGTGCATGCCCTCCTAGAAGTAGTTAACTTTGTGAGGCAAAACTGAAACGATTTTCCCAAAAGGAATTTGACCAGTGTTCCATTTGAAGACAACTGGAGGCATGACTCTGACTTTATTTCAATTATTTTCACTGAATTACTTTACGATGAATGTACAATACTTAATAAATAATATGAATATGATACAGATATGACACCTACCTTTGAAAGCGTGCAGATTGATAGCCTTCGTCCCGTAGTAGAATAAAGCGAAGCAGGGCACCTGAATGACGTGGCACCTCGACATCACACTGATATTGACCACGCGGTTACCCTTCAGCCTCCAGCTAGAGAAGAGGCAGCGGCGGTACACGGCGATACCCAGTCTCTCTACGCTTGCTTGAACACCTTCGTCGACCTTAATAGGGAATTAGAACAGTGTGATAGAATCAAGGACTAAGGACATGAAGATAATTTATTCTTGAATCATTCAAATGGCAAATGGGAATAGTTCATTTAGCCTGCTTGCAAGAGTCCATTAGTGTAATTAGAAAATGTTAACTTGAACCTTATGGCTACTATAAAGTATCAATTTAAATTCAAATTTTATAAAATATCTGATGATTTCCATATAGGGTTAGTTTCAAACGTCCTATAAAATACGTCAGTGACATAAAAAATTATAATATTATATTTGTTCTGGACTCTATTTGAATGGAGTCCCAATTATGTGCTAAGAAGCCGCAAGTAGGCGAGGCCCAAAGCAGCTGTAGGATGCTGTTGCGACTGTCTCGTACGCGACACCACGCCGACGTAGACCGCTTCCGCATCACGGCGTCAATGCTATCTATCCGCGCCTCTGTAAACATGCCAGAAGCGCTACAAAAACGTGAGCACATCAGCATCCTAAAACTGTTGTTATATTGGACTCGTAGGGCATTTATTGTTTTCTTGGAGTAGTTATCCCACAAGCTGCATGAGCAGCTTGTCTGACAAAACGCTTTAAAATGAATCTTCTTGTCGTTCCTACCATAACGCGCAAACCTGCGGGACAGCTTATTTGATCGCACAGCCAATGCCCTGCGTTTCCTCTCAACATCAAAGTCGGCCCTGAGGTCCTCGGAGTCATAAAACACTGTTGTTATGTTACCAACTACCAACCGCATTGCTTTGGACTCTGGTGTTTTTGAAATGTCAAGTGGATGAGTGTTCCGTTTTCCCCTGTGCCCCTTCGGTCCTCAACGAACTATTAACGCCTTGCATTTTGATCCGGGAACAAACAGGCCGTTTAGATTCTCAACTTGTATTAAATAAAATTTAAAGCTTGGTCATTTGCTTGTCCATATATGTACTCGTATAACGGCTGCCTGTTGCTGTGATACTTGTTGTTACATTTGACGTATATATTTGTAACGTGTTTCCAACAAGCACGATGAGAGACGTTGACTATTATTAGGAGCATAGATGTACTGTTCCCCAATACGTTCAACAAAAACAACTGTAGGAAAGCTCTCATACTAACTTACCGTACTCGGTTGGTTAAATTGTGTCAGCCAGCCATCATAACTATACTTACATTTTCATTATTAAAGCAGTTAACTCTCAAAGTTCCGGGTTCTTTTAAGGGGAACGGCTCCACAAAGGCAATCTGCTGGGCGGTAAGCCCCAGCTCGAGCAAGGCGGACATACAGCTATAGGCCTCGAGGCAGTCTCCGTACACGACCACCCGGTTCTCGTCGCTTAGCCGGTAATTTTCATCTCCGTCTGAATTATATAATACGCATTTTATGGTCTTTTTAAGAAGAACTCTACATAAAGCGGAGCATCTCCATTTTATGTGGAATTTTGCAAGCCTAGTAACGAATACGTTAATATTGTCCTAACCAAACAAACATGCTTTTCCGTTCGCACAACGCCACTTCGTCAGAGACAAGTATAGACGTCATTAGGTATACGAAGTTCTTCAGACCTCCGTTTAGGTATATAGAGGAAGATTCTATGCCACACAGCTATTAACCGTGACCGAACTAGGGAAAGTACTTCGCTAAGCGATACCAACATTATTATTACATTAAATTTGTTACATTACAAAATGAGATTACAAATTTCATAAAATACTCCGGTTTATCATATGGGTCGACTTGTATAATTGAAAAGGCGGGGGCTGACATGCCCTTTACCATCTCGGTATCATGAAAAAAACATACTTAAATCGCTGATCATGCGCAATAACTTCCGCAGGCCAATGTTGGCTTCGAATAGTGAATTGATCAGCATGACATTATCCGGCAAGTCAGGCCAGTTTGGTACTCGGTCCGGCTCGTACAGGGGGTCGTCCATCAGGGTCCTCACGCAGGGTTTACCCTTCCTGGATGCAAAAGTACTTATGGTTAGATGAGCTAAATATACGGATGTTACTTTTGCTATTTAAATTATTTTTCTAGGTGTTTTCGTCTACTGTTAGAACAAGAAGAGCTTCTTTCGGCAGTAAATCATTCTGTTCCTTAGTTGATAGAGCTGCAGTAGCATAGGGTGCCAGGGAAACCTTAGATGGAGGATATAACACGACCAATGTCAAATTATTTATTATAACTACAGGGTGTATATCGATATCGATGAGTGCATGTTACTATGGGGACCCAGAATCGAAGTACTTAACGATAAATCGAATAGAAAAAAAAGATGTGCTTAATAGATATTGCGATCGACGACCGAAAATCTAATGAAGTCGGTTAAAAACGGTTTTGTTTCGGTGAAACTCGAAAACCGGCTTAGTTTTCAATGTCACAATGTATTTTTTAGGTTTCTAAAATTATACCTATTGATTTTGGATTACATAAGAGAGGCGCTGACTTTTTCAAATAAGTTTTTAATTTTTGTGTTATTGGGTTATCAGATTTTGACAATGTTGTAGTATAAGGATTTTAGATAGAAATAACATTAAAAAAATGTTTTTCAAAAACCAGTCATGTATCAGTATAATTTTCTAGGGGTTTGGCGATACAGATTTAGAATGTTGATGGTCACGAGTATTAACAAAAGTTGTCTTAAACATCATTTTCTACTTTATGAAGATGCAGATTTAGAAAAGGCGCGTTGGCTTTCGCCACTTCTGATCTGCTTGTGGTGTGTAGAAATGGGTAACTCATCACTTCATCGAATTTAATTTATAATCGATGCTATTTATTGCTGAAACCATAATGTTTTTTTGTTACCTGAAAAATTAATTACATAACTTAGGTTAGGTTAGATGACTAAGATACCCTTAAAACATTATGGTTTCAGCAGAAAATAGCGTTCAAAGAAAAATGAAAGGCGTTTCGATGAAATGATAGACCAGTACACGATTATAATAGCTTTAAGCTGGTACAAATGTATGTCCATCATGAATACATACTGCAACTCTTTGACGAGTTCTAGCGATTCCGCTAAATACTCGGGATGCTGAAACTGCAGGCCGCATGTCAGAACCAGCTCGTCGTAGTACTTAACCCCTCCGCCTTTTAGGTAAACGCATTTGTGTTTCCTGGAAATTTTATTTTATCACAACGAACCCCTTACGTTTGAAAGTTTTGTTAACACATAACATTAACCTTTTGAGCTCCGAAAGTGACTACAACGCCACCGACAAATAGTTGTCACAGATACAGTTTAAAAGAGAAGTTATTTCGTATGGATTACCTTGAACTTTGCATAACTTAAGAAACATGTTTGGCGTGTCAGTGACGCATTTCAGTCAGTCAGATGACACGCTACTACACAATCGTCTAATGCTCACCAAAATGGCCGATATTTACTTATTCATATTTTTGAATCTAACAGGTAACTAAATTCTCACACCTAATGATATCTAATACGAGTACTCCCAATCGTAAACGAAATCACCGCGTACCTTAATTTTATAATTAAGGTACGCGGTGACACCTTGGTTTTTGTAAAATCGTCGGGAATTGGCAAAAAAGCAAGACCGGAGATCATAAAAGAGCCCTAAGGTAGCCTTATTGGATAAATGGATGGTTGGAAGAATAACCGACAGGTGCAAATTCATACGCTTAAAACCCAAGTAACAAAGGTTTATGCCTATGCTCGCTAAGACAAATATGGCAGTATCTCAGACAAAACTCCTGTAGTAAATGCAATCTTATTACTAATGGCATAGGATTGAATAAAATAAAATAAATAAATAAATATCACAAATTGACCCAGTCCCAAACTAAGCTCTAGGCTTGTTACTATGGGTACTAGACAACGATAAACTTACTTATATAGATAAATATATACTTAAATAAATAGAAACATCCAAGATTCAGGAACAAATTTTCGTGCTCACCACACAAATATCTGCCCTTACCGAGATTTGAACCCAGGAACCCCACCTTCGAAGGCAGGGTCACTACCAACTAGGCCAACGTCAACGTCTGCTTGAGCTATTAATTTTGAGATACTGCCTATTGGCTTACGAGGGCAGACCTGTCAATTTTAGTTAGGACGGCAGAAATGACGTCCACGTAGAAGTAGAAGGGTATGCTCTTGATGTAGCGGTCGGAGTATCTGCCGTCCTTCGGCACGCAGTCATCGGCGGCGCGCAGGCACTCCGTCACCGTGGGCAGCCCGTGCTCCGATATCAGGGTGATGTTCGTGAAGGTGAGGTACCGGGAAGCTGGTCTGCACAACGAACAATAGGGGAAAAACACACACATAACAACAAATTTCCCACAGCAGTAAACCGTAGCAGTGTTTATTTTGACTCTCGTATAAATGACTCACGCTAGTTTAAATTGTATTATAATAGGGAATGTAGAGAGTGATACAAATTAATTATAAATTACTAGATGTTTCCCGCGAGTCTGTCCGCATAGAAGTCGTTTATCGTTATTCCTGCTGCGTGTGGCTGCATCTTAAGTCGTGCTGGCACTATTTCAGCAATATTTAAAATGTTAATATTTCTTAGGTAATCGGGTTTTGTTTTTATATATGACGGTCAGTTGTATTACGAGTATGGAAAACTCTACAACGTAATAGTAAAAAAATGTGATATCGAAAGAAAAGTGAAGTTGTTATTTAAGAAAAAGAAGGAGAGAGGCATCCATAAAAGAGCGCTTATTATCTTGATGAAATATAATTCCCAGCAAGGTTCTCAAAGGTTCATAACATTGGATATTGACATATTAGAATAGAGTTAAAAAATACGAACCTTTTCTTTTCGTGACTGCACTCTTAATTAAACCCGAGCAAAAAATTATTTTGCGTCTTGAATATCATCCCTTTACTTTCTCAACTCTTATCTGATCGAATAGTTTGATAGAACAGTAGTCTTTACTCTTCTTGGAACATGAGTGCTTTTCTTACTAATCAATTAGATACGATGCGAGGTTGAGATAGGAAAGGGACGATATCTTAAATAAATAGCCACCACTCACCCCATGATCAAATGCTCGATGAAAGCCAAACCCGTGCGACTGGCACCGATCACCACAATCCCATTATTGACATCTACTTTAGGCAGCGTCGTCAAAGGTGTCTCTAGACACCATAAAGAGAAAGGAGTTGTCCTGAAACCAGAATATCAAATCAAACTACAAAATTTACAAATAAGCAGCACTAATGAGGCACTTTTGCTTGTAACAATTCTGACCGTGATTGACCTGGTATTAGAGCTGAAGAAGGGAATCCCGACCCAAAGTTGCAATGCGTAACACAAATAATAATAATTTTCCTTGTGATTTCGAAGCGATTGGTCAGAGATTGGTATTCAGGGTATTAAAAAAAGCCGGTCAAGTGCGAGTTGAACTCACACACCGAGGGTCCCATATGAACTTATTAGAGTGTAAAATTGTATTGAGGGACAAACTTCACTTTGCCGTTGAAAAACAGATGTATTTATACATACATCGACATAGGTCGCGATTAGTTTACCTACTAACTACAAATAAATTTGCATTGCAATCGCATCCAATTATGAAGGAGCAACAAATTAACGATATTCGCGTTTTTTCTTTACTTGTCACGAGTAAAGAAAAACTCCCAAAATTGTTCTTGCCAAATTTTAGGATTGTAGGTCTGTGGAAACGTACCCTATGAATTTTGATTCCCTTAAGAGTTTAAAAATATACGTTTTTTGTGGCATAAACTGCGGTATCTTTTATTTACGTTAACTTAGAAGTTTGTTTTTTTTTACAGATTTAAGGGACTGTAGACCTGAGTATATTGCTTTAATTTCAACTCGATACTTTCACGCGTTCCCGAGATGAAGGGTCTTGACAAACAGACGGACGGACAAAAAAGTGATCCACGTTTTTTCCTTTTGAAACGGAACCCTAAAAAGGGACAATCTTACACAAATTAATAGAATTTTGACGACATAAGAACTCCGCTAGCAAAGTGTAGAGTAGATAGTAATTTAGATGATGATAATGACGAAGATGTTGAAAGGAAGATCACATAATTGCACAATAAAATTGACTTTGTTTATTTATTTATTTATTTGTGTTGACCTAGCTGAGGTTCCGGTCCCCGCTGACGTGAGGAATAGCGCGCGGCGGTAGCACCGGCGCCATGCGACCCACCATTGAGATGATGACGATAGCAAGATCACTTCAT
This sequence comes from Acleris holmiana, assembly GCA_949316455.1. NCBI lineage: Eukaryota > Metazoa > Arthropoda > Insecta > Lepidoptera > Tortricidae > Acleris > Acleris holmiana. Next base: position 12,253,531 of record OX438776.1, on the reverse strand, counting down.
TGCACAATATTTATTTATTTTGCTCCAGTCAAGCGGAAACCTACGTGTCCGTCAGTATCTTGCCAAGGTCCGGGTCCCCGCTGATGTTGGGCACGGCGCGGCGCGGGAGCACTGGCGCCATGCGCCCGGCAAAAGACATCAGGTTACGATTTGGGTTCTGCAAAAAAACATATTTTTTAGGGCTCTGCAGAAAAAAACGGTAAAAGCACAGATCCTAAGAGATATCTGTGTCATAGAACTTACATGTAAATTAACCCGAAGCACTTCTTGCTGAAATTTTTTATTTACCCCTACTATGGTAATTACCTGCCCCCTTATACACCAAACCGACCAAGACAGTTGACAGGTGACTATTTAGCTTATATGGCGTAGCCTATATAAAGCCCAGTAACTTAGGAACTTGGCGATGTTTCAATGATTATGTTTGGTGAATAGGGGTGAAAGGAAATAAATAATAGGAAGGAATAGGTAAGTACTTTCTTTGAAATGAATATCGACGTAACAAATGATAAGAAGGTATCACACCGGAGAAATCAACGACACTTTACCGAGAGTGTCCCATTTGTTCTATAGAAGTAATAAGCTCTGTAGAACTAACAACTTCAACGTTTATAAATTATAATAATATAAACGTTGTTCCACTGAACAAATGAGAATGAGAAGAACTTCACTCAACATACTGGGTACCTAATTGGGTATACATACTGGGTATGCAGTTTGCGAGTAAAACCGCTACCAAGCGTATGTTTTATGAACCGCTAACTTGAAATCCTTCCAAGTCAAGTTTTTTTGAAGTCCATTCAGTTTGTGTTTACTGAAAATAATTTTCAACCGAATAACTAAATTCCAATGATATTACAGCGTCTCCCTTCGCCATGAGCCTGCAGATCCAGAACAGCGTGGTGTAGATGGACTGGCGTAGCACGTCGCGGATGTACCAACGGGAGTGGGGCTCCAGCACAGGGGATATCACACCAGCCAGAATCTATCGATTAATAAACATGGCAAATCAGCGGGTCCGTAGATAAGGTACATTTCTTCGAAATTTTGAAAAAAAACTGTCAAAATGGGTTACTAGTAGTAACTTGAACTTTTGTTCCCAAATATTTCGTTTGTCCGAATGTTCGTAAGTTAGAAATGCATCATTTTCCAAAACCATTTTACTTCCCAGGATTGTTATTTGTTATAAAACAGCTCTAATCTAACCTTAACTTTATAAACATTTTGAACATTTTATGGGTTTAGAAAAAAAATGCATTTCTATATTACGAATTACGAATTTTTGGAGTCGGGCTACGAACCTTCGGACTTCCTATAGGATACCGTCAAAACGACATAACCGTTTAGCAGCAAACGCCAATTCTTAAATTTTCTTTGATTTCGGTGGTCTGGCCACAGTTCCGGTAAGCCACAACTGAGCATCGTCTGGACTGACAAGATCAGCACAGTGTCCGAGATCCTGTTATTATTTTCTACTATTCTCGATAAGTTCAATTTGGAATTTCGTAAAACTAATCGGTTTGAAGCTTTTGTAACTACGAGTAAATGCTATTTTAAGCTAAAAAATGCTTTCTCGAATAGTTTTAGTTTCTCTTACGTACCGCCCCATCAGCGCCCGGAGCACGAGGTTGGGGCTCCAAGGCATACTGCGTCCGTATCACAGTGGAGTCATCCAAAGGCCTGTGCAAAATGATTATACCAGTAACTTGCCATCAGCCTTTATGCTTTATACGTCTACGTAGAAGTGTAGAAGGGTATTTCTACCAGCGTTTCAACCGCTTTGACTTCGGTGTCGCATTTTTAACCATTTCCCTGTACGAGTAGGATAACCATTTTCGGTTATTTTGAAGAATGCCTGGACTCCTAGAAAATAACCGAAAATGGTTATATCCTACTCGTACAGGGAAATGGTTAAAAATGCGACACCGAAGTCAAAGCGGTTGAAACGCTGGTAGAAATACCCAGAACTCGTTTTGAGTAGTAACACTACGCGAAAATATCTTTTTTATTTAATGCAACATATACAGTGTGTGTTAATACATTTATATCGTCACTACTTTCAAAAAACCTCCACACCTCGTACCATATTTAGTGATGTACGATTTTAAACTTAAACAGGAAGAGAACAAAGTTTAAAATCCTCTTCACGAAATATGAGATACGAGGTTTTTTCAACGTAGTGACGATATGTTTTAAGGGCTGAAAGTATCAAACCTTAATGAACATAATTTGATATCTTTTAAATTACCGGTGAAATTACTAGCATTGAGGCAGTCCATCTTAGTCCTCAGGGTTGGCAATGCATTTGAGGTCTTGAGATTATAGTCTTGAGAATTCAAATGTCTATTGGTCTCAGATCCCACTTTCCATCAGGTGGCCTGAGTGCTCGTGTGCCTTATCCTTGCCATAAAAAATACACTCGATAACTCCTTCTGGCGCAGACGCATAATAAGATTAATAAGGTATCATTTATTAATCTGGCGTAACAACAATCTGGCATTTTGAAATTCTGGTATTTTGGGAACGTTCGCTGTTAATTAGTGGCATTGACCGAATAAATGTTTAGGTGCCGTCTTACCCGATCACGATCATCCCCACAGGCTGATCCTGGCTGAGCAGCATGAATGAGTCCAGGGTCTTCGAGCGCAGGCTCTTTTGGAAGAGGTCCTGCAAGACCTTCTTTCGAGGCGCGTTGTCCAAGAGGACGTCGATAGCGTGCGCATCGTAAGGCACCGCAGCGCGAACTGAGACGTTTCTAGAAAACAGTTATTTAAGTTATTTGATTAATCAAATAAGTTCAGAGGTTCTTTTCTACGCGGTGAATTGCTTTTATTTATTTATTTAAATAGGTACAATGCAATTTTACATCATAAAATTACACCAAAACACTTACACGATTAATTATTACATACATACAGAAACAATACATGCCAACAAAAAAATTGGTCACATTGAGAATATTCGAAATTATGGAATACCTACATTAAAATTTATAAAATAAATATACAAAAATAATACACAGTAATTAATTAAAATTGTCAAGGAATTTCATAGCAATACGGCATAATTGAGTAAAGCGATCAGCAAACAGGTCAGCGTCCTCGTGCCCAGCAAGCATCGACACGTTTAGACTCGTTATCGTATTGTTTTTAACTCGGCCGCTAGATGGCAATACGATATTAGGTCAAAGCAATGTGCTTTTAGCGAGTAGGATAGAGTTGCGGGGCCTATTAATTATGGTCGTGATTACGATTTTGAAAAAAACATCTCTCACTCTCGGACCAGTATGTAAGTGCGAAGGTGATGGATGCTTTATCCACCGCGATAAAGGCAACCATCGTACGGAGGCTGTTGTTGTAAATAGGTAATTAAATTTAAAAAAAAAACGACGCAAAAAAGCGTTTATTACACCTAAGTTTGAGGCCCATGTGTGTCAGTGGCATCGTAGTTGCGAAGCGGATAGACTGATTTAGAATCTAATTATTTAATCAAAAGCTGTTTTCACTGGTTTTTATCCAAGTCTGATGAAAATCGGTTAACGGTGAGAACTCCTCAAACGGTTTTTATCTATTTAATAGAATAGAATAGTATTTATCTTATCTTATCTTACAGATAAGGCCCTTTCGTATACACTTCGGTCTTTTAGGATCTTTTCTGCAATTACCCTCTTACACAATGAGCTGTTCGAATGTGCAGGTTTTCCCTCGATGTTTTTCCTTCACCAAGAGCATCGGGTAATGTAGTTGAGCTAGAAAAACTCATTGGTACAGTCAAGGTTATAAATAAGTATACACTTTAGTACCTTGTCTATTTAACGTCATGTTTAAACTGCCATATGAAATTGTCACAGCGATTAAAGTGACAAGGTACTAAAGTGTATACATATTTATGACCTTGACTGTACATGGTGAACGCGGGGGTTCGAACTCGGTACCTTACGATCGCGTGTCGACCCCCTAAGCCACTAGGCCACCGATGCTCTTAATATTTAGCTTTCTCAAATAGATTAAAGGACATCGATGAGTTTACTAAGTGAGCAATATAACTATGAACTTACCCGACAAAATACGATATGGTACGATTATTTACTACATCTAACTCAGGGCCATACCAATTTGCTATAGCCATCTTGTTTCTTTACCGTAATCATTGTGGTTACTGTTCAATCACGACGGCCCCATAAATAAGTCTCCTTTTTTTGCTGCTTACTCGTACTTTAGGTATACGAGGCGTGATCTATAAGTTTTTATAACAGGTATAAAAAATGGGAGATAAGTAAATCGTTACACTTTTATTAAGCTCATTTATTTTTCCTTAGCTTATTTTTATCATTTTTACATAACTTTGAAAGAATAATTTTAAATAACCCTCGTAGATTATTTGAGCTGCTTTAGTAACTGCTAATGTCACAGTTATTATTTGTAGGCCTCAATAATCCTGAAAAAGGCCGAAAAACCTACCCTAAATTTTGGTGACAGAGCTGGAGATAAAAAAACTACTACAAAGTTAACCTATTTATCCTTAGTAATCATTAAGATAAACCAAGGTTTCATTTTCAGTCACAACATTTTTTTATAATGCATCAGAACTTCCTCCACAGCGCTCCAAATAATTACAAAACTCACTCTTATTTTGCCGACTTGTAAAATTGTTCATAAATAAGGGGTTTGTTCATCACAGAAAAACTAAATTATGTATGTATATTTTTTTCTCTAATTTAAGGTTGATTAGTGCCATGTATAGTTTTCAATAAAATAATATCATTATCAATATTGTTCATACCGATTACTCGTATCAAAACTTATGGATCACCCTCGTAACGCTACCGAATAACGTAAAACATTAATGTCTCTGCTGAAGCCATTAAGTCTGGGAAAATCTTGTCATCGCGATGATGTAGCATTAGTGCCAGACGAAATAGTGGCATCTCTTGACCAGTAGCAGAACTAATCATCTTCTATACTGTTGACTTATAAATGTACAACTAGCCATCTATCATGAATTTCCCTAAAACTATAACTAATATGACTGCTTTGTGAGACGGTTAAACAGTTACGTTATAGTAGCTCTTACTGCGAAGAGAATAAGGTACTCTGCTCTAACATAACGTAAACAGTACTCAACAATATGACTATGAATCGGAACGGAAGATTAGTTATTAATTGTATTCATTAACTTACCCACGAATCGTGTTAATATGCGCCACATAAAGAGATTCATTGATGTACAACTTCCGACAGCTCAATGGCGTGACAAGCTGCAGAAATGCGTAAAATAGAATCAAATATTGTTTATGTTGTTATTTTTAAACACCTTGGGTTTTATGTATGTAAACAGTTTATTGTACAAAAAAAAAATACAATTAATATAAAAAATATGTACAATGGCTAACTTATCCCTTTAAGGGATCTCTTTGATCTAACTTTTGTGAGATTGAGAAAAGTGAAAAGTTGTACAAATTTATTAAGAGAGCATAAAACATTTACTAACCAATAAAACTTATAGTATAAGTAAAATATTAAGTTAAAGTACCTACATAAATAAGAGATATTCAGGGTGGCCCGTGTGTATGCTGGGTTAGAATAGTGCCACTCCGTATCTTCCCATGGATATCGTAAGAGGCGATTAAGGAATAAAGGATTTTAGTACCGTTAGACGATGGGCTTGCAACCTAGATCACTAATGCACTGGTAAACATCGAATAAAATTAAAATGTGGTTACAGAATTATCTTTAAATCTTTTCATAGTTGTCGGTGTTTCTGAAGCTCTGCCTACCCCACTCTGGGAATGAGGGCGTGATGTTATGTATGTCTATATATACAGGATGTTTGGCAGTCGGGTCTTATGAGATGATACTTAGGGTAATTCTGAACATTTTTGACCACGTTTACTATTATGCAAAGTTACACAGTTTTTAAGATATTGTAATTGAATAACAATTTTTGATAAAAAGCTAAATTCGCCAGAAAAACCTTTATAAAACACCCTGTATAAAGGTTAAAGTTACATAAACTACTTATTACTAAATGTCAGTAAAGGAGATTTGATACAATATTTAAGAGATAGAGTCTAGCCAAAACGTCTTCAATTTGCCTTTTAGGGAAGCTACCGAATGTGTTTGCCTAAATGCCGGCGGTAAGTATCATAGGTACTTAACAAAAAAAAAAAAAAAAAATTATCACCTGAACTATCTAAAAAAACCGTCAAGTGTGATTAAGACAAATGTTCAAAAAAAAGCATACCGTAAACTGTTCCAGGAGAGGGAAAGCGGCTTGGTTCGAAGGGACACACAGCACGCAGTAGTCTTTGTTAGGAAACAACTCGAACGCTACCTGCAGCATGTCGAACCCGTACCTGTGGCATCCGCACTAATATTATATGAGTGTTTATGTGTACTATTCACAGTTAAACTGCTCAAACGATAATGCGAAATTTGGTAGTGTAGTTTACAGATGGCGGAGGCAACGCTATAGAGTACTTTTTAAATAAATAAAATATAATAAACATATTTTAGGCGCTTTTGCACTGTACTGCAACAAATCTCAGCCAAGATTAAAGACCTTGCAGTATAAAGGGATTACAAGCAGTGAGAAGGTTCAATAGATTATCGACTCCTCAGTATATTATATATTCGACCTCAGTAAAGACTAGATTACAAATGCACTAAAAATATGGCATATCACAAAACTTTGCTAACGATTAGGTAGACGATCGACAACATAGACGTAAAGGCTAAGGAAGCTACAGAGATGTCTCCATATTGTTTTTCTGGCCAAAATTAAGAGGCCATATTAATCGTAATAACCATATGTCTATCCGCCGTACTCAGAGACATTTTAGAAGACAATTAACTCGTTTTTTTTTAACTGTTTAACGCGAAAGCTCGATTACAAACAAAAACCTTGATAGTTTTACTTCTCGGACAAGACGAATTTTGATGTGATAATCGATGAACGCCGAATACACGCACGAAAAAGCATGACTCATTGTCACGTTCCGCCTGAGCCGACCGTGTAAGCGAGTGCGCGAAACAAGCGAAAGCGTGGAACAAGCGATAGAGGCACGATCGGCCTAAGCGTTCGGCTTACCAATGTTTTCTTATGACGTTTTCACGTAAAATTATCGTCCGTAACCCGACTTTACAGACAACAGTTTTTTTCGCATGTTTTGGTGGATCTTCCGAACCCTATCATCTTAATTGATAATTTTTGAATTATTAGTTGATATAATTTGCGTACTTTTTTTAATCAAACCCGGAAAAGGGCCGAATATAAGTACCTACCCGACGTGCATGCATGACTCGATGTATGAATGTGAAAGAGATTTCTCAGGAGGGTAGTAGGTGATAGCTCTAGGAAACATGCGTGACTTTATGTATGTATCATCATAACTTCTCCATCTCACGTACTTCGCGCGGAATCACATTAAACCATCCTTCTTTATTAGTGAATGGGAGTGGCAGAATATGCTGCCTCTTAAAATTACTAACTACACCAACTTGAAACATACTCACCTATCATCATAATCAGGATGCATGGCAAAAACTTCGAGAAGGAATGCGTTGACCGGTCCGGAGTAGCGCGTCGGCTCCGGAGCTTGGTACGTCGTGCCGAGTGAAGAAACCGCTAAAGAGTGTAGATGAAGTGGATACATATACTACACCGTTTTTGGTCGAAAATGATAATTCAGGTAGCTTTAGTACCCTTCGCTACTTGAGAAAGCAAGACGAAGACGACAAAGTCGTATATAATTATGCACCATACATATTTATGTGTGTTTGTAATAGGGCATCCTCCCTAAAGCCAACGATAAAATAAATAATTATGGCTTATAGTTTGGTTCCGGAGCTACAAAAATACCAAAGATTAATCCCACTTTTATAAAACTTGTGGTTTTTGCTACAATGCGTTAGTGATTTAATTTATTATTTTATAAATCTGGTTTTTTGTATGATGTTTTCAAAGAAATACATATGCTTTGATGCTTTAAATTATTTTTTTTGTTGATTTTATTGATTTTTTTAGTGATTATTAAATTCCTTAATATAGGTAATGAAACTCTTGATTCCACCTATCAGCTATCTTTTATCATTGGTTTGTTTTTTTATGGAACAGGGTGAACTGAAACTCTATCGTGTTTCTTATCGCTTTGATGTTTGATGAAGACATTGCATAAACACGATTCACCAAAAAATATTACTTTTGCCATATTATCTAAAGTATATTCTTTGATAAAATACACCACTTTTTGTGTAAGTACAATTTCTTTTTGTCACTTTCCTACGGGGACTCAAAACTATAGTATTTTAAAAGGACACTCAAAGACCTTTAAGAAAATGTTCTCCGATAATATTCAATACTAACAAGCAGATTTCTTTGATTTTGGAGCAACTTTTTCATCCTTTTGTACTTGCTGCTTGGAGTCCATCATTTTAGAAATATACGATTCCATTCTGTGGAAAACATAAAAATATTCTTAGGCTTCTCGTAGGTTTAATATATTCATACCGGGTGTGGCAAGTAAAAGGAGCAATAAATTGAGGGATCGTTTCTACTCTATAAACGTAGTAACATTTGTTCTACAACTTTATAAAAATATGTAATTTATTATTTGGGATTTTTTCGAACAAACTAAATAGGAATTACAATGTGCTCCATCTAATAGTCTAGTGGACATCTACTGTCTGCCCATAAACTTCGTAGTTTTCGCAATACATTGCTTGCTTGGAAAATCTAAATTCATTAATATTAAGTTAACACTAAGTTATTTCCAAAGTTGTAGAATAAATGTTGTTACGTTTGTGGTGTGGAAACGATCCCACAATTTATTGCTCCTATTACAGGCCTCACCCGGTATATCATTACATTGATGTTGAGCCTTATCTAGCAACATAATTTCCGTACTTATTTATTACATTAGTAAACTAACAAATAGAAAAGGTGCGACGGTGCCCATAAACTTAAAAGTTATTAACTATACGACGAAAAATGGTTGGTCACAATTTTTATTTTTATTACAGATACACACTAAGTATAAAGGAAAAAAAAAGTTATTAATAGAAACCAATCTTACAAAAGATGGGCTATTTGGTACCCGCTCAATAGCAATCATGGTGGTGACGTTAAAAATCGGTCCTACAAATACAAACAGCAAGTGGAGATAAACGCCCATGTTATCTTTTCGTTACATAAAAATAACTCTCTTATGGTATATTAATTACGTGCTTTGGGGCGAGTACCACGTTCCGTAAACTTTTAGCCATTGTCCTGTAATCTCGACAGAGGTACCTTAACACTGCAGTAGAGAACCTCTGGCAATCTTCGGTCTCCATAATCCGGTACCTGTATTGGGTAAACTAAATAACCGCCGCCGCCCATCTTTAGCTCGTCCATAAAAATAAAAAGCTTGTAATTAAATTACCCACTGACATACACATCGTATGAGAGCAGCTTTGGAACCCTCAGGAGATCAGTGTCGATGTTGACTATGTCATACTCGAGGTCGTCATCGGTGTCGACGTCTAAAAATTCCATCACGTCGGCATCAGCGAAGGGCGTGCTGTCTTGTGATAAAATGCTTTCGCAGTCGTCGTTAATCCAAGCCACGCTCTGGAATATTCGTTGTTATTTGTTAGTGCTGCTATTGAATGTTGAGCTTCAAAAATAGTAGCAAGTATTAGTACCTTGCCGCCGCTCGAAACAACTTTTCACCTCACCTCAGAGAGGAAAATACTAGATGTAAAATGTTATATGATGGAGAAACACCGTGAAAACTACCGTTATACATGGTTATTGGTTATTGCAGACATTCTCGTTAAGAGGTTATAGTAGAGCTCATTTGGAGCAAAATAGGTCATGTAGTACCCTGGCCGAAAATAATTAGATTCTGAGATTATTGATCTATTTAAATTGAATTTTGGTAATTTTCACTTATTTCCATGTCACGAAGAATTCTTAATATTATGTTTTTTTCAGAAGATTTTCAGTAGTATCTTACATTATTAGAATCATATACGGAGCAGCGAAGTTTTTAAACCCATTTTTTCGTATATTTTATGCTTAACTTTTTTAAGTACCTATTCCCTTAAATTGTGTTTCTCTAAATTCTAATTAAAATTATGTGCTGGTACGATGCAGGGTCCGTCCGGATCGTTACCACTTTTCTTTAACCTACGACCAAATAACAGTGTCCTCATTCTGTTTCGTTGTGGGAATAAAACAACCGGAGAAAATACTAGATATACATAAAGGCATTCGATCAAAGTTGACATCGCATTTGCAGTCTTGAGTATGCAATTGGATTCAGATCCCACTTACCATATGTGGCGTTGCGCTCTCGTGTTTTACAGGTAGTAATTAACATTATTTTTTTATTGCAAGAAACAAAATGGTATCATTATTATTTGTGATCAATAATCATAATAATGATTACGATGGGGCGCAGATATATTTGGGTCATACACAGATTTAGGTTACCGTCTTTCCTTTGGACACACCGAAAGTTAACGTTTTTAAGGCCTAATTTTCTGGCTAAGCCAATTCCCGCAAAAACGCCGTGAGGACAACTTATATGCACACAAGCTTTTAACTATTGACCACAGGAGAGACAACTTTTGTTTTAAGAGTGTGTATGACCCATTTGCTATTTTGTACGAAAGTGATGTCTTTTCTTAATATAACCCGTGCTTTAACATTAACATTAAGGTCGTCAACGCATGCAGTGGGAGAGTTGTGTTCACCTACCTTACTAAATACTAATGTCAATGTCGTCATTTTTATTTAAGTCGTAGGTACTTAGATCTTCCTTAAACTTATAGTACCTTAGACTTCTTTGTCGTCATAGGTTCAACTAAAGTTGAACTTCGGATATTTTCAAGATTAATCAAGGAGCACGATCCGGATTCGAGTCTGTGGACAAAAACGTCAACAAATCGGGAAAAGTGTTACGTTTATGTCTCTTTTACATTACACCCTGTAACATGTTCTTCTAAATAATATTTTTTGTGCTTCACTTTGTTGTTGATTGCACAAATATAAAATAACTATATTGCACAGTAAAAACGACCAGTCACACGTAGTGCTTTGAATCCACAAAGTCACGCTCGACTACCTTATTTTACGGATATTGATGCAACCGTGTAACGTCTATTTAAGCGTTAGGTTGCGACCTTGCGACTTCGTACATTGAGAACACGTAAGGCATGGTTAGCTAATAATAAATTAATTAATTAGTTTCTTTTAAGAGCGTTCTTTTCGTGTGATTCTGTCAAACTGGCACCATTTGAAATAACAAATATTTTTTCACATCACCTATTCGGAAAGGGGGCTTTCCCTACTAGGAGGGGTCAATGTGGCACTTTTCTATTTAAGGACATTTTGTTGCCAGTATAAAATATAAACGCGATGAAATATGGAAATAGTATGCACATAATCGACGACATTTTTTTTTTCACATCACCTATTCGGAAAAATTGCTTCATCTCTAAGATCTTTTAATTTCCTCATAGTTGATGTGAAAATCAGCATGTGTCACACGGTAGCAAAATTATTACCACCTTAGGCGTTAACACTTGAATCCCTCACTGCGCTCAGGATTCTATTTTAGCATCCTTCGCTTCGTTCAGGATTAAATGTACGCCCTGGCCGTAAATATGTCATTTTGCTCCCTCGTGACACAATCTACTCGCATTCTACAGCACTAACCTACTGAGCTTAGACTCGGTCTCTGACAAAAATTCAAAAATTCCCGTTAAGGTCCCGCAAAGAGCTATGGAGCGTATTGCTGATTTAGCTCCAAGCTCAAACGGGAATGGGTTGGGCATGTCTGTCGCATGCCGGAGGAAATGTGGACTAAAGTGTGCATCAGATGGGTCCCGCACGGTAGAATCCGGCGTCGCGGAAGACCAAGGCAAAGTTGAGATTGATGCGTTCCATCAAGACTGGTGGAAGACTGCACAAGAAAGGCACTCGTGAAAGGAAGAGAAGGGAGGCCTTTGCCCAGAGCAGTGGGACATAACAGGCTGCTAAATAAATAATAATCAAATAAATCTAAATAATTGTAAAAAAATACACGCGATTGAAAATTTCCAAATAAAATTAAAAAGCACAACACATTTAAACATTTAATTTTACTGTAGTGTCTTTTAGGGTACCGTGGGGTGGTTTAATTGAAAGGGGGGATTTTATTTTGCATTGATTAAACGCATTGAAATTGGCAGTAGGTAATGTAGTTTGAATTATGCTCAATTTGTCACGTTTAAGTGTTCGAATCGACAAGAACATCTAAATTCATTTCGAAATTTAGTTATACTTAATAACTAATTAAGAAACACCAAAAAAACTGTCACAATAAGGAACTGGTTATTACCGTGGCGGTTAATCAATTTAAGAGTTCCCGATATATCTACGGTGTTGCGATTGGGATAACTGACTTTCTTCAGACGTTTCCTGATTGACAGATTTACGCAGGCATCAGTGATTTAAAAGACTTGTGTGACACATAACTATACCTAGATATTTTTCTAGTAGGAACAACATGTGGTTAGTGCTTGACATAACTATAATATCGACAAACTTGTTATCGATAACCACCACTTCAACGTCATCGAGGAAATATTCGTACATCATTATAATAGTTATTAAGACAGACACATGAGACAATACAAACCGAAAGTTTCATTTAGACTGTAAATATTTTGGGATTTATTTCAGGAGCATATGGGTTACGTTAGGTTAAGTTAATTTTATAAAAATCCTGAAATATTTACAGTTGTGGAAAACAGCAGTTTGGTCAAATGATATGTTTGCGTAACGAATCATTTTGGCAAAATCATTTGACAAAACGATAGTAACCCAAGAACTAATCACAGCAAGTTAGAAAAAAAAAAGGAGCACCAAAAATGTACGTACTATGACCATTTCTATATGATCTGTGGCACGCGAAGTGGGTGTGTTTGCGGCATCTACCAATATAGGTATGTGATTTTCTTCTATGACGTTGAAGTGGTACTTATCGATAAGGGAGTGTCGATGTTTTTATTATATCAAACTCTAACAACACGGCGTTCGTGCCAGGAATATCTCTAGGTATAGACATAACATACAAATTGCACGTAGAAGAGTCGGCAGCGTTGTCATGAATGAGCGAGGCCGGTCGTTCGGTTAGGTTGCGAAGTCCAGAGAACGGAGACAGTTCGAAGCTCTCCTCGAGAGCCTGGCAGTTTATCTGCGTGTTCAAGATCATAAGACCCACCGCCAACTCTTTATGCTGAAATTTAATACAGGATACAACTAAGTAATACGTCCGCTGTTTGATAGGCCTTCTCCAATTTAAGGATCGGTTTGAATACTGGCTGACCACTTCGAGCCGCCCGTATCGTACGGACCCTCATGAGTCACAATCGTCATCAGACCGTGTACAGTCGAGCTCATAAGTAGCTGAACATTTTAGTATCTTCTCAGTAAATAATCAATGTTGTCAATGATGACAAAACTCAAATTCGCAACTTCCCAGCGCGTAGCGCGATATTTGCGCTGTTCAAGTTTTTTTTTTACATCTTGTATTTATTTATACAAGACAGGTAAACATCTTAGCCTGACTATGCAAAATGTGGTTACAGAATTATCAACAAGTTTAGAGTTGTTGGTATTCTGTTGCTCTGCCTACCCCACTCTGGGAATAAAGGCGTGACGTTATGTATGTATGTATGTATGTATTTATTTATTTATTAGGGATATCAACAGCACAAATAAACAACAACCACTTTAGATACATGCAAGTAGTTGAGTTTTTAACTAAATAAAGACGAACGTTACAGCTACATACAATGCGTGTGTATGTGTGTGAGCGAGTGTGGGCGTGTGTGGGCGTGTGTGTGTGTGTATGTGTGTGTATGTGTGTATGAGACTGTGGGTATGTGAGTGTAGAGGATTAAAAACGGAAACTTTTAATAACTGCTGATTTGAAAGATGTTTTGGACAGGAAAAATAAATCCAAATGGTTGCTTGAACAAAGACTGCATACAAAGAAGCTAGGTACAGTCGAACTCATAAGTAGCTGTAAATTTTAGTACCTTGTCACAGTAACGTATTAAAGAGAGAGTGGTTTGAATCTGGTATAACAATACCTGCGATAAGGTACTAAAATGTACAGATATAGTTTAAACTTTTTTAACTGAGCTCGTCCACTTAAGACTACAAAGCCATTATGTAGTTAACCACAAATTAAGATAACGAGCTCGTAGTAAAAGCAGATTATAACAGCCTTCGAAGGTTAACATGAATTATTTTCTCTCTCTAACTCTATTTCTTTAGATACACTACAACTAAGTACTACAAAATACACTAATACATTAATGGCAAGCCATTTTTTTTTGCATTTTACTAACGCACGACACTCGACAAGCTGAGGTGGTTATGAGAAACAGAAGTGTTGAATGCTCTATTTTCAGGCCATTTTAAACCTATTCAACAAGGATTCAGGTTAAAAATTCAACACTCATGCAATGTACTTCTAATCCTACCTCGTAAGGTAACTGATTGGCGGTTTCGGGAACAAAAGCAGATACCTAATAGGATTGTATAGATTCAATGACATTGTGTTTAGAGATAAGTGGATGAGCCCAGTTCAGAAAGTTCAGAAAATCTTAACCTACTTATTAAACTTTCAAAGCGCGTCTGTCATATAAGGTCTTGATATATGATTATCCGATAAAATGCTTTGTTCGAGTCGGTAAAATATATTGTTTTCCATGGTATACCCCTGAAGCACTGACACTCATAACATAACATTTCATAGAAGGTTTGAGTTCGCCGATTTTTTATTTCATCGAGAGGCTATTCCCACGTGCACGAGTTATACATTTTAAGTGGTCACAGATCTAACCTAACCTAAACTACGTAACCAATGCTCAAGACAACCTAAGAACAATAATCTTTCAGAATAAATTAGATTTCGATGAAAGGAAATTCGGTGTAACGACACATTCGATGAAATGAGTGTAGGTGATTCGAGTTGATCCCGTTTTCCATGGATGCGGCCTATCCATGAACGCACTACGCAATAATATACCTCGCAAACTAGCAACACCCTCTCGGACTCTGGATGTCGCGCAATCAGCTCGCTGATGTAGAACTCGCCGTATAACTCGCGCAGGCGTTTCGAGTGTCGCTCGATGATCGGCACCAAATCGTCGTTGTCCTCTTCGCTAAGAACAAAAAAATCCAAAGTAATATATTTTCATTTCTTTGTTAGATCTTCTAGAGTGATATATCTGGTTACTTCTCGCACTCCCTCCGTATTCTACTATGTCTTAATAGCCAGCGACACCACGTACCTATGCTATCTTAGGGTATCTGTTGTTTGTGCATAATATTTTGGTCAAATGTAGGTATTATTTCTTATATTAAAAATTTTCAAGAAACTATCGCAGTTACACGCCAACCTTACCTTTCCCGACCATAAACGAGCATAGGTAAATGTTAAAAAAACAACGTAATGTACACATAGCTTTGGCAATGTCGAATCGATTCTGGGGCCCTTGCTTATGTAATGTAGCTGTAATGTCGAACCCATAATTGGAAGAATTCCCGAGTGTTGCACACGCGGGATGTAGTGACGCCCTCATTAGGTACTACTGTTTTTGTTTCTAATAAACTTAAGTTTTTTCTTAAAATCGAAAAAAGTGTCTTTGTTGTACAACACTGTATACGATTTCAAGAATGTTTTGGTAGCCTAAACGACATAGTCTAATAATCCCCCGGGTGGCCTCTTTTTCCGTTAAGTTGCTCACTCATAGATCAATTAAGTTGTGTCACATACCCTATAAATTGTGTACCTATTAATTTTTACAGCAAACAACCATTTCAGTTTCAAGAAAAAAACTTTATTAGAAGACAGAAGTTTTTGTGGTACGAATAAAAATGTCCTAGGGACTTCCTAACGATATTAATTTATCGATAAATTGTACTTTCCTATGACAGTTCTGACTATAAGATAACGTATATGCAACATACTATTATTTAACAATGTCTTACAATTTACCTTAATAGGCCTTTGTTGCAAGGCACTCTTAATTTCAGTTTACTTTGTATGGAAATAGATTGAATAACATAAAAAGAAGTTTCTGTGTAAGAATCGCGTACATTATTAAAATTGAGGTTAATGTGAATTTTTAAATTGTTTAAAAGTATGCCCATGAATTACCTACTTAAATTAAATACTACCTATCATTATAATAAAATCTATAGGTCTATCGATCAGCATTTCTATTTTATCCGTTGACCTTAATACCTAAGTACCTACTATGAAATTTCACTTTGAAATAAGCATTTGTAACAGTTATCGATAAAAATATCGGAAGCAAGTCCCTAGTTAATTGACGTTTTTGCCACAAAAACTTCTGTCTGGAGGTCTACCGGTAACCTTCGGAGAGGGAAGATGGCCGATAGAAAGATGTCCGGCTTTTGATTTTGATTTATTCTGTTTACTGTTTTACTCTACTCACTTGACATTGGCGAAATCACTGCGTATATCGCGGTGGACCGCCATTAATAAAAAAGAAGAAGAAGAAGAACTTCTGTCTGTTTCGGGGAGTGAAGACGGCCGATTGCAAAATGTCCGGCTTTTGCTTTTGATTTATTCTGTTCACTGTTTTATTCTACTCACTGGACATTGGCGAAATCACTGCGGAATATCGCGGTGGACCGCCATTAATATAAAAAGAAGAAGAAGAAGAACTTCTGTCTGTTTATTAGAAAACATAATAATAGTAACGAGGGCTCCAGTGGAGCCGGTCATCGTTTACTCGCTGCAGTCGTAATAGAAACACGTATAAGTTGACCACTAACACAGCCCTCCGTATCCTCAGTCGCGGGCATGCCTCGGCGCGGTCGGAGATGGCCAACACTGGGAGCAGCTCCGCGGGCACCCCGCGCTCCGACACCGTCACCTTACGGAACCCACCCTCGCACCGGCTGTGCCCCGGCACTAAAACTAGAATAACAATAAATATCTGAAACAGCTACCCTGCAGGTTAAAGGCTCGACGTTAAAGGCAGACTACCAGCGGGACGGTAGCGGGACGTAATGAGTGAGTGATGCGGTCGGGACGCCCGGTCACACAGAGCACGCGCGCATCGCGCTGGCCTCGAGCCATCAATCCGCCAGCGTCCCGCTCGCTCACTGTGGTTTGGTCATTTGTTTCGAACGAAGCATCGTTACGGGAAGGTCGCTATCAAGGTTGTCAAGAATTGTAAATGAATGCTGCGTACGCACCGCGCGCTGCGCTGTCTGACGTCGCACTAACTGGTCACGCAGCGCGACGGGGCGCGACAGAAGCGGGAATATTATAGTCTTTGGAAGCGGGGCTCGATGCCGACGGAGCTCAGCCTGTTTGACCACGCTAGCGGTTTGTATCACAATATCGCGCTGCGAACTCATCGCGCGCCGGCCGCGCGCCCGGGATGGTGTTGTCTATTCGGGCCTTGAGATTATTATAAATAACATACGTACCTATTTTTTGAATGCTAATCGAGATGCATACGACACTGAAATGCGTAGCTGAAACGCAGCGGTCGAGTCAAGCTGCTACTACTACCTAGTCAGTGAAGTAATATTAAAATAAACAAATAAAATAAATACTTATCAGAGGACAATTTACCTTGAATTGTCGCGTACTAAGCTCTAAGCTCGTACTATGGGTACTAGAGATCGATAAACATATTTATACAGAAATTTAAATACATATATACACCCATGACTCAGAAATACGAGTAGGTAAATACTCGCGCTCATCACACAAATATTTTCCAAGACAGGAACAGGCACAGAACAGAAATTGAACCCGGACCGTTAGCTTAGCACCTTTGTGATTGTCACTGTCATGTCATTCCCATGCGTCTTCCTTATTTCCTATAAACTTCAAAATGCATAATGGGTCATACATAACACAACATATATGTACTTCTATATATACCTTTTAAAAATCCTGAAAAGTTTACGGTTTCAGAAATAAAACCATTATAGAGTATGATCATTATGTATTAATGACCTATTATGCATTTTGAACTTTATATATTATGATAAGATCCCTATTCCCATGCTTGTCATAAGATAATCAATTTGAAGATTATTATGAATGTAAGGACCTAAGTGACGAATTGATTGATCCCAGACCGTTCTGCTTGTAATGACCTCCTTTTGCTTCTCCTTCAAGGCTTCTTCAACTTGAGCGCTTCCACTATTGTCTTCCCAAAGTTATGTAATCCCAGAGTTTTTACTCACAATAATGACTCGTACATAATCTAAAAAACTTACGTTGGTGATGTCTCAAGTTCTTCAACATAGCGACGTGCATGAGATAAGGGTCGTGCATAAACATGCTCCTTAACAGGTTGTCAATCACCTCACGGCTGTACTTTCTATAATCCCAACACAAAAGGTGGATGAACAGCGTATTGCGAGCGGTCATCTCCACTGATCTATAAATTTAACACGAATACCAAATTTAAACCTAATAAGAATAGAATATTTAAAATATGCTCCAGTCATCAGGTAAAAATTGCACAGCCTTATTTATTTTGATACACTTACAAAATTTGTTTAAACCGTCCATTACTGCACTGAAAAAACGAATAGGTTGATTTTACCTATAATTAGGGTTGATACAGCTCCTACCCGTGAGTTTAGTCGAGTTAACAAAAACCTCAATAAAAGCAACACGTAAAGGTTGCATCTAATTTTTCATTGTATTATTTTTACAAAACTTACGGGTAGGACCTGTATCCACCCTAATTATAGGTAAATTCAACCTATTCGTTTTTTCAGTGTGTACCAACTTGTATTTAGCCCAGATATACTCCTCCCAACCCCGTGGATCAAGAGACGGTATCGGAGGATAGTCTCTAGCAGCTAGGCACCCAATTATGTTATCATCGTTGTCCATCTGAACAATTGTCAACACGCACTCTTCACTAAAAAAAAAAAATATCATTAGGCCATACCGCTATCGTATTTTATGTACCTATTCGGTGATAACGTGAAATAAAATCACCGGTCATGTGCAAGTCGGACTTGCGAACGTCCGCGGAGAAATGTTTTTCGCTATTCCCTCAGGAACTGTTCAATTTTCCGGGATAAAAGATGTCCTTCCCCAGGACCTTTAGTTGAAAATTTCATCCAAATCGATTGAGCGCTTTAGCCGTGAAAGCGTAGGTAACAAACAGAGAGACAGACAGTTACTTTCACATTTATAATATTAGTAACGATGAATATCAGAAACCCAAAAAAAAGTCCTGCTGTTGCTTATAGTCTCCATCCTTTAAAAGCTTTGAGGCACTTTGAGGCACAGGTTGTTTTTCTTTGCGTTTCACAGTTCGAAAGAGGTATGTTAAAGATCATTAATTATTTTTGAAGAAAGTTTAAAATAATATGAAGGGGTAAGTCATCATCATCATCATCATATCAGCCGAAAGACGTCCACTGCTGGACATAGGCCTCCCCCAAGGCTCTCCATTCAGACCGGTCCTGTGCTTTTCGCATCCACCATCCGCATTTTTCGGTAAGTACCTATCAAAAAATTGGGCACGCTAACTCACGCAATGAAATTTTCTATGAAACTTTTCCGTTGTGCTACGTTTAGCCATACATTTGTAAGGATACTTTTTGTCGCACAGCGGAACTTTTTCCGTCTTCTTTGTTTGTATGGTTAACTGCGCTTAACTATGGTCCAACTTCTTGGTCCACACTCGAATACGCTACAATAATATGAATACACTAGAAAAAATCTAGGCCTGATTGTCTCAAATTTGGTTACAGAATTATTAACTATTATTAATAATTATTAATTATTAATTATTATTAATTATTATATAAAGAAGTATTTTTAGAGTCGTTCGTATTTCTGAAGGCATGATGTTACGCGTATGTATGTATACTGTAATTCTATGGAACTTGCTAACTATGTAAACAAACAATATATTGAAATTGACATCTAATGTCAATTTTAGTATGGCGGCTTGTTTACATAGTTAGCAAGTTCCATAGAATGACACTTTATGTACAAACATTATGATTGGTTTATTTAACTTGAGTGCTTTCAAATCACATTTAAAAGAAAAGAATAATCGTTGACTAATAGGTTTTTTTTTCAACCGAAATAACTAATTGCAACAATCAAATTTCTAATGATGAGGCTTTGTTTGGATAATTACCTACTAACTTACTACAAACTTTCTAAATTTCAGCAGTTATTGGACAACATTTTCAGAGAAAAGGGTCTTCACAGACAACATGTATCTTTTAGAATTTCATTTCTCAAGGTTTCGAAGGAGGATTTCGAATAACATTACATTAGGAAAAAACACTCATTTACTAAAAATAGGTACCTAATCCTAGTTGTTTGTGATCATAAAGCTGGAGGTCCCGGATTCGATCCTTGCGACGAGCAAATACTTATTCGTGTGTTGAGCATGAGTATCTATGAAAGTACACATACCTTATAAGAATGTACATCGTTTCATATCGGTTTAATGTGATCAAAAGTAACTTACATAAGATTTAATACATCACGAATACTTTCGATACGAAAGTTTAAACTCATGGACTCATTGAGAAGTTTAAAAACGTCGGTAGCATCCTCGACGGCTGCTAGCCTCAGTCTACCGAGTGGTGGTCGCCCCATCAGAATTGCAGAAGCATTCATCTCGATATATAATTATCGTGTTCGGTATGGTATAACCCAAGTATGACCAGGCAATCAGACAATATAGCGTGACATGCAATTTGACATTATGAAAGATGACAAGCCAGCAAGCTGATAGGTATGGGGCTTGGAATTAACATGGAAAAAGTATTTGAATATAACATGACATGCTTGTTTACATGGTATCAACAACTACAGTGCAAGAATCTTCGGCTTTGTGCGTCTCTTTCACTCGCTCTCATAATATGCTCTTATACCTACTCGCTCATAGAGCAAGAACATATAGCATCAAAGCCGAACGATAAGATGAGATGAACTTTGCACGAGCTGTCCTTCTTTAGGTACTTTTTAGGTTAGGTATTTGTTAAGACGAAATTAAACAAAAACTAGGCGGATTTTCCGCCTTCAACTGCCACGATCGTGACTTCAAATCAATCAACGTCGAGTCGAGTGAGAATACACTTTTCTTGGACTTCTTCGGCACAATATAAATATAGCTTTTTAAATTACAACTTTGTCTTGGGTTCTTACAGACGCGTTTCAGACAGAGACAGATCTATTTAAACCTTGTGATGACCTAGCAAATTACGAAAGAATACCTATAAGCAGAGGTGGACTTACAAGAGAAACGATTTATTCCTTATATTAATCGAGAAAAATTAATCTAATTAATTAATTGATTAACAGTTTAGTCGCTGATAATTAATCGGTGATTAATTTAATCGTGAGTAAATTAATCGAAACTCTTACGAATAAGATTAATCAATCGCCATTTTTAATCGTTAGTAGATTATATTTTGCCTACACTGCCCACCCATCCACTGCACATCCTTATCTAACTAATAATAAAACTTGCAATTGTTATCTCTTTTGTTTGTATAATAAAGTGTTTACTTACAATCATACATACATACATTACGAATGCAATAAAAAGAGAGGTTCAAACTTAAGTCTTTCGTTGTTCTTAAAGTACCTACGGCTTCTATGCTAGTACATACACCAAGCTAGAACTTAGAAGTAGAAATGCGTGTAATACGATACCTCGAGGTAAAATGCTTCCCCACCACAGAACCGAGTGTTTACTAGCGACATCTATCGAAATATGCAACAAACGTCATCCCCGCAACCGCAGCCCCGCCAGTTGCTTCTCCGAGTGGCATAAGCTCAATGCTCATGCATAACGGTGTAGGCGTGGATTCATTAGAAAGATAAATAAAAAAATACCGGGCAAGAGCATGTCGGACCATGCTTAGTGTAGGGTTCCGATGCCGTTAAGTACTACAATCATAAAAATCAAGAAGTAATACCTAACTTTTCTATTCAAAGTCAATTGTTGACGTCCTAGGTCCGTATTAAACTATCTCAGTTGTAATGCCCATGTCAAGATACGTCAAAAATGACAGTTTTGTATGGTTTGTCGTTTACTTTGACATATCTTGAGATGGGCATTTAAACTGAGACGAGTTTATTAAAACGGCCATTAGATGATTTTAGTAGTTATAAACACTTTAATCGCCTGAATCTCAAGAACCAATGAGGTCTACTTAGTCGTGATAGTTTTCCTTTAAAATTTATTTTATGTTTTTTCATTTAAGATTTTTTTCTGATTTTTAGTATTTGTAGTTTTGGCTGTAGGGGGGTCTGTAAGTCTAACAAAAATTTGCGCTTTAAAGCTTAATATTTCATAAACGGGTTACTTACGTACCATTAATGGTACTACTGGGAATTTTTGTATTTTAATATTCTTGCCAGTAGTACCATCATCTACTGTAGTCAGCATTGCAATACTGGCAAGGTTCCCAAAATTTACCAGGACTGTTGCTAACAAACATCCTCTACAAATGTTTTGTTACTACTGGGCCCTCTCGGACGTATTTATTTAGTAAAAATGTCATATTTATTTCACTTGATAACTAGGCCCGAATAATTGTAAATATATATATTTCGATAAGATTCTGCAATACGAGTTACGCCTTTTATTTCCTAACTGCAACACACAAACTATAAGTATATACATATATTTCGAAATTATCAATACAGTTTTAAATTATTTTCCAGACTTATTTCCATTAAGTAAGTATACCCGGTTGCAACACTTGTATCGTGTACAATGGTAGGTACTAATGGGCCGTAAAATCCCATTAGTACCATAAGTTAACCCGGTTGCAGAACTTGTATCTCGTACAGTAGTACTAGTAGTACCACTGGTACTAATCAATAGTACAGTTGGGAAAGAGGGCCCACGATACGATTAAGGAAGCTAAACTAAAAAAAAAAAAGTGGACTAGCGCTTTAAAGCTTAATATTTCATAAACGGATCCCTTAATCTTCAACTCAATTACCAACGCTTTATTGTAGCCTAAATACTGCTTTCTTTTTAAAAAGTTACGTAACAGAAGTGAAAGTAATTTTCCGTCTGTTTGTTACGCTTTCGCGGCTAAACCGTTGAAAAGATTTATTTCTTATTTCTTGGATACCTTTTTAACACTGAAAATAGAATAGTTCCCGAGAGAACGAAAAGAATTTATTTTTTATCTACACGGCTCAGAATCAGAATCAGAATAATCTTTATTCAAGTAGGTTTACAAATAATAAACTCTTTTGAAACGTCATAGTAGCGACTTAGCCTAAATTGACTGCAGGTTCAAATCGCGACCGATCAGAGAAGAACCTGTAAGAAACTCTGTCGGATGTCTTTTTTTTTCGACGTTCGCAACCTTTTGTCGTAAGGACTAAACATTTTATTACAAGCAATTCAGTCCCAAGCATTGTTATCATTAATATAGTCTTTAATACTATAATATGCTTTAGAAATTAGTTTACGCTTAACGTAACTCTTAAATTTATTTACTGATAGTTCAGTAACATTACTTGGGAGCTTATTATAGAACCTAATACAATTACCCATAAAAGAGTTTTTTATTTTATGGAGCCGCGTGAAGGGCACTGCAAGCTTATATTTATTTCTGGTATTAACATTATGTATGTCACAGTTCTTTCTAAATTTAGCGATGTTTTTATGAACATACATAATGTTTTCATAAATGTATTGACTGTGCATGGTCAATATGTTAATTTCTTTAAACTTATCTCTAAGCGAGTCTCTCTGGCCCATCTTGTAGACAGCACGAATAGCCCTCTTCTGCAGAACAAAGATGCTATTTACATCAGCAGCACTACCCCACAGTAAAATACCATATGACATAATACTATGGAAGTAACTAAAATAAACTAATCGAGCGGTATCTAAGTCTATTAATTGCCGAATCTTATTAACTGCAAAAACTGCAGAACTGAGTCTACCCGCCAATCCAGCAAGATGAGGACCCCATTGGAGCTTGGAGTCTAACGTTATACCAAGAAACACTGTATCATTAACTAGGTCTAGTTTGTCATTTTTAATAGTTACAGTAGTTTGACTATTTTTCACATTAGTAGTCATGAACTTTATACATTTCGTCTTTTTCTCATTCAGTAATAAATTATTAACACTAAACCAATCGACTACTTTTGATATAGCATTGTTTACATTGACATTAAACTGCTGTTGTCGTTTAACTTTGAACACAAGTGACGTATCATCAGCAAACAAGACTATATCATGGTTGTCCTTTATAAGGTAAGGTAAGTCATTTATGTAGATGAGGAATAAAAATGGACCCAATATTGAGCCCTGTGGTACGCCCATTGAGACCAATGACCCAGGTGA
Source organism: Acleris holmiana (assembly GCA_949316455.1). NCBI lineage: Eukaryota > Metazoa > Arthropoda > Insecta > Lepidoptera > Tortricidae > Acleris > Acleris holmiana. The sequence goes on along the minus strand of OX438776.1, from coordinate 12,229,121 downwards.
TCGTACTCCATTCACGTCTACCCTTTGTATTCTCCCGTATAAGTACGTTTTTATTAAGTTTAGCGCAGTACCTCTAACTCCATAGTGGTGTAGTTTCCTGATCAATGTGTCATGGTTAACGCAATCGAAGGCCTTGGACAGATCACAAAAAATACCTAAAGCATCCTGTGACCCTTCCCAGGCATTAAAAATGGTTTTAATCAACTCAACACCAGCTTCGGTTGTCGAGCGACCCCGAGTAAAACCAAATTGTTTATTGTGTAATAAATTATTATACCGAAAATGTTCCGCTAACTGTGACAAAATCAATTTCTCAAATATTTTACTGAAAGTGGGTAGTATGGATATTGGTCTAAAATTTGTGGGGTCAAAAGTACTACCCGTTTTGAATAATGGAATTATCTTACTATGTTTCATAAGATCAGGAAACTCACCACAATCAACACAGTGATTAAATACGACCATTAAGTCAGATGCTATGACTTGAATTAAGGATTTGAGTACATGGACCGACACTCCCCAAAGGTCACTGGTTTTCTTTATATTGATTGAGTTGAATGCCTTAATTACATCCAAGGCAGTAACGCGCTTGAATTCCAAGTATATACTGCATTCAGGCACGTTATCTTCTAAAAGTACAATGGCAGACGCAGGCGAAGAGTTCAAGCACTTAGTCGTGGACACTGGTATATCGGTAAAAAACTTTTCAAATTCAATTGCGATATCTGGATTGGAATCTATTATTTTACCATCTACTTTTAAACGATAGTCGTTAATGTTCTTTTTTCGGCGACCTGTTTCTTCATTAATTATTTTCCAGGTCGTTTTAATAACATCAGAACTATTCAAGATTTTGTTACTTAAAAAATTTCGCTTAGTTATACGGCAGTCTATCTTGAATTGCTTAGAATACTGTTTGACATGTTCCTTAAACTCCTCACTCGCGTTATACCTCCGTTCCTCATATAGTTGATACAGTATTCTTCTACGCTTATGTAAGTCCGCAGTAGCCCAGTCACTGAAAACCTTTGCACCACCAACCACAACCGATTTGGATGTAAATACTGCGTTAAATTGTTTTATGAATGTGTGAAAGAATGAGTTGTACATGTCATTGGGTCCCTTATCAGTTGTTAGAAAGGGCAAATTATGCACTAGGTTATGTCTCATTCTTTCCACACGGTCTGCAGTTATTGGCACAAAAGTAATTTCTTTTTTTGGAATATTATTCGATACGGATTTGAATTTAATTAATTGACCCAAATGATCCGATTCCAGGTTGCTGATCACACTCTTACCAATAGGAATTATATCAGTAAAAATATTATCAATACACGTGGCACTAGTGTCAGTAACTCTAGTTGGCTCCAAAAAAGTATGTGTCAGGCCGAAAGATTTGAAAAGATTTATTAATATCTATGCTACTAACAATAGGGTCAGAGTATGGCGACTTGTACCGTACCTTCTAGGGCGATAAATAAAATCCTTTTGAACGTACTTATCCTTATTTAATACACTTAAACCAAACTCAGAGCTTTCTCGATTTTAAACATTGTACCTAATCATTTGTAGAAACCAAACGTCATTCGGAGAATTACTAGTACACTAACACGGGTTATTTGAGCTTTAACTTAAATAATAAGAACTTCATAAACGAAAAATGATTAATATCCTTAATATACAGAACACATATTTTAAATAAAAAATAATTTAAAACCGCAACAATAATCTTAATCGCTCATATCAGAGTCAATAAATAAGATGACTTCATTTTGTGGATTTCTTTGGAGTTGTTGACACTTGCTAATAAAGTAATAGTAAAGATTTTTCTAATGTAATGTGTCTGGCGAAGGATCCTTACGGTATTGCGTAGAGGGTTTATAAAAGGCGTGGTGAGAGCCACCTTAAAATTAGCTTCATATTTATTTACAAGCAATCAATACAAGTCTAGGATACAATTATGAAAAACCAATACCCAGCTTATAAATTAGTTCAAGTGAATCGGAATTCATGATCACTAGGAATACGTTAATTAATCCCGCTTAAAAATTAAAATATACAAGTTAGAAATTAAACCTATTGCTTGTGTCAATACGATAAATATGAACAGTGAAAACACTTTTAGGCGGACGCTTCCCTGTTATTTTCGGAACACAAACTGCTGTAACGCCAAATAAGGTGGCTAACTGCAATCTTGTAGTCGAAGCATTCTATACTCTATTGGTAACCACATTCAATTTAAAATGCTTACACTATTACAATGCAGTTAGCCGCCTTCTTTGGCAATACGGCAGAAAACCATATATATGACCTGCGATATTCGTAGAACAACAACTACGTTAAAGAAACGATTCAAGTGCTTATTGATATCATAAAATGCGTTAGATCAGACGTAAATGGATAAAAAAGAATGGACTACGTTATTATAAACAATATCGGTAACCACGTCTTCGGTTTGGTAATACCAAATTTATCATCTCATTCGTGATGTACGTACGTAAAACTAATAGATTATGCTTTAAAATTACACAGGTATAAATCCATTAACCTAAATTTAACGAAGTCTAATACAATAGGTAAGATTAAAAAAATAGGTACCATATTATAAAATAATATTAAATTTCAAACTATAAAACACTCTTCCACACTTAATTGTCCTATGTTGTGAGTCTCAACATACAAAAATATCGTAAGTATCATATCTGATATAATTCTGTTTCTACTAGATTTAAATAATGCACTAGTTGAATTAATTAAGGCTTGGATGCATAGGTTCTGAAGTTGAGATGATACTTATTGTGGTAGTTAGTACATGGTCGATGTTATTCATCAGTTTTGTAAGGAACCTTATATCAAACTTACTTCAGAAACTGTGCATTATCTAATATCAGTCAGTCAGGTGTAAGATTGTGCAGCTCGAAATATGTCGACCTAATTATTGCTACCGAAATATATTCCCATTCTCTAACATCAGCACTATTGAATATTTTTACAATTATGTTATGATTCGAAAAATGTCATCTACTTATCTCCTCCCCATAAATATCGTGGATTAAAAACCTGTCTAGGAATCTAAATTCAATGTTAGTTTTTAAATTAAACTAAAAGCGACATGGACATTTAAAATTGATGATATACTTATTTATAAATAAAGACTTACATGAAAATGCCTAGCTACTATTTTTCTTAATTAGGAATACAAAACTATTCTGTAATTAAATCACCAATCCGCAGCATGTTGCATCTATCTATACTCTGCCATTACGCGTATTTGAATAAGATGCGAGTATATGAGACGTACCTACTATAATTCTTAAGGCAAGTGAATATTATATTTGTTTATAATAGAAACACTATCATACAAATCCAGGGTTTTTTTTGGAGATCATAAACAGCTTTTAAATTTACAATATTCATAATATGATCCAAGTAAAAGTAATAATATAATTATAATACGAATGGATATACTGATCACTTACAGAGGTGAACACATGACTACCACCTATAATTACTTCTTCAAGATTTTCACCGTATTAATTTAATGCTCTCCTGAAGCGTATGTATACTGCCATACGTCGACCTAGTTATTTTTGATAAGCACGTATCTACATAATTTCAACAGTTCACATTTTTACTTTGCACCATTTCATTTCATTTTGGTATACACATTTTTAAAAAAAATAATGCATTTTATGATAAATGCAAGAGCGGTAGGTATTTTGATAGCTATCTTAGACATTCGATTTTTGAATTTTACTTAAGAACAACACTATGTCGAAATAGATAATTAAAATAGATTGTTCAGATTTTGGGCAATTTGTTAGGTAATTCATACCTACACTGCTATCTAGAGGGTGGTTTTAATTACACGGACGCCAGGTGCAAATTTTATAAACCTTCAACTTACAATCCTTTAGAAGTGGTGACATTTGCTGCACTAGTGTGGAATATTTCACCGGTGGTGTTACCGTTTTAGGGTTGTATATTTGTAGCTTTATAAAACTGATATTGTCTCATAGTCAACGGCTCCAATGCATTTTCTCACTAATGTTTAAGGGGCACTTTGGTGAAAACATGCATTGAGAGCCCCATTTTTAAACCCTCGTATGTCGGGGGTGAAAGTACCTAGTTATAGTCTCTTCGGCATAATCCGCTTAGGATAGAGACCAAGAAAATAAACAAAATAAAAATCAAAAACCATCCATTTTCAACACAGATCTGTGTCGAGACATACCGCGGGGTTAAGGCGTTTGTTAGAAATACAAGGACACGAGTTCTTCTGCAGGATATTTTTAATAATGTTATTAAGGGTTTTAGGGCTTTAATTGATTCCTTTTTGTAACGAGAGTTACCCATATATTTTGTAACTTTCGAGGACGCGATCGTTATAGTGTTTTTATTAAGCCTTTAACTATGTTTTTTTTTAAACGCTCATAAACAAGTTAAAATGGCTAAATATTAATAATTTATATCACTTATAATTATATCTGCGTTGTTCCAGCAGTAGTAGTTATGTATAGTTGGGTTCCTTTGTAACATGTGTAGTCCTCAGGGTACACAAAACCAATGGCATGGCACATTAATTAATCCATTGAATGCCAGCTCCGTAATATTACGCGATAATATTATAGTCGCCACCAATAATATATTATCATGCAACATTGGCCACAAAAATATCTGACAAGTCTCTTACCAACGACATAAGGCTGTGTCAGATATTTTCAATATTACAAAGCTAGCACTCACTGGATCAAGATCGCCATTGAGCACACAATCTGTTAAAAATCACAAGCTATTTTCTTTTCTTATGTTATAAAATATATTCAAGAACATTATTACAGCTTACAAGTATTTCTTTTTAATCTATATTGTTTATAAATAATTATTGAGTCGGTCTGTGCACGAACAGCGAGGGCCGATTGTTCGGTATTCTCTTGAACGCCATATCAATTACGCGCGCGTTTTAACCTGACGGATACACATATGAAGTTGTAATTTCCGCTCATCAAATTGTTGTTATGTTGGTGAACCTGTGTCTCAGATAATTTCGTTAATGGCGGGCGTACAAAACAACTTTATTTAATTTAAATTCAACCAATCCACACACGGACTGTTTATTCAAGTTAGCAATAGCACTTCCTAAATAGATTTTCTATTTATGTTACCTCACACTAGACTGAGCTAATAAACGCGCGTATTGCAGTCAGATTTAGGCTAAAATGCATTTACACAAATGGGTTAAAACTGATGTCCATCACTTGGCTGTTTTGTGCTTGGGCGGCGTGGTGGGCGGCCCGCCCTGCTCCGCAGGGGCGCCGATGGCGACACCCTCGCTGTCTACTTCCGTCTAAAAAAGTAATACATTTTGTAACTACTCTAAGAGCATTCAGTAACTTCAGACACAAGGCAAGTTAACCTATACAATATATTTGAATTTGCTGGCCTGCACATGAACATCAAACAACGCAGAACGTCATCATTCATGTTGAGTTCTCGCTGTTGAAGCACTAAATTCGAAACTGCGGATGCTTCTTTCTTTATACTGATCCTGTTTTAAATCCCCGAAAGCGAGGCGCCATAAAAACAAAACACTATAGAGCAGCCCCATGTGATCCACTTAGGGGTAATTTTAACTATTGATACTGAACTCTTGAACTATTGAACTCTTATTATAATTTAAAATATTACAAATAGAATAAAGTTCAGTAGAAAAAAGTCCTTCACTCGAGGTGCTGCTGTAACGATTGCTTTAGGAGTGCTCAAATTATCTACTATAGGTTGTAAATGTCATTTGTTTATCTTACTTTTTCGTCCTTGGATGAGATTTGCGCTGAAGCGGTACCATTGTTACCGTTAGAATTATCCACGGCACTATCTGCGTTTTCAGTGCTTGTGGTTCCTGAAAACCAAAATTTATTGTTTTTTAATGGTCAAAATGCAGGAGCTTCAAATTATGTCAGAAACAAAAGAAATGACTCACCTGAAGGTATGTGATTGGAGTTTCCGCGATCGGCCTCGTGTTCACGCAACACAGCGTCCAAGTTGTAGCGGCGCCTGTACGATATGAAGAACGTACGCACGTGCGCCTCTGTTTTTGTGCCCAGCGTTTCAGCAATAGCTTGGAAATCCTTGCCTGGAAACAAAATCAATTGTGAATATCTAAAGGATTAAGATACTAGAGTTTCGACTATGTTTAACTTTACCGTATTTCCTAACAGCTGTTACAGCCATAAGTAGTTCGTCGTTGGTCCAGCGCGAGTTTATTTTTGCCGGCGGCTCTCCGGGCCTGAGCTCTTCAACCCCACTATCTCCGACCTTGCGCTTCATCGCACTGAGCTGTTGTTTGTTATGTTGCACCTGCGTTAAACATACAACACTTAACTTCTATTTTATTAGTACCGCATGAAAACAATAAAGCACTAGCAACTAAGAGCAACTGGTAGTGCATATCTGGATTATCCAAAAAAATGAGTAGGCTCGGCGAGGGGAAAGAGCTGCACGAATAGAAATATCCACTGTAGTATTTAGAAATAATAAATTGTCATATGAAGAAAATAATATATGGCAGGGAAAATCAAATAACATCTGTGGTGCAGAATGCATTTCTATGCAAATGCAAAACCGCCTAGTGTATAACAGATTAACACTACTTTTGTTCGTCAGGGAGTTTTGGAATGATCACATTCTCACAGTACATCACACAAATGCTTAGCCACGAGTTTCTAAATAGACAAGTAGTTCCGGAACCAAGCGCGCAGTGTCAGATAGAGTGAGAATGCGACTCTCGCTACAGTACTGTACTACATGGCGACACCTCTCGGCGGGTCGGTTGCATCTTACTTGTCTCTTGAGAGATATAATTTCTCTGTCCATGGCTTTGAGCATGGCTTCGCCCTGATTGACCAGCCCGGGCTGCGGCGCGTCGCCAGGCTGCGGGCCAGACGCCATGGCGACGAGATCATCATGATTGATGTAAATGCCTCGCGGCAGCCGATGCTTGTATCGCTGTTGTTTGGAGCCGGGCCCGCGGCGCCCCGACGGCCCACAGAGCGGTCTCATCGTCCCCGTGCGTCTGTCACATCACCGCGAATATTCAAACAAACGCCAAACCTTACCACCTACTAAACGGTTTCAATTACATCACTCCAAATGAGTATTGAAAGTCTGATTTTTAGACATGCAAAAGGTAATTGCAAACGAATGGATAGAATGAACGTTACCTAAGCAGTAGAGGATATTACCGACCTGGCGTGCACGAGGCAAGCCTGGCACAACTTTTGAGAGTTGTGCGCCGTGGTCTGGGAGCATTCAATGCCGCACACCGAGCACCGCTTGCCTGCGCTCTCGCCGCCGCCCTCGCCCTAAACCCCAATCAACACTTTACAATCCTGCCTTGCAGTGCTTTACCATACTATCATACAATAGGCGTGTCCTACCATGGTCAGAAAACTAACTCTGACACACTTCTTTTAAAAACCCGTTAAATGCCATTCTGCACACACAGTTGATTTAATTGTTTACTTGGGGCTGTTAAAGGAAGCATGCAGGAATTTAGGTAAAGAGGAATGAGGTTTGAAAGCGTTTTATAATTGTCAGTTGTAGAAAGTGCATTAAACAATAAATATGTCAAGTAAAGATTTATAACAAAGTTGTTAAACATGAATATTGCCGAAACAAAATCCACTCCACAAAGCAAAGTATCCTCCTGTTTCACTTAAAGTTGCAGTCCAAAACTCTCAGGGTCAATTAAAATCACAGGGTCAAAATGCCATGTCAAAGAAAATGTTTTAAACAACAAACAACATTTTACCATTACTACAACAGGTATTCACAAAAACAGGAGCTTACTTTTTTATGAATAAATCAAGACCTCACATAATTTGGTAAGTGTAAACCTCTGATAAGCTAGCAACAGTACGTAAATAAAAACGCAGAGCAGTAAAAAATAAAAAAGCAACAGCCATCAATCATTTAATACTGGTTGCTATCTTGCTTTTTAGGATGAAATTCTGAACTAAACAATATGCATGAAATAAAAAAGATACTGCTACAATGAATCTATGAAATGAAGTCTAAAAAAATCAAACCAAAATGAAACAAAGCATTGTCACACTGATAAGCGATAAAAATTTAAAATCGGCATGAATGATAAAGTGCAGCACTAAAGGTTCGTGTGACGAAAACAGACGCCATTGACGGGACCCGTACAAAACATCAACATCAAGGAGAGGGGATCTGACAGACATTGATACTGGTATGATTTAAGACATCGAATAAATAGACAGACATGAGAGGATAGAAGAAGACACCGAACATCGAGGTTCCATGATGAAGTGATGTTTGTGGGAAGCAATCACCCACCTGGGCGGCCGCCGGCGCGCCGCGCTGCGCAGAGCCCGGCGCGGGCGACCCTCTGCCGCGCACTATACCGCGGTGGATAGTCCACTTCTGTCACAGCACACACGACTGTCACTCATACAGAACTACAATATAGTACACCTACAATCCTTATTATTATCAGACAATGGCACAAATGACTCTTCAGCATCAGAAATTACATGATACAATCAAATTTTACTTTATTTGTAATGGAGGACACAAAAATTAGGCAAGTTATTTTCGAAATGATGATTTGCTATCAATCAAAATAACTAGGTATCACTCTGCATTTCTATTTACTACTTAGTGCCACTAATAATTTTAAGGACTGATTTTATTGGACAATCCAGATACACCATCAGCAATTAATAATTTCAGGGGAAGTTCTGAATATCCAGTCTAGTTATTTGTTATTGGATTAAATACAAGAAAATAATGGTGAGTCTGTACAGCAAAATATATTTGGTAATGAGAGATTCTACATATAAGCAAATACTATGTAAAAGATTTAATGCCTACCTTCTCATCATTGTCGGACTCCTTGTCAGAACCCCCTGGTTCTGAGCCCGCACCAGACTCTCTCTTCCCTGTGCCTGATCCAGTAGCAGTGCGACCCTCCCCTACCACATCCATTAAAGATGTCCGCGCCCTTGTTTTTTTCCATGAATAGTAATATTTAACTAATGATGCTATGGACTTGTCAGGCAACTGTTGGCAGAAATTAAATAGGTTAGAATTGAATTTACTCATCTGTAGGAGATTCTAAACAATAATTTAATAACAATTTGAATAATTAGCTGCAATGCAATACAACTTTCAGGTTTAAACTGCACTTTCACTCATGACACACATGGTGCACATAAGGCGTTCAACCGGTTAAGAGCTTTTACACAGTACTAACAGATAAAAAAAAATATATATATATATATATATATATATATTATAAAGTAACATAACAACTGATTCAATTTTCATTATACCCTCTCCTTATCCCAAGCTATACATTTGAGAACCAAACAATAGTACATTTATTGTAGAGGCCCCATATAAAGGGCCTTTGCCTTTCCTATTACATTGATACCTAGATTTTTAATCCATATAAAGCATCATTTGTGCTTTCCATAAGTACAGTTTTGTGTATAGAATCATAATCTATAGAAACTGAATCTACTTTTTTCTGGCAGACAAAGACTTAACCGATTTAACTTCCTGTCAATCACTTGATATGACCTAGCACAATAAAAATCAAATGGAACTGACTTACCATTTGCCTGATTCTGTGAAAACTTTTGCCATGAAACTGGAACGCTTGCTCAAAAAGCACTTTGTCCTCTACTGTCCACTCATCAGGGAATGGAGTGAAGTTGGCCAAATCCATTGATGCCCGATTTAGGTCATGTTTATGCCAAAATAGCATTCCCAATGCCTGTTCACCATTGTACCCATACTTTTCCTTAGCTATGGTTATATATTCATCCACTAAAAAAAAACACCATGTTAAAGTAGTTGCCTCTAATTAAAATATCATCCAATTAATTGACTTGGTAACACTTACATTTGGTATCAGATATGTCACAAGTAGGTGACCACACAAGCAATGCCCTATCAGCTATGAGCTCAGGTCTTCGCTGGTCCACAGGCTCCAACTCAGGACACACTGCCTGGTAATCTCGGCCCACTCTTATCTTCTCAGCTGCAAATGGCACTACTGCTTGTTTCATATTACATGATGGAGGATGAGATGAGCAGTGTGTAGATGGAGGCAGATGCAGATTATGAAAAGCAAAAAAGAAAGCATGGAGTGATATGAAACATATAACAATATGATGACATCGGCAATGAACACGGGAAAGCCCTGAATATTTTTAAAGTGTATATATCACCGCGTCCGCGCGACTCACTTCTTGACGTCCGAGATGAACAAAAACCACATGCAAAAGCGGCGTTATGTTCAACCGAAAATGAGCCAAACCCTTAAATTACTAAGCAACGCGAATAACTTAAAGACACTTTACCATTTTCATCCTCCGAACTCGAATCTGGACTTCCATGGCCATTGGGGCTAGGCCCTCTTGACCGCTTCCCGTTTCGTACATCGTTACTTCGTTCCGCCAGAACCATGATTAAACTAAATATGCACTAAACTACAAATAATATAAATTTAAACAACACAAATCACAAATTCATTTAATTTCGTTAAAATATATGATATAAAAATGAATAATTATGGAAATGCGGAGCTTCGCACTTCAATTCAAACCACCGCATCAATAATTTGTCAAACCATTAACGGAATGCAACGACTCATTTGATGGCGTCTGTAGTGTACTTGCGGCATTCACTTCGAATGTGCCTGTAAATTCCAACTAGCGTATTTCAAAACGGTTTTGTTTGGAGAAAATATATGTTTGTAATTTTTCATGCCTCTTGAATCTTCATTTAAGAATTTCAGCATAAAATGGTTAGTACAAATTATTTTAATATATTATTTTGAATCTCACCCCAATATATATTGTAAATAAATATGCTGGCAACATCAAGTGTACAGACTAGTACAAATGAATCATTGCATTCCATTCCATTCCATATTAATTAACAATCGACCTTAACCATATCACTGAAATAACGCGTGAAATACATAATATTTTACACCTATTTTTGGTTCAAAATATTGGCCTCTAAAAAACAATAGACTTGAGTTCTACTCCTTTTTTCTTTTATTGTACTCTAAACTTTATACTTAAACCCTTGCTTTGTTTTAGCTTCTACAAAGTTTCATTATTTAATTCTAAGTTATAGCTTATACAAAGATGTATTTTATATAGAAATAAATTAATTCTAAAAAAACGTTTTATCTTTGCTGACCTACTAGGTACCTACTGTAGAAATATATCTTCAGAGGTACCTACCTATCCCTTAATCTCTTTACGCGACAAATTTGCTAAACAGTTCTATGTATAGTTGAGTGCTTGAAAGGTTGTTTTAAATTTCACATCAACACGTTAAGACGTAGATAGGTAGGGTAAACCACAGAACTATCTCGATATAGTTCTGTGGGGTAAACCGTCCTAATATCGGGCCCCAACGCCCCGCCCCGTGTCGAAGAAATGGGGCGCAAAGTAACTAAACTAAGGAACGTCAATTAATGGGATATTATTGCACCTAAATAGACCTGAATGTCGTACTCTATAGAGAATATCAACTGGGCAGCGATCGTGCGTCATTGGAAACAGGTACCTAGTCGGATCGGCCGCGCCGGCCGTAGAACGTAGAGGCAAAGAGAATATAATTATAATCAGTACGTTTTCGTAGAGTCGTATGAGCGTATGCTGCCTTGTTGCTTTTGTTTCGATACATAATGAAATAAAAAATCTCCTGAAACTAATTTTAATTATTTTTTTCATGCTTTACGGTATTTTTTACTTTAATAGACAATTTTTTTATAGCAACTAATCCTAAAACCGTTAGGGGCGGATTTGTTTGATAAAATAAAACAATTACCTAGTAGGTTCGCATCTTGGATCGAAGCGATAAATTCAAGGACACAGGTTTGTTTCTTTTTTTTTTCTTATCCTCGTTAAGAAGCGCGTTAACCGAACCAAACCTTAAATATTATTGTGGATCGCCAGGCAGAAATTATTGTGACGTGGCAAAAGATTTTACCTGCCACCACTGCCTTATTCATTTAGTGTGATAATCCTAGTGTTTAAATTAAACCGTTTTTGCTTATTTCTTAGTTTCATTTCGTTTACTATAGAATGTTTACATTTGTCATGTCATTATGTGACATTTTCAATTCCGTTAGATTAATTAGGTCAGAAATAGTCAGAATATATTTCCTTTCCGTTCTATGAGAAAACCGAATGAATACAGGATATTTTTTTAATCAATGTGCAAATTTTAACATGTGGTCTGGTATTTTTAATAGAACATAATTATTATTACGGTGGATAAGCCGTACATTTAGATACGTTAATTTTCGTGACGAAATGGAAAAGTTAAAGTTTCTTAATTTTTGTCCTTAACGATGCCGCGATGTACACTTTTTTTGAAAACCACCCAATCACTTTTTTAAACCTGAGCAGTCTGTTCCTGTTATGAAATTATGATTCATAACTGGGGCTCTACTTCGAAATCCGTAATTCGAACTTCGTCTATTGCTATTGCTTTTGCTCTCGGTGCATAACAAATTTGCAAAATAGTGACGGGGCGATCCAAAGTTCGAACTACGGATTTCAAAGTAGAGCCCCTGCTGTTACACCGAAGTAATGTTACTAGAGTCTGTCAAACGAAAGCTGTCCCAGAGAAACAGCGGCAATTTCAAAAACCTGCAGCTGTTTACACTGACTCTGTACACTGAATAAACGGAGTTGATACTATTTGATTTCCTGATCTTTTCACATCAGTGTTGGAGTATCAACTCCGTTTATTCAGTGTACAGTCAGTGTAAACAGCTGCAGGTTTTTGAAATTGCCGCTGTTTCTCTGGAACAGCTTTCGCTTGACAGACTCTATGACCACGATTCAATAACGGCTACAATTGGTGATACCACCACCAATTGGCTATTCATTCAATCGTTATTGGTCGTTTTAATATGGTTGCTATGGTAACGTTTTAACAACAGCTACTATTGGTGATACTACGCCCAATCAATCAGCTATATATTCTAAACTTATGAAAATTTATGTCTGTATCTCGGACAAATCGGTTCGGTTTTCAATCTAGATAAAAAGTGGCAAACCAAATACCCATTCAACTTTGTGCACTGGAAGAAAATATACCCTGTATAATACATATTTGGAATCAATCTTAATTTCCAACGTTATAATTAGACTCTGTGTCGATAGGTAAAGTGACTAGTATAATTTTAACGTAACTGGTAGTTCAGTCTTACTAGATATAACAACAAACACAACACGCGTCTAATGTGCCTACTCGTGCAACAGCGATTATTTTACCAAAAAATGTTATCACTGGTATATCCGGTTACCAGATCCGGTATATCAATACTGGATCCGGTAAACGCTGAGCGCCGAAATACCGGATCCGGTTTATTAGATTGCAGTCTTATTATTGCACAACCTAAGGAAGAAGAAAAGGCACACGAACATTCAGGCCACCTGATGTTAAGTGGAATCCGAGACCCATAGACATTTGAATTCGCAGGACTATAATCCTAAGACCTCAAATGCGTTGCCAACTGGGCAAGCGGCACAGATTAGAAGGATATGTCTAAGCAAGCGGGCCTAAAAGACAGCAATCAATAGGATTTACCCTACCCTATTGATAAGCTGTTTATTCAAGCTGTCAACACCCTATCGGACAACAAGCGCAATAAAAGCGGTAACCGGCGTAACCGCATTCAAATAGGTACCTTAGTCATATCGATACGGCAACACAATCGATGGGCTATCCGTTGTAAGAGGTTTACTACTGATCAAACTAGTCGACCTTAAAATCATTATTTCACTAATATTATTTTTGCCATCCTTTTTACTCGTGAGTATCTTTCACTGGCCAGCACGAAACTACTCTAAAAACTTTATGAGGATGCGACTTTAATTAGTTTAATTACATCGATTTTTTATTTAGGATTTATTTCTGTCTCTCTCTCTCTTCTCCTTGCTTTTTCTTTTTCTACCGCTAACCTCAATTCGCTGTGAGGTTGCAGGCAAATGCAATGCAATAGATACTTGGTAATGTGCCTGAATAGCGCGACATTATTATTTAAACGAATTCCAGTAGGCTGCGGCCGTGCGGGACGTACCGATAGGTTCTTGAATACTTAGCATTTCCTGATCATCGCTATTCAATTTCAGACATATCCGGCAACACTTTTTCCGTCTAACTAGTTCGTCTTAAACGAAATTAGCATTAAAGTCCATTTACATGATGTGATGTTCATAGCGATACGTGCTTGTCATGATAAATTATTCAGTTTCTAAACGAAATAACCTCATACAGGGCATTCAAATAATATTTGGTTTCAAAACGCGAGTCCATTTGACAGATGATGAGGTGTATGAGATTATTTTTTGCCATTCTTTCCAACACGTTTAAAGAATGTTATCAAAATAGATAACGATGCTTTATTATCATCTCGCCAGCAGCTCGTGAAGTAGTGCTATGCTAGTGATAGCTGTATCATTATAGTTACAAGTTTTGGTTAGAAATGTGCGTTGCGTGACAGCGCGAGTCCGTGTATGGGGTCGTGTTTCGTTTATTTCTGTAAAGGGCGCTCAAATATTATGTATGTTATGTAACGAATGTTGTTCGTTGGTTTGCGAGTGATTTATTTCGGTAGTAACGATGAGGGTGGTGGCTCTGGTGTCGGGGGGGAAGGACAGCTGCTACAACATGATGCAGTGCGTCGGCGCCGGCCACACGCTGGTCGCCCTCGCCAACCTGCAGCCACTCCACAAAGGTTAACCACACGAGTACATCTTGCCTGTCATTCCGCAGCTTGTTGATTGTGGCAACAGATGTTTATGCCTGTGCATGTGGGTCAATAGATATGTCTGTATGAGTGATTTAAACATACATTTTGGTAAAATAAGAGTATGTTATGTATTTCACTTTCATTTTGTTTATATATTTATCTAGTAAATTAATTCAATTGCAAATAAGTATTTCAATATGAGAATTTTTAAATATAAAAAAATTAAAATGTGGTAAAATGGTAAATGAAACCTCTTTTTTTCACAGATGAGTTGGACAGCTACATGTACCAAACGGTTGGTCATCAGGGTATTGGCCTCTATGCAGAGGCTATGGACTTGCCTCTGTACAGGGAAGTGATCTCTGGTACTGCAGTAGAACAAGGCAAAAACTATAAACCAACAGATAATGATGAGGTGGAAGATCTTTATCGGCTGCTTTCTAGGATCAAGGTAACTCTGAGTTAAATTCAAAAACTCAGCCTAGTTGGTAGTGACTGCTTATGAAGCTAGTGGCCCTGGGGTTTAAATACCAGTAAGGGCAAATATTTTAGTGAAGAGTGCTATTTGTTCCTGAGTCTTGGGTGTTGTTTATCAAAACCTAGTAGCCATAGTACAGCTATTTCAGGTGAAATTGCCATTCATTTGATAAGGTGAAAAAATGTATAGATATATTTGAACTTAACTGTACCAGCCTTGAGCTTAGTTTGGCAGTAGGTAAATTTTGTGACACTGTCATCTGATATATATTTAAATGGCTGGCAAAGTAAATTAAATTCTTTACAATATGTTATATTATATAACCTCAAAAATGCTTGATTTCATTTATGCTCGGAAGACCTAAGGCCCTTAGTACAATAAAATGTGCCAGTGGACTGAAAATCTGCTTTTAAAACAAAAAATAACATTGTTTGGCCTGTAGGTAAAAAAAACACACCGTTCTATTTGCTAAACTCTTGCTTCTGGGGTGAATACTTTTCAACCTATAAAGTAATGTAGTTTTTATTTTGATGATATAATTTTAGGGGAAAACTATGCACAGATGTTTAGTGTGAGTTTATCAATATAGGAAATCTCTATGTGTCATACAATTTGCTCCCAATTTTCTGAAGTCTGTATATGAATATTATCTAATAATGTTATATCAGTAGTTTTAATCTTTGTAAGATTATGTTACACTACAGGAGAGGCAGATATTTTTTTCCTTAGTTTTACTAAATAATTTATTTGAAGTGAAAAGTCTGAGCAGCACATGCTATCTATTAAGGTGGGTATGAATTAGAGCAGCCTCAGGTTAAGGCATGCATGGCTCACCTATTTTGCTCATATTCGTACGCGCTCACGTGCAGTGCGCGAGCAGCGTGCGAGCGGCGAGTGGCGAGCCGCCGGTCTCTTGACCGTGCTCAAAGTCGCCTCAGTGTACGTGCCTCGCGTAAATTGAACGTGTATCCGAGCGTGCCGTGGGCAGAACGACAAGTTCTATATTGTCTGTGGGATTTGACAAATTTGATAAAGTTGCTGAGCCGTTCCACCTCCGAGGCAATTTCTTCTCCTTTTTGTTAATAATTCCGTGAAGTATGATAAACGCAGCCACGGCTGTTATCGTGTCAAACGCCATTTTGAAATATGGGCTCGCGGCCAGCACGCTGTCTCACCCGCGCATTTTTATGTGCAACAATTTGGATCGCGAGCAGCTCACCGCGCGGGAGGAGCATGCGTCAGGCTGAGCCGCTCAGATTCGTACCCAGCTTTATAATAGCATACATGCATTACTGTTTGTGATCAACAGACTTTATAAGACAACTAAATTGCTCATTAGATAAAGCTGTTATATTTGTGAGGACAAAGAACAGTCCAAACAAACACTTCATACAATGTTTGTTGCCAATCTCATCTATTTTATAAATATGACTATCATTGGCCCTACTGTGTTACTTTAGAGATCTATGACGTGTTTCCACATATCAGCAAGCTAAATAAACATTTATTTTTTCCTATATTGCAGTAATTACCTATCTTAATTACAATTATATACTTGTTATAAATCTGTGCCACTGATACCAAGTAACTTCGGTATTTACATTTGTTTATCATATTACTTTTTATCATTTCTAGAGTGAGATGGCAATAGAAGCTGTTGCAGTTGGGGCCATTCTGTCAGACTACCAAAGAATAAGAGTCGAAAATGTGTAAGTGTCATTATTAGTTTGGTTAATCTATATAATAAAAATGAATCACTGAATGTGTTGCTAAGCGCAAATCTCGAGAGCAGCTGAACCGATATCGCTAATTCTTTTTTTATTATGTTTGTTACTGTCAGAAGAAGGTTCTTATGATAGAAAAAATCTGGAAAATCAACCGGGAACGTCAGAAATTTGCAGCGGGGGGAAGCCGCTGGCGGGCCGGTAGTTATTAATAAGTAAACCATTGAAAACAAACTTGCAAACACTTACACTGAAAATACTTCCCCGCAAACTTTAAAGAAGGTAGTATAGTTTAGCGAGCTTACTTGTACGTTCATTACATGATTATCCAAACAAAAATGTAATGTTAAAATTTAGGGATTTATATTTATGTACATGTTTGTCTTTAAGCGAGTGAAACAATTTGTTGGTATACTTGGTTTGGTACCAACATCCCAAACACTGTGTTGTTTTTCCAGGTGTCGAAGGTTAGGTCTAGTCTCGCTTGCGTACTTATGGAGGAGAAACCAAAAGGAACTGTTACAGGAAATGATTTCAAGCCATGTTGAAGCCATTATTATTAAGGTTTGTTGTGGTTTTGAGATGTTTTAAACGTAAAATCAAAATTTAAAATGTTTTATTAAAATTTTGCATTAATTTCGTGATCAATTTGGTAAAAGTTGCTTTCTACAAAAGTTAATTGTAAATATGGAATTGACATATCCTAGTGATTGTGCTGATTGAACACAAAGCCTCTTTGTGAACGCGTTTTTGATTACTATACCTAATGTCGTTAACTTTCGTAGAATGAAACTTGTCTAGCCCACTGTTAATATAATAGCAAATTGCGTTGCATCTTAACGATGCAAATCATAAAAACGCCTTAAAACATATTCTCCATAATGTGAAAACCGCTTCAAACTGTTAAGTAATTACTAAAATTAGCGGTAACATACATACAAACGGCGGCACCGCGGGGACTTGACATTTATTAAACGTATTGAGAGTACGATCCTATATTGGAAATTCTGATGGTTAAGGCTCGTATAGACTGCCAGAGGGACGTGATGAGTGCGTGATGCGGACGGGACGCCCGGTCACGCGCGCGCGCGCACGTCCCGCCCGCATCGCGCACACCAGCTCGCCCGCTGTGGTTTGGTCACTTTATGGTCATTAACAATTTAGTTAACAGTTAGTAACATTTCCGTATCCATTTTTTTTTAAATTACAATTGGATTAATACGATTCTTTTGCTGCGTACGCACCGCGCGCTGCGCTGTCTGACGTCACACTGACTTTATGCGTTAGTCCGGATTATCGTTTATCCTAAAGCCGTGCTGCCTGACTTATAAATATTTTTAGTACTACCCTAACCTAACCTAACTGCAGGTATACTTGGAAAACTAGAAAAGTTATTTCAGACTCACTATGCGGTGCGACGAAGAACCCGCGTGCAGCCGGCCTATTATGCGTGACACTATTTTATCGAGTGGATATGTTTAAGTTTTTAACAAAGTCGTCTATTTTATCGAAAACCCTAACATGGTTGACAATGTTGATAAACTTATCGCGGCGATATAACGACGACAAATGTTTATAAGCCCAGTGTAGCAAGAACTACGCGAAATTACTACCATTTTACAAAAATGTTGCCAGTGTCCCAAAATGAACATATTTTTACACATGTTGGATGTTGAGTGGCGGACTTTATGTAACCCTTCTGAAATGAGTTGTTGTTAATCAGCTATTGAAAGGAGCGGACTAGGCATACTTTTTTAATGTATAAGATTATTTTGACAAATCTGTTCGATAATTCTAGGATCTGTGTTCCGAACTGAACGTTTATTTTTGTTGAGAACTGTGATTGTTTGTATTCGACGAATTTAAATAAAGAAACCTCCATAAAGAAAGAAAATTTAAAAAGAAAGTCGAGACATCAACAAGAAGTAAGTCTAACATAGTGAACTAATGAGTTTTTTGTACCGTAGTCCATTTCTTTATTATTGTTACTCAAAAAATCATGTTGTGTTACAGTTGCTGTACAGCACTAAAGAACAGAAGCTTTGAATAGTTGGCAAGCCACCCCATATTTGCCAACGGAAAAGAACTAAAACAGAAGTGGCAAAATCTCCCTTTCGTTTTACGAGAGTTTGAGCTAGACTAATCTGTTTGCAGCTTGGAAAGTCGTAAGTACCTATTTAATTTGTTTCACACTCATTTACGCCTGGTAAGTTTGAATACTTGAGTAAAATTTAACAGCTTTAAAAGAAGCAAAGTTACCCGGTGTGACTAAATAATGACTCAATAATAGATTATAATAAACCGCTGAACTGATTAAATCTGGTTTGTAAGTAGCTTGAGCTCAGGCTATTTATTTATCCAGAAATGAATCTGATTACCTGCTCTATCTTGTAATACCTACTGTTCATAGGAAACTTGCTTAATTTGATTACTTTAAGTATCAAAATGGAATAAAACACAGTATTGAGTAATATAATGATTTATTATGGTGGCCTTTTTTATTGAGCTACTTTAATAAGAGCCCTAATGTCGAGAGCTGCTGGGTGGTAACAGCTCCATATCAAGTATTCTGAAAAATAATGTGTAAATTAGTTATAAATTCTGATATCTTATAATGTAGTAGGTAAGGTACTTAAAATTATAATAAGTAATAACCTGTAATGCTGCATCAAATTATTGACCCTCAACAGGCTGTTCATTATCCTGAGTGCTTGTTATAGTGTTAACCCTGATTATGCCCTAAGCACCAAAGACCTTTTTACACCACACAATTGAGTGTATGCTTGTTATTGTCTTTCCCCTGATTATGCCCTGCGGTCAAGTGTACCCAAGTGACATATAAAAATGTCAATAAACAAATGTAAAATAATGTTTTTCCTTTTTTCAGGCTAAAGGACATGAAAATTGTTACCAACTTGGAGTTTTAAAACTATAATTTTATAGTTTAATTACAATTTTATCTATGTTTATATTAAATATTGCAATTACCTACTATAAGATCTTTTAATGCTAATAAAAGCATATCCCAAACCAGAGAATTCAAATGCCTTTTTGTTGACACACCATATACACAA
The DNA here is from genome assembly GCA_949316455.1 of Acleris holmiana. Lineage (NCBI taxonomy): Eukaryota > Metazoa > Arthropoda > Insecta > Lepidoptera > Tortricidae > Acleris > Acleris holmiana. The sequence continues at coordinate 12,209,027 of OX438776.1, read as the reverse complement.
GAGTATTAATTAGCAAGGACTTAGGTGTTTGTGACTCTAGTAGAGATTTTGTTTATCATGCACAGAAGATACAACTTTTCAATGTGCGAGTTACAGTTCAGCTCTGTTCAACAGAGATATTAAATATAAAGAAGTTTTGCATTCTACCAGGGAATCTAGAAGCAGTAGCATAATATTGTGCAGTTCACATCTACCTAGGATCTATATTGGAATCTATAATATCCTTTTTTGTATTTGTAAATTGCAAAATAACTGTGGTCATAATTAATCTTGCCATATTAACATTTATCCTAATGTAAATACCATAATATTGATTATCTTAGTATTGAATATCTTAATGCTTATTTGCACTATTTTCTTAAAGACTAATGATCAAGTGCCCTAACATCAAACAATCTTATAATGTTACCATGCAATCAAATCTTGGACACCCATTTTAACATACTTCTAATTTGTCAGATTGATTTGATATTTGACATACGTAAGCAGTTCCATTAACATCAAGTTAGTATGATGATGGAAACGGATGGTGGTCATAGGAACTCCTCAATGGCTCATGGGTAGATCCGTGGAGTTTGGACTCATTTGACTTGTCTCTAGATAGTACCTAAGTTTACTATCGGTGTGTGAAGTGCCTACTTGGCAATAATGTATGTTATTAAAAGTGAAATTTTGTAAAAACTTTTACGTCTGACAATTATCTTCTAAGCCCTCTTAGTGCCATAACTAACATTAATTATACAAGTTGGTAGGTAAATGTACTAATCTATACATATATTGCCACATGAATGACAGAGCATCACATGAGATCGAATCGACCAAATTGGCGGTTTTTGTTTGTTGTTTACATACTTACATAATCTTCAAGACGGTGTACTTGTATGAACCAAAAAATCACCCAAGTGATACCTGGCACGAACAGTTATACTAGCTGTTTGTGCCAGGTAGTACTACTAGCTGAGTAAATAGCTGAGTGAGGGAATAAGGGCTTGTAGTACGGTTAGGCGTTGGGCTTGCAACCTGTCACTAATACACTAGTAAAGATCTTAGCCTACTTGTGCAAAATGTGGTTATAGAATTATCAACAACTCTTTTTAGATTTGTTGATATTTCTGTAGCTCTGCCTACCCCACTCTGGGAATTAAGGCGTGATGTTATGTATGTGTATGTATGTACTAGCTGAGTTAGTAATAGTACCTAAATATTACTTACTTTAATCATTCATTCGTCATTATTATGTGGCTGAAGGTCTGATTCGAATTCGGCACATAAATGGAGTGCTATCTCCTTACACCTCTGTACACCTTTGTCGAAACTCTTCCTCCGAAAGCTCGAAGGGGTTGGAAACATCTCTTACCGTCTTGCGCTGTAGTTTCTTCTTTCTTTTTCGGCTTGCAGCGGGAGGCGACAAAGATACACTTGACATTCTACAAATAATGTTTACCAGTTATAATGTAATGTTAAACGCCTTTCTTGTAATTAACAAAGTTCTTTTAGATTAGTAAAACATTAAAATCTCAATACTTACGCATAAATTTAAGTATTTTTTCCATATTAAAGCCTTATCGTCACCTACAGGGCACTTGTATAAACTTATCGAATTAAGATGTCAAAAGTCGATCCAAAGTGGCGACCCATATTAACCAAAATCGATAAAATTGACGTTTGTCGTTATATCGTTGTCAAAAATGGATAATGCAATTTAACCGATGCCACCATATTAGCTTACGTCGACAATGATAATATGTCGATGATCTCGTGATAAAAACGTTTTATCGCGTGGATAAGTGGCACCATAATCGGCCGGCTGGGCCTGCATTATGGTCGCGTGGTCGCGTCTATCGCGGTGGATAAAGCCTTCGTTACTCGCACTGTACTTTTCAGAAAGTGACTGATGTTTTATCCACGCTTAGTCACGCTATAAACACGACCATAATATGCCCCCTGGTTTGCCTCCACCTCTTATACAACGTGTTACAAAAATACCCAAAAAAAAGTAATTATTTAAAAGTCAGCCCTAGTAAGCTGTCATCTCCGTCATGACTGACAGGGTCCGGGTGACCGCAAAGGTTGAAATTATTTTTGGCGTAGATGAATAATTTCTTTTTTTTTTGGTATTTTTGTAACACGTTTTGTGTGTGTGCCCTTCTTCATTGTATTTGCGAGTAGAGCTCTTGTCTTTGTTTGTTGTTAGTACGATGAAATGTTCTCCAATCCTCTGTATTCCTTGCCTTTTACTGGGACGTCATTTTACGAGATGACTGCAACCTCCCGTTCTATTTGACTCATGTACCATTTCTTCTTCTATTTTCTACCTTTTCGATGTCCCACTAGAGCCCCTAGCCAAAATGTGTAAGCTGACTAGCGTTTCTATTCGTTTTGTTTTTAAACCAATCACGCCACTGGTAGATCACGTCATTCGAAAAGTCACGCGGACGCGATTGGTTTAAAAACCAAACGAATAGAAACGCTACTTCGTCCGCGTAGAAGTCACTTATCGCTATTGCCTCAGGGAACTTTCCGGAATAAAAAGTACAGATACAGTGTTTCTTGGTATAACGTTAGACTCCAAGCTCCAATGGGGTCCTCATCTTGCTGGATTGGCGGGTAGACTCAGTTCTGCAGTTTTTGCAGTTAATAAGATTCGGCAATTAATAGACTTAGATACCGCTCGATTAGTTTATTTTAGTTACTTCCATAGTATTATGTCATATGGTATTTTACTGTGGGGTAGTGCTGCTGATGTAAATAGCATCTTTGTTCTGCAGAAGAGGGCTATTCGTGCTGTCTACAAGATGGGCCAGAGAGACTCGCTTAGAGATAAGTTTAAAGAAATTAATATATTGACCATGCACAGTCAATACATTTATGAAAACATTATGTATGTTCCTAAAAACATCGCTAAATTTAGAAAGAACTGTGACATACATAATGTTAATACCAGAAATAAACATAAGCTCGCAGTGCCCTTCACGCGGCTCCATAAAATAAAAAAACTCTTTTATGGGTAATTGTATTAGGTTCTATAATAAGCTCCCAAGTAATGTTACTGAACTATCAGTAAATACATTTAAGAGTTACGTTAAGCGTAAACTAATTTCTAAAGCATATTATAGTATTAAAGACTATATTAATGATAACAATGCTTGGGACTGAATTGCTTGTAATAAAATGTTTAGTCCTTGCGAAGGTCGAAAAAAAAAAAACATCCGACAGAGTTTCTTACAGGTTCTTCTTCTCTGATCGGTCGCGATTTGATCCTGCAGTCAATTTAGGCTAAGTCGCTACTATGACGTTTCAAAAGAGTTTATTATTTGTAAATCTACTTGAATAAAGATTATTCTGATTCTGATTCTGAAAGTAATATGTTCTTTCCAGGAGCTCAAAACTATCTCTATACCAAATTTTAATAACTTCAATCGAGCCGTTTAACTGTGAAAGCGTTTAAACCAGTTTGTTTCGTATTTTTACTATGGATAATAATAATGTTATGTCAGGTGGCAGCACTAGGCTTGGACCCGCGCGTGCACCTAGGCATGTCCATCCGCGAGATCCAGCCACACCTCCTCGTGATGCAGCAGAAGTACGGGCTCAACGTGTGCGGCGAGGGCGGCGAGTACGAGTCATTCACCCTCGACTGCCCGCTGTTCAAGAAGAAACTCGTCATGTGAGACAACTCGCGACAAGTTCAATACGAAATCTTCATTTCAGGGAACGAGAACCACATTTACAATTATCTAATGAATTGAAATTTAGTCGCCGTCAAAAAGGCCTATTAGAACATTCTCGGGGTTCAAAAATATCTAGACTCTATATAGTCGCGATTGGATATCCGCTGCGCTAGCGGTATCGACAGTAAGTATATACACCATTATTATTATAAGGGTCAATTCATCATGTAGAGCTTGCCACAATTCCGAATCTATGGTAAGTTAACTCAGTTTTGACAAAAATGGTACCTACTGCCGATATCGTTAGCGCGGCAGTACACATAGGACATTTATACCTATTGGCCATCCGGTATGTAACGGGGTTTTGCTTGAACATGATTTAGCAGTATTTTTGTACAATTTCTATAAGTATATTCGTGTTGTGTGTAGAGACGAGAAGGAACTAATAGTCTGTTCAGACGACTCCGTCGCGCCGGTCGGCTATCTCAACCTGAAGCTGCATTTGGAACCGAAAAATACCAAAAACGCCGTCGATCTACCTCCCACAGTGAAATCCGCACTCGATTTCGTCAACGATTTAAGCGACACTGTGTTTAGCGACTTAAGCGACATCGAGCTGAGCGAGACGGAGCTAGAATCTATTGAGAAGTTAGAAAAGGAGGAGAAGAAGAAGCACAAAGAACTGAATCCATTGCTCAATACTGAGGAGACAGAGGTTACGGACCACAATGATTGCTCGGAGAGTATAGTAGGGTATAACTATGATCAGATGCGTAGTCAGAGCAAGGTGCACCCGGTGCTGGACCACAGCTCGATCCACGGGAACAGCCACGGCTGGTACTACGTCGGCGGCATCGTCGGCGAGGGCGTGGACACGGGCGACGCTACGAGGGATGCTATGAAAAAACTCATTAGTAGGTAAACTTGTTCACGAGTTATATTATTTTGGTAATTAATAATAATTCTACGGTCTCATCAGACTGAATTTTCGTTTGTGTCTTCCTACTTTTTGAAATGTTACTTGACTCGTACATCTCCTAACATAAATAATTATTTGTTAAAGTTTAGCTCCCGCCATAACTAGTACATGGAATTCACTTATGTCGTTTATACTTTCATAAATATATAACTGTGGACTTGACGAAGATATTTGATGGTGTTTATGATGGTGATGGGTGGGACTCCCGGTCAGAACAGGCGAGTGGTCAACTAGTCTCCCGGTCATTCCGTTCTGTTCCTCTTAGTTGAGCCGTAGGTTACTGGCCCGGCGACGCTCTCATCCAGCATGGATCCCATCTTGTTTTCCTACAGAACAGAAGTGGGTCCTGTACGTTAATGCATTTAAGTTTTAGCGAAATTATGACTAGACTGGTACTTCACCAAACATTAGCGTCATCGTCACTTTATCATCCAGTTGAGACATTTCAAGTTTGATCTATTAAATAAAACTTACTGCGTGCTATAGTAGTTCCGCTCTCTTCCCATCACTACATCCCCATCGCTAACACCAGCCATCAATTCCAGACTTGCTCAGCTCCCAATCGATGCGGCTCGAAGACGTCTGCTCCGTCAACATTTACATGCGCGACATGGGTGACTACGCGGCGCTGAACGGTGTATACGTAGACGCGTTTAACTTTGTCAACCCACCGACCAGGGTCTGCGTGCAGTGCCCGCTGCCGAGCGACGTGGGCCTCATAATGGATGCCGTGAGTTTACAAAATCCATTTTGTTAAAGAGGGATGTTATAAGTTTGACGACTGGTGTCTGTCTGTGGTATTATAGTGTACAAATAGATGGACCGATATGGACGCCTTTTTACGGTTCCGTAGTCAACAAGGAACCCTTTAGTTTCGCCATGGGCGTCCGTTTAACTCAGAGACTCTTGTAATTGTATACTTCATGTAAAGGCATGACAAACTACAAGCAAAGGTAAAATATGTCAAGTCGCAATTGTCGGTTTTTTTTATCTATTTTACAGTTATAAAAGATTACTGATGGACTATCGAGCAAGCGGGGCCACATAAGGTTAAATATGTTAATAGTGAATCCGTAATAGCAGGTCTTTTGGAGAAGTAGGAGGACTGAAGGGGCTGTCTGAACAAGTTATTTCCAATGTAGAAAGCCGGCCATTCCACCACGGCGAATGCTACGCACGCACACGTGGCTTTTAATTCATTTTGTAACCTTTACATCGCCACTCGCACAAAATAACGTACGTGACACACGACTGGAACAATTGATTCACGGGTCTCACGTGCGTAGCGTGTATAGGTCGATTCACAAGAGATGGCAAGAATGGATTGAACGTAAGTAATGTAATGTCACTTGCCACTGTTTGACTGCCGTTTTTATACAGGGGGCTCCTAATATTTTTTAAACAACTGCAACGTTTTTAGCACATTGCACATTGTTAGGACCAATCAGGTAAAATATATGGCAGTATATTTACTGCGGATTGCGAATTCGGATTTAATTAGTAACTTCGTATATAATGCTACGAAGCATGCTGTAGCAGTCAACATCATATTGAAACTTTTACTATGATTGAATATAATACTAATATTTTTACACTGTATTAGGGCGAATATAAGATAAGATTGTCTAAAAACACGATTATTACTTATTGAATCGGTCTGTATGTAACCATTTTGTGAAGCACACAGATATTATCATTCACTAATTTGATCCATTCGTGCCAGCTCTTGTGAATCGACATAAGTATACGTAGCGTGCGCCGTGCCGCAGTAGTATTCCGGCTTAATTTGCTCATATACCTACTCGGCGTCTATCCCTGTAGATAAACCACTTCAGTCACATCACTCTCTAACTTGTCAGAAAGTTTTTTATTACAAGTTTTTTACTAACTTGCAATGTTTGTTCGTATGTTCGGGTCAAATCTTGCAAGGAAGATTAAGCTGAAATTTGGTATACCTACGTAACTTCGATGACAATACATATGGCATCATCGAGCTGGTCTAATGATGGAGTCGGACGGTGGTGACAGGATCTCCGCTTTACTTAAAGTAGACCCTCAGTGTTTGGACTCATTAGATAAGCAATAAATGACTTTGCAAACAAAAGTACAGTCGGCAGCAATAATGTTTTTTTGACAGATTTTTTTTTCTCAAGGGCTAACTTCTATCATAATCAATTATAATTCTAGCTTTTGTTGTTAGGTGGCGCATAAGGTGTGCTGCCACAACTACGAGGGCGACTCGCACGACGGCTGCAAGGAGCGCGCCACCATGCACGTGCAGGGCATCTCGCACTGGGCGCCCGCCAACATCGGCCCTTACAGCCAAGCCATTAAAGTAACTATATACTTGCAAAGCTTGTGTTAACTTCATACTCGTCTTCAGAACAATACTTACAAAAAAAATACACACAATTCTGGGGGCGATCACTAGTATACGGAATAAGCATCGATAATTGAGTTTATCGATATGGGAACTCCTTACCTGTCATAAAATTTTGCCCCGTGGGTTCCTACGTCTGCTTATAAGCATAGCTCGGACTAATCATCGCAAAACAAAATACGGAAATAGAACAAGGTGCCATAGAGTCGTCATATTATTATGTGTTTGATTATTATTTGAAGAGGATGTTTTTGCAATTAGCATTTGACTTAGTTCAATTGCATTTCCCCTACAGCTTTGTCACGTGACGCTCCTACAGCAATTTTGTAAGATTTTTAGAACTGTATGTTGTTATTTCTAAATATTTCAAGTATGGTAAAATAATAGTATTACTTGACAATTTGAAAAAATCATTCTGCTCCAACTTCTTAATGGAGTGTCAGATGTTGATGGTTGCTTATGTCCAACTAAACCGTCAAAATTAAGAAAAATGTTGATGGAAATACCCTAAAAACCTTAATTTAAACGGGTATATTTAATTATAAAGATTATTTTGAATATTCTTCTTATTACGATTCTATTAGATCCTTTTCCATTTCCGAGTGGCAATTGTTTTGCGATGATTAGTCCGAGCTATACTTATAAGAGTTATAAGGCTTTTAATTATGGCATAGAGAAGGCAAACCAGCTCACAGGCTAACTGATGGTAAGTGGGATCTAAGACTCAGACATTTGCATTCTCGAAATTATCTCATGTCTGCAAACCCAAGACTGCAAATGCCGCGAACACCTGAAATTAAAATGATTAAACCTTTAAACAACAGTTTAAGGGAGGGGGAGGGTTCTAACCCTCAAATTTCGGTGCTGCCAACTGTTGTTACACCAGTTGCTACAACAGTTGGCAGCACCGAAATTTGGGGGTTAGAACCCAATTAATTCATTTAAGGATTTCAAAGTCAGTCAAACCATTTAAGCGTTCGCTAAACGCGGCGTTCACATGCGGTGGCGTGGCGGTCACACTGGCGTAGGGTTGCCAGGTCTTAAACCCGGAATTCTGGACCAAACAGTACAGCCCGATATTTGGGTAAAAAAGCCAGACCCCCTTAATTCTTAGAATTCCGCATTTAGTCTTAGTACCTATAACACGTTTTTCTGCACTTTCGACATGGTTTTTTTGGTCTTATCATAAAAACTTAAATTATAATGAAACAAAAATACAATTCAATAAAGTCTTCTTTATTACGGGGCGTAACAAAAACCAGACGCCGTCTTTTTTGACCGGACACGCGACCTCAAAGCCTTACTGTATCCGGCTTTATCCGGACACATTGAGGCATAAGAAACCTGCTTTTATACCGGTTTATGGAATACTTTCAACTTTTAATCATACAGGTAAAGACCTTGGCACGCCTTTGGCTTCCTTGGCTAGAAATAGTTAATTTGTCATTCCAAAACTTTATATCTAATCTTCAATAACGTAGCAATGTATTGATTTACATCCTAACACCACATTATCAACGCCTTTAAAATAAATCCAAACTTTCTAAACCACTATAGTTATTTATGCAACAAGAGAGCAAAGTTGTTTTTTGCAGCGAGTGTTAATTTTGAATCCCGAGCAAGGGAAGGATTCTAGAATTGAATCACAAGCGTAGCGAGTGATTCTAGGTTAGACTCCTGAGTGCAGCGAGGGATTCAAAGACACGAGACGCTAATAACTTTGGTCTTGTGTTGCACATACAATTTTTCACCTTAGCAGCTAGAAAATATAACCTTTATCTACACATATCATAAACCCTCTATGATGCGCTCAAAGCCGCAAATTACGACGAGCATAAAGATAAACTGTTTTGTTAGAACCCATTTCTTATTTGTGAAAATGTTGTTATTGCTTAAACATCAAATTCGATATCAAAATTACAGTCACATTTCAAACATCTTTGAAAAACAGCAATTTTATTTGACCTCGATTCTAATATCACTCGTGATGACATTTTATTGGAAATGGAATGTCAATTGCATACAATTTTGACAAAGCTCGCTTGTTACTTGATATCGAACGATATGATAGTAGAAGCCGACTCTAGTTTGACTCTGAATTAAAAAAAAACTATGGGTGCCGCCATTTTTGACGTTCTATTTGTCTTGTCGTAAAAATGGTTTAGTTTGTTTTTTTTTTTTTTTAATAATATATGTATGTAGATTGTAGGTACTGTACGTAATTAGGCATTAAAACACTCGTGTGATGTTATTATGTAAAAGTCACATAAACTACTATTAGGTAAAAAGAAAACAACATGATAAAAATAAAACGACGTCCCCCAGCCACCCGTGCGCCGCACCACGGCCACAGAACAAAAATTAAAAAGGTACTCTGTCTCACGCTCGCAGCAAAATCGTATTTTGCTCACTGTTTTTAAACAGCAAAACCATCCTTTTCGAGGTGCTGAGGTGAAAAAGCATTTTTCAGTTTTCTTTCAAGTGAGCTAAGTTAGACTCAATTTCGCACCCGTCCTAAAATGCTTCCTAAAATCCTAAAATCCTAAAAACGCAATTTAATCCAAATTGACCAATACACGTGAATAAATAGCCCAAAGTAACATTCCTTGAGTGCCTCGGATATCTATAGCATTTAATCATAAAATTATAGTAATATTCTCACAATTCGTTATTGTGAGAAATTTACTATAATTTTATGATTAAATGCTATACAAGTAACAACTAATTATTTCCATATCCATTGCGTTTCTCTATCCTAACCTGAGATACTTACCTATAACGTATCCAAGGAGCTCTAGTTTGGACCCTCGATTACAATGTCTTAACTATATTGGCCAAAATGCATCAAATGACGTCTTTCTACATCGATCAGAACTATCTAATTCAAACTGAGCATTTCGGAACGGGTGCGAAATTGAAACTAAATTAGCTCACTTGAAAGAAAAGCAGCAGTACCGCGGCTGCTGGGCGAGGAAAGGCGTCTTTTCTCGCGAGGCTGGTAGTTCTGTGTTGACCCGCATAACTGCATAACACTCCTGCATTCCCTGGCGAGCTGGAGTATCGAGTGGATATAGAGTGTGTATGGTTGTTGTAGGTGGGCGAGGTGATCGGCACGTGCGGGCAGATCGCGCTCGTGCCGGGCTCCATGGTGCTGCTGGAGGGCGGGCCGCGGCGCCAGTGCGCGCTGGCGCTGCGGCACCTCACGCGCGTCGTGCGGGCCGCGCACCCGCGCGCGCACATCCGCAGTGTCGTGCAGGTACACACGCATACACGCACACACACGCGCGCACACATACCACACACACGCACACACTTACCACACACACACGCACACACGCCACCAGCAATGCAGCACTAGCATGTGCAAGACAATGCTGAGTGAAGACCCATATCGATGTCACACTAGCGCACCCTACATTTTAAGATTAAATAATTATAGTTATAATTTTAAGAGACCGTATATGAAATTTTACCGATTTCGCTGATTTACGTGATTTTACAGTTGAAATACTTTACTTCTACAAATTTGCATGCGCAACACAAAAGATAGTTTCAATTTTAAACGAATGTATGAGCTACTTTTTTGTTTTTATTATTTAATTTAAATTAATCGACCTGAAACTGTCGACTGTTTTGTGAATTTTGCTGTAAGAGGTTTAGAATATCGCATATTCACGAATCGTTTTGACGTCTGGTATGAAAAAACTACTATTTATTGGTCTAAAAGTTGTTGTAAAAAATATATGAATCACTTTTTACAACATTCATAAAAAAATGAGTTAAAAATAATGAAATTGGTAAAATTATATAGTAAATGGCCAAAAATATGCTTTTGATTTCGGCTACTTAAAACTCGTTCATAAAATTAAAACAAGAGTAATAAAATTCAGTTCAAATGCAATACCTTGAAAAAAGTTCCAAAAAAATAAAAAATAATAGCAATATATAATGTTTTATAGCAACCTAAATCTCGCATTATAATACTCAAAAAAATAAAAAAGGCAGCTCATTCATTCGTAACTCATTTATTCGATCATAACGGAAATGATATTTCATGATAAGCTTTAAAAAGCTTAAAGCTTTAGCTTCAGTCTTAAGAATTCAAATGTCTATGGGTCTCAGATTCCACTTACCATCAGGTGGCTTGAGTACTCGTGCGCCTTCTCCTTAACATAAAAAAAACTTATAGAAAAGCAGTATTTTAACTGTAAAATCACGAAAGGAAGCAGAACCGGCAAAATTTCGTACACGGCCTCTTAAGTTGGTGATGGTGTTGTGTGTGGGATTGATAAAATAATTTTCATTTTTTTTCACACACAGTTAAGCCTTACGTACACACTCACACACATAATGAAATTTTATTGAAATCCGTCTAGTAGTTTTAGCGTGAAAGAGGAACAAACATTATCAGTTTCTGTAAAGTTTGGTTTGTATTGTGATTGTGTTTGTGTTAGAGCGTGTGCTACATGACGCACGGCGGCATCGCGGGCGAGGCGCGGCGGCAGCTGGAGCGGCGCACGGCGGGCGCCATCGTGCAGTACGCCGTGGTGGGCGCGCTGCCGCGGGCCGCCGCCGTCGAGTGGCACGCCTGGGCGCACACCGGGAACAACCGGTTCGACTGTCAGTACCTCACACACACACGCTACACACACACCTGGGCGGCGATGTTTGAAGCTCACCGACGAAAAATAACTTACTTTGAAATCAATCTGTGCAGCGATTCAATATACGAGCGGACCCACCTTTTGGATTTGATATCATTACGCCTTTATCATATCAAATCCAAAAAAGTTGGGCCCGCTCGTAAATTAAATCGCTAAACAAATTGATTTTAAAGATGGTAATTTTTCGTCAGTGAGCTTAAAAATTTCCCCCCTACCTCCAATTCACCATATTGATAATGACACGTGACAGGTGACAATTTGGTATACATTGCAAGGTTAATACGCTGATACTTCACAGGGTTTTATATAAGTTGCGCCTTGTACACTGAAATGTCACCTGTCACCTGTCATTGTCAAAATGGTGAAATACCTAGGTAAAAGCTATCCAGATTAAAAAGATTTCTTTAAAAATAAATCCGCTTCCGAATCGGTCTATCTATTTGTAAGCTACAAAGCTACACACGTACCTGTGATACAGGGTGTTCAACACATGGAATGGCAAAGAAATTTGTTACCCTCTGATAGATCCCTAGTGTTGACTTGAAAAAGCCAACACTGTCATGTCCTTTTAGTGATGTTGCTTGAAACAAAAAGAAATATTACATGAACACAAACGTTACAAAATAAATCAATAAAAAACAACAAAAAACCGCCTTCAAAAACGCAAAAAATACTAATACATACAATGGAACGTATAACCTCCTCCTTTTTTTCAATGCATTTATGAGAGTTTAATGGTGGGATTAAGGTAATTCGAGCTTAAAAAAACATATCTCCATAAACGCAACCCTTAACACCCTGGGATCAGGACTGAAAGGTAGCAAATGAGCCCACTAAAGTCCAAAAATTTTTGGACGGTCCTTATGCTGAACATGATGTGCTGTATTAAATAAGGAACCTTACTTCGAACTCAGGACACAGAATAAATAATAGCCCAAGAGCAGAAGGCTTTCTTCTTAACAAAACAGCATTTAGGTCGGTCGAGCATGCCTACTTAGCCGCGCAATCGTTTACGCATTTCATTCACCCGCAAGCCACCATTATATAAGTCACACCCAGAAATACAAAAACATTAAAGAAAAGCATGGTTTTCTTGGCATGTCATACTTTGAAAATCGAAGTTCCAAGTTATGTTAGCACCATTCCTTTCTTGTGTTAGTCTTAAATGACGAATGATAGTGATGAGCACTTAAAGTTTCGAATCGAGTATCTGGCGGATGCGCCGCACTTAAAAGTTTCGTACCCGTATCTGGCGAATGCGTCGCTGACGAGCTACGCGCGTGTATTTCGCACTGCACATACTTCCTCTTACTTTTCCGTGTGAAAGTGAACGGAAAAAGTCAACCCGCGCGCAGAACTCGCGCGCCCTGTGCGCAAGCCTTGCGTTAGTTGCGCAAAAGAGGCGCACCAAACAATTAAAATAACTGCACGCGTGCAAGCTCGCGAGCGAGTCACGAGCGGCGCATTCGCCAGATCTAGACACACCCTAATGTATTCTACAAATGAATAAATGCTATGGATGGTGGTTTTTGGTATAGAAGATCAGCAGCCACAGATATTAGCTCGTTTTGTCTTTCAGATGAAGAAACGGGCTGTAACGTCGGCGACTATAAAGTAGCGATTACGAGGCGGTGGAATTATGAGAACACGGTTGCCGCGTGCGTCTGCTATGTTGCGACAGGTAAGAAAGAAAACTATCTTCAATCTTTCATTAACTTGAAGAATATATTCACTAACAGAAACTGCGTCGATTTTTAGCTTGTGCTGTCCGCGTAATGCTGCTTTTGTGAATCTTATCTTACTTATCCTACTTCCTACTAATATTATAAATGAGAAAGTTAGGATGTTTGTTACCTGATCACGCATCAACCATTGAACGGATCGGGATGAAACGAGATAGTTTGAGTCCCGGGGAGGGATATAGGATGCTTATTATCAAAATTTGGTAGTTCGTTAGGGAATAGCGATAACTGACTTCTACGCCGCGGGTAACAGTTAGTCATGCATAAGGCTGTATGTCCACCATGCTGTGCAAGCTAGTGGAGCGGTGTTTGAGGAAAAATCCACCATTAGAATTACTAGCCCCGCTCAGCGCAGCTCTCCTATTGGCGTTTACAGCAGCCTTAAAATGGCATTTACGGCAATGCAATGTTAACATTCAGTTTCCCTCAGGCTCGTCCCCGTCCACGTGCCAGCTCTCGTTCCCGAGCGAGGAGTCGTGTGTGTCGCACCGCGAGCTCGCGGCGCAGATGTCCGCTGAAGACATCGAAGCGGTCTTGGAGTACGCGCTGAGGAAACTGCTCAACGACTGCGAGGAACGGCAGCCCATGCCCGCTGTCAAAATGAGAATATTCTACCAGGTTTGTTAGATGCTGTGAACTAATTTGAGTTAGATGCGCCAGCTTCTAATTCTAATTTTAATTAATGGCTTCACATTTCACTGAATATCAGTTTACGAAAACGGTTTTTAATATCTCACTAACAGTTTCATGTCTTGGAGCACCGCTATGCGTGTATCAATTTTGTTCCGAAACGTCGGCATGTTGGCTTGCATCATGTTTCATGTAAATTGTATTTTTTCCAGGCATAATAGGAAAGTTTTTTTTTAATACAGTTGCTCAAAATGTGGTACTTTTCGTAGCTGTATATCGTGCGGAAAGTTAAATATTTCGCACTGTGTTTTACATTACCACTTTTTTTTTATTTGTTTCAACTTCCAAGCCGTATATCCAACCAAAGAGTTTGCATGTTCAACCACTTTTTGATTACGTCATTTAGCATTGTAACTATACACATAGGTAATATAATTTAAAAAAAAACATATTTACATAAACACATAAAGATTATCTAGGCAACAGCTCTCATCAAGATGGATGAATCTGAAATAGTATTACGAATGATCGGATTATTGAGTATTAAAGTGGATTCACATTACACCATGCCGAAACCCGACCCAGCCCAGCACGGCATAATGTGAATCCACCTTTATGCGTCACCGCTGGTTAATAGAGTATTTATGCTGTTAAAATTTTAAATATAGGTAACTAAATTACTATGTGACATTTTTCTTTGATTTGGCTGAATGATCACAACCATTGCAATGTTATAAAGTCTGTGTCAATTAAAAGTAAAATTGACGTTTTATTTACTGATTTATTTTTGTTTTATTGATATTTTTTCGCAAATGTATTAAAAACGTCGTTTGATACACGTGCGGAACTGTCATTTTTCACACCTCGGGACTCGTGTAAAATGACAAACTTTCCGCGCTTGCATCAAAATGTACTATTTTGTAATATCTGGATAGATAATTGTTGTTAGTTACCAAGTAATTTTGTTTATCAGGTGTGGAGCGCGCCTCCCCCGTCCCGTATACTCGAGGCCGTCACGCGCGTGAAGCAGCGCGTGTGCTCGCGCGCCTCCGTCACGGCCGTGCCCGTGCTGGCCCTGCACAACGCCTTCACCTTCCTCTCCGTGAGCGGGCTACGCTTCGACGAGTAACTAGGTGCGCAATCTATATAAAGCTGGGTACGAATCCGAGCGGCGAGGCCTGAGGCATGCGCGGCAAGCTGTTCGCGAGCCAAATCATGCGCGGGTGAGGCAGCGTGCTCGCCTCAAGCCGACATTTCAAAATAGCGTCAGACACGATGACAGCCGCAGCTGCGTTTATCATACTTCACCGAATTATTAACAAAAAGAAGAAGAAATCATCTCGGATGATGGGACGGCTCGGCAAATTTATCAAATTTCTACGCGCCTCGCCCACAAACAACTTGTCGTTCAGCCAAAGGCACGCTCGGATACACGTCCAAATTACGCGAGGCACGCACACTGAGGCGCCTTTGAGCACGGTCAAAAGACCGACTCTCGGGGGCTCGCTGCTCGCGTACGAATTTGAGCAAAATAGGTGAGCCGTGCGTGCCTCAACCCGAGGCCGCCCTATTTCGTACCCACCTTAACGCCAATAACAGTCACGCGCGTGAAGTATCGGGCTTCCGTCACGGCTGTGCCCGTACTCGCTCTGCACAATGCCTTTACGTTCCTCTCTGTAAGAGGGCAACGCTTCGACGAGTAACTAGAGAGTAAAGGTGCGTCCACGCAATAAACAATTCGACATACTCTTACCAGGTGACAACTCAAGATGCACACATTTTGCCAATTTATGAGTAGTGTTGTTTGATTCGACACTGTGAAATCCATAATTCAATGCGACAGGTTTTAGGTACTGTTGACCGATATGTATAAAAAAAACCTTTTTCGCAATAATTTTGAAGCCGTTTCTTTTCTCGAATTTGTGTAATTTCGATTTAATTTATTTTGAATGTCGCAGTTCGAGCGAAATTGAGATCCCCTGAAATGTCACTTTGAAAGTGACGTAACTTTGTTTACCTGTTTCCGTGAGAATAAAGCTCAGACATAATTTTGAATGGAGCATTTAAGCATTTTACATATTTATTATATTACGCCTTAACAGGCCGTAGCCCGCGATAATTTAGAAATCATTAGCCTAATGATACTGCGAGCGAAATATGCTATTTACGTAGGTTCGAATGGCAATGACGAATAACGTAAAAATGGCCTATACCACCAGTAACGTAAGGTTGTAATTGCTCATTGTAATTTCAAATAATCCTAATATAAAATCATTTATAATATTAATTTAATCTTTAATAGCTTTTGATCTGATATTTAATGATTACTTACATTTTCCATAGAAATAAAGTATTGGAGAGTATCTCACACCTTGACATCATGTAGGTGAAGTCCATGATGTAACGGGGCATTTTCAAAATAAAGTGTACACTAGTTAAGGAAAATTAAGAAACGTTAACTTTGCCAGTTTTTTGACGAACATTTGCCATATGGCTAATTTCATCACAAAACTGACAAAAGTTAACGTTTCTTTTGAAAATGCCCAATAAGGTCTTCTGTTACGAAAAGGGACGCTTTCTACGTCATCGCATAGTTGGCAGTTGATTTACCACTACACACAAATAAGAGCAATTTCGATTACAAATAAGTTAAAGACTTAATAAAACACAAAAACATGTTACGCCACGAGCATAATTTAGAAACTTACTTTAATACGCGGACGACACGCTAGCCTAGTTGGGAGTGAACCTGCCTTCGAAGCTAGGGGTCCTGGGTTCAAATCCCGGTAAGGGCAGATATTTGTGTGATGAGCACGAGTATTTGTTCCTGAGTCTTGGATGTTTTCTATGAATTTAAGTATATATTTCTCTATATAAGTATCGTCCTATTACTGCAAATACCTGCTATCTGCAAAAATCTCATTTTGAGATATGGTCATTTTAATGTTTGACCAATTTTTTTTCTATTGAAACCTGTAAAAAAATTAAGTGTTTTTATATACTGTTAAGCCTTATTGTATCTAGTTTACATTTTACTAATTGAAGAGACCTAGAATGAAATTATTGGACCATAAAAACGTGATTGAAAAAAAATTGTCGCACACTTAGCAGGTTTTACCTGTACAAATATATTTTTGTATATTTCGTTCAGTTAAGTGTTTATGAACATGTTTCTATTTTATGAAGCTTTCGTTTTCGTACCATATGCCTACAAACTACAAAATAATCAAAAATACCTGTAGATGGGCAAGTATTTTTAAATTTTCTTAAAATCATCAACAATATAGCTGGTTTTACCTGTACAGAATTTTGGAATACCTTATTAAAAGTATCTTAACTTCACTAAATTCTACTCATTTTTAATGTTTTTATTTAAGAAAGTAGTTTTAATGAATTTATTTTACTGTATTAGGGACATTTAATGTGTAACAATGGTATATCTATTAATGGTTGAAATAAATAAACATCTTTTAATCAGTATAGCAAGCTACTTTATTAATCAAAATACAAAACAATGAGGTATTAATCAAAATACAAAGCTAACAATCTTCATCGCTGCTTGAATCTGAGGCTGCAATATCCGGAACTCTGTCGACAATATCGTTGTCACAATGGAGCCCGTGATACCAACCGTGGTATTCTTCCGGATGATACCTTTTTGACAAAGACTCAGTAAATCTTTTTTCTTTGCTGCAGAGGTCGCCAAGGGTTTATTGTACAACTTCTCTAATCCATGTTGTAGGAGTGCAAGTGGTTCCACAGAATTCGGATTGGACTTGTTGCGTTGCTTTCCTTTTCTTGTGCTGTATCGTGGGCCAGATTGAGGAGTTGCATTTCTGCGAGATGGTACAACTGCTCTGGTATCAAAATTTAAATACTCTTCAGATGCATTATAATTGAAGTAGATTTTTGGGACACCCTTCACATATTTAATTTTTTTAATCTTTAGCCAAGAGACTTTGTTCCCATTGCAGTCTTTAGTTTTGTTTTTTATTGTAGCTTCAGCAAGTTGTTTCAGGTCATAGAACTCATTGTACTTAAACTCTTTAACATTGTAAGGATCTTTCTTCACTTTCTTGTTGCCTGCTTTGTAGACTCCTTTTGATCTAACACTCTTAAAAATGTTTTTCCAATCTGTCATTGAGTATAAGTCCTTGTGTTTTTTCGCACTTTCAATGCTGCTGTGCATGGAATCTGCTTCCATATAGGAATGCCTCTCTAAGTGCTCTATTTCGTTAACAGCCCAAAGCAAAATAGCTGCAACATTTTGGTTACGGTTCTGTCCACCGCAGGTGTCGGACAACAAAGAGATACTTGTGACGTGACGCGGGATGCAAGAAGACAAGTAATAGTATAAAAATTGTTCCTATCTCCGCGCTTCCCTTCTTGCCATGTACCTCGGTCGGACCAAGGAAAGCAAAAAGCATTATTAGGTAAAGCATACATAGTTAAACATAGTTAAATTACATACGGTCAATTTTCGCACATAATAAAGTAAGCCAATCTTCGAGCATGGCAATTGTAAAATAGCTTGCAAATCAAACGAGACCAATAGAAAGGTTGGATCAGTCCCCGCTTTTTCTTTATCTCTTGCTTTCTCAGCTTCGCATGCAATTTTTCTTTCTATGTGTTCGTTATAGGTAGCCTCTAGATCAGCTCTATCTTTTTTTTTTTGCTGGGGAATACTTGTTACAAACCTGGCATTGATCTTTCTTTGGAACAAAAAAGCTCAGGTTGAATTGAGTGGAGAAAATTCGGCGGTATGTTATGGCAGACACAGGGTTATCATTTCCATTTCCAATTGTTGGGATCAACAGCACGCCAGCGGCTTATAGTTTTTACCTGATCCCAAACCAATTCTAAAATATCTGTTAATATTAACTGTACAATCTCCGAAGCGACATTGTCAGTTCTGTCGGCAATATCCAAAGCTGTATTGTTACTTTCCTCCATATCAACATATGGGTGACTGTGACTACTGGGGCCAGGCTGTGGAGATCCAGGAAAAGATTGGAACAACTCGTTACTTTTAGAGCTTAATAAGTCCTGTAACGTGATTAAATCTTCATCATCGCTATGGTTGTCTATTGGCCGCTGCTGTTTCGGTTCTTCTGGATAGTACGAAGGATCGTTATCCGAAAAGTCACCACTGAATAAAGAATCCGAATCCGAATTTGAAATTCGCCGTATTGGTAGTGGAACGATCGTCTGTGCGAATTCTTGTTCAGAATTGGGTAGGTCATCATCAAAAAAATTATCATTAATGATAAGCTGCATTTCATTAGCTATGCGCTCTTGCTGCTTTCATCTAGAAAAAATATATAAATAATAATTATACACTATAAAAGAATATTAATATTGCACATCATCGTCAAGATCTAAAAACACAATCACAATGACACCTAAATCTTTGAATTTTTGATCGAGGTGCCTACGGCCGATTCAAACACACAATTTTGGTCTAGGTATTAATTGCCAATTTGGATAATTGTTTTCAGTAGGTTCGAAAATAATTACAGACATTCAATGCATTCTGCAGATAAGTAAACGCAGCCGCAGAAAAGTGTAGGTAGCCAGGAGCCACCTGATAACGTAGGTAGGTAGGTAGGTACCCGCATCAACCGACTGGCTTGCGCTATTGTATTCACTTACTAAATTGTAATGTTTTAAGTACCAAACATTACAGAGACTATACATATTGCGGATGAACACAGGCGCGAAAAGGTATAGGTATCCACGAGCCGCTTAGTAACGTTGTCGTAGGTAGGTACCTACAAATCAGCCGGCCGGCGTAGGTACGCTAGGCGATGCATGATATTGTATTCACTTACCAACTAAATTTAATTGTTTTAAATATATATTATAATAATTACAGCACTCGATTAATTCCGCAAATAAACATAGCCTCAGATAGATAGGTAACTACATCAACCTACCAGCTCGGCTCATGCTTGTCGACGAAATGAATGACCTTGTATTTATCCAAGTATAATAATTAATAAATGTTTACTTTGCACAACTATCCACATTCATTATTTATTTAAATCTGCAGTTATCGATTTATATTGTACTAACCTAAAACTTACTTATTATATTAATTTATTACTTATCTGAATTGTACTTACTATTTGTGTCCTTATCTCCCGCAACCATTTTAACAAGTCTTCTACTCCTTGCACTCATTTTTATCGTTCGGTATCATTAGATTTAGCTTCTAAAGAACAACTGAACAACTTTTTTAACGACAGCTACAAACATCAACACTGTGACATCGGCGCGTGAGCCGCAACAGAGTGAAGTTAGCTACGTCACGAAGCTTGTAAGCGCTTGTTAGCTGGTTCTTCCTGTACTACTACACGTTAAAACTGGAATAAAGTTACAGGCAAAAAGAACTAAGTCACTGTAACTTTTTATAGCTGGTGAATAATGTAGTATAATGATATTAAAATATTCTGGTAAAAAACGATACACACGTTTAGTCTATTTTGGATGTCGTAAAATAAATATTAGGTACACTATAACAACTTTAATGCAAATAACGGTAAAGTACGTTTAGAACTTACATTCAGAACACAAAATGGCAATAATATTATAAAACGGGTTTGCAAATAAAAGCTAAAATCCAATAACAGTTTTTGGGTGGAGATAAAACAAAAAACATTTTGTTATCATAAACATTTCAGTTTCTACTAGTACATAATTGTAGAAAATTGATAAAATGATACTTTATGATTTTCCCATCTTCGCATCCAAGGGTCATGTCGAAAAAAGGGTTTTACCAGCATATAAAGCTTGAAAAATGCAGTTCGATGGTGTAATAAAATCATTTTCGCCAAAATGTCACTTAGCAGGTATTTGCAGTAATAGGGCGGTATGTTTATCGTTGTCTAGTACCCATATTACAAGCCTAGAGCTTAGTTTGGGACTAGGTCAATTTGTGTGACATTGTCCTGTGATTATTATTATTATTATAATTGAATATATTAAAATCGGGTGTCTATCATTCTGCTGAAACCATGTTTTCAGGGTATAGTAAATATCTAACCTAAGCTAACCTACGTAATTAATGTTTAAGATACCCTGAAAACATTATGGTTTCAGCAGAAAATAGCGTTCGATGAAATGAAATTCGATGAAGTGATGAGTCGCCATTATAATAATTTATTAAATAACATAAAGCATTTAAATGTAAAACACAGTATAAGTGTATATTTGGTATTCCAAGCTGCAACATTCATGCATTTTTGAGTTGTTAAATTCGTCCGGCGAATTGTGAACACCAGGACAGAACCACGCGCGTTCTCCACCACTTCTGCTATGCTTTGGATTTTGTTTTTACAGTGCAACGTCACTAAATACGCTACTTGTATACAGATCGATATTCCCATGTTCTACTATTTTGCCTTTAAGTTTTTCTGTCATTTGTTTTTATTATTTGTTTGTTGTGTTGCAGTTAAAGAATGCACAAAACCGGTTATATCCGAATTTGACTAAGCATAAGATACCTTTTAACCGGTTATTTGCATTCCCTAGTTGTAGTGTTTTTTTACTAGCTTTCATTTACTTTAACCTGTCCCTGTCTCGGTAATAAAAACTGCAAGTTAAATTTGACCCACTTTCCGGTTTCCGTTTGAGCTGGTTTTGCATGCACATGTGTATCGCGTGACAAAACAATATTATAATGACATGGAGCTGATCTGATGCTGGAGTCGGGAGGTGACGACAGGATCTCCGCTATACTCAACGAAGACCCATCGAGTTTGGACTAGTTTTGATAAGATGTCTTTAAAAAAAAGTACGGCAACAAAAGCTTGTCTCAAAAACGTTTTTGTTTGATCGAAATTTGATTCAAATAAACGTTGTGAGTTTGAGTTCGAATGTAACATATAATTTCGCAAATTTTATTGTTCCCAGGTTTCCGCAACAAATAAGAATGCAGATGCTTTATTGCCAGTTTATGAAATATATTTACTGAATATTTTCAGTGTTTATATAATTTTTGTTAATTATGCTACCGAGTTTACGATACCATAAGTCAAATTATATAAATTATTTTTATTGCATTTCTTGTCTTATTGTCTCCCCTTAAGTAATGGAATGAAACCAAAGCATCAAATTAAATTTATTTTATTTTTTTACAAAATTGACCGAACAGTGCGAGATTTCTAGAACGTTTACACTTGCATTAAGTAGACATAAAGTTATCAATTCTTAGAAGTAAGTCTTAATTCACCTGTGTCAATAAAGCAATTCGAATCAGAGGTGTGACACACAGACACACCCAAACCAGTATATATTTTATATAAAAAGTCATAACATGATTCGATGAAATAAATCTGTGGGCATAAATTTTGTCTTAAAAAATTGTCACTAAGCATACTATGATTAATAATAACCAAAGGATAACTATAAACTAAACATGATACATTAGAGGTCATCATTTTGATGATTGTTACTGATACTGCACTTACAAAACTCTAATACAAGTATAATACACAACAACATACGGGACATTGCACACAGCAGTGGTTAAGAGACTATAGCGCGCAGAGATATATCATAAGTACGGCGGTCACTTGCCGCGTTACGTATTGAGGCGCGTCCACGAGCCTCGTTGGCTCCGATCGCCGCGCACGGCTCAGCCGCAGCCCAGAGCGACCCGCTGATTGGTCATTGATACAACTCAACAAGCTTTCGACCTATCACGAGCCCGCTCCACCCAAAGTTGCCTCTCGCCCATACGCAGCGTTATACTGCAACGTGTTATCAAAACAATATCTGGAAACGGATACCACCCAATTCAGCTATATTTTATTTAATACTACCTTTATAACACCGTAGAATAAATAAAAAATTTCGTAATGAAAATAAACATACTATACTCTGAGTTTAAATAATTTATTTGATCTTTCTATTAATAATCTATATAAATCATAAATCATTGGGTTGGTATACTCTCCAGAACAAATAAGTAAATTGGAAAAAAAATAGCCTAATAGTTTTGTACTTTGAAATTAAGTATAGAAGAAACGATAATTAATTGAAAGCTGCTGAATTTCATTCGTGTAATTAAACTACAAAAACTTATTTACTTATATAGTGCAATTAATCAACAATATCTTAATTAGTTGAATGATTCTGCGTAGTAAAGGAGGGAACTCGCCTCCAGTAAAATTAATATTTCATAAGTATGTAAGCTATCACCAGCGCCCTCTCGGGGCGGCCGGTGGATCCGGGCATTTCTCACTTTAGTTATATATTTCTCAAATACAGAGGACACAAAATTGTATACAGTGTATCCACGTAAAACTAAAATAAATACCTTACAAGGAGAATTAACAATAAACTAATTTTATCTATCTCAAAACACATAAAATGCGGGCTGTCTTGATTAGATCATTACTTCACAGCGTTCAGCCGATATTCGAACAAAATAGAGGGGCGAAACAATTCATAGAAACAAAACTCAAATGCATCAAAAGGCAGAAGTTTCTATCGTAATCGTTTATTTTCATCAAGTAAAAAAAACTTGTAGAGAATACAACCTACCTAATCGTCAATTTCCTGCAAATAGTACTGTGCATAGAAAATGATCATGTTACTGCTACAATATTAATAAAATCGTAATCCTCGATGACACAACAGCAGCACATATAAATAACTCGCGGACGCATACACAAATACATGATTTTGCCTTAACTTTAAAAACAGAACTATTATTATTTAAAATAGTATGATTGCCCAGCTACCCATAATAATGAAGTTAGTATTACTGTACAGTTTACACGTTTAGTTACCTGCGTTCTACATCTATCTAACCACTTCATGTTCGTCTCCAGTCAAATCAACCCGTCTGCTCCCACTAGGGATAAATACGACGCTTCGTTCATAACCATAACAAAGATCTCGATGCATAGAAACTAAAGAGTATGCAGCCAAACAAACAGCCAATACACTAGTATCTCTTCACTATCCGATAACTTAAATAATACATAGCCTACTAGTTAATCGTTATATTAATCAGATTTATGCAACAGTGTACCTTACAACCGTATTATAGAAGCAAAAGAGTTATATATAGACTAAACGCTAGTTTTATGATACATAGTCCGATTCTATACACGTAGGTTCCAACTTTCACTCCCCCCCCACAATTTTTACACTGTATTCTGCGTTCCGAGTCAGTCATCGACGGAGTGGACGTGGTCCGTATGCTCGACGGGGTCCGTTTGGTCGACGGGGTCGACGGGGTCGACGGGCTCGGCGGGGTCGACGGGCTCGTCGAGCGACTCGCCGGCGCGGCCCTGGCGGCGCGAGGCGAGGTACTGGCGGTGCGCGTACTTGTTGAACCGGCGCTTGGCCATGAACAGCGTGGCGATGGTGCGCGGCGCGAGGCGCGCGGCCGCCGAGCGCGACGAGATGCCGGCGCGCCGGCACGAGCCGCACGTGTAGTCCAGCACGTTCAGCGCCGACACCGTGCGCCTAACGCACTCTGCACACGCACACACGTTACACATCACGCATACCTACACCCTAACGACCGTACTTATAAATTGACTTCAAATGAAATGCCCGCTTCGGACCGCGTTACTAATTAAATTGACGTACATTGAGACGGATATCTCATTCAAGTTCAGTTTATTTACGGCCCTTAAATTCCGCCAAGATAAGGCAATCCTGTCAGCTGTTGTCCCGGCGTGGTTGAGTTGACTGACAGTTCCCAGAATTGCCTTGACTTGCGGCTGGTATTTGACATAAGAATGGTGACACCACTCCAATTTCTGAAAACAGTTTTCTATACTTTTGTATCAGTGAACCTTTTCATGGTCACATTTTGCCAAGCTATAAAAAGCAATTGAAAATAACCAAACAGTTTAGAAACCGTTTTCATGTCAAATAGCACCAAATCTCATGGTCATCCGTAATTTAAAAAATAAATCAATAAATATGATATAAACCTAACACAGTAGACAAAAGGCACACATATCGGCGGGTCTATCAGCCGATGACCTACGAGGGTCAATCATATGCGACCCACTACCTGCTAACGTGGCTCATACGCGGTGTATACGTGTATAATACATCATGCGTTCACCTTAAAACTTTCTAAAACATCTAGAACACAAGAACTAAGCTTCCTATCGATATGATTTTGATATAATTGTTCTGTTTTGTTTTTGCTGGGAGTTCAAAGGATTATAAAGGTTTATTGGAGGTATAAAACGAGGTGTGTAAGTTTATGAGAGTTGAGACAGCGATATGTAATGCCAAGCAGTAACAAAGTATTAAGTTAACATGCGCAGGGTATGGGGGAAGCACCAACTTGAGAACACATTTTGCAAACAGCAAAGATCCCGCATATTTAAAGAAACTACGAAGTTAGTTCCTATTATTGACGTATACAAATGTGTTCTCTACAAAATGCGAGTAGCATAATCACAGGCGATGTAAGATGAAACAGGCTGCGCAATAAGCTACTAGACCGTATTTAACATCTCATATAAATTACAGAAACGTCGCCCAACAAGTCTGGTAGCTTAATGGGCGGTCTTACGCTAACTGTGCTCTCACCAGGACTTCAAATTTACTGGAAAATAATAAATAACAATGATCATTTACGTCTCATTACCGTCTAAAGACCAATATTTTGAGCGACTATAAGATTTATAAACCGGGCAAAGCATTAACAACTATCTACATTAATAAAGTAGATGCAGACGATCGTCAAAGCTAGTAAACTATAAAAACAGCTAGAGTAACCACTAGTTTCCGCGTGTAATTCCTAGTGAAGGCACAGCGCACTACCGAAGCGTCTACAGTATAGGACATACCTTGATGCAGCTGTCTATCGCAGAGTTTACATATGACGAGTTGCATAGTTCCCTTGGGCCCGATGAAGGAGCGCGCGCACAGCGGGCAGTAGCGACCGATGCGATACGCCCTACGCACGCACACACACATACGCAACGTACGCGCACAAGCACCGGAACACAGAAACACGCCATTAGTTCAAACACGGAGCAGACTTGGGCTAGTTTGTTACTTGTCTTCGAATTTGTGTTGCGGAATGGTTATGGCTTTGTGATAGTCGAATATCGCTCCAACTTGAGTAGTCATTTGGGTCCGTGTTAGTACAGCCGTATTAACAAATTCATCTTGACCGAGATCCCCGTCACAAGATACGTCAAAGTAAACGTCATAGTCATAGAAAACTGGGATTTTTTACGTATCTTGAGATGAGCATTACAGTCAAGATTAGTTTATTAATTGGGCCCTATTACTTGACGTGTCTTGAGACTGGCATGGCATATCATTCAATATGTATCCAGAAATGTAGAAAGTCTTTGTAGGAAGGATATTTTGTTTTTATCTAATTGAGAAAACTTGATCAATTAAATATGTCTACCCAAGCCAGAAATTTGATAAGCGATTTTCGACCATCCCTGCAGGCCTGGTTGGTTCGTTGTCAGTGATTTGTCTTTTTTCAATGTTATCTTGTTTATGCTAAGTATGCGTTTCTGTTATGTTGAAATAATTTTTTTCTGTTGTGTTAGCACGTGTAGAATGAAAATACACATATCATCACAAAAAATATTAATTTGGTGCAGTGCTCATTAAATTTTGAAGACAGGCTGTGTTTTCTCTAATTAAATGTAAGTAGTTTGTGTATTAAAATCCCGAAGACAAGTAACAAAATAGGGTCAAGTTAGTCAACGCTCTGGTATGTTTAGAGTAGCTACGCCCGTGTTAGTGAAGACTGACATATATTATGAAACATTAATGACAGTTAGTTGGCATTTGACTGCGATGGTGATGAGGTCGACACCCATTATCACAGATGATACCATGTTAATTGAAGCATTACTTACAGTTAACATAACAAGCGTTACACAAAGTACAAATCGTAACTATGCCACCAGTTGCCACTATTAGTCTGAATTCTTTTTTAAATTAAATGTCATAGTGTTTTTAGACTAGCTACATCTGGCGGCAAAATGAATAAAATAAGCTCTCGAAATCTGTTAGAAGTCGTATTGCATCAATTAACACACATGGATTAAAAATTACCAATTACAATAAAAATGACTTGTGAAACAGTAAAGTTGTGTAGTTTCATTTAAAAAAGGGCTAATTTAAGGAAGGTAGGGTAAACCATTAAGTTAATGCCCGCGACCAGTGATTGCCCACTTTATTTAGAGAAAAAATATTTACATAGAAACATTAGCTTTGTTAAGAGGCCGTATACGAAATTTTGTCGATTTCGCTGATTTACGTGATTTTACGGTTAAAATACTTTTACGAAATTTTAATGCGCAACACGAAAGATAATTTCGATTTGCAACGAATGTATGAGCTACTTTATGTTTTTATTATTTAATTTTGATTAATCGACCTGAAACCGGCGACTGTTTTGTGAATTTTGCTGTTTAGAATATCGCACGAATCGTTTTGGCGTCTAAAAAGTATGCAAAAATTACAATTTATTGCTATAAAAGTCGTCTAAAAATTAATGAATAACTACTTACCACCTTAATATATTTTTTTTGTGTAAAAAATAATTAACTAAGTAATCTTAAAACAAAAAATGGTCAAATAATTGTTTTTGATTTCAGCTACTTAAAATTCTCGTTCAAAAAATTAAAACAGTAATAAACTTCAGTTCAAAATCACCCACCACTCAATAACTTAAAAAAAAACATCAAATTATGAAAAAAATATTTTTTTCTGCTGCTGCTGTTTAAAATGTTTTAAAGCACCTAAATCTCGCGTTATAATACTCGACAAAAATAAGAAAGTAGCTCATTCATTCGCAACTCATTTATTCGATCATAACTGAAACGATATTTCATGATGTGCATTACAACTTACAGAAAAGCAGTATTTTAACTGTAAAATCACGAAAAGAAGCAAAATCGGCAAAATTACGTATGCGGCCTCTTAATGCTTAATACATTTATGTAGCAAATATTTTCTTACTGATTGCAGTCTCTAAAAAAATAAAGTAGGCAATCACTGGTCGCGGGCAATTACTGTACGGTTTACCCTAGCTAATTTAAAATAGAAATCTAGAGAACATAACAAATAGTGAAGTTGTTTTATTACAGTGAATCACCAATCCAATTCCAACCAGTTAGTCGAGCCAAGTCAACTTTGCTGTTTACTATTGAAATAAAGATTGTTCGCTCTTCTAAACATCGAAAATCAACATCAAGTATCTGCTTTCAAAAGAACAAACAGCCCTCATACATAAAGATTAATAGAAACTTAAATAAAGAGGATGGTGTGCATGCAACCTATCAAATGATACTGGGGTAGTGCGGAGAAAGAATGCTGCATGGGGCTTAGAGATCACGAGGCGGGGGGTAAGGGGCTACATATGTACTACGGCATCCACGTTCGAAAACTGAATTCGGAACTTTATTTATGTGTTTTCTCCTTCAATTTGCAAAGACAAGAAAAACAAGTTTTAAAGTTACAAATGGTTTTCTCCGCGGCATGCCCAGAGATGAAGCGAATGTCAGTGTGAGCGCCGTGTTAGTCCACCACGCATGAGATGACGTGAAACAATCACTACCAAGACCATAACGTAAACATATGACACATAAAAATCGTTCAAAGACAAACTTAGTACTTTTGTCAGCGTCTCGCTACATGTTCTTCCGTACGAACTAGCCTGTCACGGTTTATTGGGCCCCCGCTTGGATTTACTTGAAAAACAATACGGAACTGTTTAGTTTCCCTGGCAGGTAAGTAATTCTATCAATACGTTTAGAATCTTCAACTGGTATATATAATTGTATATAGAAAATATATTACACTTTCTTTGTGTTTGGTCAAAAGATCGGTCCTTTACTAAGCTAATCGTATAAATGACTTGAATATGTCTAGTCTAGTCAAAAACATGAATAACATCAGTACCAGTACCTGCTTGTTTAGTAAAGGGCCCATGTAACAAACAATAAGTGAAAAAAGTTAGGCAAACATGATTCATTATTATATCATACAACGTGACTCCTTTGCTGAAAAATTGCGATAAATTCAGCGTCTAGACAAGATTTGCATATTTAAATCTGCCAGCCACCTGCTTTCTTGCGTGTTGGAATGAAACACATTTGGCACATCCGAAAGCAGCATTGAATTTCTGCTACCAAGTAAACAAAAATAAATACTGATACACTACCAATGAAAAATGTTACTGTTATATTGTGATATTGCTAGATCCTATAAAACAAAATGAAAAACTGGGACCGCAGTATAAATTTACGAAAGTTCATTAAAGACATCAATCAATTCATTAGTCAATTGTCCGCATTCTCGTACCACTGGTATATTTTGAAGTGTAAAGGTGGCCATGCAGCCTATATATATTTACAAGATTTTCCTCAGCTTTTTCTTAATTAGTTCCAGTACACTGAAGTTGGTACACGCAGCATCGATTCTAGTTTGAGGATGCCGAGCGTCCAGTGGCGCCTTCATTACTATCATGGTGTTTTCTTTTTTTAATAAATTAAGGTTTTATCTTGAAATCAATGAGCGGGTTTTTGTTACGCAAAGAATTACACAATTTATAGGGTATGTGAAATAACTCAAATAACTTAATAACAAACTATGAGAGAGTAACATAACAGAAAAAACCGGGCAAGAGCATGTTGGACCATACTCATGTAGGGTTCGGAAGCCGTTGAGTACTACAAACGCAAAAAACAACAAGTATGAATAAATTTTCTATTTAAAGTTATTTGGTTCAGTTCTAGATATTTTTAGTAGCTTAATGGCCTGTATCTCAATATCCAATGATGTCTACTTAGTCGTGATATTAGAGATATTTTTCAAATTTTTAGTATTTGTTGTTTAAAGGTTACTAAAGGTTGGTTACTAAAGGATAAAGGTTATTAAATTTTGTCTTATATAATGTGTGTTCATTTATACAACAAAAGCGCTCTATAATTTCAAGACAAAACTTTAGTTTGTTATAAAATACAACAATGCCCTAACTTGAGTGTAGTTTGAACCTAGTTATTGCACTTAGCGTAAGGAGGGCATTACAATAGTAATGAGGGCGGCACTGGACGCTCGGCGCCGTCTTAAACCAGCAAGGTACCAGAATGGCGGGTGTCGAGTAATGTATGTAGTTGTTGGTGTGTAGGTCCCAGCGTGGTGAGTGGGGTGTGGGGTTGGGACTGACCTGGCGCAGGGGGTGCAGAGCGAGTGCGAGTAGAGCTTGTGTCCGCCGGGCCCGCGGCGCGTCTGGTGGTGCCACTCGCCGCCCCCTCCCGCGCCGCCCGCGCCGCCCGCGCCGCCCGCGCCGCCCGCCCCGCCCGGCTCGCGCGTGCCGCACGACTTGCACTTGGCGCACTCCACGCAGTGCCAACGGCCTGGAAAACGGAATTATGCCCGCGTACAAACTCGTTCCTTCGCTGCGACTAAAAACGATGAATTACATACATACATGACATCACGCCTTCATTCCCAGAGTGAGGTAGGCAGAGGTACATGAATATCAACAACTCTAAAAAGACTTGTTGATAATTTTGTAACCACATTTTTCACAATCAGGCTAAGAAGTTTACTAGTGTATTAATGACATGTTGCAAGCTCATCGCCTAAAAATACTACAAGCCTTTATTACCTTAGTTGCCTCTTACGACATCCATGGGAAGACATGGAGTGGCACTATTCTAAACCGGTAACCACACGGAGTTAAGTTAAAAACGATGAATTATAAAAAAAAACTGCAATTTAATCCTAGTGGCGTACAATATCTACGATACGCTACTATTTACCATCGCCGTACCTTACTAACTTAGTACAGCTAAATGCTATACACCGTATTTTTTTATTTCCGATCACTTTGGAATTTTACCAAGTTTTTTAACATTAACTTTTACATTTTTATCATATTCTTTAACATTTAATTAGCGTTCGTATTGAGTGAGTATGTAGAATCCTCGGTGCGGGACGAGTTGGATTCTCTTCTTTTTTTTGGAAATATAGTCTCAGTGTTGCTATACTAACGCTACCAGTAGATACATTCTGAACAAAAAATTGCATCGCTGGCTGAGTAGCATAACGACATGACGAACTGCTTTGTGTTTACTTTATTTCTAAACGATCTAGGAAACGTCAAGCCAGCTGTCAAGTTAGTCCACCTGCTTAAAGTATAGCCAACATTGACAAAAAACTCGGAAGCGCGTTGCGTGCGAAGTTATTGGTTATAACATTTCAAATAATAACAAAGAGGAACATTGCTCGGCATCTGCACACAAAGGGGTCATAAAACGGATACTTAAAATGTGGAATCATTCTTTGGCGCAGCCGCTACAACGACGGGACATATTGCCAAAATATCGTGGTAAATTCACCGCGCTTCCTATTGAAATCTGTTTTTGAACCCCTCGAAAACATATAAATAAATGAAATAAATTATTACTACTATTATTAGTGTAGTGACCTTGCGGCACGCGCTCCAGCCCCACGCAGTAGATGTGGAACCCGCGGTCGCAGAGGTCGCAGAACAGCATCTTGTCGTCGTCGGCGGGCAGCGCGCACGCGCAGCACGTCTTGCACTCGGCGCACTGCCACGCGTACTCGCGCACCTTGCGGATCGTGTCCGTCGGCAGCTCCACGCACGACGGATGCACTGCCAACAAACATACAATAAAAACTACTGAATATACTGAATGCTGATTTGGGGGGGGCGATTGTTGACTTTTTCGAGGGCTCGAAAGTTTCAATCGAAAGTGTGCAAAATCGGGGAAACCGTATTTTTGATATACAAGCAATAGAAAACGAAACTTAAAAACGAGTGGTCCACACCATTCGTTTTCAATTCTATCATTAGAATTTTCGTCGGCTTAACGTGCAAACCAGCTAAACCCTTTTTTAAAATTAAGCAGATTTGCACTCTTTTTTATCTGTTTAGAGTGCAAAAGTGCGAAATCCTAAAAATGGATTTAGCAGGTTCGCACGTTAAGCTGGCGTTTTTTGTCATTTTGAGGCAAACTTCAAATACCTATCATAGACAAAGAATCTTGGCGGACTAAACGTTTTAATTATTTTTTTTGGTAAACAGTATTAAAAATTTCAGAAAGTGCACATAAATAATAATATTATCGCCATAATTATAATTTCTAATTATTCGTGTGTTTATTTATATTTAAAACATGATAAAAAAACCGGTAGGTAAAAATTATCAACTACCTGCGTACAACGAAACACGTGAATATACTAAGTCAATCACTAGCTTTCGAGTGAGGACTTTCAAAAATACGAAAATAATCGTGACATATTTTCGTGTGCTAATATTTTCTATCACTCGACTTTGATACGAGCACTCTAATCAAGTCAATAATCGCCTCGCTGTTCAATTCTTCCAGGTTCCAGTCAGTCAGTCCAGGCATGGAGAAGGCAAACACGGTCAGACCACCTGAACCTGATAAGAAGTTTTTTGTGAGTGGGAATTTGAATCTAACATCAAGGAAATAAAGTTCAGTTACCTTTGCTCTTAAATGCCACTTTCAAATTTTAAACAATCAAGGTTAAAATGTGTTTAATGGATGCCTTCCTCGGAGGCGGCAGGCGAACGTAGGCCTGATATTAACGGCTTGCTTTTCTTAGCCTAGACAGAGAAAAGCACCTACTGCATGGATTTTAGCTTAATATATATTTTTTAATTACTTTATGTAGGTCTTCGTAGGTACACAGTAGATAACTAAAGGTGGACTTCCGACCAGCGCGGCTCCGGCTTCACTAACGCAGCGACAGTGACGCGGCGACAGATCTATAGTATAATACAGAACGGCGCGTCACTGTCAACAGCGACTGTGACGCTGCGCTTGAACGTTCCCTCGAATCGAGTCGAAATTGGAATTTGAATGCTTCAATGAACAATAGTCCAGAGATAAAAGCTGGTGTAGTACTCACGGCGGCAGCGGCAGTTGGCGCAGACGAGGAACCGCTCGTTCGAGTACTTGCGGTTGCCCTCCTCGCGCAGGTTGCACGAGCGGCAGAGCTCTTCGTCGCGCGGCTCTTCTTTGGGCTCTACGACGCTGCTGCGCTTCACTTTAGTCAGCTTCTTCCGCTGTTAACAAGCACTAAGTCAGAAGGGGGTTCCAAATAAAGCAGTTCTAGTTTATGTTAAGTCATCACTCATCATGTTTCACGATGGATGAGCGTAAATAATCATGTATCTGAGGAGTTTTCTTGACATTCATCTCACTCAGTGAGTTTAATAAAGGCCTAAGTTTTAATTTGTAACACTCACTCACCGGCTTCCACTTTTATCATGGAACAGGAAACCTATTGTTTCTAGACCGACATCTAGAAACAGCCTCACATGATTCACGAAGCCGTTTGAGAGTTTTAAATGTTGGAACACTACTCAATCTAAATCATACAAATATTATAAATGTGAAAGTTTAGATGGATGTTGTGGACGCCAGAACGGCTAAATGGATCTGGATGAAATTTGGCACACAGATAGATAGTCTGGAAGAGGACTTAGGCTAATTTTTTATCCCGAAATTGGACTGTTCCCGAAGGAACAGTGATAAACTACTTCTACGCGAACGGAGTTGCGGGCAAATGCTAATTGTATTACAAACATACACAACATCACGCCTTCACTCCCAGTGGGGTAGGTAGAGCTACAGAATACTAACAACCCTAAACTTGTTGAAATTTCTGCAACCATAAATTTTGCACAATCAGGCTAAGGTGTTTACCAAAGTATAAGTGACAGTTTGCAAGCCCATAGCCTAACAGTACTACAAGCCTTTATTCCCTTAGTCGCTTCTCACGACATCCACGGGAAGACACGGAGTGGCACTATTCTACCCCAGCAACCTCACTAATTGTATTATAGGTCAACTAAGCTGTCAGCTAAGTACTGAATAAAGCTATGCAAATTCTGTAGATAAACAAAACAAAAAATTAGCTATAGTCTCCTAAGGGGGTGTCTATCATTTCATCAAAACACCTTTCGTCGAATGTATCATTTCATCGAACGCTTTTTTCTGTTGAAACCATAATGTTTTCAGCGTATATGAAACATCTAACATAACCTAACCTACGTAATTAATGTTTAAGATACCAAGATAACATTATGGTTTCAGCAGAAAATAGCGTTTGATGAAATGATACATTCATTGAAATTCAATTCGATGAAGTGATGAGTTATCCTCGTAAGATTCATATCATTCATTGAATACAAAACGGCCACATTTAAAAATCTGTTGTTTTTTTTAAATTATATGCTTGTTGGTATAAGATTTTCAATGAAAAGACAAATACATAAATATCACAGGGCAATATCACACAAATTGACCTAGTCCCAAACTAAGCTCTAAGCTTGTACTATGGGTACTAGACAACGATAAACTTACTAATATAAAGAAATAAATACTTAAATACATAGAAAACATCCAAGACTCAGGAACAAAAACTCGTGCTCATCACACAAATATCTGCCCTTACCGGGATTTGAACCCAGGAGCTTCGAAGGCAGTGTCACTACCAACTAGGCTAGCATGTCCAATGATTTTGGAATGTGTCCGTTTTGCATTCAATGAGCGATATAGCGGCAAGGGTTCCAGTAGCTGCCCTTACTGACCCGGACATTCCATTCTGCGAGTGAAGTTAGTGTTACCTTGGCGGGCTGCTGGCGCTCGGCGTCGCTCGAGGAGCTGCGGGAGCCCCAGTCGGGCTCCGACTCCGAGCTGCTCTCCGACGCCGAGGGGGGCGCCGGCGGCGCCGCCACCGCCGTGTTCAGTGGGAAGTACCTACGAACAAACAATACGTTAAGGTACGCGACAATCTCTATTTCCTAGAAGCCAACAATAAACGTGTAACTAACGATTGCGCAAGGAGGTTTTCTTGTCAGCGGTCTACTGTCCACCATCCCATGATCTAATAAAACAAGGTCTTCTCTTCCGACAAAATACAAATTCTTCTTTTCGCCTGATTCACCAAATCAAACTGGCCGGTAATAAATGTGTCATTTTATATAGTATATTTCGCTCTCGCTCGGTATCATTAGGGTGAATTGCAAATGCAAATGAAACAAAATAGTTTTCCTTTGTGTAACGAAGATTTACCATAGAATTATATGACAAATTTTCGTTAAACAAACAAAGGAAAAATATTTTGTTTTAATTACACTTTGACATCAATTAGATCCTTAACTATGCACAATATTTTTGCAATTCACCCATTAGGCTAATAATTTACAAACTGTCGCAGGTTACCGGCTGTTAAAGCGTAACATATGTAAAATTCTTAGATGCTCCATTCAAAATTCTAATAGCAGAATTGTTATCGTAGTAGTCGGAATTTTTGCTGGCAAAATAATCCCTAGCCTAGGAATGCTTACAAAATTAGAGTGATTCTATTGAACTTCGCCTTTTGTATTGAGAATAAATTTTGAAATGTTTATACTGTATGTAAGTAGACCCAGTCGCCCAGTAGACACAGAGTATTCCCGAGAGAAGACCGCTGAAGCGCCGCAAGAAACTCAGTCGGTGTTTTATGTAATTTCTAAATTATGGTTCTGGTGAACTGTATCAAAATCGAATGCATAGTTTATAAGAAAATAACGAAGTGGACAAACGGTTTCCTGCCTTTTTCTCGACAAAGGCATCGTTTCGCAACCTATTCTTTCGCCAACCCGCTTTTTTTCTGTTACTACAAATATTTCAGGATTTTTATAAATCTAACCTAACGTAACCTTTAGGGTTCTACACAATGGTCCTGAAATAAATCCAGAATTATTTACAGTTTCGGGAAAAAACGCGGGTTGACAAATGATATATGTTTGTAAATAAATCATTTGTGAAAAGTTGGTTATGAAATGATAGGATCTCGGACAAACCGTTTATTTCATACCGTTAAGAGGTTTTGATCATTCAGTTTCACGTTCATTCTTAGTATGTTTCCGTTTAATGTATGTATCCGTTTATGTAAGATTGTCTCTTGTATTTATTATTATTTACCTAATCAATTTATTTTTATACTGTACGAGCAAATATTTTAGAATTACCCCGATTTTAAAGTTTGGGAATTTTGTGTCCAAGCACGTGGCCATTGCTTTTTGGAAGAGAACTGCCATTAGTTTTCAAACTTGTCAGGCCATACTGCCGTATTGTACCGATTTTCAAGATACAATTCAATAAAAATAATTGCAAATGTATAATATAAATATTACGCAGTTAAATGTACCGTATAAATTTTATATACAGTAAAATTGGTTTGTAGCCAAGTTTTGAATATAGAAAATAAATCTTGGTTGATTTTACACCTCCTTAGTCTGAAATGATGTAGGTACTTATTATTTTAAAACTAAAGCCATAACTCTCTTTCCGAGCACGTGTGATGGTGATGAAATAAATATAAGTGTGTTGACTGACCGCAGCTGGTCGGGCGTGTAGGCGCGGTAGGCGTGCTGGTACTGGCCGGGCAGCAGCGCGTGCGGGTAGAACCCGGCGGGCGGGCGCACGTGCGCGGCGGGCGCGCGCGCGGGCGGCCGCCGGCGCAGCACCGTCATGGACTGCAGGTCCGCGCACGCGCCGCGCCGCAGCGAGTTCAGCCGCGCGTTCCACTCGCTCGCCGACGCGATCGCCGCCGCCGCCATGTCCTGGGCCAAACATCATACACTCACTCTATCTATCCCTCAAAACAACGATCTATATTTAGATCGTACATAGGTATATTTAAATCACTGGTTTTTTATTTATCATTAATTAGTATGATTCGGTATTAGTTATTAAGACATTGCAGTGCCCTGGCAGGGTATCAAGTACATAGTACTAACCGCCTTTATGATTGTAATAAACTTGAGAACAATAAATGATTCTATGATTCACTTTTAGTTCTACAGTTAGAATGGCGCCGCCAGCAGGCAGTGAGAAGCGGTCTATGGATTTAATATACCAGAAACATATTATTTGATGCCTTGTGGCATAATGAACTATTATCGATCTGATGTGCTAGAAACTGTATAAATTGAACATTAATAAAAACCCAACATATTTTACGTAGGAGTTTCCGGGGCACTCTTAAATTTAAGTTTGATTAACAATCTAATTTAGATGTAATTAAGTATAATTTATAAAAAAAAAAAACATTTTACTGTGGTAAATTTCTTTTGTAGCCGCTATCTGCTACAAACTCGTAAATGACATATCTGCCGAATATCTGTCCGGTTTCTGGTCCGACTTGGCCTCTATCTTCATCTCGACGCCTACGCCTCCACTTTGACCTCCGGTTCCTTCCGTAGCCGTTATCTGCTACAAACTTCTAAATGACATACCTGCCGAGTCTTCTCTGGGTCAATCTTGGGCAGGTCAGGTTTCTGTTCCGGCTTGGCCTCTATCTTCATCTCGACGCGGTCCACCCGCGGCTCCTTCGATTCCTCGGAGGCCGAGATCTGCCGCTCGCGCTGGTGAGACCGGTACTCCTCGTACTTGTGAGGGTAGTCCGAGAGCATTATATCCAGCACTTCGCTTGCGTCCACAGCTGTTATCCCTGTGAAATCAGTAATTATTAGGACCTAATGAATTCTGGTTCCTTTTACGGTCAAGCAGGTAGGTATCAAAAAAGGCTAGATATGGATCGAGGAAGAGAGAAAATCGTTATAAGATTGGCAATTACTGTGCAGCAATATTAATTAAGCTTCAAACAAAAAAAAAGTAATATATCAAAATGTGTTGTAGTGTGACAGTTGAAACGAGAATCTAGGGAGTATAGGGACTAATAAACCGGTCAAGAGCATGTCGGACCATGCTCAGTGTAGGGATCCTAAGCCGTTAAGTACTACAATACAAACATAAAAATCAACAAGTAATAACTAATTTCCTAAGTCTTAGATGATTTTAGTATGTATAAACACTTTAATCGCCTGATCTCAAGAACAAATTTAATGATGTCTAATATATGCGCTTAATTCGTTATATGCGCTTTCATTTAAGATATTTTCCAGATATTTAGTATTTATAGTTTTGGCTGTAGGGGGGACACTGACTCTAACAAAAATTAGCGCTTTAATGCTTAATATTTCATAAACATATCCCTTAATAAAAAAATGATTTCACAAACCCGCAATATTTTTGCAAGATCTATCCAACAAAACCCCACACAACGGAGTACACGAAAAAAATTACATCCCTACGTTACTTATAAGGAAGAAACAACAAAAAATAATTTCACTTTGTTGGCGTGACTAATTTGTATATTCATGCCAAATTACAGCTTTCTAGTACTATGAGCCTCTGAGCTAGGCTACTGACGGACGGACGGACGGACATGGCAAAACTATCAAGGTTCCTAGTTTGACTACGGAACCCTAATAAAAACCCGCATCAAAATCAATCCAACAGTTTAAAGGCTATGACATAGACAGACAGATATACAGATAATAGATAGTGGCATTAATCTGATAACACCCAACTTTTTGTGGCAATGGCTAAGGAGTAATAGACAAACAGCCTATCAAAACAACAAACCAAACAGCCTCGTTTTACTAAAAACAGAATTGATCACTCGAAAATAAACATTATACACCGTTAATAATTAATAAGATAAAGAGAAATAAGGTGACGAATTATTATGCACCATCTTGATCCCCCCTCATTGTCCAAATATTAATTTAAACAGCACTCGCCAAAACTACTATGTATAGTCGCGGTATGAAATGTTTCACTTTTGGACCTTAACCGCATTGAAATAAGAGTCGAAAAGTGAAGATATATATTTTTTTTAATTTAAGATAGAATAATTCATTTTTAATTTGCGTTAATTAAGACTAGGTAACCTTTAGCTTATGTGTGGCATGACTTTAAATCTAAGTCGGTTTAATAAATAACGTGACTGTACGTATTACAAAATTCTAGAAATTAATATACGACACGATTATTTTTTGAATTTTACCTTTGCGAGTTAAGTCTAAATTTATATTTATATATATTTAAAAATAATTGGACCGGGAGACATACGTGACGTTATAAAACAAATTAAAAGATGTGTCTTATGGTTTGGACATAGTCCATAGTAGCCTAGGAATCAAATTGGTTGACTGTACGAGCTACCCTGTTAAAAAATTCTACCCTGTTAATAAAACGGACAGACAGCGGAGGCCTAGAGAGCCCTTAGGTTCGAACCCTAAAAAACACAATGCAATTAGTAAATATAATTTAATGACAAGGGTGGGTCAACCAGCTCGGATATCTGAAGCAACAGTTCTCTTGTCGTCAGATATATCGGAGCGAATAAGAGCAGATATGTGAATACGACTCTATTGTCAAAGCGTTAGAGTGCATGTTCAGATATGTTTGAGTACTCTGAAGAATAAAGATAATATTTGATGGCGACTCGACTGTACGAGGTTTTCGGATGAAATAATTGCAATAAACTTCAATCAGGATTTACCTCATTCCGCCATGTTTAATGCCTTATAATTGTATTTTTTTACATAGATGAAAACCTGTTCATATCTACTATTGTGTAGAATTAAAAAGAATTATTTAAATTTACATGATAGCAATCAGAACGTCAACGTTTACATTATCGAAAAAAGACAGTTCAATATTTCTCTTCAAAAATATACTTGACAGATTAATTAGTAATAGGTACATACTTTAAGTATTCGTAAACAACATCACGACTAAGTACAAAAGTAAAAGTAACATAGAGTAAGACTTCAATAAATATAAAATTATTTTATTCGCTGTCACATTAAAAAAACATTCTTCAATTTATAATTCTCACTGTATATTTAATATTTATTATATACCTACACATTTCCAACGCTCAACGCCTTACGTAAATTACAAATGCGTCACTCACACGCCAAACATGTATTAAAAGTTATGCAAAATTTAACTTAATCCATACGAAGTAATGTCTCTTTTAAACTGTATCTGTGATAACTATAATGGTCGGTGGCGTTGTAGGCACGACAGCTCTTAACCACTTAAGACGTCGTTGGCGTTCAAAGGGTTAAAAATGCATGCAAAAGCATGATGATCAGAGGGCGGAATTTCTCATAGCAAAAATTGAAATGTCATAGGGATAGAACATTTTGCTTTATCGACTTTTCCGATATTGTGTACCTAATCACTAATCTCTTTGTTATTTTAGTTTTGCTTTTATACTTATTAAAATGTAAATGTCGTTATTGATTCGCATTTAGTTATTGTTTTCAACAATACGTGAAGTTTTACGATTTAATTTGTAAATATTATGTTATTTTTGTGTAAAACACATGTCTTTATTAACGGTAAATAACAAATGAAAATAAAGCTAAATCTAAGACACAGAACTGTACCTACAAAAATAATGAATACTACATCTACATTTACCAAAAACTATATTAATCTAAAAGAGCGCTACTAGAGGGAAATCATGTGCTACGTGAACCAGAACTACTTGTCGATAGTCGACAAAATACTTCGTTCTATCCCTATGACATATCAATTTTTGCCATGAGAAATTCCGCCCTCTGATAATGATACAATAGCGACTTTAAGTAGTAAAAAAAATAAAAAAAAATAACAATCGTAATAATGTTATAAATGCGAAAGTTTGCGTTTGTGTGTGTGTGTGTGTTTGTTACTATTTCACGCTGCAACGGCTGGACGGATTTAGAATGGAGATAGCTCATACCCTGGATTACCCCATAGGCTCCGATCCCGAGGGAATAACGATAAGGGAAGGGAATAAAAAGATGTACAAAGGCGAACTCTGCCCTGCTAACGCAAAAGGCAGTACCTATCTCAGACAAAACTCCAGTAGCAAATGCAACCTTATAACAGTTATAACTTACAAGATAGGATTGCATCTGCTTTGACCATAGAATTTGAGATACTGCCTTTACTGTTAGCAGGGCAGAGTTCGCCTTTGTACATCTTTTTATTTATTTATTGTATAGTTTTGGTTTTTCATACATACATAAACGAAATTTACAGTCGCGGGCAGAAGCCAGTAAATTCGAACGCGGCATTATGGTTCTCAGCAACACCTAGAGAATAACTCCATTGATCGCGTGACTTACCGAGATCGCAAAGAGCTTCGGTGACCAGACCCTTGCGCAGTATGTAGTCGCGTTCCTCGCCGCCGACGCTGCGCCGCTTGAGCTCGGGGTACCGTCGCTTGAAGCTCTTAACGCCCAGGAACATCGCCACTTGCTCTTGAATCATCATCACCTGAGCCAACACCAACTTAATTAGAAAGAAGTTTTCAAAAACCCTATATTAAAAAATATTGTATTAAGCCGATAGTTGTTGATCCGAATTGCACTCCAAATAATAGCCGCCATGGATTAAGAATGAAATTACGAATGGCCTCAAATTATAACACAGAAACGAAATAAAACCAACCTGATGTTCAATACTTGGTTTTTCGGGAGGAGGCCACATGTATTCCTTTACATCAGCTGCCGTCCATACTTTATTACTGAAAAAGAAACAGCGTGGTAATTCAGTTTAACACTATTTAACACATTCAACACTATTTAAAAATATCAGCAGTCATCTCCTACCTATCAAACAAATCAGCAAACTTCGATTTTCTCATTTTACTGCTTTCGTTTGTTGAGCTCTTCACCGAGCTCTGCGAGTCTTCATCTAGTAAGTGCGAGGGTCTGGAAATAAGTATATAAGGTTATTGAGATATTATACATATGCCAAAATATAACTTAGGTATATTCATTATCATCTCATTGCTTTTGCATGCCGCACTACAAGGCGGGTTGCTCAGACGACGTTATATCATTCGCGGTATTAAACATAACTAGAGAATACTTACTTGGCGGGAGTTGCATTATCGTCCATCATACAAGTCTCTTCTTCAAATAAATGGACTGTCGTCGTGGCGGGACCGCACACGCGTCCGTAAATACCCATAGTCTCCTAAAACCGGAAATCAGACAATCGCACCCAATTATTTAACGAATTATTTTTATAATTAACAGTTTAAGCAAAAAAAATAAGCTTGGTGAAGTATCAAATTGTTATCAAGTATATGTTTTAGTTTCATTGCTTACCTTCATATACATAGCACCGCGGCCGCCGCCCCTACCACGGCGGCCGCGGGAGCGCGGCGTGTTGCCCGCGCCGCGCCCGCGCGCGCGCCCCCCTCGGCCCCTCCCGCGCCCGCGCGCCTCGCTCCCCGGAGTCTCCGGAGACTTCATAAAGGAATCCTCTATGTTTTGCAGCGTATTCTCTAACACCACTTTCAACTCTGGTGCGTCCGAGAACATTTTTATATCCGTACTGGTACAGGAATCTCTTTTTCGACTGGTCAGAGGAGTCGTACAGGCGGAGGGCATATTATCTAGGGCTTCGGTCATCCGCGGTAGCTTCACCCGCGAACTGGTCGGATCGATTTCTTCGGGACTTTTCTCTGTGCTGCTAAAAAACTTGGTGGCGGTCTCGATGACCGGTTCGACATCCGGCTCTTTAGGCGGCGACGAAGCAGCCCTCTTAGCGCCGCGCCCTCGCCCCCTCCCGCGCGGCTTCACGAGTATCGCTGGACGGTCTCTACAAGCACAAACAAATTCAGAGTTATTTAATTTAACGCGCCCACATAATAATAACAAGACAAACATGTGCAGGATTTACAAACCTCGTTAACCGAAGGGATCGTTGAGGTCGCTCTTCCAACGCCGGGGTCGGCAATGTGATGGATTTCGCACCCTCTGATAACGGTATTTTGCGCGGTCTGCCCCGCTTCTTAGGTTGAGGCGTAAATGGAATACTCAGGCTTTCAATTACAACTTCGGTTTTCAGATTGTCGACTTCTAAAGGATCTTGTGACAAGTCATCAGGTGCCATGTTAAAATCATGACAATCTGAGTTTTCATTTATGATCATTTCTTGAACTTGCGGACGAGTGTTCTCTATCGGTGTTACTTCAACCACGTCAGAACTACCAGTTGACGTGCTTGACTCCAGTTCTGGAATCATGGATTGAGCTTTGTCTACACAGTTAACGGGAACTATTGGCTTGGCTTGGATTTGTTTAGCTTGCAAATTAGACAAGATATTATGAAGTTTAGAATTGCCATTTTTAGAACAGTTTTCATTGTTTAAAAGTGCATGATTAACATTTTTAACAGTTTGTTTACTTTCTAAACCGAGTTTTAAAGGTGGAGACGTATTTGAAATTTTCGTAGTAACAGGTGCGACCGTTAGCCCCTTGTTGGACAGCAGCTGTCCAAGCTTTAGCCGCTTCGTTTCTAATACTGAGAGCTCTGATTCTTTATTCTGTGTTGGACTGGTTTCCACAGAAGAAGGTCTTTTCCCAGCGTTACGTCTGGTAGGAGGAGATTTATCAGATTCCTGAACAATTCTGGAACTACGAAGTCTTTTTCCCAAAGCCACGGTTGGCGATAATTCCGCAGGCACCTTTCTTCTACTGTTGACAGACCCCTTTTTCGGCGTATCATTAACGATTTCTTGAGTATTTTCAGGTAAAAATCCAGGTTCTGGCTTCTTCATCTCTTCTGTTATTATTTTGGCTGAAGAGCCATGATCAGTCTTATTAATCTTTAAAATAATTCGTGGAGAATCTTGTCCTGAGGTTAGAGTAGCGTTTTTTTCTGAAATATTAATTTCTAATGGTCTTGACATACTTTCTTTGTCATGTCTACTATCTTGAGCTTGAATATTATATGTAGAAGAAGTATCATTTCTATCCAGGTTTGGTGAGCTGGTTGTCTTATTATCATGACCTAGTTTCAAATTTGCTTGATCAATTTCTTTATAATTTAAAGGGGTTGTTGGGCCTGCTGAAGATGGTTTTATATTATCTTGTGTAGTCAAATTCCTTTCACTTACTTCAGGTTCTTTTACCATAGTATCCACATCTTTGACTTTATTTTCTAACAATTTTTTCAGTAGTGTACAGTTTGATAAATTAGTTTGTTTTACAGAAGGCGGCATTGCAGATGACTCTCTTAAGTCTGACTGAATATTGGTATTGTCAGACTCAACCCTATTTGATCCTGAGACAGCTTTTGAGGGAAGTTTCAGATCATTACTGTGGTGACTATTTAAAGAATGTGAATCTTCCGGTAAACAATTTTCCTTTGTTACTGTTGGGCTCCTAAGCGATAAATTATGGTCTGTGTCCTTCTGGTTAAGTGGAACCTTCTCAACAACAGATTCAGATACACAATTGTCAGTAGATTCATTTACAGGAGTATC
This sequence comes from Acleris holmiana, assembly GCA_949316455.1. Taxonomy (NCBI): domain Eukaryota; kingdom Metazoa; phylum Arthropoda; class Insecta; order Lepidoptera; family Tortricidae; genus Acleris; species Acleris holmiana. The sequence continues at coordinate 12,164,764 of OX438776.1, read as the reverse complement.
TTTTGCAGCTTGAGACTCCTCAGGATGACTGATCCCAAGATCATTTTTGACATCATCCAATGTCTTTGCAATGGGTTTAACTTTTTTTGAAACTGCAGGTATGTTCTCATTTATGTTGTTATAAACATGTTCAATTTCCTCGTCAACACTATTGATCTTTATTTCTGTCTTGATATTTTCATTGCATGCAGTATCAGCCATAGCTTTTATATTAATTTTCATCACTAATGGCGGGTTTTTAGTTAAAGCTTCATCCATTTCTTCTCTGCCCTTTGCATGTTCAGTCTCATCGGGTTTGACTATCGGTTTAATGTTTAGTTTAGTTACAACTGGTATCTCTTTCTTAGGCGATAATGGTAATGCATTTTCTTCTGGTTTAATAATAGGTTTAATATTCAGTTTAGTTACAATAGGTATTGTGGATTCAGTTGAAGTATTTGGTTTGGAAACATCTTCCAATTCTGTAGGTTTCAAAATGGGTTTTATGTTCAATTTAGTGACAACAGGTATATCAGTATTGTCATCACTTGAATTACCTGTTTCAGAAGACTGATTCTCTGAATCTTTTATGTTTTCTTCTTCGAGTGGCTTAAGAATAGGCTTAATGTTAAGTTTAGTTACAACAGGTATTCTATTTTCATCACTGTCTGCATTCCATTCATCACAGTCTTTTTGTTCTGAAGATTTTTCTTCAGGTGCTTTTAATGGTTTAATATTTAATTTTGTAACCTTAGGTACATCTTCTATACTAGGATCTACTTCACTATCTTTAGGTCTTAGTATTGGTTTTATATTTAATTTTGAAACTACAGGAACTTTCTCCTCACCTTCTTTTGAGGTTTCTCCTTCCCCTGCAGGTTTCATAATTGGCTTAATATTTAACTTTGTTACTAAAGGTATGTGCTCAGGGCTGTCACACATTACTGCTGATTTTTTAGGAGTCTTAAAAGATGGTTCTGTATCAGGTTTTGTTATGGGCTTAATTGTTATCTTAGGCACATGAGCAGTTTCTTTAACCTCACCACTTGATTCAGATAACTCTGATGCATGCTTATTTTTACCAACTTCAGTGTCACACTGATCAACTGTGGTCTCAGAGACAGTATTTTCTAAATTTTTAATTGATTTTATTGTCAATTTTGGACTGAGTTGGCTGTCAGACTTAACCACAGTTTTTATTGTCAATTTAGGGATCTTATCCAACTGTTTATCTTCTGATTGATTAACAATTACTTTCAACTGTGAAATGGAGTCAGATTCTTCTTGCTGGAGGCCAGTTATAGTTAACTTAGGGGCATTTTGTTCTGTGTAGAACTTACCCTCACATTCAGTTCCTGGTCTACCAAGCTTAATAGTCACTTTAGGAATCACTTCAGATGCACCTTGATCCGAGGTGGAAGCCTGATCTGATGTACTTGTTTCATCATTCTCAGAACATTCCGATTCAGATATTTCACTACTGCTTGATTTTCGGTGAATATCATTTATCTTTTTAGGTGGCCTAGTAATAGGTTTAATGTTGATTTTTGTTATGCTTGTAAATGACTCGCTGCTGGTTTTTTCAGTGTTAATTACTTCTTCTACAGGAGGTTTGATGGGTTTAATTGTAAGTTTAGGAATGGGAGATTTTATTTCCTCAGGTTGTTTACTACTAAGTTTGATAGTTAACTTAGGTATATTTTGCTTTGTTGATCCTGATGCATCCTGATCAGATACAAGACTGGGAGTAACCTCATTTGGCTCATCTGATGTAATTGCTTTAGTTTCATCAACTGGCAGTTCAGAAGCATTAGATACACTCAAGTTCAGCTTAATAGGAGGGGCTTTTATTTGTAAATCTACATTTACGGACACATTTGGCAGCTGCGGTTCTGATTCTTCTAAAGAAGGGCTTGGTGGTGGTTCTTTCTCTATACTGGCTACAGGAAATTTATTATCGGGCTCAATGACTGGGACCATAATAATTTGTTCTGCAACTGTTATATCTGATGGACAGTCTTCGCTGGGTTCTACTTTAGCATCATTTCCTGCTTCTGTAGTACTAATACAATCTGAAGAGCAAGCTAAAGGCAAACTTGGGGATGAAGTTGATGGACTCTCAGATTCAGGTTTTACCACCTGTTCTGATGTTTTTGCACTTTGACTTGTTGATGGTGTTATTTTTTGCCTTACTAACCTTATTTTCTTAGCCTGGTTTGAATATGTCTCTGCTTTGCAGACACTAATTTCACTTACATTGCTATTCGCTTCATCATTAACATTACCATGTACAGGGGGGACAACATCTGACGAGCTGGACACATCTTTCACACACTCACTGCTCTGTCCGGTTGCTTGAGAACCACTCGCTCGGGAATCAACAGTAGAGGACACAGTTGTGTCAGGTCTACGGTCATATGGCGTTGGTCGTATGAGTCTGCGGCGCAAAGGCGACCTAGTAGCAGATTCCGCCACTATTGATCTCCCTTCACTAACACTGGTATCACTCGATGTAGACTCAGCACTTTCAACAGTCACATTGTCTCTGTTATCACTGGAGGTCACATGCTTCACTGTCCGATTGTTCGATTCACATTCACTAATCTCACAAATGCTTGGAGCAGTCTCTTCAACACTGCTGGAAGGAATATTGATAGGCGGGCAGTTGCTAACTACCTCATGTTCCACTTCTAGGGCCGCAGGGTTAACAGTTTTAGAATTTGCTAGTTCTGCACACACTTCAGCCACAGATGAACTAGCCTGGGATGGTTCTGTATCACTGCTATTAGCAATTTCAACAGAATCCAAATTTTCTGATATGTTCACTACTGGGGTGTCAGGCAAAGTATCTTGAGATGCATTTTCACAGCCTGCATTAGTTGCAGGGGACAACACAGGGTCGGCTAGCAGGTCTTCTGTTTTTTCAATTTGTGATGTACAGGCCTCCTGCACTGATGGTGTAATGTCGTCTTCCGACCCTTGCTGCGATACGCCGGAAACCTGCTCTGTCTGGGAGGGCTCACGGGGTGCAGGCGTCGCCAAAGGCGCGGGTGTCGTAGGCTCCACAGGTAAAGGCGTAAGCGGCGACGTCATAGACTCAGAGGCATCGCTCTCTGACAACGGTATTCGTTTGGGCGCTCCGGGTCCGTCAACGATCTCATCTATCATGTCCAGAATCGCCTCGGTGCTGGCATTGTTGTCATGCGCTGACGGCGACGGGACGCTGTCGCCATCGAAGTTGTCCTCCGACATTGCCCCGGACTCGTTCGGCGTCTGTGCCCGCGATGCTTCCCCAGACGCATTGGCGGCCGCGTCGACCACCTCGCTCGGCCCGAGATCCTTTTCCCGCGCCGATGCACGGCGGGAAGCGATCGTCGCGGCGCCCGCATCGTCTTCTGAACTCTCCATTATCTACTGTTTTGCGTTGCTGTCATGTCTGAAATACAAAACGCTCGCTGGGTGATATTTACGTTACGAACGGGTAACCTGACGACGTGCGAGATTGACAAGCCACAGGCACCATTCTAATTCACCATAACGCTATTAAAATTTGTTCACGGGGTCCACAGCGACGATTTATATACCCACACATGTACATTATTTTCATATTCACGACGTTTCGATCTCGCCCGATTGATCGCGAGGCCGTGGAAACTATTTAACAGCGTAAACCGGCAAACAAAAAGCTTGTATACGCCATTTTTAAAACCAAAGACATGGCAGGTTTGGCTGTATTGGCCTATAAAAAATATCTTCAAGCAGACAGTTCGGCCATTGTCGTGTTGGTAAACTGCCGAAGCCCATAGATCGCTTCACCAATGCATTTAGCTTGTAAAAAGAGTAATAAATATGGCTTTCAACATGTGTTAAAACGAGTCAGATAATATTTCATCAAGTTCTTTCTTGTGTCGATTAGTAAAATCTTTATTTCATATGGCAACAATTTAGGAACAAACGGAAGCAAAAATATTAATTCGAGTTCACACAGTAAATTATCAGTTGTAGACAACAGTCAATCAAGATGAAAGAGGCCATTATTTACCGTTATAAAATTGTAAATGGTTAGTGAAGATAAATGTTTTACTGTGTGTTCGATTCAAAAAGATAAAATAAAATCTTATAAGAATTGTTGTCAATGTTGGCTTCTTGCACTTTATTCACATAATAGTAAAATTTATGTCACAGTCCATTCCGATGTTACATTTTCCTTATCTGTACGTTTCTACACCAACATAAATATCGGAATTTGACCATTTGTAATTTTGTATTCTATAAAAAAAAAACTTGACGGAAAATAGGTTATATTTACAACAAAATATTTTAATTTTTTACTTTTATTATGACAACAATAAGGCCTTTTACATGCGAAGACATGTTAAAATTCAATAACGTGTACGTGATCATCATTCAAGTGTTTTGTTTGACGTTAAACAATTAGTATAAAATATTTTTATTTATAGGAACTTAGATCCTTTGACGGAAACCTATGGGTTATCGTTTTACACGCAATACTTGGCTCATTGGCCGGAATACTTTCAAGTCGCTGAATCGCCCAGTGGTGAAATTATGGGATACAGTATGCATTTTAATTTATTTGTCTTTCTATACTTTCTTCTGGTTTGTTTACTAGTTAGTATTTATACCATTCATATTCTTTTATATATTTGTGTTTATTATTTGTGCATTTTAGTTATGGGGAAAGCAGAAGGCGTAGGTGAAAATTGGCATGGGCATGTGACTGCCCTGACTGTCAGTCCTGATTATAGAAGACTTGGCTTAGCAGCCACCCTTATGAGCATTTTAGAAGATGAATCAGAAAAGTAAGTTTTTCCTATGTTGCATAAGACAAAGTTAGGTTCCTTTTGGAATACAATACATATTCTTTACTAAACATTAAATACAGAAAAGTAAGAGGTGTGCAATAGGCGGTCTTAACCCCTCATAAATATGCTTAGGCATGGATTTGTGCTCAAAATTTGGATATATCATTCTATTTTTGTAAGCTTTATTTTATGGCCTACCTATATCGTAATCAGAAGATTAGGGTTTAACAGTCTGAATAGAGTGCATTGTAATGGAACCCAATTACTAATACTCCACTGTCCGTCCCTCCATCTGTCCGTCTGTCTCTCACAAGGCTAAGAATAAGTGCCCGTATTGTTCACCCCTTTTTTGCCTTTAATATTGCCAAAATTAGAAATTTAAAAAAAAATCTCTACATTAAGTAATAACTAACAAGAATTAGAATATTTACGCAAACATTTTGAGAAATGTTTGTGCAAATACTGAGGTATTGGCTACATTATTAAAGGAAAAATGTGTGAATTTGACTGTTATTATTCTCATCTTGAAAAAAACGAAGTATAGACAGTTGAAATGTTCACAGATGACATATTTCTGTAGCCACAATAACAACAAATACTAAAAACACATAAAATAAATATTTAAGGGGGTGTTTTTTTTTCTCAATATTGATAACGGCAACAATTAGATGCTTGAAATACTCACAGAATATTTGATTATTCACTTTAAAAATAAATAATTAATTTAAAATAAAACAAATATTTAAGGGGGGCTCCCATACAACGGATTGATTATTTTTTGCGATTTTTATACATAATGGTACGGAACCCTTTGTGCGTGAGTCCGACTCGTTTTTATTTTTCAATAGTGTCGTATTTTGTGAAAATAACATTCATTAATAATTTCATGCACCTTCTGTAGGTAAAGTTGTAAAAATTGTTTGCAGGAAAAAGGCATACTTTGTGGATTTGTTTGTTAGAGTGAGTAACAAAGTGGCCATTAATATGTACAAGAACTTGGGATACATTGTATACCGAACTGTATTAGAGTACTATTCTGGAGACCCTGATGAAGATGCTTTTGGTAAGTTGAACTTCTTACTTAGGTGATTCCAGCAACAACTTATTACAACATAGCTTTGACAAATCAAACCGAGTGCAACACGGGCCACGCGCAATGACGTGACGGCCGCGTCTAGTACTTTAGTAATAGTCAAAAGTGAAATAATTACCAGATTAGATTATTTTACGGCAATGAACATCAAACTCCAATTGGTAATATTTAAGGACAATGTTCGCTCGAAGAGGAATTCAGAAATATCTTCACTTGAACTCTGAGGCGTTAGGCGTTTAATAATCTGTTTTCCTACAAAATTGTACCTATCATTGAAGCTAACTGTAGCACTAAAAACTTCAAAACGCGATGTAGCGTTGTGCACACTCAAGTATTTACAGGAAATGACATGATATTGAGTCATGTGCAGTGAAAGAGTTAAGAGGAATTCAGTGTCCATGAATAAAAGCTTTTTGTTTATTTATTAAATCTATGTACTAAACCCCCTTGTAAAGAAAATGGTTGCTATTATTTAGGGTAGTTTAATGTAGTGTAAAGAAAATGAGATTTAGTAGCACAAAATTAAATCAATTTTACTTGCATACATAACATCACACCTTCATTCCCAGAGTGAGGTAGGCAGAGCTACAGAAATACCAACAAAATTCACTTTAAAAAGACTTGTTTATAATTTTGTAACTATATTTTGCACAATCAGGCTGAATAATTACCTAAATCAATATTATTTGTATAGAATTATAATTTTTCTTCATAATCGCTTAGTCCGCCAGGGCTGTCCAAGCCCCTGGGCAGGTCAATATAACTGGTCCTGTTCTCATTAAGAGAATATTCAAAGAACCTCATACAACAAGTATTTCATCTTGAATCAGACACGCATCAACCTTCTTCTCAGCACATGAGAACACAGTCAACACAGAGACCAAATGAGAACACAGTCAACACAGAGACGATACTCATGCAAAAAGAAGAGACAAACTGGCTTGTCCTCCAGATCAGCAAAAAGTTTTAACTGCAAAATAACGTTACAGAATCACAATCAGTTACAACTAAAAATCGTTTCAGTCAACTGCAGCTAGACTCAGATGAGCAGGAACCTTAACCAAAACACCAGCCAATAATGCAATATGGAATGGTACCTGAAAACAAACTAGAAAAAATATAAAATATAAACTGTTTGATTATTAGAAGCGCGACGTCAAAGTGTACAATAGAATCATCACGTTTGCATTTAGCATAATGGTTTTATAGGGCATACTTCTAACATAAAAGGTGAAAGGTGCTGCAGACTTGTCATAAGAAAACTTCACCGGACAACACCGCTGCTATAGTAGAGGAGATAAAAAAAAAAACAGGGAAACTGTGCAGGTAGAATTTTGACGTGTAAAAGTACCCACATCTTTTATCTTTTTTTGGGTTAGGTACCCAAAGGGTAATAAAAACTTCATGTTAAAACCCCAAAATAATTTTAATAAAATAAGTTAAAAACTAAAACCCGAATACTAAAAAAACGCTCTAAAATGTATAAAACAGTAAATACTTTCTCTTAAATTTATTATGTACAATTTATTCAGTATTTATTGTATAGGTACTAGCTGTTGCCCGCGACTTAGTCCGCGTAGAAGTCGTTAATCGCTATTCCCAGTGAATTTCAGAGGATAGCTGTGGTCGTATGCCACCTCATATAATAATATATGGTCATAATTATAGTACCCTCTAGGCACAGTTATAGCGCGATACTTTTAGCTCTAAAGCTTAATATGATCGCTTACGACTGTTAGGATGTATTGTTTTATTAGGGAAGACTCCACTGTCCGCCTGTCTGTCTGCGTCTGTCACCAGGCTGTATCTCATCAACCGTGATAGCTAGACAGTTGAAACTGTCACAGGTGATGTATTTCTGTTGCCGCTACAACAACAAATACTAAAAACAGAATAAAATACATATTTAAGGGGGGCTCCAATACAATAAACGTGTTTTTTGCCGTTCTTTTTGCTCTATTTTAATAACGGCAACAGGTAGACGCTTGAAATATTCACGGAATATATAGTTAAATTAAAAAAATATACATATACGTACAGTCACCGTGGTTACAGACAGACACCGGGGACAATTGAAACTAAAAAAGGTTTATAATATAGAGTCTAATGTTGTATAGATAATGGTACGGCATTGTGCGCGAGTCCGACTCGCACTTGGTCGGTTATTTAAACTAACTTTTTGTCAACCTTGCTCAACAAGGTCCCAATATTAACGGCTTAAGATATAAAATACATATACCACCAATCCATAACTATGGAGGACGCGAGGAGGAAGAAGTCAATTCTGCAGTGCTAAAGATGCCAACAATATGGGCACTCGAAAAAATATTGCATTTGACCTCATTCACTCACCACTGCGTAAAGTGTGGTTAAGGTCACAAAACATCTGACTGCACGAAGAAATATAGAAGCACTCCAGCACAATACGCTCTTTGTCAAGGTGCCCATCCAGCAAATTTCAAAGGATGTGAACATCATGAGAACACCAAAGGTTGAAGAAGTGCACATAGCAACTCTCAAAGACACCTAATGCTGCAGTATCAAAAAGCAAAAAAGAAGAAACACAATCTCTACGCATTACCTTCTCTTGAAAAAATCTGAAAAAAACCTACACCAGATGGGTACTTTGTTGACGTCCCATAACTAACCTTGTTAATTGGCTACTAAAATAGGTCCGTTTTAGGCTGGCAATCTCGAGACTACATGAATGAAAAAATAAAATATCTTAAATGTGACACTTAAAACAGCAGAATATATAGAACTGGCCACTGAAACATTCAGTCAAATAGTACCTACGGAATGCTTGTTGGAAAACTTACCTTGGATTGGATGCAAGAAAAAAACTTGAAACTGTCCTTGGATAACAAGTTACCAATCTATAATGCCGCAACTAAAGCCAGCGTGGATGTATGATATTGAGCACTGGGGTCCTGCCAGCAATTCCAACATTACCAACAGAATGTATTTGCAACGATTGCAAAACAAGGTACTCATAGCAATTAAACATTGCCGCGTACAACAAACCAGGAAATACATAAGCAACTAGATATTAAAACTGTAAGTAAAGGAAGGAATCCGTTCTTCAGCTGGAAAGTTTGTTAAACACATGAAGCACCATCAAAATCACCACTAGCTAGCAAAAATCGACCGAAAATGACGATTTAAACGGCACAATATCCAAGAGTTACTAGCATAGAGGCATTCCATCGTAGTCCTCAGGGTTGGCAACGCATTTGAAGTATTAGGATTATAGTCTTGAGAATTCAAATGTCTATGGGTCTCAGATTTCACTTACCATCAGGTGGCCTGTGTGCTCGTGTACCTTCTCCTTAACATTAAAGTCGCGCTTCTGATGCGGGTTCGTGGAATCATTTAAACTAGGTACTTCGTACGGAGTGAGCTAGAATATTGCAGTGTGATTTGGAATCCCAGCTTTAAGATACACATCAATAGAATAGAGCGACTGCAAAAGCGTCTTACTCGTCGTCTAACATATCGCTGTAAAAAACTGACCTCGTAGGTACGAAGATCGATGCAATAGTTTTAACTTAATTTCTGTCGTAGACGTGATGTATTGGATCGAATGTTCCTGCTTAAACTTTTAAATAACAGAATTGATCGCCCTAAACCGAAAAGTTCGGTCTTAAAGTTCCATTCAGGACGCCGCGCTATATTCCACGTGTGGCATAGCCGCACCAAGCTGCGAGTGCACTCGCCGGTGCCTCACCTGTCTCGCCTGTACAACAAGCTGTCTAGCTCGAATGAAGTCACTTGATATCGACAACAGCTCAGCTTTTAAATATAAAAGTAAACTTTTATCTGTTGTGGACCTGTACAGTTTTTAATATATTTTAATGTTTTATTGTTTAGTGTCTAGTGTGTAATTAATTAACTATTTATATTAATAATGTTAATGTATTGTATTCCATTCCGGGCCCGTGACGACACATATGCGTCATGGTCGAACGCTTCCGCCATACCCATGACTAGTGTACGCGTCATGGGTTAATCTATTTTTAAACATAAATAAAACGAAATACGAAGAATGAACATTTATTTTATCATTTTTAAAGGCCATTATTTTATGTATGATGTTTAGGTTTATAAAAATGATTACGTATTTTTTTCTGCTAAACAGCCCAATAGAAAGATGAAATGCTATTTATTATATTATGTAAATAAAATACCTTTATTCTGAAAAGTACAATATATAGGTGAATCCATTTTCAGAATATTTACATTTAGATATTAGCATGACGTATGGTTCTCGTCATCGTGGCCCGGCACATACTGTAATTATTTCTGTGTTTTTGTAACAAGACAAAATAAACCTTATAACTTTGACGTAAAGTTTATTTTACTAGAAATACCTTTTTGTACGACACTTGGATGTCACTACGCAACATTCAGAGAAATCAAGAAATGTTTATAACGTTATATTTGTTATTATTTTATGAAGTTAAATAGAAATATTCGATTCCTGACCACAACATTGCGGTTTCCTTTGTTCTTGAGAACATTAGAGAAGCTCCTGTTGATTAAGGTAGGTTTACTTGTATGGGTAAAAAAAAAACCAGTGAAATTGACCACCCTTATCTTCAAGAGGACATCAGGATTGTCCTGCTGGATCTATCAGGATGCTTCTAACAATAACCACTTGAGAGGCCACGATACTATTATCCGCTCGTTATGTGTAATTTTCTTCCCTTCCTTTTGTATGCGTAATACTACCTGCACTACGGTTGCGAGTCCCGCTCCTTATATATGGCCGAACAGGTGCGAAAGAGATACCACAATTCCAATGATTTATCACCTGACTCGCCACTTGTTGCTGCGGATATAGCTACTAGACAGCTATTTGGACGTATTTTATGTTACTTATTTCCTTTAACTTTAGGCTGGTAATTTGTTGTTTTTGAGTAAATCCAATAAAATAATCCGTCAAGTGCTTGTCGGACGCTAAAAAATCCAAAATTTATACCTACTATATATTTAAAAACTATTCAATAACTATGTGTACTTTTAGGTAAACCAAGGAATTTCGAAATAAATTTCTTCATTTATTAGTATAAGTACCTAAATCGTTGTCTTGTAAATTACCGAATACATTATCATTTATCATACGTCGTGAAATAAATGCTTGTAAAATGTTACCAAAAAATGTTGGATGAACCCATCCCATTGCCTGTGCCGTACCTAAACGGCGATCCGTCTACGGGTCGAGCCGGGCCCATGACGCACGAGTCGCGTCAACGCTTTAATCGAAAAATGCTTTGTATGGGGGCCTGGCGTGAAGCGTTCGTGTGGGTTGGTTATGGGTTAATTTAATGGGTTAATATATGCTCGTTTTTGTGTAAGGTTAAGGTTATTGTATGTTTTTAATCCATGTTGTAATCAACTGTGGGAGATCAATTACCATATAACCACTTAAGAGGGCGCGGAGCGTCCAGTGGTGCCCTCATTACGTTAGTTGTGTTTTCTAACAATGTAAAGTATTATCTTAAACTCAAAGAGCGCTTTACTGTTGAACAAATCAATACACAATTTAGAGAGACTACGACATAACTTAACAACAATTGAACTATGAGTGAGCAACTTAACGGAAAAAAGTGGCGACCTTTTTCCGTTAAGTTGACTACACAAAGGTTAAAGGTTATTAAACTGTGTCATGTATGCTATATATTGCGTATTTATTTTAAAACAGCAAAGTGCTCTTACATTTTCAGATAACACTTTAGTTTATTAGAAAACAGAATAAAAGTAATGAGGGCGCCACTGGACGCTCGGCGCCCCCTTAACTGTAAGCATTGTATCCTGTTGCTGATCCTTAATAAATAAGAAGAGTCCCATTTCACTAACTATAACTGTAGTTATATCCTTTTAATTTAAAATACATATATATTATATATATATTGCCTTACAAATTATAATGCTATAATAATTTTTCATTCTAGATATGCGGAAAGCTTGCTCCAGAGATGTGAATAAAACATCTGTAATACCACTAGCTCATCCTGTTAGACCTGAAGAAGTAGATTGAATATAAGAAGTAAATGAACTGCAAATAAAGAAACCTTTACTGAAATCCATCTATTTATTAATAAAAAATATTCCATATTTTTATGCATCACTATCGCTACTACTGTCACTTTCACTGTCATCTTTATCAATATTTGTTGCTGTTTGTTTTTCTTCTTCATTACTATCTTGTTCTATTTCTGTTTGATCCTGATCGTTAGCAGTATTTTCAGGTTCTGGCACTTCCTTTTGCTTGCGCCATTGCTTGGCAGCAGCAAGGAGCTTGAGATTTGGTCGTACCATTTCATCTTCTGGAAATATGTAATCAAACACTTCTTCCCACCCTTCCTCAACCCCATCTTCGCTGACAATTTTTTGCCTTTTCTTTACTCTTCTGGGCATTTTAGCCAACACCTTCTCTAGTTTGGTATCTTCACCAATTTCAGTCTCAAAGTCTTTCCAAGCTTCTAAAAGCAACACTCTTGATTCTTTTTCTCCAAGACTCCTAAGGCTGTCATTAGCCCTTTCATACACACGCCTTGCCAGTTCCACATTTATGTTGTCAGAATTTTCAGCATTCAGTTCAAACTTTGCATAAGATAGCCAAACTTTCACATGCACAGTCCGTTCCAACAATCTTTCATAAAGCTGTCTTGCTCTTTCTGTCTCTCCTTGGGCTACTTCGAAGTCAATATAACTCTTCCATAATAATTCAGGCATATCTAATCGTGGCTGTCCAACAGCTATTTCATAAATTGCCCTGGCTCTATCACCGTCTCCCAATAATGTTTCCAGCTCTCCAAACTTTATCCATGTTATACAGTTTTCAGGTCCATATTCCAGGAATTTTTGATAAAGTATCCTGCATCTATCAAATTCTCTAAGTTGAATCTCCAAATCAATGTAACCCCTGTATAATTTGTCTCTTGGGCACATTCCCAAAGCCATGCCCAATGTCTTTCTTGCTTGTTTCAAGTCTTTACATCTTACTTCGAACTGAGCATACATTAGCCAAATTTTGGAAAATGTAAATATTTTATGAGGTATTAACTCCAGGCAAGTTCTGTAAACCTGTCTAGTACGCTCAATATCTTCAGCTTCCAACTCTTCATACAAAGCATAATTGATCCATAAGTAGATATAGCGTCTCCAAAATTGTTTGTCTTTTGTAGGGGGCACATTTGCTATGGCTCTCTCATAGGTGTCTCTAATATCATCAACATTACCTTCATTCTCAACAAGTCTTATATAATCAAACCAGGCATCATAGTTAGTGGGATTTTCAATAACCTCTTGCTCATACATATATTTTCGTTTATTAACAATGACATCCTCAATGCCAGATCTGTCTCCATACTTCTTCTCATGTATTGTGTATGCTTTGTAAAGTTCTTTATTTCTGTCTTTAGAAATATGGTCCAAAGCATATTTGTAAATTACTCTAGCCCTATCATGTTCTTTCTGGTTTTCTTCATATTTAGCAAATGCTATAAATAATCGTTCATCTAGATCTTCATCCCCAAAGAATTCAACAGCCCTTTCAAAAACTTTTCTAGAGCCATTAATAAAGCCATGGTTTTCTTCAAATTTTGCAAATTTTATCCAGTTTTTGACATCAGGATGTACCATTACAAATCTTTCATATATCTGTCGGGCTCTTTCTAGTTCTTTATACCTAAGTTCAAAGTTGATGTAAGTTTGCCAAGCTTGTTCATCTGGCTGCCACTCCATCCACCTCTCAAATACCTGAAAAGTGAATCTCATTTCAGTTCAGTACAGTTTAAACTGTTCTGATTCAGATCATCCTGTCCTGTTTTTTTAATAGATAGAGTGATTGAAGAGGAAGTATTATATGTATAATACTTTAATCCGGAGCGAAGCGAGGGCGGGTCGCTAGTATTCAATATTTAATACACATATTTAAAAAAAACAGGTACTAAGTCCATCATAAGTGTAAATAACAGACCTGTCTAGCTCCTGCCACATTCTCCAACATTTCTTCCATGTATGTGTACTTATACCAAAATTGTGAAACTCTTGGTAAGATTGTGACGGCCCTGTCCCATAGATTACGAGCATGGTTTACTTGTCTATTGCGCATTTCCATTTCAGTGTACTTTAACCTGAAATTCCAATAGAAGCCATATTAAGTTTACTTTTCAAAACTTCTTTGATACCTGAAAAGTGTTATAATTACTTTACCATAGGGTAACATTGCGGTGGTCAACGTCCAAGGCCCGCTCGTAGATTGAGCGGGCTCTCTGCACTTGCTTCTGTGATTCTTCCCATTGAGCATATTTAAGCCAATTTCCGATGACCTTAAAAATTGAATTAATTTCATCATATATTAATATTATATATAAAACTTTAAAAAAAAAATGTTTTCGTTATAAAACCAAGCATACCATTCGGTTTTTTCTGATATTATCTTCAAATGCCTTCCTCTTACGGTGTTGGTAGTCTCTCAACTCCTCTGGATCGGAGATTTTTTGTTTTGGAGGAGGTGGTAATATTTCCAAATCTCTCTCTTTTGCCTCACGAAGAAGTTGCTCAGCAGTAATTTGTATCTCTGCTGGGGCTTTATTTTTAACCTACAAGATAGATTAATGGTAAGTTTGTGATAATATATCTACTGATTTCGGAAGGTTCTTTTAAGTTATATATTACCTTTGCCACCTTGGGCATTTTTGTTGCCTTTCCCTCCATATTGAAATGTTTACAAACCCTACTTGACTTTTTCTCTTTGATTTGGTGTTGTTGAAATAAGATTGTGTTAAAGAAGCATCAGTGCAGATAAACCAACTCAACGCTTATTGACAGCACAGATTAGAAGGGTATGGTATGTCTATTGACAGCATAGATAAAGGAGAGAATGGATATGACACGTTGACATATACAAATAATCAGTTATGTAAAATCTATGCATTCCGACATCGAACACACAAAAATAATGTTATCTCTTTTTAACTTAGTTCTATGTTCCTAAGCAAAAAGAGATGACAGTACGTCAGCCAGTGCAATAATGGCATCATTTAAAATTTGACATTCATACAAATACCTATCATGCCTAAAGTCAGCCATGTTGAATTAGCTTGTCATAACTTCATAAGTATGATGTGTCAACTGTGCCGAATTCATTTAAAAAATTATTAATATCTTGTTTTCCGTATTATATATTACCAAAAGTTACACATGGATTGAAAGAGTAACTTCATCGTAATGTCTCTTAAGTGTAGTTTGTTAGGATGTGGTGCAAGAAACAGCAAAAATCAGAAATATTGGTCAGTTTTGTCATTAATGTAGATTAATGACAAAACTGACCAATATTTTAACAAAAACTTAAACTTACCGATGAAATGTTGAATATTTCTGATTTTTGCTGTTTCTTGCACCACATCCTGACTTAAATATGTAGTACATTATTATTAATCCATAGATCAAGATTAGTTCAAGATTATAATACGATTTGCCTTTTATTTACAATGTTTTGAAAGTAAACAAACCGGAGAATTTGACAGCTAGGGTTGTTCTTAATTTTTTTTTTTATATTAAGGAGAAGGCACCCGAGCACTCAGGCCACCTGGTAAGTGGAATCTGAGACCCATAGACATTTGAATTCTCAAGACCGTAATCCTAACACCTCAAATGCGTTGCCAACCCTGAGGACTAAGATGAAATGCCTCTATACTAATAATTTCACCGGTTGTCTTATCCCCACACCGGAACACAACAATGCGAACACTGTTGCTTGGCGGGTGGTTAATGGATAAGATGGTGGTAGCGATCCGGACGGACCCTGCACAGGGTCCTACCACCACTAATTATCGAAAATAACTTGGAAATTTCTCATTATGACAATTAATGTTAAAATTACATGTTTTTTTGTAATTGTATCATCTAGAACGTATATGGAATATGCCAAAGAAAGCAAAGAACCATCTTTCATCATGAATTACTATTTTTAAGGATTTTGGGAAAAAGTATACTGAGAAAGTTTCATTCCGAAATTATTTAAATAAAATAATATTATTCCGAAATGAGTAATGACTAAAGTTTTATACCTACTAAAAATCATGTAAGACAGCAGCAAATATTTTTATTTGTTTACTTGACGACACGTTAACCTAGTTGATAGTGACCCTAACCATGAAACCACGGTCCTGGGTTCAAATCCCGGTAAGAGCGGATATTTGTTACGGTCTGATAATATAACAAGTCATATTTTAAAAAAAATTAAGGAGTTAAAGCCTGGTAGAGTCTGTCAAACGAAAGCTGTCCCAGCGAACCAGCGGGAATTTCAAAAAACTTGCAGCTTTTAACACTGACTGTACACTGAATAAACGGAGTTGATACTCCAACACTGATGTGACAAGTTCAGGAAATCAGATAGTATTAACTCCGTTTAATCAGTGTACAGTTACTGTAAACAGCTGCAGGTTTTTTGAAATTCCCGCTGGTTCTCTGGGACAGCTTTCGTTTGACAGACTCTAATACACGATTATTTAAGATTATTGGCACTCTCACGCTGTGGCACTGTTTTGAATAAAAACAAAAGTAAATAATTATTGTTTATATTTTTGTTGCTTTTTATGATTCTTGTATTTTATCATTAAGAGAACTTAATTAGTCTTTTTTTATGAAAGAAATTATAGTTTTGTTGCTTTGTACTTTGAATTATATTAACTCACTCGATCTATATTTACCTACTGAGCCCGTGAAATACTTCATCTCTAGTCTTCATCATCGGTTCCACTTTACAAATAAAGAAGCTAGGTTGACACGAACGCGCTTCAACGCGCGGTCGAAGCGTTGATATGACAGGCGGCTCATGTCAATATCTTGCCTGCGATTCATGGCGGCACGCGCGGTCATGTATACGATAGCACTACTTTGATAGAATCTTGTACCGCGCGCCGCGTCTACCACGCGTTCATGTGAACCTAGCCTAAAGCTTTTAGTATGCAAATACTGAAAATAGCAAAATATGTCCGCAATTTTTGAAAAGTTCCGTCGTTGACTCATGGATTCCATCATCAGATCACTCCAACTTTTCTATGGGACCGTTTCCGACCTTTCCTTTCCTTTACGGTGGAAAGGGCCCACCGTGCTGGTTGTGCTCAAGACGACGTTTTGCAAGCCCTTCAGGTATCCCACTGCTACTGCATCTTTATACAAGACATGCGAAGTACTGAACGTACAGAACAGACGAGTTGAGAACCTCCCACCCATATGGTTTGTTTATCGATAACTTTATTATTACTATCGAATCGGGGCAGCACTTAAACATGTGACAGTCCGCCATTTTATGTTTGCTATGGTAGTTTAGGTAGGCACGTTTATTCTGTAGGTATGTCAGATCCATTCTCTTTCTTTATCATTGATTGACAGCAATATACGTAATGACGACAATCCGTGAACTGCTTATGACAGGAAACACTGTCCAATGCAAAGACGTCATAGACGTGCTCAATACATGTTCAACCGATAGAAACATTATTTGATTATCTGTGCCGAGACCGCACTAGGATTGGCTTGGTAGCAAGTAGCTTAAATTATACATAGAGTCTGTCAAACGAAAGCTGTCCCAGAGAAACAGCGGCAATTTCAAAAACCTGCAGCTGTTTACACTGACTCTGTACACTGAATAAACGGAGTTGATACTATTTGATTTCCTGATCTTTTCACATCAGTGTTGGAGTATTAACTCCGTTTATTCAGTGTACAGTCAGTGTAAACAGCTGCAGGTTTTTGAAATTGCCGCTGTTTCTCTGGGACAGCTTTCGCTTGACAGACTTTATAATAACACTGGAGAGTCCACGGTGAAAAACGCCTTAAAGCCAAGAAAAGTGACCATCATAAAGAAAGGGTCAAAACGATGCATGTCATTAAATTCTGGTTTGTTAGATGACTTTCCCAAACGAAGTTTTTCTTTGAAGCTAATTTTCTTTTCGCGTTTTTTCCCGTACGCGGTAATTACCAGTCGCTTTTTTCCCAGCAGTTTATTTTTACAGTCTTCTTTTTCCCTTTGCGATTTTTACCCAGTCGCTTTTTTTCCAGACAGGATATTTCCACTGTCGTGTTTTTCTAATTCCAAAAATCTTAATTGACACAGTTGACGGAGCTATTGAGAGCCCCTATTTGTAGGTTATTTGGCCCTCCAGGCCATTACGATGTAATTACTTTTGGGTTTAAGTGCGACTGGGATAAAAACGAACGGGAATAAATGCGACTGGGTAAAAAGACCGAACAAGGAAAAATTACTTTAGGTCAAATTAAGACTGGGAAAAAATGCGAAAAGTATTATCGCTTCGCGGAAATAATGATTTTGTGAAAATAATGTAACAAGCCAAATATGCCCACAAAGACCCATTTCACAAAGCTACAAGTTAAAAGTTAGCTATTCTTGAGTTTGAGGTTATAATTTGCATAAGAATCAGGGTGTCAGGATTTACTTCTTATCGGCTGGGCACTATAATAGATTTAAACAGCTTTTTTATACAAATTTTATATAGATTTCCCCATCCAGTATAAAATTCACAATTCCCCCTGTTTAGTTCGCGTAAGCGACGCACTGGTATTTATTATGGAATAGGCGCCTTCGAGTGCCCTGGGGGTATATTATGACCTAGCTATGCAGTTCATTTTACAGTGAGCGTAAAGGACAGAGCTATGGCAGTTATATGACGACAGATACGATGAGTTGACGACACGCTAGCCTAGTTGGTAGTGACCCTGCCTTTGAAGCTAGGGTCCTGGGTTCAATCCCGGTAAGGGCAGATATTTGTGTGATGAGCACGAGTATTTGTTCCTGAGTCTTGGATGTTTTCTATGTATATAAGTATATATTTATATATATATAATTAAGTTTATCGTTGTCTAGCACCCATAGTACAAGCCTAGAGCTTAGTTTGGGACTAGATCAATTTGTGTGACATTGTCCTGTGATTTATTTATAGCTCTGTCCTTTTCTCTGAGCGTAAACAGAACTGCATAGTTATGTTATATTATAATAACCCTCCTGATCCCGCAAACCGCATTAATTACGCTGTTGTTAGTGCACTGACGCTGCGAACCACGAAATGATGTCGAAACGATGCAAAATTTAATTAGGGAACTAAACGCAGAGACCTGTGGCTCTACTTTAAAAACCGTAATTCGAACTTTGTTTCACCCCGTCACTTTTTTGCAAAATAGTCACGCAACGAGAGCAAGAGAGATAGCATTAGATGAAGTTCGATTTACGGATTTTAAAGTAGAGTTGAATAATCGTATTTAGAGGTGTCTCGTGAATATTTTTTAAATTCAAATATATAGTGTTACATAAGTAACACAAGGCTATAAATACTTGTACGATTGTACCATTATTGTTACCTTTGTTTTATATATAAATAAGTCTAGTCTTGTCCCTTGTCTCTTGTCTTGTAGTCCCTTGCCTACCCAGAATGGTGAATTATAAAAAAAAATACATTGCCAGTTGTGACGATGTCAAAATCACGTTGTGTGTATGTGTGGTGGAGATCGTAATTGAATTTATTGTTCTTATTAATTGGGAATATTTATTAGCGCAAAATGTTATTTTTTTACATTCGTCGTTCAGCACTATTCCACAATTCATGTAAGCCCATTCCCAATACTTTTAAAAATGTTTAACGGCTCGCTGTTCTCTACATAAATGATAAATTTCATGCTCTGTTTACAGGTATTCCCTATATCCGAAGCATTGTCAATAAGGCAAATTTGTTTCAAACTCCCACTCCAGAAGAACAATTTGAAGATTTAAAACAAGTTATTGAAAGCCCCAATCAAAACTGGTCCGAAGTAAAGACCACTCTGTTAACCACGAATAGAAGAGTAAATTCTAAAAATGTCGACGCAGTTATGTTAAAATTTATGGTTAATCATAAAAAACTTGAGTCAGCGTTATCATTTACCAGTTATTTGGAAAGAGAACAAATATCCACTCTAGGTACAACAAATGCAGTATTGCATCTTTATTATGAGGTTGGAAAAGAAAAAAAATTAGCTGACAAGGAGAAGGACTTCATACTACAAAATTATAAGAATCTGTATGATAAATATCAGATTTTAGATTATACTACAAGTGAGCGGCTCTTACATGCACTTTGTGTTATTGATGAATGGGAAAAAGCGTTGAAAGTATTGAATGAAATTTACCACACTGGTGTTCCAAGTCATTCAGCATTCAGTACCCTCATAGCTACATTTTTCAGAATTAACAACAAAACTGAAGCTTTAAAACTTATTCAAAACAGTCTAAGTAATAAGCGGCAGCTCCAATATGTTGTATATGTTGAATGGATCAATTACATTTTTAGAAAATTCAAATCAAATAAAACTATTCTGAAGCATTTGGATGAAATTTGTGTGCATATATCTAAGAATACTGCCACACTTGATGTGGCTACTGCTGAAAAAATTGCAGAAACATATACCTCACTGGGTTGGAGTGCTCAATTTTCGACAATAAGCAGACATAAGTCCGTATCTCAAATTTTATGCAATATATTATAACCATTAAAGTTAAATTTTCAATTATTCAATTTTTTCTTTCAGTGGCCAGTGTAATTTGTGCAAAGAGACTTTACAGTGCTTGAAGCTGACGCAGGAAGAATTCATTGAACTACAAAAAAATATTAAGCAGAAAATCATAGTGGGATCTGATTTATTCTTAAAGTCATCCCCAGATGAACTGAATAGGTTTATGACATTTGTAAAAAAGACTGCTCCTTATGATATAGTTTTAGATGCCTTGAACATTGCGTTGGCTGCTGGGACTACTGATAATACCCAAAGAATAACTCTATTAAAAGCTGTAGTGGATCATTTTAAAAAAGAAAACAAAAGAATACTTCTCTTAGGCAGAAAGCATATGTTTAGATGGCCTCAGCGAACCCTGGAGTATTTGAAGAGAAATACGTGTTATTTCTTTACAGAAGACATGTGAGTACCTATACTTCACCCTAAAAGCCCAACTCCTACGTGGCTGTAGACATGTTACGCATCTGGGTCAGGTCATTTTGATAGTTTTGTTTATTTTTTTATTAACCAGTGGAGTGGCATGCCATGGCAACTCACCTATTGAACACTATTTTCAATGAAATGAAATGATAGGCCCCTGGCCATGGCATATATATGTGTATTACAATATCAATCTAAATTCGAACCAATCTGATTTCCAAATGTAATGAACACACGGTGTTCATCGGGCTTGCTTTACTTGCAAAACTTTTTACTCTTATTCAGTATTAAACCTAATCCAAATAAATAGATTAGAATTCTTGAGCACTAATGTGTAGATTATAATTGTCTTTTACATTATATTATTGTAATGAATAGTAGATGATTCAAATTAAAATTCAAATAGCATTTATTCAATGACTAGTTAATTTATAATTACATTCAATTTCATAACTACTAGTTTCATTTCATTGTTATTATATTACTGTAAGTATTTATTTTTCTGTATGATGGGTTTTTTATAATATTTATTCAAATAAAAAAAATCCGCTCTTTGTCTTGATCATATAAATATAAATAATTTCAAATGCGCCACCAATTGACAACTTTGCTATAATACTTATTTTATAGAAAGTACAGTCGCGAAATAAAATGGTTCGTCACTTTTGGACCTTAACAGCATTGAAATAGAGTCGCGAAGTGACGAACTTTTCATACCGTGACTAATACCTACTTCAATAAATTTTTTCAGATCCCAGGATGACCCGTATTTCATCACCGCAGCTATTTTGAGTGGAGCCCACACTGACATAGTCTCCAAGGATCTGCTGCGGAGCCATCGGTTCCAGTTGAAGGACGAGAACCTCGGGCATCTGTTCAAGAGGTGGCAGTGGCAACATCAGTGGATGGTGTTTGCTCAACGAGGAAGACCTAAAATTTTGGTAAACCTAGCCTTTGCTTCTATCTCTGTCTATGTACAATTATCAATATCATATTTCCTGGGATAAATATAGTTCAATATACTATCATTCCAGTTTTCATCATAATCCGGTCAGTGCTTTATCAGTGAAAGTGTAACAAACAGCTATATGGGACAGATACACATTCGCATAATTATATGATATTACTCATACTAGCTGTTGCACGCAACTCCGTACGCGTAGAAGTCATTTATCCTCGTGAGACCCGGTGTGCTATAAGAGCAACATTATCAAGGCAATTTAGTTTCAACTTATTTCAGTAAAACTAAAGTTCATTTTTATTTGTTTTATAATTTAAAATGATAATTAGGAGCAAAGGTAATTGAACTTTATTTCCTTGCTATTAGATTAAAATTCCCATTCACATAAAATGCTCCGTTTGTAGTATGGTGGGCCTCACGAGGTTTTCGCTGTTCCCTCGGAAAATTCGGGGATAAAAAGTACCTATGCTATGTGTTTCCCTGGGACTCGAGCACTAACTCAAGAACAGTATATTATTATATACTCGCCTGGCGGTTTCAAATCTCTACATACACATACACATACATACATACACACACATACAACATAGTGACATAGTGTAAAAAAGTAGCTTTCCGCGTCCGTCTGTTTGTTTGTCTGAATATCCGCTAACTCCTCCAAAACTCTGCAACGAATTTCGATGCGGTGTTCACCATCACTTAAATATTTTTTCACGGAAGGTTTATATACAATAAAATGTAGTTACTTAAGTTTTAGGCAAGTAGAATAATAAATTATCAATTATTGGTTTAGATATTTACTTCTATTTTAACAAGCCAAACCACGTATGTTCTGTGGAAGGCTCTGTGTGCTTGAATATTTTTTTCTTTCTTCCTTTCTCTGCACCGTCAATCAAAACTGTTTTGTCGAGCTTTGACGTAGGTAACTCTGTCTGTCTGTTTGTTTGTTACGCTATAAAACGCTGAACCGATTTAGATGAAATTTAGTATGGAGATAGGTTGTCTCGAGTCCCGGGGAAGGCCATAGGGTACTTTGGACTCCGATAAATTAGACGGTTCCTGAGGGAACAGCGATAAACGAATTCTACGCGGACGCAGTCGCGGGAAACACTTGTGTTACATATTTCCACGCCATTTTCTTCGAGGACAACAATATAGTAGTTATACCAGGGCCTCTATTCTACTGCGTTAAAACAATATCGCGTTTGACGTGTTTTAGCATCGTTTTTAACTCTGCAGCCATTATTATCAATGACATTAGTTGATAATACGGAAACACGTTAAAGACGATATCGTTATTACCGTGTAGAATCCCAGCCCAGTTTTATGTAACAAAAATCCAACAAGGTATACTTTATTTAATATGAATGTTTTATGTTCTAGGCTCCGCTGAAGTTTACGCCGTTTGCTCAAAAGATAAACGAGGGCTGGCATCTGCCGTATGAGAGAGAGGACCCCAAGAATGAGAACGCGAACCAGCTCAACATCGGCTTACCAGATTTGACTAGTTGGCTGTGTTTAAAACCCAAAGATATAAATAAATGAATTACTAAATAAATAATTATATTTTGTTACTCTAAAATACAACCCTAATGTAGAGAGAGAAAGGAGTTGTAAGTTACCTCTTTAGATTGAAACAAAGTCAGCACCTAACTCCAGTTATGGCGAATGATTGGTATAAATATTCTATCTATCTCTTATTCACAGTTTAGGATATAATAGTAATTCTCGTCGTCCTTTTGTCGGAAAATTAAAGAAAGATATGTGGTCAAGTCACCATGTCAAGTACGTGTTAACAAAACAAGTGATTTATTAAATGGTTCTCTATCGTTTCACCGAATTTCATATGCAATAATTAAATTTGCCCGAATTTAATGAAGAGGTATCAGACAGACACAGTTTCGTATTTATAATATCAGTATGGTTCGAAAAATAATCTACACAAAAGTTATAATATAAATGTTAAAGCAACTCTGTTTGTCTGTCTGTTACGCTTTCATGGTTAAACCGCTGAACCAATTTAGATAAAATTTTGTAGGTATGGACACGATAAGTTTTATTTTTATCCCGAGAATTTGGACGGCTCCTGAGGGAATCGTGATAAACGCCCCTTCTACGCGAACGCAGTTGCGGGCAGGAGCTAGTACGGTATATTTGTGAGTAGTTATAGTATGTGTAGTTCACAATTTATCGACAGTTCATACTATGTGTTAATCGAGGGTATGAGCACAGGTATAAGATATCGCCATTCCAAATTTCATCCAAATCCGTCCAGCCGTTGGAGCGTGAAAAAGTAAGAAATGAACACATACTCAAATTTTCGCATTTATAATATTATTTAGTAGGATTTATTTTATACTCACGACGTGGGCGGGCATAGCCCCTAAGGAATCCCGCGTTAATTCTAGTACCAAAACAGTTATTTATTTATTTATTTATTTAATCTTTATTGCACAAAAGAATACACTTAGTATACAAAAGGCGAACTTAATGCCGTAAGGCATTCTCTACCAGTTGACCTTTGGGCAAAGCAGAGATTTTAGTGACGGTGCAACATAAGGTGTAACTAATACACATATACTTACATATCAATAAGCTATAATAACATAAATACATATATAATATAAATGTTTAATATATAATAATAAGAGGATAAACAAAAATGAATTCAGATGAAGCAATCAAGATGATGACAATTCTACCTGCTAAGAAATTCGCGAACTTTCTTATTAAAGGAATACTTGTTTGGAGCTTGCTTGATTTTAAGGGGAAGGTCGTTCCAAAGTCGTGCTGCTTGAAGGGCGAAAGAGGAGGACATAAAGCCAGTTCGGTGAATAGGGCTAGAGAGTGTGAGATTGTCAGTGGATCGTAGCTGACGATTGTGAGTAGAACCCAGAAATTTAAAAAGATGTTTCTTTCGAACTTGTTAACTAAAGAAAAACCTCTTTAGCTAAGTACCTACGTTAATATAGTAATTAAAAAAAAAGACGTTCTTTTCATTTTATTTCTGGTAATTTTGACAGATCTATTATGATGTCGCAGCCATCACGAACAGAACATAAAAAATTGACAAATTTGTAACAAGTGAACTTTCCTGATATTTGGCAACCAAAATTTAAAATTTTGACAATTTTATTTGGATTATATTTTTACCCGACTGCCCGAGAGGGAGGGTAATGATTTTTGGTATCGAAATTGAGTAAACATACATTTATTATAAAGATGACTGGCGGAAGGGCAAAAACCAGAACCGCAAAAAAAGCAATGAGATCTGGGAGTGAAACTGATGTCACTAGTAGATCAGACCAAAGTATGCAGTCCAGGAACAAAGGTATAACTAAATCACGTAGCCTTAGCGTGATCGTATGCGTGTGTATAAATAGCACATGTGCAATAAGACTTCGATCTCACCCATGCACGTTACTTGTGCGAGTTAATTTTACTCTGAATATTTACAATGATGGCTTTTATACACACTAATTTCCTACCAAAATTACTATTGAACCATTGAGAACTATAGAATATTGTTTTTTAGGGTTCCGTACCCAAAGGGTAAAACGGGAACCCGATAACCAAGACTCCGCTGTGCGTCCGTCCGACCGTCAGACTGTCTGCCCGTCTGTCACCAGGCTGTATCTCATAACCAGTGATCGGAATAGGTAGTGCAATTTCGGGTGAATGACCTTAAACATTATACTTAATATGGATAAGACCCCAGATTCCGGGACTCGTATTATTTCACAGAATATTTTCTTGACATGACCTTAATTGAAGTTAAATGGGAAGATGCGAAAAATCTAAAAAAAAAATGTTATTGTAAACACTTTTTTACTCTTTGTTATTGCAAGTGTCTATACTGTAATTCTATGGAACTTGCTAACTATGTAAACAAACAATATATTGAAATTGACATCTAATGTCAATTTTAGTATGGCGGCTTGTTTACATAGTTAGCAAGTTCCATAGAATGACACTTTACATATTTCGTCAATGCGATATTCTATGCTAGCAAAATAATCGTTAAAATCATATTTTAATAACATTTCTGAATTAAACACAAACTTTAACACTTTGCAAATGTAATCCCCGGGTTACAAGCTATATCCATACTATAAACAGAATAAAACAAATATACTATAAACAGAATAAAACAAATATACTATAAACAGAATAAAACAAATATTTAAGGTGGGCTCCCGTACAACAAAGGTGATTTTTTTGCCGTTTTTTGCTCGATATTAATAACTGCAACATGTAGACGCTTGAAATATTTACGGAATATTTAGTTGTATATTTACTCCTTTGTTGCTGTTTCGTAGCTAAAAGTTCGAAACCAGCTTCGAAACGGGAAAAAACCTGTTTTGTAATTGGCTGCTAAACGGGACATTTCCATTACGGATTCGTAACTGCGGTTGGTAACCAGCTTCGAAATAGGAAAATAAATCCCGTTTTGTAACTGGCTACTAAACGGGACTTTTCCATTACCGATTCGTAACTGCGGTTGGTATGCAGGTTTGAAATACGAAAATTGGCTACGAAACGGCACTACTCAGGCCCATTACGTAGCCAGCTACAAACAGGGAATTTTAGATTCCCATTTTGTTGCCATCTACGAAAGTTGGCTACGAAACGGTACCAAAGGTATTTAATTTAGACATAATAGTTAAAATAAAAATAAAATAAATATTTAAGGGGAGCTTCCATACAACAAACATCATTGGGTTTGGGTGAAAGGTTAGGTATATTATGTAGTGTCTAATGTTATATTATATATAGATAATGGTACGGAACCCTTCGTGCGCGAGTCCAACTTGCACTTGGCCGGTATTGCTTATATATATTAGGTTGTCTCGAAAATAAAGATTTACATTCAAAAATCTTTCAGCAGTTAGCAAGTTGGAATGAAATTGGTTGGTAGGGTTCCGAAGCCGTTAGGAAAGCCGAAACATAAAAATCTGTTTGTCATAAAAACAGTTGTCACTTGAGTCTAACAAAAATTAGCACTTTAAAGCTTAATATTTCATATACGGATTACGTAATCGAAAAACTTTATTCACAAACCAGTAATATTTTTGAAAGACATATCCAACGACACTCCACACTATAGGGTAGACGAGAGAAAAAATACATCCCCACGTTAGGTGTATAGGGGAGGTGCCCTAAAAATTTTTTTTGGTGTACATTTTATTGTACCACTTTGTTGGTGTGACTAATATGCATATCTATACCAAATTACAGCTTTCTAGTACTAAGAGTCTGCGCTAGGCTGTGGACGGACGGATGGACGGACCCGGACATGGCGAAACTATAAGGCTTCCTATTTAGACTACGGAACCCTAAAAATGGTTCAAAGAATATGGGCCCACGGACTCAAATCATACTTACATAAGTACAAAAAAAAATGTCATAAGTATCTCGCACAAATTGACCTAGTCACAAACTTAACTTTCCTAGTACTTACTTTAGGAATTCCCGATATAGTGCAAAGCCTCCTAAATTCGGGTATAATAATCTTGCGAGCCAAAACTAATCGCCAAAAATCTTTCCGGACAAATCGGTCAATCGCGCTGTTGAGCCCTGAATATAGCAATGCTATTTAACGATCACTATCACAAGGTGCTAAGTATGCTTGATATTTTCATAGATCGACTGTACCAGTACAGCTTGGCAACACAGTGTTTGGGAAAAATCAGGGCGATATTCAGAATGGAAACGGCAAACCATTATTTGGAGTCAAAAGCTCCGACTTGAAGGCTAAAGCTTGTCCCAGAAAAGTGTCGCATATTAACTTGTTAAAAAACCCCACCAAATAATAAAATTAACTAAATTTTACAACACAGTTGTATTTGAATATTCTTAAAATACATTTTATTCCTATAAACATCGGTTTAAGTTTTGTTCATCCAGAAACTCCTTAATTTTGCTTTAACCCGTGCCATTAATTTTTGTACATCATCATCGGTGATTAATTTGGAAGCTTCATTCCATTTCCGTTTGAAGTTTTCCACTGACGTGGCATTACTTTTGTGTTTTAAAAGCTTTTGCTTCATGCGAGCCCAATATTTCTCAATGGGCCGTAAGTCAGGGCAATTGGGAGGATTTTGGTGTTTTTCAACAAAATCGATACTATTTGCTTTGTACCACTCTATTGCCCGCTTCGTGTAGTGACACGTGGCCAAATCAGGCCAAAAGAGGACAGGTTTACTGTGCTTCCTAATGAATGGCAACAATCGTTTTTAAGGCATTCATTCAGGTATAATCACCATTAATGGTTCCTTTGGCAAAATACGGTGTACTGCGTTTGCCACATGAACAAATCGCCTGCCACACGAGAACTTTCTTTGCAAATTTGTCAATTTTTATGACCTTATACTCTTCATTAACAGTTTTTCTATCAGTGGCTGAATAATAGTGGTGACCTGGAAGTGACTTGAAGTCAAGTTTACAGTAGGTCTCGTCGTCCATAACAATACAATATTTTTTCTTAGTAATTTCCGAATAGAGCTTCCTGGACCGGGATTTAGCCTCCGTTTGTTGTTTCGCACTTCTGTTGGGTACTTTAAATTGTTTAAATGACTTTATAGAATTATGCTTTTTCACTCTTTGCACCGTAGATTTAGATTTTTTGTATTTTTTGGCCAAGTCCCGTACAGAAAGAGTAGGTTTCTTCTGTAACGCTGCCACAATGTTCCTCTCTATATTTTTATTTACAAACCCAGGTTTACGGCCACTTCCAGGCTTTCGTTGTATGCTACCACCCTCTCTGAACCGTTTTAAAACTATTTGATCGGTTCTTACTGAGGTTTTAAGCTCCGATGCAATGTTTTTCACAGATATACCGCGATACTGAACAGAAAATATTTGTACAGAATTTTTTCATGAAACTTTTCTTTAACTGACGACATCTTTGAAAATACAAGTACTAACATCTGTTTTTTTTTTATCTTAATTCAAATAATAGACAATATGCTAACTAGGAAAATAGTTTTCAAACTGATTTGATTGAAGTCTGACAAACAACCTTGGTTAGTAAAAGCGACACTTTTTTCTGGGACAAGCTTTATTTGAGAATACTTCATTTATTACCGCGTGTCACCACGTCAAACCTCTTTGCCATGCATTATAAAACGTAGGCAGAATAGTAATTTATGTTATGTATGTAGTAGCTAGGGTATTTTATATTATTTCATTTACTTAGGGGCCTCCCGACGTGTCAGTTCAGTTAGTATCAGTGTTCAGTTAACTACCTACTCGTACTTGTCAAACAATCAGCCCTTACTCCTACGCGACGACGCTTGGATCAAAATATGAATACCTACTTATAATGAAACTTAGGGCCAGTACTTATTATTTTTTACTTTTTAGAGGTAGGGCGGGAGGGAGCTGGTATTTTTTTAATAAGCTACATTAATCGGGATGGTTGTTAGCAAGATTTCATGGAAATTGGTTGGGCCGTTTAATCAGCTCTGAACGTTGGTGTCACCGTTATATCGGGCGCTTTTAAGTCCCTAAAAGCTAATTTTTATAAATGTCTAAGAACCACCGCTAAATACCTGCTTTCAAATGAAAAAAACCGCATCTAAATCGGTTCATCCGTTAAAGAGCTAAGGTGCTACAGACAGACACACACACACACACACAAACACTTACAAATCAAACTTATAACACCCCTCTTTTTGCGTCGGTGGTTAAAAAGGAAGGACCGTGCGACGCCATAGCGAACGAGTCGATATGCTCGCGCGGCCGACGGCGCGCCGCCTGCGCTCGCTGTGGGACGAGAAGTGCGACATGCTTCCGCCTGACCGTCGCGACAAGATCAAGAGCGCTCTAGAAGAAGACTACTTCTTGAGCCCTGAGTGAGTAGCCAGGTTGCCTTTGTTCCCAACTGTTAAGACGATCGCGTTGTAGGCCCGAATACGGTTCGGCTCCTGTGGGCTCTTGCTATCACGCGCCGTGTAAACGAGTAAGCTTGCGTTAGCACTTAGCCGAGCCAAGCCACGTCGTCGGCGGTATGTAACTTTAGTTATTTAATGGTTTTAGAAGCAAATGCATTTTTCTTACTTATGAATTTCTTGACTATTGAGACAGATGGGAAACAAAACTTCGGACTTGCGATAGGATACCTACCAATACCACTGTCATACAGGCTGTAGCCTCAGGGTCTTGAAGTTTTGAGCATTCCTGGTAACATTTGAAATTGGCGTCTCTCGCCATTTTGGAAATGTACCAATAAGCTGAACGCTAAGCCGGCCAGGCTGTGAGTGTCGATGGGGTTGGTAACACAAAAGATATAGCTAATATTTTTCAGGACCATTTTAAAGTAAAGTCTACTTTAGGACCGCCCTGGAAGTAATTTAATGCATGACTATTTAATATGAGACGTGTCGAAGAGCTTATTTAATCTCATAGTGAAAAGCTTGTGATACCTATTTGAAACATTGATTTGGAATGTCCGCATGTTTATTATTTCCCTAATGTAAACCTTACAGGCAAACAGAGCAGTATTTCCAAGCCCTCAACCTGTCGACTAAACGGTTTACGGGCCAGTTCGGTCCCGGGGGGGGCGCCCTCACACGCAAGGAGCAGGCAGACAAGCAGCGCGAGCTGCGCCTGCGCCAGAAGTGGCTCGTCAACTTCAGCGCGCAGGTAAATTGCTAACACAAGGCAGTATCTCAGACAAAACTCCTGTAGCAAATGAAACCTTATTACCAACAGGATAGGATTGAATCTGATTTGGCCATTGAATTTGAGATACTGCCTATTTGGCTTAGGAGGGCAGATCAAGTTTGAGTGACATTCGTCTATTATAATTTATAACTCTGAAAACAGTTTACAGATAGTAAAAAAACCGCTTTCCAAATAGCTACACCATTTTTTCGTTTTCAGTAGGTAGGAAAGGTTACTTTTATTATACATATAAATTATTTTAAATAACAAGAACACTTAATCATGTAATGCTTTAAATTAGATAGATAGAAAAGGTTGGAATAAAAATTAAAATGCGCGATTTTTTTTAGGTGTGTCCCAATTGTGGTATATCTGGTCGTCACGGCTTTTTTTGCCGAGCTATATTGTATGGATAATTTTATGTATATGTGTGTTATATGAGCGTTAACTGAAATTTGACTATAGGTCGTGGGTGCTAAACACAAATAATTTCGTATCATTACTTGTTTCTGTCACTCGCGCCGCGCACAATGATCTTATCGTCGTGCCTGCCAAGTGATATTATTATTGACCGAGGGCTTTTTTTTATAATAAGGAAAAGGTGCACGAGCACTCAGGCCACCTGATGGTAATGGATTGTTAATCTTTTCCCTATAGTAATACGGCACCCTACAATAAAGGTCAATGTACGAAATTCTTCGCTGTCGGCGTTCGAACTTTATTTTTATTTTACTAGAGTATGGCAAACGAAAGCTGTCCCAGAGAAAGAGCGGCTATTTCAAGAAATCTGCAGCTTTTAACACTGACTGTACAGTCAAGGTTATAAATATGTATACACTTTAGTACCTTGTCTATTTAACGTCATGTTTAAACTGCCATATGAAATTGTCACAGCGATTAAAGTGACAAGGTACTAAAGTGTATACAAATTTATGACCTTGACTGTACACTGAATAAACGGAGTTGATACTCCAAGACTGATGTGAAGAGATCAGGAAATCGAATAGTAGTTTTGAAATTGCCGCTGTTTCTCTGGGTCAGCTTTCGTTTGCCAGACTATACATTTATTAGGTGGCGTATCGTCTATGTGACTACATTGCAAAGGGGCAGAAAGAAATGCTCGTCTCCAATCGACTTAGAAGCATTGCTGACGTGGTCCTGGAGAGAGTGGCTGAAATATTAGGTAGGTAACAAAATTCATATTATATCGATTGTTCCTCATTTACATAATTTAATGTAAGAAACTACACCATTTTCCTTTTTGGTACGTTGAAACATTCTGAACAATAAAAAAATGCACAAAAATGCTCAAGAAAAATTGCAACTGTTCGTTATGCGATTAAATTGTATTACATTTAAGAAAAAACAACAATAACAAATATTTTTTTTGCGGACGTTGGGTATCCTATGTTTTATTGACTAAGTTAATGTTCTCTAGAGAGCGGATTTTAAGCGATTACAAGTTTAATATGGATAATACTAGCAGTAGTACTAGTAAGTGTTTATTTTTCATATTAATTGTATAAAGGTCATATAGACACAAAGGTTTCATGATGATACATAATAATAATGGATTACTCAAATATATTTCTAGGTTTTCATTTTTAAATTTGTGACGCTTATTATCAAAAACTACTTGTGCAAAATGTGGTTACAGAATTATCAACAAGTCTTTTTAGAGTTATTGGTATTTTTGTAGCTCTGCCTACCCCACTCTGGGAGTGAAGGCGTATTGTTATGTATGTACGCATGTATCAATTAAAATCAAGTATCATTCGAAAATTATCTATTATGTTTGAGCTGTATAAAACTCCTTTAATTAGAAAAAACATTTTTCTTTACATATACTTTGTCGCAAGAATAACATTTATTGAATTTAATTATCTATAAAATCGCATTGAGCTAGCTAAGTAGTAAGATAACTATAAGACCAATAAACAACACGATATCTAATAAATAAATCTATCTATCTATCTAACCAATCGCACTAGTCATATCCATATTAAACTTGTAATCGCTACCTCAAATCCGCTCCCTAAGATCTCCTCTCTATTTTTTTTTTCGAAAGGGACAAAATAATGATTTCTCCATTTACTATATAGATAAGTTCAATTTCAAATCATTTATTCAGTATATTAGCCATATCAGGTGGGTTACCATGACATGACTAAGTAATTCAGTTTAAGATGAACGGTAAAGGACAGAGCTATAGCAGTTATATAGCTCTGTGTCTTTTTCTCTCCGTAGACTGAATTGCTTAACTATGTCATGGTAACCCCCAGGGCTCTAATACACTTACCGACTAGATACGGTCAACAACTTTAATGGTTGATCCACAATGGCCTTTCTCATTCATACCAGAATTTTAAAATGCTAGATTTTCAAAACGTAAAATTAAAATGAACCTTACCTTATAATTTAATTTAAAGCTGGGGTTTTGGGAATCTGGTCTTTTAAGAGGGAGCGTTTATCATAGCATGGCTACGCTATAATTTTGGCAGGACTCTCTGGTTGCTTAACAATTCTTGCTATTGATGGTATATTATAAATGCCAAGCTTTTCACTTCCATACCTAATGGGCCCTCTTTGGTGTCTAGGTGAGTCGAAGCCAGCGCGCACGCACCCCGGCCGCCTGGCGCGCTTCATGGTGGCGATCTCTGACCGCATCGCCGTGTGGATCGAGAACGCCGTCTACCGCGCAGACGCACTGGAGCCCCTCGAACCCAGCATGTCTGATGAACACATGCGGCTTGACACTGAGAAGCCGATATGCTGATCATAGTGCTAGTTCTGTTAGTGTATAAGTAAGTAAAACAAGGGTATTGATAAAAGTTTCCGTCAAAAACTTAATATTTGGGACAAGATTTGTTGGTGATTTTACCTTTCTTGAAAAATCATTTACTGCTTATCAAGACCAACCTAAGCCTTTGGTACCGTTTCGTAGCCAATATTCGTAGCTGGCTTTCATTTCAAAGCTGGTAACCGACCGCAGTTACGAATCTATAATGGAAAAGTCCCGTTTAGTTGCCAGTAACAAAACGGGATATTTTTCCCGTTTTGAAGCTGGTTACGAACTTTTAGCTACGAAACGGTACCAAAGGACCTAATGAGTCCACGCACGATGGGTCTACTTCAAGTAAAGCGGAGATCTTATCACCACCTTCCGACTCCATCATCAGACAGCTCGATGATGCCATATTATCGTATTGTCACCGAAGTTACGTAGGTATACCAAATTTCAGCCCAATCGGTCCCCGGGAAGTGGTTCAAATCTTCCTTGCAGTGTGCATGAGCGTGGGCGTGTGCATGTGTGCGTACCTACGCGCGTGTTTGTGTGTATGTGTGTGTGTGAGATGGAGTTCCCGAGGATAACAATAATTGCAATCTACGTTGACGAAGTCAGGGCCAGAAGCTATGATGTTTATAAATTTACTCATAATCATAAGACATCAGTAACTACTTTTAAAAATGTCAGCGATGTAATCAAAACGTGATCTAATTAAATTAATCAAAGCACAGTGCTGAATGACTAACTAATCGGATACGCCTACAATGTAATCCAGTTATGCAGCTTTGATTAACATTGACTACGATTATGTCCTACATAAGGTAAATGCTCAAGATCTGGCCACTTTGAAAATAGTAATTGCTAAATTGTATTTTAATTAAAGGAAAGCATGTATTTTGCCCAGGAACTGGGTTATTTAATTTTAATGCATAAATGTCACCAGACTCCTGTTTTTGTATGCATTATTACAAAGTGGTCAGTAACTGAGTGACATTTATTGAGCATTTACCCTATATGTCTGTAGCAATTGATATCACCATAAAATAAACAAGTTATTGTAGCTTTGTAAGTGAATAAAATCACTTACTTATGCATATCCATATCCAAAGCGTACCTAGCCGTATCATTCCATTCCGGGTAATTCCACGTTAATGTAACGAAAGTTACCATTTCAATGCGTGTTTATCAACCTTTTAATTCTTATATTTTTCTAGATATTCTCGCACGTATATACGCGTACACGTAAAGATAAATAACTAAGTAAAATAACAAGCAGAGTGCTAGAAATTGGTAACTTACGGTCAAGTACTTTAATGGTTATGCCACTATGGAACCCTGTCATAATGACAGCGTTAATCATTAATTTTAGCTTTCTTTCCTGTGGTTTGACGCTGTCATTATAACAGAGTTCCATAGTGGCATAAGCATAACAGTTAAAGTCCTTGACTGTACGTTACTCTCTGCCGTGGAATTAAACGTATACATTTTAGTTCTTTTTTGTATGACCTAACTGGAATATGGTCTTAGACCTAGATTATACTCCGAATTTTTATAGATTAATTTCGGAGTAAGTCTTATACAGGGTGTTTGGTAAATAGTGGATAACCCGAATAGGGCTGATAGAGCAGCTCATAAGCTATCGATTTAATCCCCATGTATGTTCAGCAATTGTTAATAGTTTCCGAGATGTTGGTCATTTTAATCGGATTTTTTGTCATTTTTCCTTGTGTCCGTATTACGAAAAACCCCTAAGTTCATGTATTAATTCAATTTTTTTTCCGTCGTTTCTTGCATGGTTAGAATCACTATGAACTAAGGAAGTTTTTAAAGCTACATGCCTTGTTTTTTCCATGACAACTTTTTGAGTAAACGCACGAAGTTTGTTTTTCCATACTACGTGAAAAACAAACGCGGGGATTTCTTAGTATGGAAAAAGTAACTTAGTGAGTTTACTCAAAAAGTTGAAAAAAACTTGGCATGTAGCTTTAAAAACTTCCTTAGTTCATAGTGATTCTAACCATGCAAGAAAAAAGTGAAAAACATATGAATTAATACATGAAATTAAGGGTTTTTCGTAACATGGACATAAGGAAAAATGACAAAAAATCCGATTAAAAGTCCAAATATCTCGAAAACCGTGCGACTTTTACTAGACCTATTTTAGCTTTTTCATAACGTCCTAAGTGCCCTCTATCCGTAGTTCAAGGATTATCCACTCATTACCTAACACCCTGTATATACATATTCTCCAATACGTTAATTAATTAATTAATTAATTTGATAAGATTTACTCCTTCTGAGGATAAAAAGTAACAGTATCCTACCACTTTGTCCTCACTAACGTAACTAGACTAACATAACATAGCTTGAGATATGTTTAAAAAAGAGGTGTCGTAAAATAAAACTTTAAGTTATTATTATTATTTAATTATTATAACCACTTGGATAAAACAACTACGGAACACAAAATATACGCTTTACTTTAACCACTGTGCTTTCATAGAAGTAATTCAGAGGGATTTATACGAAGCTCATTAACGTAGCTATTACTGATAATACCTACACAGGTGCACCTATTAAATTCAAATAGCTTTTTAGGTATGTGCATTGTTCACTCAAGTTAACTGTATCATATTAACATTTTACATTCTTTATATCATTCTTAACCCGGAAATAGAAGCTCCGCAAAAGCGGGGTTCCATCGACATTATTCAATTAATTTCTGGAATAAGTTAATTATCCCTCTTTTTTTTGTTAAGGAGAAGGCACACGAGCACTCAGGTCACCTGATGGTAAGAGGAATCTGAGACCCATAGACATTTGAATTCTCAAGACTATAATCCTAAGACCTCAAATGCGTTACCTACCTTGAGGACCAAGATGGAATGCCTCTATGCTAGTAATTTCACCGGTTGTCTTATCCCCACGACGGAACGCAACAATGCGAACACTGTTGCTTGGCGGGTGGTTAATGGATACGATGTTGGTAGCGGTACAGACTGGGTGTCTGTCCGGGTATCTGTGTGTGGGATAATGAGCGAAAATTTTATTACT
The DNA here is from genome assembly GCA_949316455.1 of Acleris holmiana. Taxonomy (NCBI): domain Eukaryota; kingdom Metazoa; phylum Arthropoda; class Insecta; order Lepidoptera; family Tortricidae; genus Acleris; species Acleris holmiana. The sequence goes on along the minus strand of OX438776.1, from coordinate 12,128,402 downwards.
TACTCGTACTAATAATCGTTTTAAGTAATTGTTTGAAGACCAGGTGCCATCCTAGGGTGTTATATGCGACCATCTTTTAAGTTTAGATATGTAGTATGCATTTAGATGGGGTGGCTTACAAGCAGAGGCCCTAGCCAAGATGCGTTCGCTAACTAGCGTTTCTATTCGTTAGGTTTTTAAACCATTCGCGTCACTGGTAAGTAGATCACGTGACTTTTAACGAATAGAAATTATTAAAACAAAACGAATAGAAACGCTGGTTGGCGAACGCATCTTGGCTAGGGCCACACCACAGGCCTTCTTCATCTCTTTTTCTTCGTGAAATTGGTTTTCAGTTTTAAGTTAATACTGAAAACGGTCGATTATCACACAAAAGTAAATCTCGACACAAAATGTAATAAAACCTATATACTTTTATTCTAATCATTATGACTAAGATAAATCAATATTTTATACTATACACAAATTATTTATTTAAACTTCAACCCCGCCCATCATGGAATTGCTTCTGGAACACTTAATTTTATACGCACACAATAAGAGCTCCACCTAAAAAAGACCACTGAAATTATTAAGGTTGGGACAGTCTACGTCTTTTAGTTATGGTTCCCAAATCCAGTTTGATTCCCAGCCTCATTGACAAAATCGCATCATTACCATATTTTTTGCCCTTCTCTCACTCAGTGAAGTGTTGGCCTACCATGTTCTTTTCTCCTACTTGCTTCACATCATCACCACCCTTTCACTTATTACTATGACCGGGAGACTGATCGACCGCCCACCTGTTCCGGCCGCCTGTTTTGTACACATACCATCTTTCAAGCAATTTATTACGTACGTTAGGTTGGGTTAGAGTTGTGACTTTCACAAAATCTAAACTCCTGCGCCTGAAAAGCCGGTTTATGAAATGAAAATCTAGTGAAATGATAGGTTGTATGGAATGAATTTCGGTGAAACAAATGTCCTTCGTCCCTCATTACATGCGACACGCTAGCCTAGTTGGTACGTTGGTAGTGACCCTGCCTTCAAAGCTAGGGGTAATGGGTTCAAATCCCGGTAAGCGCAGATATTTTTGTGATGAGCACGAGTATTTGTTCCTGAGTCTTGTATGTTTTCTATGTATTCAAGTATATATTTCTCTATATCATTGTCTATTGTAAGTTTATCGTTGTCTAGTACCTATAGTACAAGAATAGAGCTTAGTTTGGGACTGGGTCAATTTGTGTAACATTTTCCTGTGATATTCATTTATTTAGGGAGGAATTCCCTCGTCATCTTCTTAATACGGTATAAAGACCCTGTGTAGTGTTTACAGGTGTTTTTCCTCTTCTGTTTCGTGGTGCTGGCGGCCGCAGACCCGGTGAGCCGAACCAGCGTCATCGCCCCAGGGCTTGGGAGGGTGAGAAACTTTATAAGTAGGTACTTTTATTTATGGCATAGAGAAAGCAAACGAGTACACAGGCTACCTACGCTGAGATTCTGATAAAACTTGGTTTTTGTCGTGTTTCCGTATTGTGACGTTTTGAGCTCTTATTTACTTGACAGTAATGGCGGCCGAGTAGAAAACAATACCAAAACACGTCAAAAACAATATGGTTTTAACGAGTTGAATAGATGTTCTGATGGTAGTGGGCTCTGAGGCTTATTAGGCCAGTTAATTTATTCTTAGAAATTAATTTTAAATGACTGTACGGTGTAAATAATATATAGTAAAAAAAATGCATGTACAATTCCAAAAAAAATTTCGTTGTATTTATTGTTTTGTAAATTAGAAAGGCTTATTTATCACTACATAGTATAAAACAAAGTCGCTTTTTTTTGACCCTATATCCCTATGTATGCTTAAATCTTTAAAACTACGCAACGGATTTTGATGCGGTTTTTTTTAATAGATAGAGTTATTGAAGAGGAAGGTTTATATGTATAATACTTCAATCCGGAGCGAAGCGAGGGCGGGTCGCTAGTTAAAGTATAATTTGTTCACTAGACTTACATTATTGTTAATTATGTTTAATAATTGTGCACTTAATATTAGTTCTGATAATTTAATTTGGTCGTAGATCAAGGCCGGCTCGGCCGGCTATAGCTGCTGCAGTGGCCCCGGCTACAGCGCCCTTGTCTTCATGGCCCCCTGGTTTCTTCGGTTTCCCAGCTAGTACTCGTCCGCCACGCACAAGTCATTCCCATTGGTCCCTATCCCTGTACATATTCGTCACTCTGTTCAATAAAAGCTGCCCAATTTTGCTTTGGTTTTATTTTGTCTAATGGCCGCATTAACAAACAGCCTGAATGTCCATATTATGTGTAAGAAACGTCAGTGGCATTGAATTTGACGTGTAATGACTACACCCGGGAGTAATGAAAACTGGTCACTTTCTATGGAAATTCTAAACTAATTGACCAGTTTTAATTGCTCCTGACGATAGATAAGATGCCCAACGCTAAAGTTAGCGATTTTCGAAATCTTTATTGTTACTCCCTCCACCAGGGCTGAGATTCTACACGGTACAAGCTTTTGGCATGTTATCGTATTCGTAACGTTTTGATAGCTGTTTATTTACTTCATAGTAATGGCGGCCGAAAACCAATCCCAAAACACTTCAAAGATAATATCGTTTCAACCCAGTAGAAGAGGGAGAGAGAGGCTAGACAAGATGATGACGCGGTCATTGCCCGTGGTCCACCTGATTAGTTCACCTGGACATTTTAGCACACCGTAACTGAGTCGACGGAGCTCCGCTGTCGCGGAGCTCCTATTTCTGAGGTATTTTGGCCCTTCCGGCCCCTTGAAGAATACATAACCTAAACCTACCTATAGGTTTTAACCAGTTTAGTCTCCGCAATCCACAGAGGTGAACTAATTAGGTGGACCACGGGCAATGACCAACAATGTATGACGCTAATGTATATCAAGGTCTAATATTCTCCTTAGATTTATTTCTTAAAATTAGATAGAAAGTGTATCAAGTGACCAAATCCGTCATATAATATATCCGTTCATACTTAAGAATAATGGTCTATTTGGAAAATAAAATATCTCAGTAAATACGTAGTGGATCTGATGAACGGATCTTAAGAGATACGTTGTTGTCTATACCCATAGCACAAGCATAGAGCTTAATTTGAGCTAGGTCAATCACGATCGCACCCGGGCAAAATAAGGGCGGCTGGGGACTTACTTCTAAAATCTATTTACATACATACTAACATACATAACATCACGCTTTCATTCCCAGAGTGGGGTAGGCAGAGCTACAGAAATACCAACAACTCAAAAAAGATTTGTTGGTTATTCTGTAACCACATTGTGCACAATTAGGCTAAGATGTTTACTAGTGTATTATTAGTGACAGGTTGCAAGCCCATCGCCTAACATTAAGTACTACAAACCCTTTTTCCTATAGGTCGCCTCTTACGACATCCAGGGAAGACATTTATTTACCCCAAGGATATCGTTTAAGCATTACAATTGACTGCAATTTATTAGCACAATTTTATCTCTCAGTCAGTAAATTACAGTGTCTCCATATCCAGTTGATTGGCGTTAGTTTTTATCTTAGGTATTTGTATTAGGTATTCATAAAAGCCTGACCTTTGTGTGGCGAACCTTGTAGAGTACTACCTGACTGACTGGCCTTCTAAGGGCACTATATATGCGGGCGTCTTCTGAGCCTAGGCATAGTTTGCACTTAGAAGGCTTACGAGCAGTTCTAGTGAGATCTTATCTGCATCAAGATGAAATTCGCCGTAAGTGAACGATTTTATAAAGATTTATTATATTTCTGAACGAATACTTTCATTTATGTTTTTTTTAATTATTATCGTGATAAATATACGTACATATCTTACACAATTTATTTATTAAACCCCTTTCCTGTCCGTAATTGGATTGCTACTGCAATAATTGGCTTTAGATAATGAGTAAAATTTCTTAAATTAAGTATAATCACTATAATCAGTCAATTATTCCCCTAAACAAAATTGTGGATCTCCTTTCGGTTCGGCCTTTCATCTGATTAATTACCTGTGTGTTAGTTATTATTGTTAGTTTTGTATATTTTGTCTTTACTCTCGAGAAGTAAAATTATATACATTATCGTGCTCGGGTATTCAACGTCTAACTGTACAACGAAAATGGCGGAAATCCAGCCTTTTTTCCTTTTGTATCCTTAACTCGGATAGATTTACTGAACTCCTACTAAAAATTAGCGCTTTGAGTGCTCGGTATCGTGCTGGAGCATCTATCGGCACCGATTAACCTTTTCAACGCCATTGATGGATATATCCACACCACCTGGTTCAACGCCACTGACGGATATTTCCGTCATGGTTGACAGTGCAAAAAAGACCTGTGTTTCTATGAGGCAAGGTTCATATTAGCTCTGGTTTTTAAGCTGTAACTGGCGTGTGAGTGACGTCTTTTGTAAATACACGACGCCTTGTGTCAAATGACATAGCGTTGAAAAAGTTAAATATCTTTGCTCCTCTCCTCTCTCAACATCTAAATGTGGTATGTTAAGAATATGTGATGTCTTAGGTGTTCTTCCTCTTCTGCTTCGTGGCGCTGGCGGCCGCAGCCCCGCAGTGGCTCACCTACCCCGGCGTCTACCCGGGGGTCGCGCCCATCGTGCCCAGGGTGAGAAATATTTGCTCATATATGTAGATGATTTGCTTTTTTTATAGCGCGGAGGAGTCAAATCTTTGAGGTCCATGGACATTTTCAGTCTGAAGACTAAAGACTGTCTGCGAACACGCAAGCTACCTCATGATTTAGAAATATATTTCAACAAACGTATCATTACGCAGAATTTTCATTTCATCGAATGGTATTTCTCGCCGCATGAGTTCTTTTTTTTGGTAGTCACACAAGTCAAACCTAACCTAACCTTCGTGTTGTAATGTTTTAGATAAACTGAAAATATCATACTTTCAGCATAAAATAGCATTCTATGAAATGAAATTTGATGAAATGTTACAATCGATGAAGCGAAATGCGATAAAATTATGTGTAACCCTTTTAATTAATTTGCGCGTCATTTTAATCGTAAATCCACGATTTGATAAATACTTCCATATTGTTAATGGGAAAGCTACTGTTAGTTTGTAATGCTTTCACAACTAAACCACTAAGACGATTTCTATGTTTAGTATGAATGTAGCTTGCACCATGGGGAACGACATGCAATAATTTCCATTACCATTCCCAGGCAAATCAGTAACTTTGTCTTCCCTCCCTGACGGGTTAATATTAATAATAGATAAATTTGTGTAACATTGTCACATGATATTTATATTATTGACAGTACGGATAGCACAAGTTGTATTTTCTCGCTTGTCACTTAGTGCGTCTTCACAACTTGGTAGAAAGAGATTTACTTGCGACAAAAAAGTCACGGACAACTTATGCTAGCCCCCCCTAATCGTAGCTTTACGTTCGTTAGTTTTTACTATTCATTCTTTTTTTCTCGTAGACCATAGTGACCGGCCCGTCCGTCTACAACGGCTACGGCACCCTGGGCCGCTACATCGCCCCCGGCTACATCGGCACCGGCTTCTACTAAACCTTCTCGCCCACGTTACGCCCATTAGAACCCCAATGCCTGTACATATTCTTCTCTCTGCACATTAAAATGCTTCCTGATTATGCTTTGGTTTCATTTTTCTATGGTTTCTATGATCTGAGGTTAATATATATGTATATAAAAAAATGCTTTACCTGGTTCAGGTCAGCAATAAAATACATTATTAATAATAATTATAACAAGTCAATAAAAAGGTAGAGGAAACCTGTGAGAAAGTGTTACAACATTTATTATCTAATAAATATTGATAGTAGAAATGTCAGAGCCGGCGAGATAACAGCTATCTTTGAGGTAAATCCACATAATTTGCATAATTTTAATGTTCGATTGTGTAAGATGGTCACCGGCATTTACATACACACCTACATTACATCACACCTTCATTCCCAGAAAGGGGTAGGCAGAACCACAGAAATACCAATAACTCTAAAAAGACTCTTGATAATTCTCTAACCACATTTTGCACAAACAGGCAGAGGTTTACCAGTGTATTAGTGAGAGATTGCAAGCCCATCGCCTAACAGTACTACAAAACTTTATGGGTCATACACAGAATTAGGTTAGCGTCTTTCCTGTGGATAAGCCGGAAGTTAACGTTTTTAATGCCCATCTTTCTAGCTAAGCCTCTTCCGGCATAAACGACGTCAGTGTTGCTTTAGACCTATCATATGAAAAAAACTTTTATGCATACAAGCTTTTACCACAGGAAAGACAACTTTTGTTTTTTAGAGTGTGTATGACCCTTATTCCCTTAGTCGCCTCTTACGAGATCCACGGGAAGATACGGAGTGGCACCACTCTAACCCGGCAACCACACGCAGAACTAGCAGAACTTTTAAATATTAATGTCCATTTACAGTTTAAGTTTGAAAGTAAAGTTCTGAACGGTAATTTTGTTAATAGCGAGATAATTAAATTGATTGGGATCTTTTGCAGGGTTCGTCCGGATAATTATAATGATCTAGTTATATCTGCATATTTGTGAAAAAGAATATGTATTTATTTAAAACTGCTAAAAATGTCTTCCCACGAAATACAAGAAATCCTCAGAGGTTAGCTCATGATCGCGCCCCAAGGACGTCGATGTACCAAAAGCACTGTTACGCGATGTGCATTAAATTATATAATAAATTGCCGATGGACATGCGACATCTACCCGTTAATCTATTCCGAAAGCGCATTTTATGTTTACTACATGACAAAATGTACTACGATATTCATACTTTTCTTGTTGATAAATTTTAAGTTTTAACATATACACCTATAAAATTAACCTAATGGAAAAAAATCAACTATGCATTATTTTGGAAAATATTATTTGTAATTACTTATGCCTACTAAAATATCTTATTTAAATTGTATAATTTAGATCTTTACATATTAATATTGCTACACCCTAAAAGGGTCCATGTGCAGCACTTTAATTATTCTATAAGACCAATATTGTAAATACCATGGATGCAATAAATAAATTATTATTATTATTATTATTATTATCTCAATTCTATCTTCTACCGTCTTTTAAGCAGCAGTGTTCACATTGTTGTGTTCCAGGGTAGAAATAAAACAACCGGTGAAATTACTAGCATAAGCATTCCATCTTGGTCTTAAGATCGTAGTCTTTAGAATGCAAATGCCTATGAGTCTCACCTTACCACTGTGGCCTTTCTGCTCATTTGCCTATACCTTGTTAAAAAAAATCTGCTAGGGTAATTAACGTGAGAATCATACAAACTACAACCCGCGAAATGGACCCCTGACTCACGATATAACATAGTACTGTGTTACAGAAACATCTTACGATTTGATTTATAAAATCACTGTGACACAGTTCAATAGTAGGTCAGGGACTCATTTAGCCGATTGTATTTTTTTTAAATTCATTTTGGGCCTCTTTGCTAAAAAATGAAATTAACATGCCGCGGTGAAAAATTTTGACGCCGTAAAATCGTCCATCAAAAAAGAGAGAACTAGGTAGTCACTGCCCTAGTTTGGTTCCATTTTATTATTTGTGCAGTGATTCAATTTCTATCGTGACTTCTAATGTTGCGCAGTTTCTGAATAATCGAGTTTCCTCTTTTTTTCCAAGAGCTTCCGATTAGTTAATTTGTATACTGCGTTTTTTTGTAACGGACTATTAAAATATTATAACGATTGAAACCATCATGGTTGGTTATCAAACCAAGGGTAAATAGTTAAGGACTGAAATTAAGAAACAGTCTTAATAGTCAGCAGCGTCACGAAAATTAACTGTACTCCTGTAGGAAGAGCGACCATATTACTAACGGGTGAGGATTGAATATGCTTCGTTTATTGAGTTTAGATACAGATTAAGAGACATTTATTCGCAACAATACAAAATTACATTACATAGATACAAGAAGAACAAGACACAAGAAATTGTTGCGAAACGGTCCCAACTCAGCATTAGCTAGCCGTAAAGCCAGCTCTGGTCTTCCGTTGGAACCGCTTGGTGAAGAAACGGAAAGTGACACTTAACACAAAACAATGTAAAAAGAAAAAAAACATGGGATATCATACGATTTGCAACCAGTTTAGGATTATGCCTGTTGGCGTATGAGAGCAGTATGCAGGGTGGCCCATGTAGATCGGTCAGTATGGGCAACTATATAACTAACAAAGATCTGTTTTTAGGGCGATCCTATCATTTCATAACCATGGTTTCACAAATGATTCATTTCACAAACATATAATTTGATAACCGACGTTTTATCCCAAACTGTAAATAATTCTGGATTTATTTCAAGACTATCGTGTAGAACCCTTTAGGTTAGGTTAGGTTAGTTTTATAAAAATCCTGAAGTATTTATAGTTTCAGAAAAAAAAGCGTTTGTCATAGATTTGTTGGCAAAAAGGCAGGGAACCGTTCTTAGGAACCATGTCATCGATTTTAGTAACAAGGAAAACTGCATAGATTTTAAAAAAATCTAGTCCTTAATTCGGGAATATAACCCAAAAGTTTTGAAAAATAGAACGTACATCATTTCTATTTACACATCGATTGTGAAGGGTTTAAGCAGGAAACCATTAAAGACCTAAAAGCAGCCATAGAGGCCATTTTAACACAAGTTCACCACCTGAAGATACAACACGCATTAGTAAACCGTTACCTAAACGAGATCAATGTTGTATTGAAAGATGGTGGTCATTTCGAACACCTACTAAATTAAATTAAAGGATATAATACAAAATACCTCGGATCCATGATCATTTAGAGATTGAACATGAAACAAGGGATTATTATAATATTGCTTGAAGAAGAGTTGTCAAGTAAATTGGGGCCCTGTCACAATGCGGTAACGTCTTAGCCTGGCTTCCTATGTTCAAAACGTCTTGTTTAACTATGACGTCTCGTTAAAATAGGAACCCAGGGTTAAACGTCAACACTCGAGTCAGTTAATACCATCATCATTGCGATGAAGTCCTTCAGTTGGCCTCGACTACAGTTTTTTGGACTGTACGTATTCAATTATTTAATTACAAACTGTACTATTTCACTGGTTCGGTGCAAGCCTCGCTTAAATCAATACAAAATGGTCATCGATACACAGTTCCTGGCAATACAATTATTAAGAGGTCACATAATTATGATAAAGTCGGTAGTGTTCAGTGATCTGGATCTCAATAACAATAACGCGTATGTGTCTGTTCTTTGGATATAATGAACTTTATCATATGTGCTTGAGATTGTTAAACGTGAAATCACGATTAGACACAAAATTCTCGATTGTTTTATTTTTCAAACATGACACCTTTTTCGCATTTTTTGGCTGAATCTTCGGAATTCTAGGGAATCTAACGATGATTTTTCATTAAATAGTTCGGTTTTTATAACTTTTTAATGCTGTAACTTTTTTTTAATGTATGTTGTGGTTTTATAATAAACAGCAATTATTTAAATTTGACCCTGCCATCAAAGCGCGCGCAAACTATCTCCATCTCACTTTCTTCGGCGGAAACACATTAAGCCATCCCTTTTTATTCATGTGTTGGCATGTCAGCATGTGGCCTTTTGAGTTCCTTTCTCTACCTATATCTTTCTAATGTACACAAACACGGTAGAAATAAGAGCATGATTGAAATTACATAATGGCTTTTTGTCCGGTACGATATGGAGCGGATACTTCCGTGGTATCTTTCCTCTATTTGTATCGTACGTTTTATTTTACTGTCCAACTTTCAAATAAAGACGTTGTGCTACTGCTGCGGCGAGACGAACTTTTCAATATACGCTAGCTAGGTGCGATTAAAAATATTTTGTACTTATAAGTAGGTATAATATTATTATAATCATGTATAATAACCACTAACCAGTCAAGTTAAGTGTGTTATCAAACTTCATTAAACGAAAGTATTTAAGTTTTCCGAAAATAAGTGTTCCTAAAAAACACTAAATATTATAAGTATATTTTTAACCCAGTTTTGTTTTTTATTCCAAAAAATCGTGTGTATAATTTGTTCTGCAAAACCAGCTACATATTTAAAAATAATACAGATTTAAAAGCGAAGCAGTCCTTTAGACAAAACTAGTCTCTGATTTTTTGTTTCATTAAAAGAGAAAAATAGTGCTTTAGCTCTATCTCAAGTCTCTTTTAACACTAGTTTAGTAAGAACGAATCGATTACAGTATGTAGGTAGATATTCACTCTTAATCACCGGTTGTTACGTGCAGTGCATCCTCGGAAACAGTTAAGTAATGGGTGTCTCTTGTAAGACTTGGACGGGTTTGAATTGCACCAGATAATAACGGTTTACGCTTTGGAATGATCGACAGACTTACCAACGCGCCGACTTTCAAATATACCTCACGTTGAACTCTAACTGCTCTGGTTTAAGGTCTCAAATAAAATACCTCTGCATAACAGATGCATAGTTAACTTTGTAGAGTCTGAACGTAGCATCCAGTTACGTAAGGAAGGAACTGGGTGTATCTGAAGAGAGAGACTTGTAAAAGCAGATCGTAAGATAAGTTTCAAGAAATTGCGTCATATGAAGATTATTAAGTTAAATGATGGTAATAGGTATTTGTAAGTTTGTGACCTGACCCTGCCCGCATTTCTTCGAAAACCGGATTTCGTCCATTTGTGAGTCAATTGGAATCGTCGAGTAAACAGAGTTGCGTAAAGTATCCTTTGAATCATGCTAATGAAAGTTCAGAAAGAAGATGACTCGCTTTTTAGCATGTCACAGCTGAATATGTACCTATTATATAATAACTATTCATTAGTAAACTTGAACCTTACTCGTATATCCCAACCGTTACGAGTAAATGTCAGTTCATAAATAGTATCCGATCATTGATTGGACAGTAATTTTGGCAAACACGTCATTTTAAAATTTTTTATTAGGAACGTTGCGAAAGGTTATTTAAGCGTGATTTGATGTTGTTTTTATAAAGTAATTAATAAACTAAAAACTGTCTTCAAAAAGCAAGTAACAACTTCTTTTAAAATGATAGGTAATAGGTCAGTACAACTGAATTCGGCTTTTAGTTAAAAATAAAGTGGGACGTCGACTTTTGTTAGACTGACCTATTATATATCATTTTAAACGAAGTTATTACTTGCTTTTTGTAGACGGTTTTTAGCTTATTAAAACATTATTCATACCTTTTAGTGATTATCATAATAATACTGTTATGTCGTCAACGAATATTATTTGAGGAGTTCTCTCAATTCCTCACGGAACCCCTCATCAGATACCAACATGGTGGCAATGGGAACACCTCGGGAGTATACAAATAAAATCGCGTAACAACCACACACTAAAAAACTTACAGTCGAATTGATAACCTCCTCCTTTTTCGAAGTCGGTTAGAAATATGTTAAATAATACTGTCCTAAATCCTTTATTGGGTTAAAGGTTAAATATTATCAAACCGCAACAAGTGTTGTTGAGCGCAACAAATACGAGAATGTTTCAGTTACTTATTACCCGAAGCGAATTAATTTTATACCGGGTGGTATTAAATATCTCAAAAACAATGTAATTTTGGTTAATACATACTTTAAGACTTTGTAGCTTTTTGTTTATCCATTTAAAATGGCGTATTTATTAATAATTAAGTGTTCATAAATTCACCTTTTAAAACTATTCGCAATAAACCTCAAATGACGGCCTAATGGCATTCTCTACCAGCCAACTAGTAGGCCAAACAGAAAATAACTACAAACTACAGCCTGTAGTGTCTGTAGTTTGTAGTTATTTTCTGTTTGGCCTACTAGTTGGCTGGTAGAGAATGCCATTAGGCCGTCATTTGAGGTTTCTTTCATTCTCATTCATCATTCATTTCATGTCATTTCTTTTTTACTCTTGTACACAGACATATATTTTTTATATTCTTCTAAGACTGTCCAGACCTTGTATGACGGGCGAGGAAACAGCAGTCCACGTAATTATGGAATCTTCTCAGGTGGCAACATAGGTACTACTGGGATCACCAAGGTCGTTATTACAAGTCATCAGAAATATCAAGGCTAAGGGTCTCCTCACACCTATCGACGCAGAATCGGTGTTAGCTGATTAAAAAACTCTTTATGTCTACGCAATAAGAGTGTTTTGATCAGCTAACGCCGATTCCGCAACGATAGGTGTGGGGAGACCCTAACACGCCATACCGGGATCCTGTCAAATGTGTCAAACGGGAACTAGTGTCAAATAAAAAGTAGTTTTTTTTTTTTTTTTTTTTATGTTAAGGAGAAGGCACACGAGCACTCAGGCCACCTGATGGTAAGTGCAATCTGAGACCCATATACATTTGAATTCAAAAGACTATAATCCTAAGACCTCAAATGCGATGCCAACCCTGAGGACTAAGATGGAATGCCTCTATGCTAGTAATTTCACCGGTTGTCTAATCCCCACACCGGAACACAACAATGCGAACACTGTTGCTTGGCGGATTGTTGGTTGGATTATAATGAAATTATTAAAATGACAGCCACCCGGGATTTAAGTTGCTTAGTAATAAAAGGATTGCAGTCACACAAAACACACTTTTATTTTAAACCTTAATACTTTATTATTGTGGAGTACGTATGGAATAGAAGGTTTAAAGCCCCTAGACTATGTAAACATATTGACCCGTTGCAGCATGATAGGCTGATGGTGGGACTGGGTTGCCCGGTTGGAAAATTAAAGGTAGTGGCATTAAACCTATTCGCAAAGTAGGCGCAGTCGCCTAGTTAGGGAAAACAAAACTATATACACGGAAAACTAGGCTATAGCGGCCTAGTTTTCCGTGTATATAGTTTTGTTACCTATACGATTGTCCTTACGCTAACTGATTTAACACTTCCACGTCCCTATAAGTATTGCTCTACATATCACGCTGTCAAAAGTAGCTACATTACAGCATCCGTTTATAAATCGATATTATTAACATATCAATGTGAACAACAGCAGCCATATTGGCGCAACAATAACATACCTCCTCGTAAATCCATAATTACATTATTACTGGCACACAACGACATAATGATAGTTTATTATTACTGTTTATTACCTAGCTGTCAAGTTACGCACACATAACACACTGTATAACATTACTTCGCATTATCTTCTCGAATTCATAGAAAGTTCGTTAGGTGGTAATATTATGCAGTAATTTATAATTCAAAGTATAAGTTGTTATGTAATGGGTGAACATTATAAATATGTTGCAATAGTAGAGTCAAAAACTTGGAGAAAGCTTTCTTTATTTCCCTGACAAAATTATTTTCGAATTAATTGGTTTGTAATGGGTTAAAAATACCTTTTGGAAAATCAATCAGGTGGTTTTTTCATTGCGTTATAAGGTTTCATTTTTCTTGCCTTTGTGGTATCATTTTAGAAAATAATATAGTTTTGATGTAAAGTATTCTTTTCTTTAAGGGTACTTAAGTTTATTTTCACATATTAAAGACAATACTTACTTAAAAGCTCGTTTTTCTTCTCCATGCTATAAAAATAAATTTAAATCGGGTACCAAACTAATAAAATTTGGGGACACCATATTTTTAACATGACTGCGAGCCTATTATGGTCGCGTTTATCGATGTGGATAGAGTTTGTTAAAACATGTCACTTTTTACCAGTATGTAAGTGCGAGAGTGACGGATAACCTCGATAAAGGCCCAGTGGGGCTAGACAAGTTGCATATGATAATCGTTAGCGATTGTGTTTCCATAGAAAAATGTATGGAATGGACGTAAGCTACCGAGGTAGCCACGTGGTACTATCTCGGTGGCTTACGTCAATTCCAAATAATTTTCAATCGAGACACGGTTATTCCATAACAATTTCAAGGAAGAGATAGGCATATTCTTTAATTATTAATTTTTTTGAATAGGCATTAAAGCGCACTATTGCCAAATATAAATTTACGTTTTAGCGATGTCAATTCTTGAATGAAAAGTTACAAATCAAATGCTCAAAACGTTTATTAATAATGAAAGTCATATGTTATTAGACTGTGTTATTAGACTGATTGCTCTCCCAGCAGTAAACTTCTCGTATTACGCTTGTTTGCGATAGAATAGAAAATATCAACTTTCCTAAATACACAATGTACCCGACTGACAAGTTTCGGGAAAGTGGGTCTCTCCTGCGAGACCTTTTCTCCAATCAATGCAAAACATTCGCATTCGTAGTGGCTGCTCTAAAACGATAACATCAGAGATGCAGTGATAAGTTATACAGTGTAGTGGACGATAAAAAATTACGCTGGTAGAAGTCTGTTCCAATTATGTAGTAATTTATTACGTGACATAATAAAAAGTTTAAATGCTTCGTAGTCTGCAAGTGATTTAGACTATCTGCAGTAATGGTCATAAAGTTGTCACATTTTTAAGCCCCCATTCTTTTTTATCGTGCGTTTAAAAGTAATTGGATTGAAATTAAGATTTTTGATAAAAGTCGTAATAATTGCTTTACATCTAAGATGTTTGCCCGTGTCTCAGTGACGGGTTGCAATCCCATCGCCTAACAGTACTACAAGCCTTTATTCCCTTAGTCGCCTTTTACGACATCCACGGGAAGACATGGAGTGGCTCTATATAACGGCCATAAACCATTACCCGTACCGGCAACCACACGGTACGGGTAATGGTTTACAACTAATGGCGGGATAAATTAACATACCTACATACCTTGATACCATACTACTTTTTTAGGCTAAATAAAGCTCACGTAGGCTAGGATTTACTGTTTTCATCAGAAAATTAACCTTATACTGAGTTATTGGTACTGAATATGTATGGGTGTGTCTGAATGTCTAATTGAAGCCCTTGGACTGGTTCTGCGACTTGCCAGCAAAGATATATACAGATTCTATTAATTAAGGCAATCTTTACTGGCCGGTAATTACATTTTGAATTATATAATAATACTAAATAACTAGCATATTTCAGCCCCTACACGCGTTCGGCATTCGTTTTTAACTGACACCCAAAGAAGGACGAATAGCTTCAAGCTTTTACTTAGTTTTACCTATCCTGATTTTAATGTTAAAAATTTCAGTGTTAAATTAAGTTGAATATTCGCATTTGCCAACTCAGAAGAAGCTGTTAATTTTGTACGTTTTGCAGCTATTGTTGTACTAAATTCAAAACACTAGGTCTACGATTCATTTATATCTACGGTACTAAAAAGTTGCTTCTGAGTTCAACTGTACGTATGCACATACATAATTATGTCGTATGACCATATTGTTATAGTGTCGTTGTGCTATTAGATTTGTCTGGAAAAGCAGTTAATGATATCGAGCAGTGGGTCGGACAGCGTTACTGCTTCAAAGAAGCCCAAAAATCGAAATGAATTTCACCATTTTACCTTCAAACTCACTTTGAAGATTGACTTGAAGGAAAGAAAGAAAGAAAAACATTTATTCGTTTCAAAATACAACAAAGAACAGAGAAATACGCACAAGAAGAATGTAGTAGCGAAATAGTCCCAACTCAGCTTTAAATCAGTGCGTTCTTCCATCGGAACCATAACCACGTAAGGTTACACATACGTAAAAGCATTCCCGTTATTTACTTAACGATAGGTCAAAGTCAGGGTCAATAGGCTACTTGCCTCATATTAAATTTGGCTTAATAAATTAATATTTTCTGTAGTATTAGACTTAAGAAACCAATATTTATCGATTTCAGATATTAAAAGTGTAAGATGGCTACGTATTTTTTATTTAAAATTGTTCATTTTTATTTTTTAATTTGAACTCTGAAAACGCTGTCGGACTTGTTGTGACGTCATAGGACTCTAAGCAAACTTCATGTCGGTTCTTATACGAGTGAAATTCGCAATGGTGCATGACATTGACATTTATGACTCATGGACTTTGAGGTTGTGTTATGATCGTAGTCGTTTTGACATTAGTAAAAACCTAATCTGTGTATTATTGTTACTGCTTTCTAGTTTTATTGATAAGAGCAATCATGGATGTTGGATTCGTGAATGCAGATAGCACAAACTTACCAAGAATCGACACATTGATGGTCGGTAATTTTTTTGCCTTGAATCCAGATTTCTGCTCTGCCGAGCTTATTATTATTGAAGATAAAAGTTTTTGTAGAAACTGAATAACTTATTAAGTAAATACTAACATCAAAGTGATATTCGCAAAAAAACAAAAATTGTTTCAGTCGATAAAGTCAGGATCCTTTTTAGCAAGTTTTAGCCATGTATTTCGCATATTTATTTCACTGGGCATTCTAATCCATAATTTCCCTGGGGTCGTAATTGATGCGTTCTTGCATTCTCGGAATATACAATAACGTTAATTACTATATTTTCCATGTAAACTAGTGGAAGTCATGGTTTTTATTAATAAAAGTATCGAGGTTTCGAAAATGATAAATTGTTTATCTATATGTCAAATGCTCTCGTCAAATGTCAAATGTTTGTTTTCGGCCCGTATGACGTCACAGCACAGATAATCTATAGACTAATATGGCTGTAAGCGTTTTCGCCTGTTAACGAAAACTAAACCTTTAAAATAAAGTTTTGCGGTTTTGTAGGTCCTAAAAAAATATGGGAATATTTTTTTTCATCTAATCGGACAATAATTAATAACTTGAGACCTACTTTAAAACAGAGTCAACTAGCCTATTAAGCGTAACAAGCACGACAAGGTTAGGAAAATCCACCGGTTCGGCATCTTCCATGGCGTAACACACTACGGTTATAAAATCGTAGAAATTATATGAGTTACTATAAACACGTGTTGCGTGGAATCGAGTTTCATACTCGTTACAATTTTCATCTTGTGATAGAAGATACTAACTGCACTGCACGATATACTGCCCTCCAAAGGTAAAAGGGAGTATAAGAAAACGATGTCCATACCATCCATATGTTTGTGCTACCTTTTGGGTTCGGAGGTCTGTATAAAGCTTAGATTTATTTACATTTATCACCAATACATTAGATAATTAAACGAAATATCCTCTAGAAAAAGGCTTGACTGAATCGAAAAACACACACGCCTTATATCAAACAAGATCCACAGAATAGGTACTTGGAGAGGTGACCGCTTTTACTCTGCAATTTATCTTCAAATAATAAAAAGCCTATGCATTATTAATTAAGTGATTTATTCATAGAAATCCTTAACAAATCCTCAATCTCAAAAAGTCGTTAAACTATATGACATAACTTAGTAGCACGATGGTGTTATGTTCAAAACAAATGACATAATTCTATCTTAAACCATCGGTGGCTTGTCACTTGTCAACTTGTCACTGGCAATCATCCGGAAAGAAATAACAAAGCGGCAGTTGAAACCGAGACCACAAAATAGTTTAGACTTCTTCTTTACTGAAGATTAGAATGTAAGAAGGTTCGGTTTACACCATAACTAGCTTTTGCGTAGTAGTCTGTAGTAGCAACTCCTTTCGCGTAGTAGTCGTTCATAACTATTCCCTTGGAAACTGTTGAATTTACGGGGATAACATTTTCTAAAAACTATTTCTACGAAATGTTTGGCCGTGAAACAGTAAAAGACAGACAACGGGTGCGAATTTTTAACGTATTTGACGAAAAATTACTAACTTTAAAGTCATTTGTGCAACAGTTTAATTGGCGAGCGGGCCCACCTTTTGGATTTGATATGATAAAGGCGGTATGGTTTGAAATCCAAAAGGAGGGCGCGTTCGTAGATAAAATCCCTGAATAAGTAATTATTGATTTTAAATTTAGTCATTAGACGTCGGCGAGATTAGAAAAGTCGCCCCCAGGGATGTATTGCATTCGGTAGAATCATATTGTTTTTGAAGTTTTGACATGTGGTTGTAGGTACTTTTTGTCAACGTTATACAGCTCGCATTTACTTGACATTAATTACGGCCGAGTTAAAAGAATAATAATATAACATATCAAAAGCTTACATCCCAAAACTTACTTTCTCATTACTCAACGGTGCGTAAATTACGGTCCGTCAAAATTGACGCTATGTAATTGACCCATTCTTTTGTATGCGCAACATCACAGGATTTTACGCGTCGGTGTGGTCGCTCCCGAACACTGAACTATTAATATCGTATCGACAGAAACTTGTAAATTTTGTTGTGGTTTTTATTATCTTGGTTATATCTATTATGCCGGAAAAAGGGAACGTTGCACGATGCAATCCCCTTTCAATATGAGTTCTTCTTTTCGTCCATAACGTAAGTAAGTATCCACATTGTATTTAGGAAGTCTTTTATACTATTCATACAGCTGCAGTTACACTGCAGTGCACTGTATTTATTACAAGTATAGTTTTCCAGAACGGTAATATCTCTACATTGTATATTAACGCTCTATAGCAACATTAGTATTACTGCTTCTACATTTATCAGTGTTTACAACTGGTTTTTGCCACACCCTAACTAATCATTTTTTAATAACGCCTTCGTGTTGCTACTCATTTCCTTGTGGATAAAATATGTAACGTATTATGTAAGGTTGTCACTTGACGAATTAAAACACATGCCACCGCGAAGCTGCGTGTACACTGGGTCGCGAGTTTCGATGCGACAAGTGACACTACGTAATAGCCGTACACGCCATACATAAAGCGCAAGCCCAGGTAGAAAATACATAAGTCGATCGAAACGCCGCACCTGTCTCTTTTTTCTATTAGTTATAAACCTAGCATGAAAGAGGCAGCACGCGTCTCCTCTTTTAAGTCTATTCTGGTTGCGGTGCTTCTATAAGTAGGTTTTTTTTTACAGAAGTGGATAGAAATCGTACTTTCCGTAGGACAAGGTCACAATTGCCTCTTTAGTCACATTGTACATTGTGCCCTTTGTTCTAGTGGACAAGGGCATAATTGCCCTTTTAGTCACATTGTATATTATGCCCTTGTTCTACCGAAGGTGCGAAATGACTTTGAAGATGCTCATCTCTTACAGCTTCACCTATAGTATATCTTAGTTTATCTTATCTTAGTGTATCTTTCTGGGTCAGTGCGTCATTAGTTACATAATACGTTAAGCCCATAAAAGATACATTTTACAAATGTTAAAAGGATAACGATTTCAGTTTTTTTTATTTTATTTGACGGAATTTTGTTGTAGAATTCAACTTTTTTACTCTGCTCAGTTCCAGGTAGTGAAAGAGATAGAGTTACAGAAGTAATATAGGTCTAATTTAACCCGTTCGCGGCCTGAAACTAAATACTTAATTATACGCCGGTTTCTTAAGAGAAGTGCTTGGAACTGACCGTGACGTGGTTCTGTTTAGTCCACAATACTCTTTAGCCGAACAATCGTCCTCATGTGTGATATCCATGGACTTATTTGGGTCATACACAGATTTAGGTTAGCGTCTTTCCTGTGGACACGCCGTAAGTAAACGTTTTTAAGGCCTAATTTTTTGGCTAAGCCCATAACGCACAAACGGCGTCCGGACTGCTTTAGACCTATCAAATAAAAAAAAAACTTATATGCACACAAGCTTTTAACTATTGACCACAGGAAAGGCAACTTTTCTTTTTAAGAGTGAGTATGACCCATTTCTCTAATAAGTCGATGGTGATTGTCTATAAACAAGTCGACGTTGGCAAAATACACCCTAACAGATGTTTTATTTGCATATCTTATGTCGCAGATCGCCCCGCTCAGTAGCCTCAGTGCGAAGGTTGCGTAAAGACTGCTACAATTCTACCCTCCTAAGCCAATAAGCAGTATCTCAAATTCAATAGCCAAAGCAGATTCAATCCTATCCTGTTAGTAATAAGGTTGCATTTTTTGCAGGAGATTTGACTGAGATACTCCAATTTGTTTTAGCAGGGCAGAATTTACAAAGCAAACAGTTTTATGGAAACTCGACCACATGATTCGCCACTTCATCTCGCGTGTCGAATACCCTAATACAGAAAGTCATTCGAATGGAACCGGATCGTTTACTGCATAATGCAAATGTGATAGAAATGAGACGCAAGTTCACGGTTGATTTGTGTTTAAAAGCCGTCTTGGTTTTAGGGTGAACTCGTTTAGTTTACCAACTTTTGCTCACGAATTTCGATATTTTTCTAAGTCCAATTATCTAGAAATATATTTTTGACATAATCAATATCTATGTTCGTTTTTAATAAAAGTAATTCAAATAACTTTATTTTAAGTATTAATAATATTATCGACAGCACGTAGTATAGTTTTGTGGTTATTTAATTAGAAATGTGTGATAAAACAACATAATAAAAAAGTTTCTATCCAGCAATGATACTAAATATATTTCAAAGTATTATAGGATATTATATATGTAACGAAACGAAACGGGCCACAGGTGGCTTGTGTACTCGTTTCCGTTCTACTTGCCATAAAAATTGTTAAGAACACTTGATAAAATTAAAGTGAAACATCTTGCTCATAAATAACCTTGTAGCAATACCGTATACATAAAAGTGAAATGCCCGTCAAAGGCTTCATTATGACCTCATGTCCAGGATGACGTCATTGCTCCACTTTTCATGCAACTGATGCGTGCATAACAGCAAATCACTATTCTACAATTGATTGCTATACAAACACAATGCGCGAATTCTAGTAAGAGGTAAATAAAGGAATGCAAGTCCATTCTTCATGACGAAAAAAAATGTTAATCACTAATTTAAAACTTCTTGACCAGGCTACAAGATTCGAATTGCAATAGGTTTGCGTAGAGTTATTTCTTTCCGCTTTTGAAAGTGGACGTGACTCTGTCAGAGGCGTAATGTAGGTATCGTAGGTATTCGGCATTTAGATTAGAGTTCATTGAGCTACTTTATGGACTTTCGATTTTATCTACAAGCAGCGTCTGACACATACTTGCGGTTTTTGCTTTTACCGCTAATTTATTTAACATAAATTCAGTTTTTCGTTTTTCAGAAAAAATGTTACAAAGTTTTTGACAGAATAAAGATATAGATAGCTTTAAGAAACCAGTCTAATGTCTATGCAGTACATTGCATAGACATTTTCGATGTGTGTACGTCTTTCTGCTAAGCGTTAACTGAGGTTAAAAGCGCTTTAAATTGGTTTGCCCTGAGAATAACCTCACATATATCATAAATAGCTTTGCAGGATCCAGTTTTATTTATTACAATATTTGCATTTAGCGAAAATCTTGATAAAGCAAATAAAGACTTCTGTTGCAATGCCTTTTCATAGGGCGCATTCATTTCCTGAATCCTGAAAAGTTTCACCAGAACATTAGTAACAACCACTAAAACAATAAAAACAATGAACAAATACCATGCATTCATTATGTAATAACCGCCTCAATTCAAAACTGTATTTTATGTGAGAGTATTTGGAACACGTGATCAATGTCAGAACACAATACACACCTTATGCAACAGTTATGACTTAAAATAAGTGCTTTATAACTCGGATCTCTTCTGAACTACTGGATACGTCTAGGGAATGGCTCATCTTTATTTATAGGTAAAGACTATATGAGTACAATTTTGGTGTAGGTAACCCTTGCTGGGGTCCCAGTGAATAAGGGTACAAGTCTCGTATAGGTCCTAGTGTACAATTTTTTTTATGATTAATACCAACCCTCTTCTATTACGAATTAAGTCAACATATACCCTTTTTTCAATTGGATCCCATTTAAATAAACTCTAACCAACCTATTACATAGTTCAAAGTACTAAAATGATGCCCTATATTTAAATTTAACCATAATTAGTCCAAATTTTGGTAGTATTGTGTTTTGCATGATATACTTAAAAGAATAAAGCGATAATAAAGTAAAGTTGTGTGTTGTTCGACACTTTTTCCAGCCATGTTAATGTCTTGTTCATGTCTTAAG
This sequence comes from Acleris holmiana, assembly GCA_949316455.1. Lineage (NCBI taxonomy): Eukaryota > Metazoa > Arthropoda > Insecta > Lepidoptera > Tortricidae > Acleris > Acleris holmiana. The sequence goes on along the minus strand of OX438776.1, from coordinate 12,106,536 downwards.
GAATATTTTTTCAACTCAACATACCAATTATTAACCAGCGAGCTTTAGTAGTCTCGTTAGAGAAAACTTTACTTCAAAAAATATCTACACGTTATTCGGGGAGCATAATTCGAGGAAACACCCTTGTAACTGACCAATGGGATTAGACAAGTTGCATTCGACAATCGTAAGCGATTTTATTTCGACTGAAAAATGTATGGAATTGACGTAAGCCACCGAGATAGTAACACGTAACTATCTCGGTGACTTACGTCAATTCCATAAAATTGTCTATCGAAAAATAATCGCTAACGATTGTCGAATTCAACTCGTCTAGCCCCACTGGGGTTCCAAAAGGGGCGCCCGTTGTAGCCAAAATCACAGCATAAATTGATTTTAAAGTTACTCATTTGTCGTTAGTGAGATTCAATAATCGAACCCATCGTCTCCCTATTTACCGGGCCCTGAATACCAACCGGGTAGTGTAAGGGTCTCCCCATACCTATCGACGCGGAATCGGCGTTAGCTGATCAAAAAACTCTTTATGTCTGCGCAATAAGAGCGAAAAGACGCTCTTATTCCGATTCCGCGTTTATAGGTTTGGGGAGACCCTAACACGCTTAAGGAATAACACCTCAAGACTTCTACAAGCGGCGCATCTAGCAATTTATGAGAGATCAGCTGCCGGATCGAATAACAATGCAGATATTAGCGTATTGTCAAAATAGAACAAATCAAGCTTTCGTGTCGGGAGTGAAGGCTTGATTGAAAATGATTGCTCTTTGTTTAACCTCTTATTTCGCTATTAAGAAGGCTAAATGCTGGCTGACTGTCATTAAGGTGCCTGGGGCCTAGTTTGTGCAGATATATTACAATATATCACAAAAGACATTAATTTGCCATTGTTTGGTATGTTAAAATAGTTTTATCTTCTTTATCTTTACGTAATATTATAAAACAAAGTCGCTTTTCGCGTCAGTCTCTCTGTATAAATCACTAAGGGCCTGTTGTTTGATCAGTAGTTAACTCAAGTAGGTACCTAATTATTAAAATTTGTAAAAAGAATCAAAAATTTGACACATTTCATTGAGATTTAACCATTAGTCTCGATTTTTAACAATTTGTAAAACTACGGATTGAACAACTCGCCCTAACTCATTTTAAACCATGCTACGGATTTTGATTTTAGTGGTGGTAGTCCCCTGTGCAGGATCCGCCCGGATCGCTACCACCTCTTATCCACCTACCGCCAAGCAGCAGTGTTCACATTGTTGTGTTCCGGTGTAGGGATAAGACAACCGGTGAAATACTAGCATAGAGGCATTCCATCTTAGTCCTTACGGTTGGTAACGCATTTCAGGATTGCAGTCTTCAGATTTATAGCCTTGAGAATTCAAATATCTCAGATTTCACTTACCATCAGGTGGCCTGAGTGCTTATGTGCCATCTCATTGCCATAAAAAAACCATCATTTTGACGGAAGGTTTTTTGTATTACATTCTGGTTTTTGTGCGGGTGTTAGAGAAAACTCAAATAAACCGAAACGAAGCGAGGGCGAGTCGCTAGTTATATATAACTATTAAAATACGTAACATAGTCTTAAGTGTTATTGTTGTTAACTTATTATATTGAGTATATTCTGAAAAAAAAAAAAATATTATGTCCTTACCAAACTCGGGATTATGGGTGTCCCGGACCTTTGGAAGGCGTACATGGAGCCGAAGCCAACACGCAGAGGCCCTTTAGACAACTTTAATTCAGTAAAGTGGCGGTACACCACCCGGCGATACTCCCCGAGTTCACTCTAGGTATAGAAGTATGCTTCCATAGACAACTACCGGTTTGTGTAAGGACATTTAAGAAGGATGGGACCTTAATAATAGGTTATATTAATGAAATGATATAATGATTGGTGAACTTAGGCTATTGATGAAACTATGGCGTTTGCCTGGCCAAAGCTAATTAGTTTGGTTGAAATGGCAGAGAGAGACTTGCCAACTCAATGGAATGGGTCATAGCAGCAGAGAGGCAACAGTTCCAGAGGGGCTAAGGGTGCTTCTGGACTTACGACCTTCAGATCTCTCGTCACTTATGCAACACCCGCCCTTCGAGCACATAGCTCTTGCGACTCCGACCTCTGACCGGCCAATAAAGGCAAGCCAGAGGTGAGGGTCTGTTCCTCGTCAGCATACACTTCAGTCGGCCGGTGAAGGCAAGCGTGAGGTGAGGAACAGTCCTTCCGTCGTCGGCAGCACTCAGGTCCGTGGTATCGCTACTCACCAATCGCTCGCCACTAGCTGCCCTGGTGACTGAGTTGAGGCACTGGAAGAATAAATATTATTATTATTTTAAAACAAATATGCGTCATGATGAATTTAGAATTGAGTTTCAGGTTATAAATATTACGCCTTAGCTTTCAGCTCCAAAGATTATTTTAAACTGTAAGATAAACATCGAATTTATAACTTTATCTAAGCCTTCTACTAAAAACAATCTAAACCCAATGTATTACCTAATTCACTTAAGAGTTTTATTTTTTCTTTTTCGTGTAACGGCATCTCGAGGCTTTCACCAGGAAGGGATTGTGTTGGATGTAACAATAAACGACCGATATCGCAAACAATTGACTGTTTGGGCGGCATCGGCAGGAAGTTGGAACTTACTGCCTTTCATTGTTGTTAATTATACAATAACAGGATTAATGGCGTACTTTAACGAACTGGGTCAAAATATTCAAATTATTTCTTTAATAGCTGATGACGTTTGAATAAGCCAACCGATTTTCATTTAACTTAGCAACGCGGCCTATTTGTTTAGTGACCTTGCCTTTGAAGGTAGCGGTCCGGGGTTCTATCACTGGTAAAGACATTTTTTTTTGTTATGAGCGCGAGTATTTATTTCGAAGTATTGGTCCTTTTCTATGTATAGTTTCTATTTTATCTCTATGTCCACACCATAGTAACGTAACGGCACCAGTACCTATACGTCAAAGGACCAATGTTCGACACTGACTCTTATTGAAAGAAGATAAGAGTTATTAATTTGTTTTGCAACAATCAAATTATCACCGTATAATCTTTAAATTAAAAGCTTCTGTCGATTATTGGTGCATGTCCCCTAAAAGTGTCGAACACTGGTGTCATTACGATATAGAGCTTAGTTTTTGATAAGGCTAATTTGTGTGAGATTGTAAAATATTATTTAATTTGACGACACATTTTTTTATACATACTTAAATAAACAGAAAGTAATCAAGTGTTACAACTGGCTGCTGCTGGACAAAGGCCTTCCCCAGGGTTTTCCACAACGATCGGTCCTCTGCTGCTGTCATCCAGCGGTTTCCCGCGACCTTTATCAGATCGTCAGTCCACCTTGTGGAAGGTCTGCCAACACTTCGTCTCCCGGTTCGCGGTCGCCACTCTAGAACCTTTCCGCTCCAACGGCCATCAGTTCTACGAGCAATGTGCCCCGCCCACTGCCACTTAAGGTTTGCAACCCTGGGGAAGGCCTTTGTCCAGCAGTGGACGTCTTGCGGCTGATAATGATGATGATGAATCAAGTGTTAGAAATAAACACTCGCGCTCATCACACACATATTTAGCCTCATCGAATCGAACTCGAGACCGCTAGCTTCACTACCAACTAGGCTAACCGCGTTGGTATTGTAACGGTTCTCTGCCTTTTCGTCGACAAATCTTTGACAAATTCATCGTTTCGCAACCTATGCTTTTTTTTCTGTAACTACAAAGACTTCAGGATTTTTATAAACTAACCTAACCTAACCTTTAGGGTTCTACACGATGGTCCTGTAATAAGTCCAGAATTATTTACAGTTCCAAAAAAAAACGCGGGTTGTCAAATGATATTTCTATATGTTTGTGAAAAGTTGGTTATGAAATTATAGGATCCCTATTGTAACAGCAGCGTTATTAAATTTAAAACTTTCATTAGTATCACTTTTATTTTGTTAGCCCTTATTAGTGTCCCACTGCTCCCCACTTTTTCGCCATTCGTCCCTATTAAGTGCAGTTCAAATCGCGTCCAAGTCTTTCTGCCATCTCCTCTCTGGTCTGCAACTGCTCCGGTAACCTCTAGCGGGGTCCAAATAAAAATAAAAAACCGGGCAAGAGCATGTCGAACCATGCATAGTATATAGGGTTCCGAAGCCGTTAAGTAAAAATCAACAAGTAATAACTAATTTTCTATTTAAAGTCAATTGGTGCCGACTGAGACGATTTTAGTAGGTAATATACCTACTAAAATCATCTAAGACGGCACTTTAATCGTCTGTATCTCAAGAACCAATGATGTCTACTTAGTCGTGATAGATTTCCTTTTAAATTCGTTATATGCGCTTTCATTTAAGATTTATTTTTGATTTTAAGTATTTGTAGTTTTGGCTGTAGGAGGAGGTGGGGGGGGGACACTTGACTCTAACAAAAATTAGCGCTTTAAAGCTTAATATTTCATAACCGGAACCCTTCATCAAAAAACTGTTTTCACAAACTCGTAATATTTTTGAAAGACCTATCCAACGACACACCACACTAAAAAAACGAGAAATAAAATACATCTCCACGTTACGTGTACGTTACGGAGGTACACTTTTTTTTTAACTTTTTATTGTACCACTTTATTGGCGTGATTAATATGCATATTCATGCCAAATTACAGCTTTCTAGTATTAAGAGTCTCTGCGCTAGGCTGCGGACGGACGGACGGACGGACGCACGGACATGGCAAAACTATAAGGGTTCCTAGTTTGACTACGGAACCCTAAAAATGATCTTTGTAATAAATATACACATCTTAATAACCTTAATGTCTTTAGATGTGCCAACGAATATGAAATTTAGGGTGGCAGATCATATTTGACCTATTAGTACAATTCGATTTAATTTTAATAAAATAAATGGTTTTTTTTTACCCTAGCTTTTGCCCCCGACTCCTTTCGCGTAGAAGTCATTTATCGCTGCTCCTTCGGGAACGGTACCATTTTCCGAAATAAAAACTATCCTATGCCCTTCCCCGGGCCTCAAACTATCTCCATACCGAATTTCATATTTCGGTTCAGCAATTTAAGCGTGAAGAGGTAACAGACATAGGACACACTTTCCCGTTATAACATTATTATGGATTTCATTTGTCTTTTAACCTTGTATTACTGAATTTGTTTGTTTGTACAATCTTGTTCTGTTCTGTGAAATATCGTGTCCACCCACGAGTTTTGGCGCATTACTGACATTTAGACTTCTTACAATGATTTGTTCTTAGGGTCATCGTACAAGGTCTTCAATAGGTATGTTTTGTGAAAAAATTGAAGCTATACTAATTAATTTGTAATAGCGACGTAAAGTCTCAGATATACTTGAGCCCAATGTTGTTATATTCTATTGAGTAATTAAGGTTAACGTCTCGTCATCAAGAAAATCTGTATGGCGAATGAAATCAGCGAATCTTAGCTAGTATCTTAATATACTTTTATTTTTTATTAATGGGTTCACTCCTGTTACGATGTTTTTAGGGTTCCGTACGTACCCAAAGGCTAAAACGGAACCCTTTTACTAAGACTCCGCTGTCCGTCAGTAACCAGGCTGAATCTCATGAAACGAGATATTTAGACAGTTGAAATTTTCACAGATGATGTATTTCTGTAGCCACTATCACAGCAAATACTAAAAAACAGTATAAAATAAATATTTTAGGGGGCTCCCATACAATAGATTTTTTTTATAGAGAGCCCGACTCGCACTTGGCCGGTTTTTTGCCAATGTCAAGTTACGGAATAGTTTGACAAATAAATCCATAGAAATCACACGCAACGACTATTGTTTGGAGAACATAATACTCTGGTGGACTAAACAGAAGCACATGGTGTAGCTTCAAGCGCTTCTGTATTTAGTGCTTAAATTCGATAGCAAGTTGGCATTGACGTTGACTTTAGTGTCGTCATCGAGTAGTCAAGGTGAAGTATATGTAAAATAATGTATGAAACTGTAAGTTTATTTTAGGGGTTCGTGCTACGAATAGGTTCAGAACACGTTTTCGAATAGTGAAAGCGATTCGAATATTCGCGCTCCAGCTACTGGTGATTATAGTAAAACTTATATGTTTCAAGTTCTAAACATAGTAGCATCATATTAGTGAAAGTAAGGACTTTTGCTTAGTAGCGGTACATTATTTAAACTCATTATAATCATGCACTATAATTCATACTTCTATACTAATGCCCACATTATATAGCCTTCGCATGTTCTAAACCTACCTGTACCTGTTACCTTTCGGTTCTTATTTTATTATTCCGAAAATTTGGCTTGCTGGTAGAAACTACCCATCGAACATAAGGCTCTTCCATGCATGACTGTGTAAAAGTAGGTACTTAATAATAATTCGTATGGGAAAACCAGCCAAGTCAGCCCTTAGACTACATATTTGGATTTTGCATAGAACTTGGCACTCAATCTCAGATCTCCATTCTTTTTGCGGCGAAGCCCACAGCAGAGAACAATTTTTGTATTGAACTTGGCTCTCCTTTTTTACATTTATGTTTTTGGTGGGATTTTATATATTAGAATTATAAATGTGAAAGTAACTTTGTTTGTCTGTCTATCTGTCTGTCTGTCTGTTTGTTACGCTTTCACGGATAAACCGCTGAACCGATTTAGATCAAATTAAGTATAGGACAGAGGGTACTTTTATCCCGAATAATTGGACGGTTCCTTGAGGGAATAGCGATAAACGGCTTCTACACGGACGGAGTCGCGGGAAACAGCTAGTAATAATATTATAAATGTGAAAGTAACTCTGTCTGTATATCTGTTTGTTACACTTTCACGGATAAACCGCTTAAAAAACCGATTTAGATGAAATTCGGCATAGAGATATTTTAGTTTGAGTCCCGGGGAATGACAAGGGGTACTTCTGGGTGAATCAACTTTTAAAGTCCTCCTTTTCTACACGCTAATAAAAACTTACTAGAATATGTGAGATTAATAATGGTTTACACATGTTAAAATTAGATAATCAGATTTTCGGATTTCACTATTCATAATCATAAACCAATTCTATAATTTTGTAAAAACATGGTAACGCAGTGGAAAATGCACGTTTTTCATACAAAACCCGGGGATAACGTCGTCCCCTGCGTTACCTGATATATTTGTGTAAATCATAGAAGAATTTTTAAAATTGTCAGCTAGAAAGTAAGTTTAATTGTCTGATTTATTCAATATATTGACCACATCAAAAAAAAATATTGCATTCTACCAAATTAAGGTGACATAGTGAGACATGTCGAAAATTGGGGAGTACCTTAAAAGTTGATTCACCCTTCTAACCCCTAAAAATTGGACGGTTCCTGAGAGAATAGCGATAAACGACTTCTACGCGGACGGGGTCGCGGAAAGAGCTGGTATACAACAAAAGGAATGAGTGGCGCAATCCTTAGAGGTTAATGCCAAATAATCAGCTGAGAAACCTTTTATTGGATAATCCATTGTACCTACTCCGTGGATGAATATATGGAACTCAAGTTGTAAAATTATTATTGTATTGATATTTATTAATCTATGTATACCTATTGATTGACATCGGATAAGTGACCATTTACTAGATATTTAATTATTAGCTTCTTTGATTATTAGTATTTATGTCGACAATCTCAATGTAATTTCATATTTTTTGACATTTAATGCAATTTATATTGTAATATTACATTGATGAATAAATAAACTAAACTAATCGATGAAATTCGGCTGCTGTCATGCCTGTCATGATAACATAAAACTTCAGTGAGGGATATTGAAGTGATCACAAGGAATTAAAAAGATGGGGGGGGGTAGTTTCTTGTCTGCCACTCGCACGGAGCCGCCGAGCGAACAGATCGCTGGCCCGAAGTACTGCCGTAAAACCAATTTTCTTTTTTATGATAAGGAGAAGGCACACGAGCACTCAGGCCATCTGGTGGTAAGTAGAATTTGAGAACCATAGACATTTGAATTCTCAAGATTATAATCTTAAGACCGCAATCCCTAGAACTCAAATCCGTTGCCTAAAATGGAATGCCTCTATGATAGTAATTTCACCGGTTGTCTTACCCCCACACCGGAACACAGCAATGCGAACACTGTTGCTTGGCGGTAGGTTAAGGGATAAGATGGTGGTAATGATCCGGACAGACCCTGAACAGGGTCCTGCCACCACTAAAATTGATAAATGCAACGTATTAGTGGTAGCATTCTATACTCTAATAGATAGGTATTCGACATTATTCCGTGATGATGATATAGATTTTGACGACACGTTGGCCTAGTTGGTAGTGACAAATCCCGGTAAGGGCAGATATTTTGTGTGATGAGCACGAGTATTTGTTCCTAAGTCTTGGATATTTTCTATGTATTTAAGTAAGTATTTATTTCTCTATATAACTAAGTATGTTTATCGTTGTTTAGTACCCATAGTACTCGTACAAGCCTAGAGCTTACTTTGGGACTAGGTCAATTTGTGTGAACAATAAGAAACATGCATAAAAAAATACCTATGAAGTTTTAAAAAGTCATAGTTCAGACCCCCCTGCAAAACACTACGCTTACAGCTTACGGCGGGCGTCGTTGATCGGGTCGCCACTTTCCCGAATACATGGTTGAGAGAGGTGACGGCTGAGGTACGCGTCATACTCGTGAACGGGTGGTGTTTGTGGGGTCCAGTCTGCTCACGTTTGCAAGGACTGGTTCTTAAGTTTATTATTCTAGTTATGGCTTTTGATGTAGAGACCTCGTCGTGTTGTTCTCCTAGACTCAATATTTTTAGTTTAATGTTATTAGCCTTACATTTGTAATAATTATATTAGTTCTAGCTTAAATAATTATTATTTATTACTTTACTAAGTACTTGTAATGTAACTTACTTTTAAGTATTACTGTACTTTATGTTTGAAAAATGACCTTCTGCTGGAGTTTCTTGGCGCTTCTTCTCCGCAATGATGGTCTTATCTGAAGCGCTTGTTAATTCACTTCATATTACCGACGTGTAAAAGAGCCCTATGGTGGCCAATTTACTGAATAAACATTTTGATGTTGATTCTGATTTTTAACTATACAAAATTGACGACAGGAATGACGTCACGCCGTTGTTGCATGTATAAAATAATAAGGACATTATAAAGAAATTTGCATTTACTTCGTAAATTACTATGTTTAAGCCAATATCGTGAAATTAAAATATTTCGTAAATAAAATGAGGCTGCGGAAAAAACCATCTAAACATTAAAAGAAGGTTTAAATTTAAACAAATTTTGATTCTTTATAAAATCTTAATAAACGGGTCAAAACTTAGCGTATTACGTTTCATATGCTTACATGTTCTCCTAAATCGTATCAATGAAACTCAATTCTAATTTTCATGTATGAACAAACATGCAACTATTTTAAAAATGTTTTGTTATGATGAAAAAAGCTAGCCAAGTTTTGACCAACTAAGGAATAATAATAAACATGGGACATCAAATAAAACATAACACACTAAAAAAGAGCATCATTATAATTATACTAGCACCAAGTTAAAGACAGTTAATAATTTTTCAAAACCATCACGACGGCACTTCACTTTTCGTAGTAAATACACTACTTATTGCTATTTCTATTTTTTTTATTTATGTTAGATGGCAGCCAATTCAATAATCCGACAAAGTTTGAAAGTGTAGATCATGCATTACATAATAAGTAATGTATGTATTCCATGAAACAAATATGTTCTTGATGTTTAAACGCGGTTCCGTGCGCAATGCCAATACCGTCGAAAGTGCACCGCACGCGCACCTCGGAGATTAATGGATCCGCTTTCGATAATGCACCCGTCATGTCCTGCATACTAGACTAGCAAGAGATGCTAACATTTAAAGGATATAGCGAAGTCTACATTAAATAAGACTTTTTAAACTCAACATTATTTGGCTACCACTGTATCTAGGTATCTTAACTTTTTTTTTTTAAATCTCTCATAATAATGCTGAAGAGATGAAAGTGAGCAACATGAACAGTTTCTTCAAACATATTGTAAATATAAGAACTTTTGGTTTTGTTCAACTGTAACCATTTCTGACGATACAGCGAGTAATTACGTATTACCTAGTGTAAATAGTAATTTTATTTGCTCTATAATTATATAATTATAATAAACATAATTTATAATCATAACAATTAAATAGTATTATATATACGTATAATAATAATAAATAAAATGATTCAGGAAGGATAAGAATAATAAGGAAAGTGCGCCGAGCGCAAGTACGGAGCAGTCACGTACTAGTGTGCTCTGCAATAAATAATAATACTATTAGTACCTAATATTATTATTTTTTGTATTAATATTGTTAATTTACTAACAAAAACAAAAAGAAATACATTCCTGACCTAGGATGTTCCTTTATCTCCAAGCGTAAAACGACTTTGACTAACTTAAAACATGCAAAATATAGTTAGTTATTAGTAGATATTTTTGGTTCTCTATCGTGTGACCGAATTTTATATGCAACAATTACATTTGCCCAAATTTCATATGACATAATTTTATATGCCATACGAATCATGTGCCATAATAATCATTTGCCATAAAGGCATTTTTTCTGAAACCGTGAACTAATTAGAATTGTAATAAAACAAACCTAACTTAATCTATTGGGCTCTATACGATAGCACGTAAAAATTACGTGAAAGTTATGTCAAATCAAACGGTATGTAATATTAGGGAAAATGAAGGTAATAACCAGTGACAACTATGGCAAATGAAATTAGCGCTTATGAAATTATGAAAAATTAAGGGTTACGGATATTTTTATTTAGACTTAAATTTAACTATCTACAGAAATCACTGAAATTAACAACAAATGAATGAGTACATAAATAAATAAATAAATATCAAGGCACAATCTCACACAAATTGACCTAGTCCCAAACTAAGCTCTAGGCTTGTACTATGGGTACTAGACAACGATAAACATACTTAAATAGAGAAATACATACTTAAATATTTATAGAAAACATCCAAGACTCGGGAACAAATATTTGCGCTCATCACATAAATATCTGCCCTTACCGATATTTGAACCCAGGACCGCTGGCTTCGGAGGCAGGGTCACTCCCAACTAGGCCAACGTGTCGTCAAGTACAATATGTTGTATAATACAATATGTTGATATATGCAGTTGAAAACCTGGGTGTGTTGCAAAGACGCGGTCACTCTGATTACCGCAATCCTCGGCTTGTGTCGATTTTACGTTGACCTATATCTTGGAATATTCGTAGTGTTGTTATAAGCGTTCGATGGTTTATAAATACAATATGTTTAGTCAAATTACTTCTTTAGTAATAGTAAACGAATTCAAAACAAATTCATATTTTGTAGGTAAAGCGCGGCGGCGGATCTCCGGGCAGGGACCACTAGCACAAGTTGTCCGCGACTTGTTAGTCGCTCAGCACGGCTAGCACGTGACGGCGCGTGAGCTATGTCGCCCGCGAGAAAGACTAACTGTCTTTTTCTGACCGTTCTAAGTAGACAATGACGGGTAGTTTATCTCGCGCGCGACATAAATCGCGCGCCGTCATGCGCTAGCCATGCAGATCTCCCTTTCTATCTATTCTGTAATGATAGAGACGCACTGAGCGACAAGCCACGAAATAGAACTTGTGCTACCCGTACAGATAACGAAAGTGTCACAAATGCGCTTATGAACTACTTAGTTATTATTACGGTCCGTCCACGAGCTTTTGTGTCGTAGTGCGCGACACGCCGACTCTTGTATACTTAGATAAATATCATGCCTTCATTCCCAGAGTGGGGTAGGCAGAGCTACAGAATATCAATAACTCTAAACTTGTTCTGTAACCACATTTTGCACTATCAGGTTAAGATGTTTACCAGTATATTAATGACAGGTTGCAAGCTCATAGTCTAACAGAACTACAAGACGTTATTCCCTTAGTTGCCTCTTAAGATATCCACGGGAAGACATAGAGTGGCACTATTCTAAGTTCTAACCCGGCAACTACGCGGGTGCCGGTCTTGTATATAAATGTAAAAAGCCCAAATGTTCAACTAGGTCAATTTTAAGAAGACCGTTAGAAAGTATGAATTTGGAATATTTCCTGCAGTACCAAAAAGTTCAGTAAGTATTTTAACAATCTTGTATTGAATTTATTTAATGGTTTTGCTCCTATACGTAAAACAATTATAAAGACTACACACTACCAGGGGGGTTATTATGACATAAATATGCAGTTCCGTAGTACTAAAGGCTTATACTTCCAACTTACAATTTATGATTGATCTCCGTAATCCGGCGCAGGGTAATATGGGCAACCAAGCAGGACAAGGATAAAACTTATTATAAAGAGTTAAATATGCTGATAATCTCAGGAATGTTTGAGGAACAGAAGGAGTATTTCGATATTATACTAACTCTAACATAGCTAAGCCAAAAAACTTTAGAACTGGTTCAACGTGGACTTGCGAGATGTGAATCAATTCATTACTTACATACAAATGAAGTAAAATAAACCTTGTAGAAATATAACTGTTATGTAGTCGTAACATGACAACATAAACTTCGTGATGCTGTTTTCTTTACTCTCACCGCCGGAAAATTAGGAATAAGTTGTAAAATATAGTACGTTTTTGTTCACCGGTTGTAACTTTTTATTTTATAAACTTAAAAAATATGTATGCACAAACTGTGCATAATTTTGACATATTTATACTTCTCATAGATACTTTTGTTACTCATATTAGTTATAACAGTGATAATACATACATAACCTAATAAAGTTTTTTATCTACTATCTAATATTATTTCTTGTTTGGCAAAACTAACAATCTATATTCAAAAGTAATCAACTTACAAACAAAATATGCTAAAATATTTGTTAAAATATTATTTTCCTGTGGTAAAGTTTTAAAGTAAGTTTAACTATTTAAAAAAAGAGTGACTTAAGTACCTAATTAGTGAAATTGTGCTCATTAGAGCATTAGACTATTCAGTCTAAGAAGAAAAGTCTAAGAAAAAACAAACAAATAGAAGCGGTCTAAACTAGACCAAAGAGTCGATTGGTCACCGAGTCGCCCGCGCCGCGCGACACCTGTTCCAATATCTGCTCCAAATAGCGATCAGTGACGTAACTTCCGCCTTACCTCACTACTGGGCTCGGAAGCTCTGTCGCTCCCATTCTTTCAGCCCGCAGTGAAAGGGTCCGCGCTCACCCTCGCGCGGCGCGCGCGACGGGTGCGCTCCTCGCCCTCTCTTATAAATTCGGTGAAGACACGACGCATTGACATTACGAATTCGGCAGCTGTCGCATCCAGCCGTCCGCCAGTGTTGTGTCAGTGATTTAGTTTCCACCACGCCGCGAGCATAACAAACAATACGAAATGAAACTCACGGTGAGTGTGTGATCAGTGACTATCGAGTGCGTTCCGGAGATAAAATTAGCTCGGGAGTTTCTAGTGCTTAGAAATCGCAGAGGGCTCACGCGGTTTGACTTAATAAGAGCAATTAAACTATGAAAGTTGCACATGAACATTACTCACTCAACATTAGTTTTAATTATTTACTTTAATTATGTATTTTTTTATTTATTACACTTCAAAGAAATGATAACAATCAAAACGTGTGTCATTTGAACCTGAAGTAAAAGCGGTAAAAGTGAAATTAAAATTTATGGTTATAGAAGTTTAATGTTGTTGGATGTGTCATGCGGGTCGGTGTGCCGCCGACCGCGGCAGTTTCGTTTTTTTCTAAAACTCGTTTCGGGTTTCCCTAGCTATTTTGCATTAATGAAAGTGAAAATTAGATTAATATTAATTATATAAGTAGTTACGCGTATGCACATTCCGTCGTGTGTTAATGACCTCTAGTGGCAAAATGTCTTTCTCGGCTTGCGGTAAAGACTAGAAAAATAAAAAAATTGCTGCATGATACTAATGAGAGGTTTTTCTCCAAATTTCAGATCATACTTATTGCTTTGCTGAGCATTGCGACGACTTGGGCTGCGAAAGAAAGACAGGCAGATGACGCGAAAGACAAAAGAGAAGCGGCGGTTGGATACCCTTCATCGTCACACAGCTACCAAGCTCCATCGCTGGGCAACGAGGGCGCCAGCGCTATCAGCATAGGGGCGGGCTACAGCGTCGGAGGAGCAAAACCTAGCTACTCCAGTTATGAAGGCCAGGGATACACTGGGTCACAGTCATCTGAAGGATTGCCAGCCAGTGGTCATGGAACCATTCAGCTGCCGCCCATCACACTGCAGCCCAGCCACGGCAATCTAGTGGGAAGCGACTTGTCTCAACTAATGAGTCAATTGCAGCACAGCCTCGACACTGGAGCACTGACCCTGCAGGCTCCAGCGGGCTATGGAGGCTTTCAATCAGTAGGCCAAAGCCCATATGGTGGTCAAGAGCAGTCCCTGGCGCAGTTTTCTTACGGATCGCCTAAATTGCAACAATACCGCGTCGCTGAACAGTCTCAACCAAGTGTTCCTTCTTACGCTTCTGGAACCAAAGGCCTTGGCTCCTACAGTTCCACTGGACCTGTCTTATTCAGTCCCTCTGATGCTCAAGTGAATACTCAAAACTCTAACCACGCTTCTCCTAGTGCTGGGTATTCCTTTGGCTCAGGCGGTGGTCTATCTTTCGGAAATGCAGGGCATTCTTTTGCTGGAGCCTCTATTCCAACTGCTGGATCACATGGTGGTTCTGGAAACTCACTTAGCTCACCTTATAAATCTTTCAGCAACAGTTACGCTACCTCTGGCAAAAATACTTTCAAACCCTCTGCGTATATAGGTTCATCTGTCCAAAGTGATTCAAGTCAAGGTTTATCAGTGATATCTCCTTCCTATGGCGCACCTTCATTTGCCAGTGCTCCTTCGCAGTCTGGTGGCCACGCTGGTCATTCGCTGGGTGCAGATAGCCACAACGGCGTTCCCTCCGGGTCTGGTAGTTATGATGGTCATTCACTAGGTAATCTCGGTGGTTTTTCATTGACTTCTGCTAACCTTGACGGGCACTCCCAAAATTCTGCTGGCGGCCTTGGTGGACATTCCCTTGGTTCCGGAGGTTTTGGTGGACATTCCCTTGGTTCCGGAGGTTTTGGTGGGCAATCCCTAAGTTCGGGCACTCTTGGAGGGCACTCCCTTAGTTCCAGTGCTCTTGGTGGGCACTCGCTTAGTTCCGGCAGCCTCGGTGGGAACTCTCTTAGTTCCGGCAGCTTCGGTGGGCACTCGCTTAACTCCGGCAGCCTCGGTGGGCACTCCCTTGGTTCTGGTAGTCTCAGCGGTCTTTCGTTTGGTTCAGGAGATTTTAGCGGTCTATCACTAACATCTGGAGGTCATGGAAGCCAAGGTGGATTGTCTTTCGCCTCTGGAGGCCCCGCGGCCAGTTTTGGAGGATCCCACGGAGGTTTCGGTGGTGGTTCATCTAAATACATCTCTAACTCGTACCTCCCTGCTAAGTCGGAAGGTTTCGGCTCAATTTCCTCCTACACCGCTGGTTTGACTGCACCGCCCAAAACTACCTACGGTCATCCTTCTGGATCGTACCTTCCAGCTAATGCTGCCTACTCTGCGTCCTCTCACAAACCTCAATATTACGTATCTAAATCGCAACCCTCGTACAGTGATTTCGGCGCCGGTAGTTCATCATACAGGGCTCCTATTAGCAGCCAAAGTTCGTTAAAATCTTATCCTAAATACAGTACTGGAGCCACAGGAGGTTACAGTGGCCTGAGTGCCATGTATGGGGCTGCTAAGGATCTCCTTGAGGGTGCTTTCAGTGAGAACTCTTACAACACTATTAAATACAGCCAGGAACTGAAAGCCAGCCCCTAGTAAACAGCGTTGGTGATAATTAGTGTTTTTGTAAATAATTCATGTTAGTACTAGTGAGATTGTGTGTGATGAGTGTTGTGTGGGATGTGTGAGCAGCTCCGTGTTGAAAAAACTATTTCCTTTAGTATGATTAATTTGCGTATGTTCCGCTAATTACCTGCGCTGTGCCCGCCTCACTGGCGCTTTACGTGTTTTGGATACTTGCTTTCTTTTATGCAACAAGTACATAATTACATTACTTACCTACAATACCAACTGCTTTGACTTGTTGAGAAGTCAGTGCCAAAACGAATGCCCGTCTCAAATAATATATCAGCGCGATTTTTGTAAATATAATTGTAAGTTATTGTAGCCTAGCTTATTTATTAAAGAAATAGTTTTCGGTCGTTATTGTTTTCAATAAATCTGTTGTTTAAAAGTTGCGGTGATCTTATTTTAATTTTATCCTATGTTCCTGTCAGTTATGCGCATATCTAATGGTAACATGTTTATGACTTTCATTACCAACAAGTCCTCATGGAATCCATTTTTTTATACTAATCCTGGGGCTTGGCATAGAATGTGTCAACATACAAGTATACGAAGTAAGGAAACATGATATTCCGGCTTGGATAATCAGTTTTGCTCCAACGGTTTCACTAAAGAAAGTGATGAATATGGAAAATAAACGCGATAATTTCTATTGCGCCTTACTAAGAAATACTCTTAATACTATGCTTACAAGATCCACTGCAAAACAAGTGTGAAAACGAGCTGCTTTGAATAAAATACCTACCTACTAAAGAGCTTTTTTACGTACTTTACGGTTGCATAGTTGCTCTCTAAAGGCTGCTGTAGAGAGTTAATTATTGTATTTAATTTAAATATCTGCAGATCTCAAGAAAAAGTGTTTTATTGTTAATGAAATCGGCTAATTCAAATTATAATTATATACGTACGAGCAATATGATATAACCCCGACGCTATTCAACTTTTAGAAATTAATCAGTGTTATGTAATATTGCGTTACCAACACATCCAACTGCAGAATAATCATTCACCTCAACCAGGCTTCTTATTATCTTCTTATTAACTAGTAGAAGATTAAAAATATTACACGAACGAAAAGCATATGGTGGTGGCAGGCTTACTGGTTCAGAAAGCCTGCTATCTATCATTGCATGCATCCGGTTCTATCATCCAGCTTATTCATATTCGAAACAAAAAAATATTTGTATTACGTAATCCCTACATTTTGCAAAAAGTAGACTTCATAAGTCTCTATTCAATGCGTTTTTACCCCTATTGAAATTGTATTGTTTACGCGTCGCCTGCCTTTACTGAAAAGATAATAACAGAAAAGTGGGAGCGCAGAAGTGATTTAAGAACTAAAATTAGACGTTATGAGGATCAGTGTATCTAAAGTAATTTGATAACTATTTTTTTCGTTCGATCAGTGACAGAGATTCTTATTATTTCTTCCCTTCTGCTACTTACCATTTACTCTTATACGGCAACGCACCTGATGTTCCCCTGGTATAAATTTTCTACAGATCATCAGCCAAAGGCTTCATAACGATACTTATTCTTTTCACAATGAGAACCATTGTGTTTTGGGTATTATATCGGTTTCTGCTTAGGTATATGCTCTTGAAAGTTCACCCTAGAGTATACATAACAAGGTCAAGGGTCCTTTGCAAAGTTTAAAAAACTGAAAGAATTAGAATCCATTTGTATTAATTATACTTATCTTAAACCCAAAGGTGCAGTTGGCTAAAATTAGATGTATCCACTTCGTTACCTTATCGCACTGTAATATGGTTCAAATGTGGATACGTCTCTTTGTCGTCGACTACGCTGGATTCGGAAAAAAAAAAACCTAAACCTGTAATGGCTTTCATTTTCGACTTATTACGTATTTCCTTCTGACGTGTTTCTGTAGATCGTATTTTAGACCATAAAAGATTATATTAGTGAGCCAGACAAAGATTACCAACTTATAATACGATGCTGCTTAGCCGTTTCTTCGCGTTAAGAGCGAGCTAAACGGCATTACATTACGGCTGCGATGCTATTCTCTAACGTTTCACGATCGTAGTCGGAATCATCGATGAACCATTCTATTCTAGCCTTTGAATTCGTAGTAACTATTCAAAATTAGGGATTAGTAGAAGGTAGTTGATGATTCAATTAAATATCAAATTCGAAATCTGGCTCAGGTACTAATACACCGGACCGGAGTACAAATACATATTGTATTCATGTATTTGGGCTTTAAGTTCAACCAATCAAATTGCGCCAAATTGTAACTAGTTTGAAAAATTGTATTACTAAGCAAAGGCCAGTGAAATCAAAAAAAAATATGACGCCGCGCCCAGTTTGGAGAACTTTCAGCTCACTTAAGAAACTTTTATATACTTAAGTAAAAATAACACTCCAATGTTTTATATACACCAGATAAACCAGCTCCGAGCTTCCTTTGATGCCAAAAGAGATTGAAAGATAACGCTGAACAGATAAAGTGGATAATCCATTGACATGGATTCCATCAAATAAGCTCGTTCTGATCTTGCTTTCTGCGTTAGCTTACCTATCAATAAACGATGAAAAGGCAAAATAAAAATACGAACTTATTCGACAAAATGCAGTCATTTGATTATTCCCTCGATCTCTTCTACCGTACACGATCCCGAAAGAGGTTGGTATTTGGTAGTCGACGTTGCATCTTAGATCTTGAACTACTTGTAAAGAATACCACCCGCTGACCACGGTTACCCAACGACACGGTCTACGGCACAAGTGGCGCTCACTTCCGAATTTATCTTATTATGCGTCTGGTCACGACTTGCTGCTGCCGAACCGGATTAAGGGCTATGGGAACTAAAACGACTTTTTTGCCATTGAAATGGAATGTCAAGTTTTTGCGGCTGAGTTGTGGTGTACCGTCATGGTTTTTGTGTATTTTCGTAAATAAAATCAATTGGATTTATCTACACCTTGACGGCCTTTAGCTTTAGGTACTTTTGTAATAAAGCGTGATTCATCGAGTATAAATAACCATAATATAAAAATTGGCTAGTGTTCGATGGCGACGATGGCGTGGTTACTGATAGACAGCGTGCAGTGCAGCCGAAAAAACAGAGTAACTACTTTTTTTCTGAAATCGTTTTTTTTAAATAATATTATTCACTTTTTGATTCTGCACAGACCTGCTTAAACAAAAACTCTTAATTTTACATGGATCGCGAAATATTTTTCATAAAAATTAAGTAACTACACTTAAGATTTCGGGATTATAACTCAAAAACAAATCAAACTGTGATTTCAACACAAAAACAAAGTAATTAATGGCTACTTACTTTGTTTATGGTTTGAGAAATGAAGTTGCTTTGTTTTTTATTTGCGTTGTGGGTAATTGTGCAGTTGATTTAGCATACTTCATTTTATTTGTTCAACCACCCACCTTTTAATTATACTTAAATGAACACGGGAGTAATAAGACTGCATCATAACTATCATAAGTGATAAATTACGTAATAATTCATTTGCTAAAAGTAATTTAAGTAGATTTAAGTGACTATTTTGTAAGTGCTTTTCAAGATGAATAATTCTCGTGGCAGGATGCTTGTTAATTTAGCACAAAGGTTTTTTTTTTTATTTAACACATCTATTTATTTGTAGTTCAAAATTGAATAACAATTTATTTAATATACCTATGTTATTTTGTTTTAGAAATTCAGAATTAGGTATCCTTAATAGACGAGTTCTTGTTAGAAACAGAAGATATTTAACATTTTCCACCAGCCACTCAGTTATATTGTCAAGATTCTGTATCTGTTTTCAATTCCGAAACAAAAGTTTTTGCAATGGACCTCCAGAAAGTTTTCTTAATTCCAATTATGCCGGGACTAAAACAATCATTTTTCATAAGTCGGTTGGTCGCCTATAATTTGACATTTGCATCTTTGAAGAAAAACAATAAAAGTACTTGCGTTTTTTGGCATGAAGAATTTTCCGATAGTGATGCTAAAAATATAACCGATGCCATTTACAATTTTTTTCAAATCAGAGAGAGATACTGTAAACTTTATCATATGGGCTGACAATTGTACTGCACAGAATAAAAATTGGATCTTATTTACCTCTTTGGTCAAAATTGTAAATGATCCGGAGATAACTGTGCATAAAATTACAATCAAATATTTGACAAAAGGCCATACTCACAACGCAGCTGATTGTATACACGGGAATATTGAGACTGCAATTAAACGAGCTTGTAATGTTTACGATGTTGACGACTTAAAAGAAGTTTCCGGAAATTCCCGGAAAACCTGACAATCATTGAAATTAACCCACAGGAGGATAAATTTTACTGGGCTAAGTATAAAAGGCAACCAACTAAAAATATGGAAAGCGACCCTTTGATAAACTTTTACTTAAATGATTTGATGTGTGTAGAATTTAGGCAGGGTTCAAGAAATATGTTTTATCAGACAATTAATAAAACGGATTACATAGAACTTGATTTCTTGCAAAAAAGAATTAATATCCAAAAGGCGACCGAAAAAGTTCCTTATAGGCGGGGAATTAATAAATCAAAAAAATCTCTAATTGTTGCTCAATTACTGCCTCATATGCCTGAAAATCAGAAGCAATTTTGGATAAATTTAAAAGAAGAAGACAGTTCAAGAGATCTAGTAACTCAAGAACCCGTGGATTCTGTAGAATAGCATCGCTGTAACTATGATATATTAATTAAATATGATTTACTCTACTTTTTCATTGCATTCCATCATATTATATACAAAAATTTAGATGAATAAACAAAGACAAGAAGAAAATAAAAGAAGAGAAAAGAATAGAAGAGAAGAAGATTTACTTTCTTTTTCGTTTGAAAACTTGCAGGGTACATATTTTATTTTATACTTGCTTACACACAAAGTCATTTTAAACTAAAACTTCAACGTTTTTTGTAATATAAATGTAAACAATTAAAAGATACTACAATGCGGCGTGTCTCATTAAGTATCAAAAACTAACAATTTCTCATTACAGTTCTTGTATAGATCGACTGTTTAGTTTTTATGCTCTTCTGTAAAATTTGATTTATTGTAGTTACTCTGTTTTTTGCTAGGGCAGCCGGCCAGACAGGGTAATACCATACGCAATTTGGTGGTTTTCCTAACCATAAATACAGTAAGCTTATTGAATTCCTTAGCAAAAACACAGTATGTCATTGACTTACTGTGTTTATGCCTGCAAATCTAATAGTTTTTGTTTAGACCCCCTAGTTATAAATATATTTAGCTTAATATTTTATATAAATTATATGAATATATTGCATTTACTTATCTCATAAAAAAGAGCAATTTGTCCTTTAAAAGAATATCTAAAAATATTTGACAACTATTACTGTTCATGGAAGTTATTGATAAAACATTAAAAAATACTTTAACCGCAGTTTTCTCCAAATTAGGTTTTAAATACTTACTGTGATTATGTTTTGTGCGGCAGAACTTTACTTAATCTTAGCGAAAATCAATTATTGAGAATTAGTTGGGCTGGTATTCTACACGGTAATAACGATATCGTCTTTGACGTGTTTCCGTATTGTCAACGTTTTGATAACTCTTATGTCATTTACAATAATGGCGACTGTGACATAAACGATTCTAAAACACGTCAAACACGATATCGTTATAACGCAGTTGAATAGAGGTCCTGATCAATTTTGTATAGATAAATTAACGAGAGCATAGAATTGCATATGTAGTATTGTATGTTTACAAGCATTCTATATTTGAATTTTCTATTTTCTCGTACTATCAGCATAAAAAGAGGTTTTTTATAATAATATATTGAAGAAGTAAATACCAAATTAATGTCAGTGTCAAATTGTGAATATTATTTACGTTGTGCATATATTTCTATGTCTGATTTTATTGTATTCTCACAATTATCAGAATAATTTTGTATCAGCCCGTACGACTAAGTGTAAGTTACATAATTTTTAAAAATATGGCAGTGAGTAATTTTGGTCCGATTGAAAGTCAAAGTAAGCAAATTATTTTTAACTGTTATAAATATTTTGAACTTGTACTGAAGAAAATTTTTAATCGCCCTTACACGGCTGCCCAGTTAGTTGAAAAAGCTACAGGAGTTTGTCTCTCTACTGTTTATAACATTGTGTCTGAGAGCAATAATGAGAAATTCGCATCAACAAAGATATTCACCTCCCCGAGAAATAAAAAGTTACGTACTTGTCCGTCATCAGCAGTAGACGATTTTGGTCAGGAAGTCATCCGGAGAACTATATTCAATTTTCATCTGTCCCATAAGCAATTTCCAACCTTAAAAGCACTCCACTCTGTGTTAAAATCCGATATAGATTACAAATTTGGCATTTCCACCTTACGAAAACAAATACAAAAATTAGGATTTAAATAGAAAAGACCGAGGACAACCGAAAAATATTAATAGAAAGACATAACATACGACTGCTAAGGATAAATTACCTTACCAAAATTGCGGAGTATCGGTCTAAAGATAGACCACTAGTTTATACTGATGAAACCTACATCTACACTTCACATGTACCCGGAGAGGCTTGCACCGATGGAACAGAATTTGGTGTAAAAAAACAAATCACAGGCCAGCGGTTAATAATAGTGCTCGCAGGAGGAAAATACGGTTTTACTCCCAACGCTTTGTTAATGTTTAAGGCAAACCAAAAAACGGGAGATTACCATGACCAGATGAACATTGTCAACTACGAAAAATGGTTAAAAGAAAAATTAATACCAAACCTTAAACCGAATAGCGTACTTATCGTAGATAATGCGTCCTATCACAACAAACTTTTGAATCGTGCTCCAACGTCAAATTCTCATAAACAAGATATGATGGATTGGTTGACAGAACACAACATTTCATATAGCCCGTTGATGTCAAAAACCAGTTTGTATTATTTAATTAAACAAAATAAAGAGCAGTTTCATGAGTACCACATAGATGCAATTTTAAAAGTACATGGCCACTCCGTTTTACGATTGCCACCGTATCACCCAACATTCAATCCGATCGAAAATATTTGGTCCATGGTAAAAGGATATGTAGCGAAAAGAAACGTTTCTTTAAACATGCAAGGCATTATGAGTTTAGCAACTGAACGAATGAATACTATTATTGCTGAGGACTGGGAAAATGATTGTCGTCATTTCGAAAGTGAAGAAAATAAATATCGATGTCAGGAAGGGGAATGGATTGAATTTCAAACGATCTTATTATTAATACTTGTGACAGCTCAGATGAAGAACATGATAGCGACTAAAAGCAAAAAAATAGAGGACTACTACTTATTCCATTTCTTAAGGGTATGTAATTTTATTAAATTAAGAGAAAATTATTCTCCTTTTGTTGCAAACGGTACAACCACTACAAATGCAATTCCATGTTCTCGATAAATCATCTATAATACGCAAATACATTTTCGCGAATATTCTATTTCAATGCCATCTATCGCTTAAGCCACGAACTATCTTCGATACTTGCAAGCGTAAAGTGGTTACTACAGTTACGATTAAATCTCGATTGTATTAGTTAAGCGTATACGTGTCGACTAGATGGCGTGCTTTACAATTTTCTAGTTTTATAAATTTTCGATTGCTTACAAAGAGTAAAATGATTTTTGTGTGCTAAGGCATTTAGGATTGAACCGTACAGCGATACCTTAAATTTCAAATCGCTTTTTAGCACAAATGGCTGCTTACGCGAATTTAAATGTAAGGTACCTATAGCTTTTGTTTCTTCGTACAAAGGAGAAACACAAAGAATGCTTAAACGTTGTTACTTAGTCAAAAACGTAAGTTTTTGTGCGAATTTTGTGCACGTAATTAGCTAGGACTAATTGATTTCTCAATTAGCAATTCCAAAGGTTACAGTCAAGGAGCTGGGATAACTGTAGTTTTTGACTCCATGTAAAACTAGTAAATATTTCATAAAATGTGTAAAAGTGTTTGTATGTTTTATATCTGCTAAGGTAGAAATTTAATTAAAGTTAAATATCGGTGTAGATCAAATGCAAACTCTGCCTGTTCACTGACATAACTCTACAAGCCCTAATCTTCACAAAAACTACACGTACCTAAGTCAAATTATCTGGCTTGGCCGTTTCGTTACCAATGTGTTACTGTTCATTACTTTTATAGAATAGTTCTTGTAGTAACAAAACTGCCAAACCACATATTTTGTGAAGTTAGGGCGTGCAGAGTTAGAAGCTTAGCTCTACATGAGATCTGATAACTTTTTGACAGGGTGAGCCGTACGGTCTCGTCTTGGAAACATTTTAAATGTTTTTTTTGGTGGGATTATAATTGTCTAATTACTCACTCAACGCCCCCGTTTTTCGAATGAATAGGCGAATTATTTAATTTAAACCATATTTTATTACAATTATTAGTCTGAAGTGCTGGCACCGCTAGCAGTCGTTACTTAATAATACTTTCAACGATATTCAAATGATGCTAACGCGTAATGAGAAAATAATATTCTCGCAGATAAAAATCAGCTACTTACTTACTTCTATGTATCTATGAATGAAAGGGAATGCGGATATTCCGATACATCTTTTTGCTATTATGGTGTAGTAATTTTCTTGTTAGAAAGTTTATTTTTATTAGGCGCTAGGCGTGTGCAGCGGTACAGGATTTGTGATTACGATTTACGATGCTTATATAGCGGCTATTTTTAAGTGGAGTAGGGAAGTACAAACTGCAGAGCAATGCTGTACAAGTACCGACTTTTACTGTACATAAAATTACAAGTTTCACAAATAAATAAATTAATTAACATGGGGACTAATACAATTTGACCAAGCACCAAACTAACCTTTAGGTCCACGGGTTCTGGACGCGATGAATGAAATAAATAGATAATAATAAAAAAAAACATAGGTAATACGAGTGTTCAACACTCAGAAACATATTAGCGTTCATCTCACAAATCAATCAATGTCTATGGTTCTCAGATTCCACTAACCATCAGGTGGCCTGAGTGCTCGTGTGCCTTATATTTAACATAAAATAAACTGCCCTTACCAGGATCTGAACCGGGACCGCTAGATTCAGGTTATACTACCACCTATGCTAACGCGTTGTTAAATCTATGTCTAACTTTCCATTTTGTAACGGGATAAGGCTATTGAGTGCTTAGACTGCTATGCCTGTCCCGATAATTTAAAAGATATGTACAGAATCAATTAACATCGGTCTAGTTACGTAACAGAACCGTGCTATGCCCGCATCGGAGTCGCCTTTGTTCCGAAGGCAAGTTCATTAGCAGACCTTTATCACATGCCTGAATCTTTACAGTTCTGTTAACAGACGCATTACACAAGTCTCCACTAGAAGAGTAAACTATTAGTCATGTTTGCTATAGCATTATTAAAACTCAATGACTTGACTTTTATGGACCATACTCTTCTTGGCACCTGCAATCCTGTTTCTGTCTGATAAAGGAATAACAAGGACTGCTAAACTTAAGTAATAAGCAGTACCTAATCTAGTTGAATTCCCCCCCCTACTAGTCCTACATAAGTATAAAAACCCTACTACGCATAACAAATTTTATAATCCTGCGTAACTCACTATCGATTCTAAGGTGACTATTTTATCGTGTCAGTATTTTTTTCTCAAGGTGTTATACACTTTTTCTTAATAGTAAGTAAAGTGACTCTTACAGTATGTGCATGAGTTCTAGTAGACTATGCAAAAAATGTGTTAAGTTTTTGCTATCATCGAGACAATTAAAACTTTGATAGGTGCAAAAAATCTAATTCCTACCGAATCTTCAGTCTACGGTCACGTACGGCCACGACCCTATTATCTAAATTTGCAATTGACCATTACCGAATTCTTCATTCCGACTTCAAACTCACGCACGAACTTCCAAAGTAGTCAATTAACAGTCTATTTGTTAATAAATTGAAGGCATTACAATCATTTGGAGTGCATTATCGTGCCGCGCTCGTTGCCGGTCGGTAGTTAGTACACCCTGCAATTAGGTCTGATTCTCTCGACGGCCTCCGTAGAAAGCTCGTGAGATATTGTGTGGATTAGGTACATAAATTGGATCTAGTTGCCCTGCAGGTGCTCATTCTGAGTAAGATTTTAATAATACATGTCTAATAGGGCGCGGATAAATTGTCTGCCACGAATAATTAGGTACCTCTATATCATTAAAGAAAATGAATAAATTTCAGCTTATAAGTTTAGCGCTAAGAGACCTCACAAAAAGAACTTAGAAGACCAATTAACTTCCAAGTTACTGTCAAGATTAGTGCATTTAATATTGCATTCTGCTTTCAAGAATTTGAAACTAGTATAATGTAACTAGTCATGAAACACTTTATTCTTTGCTTTACAACCTTACGGAATGCTGAATTGTTGGGAAACAGTGAGTGCCTTCTTCACACGTGACTCACGGTTGGTTGTTTTGTTTCTTTTGCATACATTTACTAGCAGTATTTGCGTCTTACTCACAGACCTTTTTACTGCAATATGAAGGTCTATTATTATGATTGAATTTTTCCATATCCCATTGAATACTGTACTAACAGCTTAGAAAAGCCTATTGCCCGCAGTGAACAAGTACTTATAGGCTTATCATAAAGATGTATTTATTTACTTTCAGGTTTCCAGACAGATTTAATGTGTAATCAATAAAAAGCAAGACAGAGTCCCGGATTAGATTATCATCACATAGGACACTTTATCTCTATAAAAAATAATAATATAGGTACTTTGGTCACATCACATGGTACATGGTCTGGTGAAGCTAATAGCAATAAAAGGCGATAGGTACAGATGAAACGAGTATATACGCACCTTCGCATGCATTTCCGCGGCTTCAGGAAACTATCACTCTCTCAGCAAACTGGATATGTTGCGAATGTTGCGATAGGACAAAGACCTATCGAGCGGTCACTTCCCTCGGCCGATCTGGAGCTAGGAAAGTTGTCCACGGCCGCTTATATAAATGCATGAACTTGATACAGTACTGCACTTTTCCATGCGACGGTGCACAGAGCGCTTTTCCTTTCGCAACACGCGTTTTCTATTAAATAATGTAAATTTACGTGTGGCCAAGAGCTGCAACGTCCATCATGTCAAAGAGGATCCTAGTAAGTTAGAATGCTATTAAGCGTTTAAAAGCAAATTAGTGTTATAAACAGGCGATTTGTTGCTCGTTTACGAGTGATTGTTACGCAAAGCAAATATGCTATTAACGAGGTAGCTGATTGATAGGGTTCCACGCCTTTCTTGAGTCGACGATGACGGATCATTAAACTGATTGGTGTTTTCAGATGTTCGTCGCTTTCGCCACGCTGGTGTGCGCCAATGAAGTCGAGGACGTGGAGCAGAAGAAGAGAGGGGCCGGGAAGGGCAACAGTCTGAACTCTATACCTACCGGAGCCCAAAAGCCAGAATACACGTACCAGGTTTATCAGAATCCCAGTTCACAAGCCAGCCCGAGCTCTTATCAGCCTCAAGTGCCTAATTCATTCTATCCAAGTCAAGGCAGCCAGTATTACTCGGTACCCGGTCAACCCAGTGACGCATCAGGCTATTCACCTCAACCACAAATAAACTTGATTCCTCCACCGAGCACCTCACAATTTCTTCCTATTAACTTTGTGCCTAATCCAGGCTATCAATCAAAGTATCAAATAATTCCATCTAAATCTGCAAACGGGAACATACAGCTGTTGATACAACCTCCAAACTATCAGTCGAGTCCGTACTTAAATTATCCACAGAATTTATTCTCGCCTAATCCTGCGAATCAGATCCACCAACACGGGCAGTTCCAGTTTTCTCCGCAGGGGCAGTACAATGTGGCGCCTCAATTCCAGCCTTTGTCGTTGGGCCAGCCTTATTTGAATCAGCCGTCAACCATGCTTCTGCTCGCTCAGCCCAATAATTACAATAACCTTTTGTATTCGGGTCAGAATCCGGGGCAAAGTTTTTATAATTACTATCCGTCGAATGCGCAGCAGAAGTACAATCTTTCTTATGGATCCTCGCCTCAGCCGTCGGTGGAGTATGAGAAGATACAGAGTCCCATCTCGCAGAGCCTGCCGAAAGAAGACAACGACATCGGATCACCCGGGAGTGACTTTGTTCCCTCTGATTCCAACACCAGCTACAAGAGCGCGTATGCAACTAGCCGTAGTGGATCCTACTCTAAGCTAAAATGACTGCGTAGATTTAATATCCTGTTACCGCTTATTTTGGCTTTAAAATAGTTACTCGTTAAAGGTGTTCAGTTGCCATTTTTATGTTATAAAGCTATTTATTAATATATGGCAGTTGTTGGTAATCTTATTAATTGTACAGAATAAATAATTGCATGTGTTAACTACCTATATTATTTTTCCCAGAACTCTTTATATAATGTAAGAACGGTCAGGACTATGCCATCAATTACAATTTTAGGGTTCCGTAGTCCACAAGAAACCCTTCTAGTTTTCCCATGTCCGTCTGTTCGCGGTTTAACTCAGAGACTCTTGATACTACAATGCCGTTATTTTGCATAGTCATACATATTCATTACGCCGACAAAGTTGTAATAAAACCGGCCAAGTGCGAGTCAGACTCGCGCACGTAGGTTTTAGTAACATTATCTGTACAACAATCGACACTGTATTATAAACTTTATTAAAAAAAAACACGTTTGTTGTATGGGAGCCCCCTTAGTTCATTTTATTTTAATTTAATTATGTATGTTTGAAGTATATACTTAAATATTATGTGAATAATTCAAAAGGGAATAAGGGCTTGTAGTACTGTTAGGCGATGGGCTTGCAACCTGTCACTAATACACTGGTAAACATCTTAGCCTGACTGTGCAAAATGTAGTTACAGAATTATCAACAAGTTTTTTAAGTTTTTGGTAATTCTGTAGCTCTGCCTACCCCACTCTGGGAATAAAGGCGTGACTTTATGTATGTATGTATAATTCAAGCGTCCACCTGTTGCCGTTTTTAATATCGAAACGAAAACGACAGAAAAAAACACGTTTGTTGTATGGAGCCCCACTTGAATATTTATATTATTCTGTTTTTAGTATTTGTTATTAAAGCGGCGACAGGACTACATCATCAGTGAAAATTTCAACTGTCTAGTTATCACGGTACATGAGATACACAGACAGACAGACAGACAGACACTGACAGCGGAGTCTTAGTAATAGGGTCTCGTTTTTACCCCTTGGTTACGGAACACTAAACAAGATAATGAAAAAACACTGGAACCTCCCTTATATCTAAAGCAAAGGTAATATATTTTTATATTACACAAACATCAAATGAGATATCATTGGATAGCTCTTAAATAGCGTGTTTATACCTTCTAAAAACCTTTGAGACAGCACCAAATAACCTAATTATAGAAACTAAAAAGTATACTCATTCAAACAAAAAATATTCAAATCGGTTCAGCGGTCTTTGAGTAATCGGGAAACATAAAAAAAAAGTTTCTGACGAATTGACAATTCGGTTTAAAAATAGTTCATCAGGGGGGTGATTCTCTCAACACAACGCTGCGTCGATCTAAAAGGTGAAGTTTAATAAGTCCCGTCGAAACGTACAAAACACATTTTAGCGCGTGCCTTAATTAGGCAGCTTTATACGACACTGAACTCGACTCACCTGCCTGCTGCCTAATTAAAAAGGCACGCGCTAAAATGTGTTTTGTACGTTTCGACGGGACTTCTTAAACTTGCCGGAGAAAGCTCAAGAAATAAGATAAATTATACATATATCTCACTTAAATTGATTGATTTGTAACATCCAGGTTAAGTTATTTGAGCTGATTCTACAGGGTAAAACCATATCCCACCAAAAACATAAATGTAAAAAAGGAGAGCCAAGTTCAATACAAAAATTATTCTCTGCTGTGGGCTTCGCCGCAAAAAGAATGGAGATCTGAGATTGAGTGCCAAGTTCTATGCAAAATCCAAATATGTAGTCTAAGGGCTGACTTGGCTGGTTTTACCATACGAATTATTATTAAGTACCTACTTTTACACAGTCATGGAAGAGCCTTATGTTCGATGGGTAGTTTCTACCAGCAAGCCAAATTTTCGAAATAATAAAATAAGAACCGAAAGGTAACAAACAGGTTTAGAACATGCGAAGGCTATATAATTCGTATGGGAAATTGTGTTCATTCACTGGTGTTTTGGGTTTAAAATTACTATAACTTTAAATTACGCTATACCATTGTAAAACAAATGTCATAAATTCAAACAAGAATACTTGCTTGACTTATAACGACAGTATATTTGGCGGTCCCTTTCTCTATTTAAGTACAATGATTTTTTAAAGTTGAAAATCTCCTTAAGGGTTCATTCACTGGTACGCTTACCCTATACCGAAAATCTAAATGCCTATTATTTTATCATTATTTATGAGTAGGTAATGATTTTACACTATTGATGTGCGCTAAATATAAAAATAATAATTAATCCCAGTTAATAACGTAGGTACCCTAAGTAATATTAGGTATTTACGTTAAGCGTTCATAATAGAATCTAATTATTTAAAAATTGCCAGTTTTTTATTTATTCCTTTGTATTCATCTAATTACCTATCTGCATACCAAATTTTAACTCTCTAGGTCATCTGGAACTGGGTTAGAGTTTTGGTCTATAGGTCAGTCAATGATAAAAATGAGGAATTTTGGACATTAATATCTAAATAACCGTTTGAGATAAGCTTATGAAATTTAGAACACATATGTATCTCGCAAGTCTCAATATATGAGCCAAATTTGATACGTTTATGTAAAATAGTTTTTGATTTATGAGGGGGTCAAAAGTGGCTCCAAATGGTTCGTGTAATATTTACACACGGTGCGGCTCGCCAGTTCTGTTTCTTGAACTTGGCTTGACACGCTCCCGCGTGTCTAGATCGCGTTTGACTTGCTATTGTATTGTTATTAACTCGGTCGCCGTTACTGTCAAGTAAATAAGAGATATCAAAACGTTGACAATCACGTCAAGGGTAATATGGTTTTTAGCCAGTAAAATACATGTAGGTCCAGCGACATATACAGACAAATTATTGGTAGGTATATTTTATCAAACGTTTTAATGTTTAACTAGCTAACGGGCACTAATTACATTAAATTTTCATTATTATTATTGACGTTTCAACGATACTTATTGTTACAACTTGAAGTGTGTGCTAAAATCGTCAAGGTTTTCATAATAATGTTAATACTCGTATGTGTAAATGACGCGTAATTGTAAAATAAGAGTTCCAAGAGCATTTGACATGGATAATTTATTTCTTTCAATAAAATATCTTTCATCAAAATATCTGTGTACCCACGGACCGTTTTAATGGGTTTCGTTAGAGCAGTGTTGTATAAACTTAATTACAAATACAGTGTAGTATTTCTGAACCACGATAAACTTATACAAGTCGCCTAGGTTTCCCTTTTACGAGCCCTTTGAATGCGGTATTATAGTGTCGAAATCGAGCTTTCACAGAGAGTGCTGAAGTCATGTACGTTTGTTTGGAAAAACATGGTTTTTATCCTTCTTGGTGGTTCAGCTTGATAAGCAAATAATCAGGAATTTTAGAAGTTTATTGACAACAGCAATTTGCTGATCAAAACGATTCTTGTTCAGCATTCAAGGCGCTCAATTATAGGTACAGTCGAACTCATAAGTAACTGCACAATTTTAGTACCGAGTCGCAATAACATTAAACTGAGAGTGGTTTGAATTTAGTAGATCAATAGCTGCGACAAGGTACTAAAAAAGTCAGTACTCGGTAAAACAATATTGCTTTTGACATATTGTCGTATTGTTTTCAACCGGGAGCCCGCTGTTTCCCATAAAGTTTTTTTGTCATATTTCTTACATAATTATTGAGCCAGATTTTTTTACATCATTGGAGCCTAGCTAAAGGTAGGTTGTTTTAAAAGTTCTAAAAAATAACAATTTATAAATAGATACGTGACTTGTGATAATATTGACTTAAAATATATTATTGCAGACAATATAGACCCCCTTATGGACTAACATTTATTTACATATTCTTAATTTTATAACACACTTTTACGGCTGGTTGATAGTGGTTAATGAGGACAGTGGACAATACTACGTTACAGGATTGCAAATGCGATGCCAACTGTTTGTAAAATAATTAGTATCTCGTCTCGTGAAAAACCAAGTGAAAGGAAAGGATCAATAGTTTTAACTCAAAAAGCCGGGGCACTTTAATGCTTCTATGCTAATCTTTTGACCCTAATCTTACCTACGTTATAGAAACACTCCGATTAAAATTTTATTTTTATAAATCTGACGAGAAAGGAGGGACAGAGATCCATCTAAGTTGATTAAGATGCATCATTATAGGATGCATACATTTCAGAACTTGACCAAAATATGAAGGCATAAAACCACCTTTGCATCAGTCCAAAACATACATATAGCTATAATCTGTGATTCAGAAACTAAATATCTAATCATCAATAACGTAAAAATGTGTTATATGTAATAAAAAAACACATTCGTTTTTCATTGAAATTTTGTTACAAGAAATATTAGATCTAGGCCTCAAAACTAAGGAATTAAATGCTAGACCCCAGACACATGAATATCAGACTGATGGGAACCATCGCCTTCATGACTAACCATCACGCCCGAATCAAAATCATTATTTGCACTTTTACCAATCCAAAATTTAACAAACGTATACTTAAATAAATACAACAACTAGTACAAATTAGTCACGTTTCCAACCTCACCATTGATTAAACCACAAATTACATAGAGGTACTGCTTAAGTCTATAAACACCTGTATTACGACGGCCATTAAGTCTAAACGTAAACATGTCATAACAAGCGGGCACATTTATTTTGTTGTTCGACCAATTCCCAAAGTGGCACACGTACCACGCGTCAAATGAACGTGAGAATAAAATACTGGAGTTATGTAACTCTTATCATATTATCACAGTTGGGTGCTATCAATACAGTACACGGGTTAGGAACGGTACGACACAATATTTCAAGTGAATAAGATATCACTAGAACGTTTTTTGATCGTTGGTTTTTTCAAGCAACAAAGTCAAGACAACGCCAAAAGACTTTTAATTACCATTTATTTACCTAAAATGACATTTAAAGTTACGTATTGGAGCGGTTTTCAAAAACTGTACATCGTTAAGAGCGAAATTATGAAACTTGAACTTTTCCATTTCGGCACGAAAGTTAGTCGTAAGTATATTTAAATACGTTAATTTTCGTGACGAAATGGAAAAGTTAAAGTTTCTTAATTTTTTGTCCTTAACGATGTACCTACAGTTTTTTTGAAAACCGCCCATTGGTGTGGCGGGTTACTCATATAAAAATTAAGAGTTATGTTAGAAAGTTTTAATATTCTCGTTCAGGTGGTCTACGTGCTCATTGCCATCTCTTTGCCATAAAAAAAAAAACATTTTTTTATACTTTTCATATCATACAAAAAAAAGTTATAAATAAATTTTACCTAAGTTTATTTTTAATCACAACTACAATATTGTTTTCAAATGGATGTCTTTTCGGGTCAAGCAAGGGTCTAAAAAAATAATGTTTTGATGATGGTTACTTACTGTTTACAATCTGAGAACCGTGGTACCAGGCCCAGTGAAAGGAGATCGCTCGCTAATTGCCTTTGCGTTATTTTATTTGTATCATTCTAAATGCGATGAGCAATCGAACGCACCTGCCTGATCACAGGGTGTTCTTCGAGTTTACTCGGTATTTACAACAATGTTTTATCGTATGTAAATACTGTCTTGCATTTCCATTGACTAGTCAATTGACGATTAAACTACATTTTCATATTGTAAATTTTGAGTCCCATTCGTCATAAATTACAATTTGGTATCGGTTAATATTTGGATTTATTGTATATATTTGGACTCATGCATTGTCCATCGGATAGATAGATCCATTATGGCATAATTTTGTCACTACACAATAACATCTACATATAGTATGCTAGGTATACAGATTATTTTATAATTCTATTGTTGTGCATTAAGAGGTCCATACTTACATACAAACATCTATACTAATATTATAAATTTGAAAGTAACTCTGTCTGTGTGTTTGTTACGCTTTCGCGTATAAACCGCTGAACCGATTTAGATGATATTTAGAATTAAGATATTTTGATCCCGGGGAAGCATATAGGGTACTTTTTATTCTGAGAATTTGGACGGTTCCAGCGGGAATAGGGATAAACAATTTATACGTGGATGGAGTCGCGAGAAACAGCTTGTGATATTATAAATGTGAAAGTAACTTTGTCTGTTTGCTACGCTTTCATGGCTAAACCGCTGAACCGATTTCGACGAAATATGGTTTGAAGATAGCTTGAAACCCAAAAAATAACATATAGTACTTTTTACCGTGAGCATTGATAAAGGACTTTTACGCGTACAGAGTCGCGGACAGCAGCTAGTTCCCTATAAAACAATGGCATTTGGTATTATCGTCATCGTTTATAACGGCACTTTTAATAAAAACTAAAGAAATTAAAAATCTTTAAGGGCCGTGTTCACCAACAATTAATCGGACGGTTAAGTCTTAATCAGCTGTTAATCAATACATCTGACACCCGTTAAACTGCTAATCGTCCGTTTAATTGTTGGTGAACACGGCACTAAATAGGTTGGGAGTAACAGATGATGTAGTTTTTTTTTTATTAAATGGTAAGCCAAAACCATGTCCAACATCGAGCTCTATAAGTTTGTTTAAAAAGTCTCTAGCTAATGATGATACATTTTATTAGAGCAGCCTGTAGGTAGCCCAAAATAAATACCAAAACTTGTTCGATGTACTACAAGTTTCCATGGACCGGTTAGTTCATCTATTTTTTAACGAACTTAAATCGAATGATACACATGCTAAATCATCTCTTATTACGTCCACATAGAGTTCATCTAAATGAGCGATGTTGCCGAATCGTAACGCATAACTGCAAAAGCTATTAATTGTAAAATGTTACTTAATAAAAGTCCTACATCTTGCAAGTATATAGTTTCAACGATTATGTTAGGTTGGACTTTCGTTTCCTCACTCTAATCCTTTCCATTATTATAAAACTATATATATATCAAATAGCGCCAATTTCAATTGAAATAACAATTGAAACCCTGTATTTACCACAGTCATGATGATAAACATGGCTGTAACGACAGAATCTTACGTACCTATTGAAGTCGAGAGGTAAAAGTAAATATCACGGCCTCGTCACGGTCATCTCGTTGCAATTTGCAAACGTGATTAAACAGCTATTTAAGAAATCGTTTTCCAGAAAAATAAGATGCCTTACGCTTGCTTCGGTAATGAAATTTCCCACAGCCACTTTTATTTTGAACCTGCCATAGCTTCCATCCTTAATATAGCGAAGTAAACATTAGTAATATGGGCAAGTCAAGTGGCTAGTAAAGACACCGGTTGAGTTACTGATCAATCAAGAACATTATTCTGGATACTGGCGTTTAGCGAAGAGGGAAGTCTCTAGGTTTTTCCTGTTGTACAACCTGCGCTGAGGTATTTAGTAGGTAGCGGAAGTTATCTATGGAATTTTGTAGTTGTAACAGCTCGACCACTGACATTATTCTATGGATATGTTACGACGACGACGCAGCTTGAGAGTGTTGTGGGGAAACGGTAAGGGAGGGAAGATGGCCGATTGAAAACTGACCGGCTTTTACTTTTGATTTCTTTTACATTTACTGATTATAGTCTCACTCCCTTTGGTATTGTTGAAATAATAACGGAACCGCCATAAATAAAAAACGACGAGGTAGCATTTTAAAAGGGTAAGATGTCATATAACTAGGTTTCATTATTTTGTTTGGGGTTTATGAGGGTGGAAACTTTAAAATTCCACGGTTTTTATAGACTTACATTACCTTAGTATATATTGTAATTGTTTAAGGTGTGTTTTTTAAGAACGAAAATTATTTGAATTCTTACGGGTGGGCAATGTTACCCCCTAGGGCTAAAGTAACCTGAGTATACGGTACAGTGGATGTTAAGTAAGAATTCAAATAATTGCACAAATGTCTCTCAGTATTGAAGGAAAGATCTGCGAATTTGACCGTGTTTATTCTCATCATAAAAAAAGTATAGATAGAGGGTGATTACAAAGTGACAAACAATTCGCGGGCAACTTGTGCTAGCCATCCGTTCTCGTGTAAACACAGCCTAAACCATCAGAGCGTCGACGTTGATAGGTGAGTGAAAAGAAAAAAGGCAAACCAAAATGCAATCGCATTGTAACAAATATAGAGCAATCTCAGCCCACTTCAATCAGACCCCATATTATGTAACGGTTATCCAACGGTTCCGGTCGGCTGCTGGCGTGTTTCGGTGGAACTGCGGATACGGAGTTGTTATTCACAAAAAAACCGGGCAAGAGCATGTTGGCCCATGCTCAGTATAGGATTCCGAAGCTGTTAAGTACTATAAACATAGAAATCAACGAGTAATAACTAATTTTCTATTTTAAGTTAATTGGTGCCGTGTTAGATGATTTTAGTAGGAATAAACACTTTAATGTATCGCCTGTATCTCAAGAACCAATGATGTCTACTTAGTCGTCATAGTTTTCCTTTAAAATTCGTTATATGCTCTTTAATTTAAGTTTTTTTTAGGTTTTTAGTATTTTTAGCTTTGGCTGTAGGGACGACACTTGAGTCTAACAAAAATTTGCGCTTTAAAGGTTAATATTTCATAAACGGATTACTTAATCAAAAAAGTGTTATCACAATCCCGTAATACTTTTGAAAGACCTATCCACCGACACCTCACACTATAGGGTAGACGAGAAAAAAAATACATCCCCACGTTACCTGTAGGGGAGGTACCCTTAAAAATATTTTATTTTACATTTTATTGTATCACTTTGTTGGCGTTACTAATATGCATATCCATGCCAAATTACAGCTTTCTAGTACTAAGAGTCTGCGCTAGGCTGCGGACGGAAGGACGGACGGACGGACATGGCGAAACTAAAAGTGTTCCTAGTTTGACTACGGAACCCTAAAAAAACGGCACTGTTCTATTCTGAATATACGATATCCATGCATAGCGATAGACGCATTTTATCTTAGTGTTTATCCTATCTTAACAGCGTTATTTGTAGATTTTAGCATAAGACCCAGATTGCCCTATATGCTATTATTGCGTATCTAATTAGGTACATTCATAGGTGAAAAAGCTGTTTGTCAGAAACTACACATGTATGGTCCCAGTTCGTTATGCGCGATCACTAACCCTAACATGCGCATAATCATGTAACGTGTTCTCTGATGCTTTGATGTTGTGTGTAATGTAAACCTGCACTTTACACCATTGAATTTCGTAAGTTTTTTTTACACTACCTAAGAATGAAAGGGGATCAGCGTTTATCAAGACTCGAGAGTCTATTCCTATAAAAATCCTAAATTTGATGTTTATCATTTTACTTTCTACTTAAACTGCGCATACAGTTCCACCCTGTAATCTTAATTAATCTCAATCTTTTACTATCCTATTCTGTAGTAGTACCTAGTAGAAATTTATGGATCAGTGTGTTTTCTGTTTGTAGATGTGTCTACACATTACTTTACATACATACAAATACATATACATTAAATGTGTCTACGTAAATAACTAAATCAAAAAATCGTTTACAAACAGTCGATTCGGCAGACAGACAGATATATAACTAAATCAAAAAAACGTTTAAATTAATCTTTTACAAACAGTTGATTGGACAGACGAAAAGGAATAAAAAATATTATAACTACTTTTACTATGGAAAACTTAAAAGTTTTCCTTGTCATTGTCCTTGGACCGACAAGTAACAATAAAATCCTATAATATTGTATCGGACTCATGGGCAAAAACTAATAATGTCCAATTGATTGTAAGATTGATAGAAAACAATAGTAAGATTTGATAAAAATATAGAGTAACATTCGATAGAAACTAAATCAAAAAAACTCCATTCCAATATTCAAACCGCGAATAGAGATTTCGCTTTAGGTATGATAATATCATATTTTGCAAATACACTGTTTTCAGTGTTTTGTTTTCAGCGGTTTGAATATTGGAATGGAGTTTTTTTGATTTAGCTTAAATAAATCATGATATTCGCAAAAGCGAATATCATGATTTGCAAACATCATGTTTTGCGAGTATCATGTTTTTCGAATGTCATGTTTTGCTATCATATTCACAAAACATGATATTTTGCGACGTACGTTGAAATGTTACGTTTTACGTTACTACGTAAAAAATGAGTTAATTTCTAAACTCAATACTCGTAAACCTAATGTATCCGGTGTGAATATTGGGACCGGCCGCCGGAGAAGTTACTTACGACCATCGCAAGATTTTAATTGAGAAGTCTTGCTAGCGTGCTGTTAACGACTTTAGAAACATTAACTACATACGATACTCCCCCGCCCATTACACTCCATATAAACGAAGAGATTTATAGCAAAAGGGTTAACTTCGTTAGAGATTATGACCACCTATTTGATTAAGCAGTTAGGTTTGATAATTATAGATTTACGTTTCCTCAAATGTATGTAACATTTGATGCTGCTTCGCGAACACATTTACCGTGATTACCACCAGACTGTAAATATCAATTTTACTAAAATCGGTTCAACAGTTAAACCGTGAAGACATCAAATAGACAGACAGAATTATTGTATTTTTTAACAAAAAAATGCGTTTATTTGCTACCTGCCTTCGGTCAAACTATGCATCAAACGAGCAAACTCGGGGGTCATAACCGGGCTGTTATTTAAAAAAAAACCACAGACGTATTCTTCTGCGTTCCCAGGTTCTTGCTTGAGGACATTAAACCAAATATAAAGGACACCCTATAGTTAATTTGACAAGATCGCAACTAAAATAAGTATTGGGATCTTTTGAAATTACACGTAAATTGTAGCAGGCTATAGCTCCCTTCAGCCTTACGTATGCGTATAGGTGAAAAACTTAAGAAAAGGACCTG
The DNA here is from genome assembly GCA_949316455.1 of Acleris holmiana. Classification (NCBI taxonomy): domain Eukaryota; kingdom Metazoa; phylum Arthropoda; class Insecta; order Lepidoptera; family Tortricidae; genus Acleris; species Acleris holmiana. Next base: position 12,067,616 of record OX438776.1, on the reverse strand, counting down.
TTATATGTAGTTGTATACAAAAGTAATATGGAGCTTGCGTCAAATTTCAAATATAGAATGTAAAACGGTTTAAATTATACAGATGTGTTACAACTACATACAACGAGTGAATTACTTAAGTTTTTCACTTATGTGCACTTACAGCTGGTACGAATCTGAGAGGCTCAGCCTGAGGCATGCTCGCCCCGCGCGGCGAGCTGCTCGCAAGCCAAATTGTTGCACATAAACATGCGCGGGTGAGGCAGCGTGCTCGCCGCGCGCTGCTCGCCCGCTGCTCGCGCACAGCACGTGAGTGCGTACGAATTTGAGCAAAATTGGTGAGCCGTGCGTGCCTCAACGCGAGGTTGCTCTAATTCGTACCCACCTTACCACTTTTTAATCGTAAAATCACCTTGGAACCCTGTTGTAATGACAGCGTCCAAACAATAGAAAGGAATAACATCAAAATGAATCATTGACTTTATGCAAAAGGGTTCGTGTAACCACAAAAAAATATCAAAGTTTTAATAGTTTCTGCATAAATTCTGTTCTGAATAGTTGTTGTGTTGTGTTATTAAGACCGCATCAACACCGCTAGCCTCTTTTATTTCTTCTTAATAGCTGAAACAAATAAAACAAAGGTTAAAACACCTGCTCCACGCATCCATCAGCTACCGTGGCTGTTGCTCAATCGGATTAGATCCGAAGCAACCCTTGACCCTGTCAAGTTGGTTATCTGAGGTGTTGTTCTCAACACGCCCCCGCCGATACCAGCAGGATAACAATCTCAAGCCAACGGTGTTTGTTTTCTTTTGGATTTGTTGAGTAATGGCTTGCGGCTTTTGATCTTTTTTAACCTTGCTCTGTATATGATTGATGCCGAACAGTGCATAAGTTGAAAAAAACATTTTTGAGACATGCTTTTGGTCGAATGTATCAAGAACAATCTAACGAATCCTAATTGACATTAGGAACTTTTATAAGGTATGAAAATAAATTATGCTTATAAAGTTTTATGAAACTATTAATTTTTTAGTTTTTTGTTCATTGTTCCCAAACAATGAACAGAACACAAATAAATAGTTTCATATAACTTTATAAGCATAATTTATGAATGTTCTAATGAATGTATGTATTTATCGATGAATGAATGAGGAAGAAGCGAAAGAGATTTGTCAGGATCGTAGCAGGTGGAAAGAAGTGGTCTCTGCCCACCCCTCTGAGAAAAAGGCTTGATTTATGTATGTATGTATGTTGTTCATTGTTTTCTGTGAAAATAAATAATCACTGCTAAATAGTTTAAATGCCACATGGTCTAATCTACGTCACAGCTAGTACTAAGACTTAAAAAACAAAATGTGTTTACAAACAAAATGCATTGCCCTCTGGTTCAGTTATTCCTAATTTCAGCCCATTACAAGAAGGGACGTGGTTCAAATTTCACTAATAACGACTGACATACTAATGAAGCTAGTTAATTATAGAAGCTTGTAAAATCTCAACTGAGCTCGTCAGCGAAGATTATGCTGGTTGACCCGTAAGCGCGTGAACATCTGCTCGGACGTTTCTCGAACTTGGTCGAACTACGACGCATCGTCAACAGATTATTTAAAAGATAAATCAGAGAGTAATCAACAAAAGCCTAGTAACACATCATCTGAGCAGTATATCCCTTCCTTTTCTTGAGAAAGTAAAAATACCTTATAGGTAGGTACTGTTGGCCTTTAAACCTCTCGTCTGTGGGGAAACTCGATAGGGTGTCGCTCTTTCTCCAATTTCAATTTTATTTAGAAGTAATTACGATTGAAAAAGCTATACCCAAATCGTGTTGTCTCACGGACGAGAGGATAAGTAGCAGCTCAATTTAACGTCACGTATGAACAGCAGCACTAATCTGCTGTCAAAGGCGTTAAAGCGATAAGGCCGATTGTACGAAAAAATAAACAGCAGTAAGGTTCTAAGTATGCTCATTATTTTTATTGGGTGTACTTACATTTAAGTTTTTTTTTGCTCCCCCATAACATTACACTACTTCAAGTCTTGCACCAGAATCCTTCAGTTGCATAAGTACACTTAGATAAATGCAATGGCGTTTTAACATTAACTTCTATCTGAGCTTCAAATGACCTTCTGATTACAACTTTCAAACTGGGTCCAGCTTCTCTGCAAATTTCGTATTGCATTTACTTTGGAGATGATAGATTTACGCGTGTTGGTAATTTAAACATAGTGTTCTAACGGTAATCAAATTAGAATCGCTAGCGCACATCTTAAATTATTGGTTTAGGAGTTGGTTCGCAAATTAGGGTTTCCTGACAGAGACAAATTGTTACAGGTACCAGGTAAAAAGACCCCATTTGCTTTTAAAGTTTTCCCGTTACTTAGATATTAAATCAATTACAACTGCTAGCTGGTACGTACAAAAAAAATATTATGATTTTAGGGTTCCGTAGTCAAACTAGGAACCCTTATAGTTTCGCCACGTCCGTCCGTCCATCCGCAGCCTAGCTCAGAGATTCTTAGTACTAGAAAGCTGTAATTTGGTATGAATATGCATATTACTCACGCCAACAAAGTGGTACAACAAAATGTAAAACGTATCGTGGGGATGTATTTTTTATTTCGTCTACCCTATAAGTAGTGTGGAATGTTGTTGGATAGGTCTTTCAAAAATATTGCGGGTTTGTGTAGACAGTTTTTCGATTAAGCAATCCGTTTATGAAATATTAAGCTTTAAAGCGCTAATTTTTTATTTAACCTTCTTCTAGGTATGCACTATAAATGGCAAAGTCTTTACTTACAAAATTTAAAAAGTAATTATTGTTTGGTTACAAATTAAGAATCTTTTGGGATCCCCTTAAAACGCATAAAATATTTTCGCATAATGTATCATTTCGCATAAAATCTTTTCGCATAACATACTTTTAGTCTGAGTAAGCAATTAATAAAAATTAAAATAAAATCGTTTCTATTGTAAAAACCGTTTTAGGCCAAACGATTTTATGCGAATAGATACATTATGCGTAAAAAAAATATGCCGTTCAATAGAGAACCGAATCTTTTACACTGGTTTAATACCCATAACTGATTAAATTTAATTATTGAATAGCTTAATACCAGTACGAGTTACGATACTACTATCTTGGAGAAATTAACTTTATTTGTCCTAAAGAACGTTCCTTTAAAGTTGATGCAAATAAAAAAACACGCTGTATAATTATGGAGAGGTAAGGAACGCATTGCAGATATGTACTAACCGTTATTAAAGCAATAAATTAAATTCAAAGTTAATAATTTATTTTCCAACATAATTACGTTACACAGTTTTACACGTCAAGCAGACAAACACAGCGTGTTATTTTTCGAGATAAGTAATTAAAATAATTATACTGCCAATTACATTTCAAATGATCTGCATCCATTGGTTATTAATTTAAGTTTAGACTGATTGTAAAACGTTTATCGCTACCGCGTGATCTCTTAATTATGTTTACTATTTAAAGTCATGATGTTTATTCATAAGTTTGTAAGCGTGTTATTGCTTGATACCATTTTACATGCGAAACTAATGGATCTAGATTTGGTTTAAGCAATTGATGAGGCAATGAAAATTGCGGATTACGCTGCTATGCTTGTTTAATTAGGATTTTAATAATGAATGTAACGAATAATGACAAGTAAATTATGTAAATAGAGTTAAAAAAAACGCGGTAGCATAATATGATTGCTTGTAGATTTTATAACATAAATAATCATTATACAATAACAATACCAATATCATCCTCGGCATCCCCCTATTTGTGTCACTGCTGTGGGCTACCTGCTCCATGTGATAAGTTAATAAATGGTATAAGTAAGTGTAGTTTATTAACGTGTTTGACGACACGTTGGCCTAGGTGGGAGTGACCCTGCCTCCGAAGCCAGCGGTCCCGGGTTCAAATCCCAGGGCAGATATTTATGTGATCAGAACGAGTATTTGTTCCTGAGTCTTGGATGTTTTCTATGTATTTAAGTATTTATTTCTCTATCTAAGTATGTTTATCGTTGTCTAGTACCCATAGTACAAGCCTAAGGCTTTTTTTTTATTTATTAAAATTTATTAACAAATCAGTTGGTTACAATGTTACAATAAAATATTGTCCCACAAAACCGTTTGCACAGTTTGACTGCGGGATCATTGAGTCTCTTATTATTATATTATAATATTATCTTAATTATAATATCTCTAATATAAATTTACTTAATATATATATGTGTATATTATACAGTACTTATTAAATAGTTAAATAATTTTCTTTTAAATTTAGCCTTATTGGCCTCTAATCTGGTATCTGTGGGTAAACTATTAAGAATGTAGGGTAATCGCTTGTGCAGGCACCTGTCTCCGTAGTAGTTGGAGACCCTCGGCAGCTTAGTTTGGGACTAGGTCAATTAGTGACATTGTCCCGTGATATTTATTTTTTAACATGTAGGTTTAAGCAAATACTAATATATATATTGTAATATCTACTAGAAATAAATGTTTTATTTTTATTATTATTATTGACATCTGGCAGCAACTGCCGTAACTTTTACAGCTATTTCAAAAGAGCAATGAACGTAAGATACAGAAATAAACACTGCCCAAGTATATATTAATCAACAAAAAACTACTTATAAATTGCAGAAAGATTAACTGTGTATTACACATATATTAATCTGTCCTAGTAATCTAGTCAAATACCTCGATGTAAAAAGTTATACCTAAAAAAATAAATATCACAGGACAATGTCACACAAAATGACTTAGTCCCAAACTAAGCTCTAGGCTTGTACTATGGGTAATAGACAACGACAAACTTATATTTAAATACATAGAAAACATCCAAGACACAGGAACAAATACTCGTGCTCATAACACAAATATCTGCCCTTACCGGGATTTGAACCCAGGACCCCTAGCTTCATCACTACCAACTAGGCTAGCGTGTCGTAAAATCAAAAACTCTTGCCCCATCACAAAACGCGGATTTTTCTTGTATCAAAACATCGTCTCCAATTTCTAAGAATTACCCTAATAGCGACATAAAGTGGGTTTTTAGACTGAGTTTTAGAAGTTACAACCTAAAAACCACTTACCTACACCTATCTGTCAAAATGATAGACGTATTTTTGTAAGTTTGATGAGCTTACATAATCGCTAATCTACTAATTAACCGCTTTAAGCCTCTCACAAAGCTCAAGCTTTAGTGTAAAAAAGCGCTCGCAAGATCCGCAATGACCATGATTAATTTCAGCATAAACTTTCCATTTTGGTCTATTAAATCATCAAAATTGAAGCGCGTTACATAAAATTATTAGGCTAGCTTAACATCATTATAAAAAAAAATGTCTAACCACACACTGTCACTGTTGTTGCTCATGATGCTATAATGTCCGTCATTAGGTCTCTATACCGACTCTAACTTGAAACAGTCCAGACCACTTCATTAAATCAGCATGATGATAAAACTATATGACTGACGTGTCAACGCCCATGCCTCAACCGCTTATTTAGAATCAAAATGACAGATTATTAATTTCCGATGTCAACAATGAGAAATATCCTATTATTAGAATGTTTTGTAATAGAAAGTTACAGTGTTTGGATGATATGGAATGCCCAGCAATTGTCATTAATTTGTTTGCAATAACCCGTTTTTAGGATTCCGTAGTCAACAAGAATCTCTTATTCCCTTATTACCCTTATTTCACGCCAAATTATGCTTTTGTGCCCAAAATTAATTTCCGTGTTAATTAAGTATGTTTGTTACGAATAATAAATTTCTTTCATTCTTTCCTTTCTTTCTTTTTTAGTTTTGCCATGTCCGTCTGTTCCTCTATTTGTCCGTCCGCGATTTTAGACGAGATTCTTAGTAGTACAAAGCCGTAATTTGACATAGTAATACATTTAAGTTACGCCAACAAAGTTGGAAACCCTTTCAAAATGTAATGCTACTTATTATAATTTTTTTTTCGATTTGGGGGACTTTTTGTGGAATATTGAATTTTCACTAGAATTACGTGTCCCCCTCTACAGCTAAAACAACAAGTAATAAAAACTATCAGGACTAAGTACACTTAATGAGTTCCCAAGATACAGTCGGCTAATGACTTTAAATAGAAAATAAGTTGGTACTTGATAAGTTGGTTTTTTCTGAGATAATCGTAGTTTTCTGTTTGTTGTAACAGCTTCGGAGCCCTGCACTGAGCAGGGGCCGACATGATCTTGCCCGGTTCTTATTATTCCAGATGAAATTGCCAACCACAGCCACATCCAATTGGTATTAGTAGATGACAAGATGGAGTCAAAAATGTAGTTTATTCTAGAATTGAAGACACGGTTCCGAAATGCAGGAAAAACGTTAAATAAAAAGAACTCACTTTGTCATGAATTCATGGCAAACCTCAGAGAATTGTCTGAACGTTTGCATAAGGCAAGTAAGCTAAGCGATTGCCAATTTCATGGATCTTGAGTAGAGCGGCATCTTGATAAAAGCAACTAGATAGCATATTCCAGTTTTGCCTGTGGTTTTGCTCAAAGTTTATCTAATATATAAAATTCTCGTGTCACAGTGTTAGTTACCATACTCCTCCGAAACGGCTTGACCGATTTTTATGAATTTTTATATGTATATTCAGTAGGTCTTGAGAATCGGCTACTATCTATTTTTCATATCTATAAGTGACACGAAAGAAACAAAAAAAAAATGCAGCGGGCGAAGCCGCTGGCGGGTCGCTAGTATTTTATATTATACTAGCGACCCGCCAGCGGCTTCGCCCGCTGCAATTTTTTTTTACATCACTTAGGGGTATGAGAAATAGATGTTGGCCGATTCCCAGACCTACCCGATATACACACAAAATTTTATTAAAATCGGTCCAGCCGTTTCGGAGGAGTTCAATAACGTACACCGTGACACGAGAATTTTATATATTAGAGATTTTCAATTTTACCTGTATCTTACCTAGTTTATTTATTTTTATTTATTTATTTATTTATTTATATAAACAATGTCTTGAGGACTTATAGCGTCAGCCAAAGCGCCCAACAAGATAGAAACTTAAAAGCTAGGTACAAATGTAACACAAGAACTCTACATAACATAACGAAACAATAGTTACTAGGTACTTAACCTAGTAATAATACGATTGTAACATTTAGGATCAAACCCTGCTTTTTGGGGTTTGATCTTAGGTAATTATGCAGTTTATTAACCGATACAGTGTAAAATTAACGCTACACCGGCGAGTATCACTTACAAAAGGGAACGCATCGACTGAGGGATATCGGCCCTGCTCCACTTGCTTAGAAAGTACAGCAGTGAAACCGATGGCGAGGAAAAGTGCATCGGCGATAATATGCAGCTTTGTTTGCGTCACCCTGTATTAATAACAAGTAATTCGATGATTGAGAAACGTGTGCAAGGATGGGTAATGCAATAGCAGTAACGCTAGTTAAGGTATTTGAACTCAAACACATGCTCTGTATTTAAGTATGTTTTCATTATAAACCTCACAAGGGTGTTGCAAAGAATACACATTTATAAAATTTATGAGATTATTGTCACATATTTAAATAGAACTTCTGACTTATATATATTGTATAAAGCATATAGGGCCTTTTTTAAGTAAAAAAGTAAAACACAAATATAAAAAAAATAATCGAGGGACAAACACCTTTGGTTTTATATTATTGGCGTCCGAAAATCAGTGGTCAGTATTATTATTTTTGCACTATTTTTGAAGATTTCTATGCTTAATCCAAGACATGCATGGGTTTAAATAACCCTTTTATGGCTGCCATTTTATTGGTTATATTGATTTTTAAACATGTCACATGTACTTATACTATAGCGCTTCATCAAAAAACTAGTTAACTATCTAAGAAAATATTGTACTTAGTACTAACTGTTCGAGTTCGAGTAGAAAATGAGAATGTGCTATAGACTGACGTATTTTCCGAATATACATTTGCAGTAAACAATACGTATCTACGGTTATTATATTGCATTAAGAATATGTAACAATAATTGAATATAAATGTTGCGTATATATTCTAAATGCTTGATTCAGAATATCTCTTCCCGCATCATTTGCAGAATATATAACATTCTAAAGTATGTTTCATCTCAAAGAGTCCTATTAGCGGGTAAGTTACAACAAGTGTTACTGAGAATTTTATTACATAGATAAATCTCGCTTAAAAACCAAGTAATCACTATAAATGGCAGTTTACAGCAGGCCATAAACGGCCTTTGAACATCCTACAAGACATCAAGCGTCGAGCGTTTGTATCTAATACAACATGACGATTTACATAATTTTGTTAGGCAATATCCTTGTACAATATATGTATGTACATCGAGTCAAGTTTTAAAGTAATGTCACCTAACCCCTTTTCACATGTCGCACTTAGCACTTTCAATTGCCTTTAAAACGATGGAATTGTTTAGCGATATGACACTTTTAATATCTAAACACAAAGGCATATTGTCCACCATTTGTTTCATCATCGTTAATTGTATAGTCAACGTTAAAAGTTCTTAATTGAATACGGTGAAAGCTCGCTCAACATAACAATTGCACGAGGTGATGAAAACAAACGCTTTGGAACGCGACTAACAAAACTTCAGGCATTCAACTTTTACTAGCCTTTTTACAATGTTAATTATACAGTCGATCATTACTAGTACAAGCCATATGTGCTCGATGTTTAGGTTTAATTTTGATTGGTAGATAGTGATACGATAGCAAAGATAATGCAGATAGACTGTATCAAAATAGATTATACGGCTCAACAACTGTGATATAAATTAATCCGTCACGAAATATCAACTCAACACCCTGTGGAATGGATACATAGTAAAATACATTCAATTGTTTAACTGGTTTTTTTTTATGTAGGTCTTTTTCAGGAAGCAGATATGGATGGAAATTGCAACATGGGGAGGATTTTGACGGTGATTATAAGCGGATGTAAATGCGAAAATGTTGTTCAAATTAGAATTCGAACTAAATACTTTTTCTGAGATTATTAGATCGTTATTTAATTTAAGTTTAATATAAAATGGCGCTCGAAATATTTTATCAGATATTGACGTTTTTTACAACTTTTTTGACTTGATCAATATGTCTGACCGTTTCAACTTATTTATCATATAATTAGCCTATATATAAAGCAACTAGCTATATTTGTAAAACCAATATCCAGATTTATTTAAAAATATGACAGATGTTAGTAGCATAACACAAAGTAAATGTAATGTTTGTAAATTATTCCTTCCAAAACTGAAGTTGCAAATTTATTAGAGAAATGCCTATATTATTACCATCAGAGTATTTAATAAGCTTCCCAGAGTGACCTGCCCTTGAATAAATCAAGACAGATCTACATGCATGGCTGTTGCACCGACCCTTTAACTCTATAAATTAGTTCTATAGTAATTAAGTTTTCTTGTTTTTTCAAAATATTCGCACGCCAGCAATGGTGTAATATGCAGTTTTTATTTAATTTTGGAATTAAATAAAAACTTTGGAATTTGTGGTCCTATTAAAACCAAAAGTGCGGGAGTCTGGCTTATAAGTTACTGGGTCTTATTGCAACCAAATATAAAATAAATCAGGAATTCTAAAATATAAACTGTGTTACACAACCTGTATGAACATGTTAATCGTAAATAACCATAAATCCTCAAACTTCATGTTAATTAATTAGTAGTCTTTTACAGTGACTTTACTAGTAGCTGTCACAATATCCTGTAAGTAATCACCGACAGGATTTTTTGTTAATTTGTACGGTATGGTTTATATGGCCAATGAGGTCTGATTATCGGTTAAGTAATTGCCTAACTTACGAATCATATTTGGGAGGAAAGGGGTAAAGTATAGAAATAATACATTGTCTTATCCACCTCAAAAATATCTGACAAGTCTCTATCTCAAGAGACATAAGACCGTGCCAGATATTTTCGACCCCAACATTGGATAATGGTGACTATACACCAGTAATGTCTAGAAAATTCACTCAATCGTACTTATGTATATGTGTAAACTCTTTATAGCACAAACAGAAAAAAAAAACAAAGTAAAAAGGAAACAGATATATAAAAGATATGTGAAAAGGCGAACTTATCCCATTAAGGGATCTCTAACTCTGACTGTTAACCTTTGAGCGATGAACAGCGAATGGCTAAACGTACAATTTAAGAAACAGAAAATAAAGTTTTTTTTTTTTTTTTTTTATGTTCAGGAGAAGGCACACGAGCACTCAGGCCACCTGATGGTAAGTGGAATCTGACACCCATAGACATTTCAATTCTCAAGACTATAATCCCAAGACTTGAGGTCTGATTATGCGCTGCCAACCCTGAGGACTAAGGGAATACTTCTATGCTAGTAATTTCACCGGTTGTCTTATCCCCACACCGGAACAACAATGCGAACACTGTTGCTTGGCGGGTGGTTAATGGATAAGATGGTGGTAGCGATCCGGACGGACCCTGCACAGGGTCCTACCACCACTAAATATAAATATGAATATACTACAGCATCACTGTTAACTGACAACTTAGTGAACCTTATTGCAATCCGATTGATAAACGCTCAGTTAACTGATTTGCTGGTAGTATATTTGTCTTGTAGAACCGGCAAGATAGATCTTCACCCGCCATAGAACTTTGTCACTGTGATGTTATAAACCAAATCGTTAGCATTCCCAAACAAAATGTTACTGTAACACAGTTCTATGGTGAGTCAGGGTTCCAATTACATTATGCCGATGATTGGAACTACAATGTCATACTGAGCATAATATCATCGATATACGTAGTAAATTATTTCCAAACGTTTCACGTGCCCTCAATATTTGCAACATTATCCTCAAAATGGTCCAAGTCGTTATCTCTTTACATTTAGCAATGTAAATTATTTTGCATAATCTCGTGCTCCACCGTAATCTACGTCTAATGTCGTTAATAAGAACCGCCATCAAATCTCTTCTGCTATTCCATAGCTTTTGTTAAGACGTACTTTTAACATGTAATGTATCTATTTAATACAAAAATACGGTTTTTATGACTTATGACGTAATATCACTGTTTTGAATATTCTGTAACATAAAAACTATTTGCAATTAATTTAAGATAGCTAGTAATGAATCAATGAAACTGTGAACCAACGTAATGGAAATGAAAAATGTATACTTTTTTATTTACTGAAGTTTGTGTTTGTTAAAGCCTTATGGTCCCCGTAGGCCTAGCCAAAATGCAAATGCTGCTAACGTTTCTGTATTCTATTGACTTGAAAAGTACGGTGTACGCATAAGCGGTGGACGCGATCTGTCATCAGCTTACTTCAATGCAATATTAGTTGATCTTCGAAAATCGCTAACGTAGCGTCATGCATCTTGGGTCAACCCAAAGCACTGCCATCAATGACAAATCATTCATCACGGTATAAAAGCTCGTGAGTATTTGTGTTAACAACCTTATTCTAACATTTCATGTTTACTTAGTCTAATGCGATCGAGGGATCCCATATATTTTTTTGAGTATAAACCCGCACACACACACACACACACATTCGCCGTCACGTTTTGTTTTCGTTTTAAACAAAGAGGTAGGCAATTAGTTGTTAATTATATAAGATAATAATTAGTTACCTGAGTCTACAGATTATTTAACTAATACAATTATTTTGTTCTGTTACGGGCAGGTGATCACTGTGATCAGTAACTCTATTCAAGTGTTATTTTACTAGAGATCAAAAAATGAACGGAATATAAAATTGACGAAAGCTGACAATTGGTACAGTCAATAACTAACATTTAAGAACTTTATTGCCGGTTACGATGAAAAACAAATAAGAAGTTTGTGATATAATAGAGTTTTCCGACTTGAAAGTAACTCGATCGATCTAAATTAAGAACTTTCTAATAAAAAAGATGTGAGCTAATTTATAGTTTGTTTGAACGCGTTGAAATGTGGAGCGACGAGTTATCGGTTCCTTGTACCAGCTGCATCTAATAAACGAAACATAAAAGAGGAATAAATATTGCAACAAGCTAGAAACCATGCCTGATAATACGGAAGTTTTAATTTAAAATAGCTATAGTAAGTGTAAAAAAAAAAAAAAAAAAATTATGATGATTGAAAACTTGTAAATTTTAATGTAAAACTTGGAATAAATGGCTATGTAATGTAATGTAATAGTAAGTGTAAATGAACTTGCAAGTACAGTAAGGACGTGAATAGGTATATAGGACTTTATTGCGGCGTTTCTTCTCCGCAATGATTTTCATGTCCGAAGCGCTATACTAGAACGGTTTAGGTACTTAACTAAAAGTAAACAAACAAAACCACGTGGCTCTGTTCAACAGCCAATCAAGACTGTTTTGTCGACCTATGACGTATCGCACGTATCAGTATTCTGCTTCTATTGGCTGCTGAACAGAGCCACGTGGTTTCGTTTGTTTACTTTTAGTTAAGTACCTAAACCTTTCTAGTATAATAGATTCACTCAATATTACCGACGTGTAAAAGTGTATTACCGGTGCGGCAAAATTGCTAATTAAATGTTTAGATTTTGAATCGCTAGGAGGGGCATTGTTCACGTTAGTATTATTTTATAAGTTTGGAATTCATGACCTATAACAACGAAGACGAAATACCTAGTTTGCTAGTCTGTGTCAATTAAAATTGGGCAAGGTAAACAAAACCAAACGAACCAATTTACCATTATTACTCGATAATCACGTTCAAAGATCAAGTGAGTTATTTGCAATGATTTAAACTCTAGATCGTTACTTCCATATAAGGTTAAAGTTTAAATAATTATGATGAATATATTAGGTTATGTGCCATTAGTAGGTATACTAATTTGTTTATATCGATCCCAATGTCCCACATTTTTCTCTTTAAAGTTTTTCATCTACACAACCGTAGGCGTCGGATCGCCTTTAATGTCACTATGCGTCTAAATTTCAATGTGATATTTAGATGACTTTTATTTTTCTTTGTGACACAACAATGACGGATCGAGATGAACAGCCTAATCGAACCCTAAAAGTAGTTATACACATCCATTGAAACGATATCGATCTCAAATTTCGATTTCATAATAGCGGTTGTAAATGTAACTATTTTCTAACCGATACTCTCGGTAATAACTGCCATTCGCAGTAATTACAGGACTTAAATTCTACATTGCGGTTACTGAGGGGTTCTGCAGTAAGGTTTAAACTGTCGTAATGCAAATTACCTATTGTCTCGATTAGAAAACGTCTGTAAAATTATGCAATGGACGGCAACATTTATCAATTCTAGCAAATAGAATTGTTTTAAATTGACATTCCAGTATGTTAAGTAAGCTTATAAGATTAACTTAAAAAGTTTATAACAAGTTAAAACAGTCATACGAAAAAGCTGCTATTTTTATTTAGCTAAACTTTTGGTGTGAAAAAGTGCTTTGTCAATAAAATACTATAGCTATTTTTTTATCGACTGATGATGATTGTTTACTAAGGATTCTGTTGGTATTTACATTTTACGTTTTATTGCCTGAACGCGTGACTAAAAAAATACATACCTACTTACAAAGTTTAGAGTAAACTTGAGTCTAACATAAAACCTCCGAATTCCATGTAACCAAATACATCATCACATCGTAACATCTTCGTTCCGGAGAAGCTTACGCTCGCTTTTCTGTACTTCAATATGTAGAGTAGTGCAGTATTTAACAACACAACAGCCGATACGCGCGACCACTTACAAACCGGGCAGCCGGCCGAACGCATTTGCGCGGTACACCGGTTATTAAAAAAAGTTAGTATATTTATTTGAAATAAAAAAAAAACTAAAATCATAGCTTCTTTAAAAAAATCTTCAGTACAAAAGGTTTAAATTTCACTTTTGACAGCTGTCACTTTTCCCGCGCTTTTTTCTTTTTTTAATGTCAAAAATGAAACTCGATGTTAACAAGCAATTAACGAGTGTGGTCATTGGATGAGTCAATGAATTTCCATTTAACCAGTGGCTTTGTAAATTGTAGGATTTCCAACTGCTCCGCTTGCTTGGTCACCGGTGGACATGAAGACACAGCGCAGTTGACGTCGTCATGGAGAAGCGATGACTACGGGACCAGCTGTGCGGTGTTACTGAAGTGCATTACCATAGACAATAGTGCTTATGTTCTGTGAACGTATTGAACGTTTTTTGGATTCGTGACGCAAGTTCTCATGTTCAAGATGCTTCTGAAAAAGGTGAGGCTTTTTTTTGACTAACAATTACTAACCAATTTATTAAGTTCTGGTTTACCATACAGTTCTGAAATAGATTTTTACTGCATAAGTATTTTACGAAAATGTTGTCTTAATAAAAAAAAAATTCAATCTATCACGTAGATACGTTAATTTAAAACATTGTCGTTGGTTTTACCTTCTATGCGTGGGATATCTAGTGGTCCCACTGACTGCAGGCCATATATAGGATTCTATTTTTTTGTAACTTAATCTGTATCATATAGACCTAAATCTTAATAGGTATAGGCATGAATTAATAATACTACTTATATCTTAAAATACACACAGCCGCTTTCGATTACAGACACAGGCATGAAATATGAATTACTTAAATTATTTTAAGTAACATTATTTAGAGTAGGTACCTACGAGTACATATAATAAATACGCAAAAAATCTTCCTAAACATATTTGAGTTTCATTTTATTTTACCGAGGAATTTTGAAACACATTTTATTAAAGCTATACGCGTTGACCATCCCACGAAAAGATCGTTTTTTTTTAGAGAAAAGGTAGGCTTCATGTTAAGCCAGGATACAAGCTATCTCTGATAAAGAAAAATCACCCAAATCCGTCCAGCAATTGCAGCGTGAAGGATTAACAAACATTTTTTCGTATTTGTACTGAAATTTCATAATGTGATATGAATGTGACATATTCATATCTATGGAATTTCGCGCAGTCAATCGAAAGTCCCATTTGAAAAGTTTTAATTATATGGATGCTGTAAGTATTTAAGAGTTAAATAAGCAACATGATCCATTCTTATCTAAACAAAGCAGTATAATGTAATGATGGTCAATAAAGAATACAGTAGTTCCTTCAGTCAACACGTCAAATTCTTTTTTGTCAGCTATAAGTAACAGATATCTTCCTTATTTTCTAGACCAGTAGATTTGTACTGCAGGTTCTTTATAAATTATAGACCAAGCAGTGGATCTTACGAAATCGTTACAAACGACCAATTTACTACATTGATGTAATATGTATACAAACATTTATAGTTGTTAATACGTCAGCATTAAAATAATGCTACCACAGTTTTAAGTAAATAAATTCTCATACCGTAATTAACATTATCATTAAGAATTGGTTATGCGTCCAAAGATACAACATTGGTGATGGTAATAACAGACGCATAAAATCCAATAATTTTATTATCCAATAACAACACCACGGTGCTTAAACTTATTTATTATTTTCTTAATACATTGACCGTAAAGCCGAAAAGCTTACGGACACAAGCTTAATGTGCATTAATTGTTATTAAATTATTTTATGTCTTACAAATTCCCTTTTAAAACCCCATTATGATCATGACAGAACAAAGGGTCCTAAAGCCTAGGTATAATTAACATTACAGGTGAGTATTGAATAATCAAACGTACTTTAAAGAATAACTTGGTTATTATCTTGCTTATGTAAGCTTAGCGAGACTAAATATGACATCATTTGATTATTTAATACATCAGTAATTAAAAACACACATTTATCTACTTAGGATTTAGCTTAAATAACACTTTTTTAACCTTTGGCCGTTATTTAATCGAGAGCTAATCCGAAATCTTTTTACTACTAACTACAGGACACCGGCGACTTGTGCGTACACGCAGAATTAATTTCCCGCCCCTCCCCTATTTTAACCTCTTAAGGGATACATTTTTTTAATTCCCTTCTTCGGGCATCCCTAGGATATCCAAGGAATATTCTCACCAAATTTCAAGTCCCTAGGTCCAGCGGTTTTGGCTGCGCGTTGTATGTCAGGCAGGCAGGCACGGAACTGTTTTATATATTCAGAATAACGATATTAATATCTAAATAGATGAAAAGGTTAAGAATCCAATTGCCCATGTAACGTGTAGACTCGTATAGGGCTGGGATTCTACAAGGTAATAACGATATCGTCTTTGACGTGTTTCCGTATTGTCAACGTTTTAATAACTCTTATATCATTTACAATAATGGCGTTGATTCATATCATAAACGATTCTAAAACACGTCGAACGCGATATCGTTATAACGCAGTAGTATACAGGCCTAGGACATTAAATTTGTGTAACCCACTTGCTAATATCTTTTTATTTGTTTTAACATCGTCATTTAACTTCTTGTTGGTTCTGCTGCCAATTTCTCTGTTCTCTGGCAGCTTTTTCGTCTGAGTGACGTCGTTCTGTCTGACTGTGCTAAAGAAAGTAAACCTAGGTCTTCCTCTTCATTTCCTCTCGACTTTGCCCTACAAAATGTTCAAAAAGAAACCATCGTGCCGCATCAGGCATCCCATCATGTTCTCTCTTCACTATTTTTTAATATTAGACTTGTTTTTTTTTCTTTAACTGTCCTAAACTTGACATATCAAAACTACAATCCATCTAGCCTTTTGGATGTTTCTTACCTAAATGGATACGCATAGAAAAGATAACACTAATCTCGTTTGCACTCGTTCTTACATATAAATCCATGTAAAATATCATTGATTCGGATACACTATTTTTTTGGTTTATATCTAGAAGGATTCGTACCCATGTACTTCGGTACAGTAGGTAGGATGCACAACCTCTGAACCCGTTGGTTCAGAGGTTGTGCATCCGAGTCAGTAATATCATCAACGAACTATTTATCACTAGACTGCATTGTTTGTCGTCGGTCAATTGCATATTGATTTTTGAATGTTGACATCAAAGACATATTTATTTTTCCTAAAACAATTGAATAATATAATATGCTGAAATGTAAACATATCTTTGACGTCGGCTGTACTTGAATAAATAAGAATGATGTCACGCCCTCTTATACTTAGACAGTGGTGGTTTAGTAACATTGCCTGTGTTCTCGTCAGCAAATAGTTAAAATGCGAGAGCAATTTTGTCGCCCTCAAGTGAAAACCGGACAATAGCATGTCAGACCGTGCTCAGTGTTGGGTTCCATCTGAAGCCGTTACTACAAACACTAAAAACAACAAGAATTAACTAATTTTCAATTTAAAGTTAATTGGTGCGTCTGGTTACCGGGTTAGAATAGTGCCACTCCATGTCTTCCCGCGGATGTCGTGAGAGGCGACTAAGGGATTAAAGGCTTGTAGTACTGTTAGGCGATGGGCTTGCAACGTGTCACTAATACACTGGTAAACATCTTAGCCTGACTATGCAAAATGTGGTTACAGAATTATCAATAAGTTTAGAGTTGTTGGTATTCTGTGGCTCTGCCTACCCCACTCTGGGAATAAAGGCGTGACGTTATGTATGTATGTGTATGGTGCGTCTTAAAATGATTTTTAGTAGGTAGTAACTTTAGCTAATATCATGTTTTGCGAATATGACATGCTGCGACGTAAGTTTTTCCGAATAGGTGATGTGAAAAATACATTTAATTTACATGTACGGGAAGAACCCGAGAAAACTTTGTAGTACCAACAGTCTCTGAGTTAAACCGCGGACAGACGAACAGACGGACATGTCAAACTATAAAGGGTTCCTGGTTCACTACGGAATCCTAAGTAGGGTACAAGTCTTCCGAGGATAAAGCGAAGAACGTTATAAGTATTCTTTGTGTATGACTTTAATCCATTTTCGCTAGGACCGCTTGTTTCGTCGTGCTTGTCACGGCATTAGGCATAGTTAGGTATACGAATCGTCTACGTATTCGTGTGTACAGTCGGCCTTATAAGCAGCTGCACACTTTAGTGCTTGGTCTCTTGGACGTCATGATTGAACTGCTGCACTAATCTGACAAAAGCGTTAGTGCAACCAGTGTGCTGTACCTCCGTAGAACCTTGTAGCGACGAGGGGACGTATTAAACGTCGCATTTCTCAAGTTCAAGTAATGTGTCTATAATTGCAAAAGGGTTGCACGGTGGTAGTCAAATCCATTCAGTTGCTACTCCCTACAGAACTCGTTTACAAGTGGGCAAATAGTTGCTTTTAAATTTAATGTAAAGTGAAAACGATAGATTGCATAAAATATTAAAAATCATTTAGAAAAATATAAGTCTAGTAAGTAATTATGTTTTCGTGTTTTTAGGGGTTTGGTTTTGACATGCTATACCTATAGTATTGTCAACGTTACGATAGCTCTTATTTACTTGACAGTAATGGTGACGAAGTTAAAAACATTACCAAAACATGTCAAAAGGAATATGGTTTAACCGAGTAGAATAGAGCCCCTGACATGTGCCGGACAGTGAGTGAGATAGAGATATATGACTTCTATAGCTCAATCCCTTTATCACTAGCACTTGAACACTTTAAAGTTTTAAACACGGCCGCAGAAGGCATTCTGATCTATAGTCTATCCCACTCCCACCTGAGTTCTTTTTCCGCGCAGCAAAACAAAAGCCATGACAATCTTTCAGTTTCCTTAATATTTGCCAACGCCATATTTACCAAAAAAAAAACGAATTGTTACTTACCTAGCAAGTTAAAGGTAACTCGTGGTTTTCATTACAGGTCAACCATCTCATTTACTTTTGTGTACGTGACTCAATAAGTATTTTTTATCATGTTCCTCTTTTTATCAGAAACTTGGATAAATGGGGATGGGGGATTTTGTATGGACCTCGTACCCACCCTCCAACAGTCATGGAATGCAGCTCATTGATACGTTTATTAGGACCCAATAAAAGCCTATATTTTAGTTCATAATTCATGGGGTTTAGTTGTCCATACTATGTTACTAAACTATTCATCCAAACTTAACATTGTGTGATGAGCACGAGTATTTCTTCCTGAGTCTTGGATTTTTTCTATGTATGTAAGTAGGTATATACTCTATAAAAGTAAGTTTATCGTTGTCAAATACCCATAGTACAAGCTTAGAGCTTAGTTTGGGACTAGATCAATTTGTGTGACATTGTCTTAGGTCCAAATTGGTTTAAATATAAAATTGATGACTTGTGACTATACTCATCATTTCCCCGATTTTTGTTTTCTCTTTTTTTTGTTCATAATTTATTGTTATTCATAATCATCCCAACTCCTAAAGTGAATTGTACTGAAACCGTTCTGATTTTATGAGATTTATAAAACAAACCTAACCTAACTTAACCTTATTTACCAGTTGGATATTTTTTAAATCCTGAAAATAAACAGGTGTATGATTGATTTTGATTATGTAGAGTGATCATTATCATGTGAAATGGTATGAGAAATATTTTTATGAAGAGTGTTGAATGGTACATTTTCGGAGTTCCAATTTATCTTGTGTGATATTTATTTAAATATGATCCGGCATTTGTGCTGGTGGATTTAATTCAATATTACAACCTTAACCCATGTACCATACTCCTACAATGGATAATTATTATTAAATTACATCGCCATAGTAAGAAATGTTCTTTTATTATGCTGAGTTGGAACCATTTTGTGACTACATTTTTCTGGTGCGTATTTCTCTGTTATTTGTTGATGTTTGTCACGAATAAATGTATTTCTTTCTTTTTTAGATTAGTCCCTGGAATCACTAAATGCCTTAAGTCAAAAAGGAGGCTAACAAGGTCAATGTAAACTTAATCTGATTATTTTTCGCTGTGAAAGTGACTTTCTTAAATATTTTATAATTCATCTTCAAGTTGAGTATTGATTTAGCCGTTACCTATATTGTGTTTGTGACATCATAATTACTAATCCAACCGGCTTCTAAAGTATAACTAAACCTTTCCAATCTCTTATGATGTAACGCAAGTACAACCCGCCATTTCTGATTCAGCCTTTCCTTATGTATTTCTACGGTAACATTGGGATATTAATAACATTTGTTTTTAAATTTATTAGGTTGTATTGGCGTATACTGACAATTTTTAAAAAATCTTTAAATTGCTATTGCGAAAGCTTTTGGTTTAAGTCATCGTAAAAAAACTAATTTGACCTAAAAGTCATCTAGCCCTGTCGATTCCTCGTGGATTAGTTGCACCGAGTTTCCCAACACGATGCATTCCTCATATTAATACCGCTTATTTAGGAAGTAGGCAAACCATAAATAAACTGTCACTTGCAAAGTCTACTAATGGTGACCAAAGATTTAGTATGTTAATATGTCAAAATAAATTCGTGGACTACTTTTATTAATCTAACTCGCTTAACCGCTCATTGTACCTTTATATTGTATTATTAGAGCGATTAGTTCCACCGACTTAACTCGTGTAATCCATTTAGAAACCCTTTGACCTAAGAGTGCAATTTGACAAGGACAATTATGTTCTATTATGTCTATTATTCGTACGACAGTAGAGACTGCATGGAAGCCGTTATGAAGCAGGTAATATAAAAATCACGACGTTTTAGTTCTTTCACAAAAGACGTAATCTCTGTCATCGCTGACCATAAACGGCGTAAACTACTTTATAGCACATTCACGTAAAAAGTTTCATTAAAAAGGTTCAAAACGACCTACGATCTTAAATGTAACACTCGTTGACACAAAAACTTTAAGAAGACCTTAACTTGTTGCGTAAATTCGGCTCGTTTGAGGCAACAAACGAGTTCTTTTTCCATCTTGTTTACAACTTGCGTGTATAAAGTTTAAGCGTGGGATTTAATAGCAATCTATATAGTATGAAATTTACTTTATGATAACGATTAAGTGCTGTGAATGCGTTAATTCGATTACGCTTATCCACTGAGAAAAACAGTACTTAAGATTCCGATGAATATTTTTTTATGAACTCTTACACAATATTGACATTGGTGTAGTTAAGTGTTATGAAATAAGCATTAAGTTTTGTCTACAGGCTTCATTTTTCTTGCACACGTGTATAGGATATGAAACAATATAATAAATAACGCCATTCACTTACCTACAGAAGTTCTTGCAGGCTCATAGTCTTTAGTATTGTCATCATCCGTGAAATATTATCTAATATTTACGTTGAAAGGGATATTACTATTTTTTGCCAAGTTGATAATGGTGAGGAGGTTACGCGCTTTTTAAAAAGCGCGGCAGGTTGCGCGGCGTGCAAATTAGTAATTTTCGTGTCGACCAATCAACGCCATTACGAGCCGACGCGAGCAAACGTTAATTGATACGAGGTGTCATTTCAGCCAGCAGCAGTAGAGTCCATTCAATTTTGACAACGCGCGTGAAGACATGAAAGCGCCATAACTACTCGTAAATTATTCACCATAATACCCGTACGTCCGCTACATGTGATGTGAACCACAAAACAAAAGACGATTTCGTTTCACTTTAATTAAAATTCAAACGTTGACTTGTTATCTTTAGAAAATTGAATTAATTTCACACACATCAATCATTGCAGAATAATAGTTTAAATATTGCAATTATAATTAACGCTAACCAACAAGTATTTGGAATAGTCTAAGATTAAATGCTTGCGAAATTATACCATCACTATCATCAGCCCACTGAGGTAAGAAGCTGATTACGTCGCGCCGAAAATGTAACAATAATGACATAGCGACGGATTACTGTGACCGCATGTAACATGCATGTACGAAAGCGTTGGAATATTTTAACCACATACATTACGAGTAAAAGCTAGCTCCTGTTTCTAAGTACTTATTCCATAAAGCTAACTGGTTTCGTAATAGGCTGCAATCTATTTTTTGCCGTTCACCTGTTGAGCATGAGCGCGAGAAGGCGCGCGCGGCACGCCTCTTCGGGCCATGTTTGGTCAAGTGGTGCACCGGCCACGCGCCTCGGACGACCACCTCACTCACTTCACTTTACGCTTTTACTTTCAGGTTGCCCTTGTATGCGTCCTTGCACTCGCCGTGGGAGCCGACAAGAAAATCGAGTTACAAGATATTGAAGAAGACAATCTGAAGAGCGAAAAAGAAAAGGACCTCGACAAATCTGAGCCACGTATACAAACCAACGTAGGGCCGTCGGGTCCTGGGTTACTACCGTATGAATTTTTCAAAAATGGACTGCTTAGGTATTTCGAGAGCCCTAATCAAGCGCCTCAACAACCGAGGTTTGTTCAGCAGTATGCAGTCACGGAGCAGCCAGAAAGACCGCCAACGGCGGTAGCTACGCCCAAGTCTCAATATGGACATGCTGCAATGCAGCAAGCAATGGTCGGTTATCTATCGAATGTTCCAATGCAAATATATCTAGTCCCTCAGTATTATAATGATCAAGGAGAACAAGCGGCAAACACTCAGCCAGGAGTTCAGTACGCGGCGCCGGCAGTCGGTCGCATTAGCGCTTATCCCACTGCGCCAGAAGCGGTACAGCCACAAGGCAACTATATAGAAGTCCCTACTTACGTAACACCTTCAGGGAAGACATACATTCAGCAGCCAGTTGCTTACGTTAGCTACGCGGCTCCTTCAACAGTTGCTCCTGTTCAAGCTACCGCTGCCCCTGTGCTGTACCAAATGCCCCTGGTTCAATATCCAACGTCAATCGCTGCACCTCCTGTTTTGCCAAAAGGCTACTACCAGAATCAACAATACACCGAAACAAACAATGTTGAAGAAGTACAGGACAATGAAGTTGAAAGTCCAAAAGAGTACTCTTCTCATACTGAAGTACCTTACACCAGGCCGCCTAGCCCTGGATTTCCTCGGTATTATTCATCTCGTACTCCTATAAGGGAAGATCATCCACACGGTTCAATATCTGAGCTGCCTCCACCAAATCCTCTGCTTTTAAAGGGCCCCCCTTCGCATCTTGCCCATATTCCTAAGGCACTGCCAATTTACCGTCCACTATCGAAGCCAGTATATGCTGCCGGTGGTAACTTTATATCCAGTGCGTACGCACCAAAGCCGAGTGAAAGTTATGAAAGTCCCTACAAGCGGAGGCCGATGTCTCTCCTTGATTCTTATGTGCCCTCGGGGGTTCAGTTAGAGTATTTGAAGAGAGGGTATGTGAAGGACCCTCTTGCTGCTTATGAGGCGTTATCAAGTGGTCGGCATTACCATCACTACCCGGTGCCGAGACACTATGAAAGGGGTTTCCTCCCGAACCAAATGTACCACACGGCAGCGGGTGGCATCACGTACGGACATTATAAAAGAACACCGAAGATAGATAAATCGTCACAAAACTAAATACTTTACAATATTAAGTAACGTAACTCATCTTTATCTCATTGATAAGTTTTTATTGTGTTTTTTGAATGGAATCTTGAGTAGTGTGTTGCAATATGTGAGTGTATCGAACTGAATTGTTTTGTAATTAAACATATTTAGGTTAAATAATATTTTAAACTACGATTTTACTGAGGTAGACCTACCTACTTTTTGTCAAAAAAATAATGAGGCTCACTTTTTGTAAACTAATTATTAGGATGGTCAGTATTTACTAATATGCGTATTGTTTTGTTATTTATAAATTAAAACTTTGTTAAACCATGTCTTTTAATTTATTTGAATCCCTTGTAGGTTTACATGTAAACAGCAGCCTAACGTGTTTCCCTGGATAAGGTGTACAAACGAATAGGGATGATGATTTTTTTTTTTTAAGATTTTTAATTTGTAATCCTTGCTTGCTGTCAACCCTATCGGAACAAAGTGAAATATCTCGCCTCATATAAGATCTATTGCGATGAAATAAACAGGGTTTTAATCCTAGAGCATTTCCTGTGTCAATCGACAAAAATAAATAATATACGAAACTTATTTTTTGTTGTTGTTGAAGTTGCATCTATTTTCATCCCCATTCGTTTATGCACCTTTTTCAGGGACACACTGTGTTAAAGAGTTGTGTTAGAAAATAAAAATAAAGGACAACTAACTGTGGAACTGTGTTCAACTAAGTCAAAAAAAGAGTTATTAATTAGCACATTCCATCAAAATCAAAACCGCGATAAAAAATCAAATGAAGCTCTAAATGCAAACTGATGTCATTCTACTAGCATTCATGAAAACTAAAGGTCTACCACACTTAATCACACTTTTAAAAGTAGTTAAGTGCTCCTGGAAGTAAGTTTTATAATGAAATTACCATCGTGCGGTATCCTAGCACTTATGACACCATAATAGACCGACCGCAAAGAATTTTCTCACTGAATTAATTCTCAATCTTTTAAGCTTAGCGGCCATCAGGGTAAGAAGCTAGAGGGGGCTAGCTGTGGGAATAGAAGTAAGTAAAATGCTGCTGACTGACCAGTATAAAGACAACCATATATAACAGACTAGCGACCCGCCCTCGCTTCGCTCCGGATTAAAGTATTTACATATAAACCTTCCTCTTCAATCACTCTATCTATTAAAAAAAACCGCATCAAAATCCGTTTCGTAGTTTTAAAGATTTAAGCATACTCGTACATAGGGATATAGGGACAGAAAAAGCGACTTTGTTTTATACTATGTAGTGATACAACATAAATTACAGTTTAATACCTGCTTAAATCCGTTTATTGGTATGCTATTTCTTTTTGGAAATACAAATAGTTTTGTATTAACGATCATACTTATATTGAAAAATTCTAAAATGCTACAACAACCAAATCATGTAGGTTCCTTAAAATTATTATATACATTTAATCTTATAACTTCACACGACCACACGTTGACCCAGTTGGGAGTGACCCTGCCTCCGACCGAAGCCAGCGGTCCTGGGTTCAAATCCCGGTAAGGGCCGATGTTTGTGTGATGAGCGCGAATAATTTTGTTCCCGAGTCTTGGATGTTTTCTATGTATTTAAGTATGCATATAAGTAAGTTTATCGTTGTACAAGCCTAGAGCTTAGTTTGGGACTAGGTCAATTTGTGTGAGATTGTCCCGTGATATATTTTTTTAGGGTACAATAGTATTAAAAACTCCGTGGCAGTGTCAAAGATTTGTATTTATATTTGTATAGCTCTTAAAAAGGTTTTCGAACGGGGTCAAAAAGTCGCGCTATTTGAAATTTTCAAAAGAGGCCTTATATCTGTTTCATGCCAAAATTTCAAAACGTGCGATTTTTTGACGCCGAGTATACAAGAGTGAGTGAAAGACAAATATAACCCCGCTTATCATTTATTGCACATACGCATTCAAAGGCAAATCTACTTAAATATATTATGTTGATAATATAAGAGTAGAGATAGGTACGCCAAGTCAAAATCCATCGGTCCGTCCGGATCGCTACCACCATCTTATCCATTAACCTACCGCCGAACAGTAGTGTACGCATTGTTGTGTTCCGGTTTGGGGATAAGACAGCCGGTGAAATAAAAAGCATAGAGGCATTCCATCTTATAGTCCTCAGGGTTGGCAACGCATTTGCAGTCTTAGGATTGCAGTCTTGTGAATGTGAACGACTATGGGTCACAGTTTCCACTTAACATCAGGGCTGGGATCCTACACGGTAATAAGAATAACGATATCGTCTTTGACGTGTTTCCTTATTGTCAACGTTTTGATAACTCTTATGTTATTTACAATAATGGCGACTGTGACATTAACGATCCTAAAACACGTCAAACGCGATATCGTTATAACGTAGTAGAATAGAGGCCCTGGTGGCCTGTGTGCTCGTTTGCCTTCACAATGCCATAAAAAAATAGACGAGCTAACGTTTTATAATACACTCTGAGTATAGTAGTCTGGCGATTGATTGAGTGGTAGTCATACCCTTAAATTTGCAGTGTATATCACAGTTTAGGTACGTATCATATGACCACTTAAACCTTTTTATTTTCACCAATTTAAAGGTTAAGAGAATAACAGCCTGTCCTGACTTCGCCTAGGTTGAATAATATAATATTATATAGCCTTTGTTTGCCTGAACTAATTGTACCTTTTAAATGAGGAAGGATTTCTTCAAATAGGCGCAGTTAGTCCGGAGATTACTCTCGACATACATACAAACACACAAAATTCGCAATTTTAATATGTGCAATAAATGGAGAAAATAAATAAATTAACGATACATGAAAAAAAACATCCGTTGACAACCTCACATAGATTAACCTAGACATACAAAAGGCATGGATTATAATAGACAACGAAAAACATACGTATATATAAATAAATACAACCTCGATACCTACATAGGCAACTACCCAGACTCAAGAATATCCAAACACTAGCGCTCATCACAAACATATTTTCCCTTACCACAATCCAAACCCAGTAAGTAAAAGCACCAATGTTCGACACTTTTAGCTGAGATCCACCAGTAATCGACAGAAGCTTTTAATTCAAAGATCATAGGGTTATAAATTGACTGTTGCAAAACAAATGAATAATTCTTATCTTCGTTGAATAAGAGTCAGTGTCGAACATTGGTCCTATGTCGAGTACTGGTGCCGTTGCATAGGTCACATAACATAATTCATAGTTTATGCATTTTGATTAACCTGGCTAATACTAAATGTAGTCTCCGACCTAATACTAATACAGCGTATTGAATACTAGAGAGCACTATAAGTTGCCGATCTAACACTAAATTGCTTCCTCGTCTCAGTCACGAGGCTCAGGAGTGGTCAGCGCGAGGTGTTATTCTCTTAAAAACGACTTGTGATCGATCGGTCGATCAAGCGAGAGTTAACCTACCTAATCGAGAATGTACGCTTTCAATGTTACACAATTAAACCAATTTTATTTATACCTATTACAATTCGTATTGAAGATAACCTATTAAAAGCTAATATTTGTTAGACTTAAACACTGCAATTATAACTAGTCTTAATCATCTAAACATAAAATAATGAATAATATAGGTTGCATAACAATCTTCTAAATTTGTTCTGATACTCTGATACTCAAATAAATGTCCACAAACTAAACCACGTTAAACAATGGCTCTGTTAAATAAAAAAAAAGCAAGCCAATCAATACAGTTATGTCATATTTTGATGTAGCAGTGTTCTAAGGTTCTCTAAGGGCCATACAGAGATGGGCATTAACCGATAAACTTTTTAATCAACTAATTAATAGATTAAACAATCCATCGTCAAAAAATTAATCATGATTAATTTAATCGCGATGAAATTAATGGACGGAGTACCCGAATAACGATTATTTAATCGTCGTTTTAATTGGCTGCTAAGCTGTAGCAATCTGTCAACGTAACTCGAAACTTAGACTTAGAAAAGAAACGATTTATTCCTAATATTAGTCGAGAGAAAATTAATCTAATTAATTAATTGATTAACTATTTAGTCGCTGTTAACTAATCGGTGATTAATTTAATCGTGACTAAATTAATCGAAACTCCTACGACTAAGATTAATCAATCGTAATTTTTAATCGTTAATCGTTAGTCGATTATATTTTGCCCATCACTAAACTGATCTCGGCTATAATGCTCTCCTCAAGATGCGTCAGAAACGACAGTTTTCTATGGTTTGACGTTGACATATCTTGTTATCTTAGCCAATATGAGCGTATTAAATTGCCTTTTAAAACGACTCGTTGTCGAACGGTCGATCAGTCGAGCGAAGTCATATGGGCTAGTTTTCATTTAGGTACTTAATTGAGAATGCACGCCCTAAAATTTTGTCTGTGCTCTCTGATGGGGCAACTTAAACTCGACGGTTAATAATTCGTCCGTCGAGTTGAAAGTGATTTGTTAAAGAGAATAACATGACTGGTCCAGATAGAAGGATTTCACGCAATCTCCGATTCGTTATGCCATGTTTTAGATTGTGGACGTTCACGCGAGCAACGGGCCGTTAATTATAGGATGGTTTTTAATGATGTTTCGTTGGTTCAATTATTGTAAAAATACACAGGTTTAGCCACTAATTTTAATCCAAGCTATTGATTAATAATGCGTATGACAATATTTTGTCGTATAAGGCTGCCTAATTGAGAAGGCATGCGCTAAAATGTGCTCCGTACGCTCTGGCGGGACTTCTTAACTCGCCGGATAAGTACGATTAAGAGAATCACAAGGCAGAATAGTTGATGCGATACTTATTGTGAGTTCACTTACTTTTAATTTATTTTCCTTAATGGTTGCCTTGTGATTGTCGGGTTAGAATAATGCCACTCCGTGTCTTCCCGTGGATGTCGTAAGAGGCGACTAAAATATTGAAGAATTGTAGTACTGTTAGGCGACGGGCTTGCAACCTATCACTGATACACTGGTAAATCTTAGCCTGTTTGTGCAAAATGTGGTACAGAGTTATCAAGCCTTTTTAAAATTGTTGGTATTTCTGTGGCTCTACCCTGTAACCTAACCTAACCTAACCTAACCTAACCTACCCCACTCTGGGAATGGAGGCGTGATGTTATGTATGTGTGTATGTATGTAATGATTATACTCACACTCACTTGACGCTGATGAAATGAAATCACTGCGGAACAGAGGTGGCCCGTCATAAAAATAAGAAGTATATAATTTGAACAAAATTGTTTGCTATTTGTTTTATATTTATGTGTTTTAGTGGCTGGTTGTCAACCAGCGGCAGTGACGCGTGAAACCTCAAACCTGCGACCTAACCAACCGTTTGCACAATTTATGTAACGAATTACTTGCGACTAATTTGACAGTTTTGTGACCAAGCGGAAGACAATCCTTTTGGCTTGGTAGTTTTTGTCAGTTATAGGAGATTAAAAAAAAGAAATAAATGTTGTATTTTTACCTAGTTAAACAAGAATTACTTGCGCAAAATAGGCAGGATTGCTATGTAAGAAGGGATGCAGGCGAGACAATTAAACATGTCAATTATCGAGAGTATATGTACACTGATTTATTAAGGTGAAGCCCCTTATGTATATTTACATCCTAATGCAGACTACACCATGCTCAGACTAGACTACCGAAGTCGCGTTAAGTACTACAACACGCAAAAAGAATGTACTAATTTTCTATTGTTATGCCAATTAATTAAATTATGAAAATCAAAGAGAAACCACCGCAATTTGCAGCTTCGCACAGCCTGCACATTAGTAGATGCACGATGCACTTGAGTAGGTACATTTTTGGAATTTTTATGGCAAGATCCAATTGCCAACAGTACACCAAAACTTAACTCCGAAAACCTTGCAAGCGCGAATCAGACTCGAGCACTTAGGATTCCATATTTAAGACTTTTTTTTAAAGATGTGGGGCATTGTGGGTGTCGTTGGATAAATCTTTCAAAACTAGGGGATCCGATTAAAAATATTAAGATTTAAAGTGCTAATTTTTGTTATAGTCAAGTCCACCCCCCGTACAGCTAAAACTATAAATACTCATCATCGGTTCGTGAGATACAGGTGATTGAAGTGTTTACCTACTAAAATCATCTAAGACGGCACCAAATGACTTACATAGAAAATTAGTTATTAGGTACTTGTTGATTTTTATGTTTGTAGTACTTAAAAGCTTCGGAACCCTAAACTGAGCATGGACCGACATGCTTTTACCCGGTTTTTGTCAAAGGTTCAGTACTGTACTGTACTAGGCATCGGCGCCACTTTACAATCCTCTTAAGTACGAATACAATATACTTAAATAAATAACTAAGTATCTACCTGAGTAGGTTCTTGAAGTACTCCACTCTCCCAGTTGAGTTCAATGACTTTACTAAACTCGACCGCCACTTGAGATGCTATAGTACCGGCTTCTTAACAATGGTAAACTAATGATAACAAAACGGGTATTGCGGTTGAAAATAATAGGCAAGTTTCAAGAAGTGTAATAATAATAAATGTGAATAAAATATGTTGTAATTGTGTAACATTAACATTAATGTTAATCTGATTTGAATCCACAAATAAATCGTTAAATAATTTAGCAGACTAGCTAAATCAAGCTTCAAGCAAGAGGCGAAAGAGCGCTGGTTCCATTAAGTTGATAACGGTCAGTTACTGTATTTGTGAGGTTTTCCATGTTAAAAGCACTTGTTAGTTCTTCCCTTATACTAATTAAAACTAAACTGGAGTTATGATTTTTTTAGAAACTATTATGTAACCCTATTTTATTTCACCGCCATCTCTCTATCAGCTCTGTTACTAACGTAAACTCAAACCTTTCACCATCAACTACAGTTATATAGCAGAACTACATAGATGGCAGCACTTGGAAGACCTCGCTTACATTCACTCATAAGTTAAGTTATAAAGGCGGTTAGCTGCAACATTTAACTGGTTAGTTTAGAGAACAGAAGATAGATGGTGGTTTAAAAGTTGTTACTGCGCCGGCGTCGAGCGAATATCTTCCTCTACATCGTAATCAACTGGTTACTTTAGAATAGAAAAAGAAGATGGCAGTTTAAATGTTGTACTCCTGCGCCAATCGAATATGTTTTTATATCAAAATTACTATCGACCGACTAAAATAATATTTTAAGTTTATCGTATTTTCATTGGTGCTACTATTTTAAGCTACGTGGAGAGTATAGACGTGTAAGAACATTTTTTTTACTTACTATCAAATTTCTCGTCTACCATGATTTTATGGATTCCTAGCGACCCGCCAGCGACTTCGCCCGCTGCATTTTTTTATGTCACTTTGGGGTATGAAAAATAGATGTTAGTTGTTGGATGGTTGATGCACACCAAATTTCATAAGAATCGGTCGAGCCGTTTCAGAGGAGTTCAATAACGTACACCATGACACAAGATTAGATTTAGATTTAAAGATTTTATATATTAGACTAGCGACCCGCCCTCGCTTCGCTCTGGATTAAAGTATTATACATATAAACCTTCCTCTTCAATCACTCTATCTATTAAAAAAAACCGCATCAAAATCCGTTGCGTAGTTTTGAAGATTTAAGCATACATAGGGACAGACAGCGGGAAGCGACTTTGTTTTATACTATGTAGTGAAGAAAGAAATCATGACAAATATTCGTAAATCCAACTTAAGCTCCAACTTTTGAGGTCATTATTGAACAAAGTTCACTTCAGCAAAACCTGTGCTAATTAACGAAAAAAATCTGTACAAAGAGCAATGGGCTAAAATGTATGGAACGTGGTACAGTCGAAGTCATAAATATGATTACACTTTAGTACCACGCCACTTTCATTCACTGAGACAATTACATATAATTATATGTAGCTTATATGACACGTTCGTAGATTTACCATAGCAGCGCCATCTATTGATTACTTACTCAACCCAGTCGAAAGGTATCGACATCTGTTAGAATCATTTGGAGTTAACAGATAATTGCGACTGTCAAATAATAACAGACAAATAATTAGCAATAAATTAAAATTGCGACTATAATTTGAGATTTAAACTATCCTATCTCTCAAGTTGGATCGAACTGCACATGGTGTGCGAATTTTATTATAATCGGTTAAGTGGTTTAGGAGTCCATTGAGGACAAAAATTGTGACACGAGATTTATATATATTAAAGATAAGATTAACAAGAAGCTTATAATTATATGACACTGGAGATTGCATGGCGAACAACGCCTTGAAGCGAAGGAAAGTGACCTTGAATGACGTCGCTTAAGTTTTTGTCCCTTTCATAATATATAAGCTTCTATTAGGTTCAATTTATTGATCCTTTCTAAGCGCAACGGGAAGTTACACGACACTTGGTTGCGTACTCACTAAGTACCTAGCACAAAATAATCTTGATCTTCATTGGACTCACTTCGATCTCGACGGACCTTTGGTATTGTAACATTCGTAACTAATTGAAAGCCGTTACATTATCAAAAACAAAAATCTCAAAAACTCCGGTTCATTAGCTCACATCTCATTAGAGATCCGTTGCATAAGGACGGTGCTCGAAAATTCAGTGAGATCTCGACACCAAATAAAGTCAGCCTCATGAATAATGCAGAGAATCGAGTCATCGGTTATTACACCCGAATGCATG
The DNA here is from genome assembly GCA_949316455.1 of Acleris holmiana. Classification (NCBI taxonomy): domain Eukaryota; kingdom Metazoa; phylum Arthropoda; class Insecta; order Lepidoptera; family Tortricidae; genus Acleris; species Acleris holmiana. The sequence continues at coordinate 12,035,659 of OX438776.1, read as the reverse complement.
ATGAATGACGGAGCTGAGAAAAGTGAAAATTTGCTAACGATATCTTGACAGTAATTATACGTTGAGCATTAGATGAGGATTATCGTGGTATTAGGTAATAATTAATGGTCGTTTGGTGCTACGTATTCGGGGCCAAGAACTACATATCGGTTACATTCATCATTTAATTAGGGGAAAATGGTACCGAATGTGTTGATACCAAAATGAAGTGGGTTTATGTCGCTTCTTGGTCTTGTGTGTTGCAATAAATCTCGGTTGGGGTTGTGTTTAATGTTGCAACTTGATATGCTTTTTGCGGATATTTGTACATGATTTCATGATATTTTGTTCAATTGCAGCCTGGTGATTCTCGCAACACAGCGCTGCGTCGATCTTATAGGTGAAGTTTTATCCGGCAAGTTTAAGAAGTCCCGTCGGAGCGTACAAAACACTTTTTAGCGCGTGCCCTCTTAATTAGGCACCTTTATGCGACACTGAACTCGACTCACTGCCTGCTGCCTAATTGAGAATGTACGCGCTAAAATGTGTTTTGTACGCTCCGACGGGACTTCTTAAACTTGCCGAATAAAACTTCACCTATAAGATCGACGCAGCGCTGTGTTGAGAGAATCACCCCCCTGAGCGTGGTGACTTGAAAGGCTAGGATAGTCCATACTTTTTATTGTTTTCTAGATATGGTAACAAAGTGTAAAAAAGAATACATCAAGTATCACGCACGTACGGTCAAGGACTTTAATTGTTATGCCACCATGGAACCCTGTCATAATGATAGCGTAAATCATTAATATTCGCTTTCTTTCATGTGGTTTGACGCTGTCATTAATTATGACAGGGTTCCGTAGTGGCCTAACAATTAAAGTCATTGACTGTAAATGACATTCATCTTTTACTAGCCCCCTATATAAACTAGAAATTATTATACGTGAAAAGCGCATCAAAATCCGTTGCGTAGGTAGTTTAGGAGTTGGCGGATATACAGACAGACATTCGATTCTTTTTTAAACTTGCCCGGACACACTGCCGTATGTATAGATCGATGGTCAAAGATATCACTTTCCTTTTCTTTTATACCAATACCTACTAATAATATTATAAAGAGGTAAATTTTGTGAGGTTGTAGGGGGTAATCTCTGGATGTACTGAACCGATTTTGAAAAAAATTGGTATGGATATAGTTTTAGTCCCGAGGCAGGGCTTAGGGTACTTTTTATCTCAAAAAAATGGGCTTTTCCTGAGTGAATAGCGATAAATACTTCTACGCGGACGGAGTCGCAGGAATCAGCTAATTTTATGGGACGTTTTAAAAAAATATAGTTAAGGGCTTTAAATAAAACAAAACTTAATTGATTCCATTTTGTAATGAAAATTACCCATATAGTTTGTTTGTATTACTAACTTTCGTTACACAAGGGACACGATCGTGTTTTTTTTATGGCATCGAAAAGGCAAACGAGCACACAGGCCATCCGATGGTAAGTAGAAACTGTGACCCATAGACATTCGCATTCACAAGATTGCAAACCTAAGACTGCAAATGCGTTGCCAACCCTGAGGACTTGGATGGAAGTCCCCTATGCTAGTTATTTCACCGCCTATCTTATCCCTAAACCGGAACACAACAATGCGAACACTGTTGTTTATACATTTTGTTTTCATTAAGCCTTTTTTTTTTTGTAAACGACTTTTATATAAACTTTAAGACAGTTATTATATATGTATCTGATAGATAGTGTTATTCGTAAATATTTTAAAAAAGAACACTCAGTGTTTTTGCAATAAATACCACTAGAAATTCTACGGTTTATCCTATATTTGTATTGTTCACCTAATTGAGACAAATCGTCATGTCAACAAGATCAGCCTTTCACTTGGCAGTGACAATGGTTTGCATGCAGAATACCGAACGATATTTGCATTTATCACCGCTATTTTCAACCTTAACGCAGTAGCAATAGGATGTGTGCAAGTTAACGGTTGGTTGGTTAGATGCAAGTGCTATGCGCTTTTTATTGGTCATCGGAGCAGGCGCGGTCGTTGTCCTCGGCTACGTCGCTTGAAAGTTTGTTGCTTTGTTGTTTGCGTCGGTTTTCATAAGATTTCTGGTGTGTTTTCGATTTAATCCATATTTTTGATCTTTCCTTTTGAGCAGTTAAAGCGCAATTTAATCTAAAATCAATTGCAATAAATTTCATAACCTCATTTTTTTGTCGTTCCTCGGTTTTGTAGCACTTTTTTTCTGACTATGAAGCTTCATTATGAATTGGCATTTTCAATTTTTTAACGGCCATTATTTTTATGTTTGGTTGTAAATATAGAAAGTGTCAAATGTTAAAATGATGGAATATATTTGTTACACAATGTCATGTTCAGCAAACAAGTTAAGTATATTTTTTTTAGATCGAATGAAATTATATAAGGTGAGTTTAAAATGTTGCTCTAGTTAAAACGTTTTGATGTTTACAAAGTTAAAATGACCCTAACTAGTGTGTTTATATTATGTATACATAGAGCTTGGCATGTGGCTACGTCTATGCGCAGGGGCAATTGAGGCAGCAGAAACGGCGGGCGGTGAAAACAAATGCAAAGAAATCGCGCTGCGCTGCCGCGACCCCTGGCAGACCTCATACTTCTTTCTATAAGCATTTGTTTGTTGCCACTTGCCGCTAGTTACCGCCGCTGCCGCCGTCGCTCAAAATCAAGGCTTGAGACACACATTGACTTTATGTTCGCAAAATAAAACTTTACGTATCTTGTCTTTAATTAAAATCATAGATTCCTTACTAACGCCGTGTTAAATACCTTGGAAAAACAGGATGCGTAAATTAATATAAACTCCACCACCTTCAAACCTTCAAGAAAAAAACGTACTCTCATTTGAAAGGCCGGCAACGCACCTGTAACTCTGTAACCCTCTGGTGCTGCAGGTGTCAATGGTTGACGGTATTCGCTTACCATCAGGCGATCCGTCTGCTCGTTTGCCTCCTATTTCATAAAAAAAAACTCTCGCGGTCTAATAGTACGGTTCAGAGTGCGTTTTCATACTAAAGAGGCAATTTCGAATCTAGGGGATGCTATTAGTGAAATCTGATGATGGATACCCCGAGCATCGATAAAGGACTTCCAGAGTGCCCAAGATACCCAACTGATTGAAACTACGGCTAACGCCGGAATTGTGGATGTTCAGAAAAACATCTAAAATGGCAACCTTGAACCTCGAGGTATCCACCATTAAACCTCGTTTGTATGAACGCACTCTGACCCGTATAATTTGACCGCGAGAGTAGGTACTATCGATTAACAATTTGTATTACGACGCCATTCCAAAAATACAAAATCACCACGGCATGTGACCATCATTACGCTCACAGAATAACGAACTAATATCATATAAAAACAAATGAAGATCCGTAGCTACATGACGATTCCTAGCGTTTGATTAACGTTGCGTAATACACACGTATATGATATGATACAGGAGGAAATGACAAACCGCACAATCTTGCACTAGTAACAAAAACAAAAGTGTGATAATATATTATTCTCTAATGTTCTCAATCAGAACGCAAAGAGATATTTGGTTTTTGTTAAATTTGGATGCATTTTGTTCAATAACAACTTCAATTGTCGAGTCACTTCTGTGCCTGTAGAAGTAACGCCAATTATTTTTAAATGTAATTACGCTGTCATCTTGACAAGATTCTATGATGGCTCGACAGGGATCCTATCATTTCATAACCAATGTTTCACAAATGATTCATTTCACAAACATATCATTTAACAACTCACGTTTTTTTTCCGAAACTGTAAATAATTCTGGATTTATTTCAGGACCATCGTGTAGAACCTTATAAGGTTATGTTAGGTTAGCGTTATAAAAATCCTGAAATATTTGTAATTACAGAAAAAAAGCGGGTTGGCAAATGAATAGGTTGCGAAACGATGCGTTGGTCAAAGATTTGTCGGCGAAAAGGCAGAGAACCGGCTCGACGATTTAAGTTGTTGACTAATTTCAAATGTCATTTTGGGAACCAATGAAGACCAATGTCAAAGTGTTCATATTGGTGTAAGCAAACCATAATAGAGGGGCTCAATAAATAATGCTGGTACACACGACAGACATCCGTTCAACCCACACGAAATGCAATGTCTTATTCAATATTTAATTTCAGCAGACCAGCCCCGAATTAATCAAATGGAAAAGTAAGTATTCAATGTATGGAAAGTAAGTACGAGCGCTTCTGTGGTTGCAGGACCTTGTGCAGGGTCTGTTGGAGTCGCTATCACCATCTTATCCTTCAACCTACTTTTTTATGTTAAGGAGAAGGCACACGAGCACTCAGGCCACCTCTGGTAAGTGGAATCTGAGACCCATAGACATTTGAATTCTCATGACTATAATCCTAAGACCTCAAATGCGTTGCCAACCCTGAGGATTAAGATGGAATGCCTCTATGCTAGTAATTTCACCGGTTGTCTTATCCCCACAACGGAACACACTGTTACTTGGCGGGTGGTTAATGGATAAGATGGTGGTAGCGATCCGGACGGACCCTGCACAGGGTCCTACCACCACTAAAACTACTGCCAAGCAGCATTTCCAGTGTGGGTAAAAGACTAGTAAACTAGGGTTGGCAACGCATTTGGAGATTTAGGTGGTAAAAAGATTGTGGTTTAAGAATCCAAATGTATGTGAATCTCAGACCAAAATTTAAGTGCTCGTGTGCTTTATTATTGTCGTACAAAATAAAGAACTTGGGTTTTAAATTCGAGCTACGCTTTAAAGGACCGGAACTCATACAATGCACCTGCGATCAGGGACCGGAACCGCTTAGCATTAAAGGGGTTTTCGATAGGGTATTTGATAGACTTGTTTTTACAAACCCCAAGGATGAGCTAAGCCTATCGTTGACATAGTCCAATGAAAGGGCAACCAAGCGATACAATTAATTCGACTAAGCGCTAACCCATTCCCAATACCCTATCATCTGTTACCCTTTTTAAACTTAATCGAACGGTTTCAAGCTTTTTTAATCTCTATGCGCAAGTGTTTCGACTTATTATTGCACTACCTAACAATTGAATGGGTAGCGGCGGCAGGTGAGTAGCGCATGCGAGACGGCGAGGTGAGCCAGCCGAAATGTGCCGAAGACGGCCGAGGCTTTGTCATAGAGTCGCACTGGTCGCTACGTCAAACAATAGTAAACCTAATTATCGTTCCCACAAAATGTACATTGTTTTGTTTGGGATTTGCTTTGAACTTGTTTTTTTTTAAGGCTGTAGGTTCAACTGACTTTGGTGGATTTTGGCGTAAAGTATTTGTTTACTTTCAGAAATGAGTGATCAGGGTCGATTAAATAAATTGTATACTACCTACGTAGTTAGCTAAGTTCTTAGTTCCATCTGAAATATTAGATATTTTTTAAATAAAATCGTCAGTTAAAAAGTTTCGCCGACGAATTTTCAAAGAAAACAAAATGGAGAGCTTGCTTTGCGCAGGCAAATTACGATGTTATAGGTGGGCGCAATTAATATGGCGCGCGGATTATGCAATAATAGACTCTCTATCAACGGTGTAAGCGCTTCCATACGCGCATTATTAATTGTGTCGTGCTATAAACACGGTTAATATTAATAAATATTAAATATTTGTAAAATGAGAAGTAGCTTTTTAGGGTTCCGTAGTCAAACTAGGAACCCTTATAGTTTCGCCATGTCCGTCCGTCCGTCCGTCCGTCCGCAGCCTAGCTCAGATACTCTTGATACTAGAAAGCTGTAATTTGGCATGAATATACATATTAGTCACGCCAACAAAGTGGTAAAATAAAATCTTGAAAAACATTTTTTTTAGTGTAGGTACCTCTCCTACACGTCACGTGGGGATGATTTTTTTTCTCGTCTACCCCGGTCTTTCAAAAATATTGCGGGTTTGTAAATACAGTTTTCCGATTAAGTGATCCGTTTATGAAATATTCAGCTTTAAAGCGCTAATTTTTGTTAGAGTAAAATGTTAACCATTATTTAGCCTTTGTTCTTTTCGAGACTGTTGAGGAAATCAAAATGATTTACATACATTTTGTACGCTGTAAATCACTATTTACCTATTGTTATATTATACGAGTATAGGGTTAATTAAACCATCACTGCGATCTAAATAATTTACTTACGTTTTTAAAGTGTAAGCAAGCCATTATTCACAAATTGTTCCATATAATAAGGTCGATTATTTAATGAGACGGGTTTATAGTTAAGTACATATTTTTAGTGTAATTATGTACTAATTGTTCAATATAAGGTCAATTGTTTAATGAGACTGTTGATGATCAAAATGATTTATTTATTTTTCATATTTTTACAGTTTACCTATTGTTATATATAAGGTTAATTATTATTAAATGAAACTAGCTGTGATCAAAATTATATTGTAATGTAGAAGGTTAATTATTTAATGAAACTATTGTTGAGATCAAAATTATTTAGGTAGGTACTTATTTACTTATATATTTATACAGTGTAAATCATTATTTACTTAAGTACAATTTTTTAAAGTGCATCCATTCAGCAGTCCATTATTAAACCAATGTTTTAAAAAAACAGGGCAAGAGCATGTCGGACCATGCTCAGGTAGGGTTCCGACGCCGCTTATAAATACTACAAACACCAAAAACTATCTCTAAAAACAACAAGTATGAACTATTTTACTATTTAAAGTTATTTGGTGCCGTCTTAGCTAATTTTCGTAGGTATAAACACTAGTCGCCTGTATCTCAAGAACCAATCATGTCTACTTAGTGGTGATAGTTTTCCTTAAAAATTCGTTATATGCGCTTTCATTCACGATTTTTTTCAGATTTTTATTATTTGTAGTTTTGGCTGTAGGGGCAGGGGGGGGGGCGACACTTGACTCTAACAAAAATTAGCGCATTAAAGCTTAAAATTTCATAAACAGATCCCTTAATCGAAAAACTGTTTTCACAAACCCACAATATTTTTGAAAGACCTACCCAACAACATGCCACACTATAGGGTAGACGAAAAATAAAAAATCATCCCCACGTTACGTGTAGCGGAGGTAAGTACACCAAAAAAAAAATTATTTTAAGATTTTATTTCACCACTTTGCTGACGTGACTAATATGTATATTCATGCCAAATTACAGCTTTCCAGTACTAAGAGTCTCTGAGCTAGGCTGCGGACGGACGGAAATGATCAAAAATGTAATTATTTACCTAACGTTCAAATTAACAAGACATTAAATAGGTATTTACGTTTTAAAGCTTGCTTGATATATTTTTTTAGTTCTTCTTGAGAATCGTCCTGGTACGTTTCCATGTTAAAAATACTTTCAAATCAAACAAAATTTATTATTTAAAAGTCAACCAGCTCTCGCGTACACTTATAATAATAAAATAGCTTGCACTTTTTGCAGTAGGTACTTGCACAAGCAGCCATCCATCACGCAGCCAAACGTCTTTATTATTCCGGCGGGAACATGAACTAAGAATTATTAAACAACATTATCATCTCAATCCCGTCCCGTCCCGACACGAACTTAAATAAAGTAGGCAAGTAACGTCAGGCTAGACAGAAATCGCCCAAATGCGCAAAAAAGAGAGAGGCGATCAATGGGGTAAAACCCAGTTAATGCTAAGCGCTTCAATATTAAACTACCGAAACCCTAATGAAATTGGTAAGCTCTATGGAAGTGGTTAACTAGTTCAAAGGGGTTCCCCTAACGTTAAGGTAACACAATCATAGGGTAACCACATCGATTGGGTAGCCAAATGATAGGCTTACCCTATCGATAGGGTTAATCAAATGAAGGGGTTTTCCGGTCCCTGCCTGCGATTAGTTACGTTTGTTCTCTTCGTCACATCTTTTATGAATTTTTCTATTAGATACAGCTGTGTGCTAAAAACTACGTTAAAACTTCATAAATTGACCGATGCGCGTGTTAGGATTAAGCGGCGATGCGTGTCTGTAACACAGTCTAGTCTTAGATAGTCGTTTTTCGCGCATGTGTCAAGTTAAGGTAGTCTGGTGAGCTAGATCACCTTTGCTACGAAGCACCGTAATTCTCCAAGGCCAACATATAAAGGTCTATCGGTGATCAGGCCGCAGTAGCGAAAAAGAATATCACCACTGACCATTAACATGTAGTTCCAGCAGTTATATTTTATATTATAACATATTTAACGGGTGTTTGGGTAAAAGTTTCTGCAATAACATTTATTTTTAGTGTTTGCAAAAACTCATTGTTAGCGCATAGACAAAATGAATCTGAGATGCGGTGAATGATTGCGCATTCTATGTTAGTTATGTAATAGTTTTACATGACTATTCAACTGTTTGATGTTGTTAGATTCTAACAACTTTGTTGTAGGGTTATAACATTATAGTAAAAGCAAAGATTTGGTCAGTCGTTGAGATAAAAGTTGGGAGAAGTTATGGCGTAGTGTTGTGCAAGTACTGACTATGGACTTTAGTTTACCATTTATTACATTTCATTCCATTTGTTTAATATTGATGATATTAAGATCGCACCGAGCGTGCAGTGGCGCCCACATTCATTAGGTACTATTTTTTTTTATAAACTAAAGTATTTTGTCAAAAACGAAAAGTATTTTTTTTTGCTCAAATAAGTACACAGTACATGAAAAGGTCAGGCCAGTTTTTTTCCGTTAAGTTACTCATTGTATAGAACAATTGTTATTAAATTATGGCATAGACTCTAGAACTTGTGTATTCATTTGAACAAAACCAATCTTTGATTCCAACACAGTACTTAAGTTTATTACAAAACAGTTATATTAAAGAGGGCGCTGATGACGGTCGGTACAGTCTTAAGTCATCATTTTAACATTCTTAAGAGTTATTAACAAATAACATACATACATACATAACATCACACCTTTATTCCCAGAGTAGGGAAGGCAGAGCTACAGAAAGACCAACAACTAAAAACACTTGTTTATAATTCTGTAACCACCTTTGGCACTTCAAGGCCAAGTGTATTAGTGACAGGTTGCAAGCCCATCGTCTACACAACAGTACTACAAGCCCTTTTTCTCTAAGTCACCTCTTACGACATGCACGGGAAAACATGGAGTGGCACTATTCTAACCTGGGGGGTGATTCTCTCAATACAGCGCTGCGTCGATCTCAAAAGCGGATAAAATATCCGGTAAGTTTAAGAAGTCTCGTCGGAGCGTACGAAACACATTTTAGCGCGTGCCTACTTAATTAGACAGCTGTATACGACACTGAATTTGACTCACCTGCCTGATGCCTAATTGAGAAGGCCCGCGCTAAAATGTGTTTTGTACGCTCCGACGGGACTTCTTAAACTTGCCGGATAAAACTTCACCTTTGAGATCGACGCAGCGCTGTGTTGAGAGAATCACCCCCCAGGCGACTACCACGTAACAAAGAATACTGCTTGTATCAAATCAACCTTTTAGATATGAACTTACGAGTATGATAACTGAAAAAAGTAACAGTAATTTTCTACTTTAGTTACTTGTGTGTAATTCTGGGGTCTAGTCTCCAGTTAGAATATTACTTGTATAACTGTATTTATTTGTACCCGTATGCGTGTTTGTACGGAAATGTAGATTAATTTAAAATCTACTCTCTATTACTCGAAACAGATAGATGTTCGTTAAATAGGCATGAATAATTCACAAAATATGTATATAATTGCATATTTTCATATCCGTGACTGATGTTGGGACACTGTACCACTTTATTTTCGTGACAAACACGCAACAGCCACAAATAAATCAACTATACGCTTGTTTATAAGCAATAATAATTATCTAAAATGCTTGGACATCATACTAAACTGCTATTACATAAACGAAATTATCATACCTACTTAATAATTGACAGAAATCTTTCCTCTCTGACCATTAGATTGGCTTCGGTCTTTGCATAAATAATATTCGGCGACTGACATGCCTGTTTCTTAAACTGACATCCTGAGCCCAGGGGGGTGATTCTCTCAACACAGCGCTGCGTCGATCTCAAAGGTGAAGTTTTATCTGGCAAGTTTAAGAAGTCCCGTCGGAGCGTACAAAACACATTTTAGCGCGTGCCTTCTCAAGTAGGCAGCAGGCAGGTGAGTCGAGTTTAGTGTCGTATAAAGCTGCCTAATTAAGAAGGCACGCGCTAAAATGTGTTTCGTATGCTCCGACGGGACTTCTTAAACTTGCCGGATAAAACTTCACTTTTGAGATCGACGCAGCGCTGTGTTGTGAGAATCACCCCCAATTTCTTAAGAATTACTAGATAATATTAATCTTCAGAGTACGAGTATAATTTGCATCACGTCTTATAGCGGAAAGCACTGCATAGACTAATATTAGTTTCAAGAAACGGGGCCCGAGTCTTGCGTTCACTCGTTTTGAAATACGCAGTCGAAGTCTTGGGACCTAGTAATTATTTTACTAATCCATATGATTAAAACTGGTAGAGCTATTAAGACATAGCAATGTGATCTACGACTGAATTAAGATGCTAAGAGAATGCAACGATGAATAAATGGAATCTAACGGTCTGTGGCCTTTATTGAATTAGTTTTAAACGGTCATGTGTGCTACGTAGAGTTGCCAACTATATATTTTAGTCGAATATAGTATTTTCGAAGCTATAATAATATAGTTGATGGTGTAAAAATAAAAGTATAGATTACAATTCAAATTAATATACTATAGAAAAAAAAAATCAAGTCATTTTAGCATTAATACGTTCATCGTCTATTTATGTGTTCATTGTAGAAAATAAATGATATTTCATGTAAAGACTTTGGAATTATTGTAGTTTAGTACCTTATATTGTATGATTAAGGATATTTTGTTTTAGTGAAGTTGGCAACCCAATGCTAAGCCCTTTGCATACATGACCGCTTTGCTTTGCTTTGTTTTCTTTTGTTGAGTTTCTTTAAATTATCCTTTTATCTTAATACGTTGTCAAGGGCCTCTTTTATGCCAGCTTAGCTAGTGTCATGCCCATAAACGTATTGTTTGACAGCTGAAGACGAATCAAACAAACCATTACTTCCTCGCCTTGTCCTATTGTGGCTTGTTCCTTTTCCTGTGTCCGTTGTCGAGTGATTGTTTCTTCTAATAGGCGTAATGGTTCCGAATAAAGACGCTGCGACGTATATTTACTTTGTTTTAGTGATGGAATGTAACTGTTCTTATTGTACATATTTACTTTTAATCTAAAAGTGGCATTTAAAAAAAAAGTCTATTTCGTTAAGGACCAAAACTAAGACACTAACTTGTCCATTTCGTCACGACAATTAATGTATCTAAATATATGGCTAAATTTCGTGACACAAAATATGGGCGTTTTTCATCAACGTATTGATGAAAAACGCCCAAAAATCTTCCGTGATTGACTGACAGACAGAAGTTCATCCTAAAGCGCTAGACCTTGGGACTTGAAATTTGGACGTAATATAAGGAATCCTCCTATTTAGACGGTTAACATCAGGACTGAGGACTTGTTACTTGAAATTTAGTGATAACCTTTTTGCTCGATATCAGTCAATAATACCTCGCATTTTCACAAAGAAACAATAAATTATTCATGCATACACATACGTTAACATCAGGTTTGACCTGCCATACGAATAGGGTCCAAAAGATTTCATCTACATAATCTAACGTTGACTTAATCATAAAAAGAAACAAAAATTTAAGCGCCTATGATATTTCGTAAGTTCAAACAGTACACCCGAGTTATTTGTTTCATCAGGTACTAATACGATTTAGGTAAGCAGTTACTTCACTGCTCTTCTAAATATTGCGTGTCAGTTCGGAGCAATTTTGCCTCCTCACTGACACTACGCAACCAGGTCATTTGGTCATGTACGGAACATAATTATTTCAATTCACGCCTAAACGAAGGGAAAACAAGAAGACATTTATTGTATTGTTCTATAGAATGGTAATAAGGTTTACTAATGTTTGGTCAATGAAGGTTTCCCAAACTGAGTCATTTCCCAAACATATCATTAGGACAAACGCTCACTTTTCCAAAACTGTACGTCAGTGCACCTGGTAATAAACATTACAAAAGTAAGCCTGTGCGTAATTGGTCTTAATCCGAGTGTTTGTACTTCGAAAATTGCTTTAACGTATATATTTAACATATTTGGTAAATATTGTTATCGATAAATTTCTATGTTGTTGTGTTTTGTGCCTTAATCTTCCTTTGCAAAAAGTAAAAATAGGAATAGACTGGATGAACATTCGTTTTGTCATTATTGTACAACATTTTATTTATAGTCTGTACTCGTATGATTATTTTTAACATATCTTGTATATGAGAGCAACTACAAAAAAATATTAATGACGAAACGATAACCGATCTAGCACCTACGCATTTTACAACATTTCTTCATGGTTTGTATTCATTTGCTTCACATAATCTTGTTAAAAGTGTTGTAATTCTTTAATAAAAACAAACATCTGAACCTAACTTTAAGCTATCGCCTAAAGCCTTAAAAGATGGGGACATAAAGTTTATGATACAATTTAAAGCTTTTAATTGGCGACTGTTGCAATATTCCAAGTTTCTAAGCCAGATAGTGATGTAAAGTATCGTTAAGAGTTATTTAATTACCTTAAAAAAAGTATTGCATAACGTTTTTATAATTAATAAAGTTTTAGAATCCTTGTTTCATCGTTATCATCGGCATGTCAACCAAAAAACGTACAGAATAATTTAATTTTTATGGGCAATTTAAATTATTCTTATTTAACTTCCTCTATACAACAGTGCTTAACCGGAAAATTTCCTTATGAATATTAAAATTATCTACTTATCTATAAAATAACAAATTATGCAGATTACATAAATAAAGCTGTTTGTCAGCAATAAATCTTTTGAAGAAGAGATTGCAGTGTCAGTATTTTAAATCGTATTTAATAGTGTAGTGTTTTAGTAGTTTTTTTTTGATTCGATTTGAATGAGATTTTACCCCTGTCATTTATTTATTTCAATCACACATAATTTCAAACAGGGAGATTTTTGTAAGTGGGAGTTTGAATCTAACAGCAAGGAAATAAAGGTCAATTAACTTTGCTCTTAAATGCCTTTTTCAATTTCGATACAAATAAAAATGAACACTCATTTAAATACAGTTTAAACACTTTAAACTAAATTGCCTTGTACCTACAGCACACCGGGTTTCACAGGGTATAACATAGGGATTTACACTTACACTCCATTTGTTTAATTACGAGTATCGAACAAAATCTAACAAAACAAAACCACGTGACGTTCATCATCCAATAGAAGCAGGTGGTGATTTTCTTAACCGACTCGTTATACTTCTCGATGGACGTATTATTAACCGGCAAGTTTAAATTGTCCCGTCAGTGTAAAAATGTTATCATGCATTCTTGATAAGGTGGCTTAAATTTGCTTTTAGCAAATTCAAAAAAGTCTGACAAAACTGTTTTGAAAGGCTTAACAGAGCCACTATTTAACGTGGTTTGGTTTTCTGAATATTTATTTGAGTATCAAAACGAATTATGTATAGTAATATAGACAAAAGATAAAAGATGTTTATTCAGTAAGCAGGTCGCAAGGGCACTTTTACACGTATAAATTATTTAATGTTTAGGAACTGGACTATTGTTAATTATTTATTTACAAAGATGAGTGTACCTAATATTAGCTTTTAATTCGTTTTTTTTTTCATATTAAATTATAGTAGTTATAAGTAACCTTTGTTTAATTATGTAATATTGAAAGCTTTGCGACCAGCTTTAGTGAATGATATATAATTAACACTGTGAGCCAGACCTACAATTTATACTAAGTACAATATCTGCCCTGCAAATACAAAGAGCGGTAACTCAAACAAAAATCCTGTAGCTAATGCAACCTTATTACTAACCGGATAGGATTGAATTTGCTTTGGCTATTGAATTTGAGATACAGCCTTTTGGCTTGTGCGGGCAGATTTCCGTAAGACTCTTTCCCAGCAATTAGCTACCTACGTAATACTGTTCAGGCATGTACTGCGCCTGCGTAGGCAGCTTACTACAAAGTTGCCCAGATTAAATCTACCATCTTGAGTTTGACATATTATTATTAAGTAGGTGTTTCTAGAGTATATTTCCCTTTATCTGTTACATTACATCACTACATACTTAGTATAAATCAAAGTCGCTTTTTCTGTCCCTATATCCCTATGTATGCTTAAATCTTTAAAACTACGCAACGGATTTTGATGCGGTTTTTTTTAATACATAGAGTGATTGAAGAGGAAGGTTTATATGTATAATACTTTAATCCAGAGCGAAGCGAGGACGGGTCGCTAGTCTAGTATAAATATAACATTAGTCAGCGTACCACAAATTATAAATACATAGTCAGTCTAATATAACAAGCGACCCGCACTCGTTTCACTTCGGTTTATGTGATTTTTTTGTAACACCCGTACATGAACCAGACTTTATCTTATAGTATAAAAAAGTGGCAAAGCTTTCTGCGTCTGTCTGTCTGTTTTATAGGTAAGGACAAAAAGTTGGCCACTCTAACTCACTCAATAAAATTTTCTATTAAACTTTTCCGTTGTTACACGAAAATTAGCCATACATGTAGGGATAATACAATACAATACAATACAAATACTCTTTATTGAACACCAAAAATAAAAAAATAAAAACAGAACATGGAACAGTACATTTAAATCATAGGTATACAACAGGCGGTCTTACCGCTAAATAGCGATCACTTCCAGACAATCTTGTAAGAGAAATAACTGAGGACACAAATTAATGGCAGGGGTGTAAACTAATTCGTTTAGAACTCAAACTAAATAACTACAAGAAACAATTAAATTATTTCAATTTTGAAATTAGAACTATTTATAAATATACTAAATATAAATACATAAAGTAAATAATTGAATAAATACATACTAAATACATATAATTATACATCTATATAATATATACATACATACATCCTCCAAAAACAGCAAAACAATGACAACAGACGAAGCATGAGATATAACAAAGAAAAAAAAAGTAAGGGAGATAATAGAAAAACTACGGAAGTGACAGAAAATGATCCTTTAGCTTGCTTTTAAAAATGGCAACAGACTTAGCACGTCGTACCTCCACAGGCAAAGCATTCCATAACCTTATCGCCTTGATGGTAAAAGAATTTGTGTAAAATTTAGAGGAAGAAAAAGGAGCTGACAGGAGAAGGTTTTGGGACGCTCTAATAGATAATGTTCATGTCACAACGAAACTTTTTTTCACTCTTGTTGTTTGTATGGTTAACTACGCTTAACTATGGTCCAACTATTTGGTCCTTACCTAAATCCGCTGACTGCTCCTTAACCACGCAACGAAATTTGATGTGGTTTTCAACATCAGTTAGATAGATTTTCATGGACGGTTTTTATGTGGAAACGTCACTAAGAAACGAACTAATCGACATTTACTGACACTGAGTGCGGCTGTAAGACATCTACCTACTTGGATCGTTTTCTATAGCGCATTAGTATGCAGTGTGTCCCTGGATAAGATGCACAAACGAATAGGGATGAAATTATATGCAATTTACCGGCATTAAAAAATAAATGATGTATTTTTTATTCTATTAAAATAAACTTTGATTGCTGTCAACCCT
The DNA here is from genome assembly GCA_949316455.1 of Acleris holmiana. NCBI lineage: Eukaryota > Metazoa > Arthropoda > Insecta > Lepidoptera > Tortricidae > Acleris > Acleris holmiana. The sequence goes on along the minus strand of OX438776.1, from coordinate 12,019,998 downwards.
ATCGGAACAAAGTGTAATATCTCGCATCATAAGAGGTCTATTGAGATAAAATAAACGGTTTTTCAATTCTAGAACATTTTCTGTGTCAATTAAATAAACATCACCTAATAAAGAAAAACATGCCAAACACAAAAAACGGGTTTCTTAAAAAAAATATTTTGTTCTTTACAAATTCCTGATAATTCCTTAAGTTACTTAAAAATATGCCCATATCATCTCATGTTATTATTAGTTGTAATGATTGATTAACATATTATCTTTAATTAATAAAATAAATGTTTAAAAAAAAAAAAAAACCGCTTTCAAAACGCAAAAAATAACTTTTAAAATTGTAGGTACCTACCTAATAGGTTAGCCCAACTGATGTCGGCTTTTTTTGTTGAATATATTGTGGTCGCTGACTTCAGTTGGACTAACCTATTAGGTAGGTACCTACAATTTTAAAAGAAGATTTTTTTGCATTTTTGGAGGCTTTTTTTGTTTTTTTAAAACATTTATTTCATTTTATACTTTTTAGTGATCATAATACGCTGTTACGTAGTCCCACTTCTAAGTTGACATGCAACTTTAAGTTACTTACTTCAAGCGCTCCGCAAACAACGCCGCGGGAAAGTCATAGTCATAAATATTATTCCTTGTAGTCGCTCAACTATCTTAATCGAGATATCTTATCGCCACCCTTGAAATAAGTACCGTTAAGGAGTTCCTAAACGGTACCTATTTCATCATGAGTTCCACTTCACCAAGTAATACTTTCTGAATGCAAATGCTAGACTTGTTACTAACAATATTAGAATCGCTATATGTTTGCCTACAATATTTGAAGAGTTCCCTCAAGTCCTCACTGATCCCATCATCAAATTCAGATTTGGTGACAGTGGGACCACCCTGGAAGTATACTATATCAAACAAAAATTAATTTTCAAAATCGGTCCACAACTGACGAAGTAATCGGAGAACGTACTTAAAAAAATGTATACAGTGGAACGTACAAACCTCCTCCTTTTTTGAAATCTGTAAAAAAAGAACCAGGTGACTGTAAAAAAAAATGATGCCATTTTATTTAAAACAATTTTTGGTGTGAAATTGCATCTAGTTTAATCCCTATTCGTTTATGCACCTTATCCAGGACACACTGTATGTAGAACAATAATTATCTTCAATACGTTTTGAAACTAAATCTAGCGCGCAAACTGCATTGCCCAATAATTTTACTGATTACATTTTGACATACCTACTCAGGTATCATTTAAAATGGTAATAAGATTTGCGATCATCACTCAATGATGATACCGCGATTGGTAATCGCGATCAATCAAAAACCTTTTTGTTGTTGTTTTTTTTATTGCATGGCGCCGGTCTGGCGTTTTGAGAGCACAAAATTAATATGTTTCGTAGTCTACCACCTGTTAATACATTGAGAGCCATGAACTCACCAGCAAGAACAATTTTGGGTTGAAATCATCAAGTCTGGCACTAATTCTTAAGATCGTTCGAATTCTTTGCAGTCGCTTTTAGGACGCTTGTTTTAAAAATATTCATAAATCATTGCGTAATCTAGAGCAAATTTTGTGCAGCTAATAACATAGACTTGGCTAAAATTATGATTGAATTTAATTCTCATATATTATGTTACGTAAGTCGAACAATAAGATGCGCTCTCGGCGCGACATTTTTGGAACTGAAAGTTGAATAAAGAGAATAATTTAAACTTTCGCGCGTTCAACACATTTAAGAAATAAAATAATGTTTTTACGCAATTAAACTCGTGTTAAGACTTCATTTAACTTGTTATAGGTATGTGTTAGTTAAAGAGTTCTTAAAATGTTATCCATTGATATTTTCATCTGACTTTCGAACGAGTTGGTATTGTTTCTGACAAAAGTTTAAGGTAATTATGTATTATTATGCTTTCCTTTAAAGATAAATTATAGAAATCGATTTGAATGCAAATAAATTAGTGTAATTATTGGTAGTTCGTTTGCACGAGTTATCAAAATGCCCAATTTTTTTTTAACTCTCTGTGTAGGTGGACGGAAAATTCTTGTTAAAACAGACATTTATTACTATTGTTAAAATGTTACTAAAATTAGAAGTATTTTTTATGATAATTTTTGCTAATTAAATACTTTTTTTGATGTATTTTGATTCTATGAAAGGTGTTATTATAAATTTATCTCAGTGCATTAGTTTCATGTAATTAATTTCTAGTGTTTATGGTTGCATAACGTCTTTGTTGCACGAACGTCAGTTTCACCGGCGTTGAGAACCCATTGTTTCCGAATTTCGATTAACCCTGATGACGTATGTGTGTCTCAAAATGATGAAGTAACCTAATTTTTACTTGGTTATCTTTTAACAGGTTTTTTAGATTTATTTGGTAGTGTAATAGTAGCTGTACCCTTCTCGTTAATTGTTTTCTTCTTTCATAATGTCTTGATGTGTTTTTAATTTAATTGGATGGTTATAGAATGATATACGTTATTTTTTTTTGGCCTTTGCCGAGTGGTTGCCGGGTTAGAATAGTGTCACTCCATGTGTTCTCGTTGATGTTGTAACAGGCTACTAAGTGAATAAGGGCTTGTAGTGTTGTTAGGCGATGAGCTGGCAACCTGTTACTAATCACTGGTAAACATCTTAGCCTCTCGTGCAAAATGTGGTTACAGAATTATCAAGGAGTCTTTTTAGAGTTGTTGGTATTTCTGTAGCTCTGCCTACAATGAATGAAGGCGTGATTTTATGTATGTATGTGTAGGATTATTTTCAGTTTGCTTGTGCTTTTGCATTACATTTGCATTTTTTATTAATATTTATAGTTTTTTATTATTTATTGCAAATACAAAATGCACCCTAAAACTGTTGGGAGAAGAGAAGGAGAGAGAACAACATCCTACTAGTATGATTGTATTTTTTAAGCAAGTGCGTTGCAGTGTTTCAAAAATATTTTAGATATTTAGACTTCATTATAAGTTATATCCTTAGATCATGCGCTAATAGATAAAGGTCGGGGTTGATCTCACAAAAAAACCTAGTACTTAGCTCTACATACTAATGTTAAACTATTGAAGTTTTATGGTGTCGATTGCTGGACTTAAATAACTTGAACGTTGGTTTTAGAAGTATGTAGGCAATGTATTATTAATGATATTGCCATATCAAGGTAAAATCAGATCTCTTCATTAAAATCTGACCATTAATTATATCTCTAATCAAGATAATGGATCATAAAATAATGAACTTAATTTTATTATTTATGTTATAAACATGATTGAAAACCACATTAAAAAAAATGATATTTTTAACACACAAGGTTTTTGAAAAGAGATGGTTATTTAGATATAAGACCGCATATTGACTCGTTTGTTAACATTTAAGTTGTATTTTCTTTCCGTGCTTTTGTATGAGGTGTTCAATAAAACTAAATTTGTATTGTACCTATTGTGTTGTAAGGGAGCTAAACCCGCCGTTTTCTCTTAATTGGTCATACTTTTCATCATCTCGCTGATACAATCTAGAGGAAGGCCAAAGTGCAAAGGTAATTAGCACTCTTACCGCATTAGGAGGAAAGTGGGAATGCATTTTCGCAACTGATTAAGATTGAAGTTGGCGGCTCAAAAATGATAGAGGTCGACCTTTGACCACTCTCTGATTAACGTCGGACCACGTGATTACTTGGGAATTAAGTTTCCAAGTAAATTGAGGTTCACATACTCGTAGGCTTATTTAATCAGTTTAGAAATGTGTTAAAATAAGATAAGGTTTAAATATTCAAATAAGGAAAAACTCTGGCACGGTAAAAAAGGGGTGTTTATTGAATTAAAATATGTTTGTCCTCCAAAGATATACGCGTCTGTTTTAAAATTTAAGCCTATTTTATCTAGATTATTGATGTTAGTAGTAAGGATATTTATAAAAGAAGAAACTGACTGGCTGACTGATCGATCAACGCGCACCCGAAACAGCTGGATCTAGGGTGGGGGTGATTACCCCTAGCGGTACACTAACAAGGGATTTTAGAACATTGAATAGGGACACAACGCGTACGAATTCCCGGGCGTCCTCTAGTTTAAACATAAAATGGGTTTAACTCTCGAATCCCGTTGAACTCTAATGTTCTAAAATTACATGTGACCTCGAAAGGTTTAATATCTTGGCCGGTTTTATGTAAGTCTCGTCAACCTATACATAACCAGCCAAGTGCGAGTCAAACTCGCACACGCCAAAGTTCCGTACCAAGCCAAAAAAACTACGCTTTCGTTTTTTTTGTTGTTAAATAGTAAATGCACACTATGTGAATATTTGAAGTCTAGCTAATACGGTTCATGAGATACAGCCCGCTGACTGTCAGATGGAAAGAAAAACATATGGACGGATAGCGAAGGCTTAGTAATAGGGTTCCGTTGCCACACTCTCCGTACGGATTCCTAAAAAAGCGATACATACCTACATAACATCACGTCTTCATTGCCAGAGTGGGGTAGGCAGAGCTACAGAAATACCATTATATCTAAAAAGATTTGTTCATAATTCTATTACCACATTTTGTACAATCACACCAAGAATTTTACTAGTAAAATTGGTTTGATATTGATGTGCTGTACTAACAATCGCATCAATTACCAAAATTAAACCAACGTTATATTATTAACATGGTATTTTTGCCAAGTATTTTCAGTTTAAAGTATATTTTTTTAATGACCTAGTGACACTAGTAACCTAGTGTGGTACTTGTCAAGTTATTTCAGTAGCTAATGACAAGTAATTAGCAAGCTAGTTGCTAAGCTGATTGCTCTGCCTGTAGTGAGCGACGTCTGGCCAACTTTATGCAAATAATCGAAAGCGCCACTGAGTCCCTGCGGTGACTCGTGCGCATAAAAACAGTGCAGCGTTTTGTACATTACAAATCCCGGTAAGGGCAGATATTTGTGCGATAAGCTCGAGTATTCCTGAGTCTTGGATATTTTCAATGTATTTAAGTACATATTTCTCTATATATGTAAGTTTATCCTTGTCTAGTACCCATTGTCTAGTACCCTAGTACCCATAGAACAAGCCCAGAGTTTAGTTTGGCACTAGGTCAATTTGTGTGATATTTATTAATTTCATTTATTTATCTATACGAGCATGTTTGCCCTGATTATTATCACCGATCAACGTCATTAGGTAAGTACCCTATGTTTACTAAGTTACTTGGACAAAAATGTCATCACAGATATGTTTTCTTTAATAAACAGGCAAAATATACAGTATAATAATAGTCGTAGCTGCTTACTTAACGAACGTAAATTAAAAGCTTCATCAAGAAACTGTTTTCTTTAAGGACACGATACAATTCTATAAGTTTTAGGAATTTCGCTGTCTTCAAAAAGGTTTTTATGGTTTTTTAAACCGCTGTGTGGGAGGACCATAAAATTATACTTATATAATTTGTCTTTATAATTTTGTAAATAAACGCTAGATCAACGAAACGGAATATCGTCTTGAAAATTGTGGAATAAGTTACATACTTGAATACAACAATGAAAAGAAAAACGTATTAGTGAAAAGCGTGTTTGAATTTCCGTCCTAAAGCAAATTGACACATATCGGGGGACACTATATTAAAGCCAAAACTTTGATCAAAGTCCATCGCTGTCGATTTTTAGTAGGATTAAAGTAAAAGTGACTAAGAAAGAAAATCGTAAAAAAAAAAACAAAAACTATGCAAACCAAAAGCACGCCGCGATCAGTGAAAGTGAGCACCACAGTTAGTCGCACGAGTAACTCTGCGGGTGCTTTCTGACCGAACATCGTCGCGGGCGCATCCCAACATTTCCGAGGTATAAAAGACGCGCGCGCCGGCGAGCGCGAAACCATTGCTCTGCTCGCCAGTACCCAGACATATCCATTCAAATCCCACTGTGAGTGTACTTGATAGTACAATTATATAGTAATTGTAATATAACTGGACTTAAATCATTAAACTAAAATCATCTCATCGCCAGTGACTAGAATAACGCGTTAAAAATACAATGTCATAATATTATTACGTATTTAGTCCCGCGTTACAGTATCATTATGTGTGATTACGAAACGGGTTGTGTGTGACAGTGGTGTGTTGTGTAGTGTTGTGGATGGACTCTAAACGGTTTGTTTTTTTTTTGACAGAATCCGAGCCACGGAGTTGCAGGATGCGGTGGTTTCTTTTGGTAAATACATTTAAAACAGAATAAATACATTTTAACTATATTTAAATGGCTTGGTTCGATTCCTACCTTTGAATAGAGTGTAGCACTGAGATAGTTAGATCCTAATCTTTTATATTATTTCCCCAAATGATCGTTAGTTGGAACTTAGAAATTGATTGCAAAATACTGTCTTATCTAGTATCATATAACTAACTTCTAGTATCATATAACTAACTGAAAACCGGGTACGTATCATAATACATAAAGTAAAAAATACACAATGGGTCATAATACAATGAATGGTCATAATATAAGATGCCTTTTTTTTTTAAACAGTAACCTTTACAAAACTTGTTATAAAACAACCTAACCTTACCTAATGGGATCTAAAGAGGCACAACAAGCCTTTTAAAAAAATCCTGAAATTTTAATTTGCATAATTATGTACCTATTATTTATGACCTATTATGTATTTTGAACTTTATACGTATATTGTGATACAATTTCCTGGAAACCACACTTTTTAATAGTAAGCTTAAGGTAAAAAAAGCTGATAAATGTGAAGTAATACATGTACAAACTAATGTACTTACTATCAAGGTCAGTGGGTCACTTAGGCCTGTAATAGACATGACTTTACAGTCCTGGAACCAGTTTGTTATACAATTTTAATCATTGAAGAAGCATTTATACCAACTATTCTTATGTTTCAAGAGCGTCGTGATGTACGAGTACGTGTAATCAATCGGGATCAGTCCTCAGTTCTTTCTCTTACAAGGTTGTCTTGAAGAGATCGCTATTTAGCGGTAAGACCGTCTGTTGTATGCCTATGATTTAACTGTACTGTTCCGTGTCCTGTTTTAATTTTTAAATTTTTGGTGTTCTAAAAAGAGTATTTGTATTGTATTTCATTATATCACATTCTTGATGCGGTCCTTAACAGTCTTTTTTTGAATAAAATTCAAAAGCTTTCTAAATAGTATATTTAAATTAAAGATCTGGCTGCCTCGTGTGTCAGTGTGTTAATATGTTCCGTTTAGGCGCTGGAACTACTGAATGTATTCTGAAATGACTGTTTAATTTTTGACTATTTTAGCCCAAAGTTTCAAAACTATAATGCATTTAATTTTACCTGACCAAAGCCAATGTAGGTTGCTTTTTGTTGAAGTTAGTACTTATGATATCAACGCACGTAACAAACAGTATTCTTTATAAAAACATTGCATTTAATTAAAGTAATTCGGCAACTGTAACATTTCTGAAAACTACTGTAACTGGATATTTTGTTAGTTTAGATAAATCTAGAGATCTTAACACCTAAAATCAAGCTACTTAATATAACTAAACTACTTTCTATCTTTATCTAAATACTTCTTCAAGAACCATTAGAGATATGGAAATCGGTGTAGTCTTAATGGGATTGGATAGAAAGATAATCCATCTCAACATGTCTTATCTCATCTTAGAAAACAGCTTTTTGCAATCAATTTCTACGAAAATATTTCAAACTCGATAATTTATTCACTTTGAATTATTTATAATACATCATCATATCATACATCCGCGTAGAATTCAATTATGGCTATTCCTTCGGGAACAGTCCAATTTTTTGGAATATAAAATACTCTAAGTGCTATTCTAGACTATAATCTGTCTCTGTGCCATATTTCATACATACCTATCCGTTCAGCCGTTCATTCAGTGGGCCTAACATGCTGCCACGGGAAGTAGTGTCAAATACGTCAAACGGGAACTAGTGTTACATATTATTATGAAATTATTACAATGCCACCCGGAGTTTAAGTCGCTTGTAATAAAAGGACTCAAGTCACACAAAATACACTTTTATTTTAATCCTTAACTCTTTGTTCTTACTTTGGAATATGGAATAGACGAATTAGTCCCGAGCCTATGTCAAAACCTTGTCCCGTGGCAGAGTGTTGCCCACTGGCGTGATTGAGTAAATAACATCAAAACTTTCGCATGTATAATTTTAGTGGAGTTTCCGTATAAGTAACATCACAAGTATCACCTTTAATAATACGTATGAGTGCTACGACGTGCCACCCTAAATTGACCCCTAAGGGCCCATACCCATGGGTCTAAACCCACTAGGGCTCATGTAGCAACTCGCATCTCCTACTCTGGTACAGCCACCAATAATATACCTATGATAAAACAACTGCAACATTGAGTACAGCATAATCTTTTGCTCTTATGCCTCCAGTACTATTACTAGAGGCATAACAGCATAAGATTTGGTTGAACTTGTCGATTTTGTCATAAAGATATCAGATTTTTCAAGAACGATGTTGACTAAAATAATTTGCTGGTGATTATACTCGTACGTTCCAGCGCTACTATCTCAAATTTAATACTATATGAATTTCATGGTAAATTAATGCAGGAAAAATTACAATAAATTATAGTTGTATATGATGATCTTATGGTTATAAAATAAATAATAAATATCGGGTATATTTTCCGCAAATTACCCTATTTATAGGCACTAGACAACGATAAACATAAAAATAATCTAAGAAAAAATAATAGAAAACATCCAAGACTCAGAAACAAATATTCCAGCTCATCACTCAAGGCTATGCCTTTACCGCGGATCGAACCGAGGACCGCTATTTTTTTAGGTAAGGCAAGTACGACTAATACGCTCACCGCGTACCTAGTTGAAAAATAATTGATTACTTAGTATTCGATATAATATTTTCATTAAATCAGTAGAATAAATTTAGATATACCTAATCTTAAATCTAAAACGCCGAGTTAAGGGCCACATACGAGTATGTTGCCACGCCCACACAAGAATCAAAAGGGATGGCTTTATGCACTTCCGCAGGAAGAACATGAGATGGAGATAGCTTTGATTGTAGCGTTAAATTCGAATTATTATATATCTACCTAGCATATCCCCCGTGTGGTTGCCGGGTTAGAATAGTGTCACTCTATGTCTTCCCGTAGATGTCGTAAGAGGCGATGGTTCGTTATCTAGTACCCATTTTACAAGCCTAGAGTTTTAGTTTGGGACTAAGTCAATTGGTGTGAAATTGTCCTGTGATATTTATTAATTATTTAAGAAAATAGATAATAATATGTTTATCAAAAAGTATGTTTTGTAATTACATACTCAAATATTTTCCTTCAATAATATAAAATATAAAGCCCAAAGAACTCCTGGGATGGTTTTTATCCCAGGAGTTCTTTGGGCTTTATAATCTAAAGCGAGGTAAAGACTAGCAATAAAATTGCAAAAGTTGACTGCTGTAAGTTATAAGTTAGAAAAAGAAGGTTACATTGAAAAATCTTGCTCTAGAAGGTAAAGTACTTAAAGTAAAACAGCAATCAACTTCTTCATTTTTTATTGCCAGTCTAATAAGCGTCTAACGACACGCTGCCACATAAAACCCGTCCAGCCGTTAAGCCTACAGAACACAAATTAACAGACGTACCTACATACATTAGATGCTTATAACCGAAAATCATTTAGTCTCCTTTGATAGCCACTTGGGTAAAGTAAGTTAAGGCAATAACACCCACGCCTTCATATCAAATCCACCATAAAACTAAACTTTAGTTAACTTAATTCTGAAATAGCCGCTTATTCAAAATATCATTAAAGTAGCGATCATCTCTATTATCGCTAGAATTGTATGTTGCTCCATACCTACCTACATAACTATTACTTCACTGCACAAATGCCATCCAACATAATCTCTAATGACCTGTTCCTTGTTTTGAAACTACATATTCTGCACAAAACGTAATTCGCAATGGTTCATACATCTTTATTGGTTGAATGAACTATAAGTATCTCTTTTTCGTATTATTTGTTTTGACAGTCATCGTGATTGTGGTTTATATATATAGAAATGTTACTGTCATTGTTATATACGTTATTGGTATTATTGAAAATTGTTTTTTTGTTGACGAAACTGGGCCTCTATTCTACTCCGTTTAACGATATCGCGTTTGACGTGTTTTAGAATCGTTTATGTCACAGTCGCCATTATTGTAAATGACATAAGAGTTATCAAAACGTTGACAATACGGAAACACGTCAAAGACGATATCGTTATTACCGTGTAGAATCCCAACCCTGATTGATGATTACGAGTACATCTAGTATGATTATGCATCCAATAAAATATAGTTTGGCGTGACTTTTGCTGTCAACTGTTGTGCAATCAACAACATATTAAATCATTTCTTGACTAACTGACAGACAAGCACAATCAAAACCGCTGGGTCTAGGACCGTGACATTTAGGGGAAATATTCCTTGAGGTCACTAGGAGTACATAAACCTACCTCCAATGGGAAGAAATAGGTGGAGAGGCAGGAAACTAATTCTACACGTACAAAAAAGTGAGTTCCTTCTAGTGTAATATTGAAGTCAATTTGACTAAACTATACAGCCAGAGGCAGTAGCTATTACAAAGTCCTGCCAAGTTCCAGGCGGGGTAAAAGAGATAGAGCTATACTAATCATATATCTGTCCCTTTTACTGCCTTGCTAGGATTTGACAGGTATAATACTGCCACTTCAATGTAGAATTGTACCTGCAACGCCATCTCCTGCAGTTTCTTGGTAGTAGCAACGTCGATCGATAAGAACTCTTACGAGTACATCTTATACTGACTGTGTTATTGCTAAGTGTTATGAATAGCATTCACAAGTATTTATTTAACATTTAAAAGAGGCTCTATGGGCATGGTAAATGGGTCATACACACTCTTAAAAAAAAAAATTCTCTCCTGTGGTCAATAGTTAAATAGCTTGTGTGCATATAAGTTATGTTTTTATATGATAGGTCTAAAGCAGTCCTGACGGCGTTTTTGCGGGAATGGGCTTAGCCAGAAAATTAGTCCTTAAAAACGTTAATTATCGTTGTGTCCACAGGAAAGACGGTACCCTAAATCTGTGTATGACCGAAATAGGAGTAGTTTTACCTTCATTTCTTGTTTAAGTATTTTTCCTAGGCAAGCTACTAGATAGAAACTCGCAAATAACTGGAGGGATACGATAAGGTAGTGCTAAATGAAACATAAATACGTTACAACTAAAAATACGTTTAAAATTAAAAAAATATTTGCACTGTTCATCTAGATATTTTCACTTGCTTAAATGAAAACGATGCGCTAAAACGATTTAATTACCCCAATGCCACCTTTAGCTAGTAATACGAGTAGAAAGTGCTCAAAATTTTCAAGTGATAGACATTTGCTTCTCGTTGATAAAATCATTGTATTTGACACTTATTAAGTATATAAAAAGTTTTAGTGAATAAAGTTCGAAATCTATTTAAGTTACATATTGCATAAAGTTAGCATTGTTTGTAAATATTACGTAAAGTAGGTAGTAATTGGTCAAGATCAAGCAGCGAGTGCAAGTGCACGCAAATGTGTCGTTCTACTCATATATCGTACCTACAGCTGTTTTCAGACGTTGTCAACTTCGTATAGTTCCCGTTATTTATAACGGAACCAACTCACGTTAAATAATTATTTGCCTATCCAACTAAGCATAAGGACATTGATGTTGACATGATCTTAATTGCACAAAACTATTAAATAGGTAGGTACCTATATCTTCTAGAAATCAGTCTCTACAAGTACAAAACTTTTTCTTATTTGTTTTTTTTTATTGCTTTACGAAGGTTAACGAGCACATAGATCACATAGTCAGTGAGATCCTTCATTTCTAAAAAGAACAAAACCCATCTATGTACAGTCGGCAGCAGAAGAGCTCAAAATGATCTGTTTAACTACTTATGATGCTGACTGTACATAAAAATGACGAAGGATAAGCAATATCCCAACATTATTTTAATACCTATTATGAAAAGTATCGCAATGGAGTACTCCACTCTTGGATATTTTTGATGTGTGTATACAACGTGTTACAAAATAATCCGTAAAAAAGAAATTACGAAAGTAGTGTCAACCCTAGTATACAGTATAAGTACCTAAGATACTGAACTGACGTTATTTAATAAGGGTTGGCACTACTTTTGTAATTTCTTTTTTACGGATTATTTTGTAACACGTTGTATAAAGTAACCTAATATGTCCGCATTTTCAATATAAGATGAGTGTTGGTTGAAAGCAACACGCACCTAGCGCAGCCGACCACTTGTTATTGTTACGCTATTTTTACTTAGAAACAAGAAGATCAGATGTCTCACGTCCGCATCTGTGAAACGTGCGGTTTCGAAATACAGCTATTCTTTACCGCCACCAAGGTGATTTCATCAACTAGTTCTACATCTATCAAATATAAGCAGAAATACAGTCAAACGATTTCTGTGTGTATGTAGTGATTTAATTTTACTTTCCCTTTATAGGGAACGAAAGAAAGATAAAGCAATGTGGGATATTAAGATATGCCGCTTACTGCCGTTGACCAACGACCGTTCCTAAGAGCGAGCCCGTATGCCAGTGCATTTATTAATTTATTTGTGTGATGAGCAAGAATCTGAGTCTTGTTTTTTTCTCATATGTAATTATGTTATCCAACCTATTTGAATGTTGGGAACGGACATACTCTGTGGTGCTAGTTTTGTAGCTTATCACGATTCTGTTTTTTTAAAAGAGTTTTTTATCAACTTGCAATGTATGCATGCATGTATGTTCGGGTCAAATATTGCTAAAAAGATTTGAACCACTTCTCGAGGACTGATTGTGCTGAAATTTGATATAGTTTCGTAACCCCAAAGACAATATAGTAATATAGTACCATCGAGATGGTACTATATTACTATATTGTCAGTCTGATGATGGAGTAGGATGGTGGAAACAGGATCTCCGCTATACTTCACGCAGACCCGTTGGGACTCGTTAGGTTGATCTTCATAAGGAGTAACTGACTTTGCAAAAAAAGAGTACTATTAAAACTGGTCTCAAAAATACAACTTTTAAAAGAAACTTTTTGCCAAAGCAGTCAAATTATAGGAACGCCACTGGTCGACTCTAAGGGGTACTAGCGATCAAGAATAATCCCCAGCTAGCCTCATTTATTCTCGTTTAGCGTTAGGCAGGGCTTCGGTCTAGACTAGGAAGAGTGGCGCAACCCCGCATTTGCCGGCTTTCTCTTTCGATTATTGCCCATTTAAACGCCTTATTGTAATTGATTTAATAAAGAGGCAATGCAAATTTGATGTGCGTTTTTACTTAAATGAAACCATGTGTGACTTGGGCACGTGCTCACACTATTAGGGTTCTGTATAAATATATATATATATATATATATATATTATTATCTTTTTTGTAACTAGTTAACTTATTTTAATAAAATGAAAATGTACCAAGCAAAGGACAACTTCCCCTTATCCATTAATGATTTTGTAAATATTTGTTTTTTTCTGCCTAGGTTACAGCATAGGTACTTACTAGATTTTGAATTAGCGTTTTAACAAGTTTAGTTTTTGAACAGACCCCGAATAAAATGATCTAACTGACAACTGTAAAGGCCTTGTGCTTCATTATTAACTGACTTCAAAAAAGGAGGTCAAGTATTATTTTTCAATGTATGACCACGTATATCTTTTACATAGTAGCCCAATTTTTTTAATGGTATGGGTACTCCCTCAAGTTGGTCCCATTTTCAGCACGTCAAGATCTGGTGATGGGATCTTCGAGAAATCGAGGGAACGCCTCAAACATTATAGGAATACATATAGCGATTTTAGTATTTTCAGTGATAAGACTAGCGTTTGCATTCAAAAAGTATAGTAGGTATACAGTGCGTAAATCCAATACGAGCAAATATTTAAACGACGGTTAATGTGCATCCTTATTAACATAAATACGTGTGTATATTAATATTAATACGCCATGCAATGCATTAGAAATAGCCTAATTAACCTGCAATTAACTGTCACTTACATCTTCGTTCCAACTGATAAGGTTTCAAGTACATTGCTTCTCGATGGGACCTTTAAAAAATTATTGCGCTCTATGTATTAGAGTTATTAATGAAATTCCATATCTACATGCCTTGTAGAGCTATAACCTACGTCTGATTTAAATGTTTGCTTGTATTCCATTTACACACTATATGTATAGTAAGTGGAACTGATGATGAAGACCACTGATGGCCACCGGAACGGTACCTTTTTTTTTCTTTTTTTTTTATGTTAAGGAGAAGTTACACGAACACTCAGGCCACCTGATGGTAAGTGGAATCTGAGACCCATAGACATTTGAATTCTCAAGACTATAATCCTAAGACCTCAAATGCGTTGCCAACCCTGAGGACTAAGATGGAATGCCTCTATGCTAGTAATTTCACCGGTTGTCTTATCCCCACACCGGAACACAACAATGCGAACACTGTTGCTTGGCGGGTGGTTAACGGATAAGATAGTGGTAGCGATCCGGACGGACCCTGCACAGTGTCCTACCACCACTAAAACCTCCACCACCACCACACCACCACCACCACCACCACCTATTTCGAGGGTGGCGATAAGATATCCCCATTAAGATAGTTGAGCGACTATGACGGAGCACATTCAAATGGTTTGAACATTTGCACTATAACTTGCTTGCGGCGAGCGTGGAATATCCTGTGGTTCTTAATCATTAAGAAGCCCACTTCTTACTACACTTCGTAACGGATATTATGATCACTAAAAGGTATAAAATAAAATAAAATGTTTTAAGAAACAAAAACCGCCTTCAAAAACCCAAAAATTTACTTCTTTTCAAATGGTAGTAATTAGAATCTTTAATTAATCTGTGGTAGGAAATGAAATAGTTCCGTAACAATAGGTAGGTCCAGTTCAGTCGAATCATCCGGTCACCACTGGGTTAACGGAGTCACAAAAAAACTCCACATCGTTACGTAATGAAGCAAGACCTTATTAACATATGTATATCGAATAATTATAACCGCATCATTATGTAACATTTATGTAACGTATAGCAATGTTTTAGTTGTCAGATTTATCACGAGATCCTGAGGTCGTGGAAAGCGCGGGTCGACTCTTGCGCAGGTCGCGAGAAAATGGCGGTTATGTAAGCTTGAGATAATCGCGCGCCGCGTAAACACATCGATTACGTGTGAGCTTCGAGATACAGATGTTTTGCAAAAAGTTTCACATTGAGCAGTAGATTATTTGTGCATATTATTAGAATACAAGATAGGAGTGAAGAGTTGCAATGGAGAATAGTCGCGTTCTCTTGTGTTAGTTGAAAATCCATCTTTTTTGTTGCTGAGCCAGCGCATTAGTTATTATTAGGGTGCAAATAAAGCTCTAATAAATTCCCCATACTCAAGACTTCCATGCTCAGAAGATTTTTGAGAAGTACTTATTTGCAATTTGATTAAATAATCGTGTTACAGACAGCTTCAAATGTAGACACACAGGTACAGAACCTTGTCACTTTACAGTCACGTAAGTGATATCTAGTTATGGGATCTGGGATGTAATTTCCCGGGGTCTAAGTCCGTTATTTTAACGTGGATATGACTTACAACCCCGTGAGTCTGCGGGGCAACCTCGCGTATCAATCAATCAATAATATACCCATTAATAATAGACAATTGTAGTGCTCTGGTTTACAATTAAACGTTTAAGTGACGTCATTAGTCATTATAAAAACAGTGTTAAAATGGCCCTTTATTATACTAAGTGTTTTTTAAGATATAACGATTTTACTAATTATGTACCACCAAAATTGTTATTATCCACCAAAATTACTTTTCTTAGAAAAACTCACGATCAATAATAACATATCGGGCTAATTAAAATATAATCGTTAGGGAATCTTCCTTGTTATTTTTGAAAATCCAAAATGTGAGTTTCTAATATAATAAATAATGATTATTTGTTGTTTAAATAATTTTGGTGGAGACCAGAAATTTTGATAATTTTGGTGTTTCGCAAAAGCCACCAAAATTGTACCACCAAAATTATAAAACTTAACATTTTTTTAAATTAAAAACAAATGTTTTAGTTTAACAAAAACTTAACTCGTTACAGTTAAAAAGACACCATAAACATACTTGAAAAAACTATCACACAACAAAACTTTTTGCGAAATAATGACTTATCTAAGTTATCACGATTAATAAGGGTTATTATCTCAACCACATTTTTTGAGCGGCGGACGTGATAATTGGGGTGTAAAGTACATGTATTGGAAAACTATTTATTTTATAAATAATCTCACTCAAAGTACCATATTGAGCCAAAGTTAAAATTATTATTAACTTATTATATTTATCGTAAAAAAATAATTTCAATCCAAAATCAATTTTGGTGTCGTGTCCTGTACTTCCCGCATATACTGATATGTCGTGGTACAAACTTATTAAGCCTCAACTAGACTTATATTTTAGTTATCTGTATTCCTTATTAGTTGAGGTATTTTAAAATGTATCAATTATTGCATTTGCAAGTAAAAGGAAACTGGGAGCAGTGTAAATAAAACTGTCCAAGCGAAATAGTTAATTTTGGTGGTGAATATTGAAATTGATTTTATGATCGAACGAAACGTGATTAAACAAACAAATATAGCGTCAGTTGTTCGTTCAGTTTCACTCCAGCAATAGACGGTGAAAGATTTGTACCATCTTTCTGCGTCTTCCCGCTAAGCATATAAGTATCTAATTTTGGTGGTATGGAATACACTTTATTAATCGTGATAACTTAGATAAGTCATTATTTCGCAAAAAGTTTTGTTGTTTGATAGTTTTTTCAAGTATGTTTATGGTGTCTTTTTAACTGTAACGAGTTAAGTTTTTGTTACACTAAAACATATGTTTTTAATTTAAAAAAATGTTAAGTTTTATAATTTTGGTGGTACAATTTTGGTGGCTTTTGTGAAACACCAAAATTATCAAAATTTCTGGTCTCCACCAAAATTATTTAAACAACAAATAATCATTATTTATTATATTAGAAACTTACTTTTTTGGATTTTCAAAAATAACAAGGAAGATTCCCTAACGATTATATTTTAATTAGCCCGATATGTTATTATTGATCGTGAGTTTTTCTAAGAAAAGTAATTTTGGTGGATAATAACAATTTTGGTGGTACATAATTAGTAAAATCATTATATCTTAAAAAACACTTAGTATAATAAAGGGCCATTTTAACACTGTTTTTATAATGACTAATGACGTCACTTAAACGTTTAATTGTAAACCCTACTAAGAAAATAAAAAATACCACCAAAATTAGGATAATTTGACGCTTGTTGAAATTCACCCATAAAGTGTATTCCATACCACCAAAATTAGATACTTATATGCTTAGCGGGAAGACGCAGAAAGATGGTACAAATCTTTCACCGTCTATTGCTGGAGTGAAACTGAACGAACAACTGACGCTATATTTGTTTGTTTAATCACGTTTCGTTCGATCATAAAATAAATTTCAATATTCACCACCAAAATTAACTATTTCGCTTGGACAGTTTTATTTACACTGCTCCCAGTTTCCTTTTACTTGCAAATGCAATAATTGATACATTTTAAAATACCTCAACTAATAAGGAATACAGATAACTAAAATATAAGTCTAGTTGAGGCTTAATAAGTTTGTACCACGACATATCAGTATATGCGAGAAGTACAGGACACGACACCAAAATTGATTTTGGATTGAAAATATTTTTTTACGATAAATATAATAAGTTAATAATAATTTTAACTTTGGCTCAATATGGTACTTTGAGTGAGATTATTTATAAAATAAATAGTTTTCCAATACATGTACTTTACACCCCAATTATCACGTCCGCCGCTCAAAAAATGTGGTTGAGATAATTACCCAAATGCGAATGCGATCGAAAAAGTCATCAGTTATTTTTGACGCTGGCTGTATTACTATTTCTGTTGTATTGTGTTGGTATCTGTTTCCTCACGTGTAAATTGCAATTCTAAAAATAAGGGAGCTTTGTGCAGCCTAATTGAGTCTTATGGCAGGCCGTCTTCTGTTTAGTTGTTTGTGTTTCATTAATCACGGTCAAAAGGGGGCCTCTGCCGGAACTTTCATTTAGTCATTGATATTTAAATTTGTTTTTAGTGTGCTTCTTATGTTAACTTAATTTCAAAGTTGCGTAATACGTTACTAAACTGACCAACATTACGTGATCAAACATAATTAATTGAGTGCGGTGCCTATAATTCGAATTCACACTTTGTTTCTTATTATTTTCTCGTTATCTTACAGCGAGCAACGTATTATGCTTTCGTGACAAATTAGATGTTAAAATGTTAATGATTTGCTTGTTACATTCCAGATTGCGGTGCTTGCGGCGTTAGCCACAGCGAGTCCTGCGCCTGAACCCAAAAAGTACAAGCCAGAAATAAAAGACACAAAAACCAATTCAAGTCTAACAAATGAAGAAAAACAATTTCTACGAGAGGTTGAAGCAAAATTCGGAATTAAACCCGATGTCCCCGTCGAAGACGAAAAAACTGATGACAAAGAAACTACAAAATTAATACCCAAAGGTCCCCTTTCTAAGTTGCCGTTCCCGGCAGTAATTGCTATAGAAATTGTCAATGACACAGATTCAAAGTCTAAAGAGAAAAGGACTATAGACGCTAATCTTGGTTATGGCTACCGAACAAACAATGGATATAGTTACTCCTATTTTGGAAAATCCGCACAAGATAAAGGAAAATTCATGCTATATCCGTATTCTCAGGAAGACATACCTCCAGCGCATTCTAACGGCAACAAGAACAGTTATTCAAAACATGGATATAATACATATACTACATCATCACCAAATGTAGAGATACAACCGTCACAGGCTTATGAACTAGTTCCAGTTAAGGAAGAACAAACTTCCTATGAATATAAGAAACCATCGACTGAGTTTAAATCTCCGTATGAGAATATCAAAGGGTTAGAATCTCCTCCTCCGCCCTACAGACCAGCACAAAATCCATCATCTACACTGTATACGACGTACAATGGAGAGAATTTCTCTGGATTGAGCGGTCAATTCCCATCGGTTATGTCGAACTACTTCGTCGATTCATCTCAGTTACTTAAACACCCAGAATATCAGAATGCAGGTTTAACCCAAGACCATTTACGCCCTCACGCAGGTCAACTTGACCAAAGAGTTGTCCCTGTGCTAGTTCTTAGAATCCCTAGTTCATACATTAAGAACCCATCGGCTGAGTTATATGCCAACTTACCTCAGAACTATCCGCTGTCACAATACCTAAACAATGTTAACTTACAAGAATTAGTTAATCAGTATTTCTCTAAGATTGGATATTCTGAAGCACCTCAAATAATGTCTTATCCTCATTCAGCTATATCGGCACCTGCTGCAGCTGCCGCCCCTAAGATGCCTGTTTCACACTACTCACCGCAATATTACGCAAACCCCCATGTTCGACCGTCATACACACAAGCAGATTACTCTGGAGTTCAATATTCTGCAGTTCAACCTGTTATGGCTAAGTATCCCTCCAGATATCCCGTTCAACAGTATTACATGTCTCAGGCTCACCAGTTATACCAACAGCCCATACAAGAGCAACAGTATGAGTATCAGTACCAATACGTGCCTACTCCACAAGCGCAACAACAATACTACGTCAATGCCGAATATAAGGATCAAAGCGCAAGGCCAGAGTCTCACAGCGCACAGCAAACGGTAGATCAAGAGGCGAGTGTTCACGACGTAGCTACTGGTACACAGTACGAAGAATCTCAAGCAGCTACGTATGTGCAGGCACCAGCTGCACAAGAATATGAAGTCCCAAAATCTCCTCATTATAGACCACAACAGATGGACACACAGCAATATGAAACAGAACCTGAATACGAGCTTCCTAAAGAAGATACCTCTGACCATTCTTCCAATGACCCTACAAAATTCCAAGTAAGCGCTTATGTAACTCCCAAATCACAATATGCGTCATCTCAAGAAGAACAACACCAGCAACAGTATTACGCCCCTAGGGAGCCAACTCAAAAAGAAACAGTAGCTATTTTCCCGTCGTCTCCAGAGAGTCAAACAGTTCAGAAATACCATGTAGACCCCCAGTCTGGACTGTCACAAAGATATTTCTACCAAAAACAAGTAGGCGATGATTCAGCAAGTAAAACGATTGTAATTTCGGAGAATTATCCGAGCAAAGATCATACAGTCGCAACGGTGCTTCCTGTTAGTTACCAATCAAAAAAGCAAAGTAAGCCTGCATTACAGTCAGTTAACTACGTCACGCCCACGCCATTTTCTTCGAAATACCAGTCTCAGTACAACGTGATGGTACCACAGATGGTCCTTGGTGGTCAAACTAGTGAGAAAGTTTCATACGTGAATTCTCATTCATTACCTTCTCAGTATCTTAAAAGTGGTGCACAGTATAACCCTGAAGAAGAGTATACTTTAGCATCTCATATTGTTCCTGCTAGAGGTTCACAGAAACCGCCATCTTATCCCAGGAACTATCACACCCAACCTAAGCGGATGGTGAAACCGGAGCACAAAGCAGAGAACGCTTCCTCACTGTCGTCATCGAAGAGACGAAATGAAAAGAACGACAAGAAGAAATCGTCTTAGAATATCATCAATATATTAGTATAAAAAGATTTCAAAATAATTCCTGTAAATATAGCAATAAGTGCGTAGAGTTAAGTTAATCAAAACAAGAGAAGAGAAAAGAGCTATAAAAAGCGTTCAAATGTTGGAGAACGCGTGATGATTTGGTGATAGAGCATACAATCAATATTTATTGCATGAGATAATAAAATATTATTAGTAGGATGTGAAGATAAGAAACTTTATTCGAAAAGGTTAACAACATCTCAAAAAAGGCTATTCAATATTACAGCGGTGAATTTTATGAAAACATTTGGCAGTAAAAAGAGAGAATGGCAATACTAATGTTATATGTATACAAAAGTGTTATTTATTGTTATCTTTATCACCACATAACTATATAATGGCTGTTTCTGAGTGCAATATGTCGACATAAGCTATGTAATATAATAAATACTTACAACCGATATGGTGTTTGATTAAGATATGACTTGGGCCTGGAACATTTAACATTTAAAAATGGTCTTTGATTTGCAAATTATCGAACGGGCAACAATATTGCTTGAAATGTGTAATGTTTTCTGCAACGTATGAATGTAGATATTCATGGTGCGATATTTACCAAACAAAGGTTTCCATTTAATTTTGATAGCTATATTAAACAGTCCACCAAATAGTAAAAACATACATAGAAATTCATTTGACTCTTATTTTAAATTAAGTCGCTTTGAGGATTACCATAATATATGGTAAAGAATGAGATGTAAATACATTTTAGGCTTTTCTTTCGCATCTAGTATGCGTAAGTATTTTGAAACAAACTAAGAAAAAAATCTTCGAAAATGATTTAAATTGAAGAAAAAGTCAAATAAATTTCTTTGTCTCTCATATTTATTATTATTATATAAGTATTTATTACAATAATAAGTCCGAACAAAACAAGGCTGGCTGACAAATTTTAACAGGCTCTACCTACATCTCTACCTGTCTACTGTGTATAATTTCCCATTTATTTGCAATAATGATTATTGAGACTCAAACTTAAAACTTATATT
This sequence comes from Acleris holmiana, assembly GCA_949316455.1. Taxonomy (NCBI): domain Eukaryota; kingdom Metazoa; phylum Arthropoda; class Insecta; order Lepidoptera; family Tortricidae; genus Acleris; species Acleris holmiana. The sequence continues at coordinate 11,998,237 of OX438776.1, read as the reverse complement.
CATATGTCAAATATTTTGCAAACTAAATGTAGTCACAACACTTTTAGGTTTGTAAAAACAAATCAAAACCTGAAACAAATTATTCTTAAACAAAGGATCAATAAATGAATTATAAAATAGCTATTACTCTATTAATATCCGTTATTAGGTGCTTCTTTTTGTAAACGTGCATAACGGCACATTAAGTGCCCTTGGCTCCCTTACATACATACATAACATCACGCCTTTATTCCTAGAGTAGGGTAGGCAGAGCTACAGAAATACCAACAACTCTAAAAAGACTTCTTGATAATTAGACAGAATCATGCTACAGCCATGATTTGTCAAAAATTGAAAATTTTGTACATTTTGCACAAACAGGCTATGATGTTTACCAGTATATTAGTGACAGGTTGTAAGCCCATCGCCTAACAGTACTACTTGGCTCCCTTATCAACACATAATTATTCATAATCACGATTTCGATGATATTTGCATCTTTGGGAAAAACGTTTTCAACCTGAGCGACGCTCGGTCTCCCCGGTACTATTAATATATATTAAGATCACGTCCCTATTGTAACATTGACCTAATTTTAAGTCAATGGAGGCGCATAAATTTCTGTATGTTTATCAACAAATAATTTGTCTACGATATCTAGATGGCGCTACTATACTACAAAATAGTTAACTCCATGGGTATCGTTAGTGAAAGTTCAACTGCCATTAAACAGATGGCAGCACATATTATGTATGGTTTGGCCTATAGAACACTAGATGGCGTTAGTGATATTTTAATTTTTAATTAAACTTAAATTTAGTGTGTTGTTCCAATATTGTGCCTTCGTGTACACGGTACACATTTTTAGGGTACAGAACTTACATTGCCAAGAAAATATTTATTGGTGATTGGTTATGTTGTTATTCATACTTAAATGAAATGGTCACGTTTTCTAAGACAAATCATGGCTGTAGCATGATTCTGTCTAATTATCTGAGATATGGGATGATTAGTTGCGTAATTATATTGTAAGCATGCAACATACCTATTGTGCATTCAAACAGTCTTTACAGACGCGTATGGTGGAGTATTGCCCAGATAAATTACTCAATATATTCGCGTGTAGGGAACAGCCCCGTGTGGCGTGCGGATATCCACTAGTTCATACATAAGCAAGCGACTACATTACTATACAAAATCTATATTCATAGCGTTACAGTGTTGACAGTGTTTTTGTAAATCTATGTATAAAAAAAAAAATATATAAAATTTTTATACCTATCTCTTATTTGTAAAATACAAGAAAAAAATACTGGCAATAAAATAAAAAGATAAAAAGACAAAATGTTATCTAGTCTCAAAAGCGTGTTATTAACGTTTTTTTTCAATTGTTACGTACTTTATCATTCATAGTAGATTTCGATGCTGAATAAATATGAACTGGGTATTTTAGTTTGTGTGAAATATCAATAAACAGTCGCATGGCCAGTGATTTATTAATACTGATTTATTTTGCTATAAACGTAAAGCTATAATGTAACTGTTAGATATCTTTTTCAGACTGTTGAAAAACCAGACTCAGGTCGATGACCGAGTACCTACTCATAGCTATTAACGAACCTAAGACCTTTGTAACATTATGATATTGCAATAATTTACTTATTACTATGTATATTTTTCTTACGTTTCTATTCAATCAATCATTCAATCAATCATTTGTATTTGAAATAAAATTAGACGTGCATCGTATTTCTTGCGCCTAGGTGCATCATGGCAATTGATGCGGCTCGCCTTACGTAGATTAGTTAATTTCAGGAACACAATTAGCCACTTTTCCATATCGGACAGCTGCTGCCTGAGCGGTGATTACGTAATCGATCGAAGCGTGTCATTTCCTATCTGTTTTCCCTTCAAACCTCGGGGACACACGGCTTGACCGTGTGAGCAGCGTTTGATATGGGTCGAGCAGAATTAGGTAGGACCTTCTGTGGCGGTGAACTTAAACAAAAAATCTTTCTCAGTTGTATTAGTACGTACTGTCTTCTGCGAGCTGTTGCCTCCGCTTAAATTCAAGTACGAGTACCTACTGGTCAAAATAAAGCTAGACATATGTTTATGTGACGTGGTCCGTTAAAAGAGTCTACAAAGATTTTGAAAAAGCAAATGCCATGAAATTGGTAGAAAGATAACTTAAAAGAGTATTAAAGATATTTAGTCACGACATCTTTCCCAAAGAATCGCTAGATGAAGCAATGGGCAGAGCACAGTACTCGTAAGACCAGTAAGACGCATTTTATAGAGCTATACAGTTTTTTTTAATGGCGACCGTGTGCCAAGTAAAGCAGTTTCGGTATACCCACGAGGTTGACCAATGACTTGGCAAAAGTTAGGACATTCATTAGATGCCTTGGCTAGCATTCCTCAAGCCATCTAATGATGTACATGGTCAAATAAATAGTTTATCCGATTTTAGTACATTTATTTTTGGTTTCGCTCGTAGAATGCGGGCCGTCGTAGAATGACCGTTGGGGCGGTAAGGTTCAAAAGTAGCAACCGCGTACATGAGAACAAGTCTTGGTAAGTGTCCGATACGGTGGACCAACGATCTGCTAAAGATCATAGGAAACCGATGGATGCGAAAAGCAGGGGATGGTTCTATGTCTTTCGGCTGAAATGATAATAGAGGGAGCGAAGGGCCCAATCAGTGAGGGCTAATATGATAGTCCGCAGGTTTGGTCGTTGCTCTGGAGTGGCGAAGATCACCTTGTTTAGAGTGCACGTCTCTGTACACGAGCAGCCTATGGGTGAAATATACCAAAAAGCTTTTAGCGCCCTTCGTGTCCAATTCAATAATGCGTTCAGGGTGCTGTTGGGTTTGCCTAGCTTTTGCAGTGCGTCGGGAATGTTGGCGGAGGCAAGGGTTGACTGTTTTTACGAAACACTCCGTAAGCGATGTACTTCTCTGGTGCGCATCCTGGCAATGATCGCTGACAGGTTTGACTGTCCCTATATGAACCGTTGTTGTGGTTTGCATGCCCCTTACTACATATAAACTTAAACAAGTACCTTCTATAATTGTTTATGATAAATATAGTACCTAGGTTCTAACAAGTAAAGAAGTAGATTAAATTATAAGAATTTATGTATTTACTAACAAATATGAATTAAAGACATTCGAATTAAATTAATTTGAATTTGAATTTGAATTTTGAATAGTATTTTTTGAATAGCATTACAGTGACATTGTGGCAAATCACGGGGCTATACCTTAATAACTGTTCTAACAGTTTTGCAGAGCGTATGTTATAATTGTACCATATTGATTATTTCAATAAATAATAAATACTTCAGTTTCACCTAAGAAGCCTGTTCCTATTTCAGAGTCATATGTTTAATTTGTCACCCGATAGGCTCGTGTGTAGTCCGTTTAACAAGAACTTCCAGTAGAGTTTAGACGCGCCTTTTCCTGATTCCTCAAACCGGTACACTAATACCGGAATACCGGAAAATAAGCTGGGAAATGAGAGTGAAAATGCTGACACCAGCCTGCCCCTACAACCTACAACTAGCCACGGCCAATTATCGCGACTCTCCGGCTTGGTGATAAAGGCTATAACGGCAAGGCTACGTAAACCAAAGACAAGTTTTTGTACTGTGTCGTCATTATAACTGCGGGCAAGCCTTCCTGATTAAATCCCATCACAATTTAATAGTAGGAGCCGAGTGTACTTTATAGTTTTTGTGTCATTTGTGCACCTGCGGAAGCAAGGAATATATAAAAAGTTTATAAGAGTTATATAACTTTTAAGGAACTTTTATTATTTTATTAAATTTACCTAAGCTAACATTTGTAAATTATTTTACGTTTTATTGTTTTAAAACTAACCCCGAAAAGAAATCTCACCCTCTGAAATGAAAATTGTTTTGCTTAAATAAAATTAAAGTTGCACTTAGACGTCCTTCATTCTAGTACACCAAATTAGAGTAAGACAGCTATTAATGACTGGCAATTGTTGCTCTTAAAAATCCCTGTAAGTGCATCTTAAGGGAGACAAAGAGTTATCATTAGTGCTTTAAAAAAATAAATGTGCAAGGGCAACCAACGTAGGTCACTGTTCATACAAAATTACGTGTACCATGACCCGTTTTTATCGGTCGTGAATGTACTTAAGCCCAGGAATGACGTTTACTCTCGTTTTCTTACAAGTGGTTGACGAGCTCGTTCAATTATATACCCAATTAGTTGATAATGGAGATAATTTGCATTTCCATTAACGAGTTCAGTGCAACTAGATCGGAAAAGCGTTTTATAATCTTATTCATATAAACAAGCTTTCCCTGTCCGTTGGAGTGGTTTGAGAAGCCACAAATAGGGCTGAGGTGGAAACCCTTAATTTACAAGAGTGGTTGACACTCCGGTGGGTGAGTGCACTAAACACTTAAAAGGTGCAAATACCATTATTGTGAACCTATCAAGTTTATTGTATTTTATTTCTGAACTATTGAATTTCCCGGAACTTACATGGTTTTTTAAAGTTCGGAATAAATTAAACAAATTAAATTAAGTTAACACACCTTAAAAAATTTGATGTTTTGCAATCGGCCCAATAGAACCCTGACCCACCTTAAAACTATGTCACAATGACGGTATGATTCGAGTCGTAAGAAGTGTCAAACAAATTGTTTTATAATGTCACTGTGACACCGTTATATGGTGGTTCAGGGTACCATTCCGTTGATAGTCCAGAGAGGCTAAACAATATGCGTTACGCTAACGTAAACGATTTTTGATAACTGAAATATAAATTTTATAATATAACGCGACCGTCCAGCAACTTACATCAATGATTTTCGATAACAATAACGTTCTCGCAAAACATCTTGTCTAAGGCTACTTTGCTATATTTTGCAATACCTTGTAAAATTTCCAAAAAGAGTAAGGACTTTCTTTTCCTTGACATTTTTGGTATATACGGCTGAACTCATAAGTAACTGAACATTTTAGTAGGTACCTTGTCGCAGCTATTGATATGTAAGATTCAAACCACTTCAGTTTAATACGTTATTGTGACAAGGTACTAAAATGTACAGCTACTTATGTAGTTTTTTGAACGCCTGGTTCAGCCCGATTTCAGAGTTCAGATACACAATTCCGTATATTTTGACATTGTTATTCGAGGTCTAATGGTTAATATCCTATATATCCTACTTTAGTACACTTAGGTACATGCACACATCAAAAATGACCAGGGTATGTAATGTAAGGATATTTTTAATGTGTAGATACTTTTGGTGTGATTAATTCCATGATCATTGTATTGTTTTTTATTTTTTACAATAAAACGTTAACAAAATACATGCACAAATTCCATCTATATTAAAATAGGTCAAAATCAATACGAGTAAAGTAAAGAAGACTTAAAGTATTTACCATAACTAAGAGAAATATTACCCGCTGTGTGAAATGCCTCTTGCGATATTAATTGCCTTTTAAATTAGCACATTCAGTGCCAGGTTCGCCGATATCCTTACAAAATGAGCCTGGATCATGGCCTGACCCAAATTTGTTTAGAAATAAGTAGCATTAAGTATTCACTGTTAATCACATCACTACGTTTATTGAACATATTTAACTATACACTTAATCGTAATCTTAAGTGAGGATAAGAGTAGAGGATATTTCTATAGTATACAATAACAATACAATACAAAACACTGTATTGTGCATCAAACAAAAACATTACAAAAAAGACACAGGTAAACACCGGGCGATCTTATCTATAGCTGATTAGCGATCTCTTCCAGACAACCTTAGGATGGATAGTGTATTTCTCAAACTTTAAAGCTAGAAAAAGGTCATCAACATTGCATTTTTTACTTTAGTAGGTAACTTCTACAACTTGTTCCCAGTGTAATCCACATTTTATTTACACCTGTGTTAGTACAAGAAACCCAATTGAGGTTTAAAGACATTTATTCTCATATAAGATATACATCACTTCCATGAGAACATGGTTATTACACAGTAAAACATACAGTAAAAATTGAATAATGAAATACCTACAATAAGAATTAGAAATGCAAATATTAGTAGGTTAGGTAGTACAGATAGGTTACTATTATTATTTATGGGTGAACCCATTTAATGTTAATTGTATAGTTTTTTCGAAAGACAGCAGTAAACTTTTACGATTGTTGTATGACACATTTGAATTGTTCATTAAACAGTAGATTATGAATTGTCACGCCAATTAAGAGTGCAAACGATACTCGTTAGAGCTCTAATAGTTATATAACAATGCAGAATGCATCGCGATGCGACCGCACGAGAGTTTCCCTTTCTATTCGTTGGTCTGATAGCTTTGTCTGGCGAGTTTGAAGGTTTGTTTATGGAGTCTTCCTATACCATAAACATGTCATAGGAAGCGATATAAAGGGATAACTTGCGAGAGTTTTATTATTATCCAGTAAAGTAAACGTTCGCTATACACAACTCTTAGGTATTACTTTTTTGTGTTTTGTTTACTCGATTACTACGTCAATTGTGGATCGATTTTGAAATTAATTTTTTTGTTATTATAGGGTGTACCTACTCCCGGGGTAGCGAGGTAGCTCCATTGTCACCAAGTTGGTATCTGATGTGGGGATCTGTAAGGAATTGAGAAAACTCCTCAAATATTATAGCTATACATATAGCGATTTCGGTATTGTCAGTAACAAGTCTAGCATTTGCATGCAGAAAGTATCATTTGGTGAAGTGAAACTGACGATGAAGACCACTGATGGCCACCGGAAATCCTCAATCGTACCTATTTCAAAGATGGCGATAGGTATTTCGATTTATTTAGTTGAACGACTATGACAAAAGTACATTTGAATGATTTTAATATAATTATGCACTATGATTTTCCAGCGGCGTTGCTTGCGGCGTACGTGAAATATCATGTGATTCTTTTACATTGAGAAGTGGGAGTATAGTGGGATTATACTTAATCACTGAAAAGTATAAAAAAACCCCTTTAAGAACCCAAATAATGACTTCTTTTCAAATGCCAAACTGAAGTCAGCGTCTTGCACTTTTAGGTATACTTCTCTAATAGCGCACTACAAAATCAATTTAAAATGTCAATCTGTCGATACAATCTACATGAACATGCAGTGTCTTGTATGTACTAAAGATATTGCATTAGATAGATAGATGGTATCTATCGATGAGCGATGCATGAGAAAAGCAAGAGTAAAGGCTCACACGCATATATAAAAACACTTATATTTTCATTAGAATAATTACTTACTATAAATTATCGATCTAAGTGTACTAATACAGTATTTTTTTTATAATCAAGAATGGTTTTATTTCATCAGTTAAGCCTCTAATTCAGTATATATGCACGCCATAAAATGTGATTTGTACGCTCTAACAGGACAACATAAACTCACCAGTTAATAATTCATCCGTCGATTTGAAAAGTGACTATATATCGTTCACTTTTTTTTTTACTAATATAAATAAGTTTTTTTTTTTGCCACTTTTATCCATAACTGCTTAGTACGTAACCTATACGTACTCTGTCCACTTGATAAAAAATTGTAAGGTTCTAAAACTTCGAGGGAAAATCGATATCTTTTATCCGTTATTTGTTTAAGAAATGTAATTGATTTTTAAACTTAACATTAAATAAAATAAATTTTCTATTTCGTATGTCTGAATTTGTATCCAATTATCGTGTAACCCCAACTACCATTATATCGCTTGTCGCTTAGTTCGTCTCTTTCGTTTCTCACTAGGTAGAAAGAAACTTCTGAGTGACAAACAAGTCGCGGGCAACTAGTGCTAGCCGCCCTGATATGCTCGATAGTATACCTAATTATGAAGAAAAAATTGCAAACACTTAGATATGACTATAGGGATTTTGATCAAATTTTCTGAAAATGCATATCAATCTTAATATTGCAGTAAGAGTAAACGACTTGCTAATTTTAAAAAAAGTTTCACGTCGGGTATGTCGTTTATTGTAGATACAAAACATAACAATTACAAAATTCCAGTTAATATTTGAGCCGTTGAGAAATACTCGTACTAGTATACATATATTTGTTTATTTATCCTTTTATATGTATATGTTTAAGTATACGTATTTGAATGCAATCTTTATCTTTATCTTCTGTCTCTTTAATTGTTGTACGTTTAGCCATCCGCTGTTTTATTTCTCTGTCAATCGCTCAAAGGTTAACTGGAAGAGATCCCTTAAAGGGATAATAAGATCGCCTTTGTACATATCTTTTGTATTTCTTACTTTTTTATCTTTGTTTTGTGCAATAAATTACATAAATTCATACTAATGATCAATCAAATAAGTACAACACTAAAAGAAATAAATGTATAATAACTCGAATTAATATTGCAATAAATATATAGACATATTTATATATACGTTTCCTCAAGACTATGACATGTCCTCATTTAAACGCGACATAAAAAGAGTATTCACTGAAAGGCTGCAACTTGGCTGTGCCCCTGGTATTGCTGATGTTCATGGGTGACGGTGACATCTCAGCTGCTTGTCTTTAGGTGGCCCGTCCACCCGTTTGTTTTTTAAAGCTATAAAATAGACGAATACAATGTATCGTGTCATAAGCAGAAAAAAGTTCAAGAACAAGAGTGAAGCCAATTATTCTTCTTCTTCTTCTTTTTTTATTAAATGGCCGTCCACACAGTGATTTCGCCAATGTCAAGTGAATAGAGTAAATCAGTAAACAGAATAAATCAAAAGTAAAAGCCGGGCATTTTTCAATCGGCCATCTTCCCTCCCCGAAGGTTACCGGAAAATCCCAGTTATTCTTCAGATTAATTTTGAAAGAATCTACACACTAAGATTGTCTAATGTCAGTAGTTGACAGATTCCACAATCACACAGAGTGCACCGAAAAGGATTAAGAATAAGTTTTGGATTTGTTAGGCGGGAAAGCAAGGGAAAGATCATCACTCGTAACCGACATGAGCGTTTTCCAAAAAAATTACCTATATTTAAGGATAAAAATTACCAACTGTAATTTTTAGATTACGCCACGAAAATTAACTATTACTGCTTTAAGAGAAATAATGGCACCTCAGACAAAACTCCTGTAGCAAGTTCAACCATATTACTAACAGGTGAGGTTTCAATCTGCTATGCTTGTTTAAGTTGAATTACCGCCTGTTGGCTTATGAGGGCAGTATATAAATATATGACTAATTTTTGTGACCGTAATTACCGTTGTTAACTTTCGTCCTATACGATACGTACGTACTTTAAAACGCCCATTTGTTACGCAACCTGTGGTAATAGTCTAGGTGCACTTATCGACACTTTGAGCACCTCTAGCTCGCACATGCAAGTGTGCATCTCCTCCCGTCCGCACTGCACCCACCGCTGCACACAGCCGCACGGCCACGCTCCGCCACCCCCGTATATAAACCCGATACAGACTAGCCTTGAACTTCATTTCACCACTGCCAGGTCCGTACAGCCCTTGTCCTACGTTCTCGTGTTTGTGTTGAAATGTGATTGGACTGTTTTGTACATAAGTGTTGGTGTAACGTGAAGATGAAGGCCGTACTGCAATCGGTGAGTGCAATGGACGGCGATTTAGTTTATGAGAATTACAGGGTTTGGAATAACGAATGTGAAGGCAGATGGTTTTTTTTCTTTTTTTTTATGATAAGGAAAAGGCACACGAGCACTCGATGTACCGTAAACTCGGGTTACTTTAACCCTAGGGGGTAACATTGCCCACCCTTAAAACTGTAAGTATTTTAGTGGTAATCATCTTCAATTGGTTAAATATTTTTAGAACCATATACTTAGCTTAGTCCTTATGTAACACTTAACAAAATAATTAAATATTAAAGATGGTTTTTGGGGTGGGCAATGTTACCCCCTAGGGCTAAAGTAACCCGAGTTTACGGTATATTATATACACCATACTGTTTCAATAAAATTACAAACCTGGAAAATATTCTTAAACGAATCGATTGAAGTTAATTTGGTTTCTTATTCAGACGTTTTTTAAAGTCACATTTTGTTGTATAATTAGCAATGGTATCTACTCACTAGCACTACTGTTACAAACGAATCATGAAAAATATTTAAGCATGGATAAATAACTGAAAATGCTTTAAGTAAGTATATATACTTTTAATAGTAACTCAGTTAGTGTAAGGAATGAAAATGTTTATACCATCAATATGTGCATTGATTATAATGAATTAATTATGAGTAAGAATAATTATTAAACAGAATAATTATATCGTCTAGAAAGACAGTTTCAGCGTAATATTTTTGCAGTGCTTTAATCCTTGTCAAAACGTGACAAGACGAGCTAATCTCAAACTGTAAAGTTTAGTCCCTTTACAACGTATGTCTGTGTTTCATTCGTGTTTCGAAATATATGGATGAAACAACTTTTAAAGTACCCCCCATTTTACGACAACTTGCACAAACAATAGAAAAAAAAAAATTTATGCTGTGGTAAACATGTTAATTATAAGTTATAACAGACACTAAATCAATTATTAATAATGTTAGCTTAAAAGAGTTCAGGTACAAAATGTATCTAACATTTTATACCTGAACTCTATGAAAATAAAAAAATGCAAGGTTTCGTGGTGCTTTATAGACAATATAAAAAAAAACATTTGTTTATGCTGTGGTAAACATGTTAATTATAACAGACACTAAATCATTTATGAATAAATGTTAGCTTAAAAGAGTTCAGGTATAACATGAACATTTTATATCTAAACTAACATTTTTCATTCATCATTTTTTCATTTTTCATAGGAAAATAAAAAAAAAATTGAAAGGTTTCGTCGTACTTTTTTCTTTGTAAGAACCTAGCAGCTTAAAAAGAACGACGAAGGACGTGTGCAATAAAGAGTTACTTAACTACATAAATAATCACAGGGGTCAATGAAGTGTAGCCAAGCCCAAAGACATTATTTTAAGATGAGATTTAGCTTTTAGCTTAACCGACGCAATGATCATTACTGTCGTCGATCGATAGCCTTTGCCCCTGCGCGGACATCTCCTTCTAGTACTTATAAGCTTTGCTAGAAACAATTTCTAACCGCGGTGCCTATTATCATCTATTACTCTCTCTAAGAAAATTTACGCTTGTTTCGACTCACCCTATAAAAAACCTGATGATGAATGACCATAGCAGAGCTGCGTCAAAATATGCCTCCGACGACCAAGTTTGAAGTCACCCACTAACATAAGGACAAGTCAAGTAGGTAATAGCACCCCGACCCCAAGTATAGCCTACGAAAATTCAGACAGTTAGTGATGATTAAGTCTTTCCTAAAGTGTCGATTTTTCATACACAAGTTTGAATTACTAGCATAGAGGCATTCCATCTTAGTCCTGAGGGTTAGTACCGCGTTTGAGGTCTTTGGATTATAGTCTTGAGAATTCAGATGTCTATGGGTCTCACATTCTACTTACCATCAGGTAGCCTAAGTGCTCGTGTGCCTTCTCATTGTCATAAAAAAAAGAAAACGCTAACTGTCTCTAAAAAGACTCTGGGTACAGCCGTAAGTATATCTTTGTTTAGTAAGTATATATAGTTTCCGCCCGCGTCTTAATAGCGATATGAAAGGTACTCTATGTGTTAATGCAAGGTATAAGCTGTTTGCATTCCAAATTTCACCAAAATCCGTCGAGTAGTTTTTGCGTGAAAGAGTAGGTAACAAACATCCATACTTACAAAGTTTCGCGTTTATAATATTAGTAGGATAGGATTACATGTAGGAGTTACGGTATAAGACTGTATTTTAAGTGTTAGCACTAAAACTATAAAATAATAATGAGCTACATTTGAAAACAATTTATTACAAGAGGTATATGCTAAGGTCGGGTTTATGCTCATTAGCACTCAACTAACTCACTTAGCTACAACTCGTACCGAATCAAATATAAGAAAAACGAGTCGCAATTGACAAAAATAAACCCTATAAAACGATTTAACTAGAATCAATAATAATAAAATCATTTATTTCAAGTAACAGGACTCATAATATAAACCCGCCTTAAGACTACGAAAAAAAAACCCGTCTTAAAAATTTACATAGACATTTCTTAGTTAATTACGGTGTACTTATTTACATACATGGAGTCGATCTCACAAACTTTGAAGCCATATCTTACCGACATATTCTTCTATTTTTTATCTAGTATGATGTCACTGTCTTTATAACTCCTTTATAGCCTATTTTTCACGAAAGCTTTTTATCATAAACGGTTTAAATAGTGACGGAAGTGAAGTGTAGGTTGCCTTTATGTGGAATTTATCGCCGTCTAATCTAAATTAGTGAGATATAAACAATCTCTTAGTCTCGGAAACATAAAATTATTTTCAGAATGTAATTATTTCCGCTACAATGGTAACATGACAATGACAATGACAACATAATATAGGAAGTCTGAAACAAAGATCAGATAGGAGAACGTAGTGAGCAGGAAACTGAAGTAACCACTATCTAGACAGGTATTCCAACAATAGGAGAAAGAATGAGCCACTTAAGCAGGGACACTGCCTTTAATTAACCTCTACTCTGCATTGTCATGGCTCACACTAAGATTGCAACTAGCATTCCATACTTACGAAGCTGTTATATCAACCTCACTCTACAAATTAATTGAGTTATTTCAAAAGGATGATTAGTAAAGGTACTGATAAAGGAATTCATTGAAAAGGTCTTGTGTTTGTAAGAGTATTGTGATTTATTTCTATGAATTAAACCCATCATTAATACCTACGTGTAGCTTGTTTATAAGAAAATACAAAACTTTTTAACCTAGATAATTAGAAGACAGTTAATCAATTCTCGTCTTATTAGACGAGATAATACACTGGGCCTTTATTCTGCTGGATTCTATAACGATATCGCGTTTGACGTGTTTTAGAATCGTTTATGCCACAGTCACCATTATTGTAAATGACATAAGAGTTATCAAAACATTGACAATACGGAAACAATTCAAAGACGATATCGTTACTACCAAGTAGAATCCCAGCTCTGATTTGTGGTAAAAGGATGGAATTTGTTTAATAATGCACTAGGGTACAAACATAAAGGGAATTCAACTAAAGTAAGCCAAATCCGTTTTTTATTTTATTACTGATCTATCTGAAAGAGAAAATAGAAGCTTCCTACATCTCAACAGCGACGCTGAGCGATGCTAAAATAATACAGTCCGCGAGTCAAGCGGTCGCCAAAGTCATTATGTGCACTTAGCTCAGTGCAGTGAACCCGATAGTGAATTATGCTTCGAACAGTGAATTAAAGTGATCGATTAGTAATGCGCCTGTTATAATCCATCAAGCATCGTTGAATTACCCATACCCGGCTGTCACAGACGTACATTAACGGGTAATCTCAAAGGTGAATTATGAACGCATCGGTACATTTGTAATTTGTTATAATTTTATTCTTCGACGCAATAAAGATTTCATAGACAATTAAGTCGCATTTAAACACGTTACGTAGATGATATCTGCGTTTGATATATTTGAAGAACACTTTTACTGAGACGCGTCGAGAAAATGAGAACACGTTTATTATGTTTAGATCTGATTTCGCGTGGCTGTTGGTCAAGTTTCAATGGAAAAGTTTCGAATTTCAACACTGGTACCTACTTACTAGGTTTTTGTTATGCAACTTTTTGGTCATTTGTGCTTCATTTAATAAATACGGTGACCGCTTTAGTAAAATGGCCAAATTTGCATTTTAAACAGCGGTTTTTCGTGTTCATGGCAAACATCATTTCTCGTTATGGTAAATGTTCTAGCTTTTGGAAGAGCAATCTTACGTGCAAATATTACATATTACAAATCTACGTGCCTTAGCTTAATCTACTTCCTGTTGTTAAATTAAATTTACGTTAAATTATTTTTAATATCTCAAAATCAAACTCAATGAAAACAAAGTCACTCTCCGCGCCTTCTTTGGTCGCTTACTTGTCTAAGCTACGCAATTAATTTTGGTGCGGTTTTCACTATTATTTAGAGATTCCGGAGTGTAGTCATGTAAACTCATGTATGATAAATTCTGGACGTTATGGTATAATGTATGTGTTACAGAAAAACTCATACGCTGCGAAGTGAGGGCGGGTCGCTTGTTAATTATAAGCCTAGGTGTTACTCACGACATATTTTGCCGTCTCTTGCTTATTACTTAACTACAGGACGTTATGAACCCTTGGTTAGACTTATTACTATACGTGAACTTCCTTCTTTCCCTTCATGGACGTTTTGTTTAGTTATTTTTGTATTCTACATGCCAAAAGCACATAAACATCACAAATTGAGATACATATAATGACATACATATATAAAAGGCACGCGCCAGCAATAAAACAGTGTACTTATTAAGGCTTACTAAGACTAACACTAAGAGCTAAAACAACAAATCTTGAATTTAATAAGCTAAACATAAAAAAATGAATATTCAATGTAGACGCCAAATAAGTAAAATATAATTTATCAAACACATTGCAAGACAAATAACATGCTAGAGCTTATTTGATTAATTGTAAAAAAAACACGAGCTAGGATGTCAGTTGTTACATTCTCACCAATTTTAATTTATGTTTGTGTACAACAGAAAGCTTTACCTAAATAAAGCTCAGTGAAGCGAGGGCGGGTCGCTAGTTTATTATCTAAACATATCCAGCCTATATGTACTCACGGCATTTTATGCCGTCTCTTTCTTGTTGCTTAACTACAGGATGTTATGAACCCCTGAGACTTGTTTACTACATGTGTACTTCCTTCTTCCCCTTCGTGGAAGTTGGTAGTTACTCACCGCGGCATCGTACGTAACGACTAACAAGTGTCGATATACGAACGTTAATCATTTCTGTTATCCTTGATAGCTGTATACGAGTGGCGTTTATTGCTCTCGATAATATTAACATTAATTATGATTGCTAACAGAGTTGTCAACTCATCGCATTAACTGTTTCGATTTTATGCATTTGTTGCTGATTTACCTGTCTTCAGTTGTACTTTTCATTTTAGTTTATGTATATCTGTGAGCGATTTCCAAATAAGGTACTTTTAGTTGCTTACCTAGTGACAGTTGTCAAAAGTAATGGCATTTTCTAAAATGACAATAACTTAGCCTATGCTCTAATAGAATCTGAATTTCATGCAAACAGTGTCATAAAACTAAAAAATAACTTTATTATTTGAGTAATAACTTTGAACACAAATAGATATTTGAGATAAGCTTTTGTTGCCGGCTGTACTTTTATAAGAAGAAACTAACACGTAAGTAGGCAGTGGGCGTAGTCAAGATTCATAATGCTGCGCTGAGTTAGCGATTTACGAAAATCGATAAAATGTATAGGATTGGCGTTAGCTGAAGCCCTAGCCAAGATGCGTACTGTAACTAGCGTTCCTATTTTCTATAGGTAGATCACTTAATACGAAAAGTCACGTGATCGACCCAGTGCCGCGATTGATTTAAAAACAAAACGAATAGAAACGCTAGTTAGCGTACGCATCTTGGCTTAGGGCATCTGATGACGGATCGTGTCGCCACTTATGTCAACTCTATACATTTCGAGTCGATCGTCGAAACGTTAGCACTGTTTACACCTTTTCTAGGTCCTAGTTAAGTACGACGGAGATGCTTTTACCAGCTTCCGACACCATCATCAGATCAGCTCTTATATTAGACACATAACATTGCATTTTATCGGGTCTACTTTTATATTCCAAATTGAAGCATGGGTAGAATATTACATTATTATATGTCGCATAGTCATAAAGAATTCACAATAAGATCGTCAGTGTAAAAAAACATAAAAAATGTGAAAGTCAAATAATGTCAGTGTACAAAAGCCAAAAGTACGTAATTTTAAAATAAAAATAAAACATTAAAACAAATATAGGCTCAAGTTACAGTCAGAATGTCAAAAATACAATAATATTTTAAATGTCACAATACAGAATATAAATTAAAGTAATAAAAATAAAAATTAGCAATATATTATTATCTAGTCGTCACTATATTCTTATTAATATACTTAGTGATTTCGTCAATAACAGATTTTTTAAGTCTGCGGGTAGACGCTCATAGAAAGCTAACGATCAAAACTGACTTGCAAGATTTGAACCAACATGACAGTCGTACAAACCAAGTAAGTTAAATAAAATCTAGTAATAATAATTAGGGATATGGTTACAACAGTCACACCCTGTTTATTTTTCTCTCGGTTACAATGCCACCTTGTGACCCGCTGTAGTTCGTACCACAACGATCATTCAATCATTTGCAGTTTCTCGATAATCGCTCAGCGCATCTCACTGGAACAGTCTTAAATGAAAGGGACGCACTGAGCAACACAGGAAACCGAAAGTTATTACACCTCCGTATGACTCAGAAGTACAGCTCGCCTTCAACTTGTGTTCAGTTACACGTAATATAATGATGCTATTACGTCTGTTGCGTATTGTCAAGGCTGTATAACAGTGACTTATGTTACCTATTTGACAAATTTTAAGGCTGTCGTGAGATTTTTATCTTTGTTATTGATTGCTAATAATTTTTCAAAGGTCCGAGAAAGTGGATTCATGATAATTCTTGGTAAGTACTTATTATTTCGCCCGTGTGGTTTCCGGGTTATAATAGTGCCACTCCATGTCATCCCGTGGACGTCGTAAGTGGTGACTAAGGGAATAAAGGCTTGTGGTGCTGTTAGGCTTGCAACCTGTCACTAATCACTAGTAAACATTTCAGGCTGATTATGCAAAATGTGGTTACAGAATTATCAACAAGTTTAGAGTTCTGTAGCTCTGCCCACCCCAGTCTGGGAATGAAGGCGAGACGTTATGTATATATGTACTTATTTAATTTTAATGACGCTCAAGTTTTGTTTAATGGTTGATATATTATTCACAAAAACTCTTGATAACCACATTAAATATTAGAAATTAACATACTCTTTCTTAATCCAGATAACAAAATACAAATTATACACCCACAACACAGGTTTCCTCAGGTACATAGACTAAGACACTTTCCACGAAAAGCCTTGCTAAAATTAAGTAGGGGAAAATCCGTAACAAATCTATATCTTTCTATCTATCTCTCTATATATCAGTTTAACTATCTATATAAATAAAAATCTATACTCGCATGTATGACGGAGCATCACTTAAGATCGGCTTGACCGATTTGGCAAATTGTGTTTGTAGTTCGTAGTTGTTAAAACAAGGTAAATATGAAAAAAAAAATACAGGCGACGCTGTTGCCAACAGCTAGTAAATTATAAGATGATTAAATGACCAATGTCACAGGTATTTCATACTCTTCGCTAAAGCGCTCGGTCTATAATTGCAATAGGCACCTAATTTGCGCAAGCGCAACTTCCGCCGCGCCACATTACATTACCGGATACGCAAATGCCACGTTACCAGCTAGTTACGTAAAACAAAAAGCCTCCTTAAATCACCCATAGATTTCCCTCTCGTTTGTTCCCACGCTCCATCAAAGTCAAAGACCTAGAAGCCAGAGTATTATGAACTGGCGTCCAGGTAGTGAAAGGGAGAACGCGATATAACTGCGAGTGGAATATTTAAATAGGGGCTCTATTCTAAATCTATATTGCTTTTGACATGTTATCGTATTGTTAACTTGATCATAGCTCTTACTTACTTGATAGTAATGGCGGGCAATTAAAAAAAAACTCAATACTTGTCAAAAGATATGGTTTTATCGAATAAAATGTCACTAGACAACTGGAAAAGAGAATTAAATCTATTTTCAATAGAGGCTATTCTTTTGCACCTTTTGAGTTTGCGTTTAAATCTGAAACGCTATGTGAGTAGTATCCCTTTCGCTGGCTGGAGCTTAGATAGCTATCAGTTCATAGGTAGCTAAAAGCGACAGTGCTCGGAAGCGACTTTCCCTCGATGGATGCGCGCGCGCCGGCGAAACGTGACCGGTAAAGGGCAGAGAAGACGCCTGCGCCTGCGCAGCGTTCCTGTCGCGTGACCCCGAGGTGAATAATGGAGCCTTTCATGAATCTGTTAGTAGGAGAGCTGTGGGAGATAATTGTCGGTAAATCAACTGGCTCAGACGGATGCACGAACGAAATAACGTGGGTTTAGTATTATTTAGTTGAATGAAACTGTTTTTGTAATGTTCAATTAAGTAATCTTTGGAATTTGTGGTTTGAACAATTTATATTTGGCTTTTTCTTTTGTTTTAATGATTGTGTACTATTATGTATTTTTGTTTCTTTGTATACCTACCAACGGAGTATCTTGGGATCGTTTTGTTAAGGATAGATTTTTTATAAGAATTAGAACACTATTTGTTCAATAAAATCTTGTTTTAAAAGTTTCCGGCTGAATAACGATAATCGAAAGCTATGGGGTAAAGTCGTGGGCAGAAGGTAGGTTTTAATAAAGTACTATGGTTATGAGTGAGTAAGAGCTAATTTAAAAGTGCTGCCAGTAAAAAAAAAGGAAAAAAAATGCCAATGGAATGGGCATGTTATAAGGAGAAATGAAAGTTATGTGTCGAAAATAGTGTTAAATATGAATGTGGAGGCAGAGACTTAAGAAGAAATGGATGGAATGTGTGAAGAGAAATATGAAAAACCGGACAGGAGCATGTCGAACCATGCTCGTGTAAGGTTCTGAAGCCGTCAAGTACTTCAAACATAAAACCGGGTCAGAGCATGTCGGACCATGGTCAGTGTAGGGTTCCGAAGCCCCCTTGTTGATTTTATGTTTGTAGTACTTAATACTACAAACATAAAATCAACAAGTAATAACTAATTTTCTATTTAAAGTCAATTGGTGCCGTCTTAGATGATTTTAGTAGGTATAAACACTTTAATCGCCTGTATCTTAAGAACCAATGATGTCTACTTAGTCGTGATAGTTTTCCTTTAAAATTCGTTATATGCTCTTCCATTTGTTTTTTTCAGATTTTTAGTATTTTTAGTTTTGGCTGTAGGAGGGGGGGGGGCGACGACGACACTTGACTCTTACCAAAAATTAGCGCTTTAAATCTTAATTAATTGTTTTCACAAATTTTTTAAAGACCTATCAAACGACACCCTACGTCTCTGAGCTAGGCTGCGGACGGACGGACGGACTGACATGGCGAAACTATAAGGGTTCCTAGTTTGACTACGGAACCATAAAAAATATTGGGATGAGGGTAAGATGATGATAAATATTGTTATGATGTGTGTAGCAACCTAACCCAATGAACCAAGAAGAAGAACGAGTCTTGTGAAATGTGTGCGATTATATTTATGTTTTAGGCCTATCAGGTTTCGTTTAACATTAATTTAATGCGTTACATCAAATCTAGTCGCTGTGGGCGCGATGTCATTTAATTAAAAACTAGTTATTTGCCCACTTTCTTTTCTTTACTTTTCGCGAATATTGTTGTGACATAAAATAACTAGTTTAAAAACCACCAACCATCAGGCGGCCTCGTTTGTCTACTCCTTGCCTTAAAAAAGCAATAGTTAGAAAGACAGACATCCAAAAAAAATACACCTAGAATATAATATTTTCTTGTTTACGCTAAAATATTATTATGCATTATGCATTTCATTTACTTACTTTTTCTTAAATTAAAAATCTATTCCAATCCGAGCTATTATCCGTTAAACTGTTAAGTTCTATAAAAAGAGTGTAAAAGATAATAATTACCAATCATGTCGAAATACTAAATCATATATTGAAGATCTACGAATTTAATTCGGGTCAGTAAGGCTGTTATGAAATGGTATAATTAATGTCACTAATTAATTTATTCTTTACCATAAAAAACGTACAGTAACGCTCATTGGCTATGTATAAAAGCTACTCGAAGGTTAATGTTTACATGGACTTTAGCATACGGGATCTTTGGATCATTTACGGGTGGCAAATTGATTATTATGCATATCATGCACGCTGCAAGAAACTGCGTGTCACTGCTTGACCCCTAGGGTACATTAAAGTTAATACCTTCGGCTGTGTAAGTACTAATAACATTTACTATTTGTACCAACAGAGAAAGTATGTGTTTAATTCAATACTGGAGAAGTTTCATGAAAATAAGCTTAAAGATATTATAACGGAGTTATCACATATTTTTTGATTATGTAGATGATAGTAATAAACACATATTACAAATTTCCAGGAATAAAAAACTTACTTCTTACTAATTATATATTCGAAAAATTTGAATGTTTGATGCTCAATTACGCCAGAACGGCTGAACAGATCTGGATGAAGATTGGCACATTAGTCTGGAATAGTACGTAGGCTGCTATTTATCTCGGAAAATTGGACAGTTCCCCAGGGAATAGCGAAGGGAGTCGCATGCAAAAGCTAGTTTAATGATATTTTACAATGTACTGCGTTGCTGCACGTTTCAAATTATTTAAAGGGACCTAAACGACTTACTAATAAAATCCATTTATTTTACACACCATCTTACTTAGAAGCAAAATAATTACGATTATAATGTGTAACTTTTTAGCGCAAACACTAAGGTTAAATAAGCCTTATATAACTTCCGCTGTAACCCAGGTAACCTAATGAGTCAGTACTGCAAAGTAGGCGGAACCCGCCCTTTCACCCGTGTTGAACCTAAACCCAAGGTTACACCCTAACAAGCTAACTTTCTATCCGGGATTTCCTCCACGACTCTAGTTGTATTATAAATTTCACGGACCATTCGACTAACGACAGTTCTACGATCATCATTAAATTTGAAGAGCTATGATTAAATTACATTGCTTTTATACATTAAAAGGCCACATATACTGTCGCCCAACACAAGAATAAAAAGGGAAGGCGTTATTTGCTTCCACGCGAAGAAAGTGAGATGGAGATAGTTTGCGCGCGCCTTGGTGGCAGCGTTAAATCAAATAACTGTTTTTTTTACTATCAAACAACAACATTTATTAAAATTAAATTAATTAAGAGCATGTCGGACCATGCTCAGTGTAGGGTCCCGAAGCCTTAAGTATTACAAACATAAAAATCAACAAATACCTAATACTAATTTTCTATTTAAAGTCTATTTGGTGCCGTCTTAGATGATTTTAGTAGGTATAAACATTTTAATCGCCTGTATCTCAAAAACCAATGATGTATAACTTAATCATGATAGGTTTCCTTTTAAATTCGTTTTATGCCCTTTCATTTATTTTTTTTGATTTTTAGTATTTGTAGTTTTGGCTGTTGGGCACATTTGACTCTAACAATAATTAGCGCTTTAAAGCTTAATATTTCAAAAACGGATCCCTTGATTGAAAAATGTTATTTAAAAACCCACAATATTTTTGAAAGACCTATCCAACGACACCCCACACTATTAGGTAGACGAGAAAAAAAAATATCCCCACGTTATGTGTAGGGAGGGTGCAATTTTTTTTAATGACATATATATATTCGTGCCGAATTACAGCTTTAAAAACATGCGAATAGCGTGTAATGTTTGAAAAATAAAACTATAGAGGATTTTGTTTCTAATCGTGTTTTCACTTTTAACAGCCTCAAGGAAATAATAATATGATCAAGTTTAAAATATCCAAAGAACAGACACGAGTATATGCGTTGTGGGTATTGAGATCTAGACCGCGGCACACTACCGACTTTATCACTATGTGGCTGTTCAACTAGGCACGCATGTTTACGAGGAGATCATGAATATCATGATGTTATATTTCTTCTTCAATAGCGGAGTCAACTATCAATCACTTATGTCACTTTGGTTCCTATCACTTGATAGCTAGATATAGATGCAAATTAAGTTAATGAAATAAACGTATGTGACTCCTAAGGGTATAATAATTGATTCAAATAATTAGCTTAAACTTTTTTCACAGTATTGTTTTCAAAAGTCAACGTCACTTTAATTATTTGGGAATTCCGCATTTAAGTCCTGCATAATTTATAACTACTAATCTAGGTATTGTACAGACTTTTTCTTTGGTTATTTTTTCTCCTTTTTACTAATAACTTTAAATAGCATAAATTAATAACCGGATCCAATTAATACATTGTTTATGTTCAAGTATAGTAAGAGTCGTGAAGAAACCGGTGTTTAGTAAGACTATAGTTGTTGTAAATCATAGTGTAGTGCGAGATAGGTAAGCCTTCACGGCCGGTGACCACGCCGCTTGTCACTATCGTCTCCGCACTATTATGTCCATTCTGCATTCCACGGCGGCATACACCGTGCTCACTTTTACATTTTTTTTCTATTTATTCTTGACGTCTGTGTCAAATTGGACCCAATATGTTAAATTCACCTGCATAGTCCGGCCTCTATTTGAAACTTGTTTTATAAAAGGAGGAGATTTCTCCGCCATTTTTCCACAGATTGTAATTTTTTTTTTTTATGAGTGTAGTATAATGTCAAGGGATGGGACCACCATTAAAATTTCGCCAATATCTAGTCATGGGATTCATAGGAAGTCAACGTGACTCTTTAATAGTTTGGACTCGGTTTATTATTTTTAAACATTTTATTCCTATGTTATAAAGATAAACATATATTATACCTAATAACTTGTATGTAGTTGGATAAATAGCGATAAAACGCCTTACAACGCTTTAAAACGCATTTTTAAATTTAAAAGCACTGCAACAAACGAGTTTTACGCGTGCCGTGATGTAGGAGGAAATATATGAACGACAAATTTAAGGATTAAAATTTAATGACCTCCCGCGTATTAACTTACCTGCGCATCCAAGTAAATAGTATTGATAGCAAAAGGAGTGAAAGTGTATAACTAGTTCCTAATTGCCCTACGTGGGATGCGTAAGACCTTAGCATAACCTCGGCAGGCAAAACCTGAAAGAGAAACCTGGTGGCCCAACCTTGTGAACCATCTAAAAAGCCGGTACACTGGCAACTTGTATCTAATTACTTACAGTCCGCTTATGGACCTGCATTCCCTACTCGTCGTTGCTTTTCTGGTATTTTATTTATTCAAAAATAACTATCAGCTTATTTTAAATTGTATTTTAGGGTTCCTTACCCAAAGGGTAAAAACTGGACTCTATTACTAAGACTCCGCTGTCCGTCTGTCTGTCTGTCTGTCTGTCACCAGGCTGTATCTCATGAACTGTTATAGCTAGAAAGTTGAAATTTTCTCAGATGATTTATTTCTGTTGCCGCTAAAATAACAAATACTAAAAACCGATTAAAATCAATATTTTATTGGGGCTCCCATACAACAAACGTGATTTTCATGCCGTTTTTTACTTGATATTAATAACGGCAACAGGTAGACACTTGAAATATTCACAGAATATTGACTTAGTTATATATTCACTTTAAAAAAAAGTAGTAAAATGAAAATAAAATAAATATTTAAAGGGGCTCGTATAAATCAAACGTGATTGTTTTGCCGTTTTTGCTCGATATTAATAACGGCTAGGTAGACGCTTGAAATTTTCACAGAGTATTTACTTAGTTATATATTCACTTCAAAAGTAATTAAATAAATTAAAATAATATAAATAAAGGGGCTCCCATTACAACAAACGTGGTTTTCTTGCAGTTTTTTTTAAAGGTTTTATTACCGTGTCTAATTTTATATATGTAGATAATGGTACGGAACCATTTGTGCGCGAGTCGGACTCGCACTTGGCCGGTTTTTTTATGGTATACATTGCGGGTCCTATTAAAAATACCGGTTAATCTTGACTTCAGTACATCGTGGGTTCTGGAGCCATTATATCTAAATTGATGAATTTGACTTTTTACTTACGAATATTTTTTTGTTCGTTTCAGATACGGATACTAGTCATAACCAGCTTAATCATCGAAAATGTACGCTGTCAGGAAGGGTTCAGCGATCAGGACATACTGCGTCTCCAGCAATTGGCAGCCAATGACGGGCAGATCGAGGCAATCACCAGCTACAGTACCAACATCATTCAAAGAGATCCGAACAGTCAATCCTTGAGCTCAGTCAGTGTGCAGTATCACATGTCCGATGACGTCGATAAGCGTGAAGACTATAACAGAGTTGATCGCGGACGAACAAGAAAAGTGTATCGTATAAAAAATCCTTTTCAACGCCAATTAGAGCAAGATGATAGACAGAAGAACGAGGCACAGGACAGCGACGCTGGGGCTAGCAACCAGTATGCGGCAATGCAGTACTCTCTGCCGCCTGAAGAGTTTTTGCAGCAGTTGAGGGCAGAGAACCATTTCTTTCAACAACAGCAACAACAACAACAGCAACAACAACAACAGCAGCAACAGCAACAACAACAACAACAGCAACAACAGCAACAGCAGCAGCAATATGTATCGACCCCTGCTCCCAGCCCAAGTTACACTGCGACTCCACAACCGCAGTATCAATACTCAACGATAAATCCTTCAAACTACGACAATCATCCTAATCAAATACCACAACTTGAGCCGAAAATATCCCATTCATCGTCATACCACTCAAATAATAATCCCTTTCAATATAATGGTCAAAATTCGTTTCAATATGATGCCATGCAGAGTACACCCTCACCTCTCCCGCCGTACCTATCGTCATCGCTAGCCAGTAGTGAGTACGTCGGCACCCCATCTAATAATTACGTGTCTAGCTCATCACCTGTGTTTCTCTCGAGCCAGCCAAATTTACAGCAATACGTTTCATCACCCTTAACGATTCAATCAAGTTCGCTAGATTACAACAATAACAGACCTACATCTACTATCAGTAATACTTATAATTACGACAACAATGATTATAACAAAAAAATGCAGATTGATCATTATGATAACTCAGCCAACGGCGTCCGTTTTCCTAATAGTCAGCAGCAATATCACAACGATTATCAGACTCCGACGCCGTCACCGTCTTCGTCGCCCTACCCGGAGCCGGCGCGGGAAAACTGGCAAAACGCTGTCAATACTGGCGTTAACTCCTTAGCAAAGTCCTTGCAAGAAGTGTCACTAACTCAATACTCTAATTCACCTTTCAATAATAATCAGCAGGACGGCTTATTCGACAACATTGAAAATTCAAACAGTGATACTCATCGTGCCGGTAATTTAGCATCTGCTAATAATCTTTACATGAATGTCGCGCAGCCAGATTACCAGTCCTTTAATAATATACGCAACCGAATTAGAGACTTAGAACAAGAGACTGGTCAGCCTGGATACTACTCTCATGGTGACTTCGGGTGGAAGATGGGGGAGAAAAGACCTTATGTCTCTCAGGATAACTACGCTTCAGGTAATTTTCCTCGTCATCAGGTTATAGGGCTCCAATCTGAAAATGGACCAGTCAGTCAAATGAATTTTCACATGGACACTGGCAAACCGTATAATTACGACCAGACTTCCAAGTCAGCTTCGGATAATATAGAAGCTCAAGAATTTGCAAAGGCCGCTGCTAAAGCTCACGAACAGTTGAAACAGCAACAATTGTATGGCCTTTATCAAGCGAATTATAATAACAATCAGGGATCGGGGAATTCATATTACAGCAATAATGATAAGAAACCCAACCAACCACACCCATATGGCTACTCGCAGCAGGATCTCATAACTGCGTCACCATATTATTATCAAAATGGACGAGAAAACAATGGCGAAACTAAAACAAAACAACCTTTTGATCATGCTAAAGCTTTAAAGAATATTGTACCCATAGATGTTTCTAATGTCGTTTCCAATTCTGATAATGGTAAAACTCAAAATTTGGACGGCAATAACAGATACCTTCAGAACTACAATAAAGATATAAATGAACTTAACTTAAAACAATATTACAAGCAAATCACTGATTCATACTACAAAGATAAAAATACAGGGTACGGATATAACATCAAGACAAAACCAGAAGACGTCTCAGATGAACTTAAGCAATTAGACCAAAATATACCATACTATGGTAAACAACAGACTCAAGGTACCTCATACAATCATGATAACAAACGATACATAGAATCTTCTACAGCCACTAACTATTTACCTCCATCATCAAGCAATTACCAGGACAGTTTACCATCGCCAGCTAATATTCCGAGCTTACAACGACCCCAAAATCAAATTCCGTCTGACATAGCCAGTATTTTAAAGCTTAATGACATTCCGTACCGTTTAACCCAGGGTCTTTCTTCCGACTCACTAAGAATCCATAACAATTTTGATCAAACAATACCCACTCCACTGCCAGGAAGACTCAATCAAAATGTTGGAAGCCACCAAATAGACGTAGCCAATGATATTCTGAGCAAATTAATTGCAAGCAAGCAGCCTGGATATAACCTCAATCGACCAGATATCGACTCTCAAACCGGAGGCCTTGTATCTACGATAAATGGTTTTAGGGTAGCAAATCCATTTAACGTTGACTTAAAGTTGGTAGCAGAAATGTTAAAAGGAAAGACACCTGTCGAAGATACCCACCTGATGCAATTACGAGATCAGTTTAGCAAGCCAGCACCGGTCAAGCTAGATGTTTCACAACTGCAGCAGTTATTCTTGAAAAATGATAATTATGGCGGCCTATCGGCTCTGAGTGACGGTCTCGGAACTTACGCTAGCCCTTACGTTGACGTTTACAACAGTGGCAGATATCCTTACCAAGGTGTTAAATATTCGCGGAGTCAAGAAGAGGAAGAAAGTATAGTACCAATCGCAGACGCATCAAACACACATCCGATTGGTGCAGTAATAGAACAAGACGATCTAGTACATGGTCGCGAGGTAATTAGTGCACATGACTTAACGGCACAGGGAGATGACGCTATAAACAGTTTCGTTGCAGAAAGACCTAAACGGCCGTACGATATTTTGAATCACAGAGCTAAGGGAGACCGACAAAAACACCCGAATTCACTATTCCCCGGTCGTCATTCGCCTAGAAAGTATCCTAAATCAAATGTCGATGAACCGTACCCACTCTTGAAGCCTCCTCCCCCTCAGTCTCATAGAAGTAGGGCTCATGGAAAAAGTGAAAAACACGGTCGCAGGCGACGCATTACTAAACCTAAAATTAATCGCGTAATGAGAACAGAGCCTTTGTTTGAAGCAGAAACGTCAAATGAGGAAGTAGACACTGCCATGACGACACTGTTGAGACCCCCAGCTCCCGTGGCGGAGGCTAAATCTGATGACTTCAATGAGAAGGAAAGTTCGTAATCATACTTTAACTTTTAATGGTGCTGTAGAAATTGAAGACTGTTAATCTTTTATAAAATATTTACAAAATATTATGTTTATGATAATATAGATCAAAGTTTATTATTAGACATTACGTTATCATATTTTGATTCGGCATTTATTTACTCTAAGGTATAATATTATCATAAATCGTTTAGGCTGAAATGAGAGTAGGTATTGTAAATATTATTTTCTGTTTGATTTGTTTATGAAATTATTTACAAAGTAAAGAAGTAAGTTGTAAATATCTTGAATGTTAGTTAGTTTTCTATGAATATTGTTTGTGATAAGTTTTGTTATGATTTTTATTATGGTTTAGCACGTAAGTTTTGTACCTTGATTTTTGTAAGACGTACATTGTTACTGAATAAATTATTTGTTACATTTATGTTTTGTTTAATTTTATACAGAGAGTCTAATTCACATTCTAACAAGTGTCATAAATCTATACGTGCGTGAAATGGAACAGAGCAAAATATAGCGTGCGAGACCACTTAAAGTTTGTTAATAAAAATTCATATGCTTAAACAGTGAAATGAGATGACATCACATCACGTTAAGATTCCACTTCGGCGTGAAATTTTCCTCTGATTTCACTTAAGTAATGTTAATGATCGATTACAAAGATTAACGTCCTCGAGGTAACGTTGCGTAATGTTGAACAGATCGAAGAACTCCTGAATTTATGAATTTATGATGACTGTTTACACGCATATACTAACGACCAAAGCAAAAAGGTAGTATACGCAGAAGGTCTTTATACTTTTATATTTTGGAGGGGAGGATAGGCGTTGGATCGATTTCGCCGCGCAGTAGATTAATGTTAGTGAATAAATGTTAATGATCAAAGTAACAAGGTGTCAGAATTGACAACTGCGACTAATACCGTTGATTTTGCCCTATTAACTGAATGGTCTAATAAAATGTCGATCGAGATTCTCGCTGCGTTTGAGTCGCGTGCGTCGCGCTTTCTGCGCGCGCGGTCCCATACTTTTGTTACCAATCGTCTAATAAAGATTTTATGATCAAACCGAGTTATGAAACGCACAGGTTTTTATCAGAATGAGGATTTCGAATATCTGTCGCTTCGTTTATTGCGTGTGATGCAAATGAGGAATGGCATCGTCTTGTTAACTAGGTAATGAGCCGATAGCAAGAGTTGTATTTTTCTTTCTATTAGGTACCAATAAATTCGTATTAATATGATTAAAAATAATTATTAATAGTGCCATTTTTTACTGTCATAGTTAGGTTGTGGTATAATAGGTTGTGGCGGGCTTATCCGCAACTTGACGACTTATTTTGCGTATTACTGACATAGTTATAATGATATTTGAGGTAATGGTTTTTCTTATGTTTTTGTTAAATAGATTATTATAAACTTAAAACACCAATGCAAATCTTAATAATGAAGTCTTTTGAATTTTAATGAATTGGTAAAAAGAGTTGGAATTTGATAATTCGAAAACAATTAAGTTGAGTTAACCTAAAAATATTATATTAATTAAAATGAGGTCATCTATAACACACACCATGAATAAATAATATAATTGAAAAACCAATAAA
Organism: Acleris holmiana; assembly: GCA_949316455.1. Taxonomy (NCBI): domain Eukaryota; kingdom Metazoa; phylum Arthropoda; class Insecta; order Lepidoptera; family Tortricidae; genus Acleris; species Acleris holmiana. The sequence continues at coordinate 11,969,487 of OX438776.1, read as the reverse complement.
AATAAAGTATCTTAAAAGTGCCTTGTCTCTATAACAAATAGTAGAAATTTATAGTTACTTTTTCAAGTTTCATCTCTTGCCCTTATCCCAATCATCTAGGGCCCTAGCAAAGATGCAAATGATTCTAACGTTTTTCTTTTCTATTACAAAAAATGTATGGGATGACATTCTCGTGCTTTACAATAAGCCACGTGGCCATCTGTTACCCATCCATACATTTAGAGTGATATAAAATAAAAACGTTAGTTTGCATCTTGGCTAGGGCCTTTGGGAGGTCTCTTCAACACAGCCTTATTTTCCCATTTTATGTATTCACGTTAAACACAGTAAATATGATTGATTTTCTTTTTCGCGGGTATCGTAGAGACAAGAACGCTTTAGCTAATGTTTTAAAATAAAATAAACAAAAATAAAACCTATAATGATTCAGCCCCATTGATATATACGCACTAAATTTTTAATAGACTATAATAACCAAGTTTCTTTCAAATGTATCGTGATGCTTTTTTAGCGTTTCTCGTTAATTAGGTACCCAAATATTAGACATCATGATCATTTTAAAATACAAATAAATAAGATAGTACTATTTGACCTGAGAACTTTCAAATGATAGGTAAGTATGTCTTATGAAAGATTTTTCTTTGACTCAATTTCATTTGGCGGCATACTTAGTACTTTTGGTAGTATCGTTGCCTGAGTTAAACGTTTCCTATTCTATTCTATTTTATTAAAATAATAAAATGGCAATGTTCTACCGTAAAAAGCTGGCATAGAAAAGAGAAAAGTGGCAATTACGTTACCAACGAAAGCAAGAGCTCTTAAATTAATAGATTATAATGAAAAATTTCAAATACCTATATTTTGTCTGGCTTTCAAAATTTTACAACTAGCCTAATTTCAGCTTATTTTTTTTTTATAAATATCAGAGAGAATTGACCTACATACTTAAAAACATAGAAAACATCCAAGAAGCAGTAACAAACACTCATGTTCATTAAACAAATATTTGCCTTTACCCGGATTTGAACCTGGGACCACATGCTTCATAGGAAGGGTCACCTCAAACTGAACGTATCGTCAAAACACCTCACAACAATAGCTTTAGCCAAAGGAAAAGGCTTGAGAGACCCACTGTCAGATGGACAGACTGACAAGAAAGTCGCCCAAGGAACCCTAAAAACATAACATTAATATAATTAATAAAATAATATATAATACTAAATTCTGATAACAATGTGCAGAATGTATCTTCAACTTCTGAATATTTCTGCATTTGCTCATCGTGATGATCTTATTTCATTTTTATAAGATAAAGATATAAATATAAAAGGTTTATTTAGTAAGTAGGCCGCACGGGCACTTTTAGACGTTAAGACCACTGCTGAGGATAATTGCCCCAAGAAACTTAACAGTCAGTCATTCTCTAACATAAATTATTTATGACAACGATAATACGTTTAAAGTATAATTATATAGCACTATGAATTTAAAAAAGATATCATACGTATTTGACCAGGAAATAACCTCAAATAATAATCTCAGAGAGTTGTCTGCACTCTTAGGCCTTTTAGTAGTTCGTCCAAATACAATCATTGCCAAACATTCACCCATAACTTTACTCTAAAATTATCAAAACCGTAAAATTAACACAATCGCATAATTTATTTATTTCCGTTCTGAGAGATGAATCCAAAACCAGTTTGTTGGTCTCGATGGCCATATCGGGCCGTCCCGCGCCAAATCGCATCGTTGATATAAATATGATGAAAATTTTCAAACTTGCACACACTAGTCCGGCTTGTCGTAGCAGAGACAACACTTTAGGTGGCCAGCGATTAGCTAGTCGAGATGGCTACTTTTGTAAGTATTAACATAGATACTTATAAACATTATAAAATAAGTAAGTTTACATTTGGTTAACAAAAATCTTTCTTTTCAGAAAAAAATGGCTATGTTAGCCATCCTAGTGGGCAGCTGCCATGGAGAGTACCAGAGCAGTTCCGATGGTTACCACTACCCGGCTAAAGGTTCATCCAACGGTGGCTTTTCAGTTCCGGCCTCTTCCTCAAGTTTCTCTCCAAGCAGTTTCCCGTCGGGTTCACTGCCGTCAGCCACGTACTCCGGGTCCAGCCAGAGTTGGTCTTCAGGCGGGTCAAGCGGCAGTGGATATGCTAGCAGCAGTCTGGGGTCAGGACACTTAGGTTCAAGCAACCTTGGACATGGTAGCTTTGGGTCAAACAACCTCGGCTCTCACAGCTTCGGATCAAGCAACCTCGGCTCTCATAACTTCGGATCAAGCCATTTGGGTTCCGGAAGCTTTGGATCCAGCGGTCTGGGTTCAAGCAGTCTTGGTGGAGGATCTATTGGAGGGTCTGGACTTGGTAGCTCCAGCTACCCTGGATCTATTGGAAGCGGTGATTCCAGTTTTGGAGGATCTTTTGGGGGTAGCAATCTAGGCAGTTCCATTGGATCTGGAGGGTCCATTGGTGGTGGAAACTTAGGTTCCTTGGGTAGTGGCAGTTTTGGAAGCTCTCTTGGAAACGGCATCGGCTCACTAGGAGGGTCTTTCGGAAACGGCAATCTCGGTGGTTCCCTTGGTGCTCCGAATTTTGATGGAGGATCTCTTTCTGGGTCAGCTCTACCCACCCCTATTAACAACGGCGGTGCTCTTCCAGCGCCTGCCCCTGCATTAGCTGCTGGTGACGCACCTCCACCAGGCCCTAAGGCACCAGTTATCACCGAAATTCATGGACTCGCCAATAACAACGGTGCTCCAACCCAGTACCGCATCAGAGAGGAGCCTTATCAAGTTTTCCGTGAAGTTACCCACCGAGTGCCTCAGCCGGTGCCTGTGCCTGTTCCCCAGACCGTACAGATCCCGGTGCCACAGCCCTACCCCGTCCAGGTGCCAGTATACAAGGACGTGCCAGTGCCGGTCGTTAAGATCCAGCAGGTTAAGGTTGACAAGCCAGTGCCGTACCCAGTTGAGAAGATAGTCAGAGTACCCGTAGAAAGAGTAGTTGAGGTTCCTGTTGAACGGCCAGTTCCCATTGAGAAAATCGTTAAGATTCCCGTTGTTAAACTTATCAAGGTACCTATTCACGTGGTGAAAAAATACCCAGTACCCGTATTCAAGACTGTCCACCACAAGGCGGTAGAATCACATGGCTGGAGTAGCCACGGGCACGGGCACGGGCACGGGCACGGCTGGAGCAGTGGCGGCCATGGTCACTACGACCATCATGATCATCATGATCTCCATGATCACCACGATCACCACGATCTCCACGATAGCCACGACGAGCTTCTTGATCATCACGACCTTCATGACCACCACGATCTGCATGATCATGGCCACCACGACCTTCATGACCACGGCAGCAGTCTCGGATACAATCAAGGGATTGATCACGGCCATGGTGGTTGGAACTAAGTGCAAAAGTTAGATTGTTATTTTCACACAAACAGATTGTTAATATTTTTATTTGAAGACTGAAAAACAGCGTTTTTGTTAAACCAGTTCTGTAAATAGTCGTCTCAGCTCGTTGGCTCATCGAGAGCCTGCACTCTAGGGTGATAACTAAGTCATTAATTTAGGTTAATATGTTTGGTTGTATTTTGTAAATATTTAGTAATATAAGAGATATTACTGCAATACAACAACTATCCAAAGACATTATTCTATCACTTATTTCTCATACCCTTATTATAATACCTAGACAAACAATGGTTAATAATATAAACTATTTTAGATACGACAATACATTATTATGTATTGTCTTATAAAGTCATGAAAAATTTAGCTTAGTCCAGTCAATATGAAATGATGGTTCTGCTATGAATTTCTTTAACTAAAGATATACGAGATAAAACCGGTAAGCTGCGAGTGAGACTCTTGCACCAAGGGTTCCGTATTGATTACAACGAGCTCTTCTTAAAACATCTTATTTTCTAAGTTGTAAAAACTATTTCGGCAAAAGAAAATGTGAATAAGAATTTAAAATGAAATTTTATGTTTTATACCCTTATCTTCATCACATCGATAGAAGCCAGGTCATAAGTATGTATGTAGGTATGTTAATTATTTATTGCTCAAACCGGAAGTAACAAAGTAAAAAAGGAACAGAAATACGAAAAGTATGGTATATACAAAGGATATCTTATCCCTTTAAGGGATCCCTTACAGTTAATCTTTGAGCAATTGAGAAATAAATAAGAACAACTCTGACCTACGAGTTTGTCTAGGAGATTAAATTAATCTTGCGGCATAGCAACAAATAACATTAAGAGAAATTGTTAAATTAAGTAATAAATGTAGGTACTATTCATAATTATTTATTGATAAATTCTTCTAAAAAATAATAGTGGTTGCAAGTGTGCACAGTGAAAGTCATAAATACTTTGCCAACTCTAAGGACTATGATGGAGTGCCTCTATGCTTGTGATTTCACCGGTTGTCACCACACCGAAACACAACAATGTGGACTCTTTCAACAATTGCTTGGCGGTAGGTAATGGATAAGATGGTGTTAGCGATTCGCACAGACCCTGCACAGGTCCTACCAACATTAAAATTATTATTTAGGTACCTCATATCGTCCCTTAGCTTACAACACCGCTCAAGTCGAAAATGGCGGTTTTTACATTTAAAATTAAATTTTTAGAATTTAGAATTTGTTAAAATAAAGTAAATTGTCAAAATAAGTATAAATAATTATTTCTTAACCGCTAACTAGAGTATGTATTAAGTTATGACAGGAATAATCCCCAGATTTTTTAAAATAGACAGTTTTTTACGTCTCCTGTAAAGTTGGTAAAAATGACTTAGGCGGTGTTGTAAGCTAAGGGACGATATGGGATTTTTTTTTACAGCTAATTAGAGACTAACATCATAAGCTGTTCATTTAAATAAAAAAAAACCGGCCAAGTTCGAGTCAGACTCGAGCACGAAGGGATTCCGTACCATTATCTATACAACATTAGACACTATATTATAACTTTTTTTTAGTTTCATATGCAAACAAATCTTGCAAAAACGGCAATAAAAACATGTGTGTTGTATGGGAGCCCCCTTATATTTTTATTTATTTTTAAAGCCACTTACCAACTAAATATTCTGTTAATATTTTAAGCGTCTACCTGTTGTCGTTTTTAATATCGAGAAAAAACGGCAAAAAAAATACGTATTTTGTGTGGGAGCTCACCTTAATTTTATTTTATTATATTCGTTTTTAGTATTTGTTATTATAGCGGCAACAGAAATACATCATTTGTAAAAATTTAAACAGTCTAGCTATCAAGGTTCATGAGATACAACCTGGTGACAGACAGATGGACGGAGGAGTCTTAGTAATAGGGTCCCGTTTTTACCCTTTGGGTACGGCACCCTAAAAATAGGGATACAGCATCGTTTACGGGTAAGGACCAAATAGTTGGACAATAGTGAAGCGTAGTTAACCATACAAACAACAAAAATGAAAAAAAATCCGTTGTGACACGAAAATGAGCCATACATTTGGAGGGATGAAAAGTTTCATAGAAAATTTAATTGAGTGAGTTAGCGTGCCCAACTTTTTGGTCCTTACCATACGCAAATAAGATATTCAAAGAAGCTACCGGGGTCAAGAGTTATACACAGGGATTCTTTAATGAGTTCCAGAAGTTTGTACGGAACACTTGATTTCTTTTTCGCGATTTGGATGTTGGGCCTATAGTTGAATTTCATGAGAATGACCTTCAGGTTTAGTCCCTAAAAATTGGACACTCAATAAAAACTCACTGCGTAATACAAGGCTTTCGGAGATGACTTTCAGTGACATGGCTGTATGGTGTTAGATATTTACAGGAAGTTGTTCTGACTATGATGAATGTGAGCACTTTGTTGTACAAACAAAAGAGATATAACAATTATAAAATAGACAAAAATATAGCAGGGATGTACAAAGGCTAACAGAACCTATCCCTGTAAGTGATCTCTTTCAGTTAACCTTTGAGCTCTTGAGAAATAATTAATGATAACGAATGGCCAAATAAGTACAACGCTAAAGGAAATTGTGGCATATTATACCCAAATTGAAATTGCTATGAATATCAATATATATATATATATATATATATATATAGGGTCCATATAACTTACTTGTACCAAGAAGTCCATCACACACAGCTTCAGCTTCAGCTTTAGCTTTTTTGTAACATCATTGCCTAAAAAAAAATACCTATGAGATTGGAGTCGGAAGGTGTCTACAGTTGTATTGGAGTTTGAATTCGTTACATTTGTTTATTTTTATTAAATTAATAGCTTTTACATCTGTTGTAGCAAGATGTTTTTCGCCAATAACAACTTGACATTAGAGATGAAAATGACTGTGCAAAAAAATAACAGCACTAAAAGTTTGTCTCAAAAATTCAATTTATGACAATTATTGACCTTTGATTTTAAGCCAAATAAACAAACTAGGTTGAAAAACATACTATTACAGTTACCGAAATTACGTAAAAACAGTCAAAAAGTCGTAAACACTATAATCATCGATCAAGATCTGAAAAGAAAAGTAACTACAGAAAAAAAATAGACTTAGGAGAAACTTTCGGAAGAATTGTAGCATTGTGAACCTAACCGAACTGCAGTAGCATAGTTAATCAACAAAATGCAAATAAGACTGATAAGAAAAAAATGTGACTCCGGAAACACAACCAAAAGATATTTTTCGTAATAATTACGAAATAAGCGAAAACGGAAGAAATCAGATTCTCTTCAACTCGGTCAGAAGCTTTATGACACACCCATCGACATATAAATTCCTAATATTGGTGAAATTTGAATGGAAAAACAAGAATCGAGATTAAATTAGAATAATCAATGTGTAGGTCTATAAATAATAGGCCGAGTGACATCTCTTGCGTAACAGATCTCCAAATCAGAGGGCCTTAAATGATGCAACGCAGTTCTCTCACGATATACATCAAAACTGTAACTTACTTGACATAGGTCAAATGGAAATTTTACTATTTATAGCTAAACTTTTACTATCCTGATTAATTGTGTTTGTTTTCAATTTCAAATGCTCATTGTTTAAATTATATTATGTTACGTAAGAAGTAAAAGTGGGTAATCAATTTCGAATTATGACAAATATGACTTGACCTTAGCAAGCGATGACCACCCATAAGTTATTATTTTACTTAAACATACTAGAAATATGCATCATTTACCAAAAAATAAGACACGATGTTCAACATTTATGGTTCGCGCAACTCCTGTCTACACCACCTCGATCATTCTTCCCTTTAGCTGTTTTTTATCGACCGTCAAGCCACTTCAAGATATGTTTATCAGTTCATTCATTGCTTTCATGGGTAATGGTGTTTTAGGTACAATTTTCGTTCTGCCATGAAATCATGTCGGGCACTACAATATTATGCTTAACACTTATAGAAACTATCTTATTATTACTAAACTAATTAAATGTAACTTATGGCACCAATATATTTTATTTATTCTATTGCACATTCAAAAAACTCTTATTCTCCTAAGGCCCAACGAAAAATTCAGCATGTAATCGTCAGTCCCATCATCGAAATGGAAAATGAACAGTTCGAGTGGACACGTGATGTGCATCAAAGTCTACAATAAAATTCCAAATTAAATAAAAAGCGAAAAGAAAAATAATATAAATACCTTTGAAAAAACTTACGAAATATTTAAAGTATAATTGCTATAACCTCCTACTGGGCCTCTATTCAACTGCGTTATAACGATATCGTTTTTGACCTGTTTCCGTATTGTCAACGTTTTGATAACTCTTATGTCATTTACAATAATGGCGACTGTGACATAAACGATTCTTAAACGTGTCAAACACGATATCGTTTTAACGCACCTGAATAGAGGCCCAGTAGGAGGTTATAGCAATTATACTTTAAATATTTCGTAAGTTTTTTCGTAGGTATTTATATTATTTTTCTTTTCGCTTTTTATTCAATTTGGAATTTTATTGTAGACTTTGATGCACATCACGTGTCCACTCGAACTGTTCATTTTCCATTTCGATGATGGGACTAGGATATTATTTCTAAGGCGCAAATTAGAAAATTTGTTTAAAAAGAACACTATTACAAGTCTTGGTCGGAGAGTGCAATTTCTTCTCGGCCTCTACACTAACAAATGAACTCGTAATTATGTAATTAACAATTTCTTCAAATTAAATAAACTTCCTACTTATGAAGCTGCTCTTCGAGATAATATGAGGTTTATTTTTTCTCTACCTTACGAACTACCAATTTACCCTAAAATACGAAAATATGAATGTAAATTACTCTTAGACACCAACGAGTAAATTTAAATTTCAGGCACTGTTACGAAGTTTAAAAAGTGAACAGCAATTTCAACAAGTGAACATGTCAAGTGGCACGTTTACAATTAATCTGATACGTAATGAGATTTGTAAATTGGGATTTTTGGGATAGGTACTGGTACACCGAAGTTTTTCAACAATACAGTAAATGAAAAACTAGCTATTTGGGGAAAAAGTTCTTATCGTCCCATCTTATAGTAACCTATTTTTATTTACTAACAAATGTACAAAAAAATATTTAATGAAACCTAACTAATCTCTCAACATTTTATTTTATTAAAAAGTTTTCATTTATTCGCTATTTATTTTTTAAGCCTATTAGATGTCCAATCTATCGATCTTTTTAAGACGTCTCCAAAACATAGATAAAGGAGAGAATGGATATGACACGTTGACATATACAAATAATCAGTTATGTAAATATGTACTATGCATTTTGACATCGAACACTCAAAAAAAAATGTTATCTCTTTTTAACTTAGTTCTATGTTCCTAAGTAAAAAGAGATGACAGTACGTCAGCCAGTGCAATAATGGCAACATTTATAATTTGACGTTCAAACAAATACCTAAAGTGCCTAAAGTCAGCCATGTTGAATAAGCTTGTCATAAGTATCTGATGTGTCAACCGTGCCGAATTCACTTAAAAAAAATATTAATATCTTGTTTTCCGTATTATATATTGCCAAAAGTTACACATGGATTGAAAGAGAAACTTCATCGTAATGTCTCTTAAGTGTAGTTAGTTAGGATGTGGTGCAAGAAACAGCATAAATCAGAAATATTGAACATTTCTTTAAGTTTTTGTTAAAATATTGGTCAGTTTTCTCATTATTGGGCGACTTAAATATGTAGTACATTATTATTAATCCATAGATCAAGATTAGTTCAAGATTATAATACGATTTGCCTTTTATTTACAATATTTTAAAAGTAAACAAACCGGAGAATTTGACAGCTAGGGTTGTTCTTAAAATATCGAAAATAACTTGGGAATTTCTCATTATGACAATTAATATTAAAATAACATGTTTTTTTTTGTAATTGTATCGTTTAGAACGTATATTGAATATGCCAAAGAAAGCAAAGAACCATCTTTCATCATGGATTACTATTTTTAAGGATTTTGGGAAAAAGTATACTGAGAAAGTTTCATTCCGAAATTATTTAAATAAAATAACATTATTCCGAAATGAGTAATGACTAAAGTTTTATACGTACTAAAAATCATCTAAGACAGCAGCAAATATTTTAATTTGTTTACTTGACGACACTTTAACCTGAATTGTGTCCCTGCCCATGAAAACAACGGTCCTGGGTCCTATCCTAGTCCTATGAGTCTTTTTTTATGAAAGGAATAACTAAGAAAGAAATTATAGTTTTGTTGCTTTGTTCTTTTAATTATATTAACTCACTCGAACTATATTTACCTATTGAACCCGTGAAATACTTCATCTCTAGTCTTCATCACCGGTTCCAATTTACGAAATAAAGAAGCTAGGTTGACACGAACGCGCTTCAACGCGCGGTCGAAGCGTTGATATGACAGGCGGCTCGTGTCAAGATCTTGCCTGCGATGCATGGTGGCACGCGCAGTCATGTATACGATAGCACTACTTTGTAAGAATCTTGTACCGCGCGCCGCGTCAACCACGCGTTCATGTGAACCTAGCCTAAAGCTTTTGGTAAGCAAATGCTAAAAATAGCAAAATATGTCCGCAATTTTTGAGGAGTTCAGTCGCTAACTCATGGATTCCATCACCAGATCACTCCAACTTTTCTATGGGACCGTTTCCGACCTTTCCTTTCCTTTACGGTGGAAAGGGCCCACCGTGCTGGTTGTGCTCAAGACGACGTTATGCAAGCCCTTCAGGTATCCCACTGCTACTGCATCTTTATACAGGATATGCGAAGTACTGAACGTACAGAACAGACGAGTTGAGAACCTCTCTCCCATTTGGTTTGTTTATCGATAACTTTATTATTACTATCGAATCGGGGCAGCACTTAAACATGTGACAGTCCGCCATTTTATGTTTGCTATGATAGTTTAGGTAGGCACGTTTATTCTGTAGGTATGTCAGATCCATTCTCTTTCTTTATCATTGCTCCAAAACCACCGGTTTTATCTCATGTTCCCTAAAATCGTTTCAAATTGTAACTCTTCGTGGTGTGCAATAAAGAGTACTGTATTTTATTGTATTGTCCAGCAGTGAACTTGCATCTTTTAGTTACTTAAATTGGATATCCTCAAAGTACACAATAAAACAAATACTTAGGTATTGCAAAATAAACGAAATCGATATAGGTATTAAAATGAAAATTATCTGAAACAAAAATGTAAACATTGATCATACAGTGTGTAAATGGTATACGGGCGTTCCTTTTAACTGTGGTTAGTACAACCCCTACTGAGCACATTTAGGCAGCTTTTGTTAAAATTAAATAAAAAAAAAATAACCATACAAAATAATTTAACACGCAATGTATAACGAAAAATGCAATTAATTAAAAACGAAAATAACACCTGACGGATGGACTTCGATGTACATTGCGGGTCGATAGTATGTTTAAAAATTAATAACGGTGTATACGTTAGCGTAATCAAAATAATTCTTTCTGTTAATGATAAGTGGAGTCTTAATCTATGTCCAGTTTTAATAAACGCCCGTATACCATTTACACACTGTATTTTGGGATTACATTACGACGACGATGTGATTTTCGAACCTTAAATTTTCCTTGTGTTGAAGTACCTATTATATATTGTTCATAAGTTTTGTTGGCCCCGTGTGGTAACCGGGTTAGAATAGTGCCACTCCATGTCTTCCCGTGGATGTCGTAAGAGGCGACTAAGGGAATAAGGGCTTGTAGTACTGTTAGGCGATGGGCTTGCAACCTGTCACTAATACACTAGTAAACATCTTAGCCTGATTGTGCAAAATATGGTTACAGAATTATCAACAAGTTTTTAGAGTTGTTGGTGATTATTTAGCTCTGCCTACCCCATTCTGGGAATGAAGGCGTGACTTTATGTATGTATGTAAGTTTTTATGTATTTATCTAATTACTAGAAGATGCCCTCGACTTCGCACGCGTAAAATTTAGTTTTCCGCTACTCCCCCTATTTGAAGCCTTAGGGAGGATACATTTTCAAAATCCCTTCTTAGTTGCACCCCTAGGATATCCAAGGAATATTCCCACCAAATTTCAAGTCCCTAGGTCCAGCAGTTTCGGATGTTGATCCATCAGTCACTCAGTCAGTTTCTTCTTTTATATACATTATTTATTTATTGTTCCATTATTTTATTTTATAAATAAATGAATGAATGAATTATTTATTCACAAGAACATATGGTAAGTAGGTAATACAGATCTTAAAATTGGTATAAATAGCTTCCCAAGATATATTCAGCCAAGTCAGGCATGTGAAAGCTAAGTTAAACATAACAATGTAAAATTGATTGATTCATTTCATTTCATTTCATTTCATTTCATTGAAAATAGAAAAAAATGAAATGTTATAAGTTAAAATAGATTAAAATTACACATAAAAAGAAATGTCATATAAAACAAAAATTTACAAGATACCTAAATCTAATAACATGTCAATATTTAAAACTTAAATATTAAAAATTAATTTATGCTATAAAAACAATTAAATAACATTATGTGGGATTGTAACCAGATATTTATATAGAACCAAAAAGCAGGTATCTTAAATAAAAAAAATATAATTAAGCAGGAAAATTAGTAACTTTTCAGTTTCTTCTTTTTTTTAACATACAGTTGGTTTAAAAAATAAAAGTATGATCATGACACAATAAAAAGTAATAGAAATATTAATATCAATTTATTAAAATATTCATATTACGAAAACGTAGACCATAAAGCACGATTAATGGCTTCTTAAAAACTTCCACTCCCTAAAAAAGCAAATGACATCACATCACACTCGACCTGCAGTCTGCAACTTGTTTAAATCAAGCCACTTGCTCAACCTTAGGAAACTGACCCTATTGAGACCAGACATTAGCATATTAACTTACTTTGTCGCAGACCAGGTGTGACGTATCGGACGTAACGATATCCGCCGAATTAATTTATTCATGGGTGTCGCATCGCCGGAACGAACTTCAAATTGTATAAATATCAGGACTGTTGCGTTATCACATCACAAACCAGCGAAACTTAGAAGAGACAACAACTTGACTAAGGCTGGCTTAAAGCGATTAGCTAAAAGCCATGGCGTTCGTTGTAAGTTGATGATATGATACTATCTCTACAATAATAATCTTACATTTTATTCTTCCTTTTAATTCATCACGTTCTTTTTTGTTCTAGGTAAGGATTCTCTTCTTCACAGCGTTGGTCTACGGGAGTAGAGGTGAAGCTCCGCTCAATTACAACCGGGATTCTTATTCCTCATCAGCCTTACATGCTCCGTCGGCTTCCTACGGGGCGCCTTCGACATCATACGGGCCCCCTTCAACATCCTATGGTGCACCAATTTCATCCGGTAGTTTGAATTTGGCACAGAACCTTCCTCCAGCCCCAAGGCCTGTTTACGGACCTCCGTCAAACTATAACGAGGGAAGCCTTATCCTTGACGAGACCAGACCACCTGCCGCGCCTCCGGTATCATCCGGATCCACGTCCCTCGGTGAACCACGAGTCATTGGAACCACTGTGCAAGTTGGTCGGCCTGTAGCTTCAGCCACTAGGTATGAGCTTCAGTCAGTTGTGCAAAACGTCGTCCGCCGCGTTCCCATCGAAGTTGTTCGTCACGTGCAGATTGCTGTTCCACAACCCGCCCCTTATCCCGTACGCCAGGAAGTCAGAGTGCCAGTTCCTCAGCCTTACAATGTGCCAGTCGAAGTCCCAAGACAAGTGCCATATACAGTGTACCAAACGCAGAATGTTGAGGTAGAGAGGCGAGTGCCTTATGACGTTGTCAGACAAGTGCCAGTGGAGGTGATCAGGAAAGTGAAAGTGCCCATTGACAAGCCTTACGAGGTGATCAGGAAGGTCCATGTCCCTGTGGAAAAGCACGTACATGTTCATGTGCCAGTATGGAAGCCGTACCCCATCCACATCATCAAGCACGTCACCCACTACAAGAAGAAGAAGTGCTGCTGGTGAATAAAGCAACAATAGTGTGTAATAGTCGTGATCATACCAAATACTCAATAGTTCTGTAAATATTAGTAGAGTAAGGTGTACATAAAAAACATATCTTTTACAATTGTTTTTATTTTGACTCTTTGTCGTTTTATCTACCTACATCATACATGAAAACTATAATAGGAATTTTGTTCTCCACAAATCCTATTTTCACATGAAATCATTGCAAATATTTTGAATCTATGTATTAAAAAGAACTAGTTAGTTACTATAGCAAGAAAAAAGATGGCTAAGTTTTTTTTTTAAAAAGCAATTGCTTAAATGCTTAGCTATACCCACAATTTTTATAATATAAAATTCGATATAAAGTTAACGGCCATTAGAGAAATTTGCGGATAATCTCACACAATTTCTCCTATTGTGTATAGGCATGCATGATATTTAGATTCATAGACAAACTAGATTCAGAACCGGTTAGAAGAATGTGTCGAAGAACAATGTAGGTCTCTCTCAATGGAAGGATAACGTAGAAAAACATAACAGATAGAAAGAGCGTGTTCAACACCTCAATCACACAGTTCTCGAAAGAATAGCGATGTCTATAAATTTTATAGATTTCTCTTACTTTTGAATAAGTGGAAAAGCCGTTAAGACAAAGACGTAAAATTATGCAAATTAAACGTAACGTCAAACTGAAAGCTTGTAGGGTCATGGGTTGTAATAAAATTAACCAATTTAATGACCTTTAAACGGAGTTCTTGATGGTAGTAAATCGGCTTCCTACACCCGTAGATAACGAACTGGCTTCTGCTGGCAGCTTGCTGATTAGAAGCAAACTAACAATACCACAAGTAGTACCTACTCGGCTATAAGACATTGCCGAATTTCTTTTAATTTATGGTACTTAACTAATTTTATTTTGCCATTTTCTAACTTAATCCTTCATTGGAAGAGCCAGATGAGAGACAGTAGAATGATGAGAAGATTAATTAATATGCTTACAAACAAGCACATAAAGTGTGTAAATATTGTCGAAATAACTATTTTTAAGGGGATTTCCTTGATTTTTCATAATTTCATTTGCACTAATTTAATTTGCCATTATGGTCACTGGCTATATCCTTCATTTTCCCTAATTCACATACCATAACTTTATTTGCCATAAAGGATTTTTTTCTAAATTTGTAAACCTTTCAGTTAATTTTTACATGTCATCGTATAGAACCCAAATAGGTTAGGTTAGGTTTCTTTTATTACAATTCTGAATAGGTACGAGTAGTTTACAGTTTCAGAAAAAATGCCTTTATGGCAAATGAGTAATATTGCACATTATAGTTATGGCATAAAAAATTATGTCATATGAAATTCGGGCAAGTGAAATTATTGCAGATGTAATTCGGTCAAACGATAGAGACCCGTTTTTGAGAACGCAATTGCAATAAAAGTGTTTTTTTTTTTGGTTTATATGCTTAGTGTAATTATGGTAATATTTTACAAAAGAGTATATACACGGGACGTGACATCTACTTGGGCTCTAACCTGTGCGAATTCGTTTACTCATATGGAATTCGATGAAACAAAATAACATGAAGATTAAATAAGCTGCTAATTCGAGGTTCTTCCGTTTCTAGGCCTTCTAAAGACCTTGATGCTAATAAGAACAAGTGTTTTCAGAATTGTATACATGCAACTTGTGCCTGTGGCATTAGGGGCGTGTAGATATTCTTGATCACTGGGAACTGTATTATATTTATGACTTTGACTGTACCTAGACAGCGATATTGGATTCGATTCTCGAAACGATTATTTCGAGTAACATAAAACATATATATTTGTTACGCACTATTATCTTATTATCAAATGTTACTAATTAATTGTGCATACTTAACTACATTACACATATTTAAGATTACTATACAGTCGAATCTATTTGATACCATTTTGAGGATCCTGTTGGAGCTGCCACGCACTCTTCTCAAAAGAGGCGTCCATTTTTTTTTTCTTTTATGATAAGGAGAAGGCACACGAGCACTCAGGCCACCTGATGGTAAGTGGAATCTGAGACCCATAGACATTTGAATTCTCAAGACTCTAATCCTAAGACGCCAACCCCGAGGACTAAAATGGAATGTCTCTATGCTAGTAATTTCACCAGTTATCTTATCCCCACACTGGAACGCAACAATGCGAACACTGTTGCTTGGCGGGTGGTTAATGGATAAGATATGGTAGCGATCCGGACGGACCCTACACAGGTTCCTACCACCACTAATACTTACCTAATTTGTTTTTTATGAATGGCATGGAAATCATCAGTACGAGTTTTAGCGTTCCCTCTTAATATCGGCCTCCTCTATAAGATCTTCGGTAACATAATGTCCCAAGTACCTACTTAAACTGCTACACTTGCTGCCGGCCCTAAACGTGAGGAGCTCACTTTTTAGGGTTCCGTAGTCAAACTAGGAACCCTTATAGTTTCGCACTTTATAGTCCGTCCGCAGCCTAGCGCAGAGACTCTTAGTACAAGAACGCTGTAATTTGACATGAATATACATATTAGTCACGTCAAATAAGTGGTAAAATACACACACACGCACACACATAACATCACGCCTTCATTCCCAGAGTGGGGTAAGCAGAGCTACAAAAATACCAACAATTCCAAAAATCATGAAAAAAAAGTACAAAAAAAACATATGCTAAAATAAAATATTGAAAAAATATATATTTAAGTGTAGTATATCTTTTTATAGTGTACCTCTCCTACACGTAACGTGGGGATGTATTCTTTTTTTCTCGTCTACCCCATAGTGTGGGGGATCGTTGGATAGGGCTTACTGTGGGTTTGTGAAAACAATTTTTGGATCCGTTGATCCGATTATGAAATATTAACCTTTAAACCGCTAATTTCGCATCCCGTCCCCTACAGCCAAAACTACAAATACTAAAAGTCTGAAAAATTCTTTAATGAAAGAGCATAATAACGAATTTAAAAGGAAAACTATGACGACTAAGTAGACATCATTGGTTCTTGAGATACAGGCGATTAAAGTGTTTGGGTCATACACAATCTTAAAAACAAAAAATGTCTTTCCTGTGGTCCATAGTCCAAGCTTGTGTGCAAGTAAGTTAAGCTTTTATGTGATCTAAAGCAGTTGTGACGCCGATCATGCGGGAATGGGCTTAGCCAGAAAATTAGGCCTTAACAACCTTAACTTCCGATGTGTTTACAGGAAAGACGGTAATCTAAATCTGTATATGACCCGTTTATAACTACTCAAATCATCTAAGACCGCACCAATTGACTTTAAATAGAATATTAGTTATTACTTGTTGATTTTATATTTGTAGTACTTAACGGCTTCGGAACCGTATAGATTTGATGCTTTAGTTTTAAGGCTCATTCTATGCCTTTAGTTCTTATTCTATGAAACCTATCATTTTAACACTTAATAAATGTAGCTAATTTGACCTGTCCGTCATCATACCTATTATAAAACCCCCATAGAACCTTGTCGCAGAAAACCTATAATTATTTTGACGTATATTGTTTTATGGGGTTTCACGTTTTGTAATTGTGACAGGGTTCCATGATGGCTCATCAATATCAAAGTTTTAACATATCTTATTCATATTAGTGGCGATTACATGATGACACGATAACACGGTAACCTCTTCGAACTTTGTTTTTAACTGACTGCGTAGAGACAAATGAGGTCATTAAGTATTTGTAAGCAAAAAACCCTTCCTATCTTTCTTTCAAAAGTACTTGTAAGTTCCACTTTAACTCCTGGACTCTGGACTGGAAGTATCTTGAATTTTAACAAACTGGACTTCTATTTAACATTGTTATAACTCCTATTGTAATCCTAATGCTAACGTTTTGCTAGCCTTTATAAACTTGACAGAAAAGGCAGCAGATTCATAAATAATACAACTGCAATGAGGGTAAAGACAGAGTAGAATATAGAAGCCGTGGGTCTCTATTCTACTGGGTAAAACCGTATTGCCTTCGACTAGTTATCGTGATGTTAACGTTAGCTCTTATTTACATGACAGTAATGGCGGTCGAGTTAAAAACAATACGATAACATGTCAAAGGCAAATGGTTTTAACGAGTAAAAAAGTGGCCCAGGTGGCTAGCTAGCAAGTCTGACACAGACTGAAACTATTAATACTAGATCAGACTTAAATACTAGACATTTATAAGCTTAATTATATTGATAATAGATATTATAATGCGGTTTTAATTATACGTATACTAAATCCTCATCAATATTAAACAGATGTTTTTTGAAATGAGGAATTATGCCAACTAATGAAAATTGCGTCATAAATTCATTTATTCGTTTCAATTATGTAAAAACTCATGGAGAGATAATGTTGTGCGAGTAGTATGTCAAGAGATGTCGATGAAATGTTTAATTTAAGGAACAATTTTATCGTGTTTGGTTAGTGGGTACGGTACTTTTCTTTCTCTAATATAATGTAAGAATCCTCTTAATTGCTTATAAAACCAATTACAAGTAAATAGGAATAAGTATGTACTCTTATCTAATTATTTAATTCTCTTAGAAATGTACAAGAATTCCTTACTTAAACGATGGAAATTGATCTTTTCTTTTATTTAGGTAGGTACACTTATTATTCTCTGTGATGTAACATCTAAAACGGGGTACTTACATAACTAAGTGTAGGAAAAAGCTGTATAAGTCTTCATCCTAAATATATTATATTTATTATATTTATACTCGTACAACTATTTCTCAATGGTATAGAGTCAAAATACCCGTATAAATCAAAATTTTCACATTAAATATTACGATCACTCTAATTTCTTTATTACTGTGAAACTCCTTAGCATAAACAGCCAATTTAACTCCACTGGGCATTTTATCGACAGCATCACGACACTATAACTCAAATGGAGAGCTAGTTACGATTCCCATACGGTTCTCGAATACACAAGCGGCGTATAAAATTTGTTGTTTCGCGTTGCATCCAACAGACGCTCGACCGCGCCTCAGCTGCCAGGATGCCCAGTCGGACCTCAGCCATGGACATCTCCGTGAGTATCCTTAAAAAACCCATCTATAATTGCTCTATGATTCTTAAAAACGCTGTTTTATAACATAGCATTATTCTTGTCCTCACAGATCCAATTAATCCTAGCAGTATCATTGATCAACTTTGTCAAAACTGATCTTCAAGATATTGGGCCACAATCGTTCCAATCACCGCAATCTCAATATGCTCAAAAATACAAAGAAGTTATTATGTATCTCACTCCTACTCAAATAAGAAACTATGAGGCTGGTCTAGGTTTGCCTAATTTCCCTACGCCTGCTCCACCTGCTTACTCCAATCAGCAACAGAATTCTGGACAAGCCATCCCTATTAATGAAGAAGAAGGAGACATTATCCAGAGCACACTTAACATTTTGGAAGCTAATAAAATGCATTATCAGCTCACACAACAAAATAACCCTGAATTGGAAATCACTAAAGCTCATGTAAGCCACGCAGAGCAGAATACTGATCTCCGCCCAATTGAAGAGCCAAATGTGGAAGAATCTCCGGCCCCAATTCAGCTTTCAGCCAAAACGCAGCAAGAAGAACAGGCTAAGTTAATAGAACAGTCTAAAATAAATCAGGAGCAAGTTGCTAAAAGTTACGCGTACATTCATTTCTTCTCAAATGAAAAGCCCAAAGGTCAAGAGAAAATTCAAATTTTTCATCCCGAACCTCATAATCTTAATCTACAACAGGAAATTAAACTTCAGAAGGAAAATAATATTGAAGTTCAACAAGATCCTTTGCTACGCCAGAAGTACAAACTGATCCCTTATGAGTATGTTGCAGGAGAAAGTCAAGAAATACATGGGCAAATACAAGAACAATTAATTAAGCAAGCGAATCAGGAGCAGGTTCAATTGTTTGTTCCATCACCCCCACAGTTGCAAGCTATTAATGACAAAGAAAGGGAAAGGAATACCCTAATTCAACACCAATACGCCCCTCAGTTTACTAACATTAATAACAACATAGATCTCGAAAAAATTATAAGGGACATTCAGTTAGAAAGGGAAGCAGCTAAAATCCACGCTGAAGCTATCGCTAAATCACCTCCAGTAGTAATTCACAAGGACATTAGCATAATTCGACGACGTCCTGTTCATATCACCAAGCACGTAAACGTTCCTTATCCATCACCCTTCTTCGTATCTGTCCCGAACCCAGTCGAAGTAAAAGTTCCTCAGCCATATGCCGTGCCCGTAGAGATCTTAAGACACGTCCCTGTGCCAATACTAAAGACTGAGACAGTAGAAGTGGCAAAGCCCGTGCCATATGAAGTAGAAAAGCATGTTCCAGAATTTGTGGAGAAGAAAGTATACGTGCCTGTAGAAAAACCGTATACCGTAGCACGATTCATTCCTGTTGAAATTAAGAAGGAAATTCCTGTAGAAGTCCCTGTTCACAAGCCGGAGCGGTTTACTATTATACGACATGTCTGGAAGCATTAAACTAATAAATTAGTAGTTTTAGCATAAGTTCTGACTGTTTTATGTAGAGGCTGAGTTAATAAAAATGTTATTATTAATTTGTTGGCTTTTACTAACAGTTCCTCTTAGAAGCGCCTACAATAATTCGACTGTTTCTTGTTTAAGGGGAAATTATTGCCTTTAGACTTACTCAGGGCACTTTAGTTTTACAAGTTCTCCATCATAATAGTAAACGCAAACTTGTTTGGCATGTTCTTTATCAACATTGTGCATTGTGCAGACGATATTATAATCACAATACGTCATCCATAAATTCACCTGTCTATCAAACTTCACAACCGGCGTACCAATCTAGTTATTCAGCTATAGCGGCATCCTCTTCCGCCGTTCATTGAATTGCTAAATGCATTCTGTAGTTTTATTGTAGAAAGTTGTGCTGTTTACTGTGAATACGAAATAGTTACCAGGAAGTCGAGATGTGTCCCAAAACAAACATTTATGATGTGTATTAGTAATCTATTGCGCAAACGGACCGACGCCGTTACCAACGACCCACATCACGGGTGCTATAATTTTCGCTTGCGTCTCGCAATTTTGTATTGATTTCATAAGTGTGATATAATTTCTTTTTATTTGATTACGAAGGTAATCCGGTTTCTCAAATTAATTATATTTTCATTAGTTTTTTATGTTCTTCGATATTTTGCGAGGCAGTATGCTTCGATAATAATATATAACACTTACAAGTTAAACTTAAAAATATTGCATATTACATTTCAAATATAATTTATAGGTTTTAAATAATGTGAAACATAAACGACTTTCAAAGGTATCTATCCAAACGCAGTAAAACTAAAGCTGGACTAAGGAAATCATAGAAAAATATATTTTTAGTCAACTTGTATACCAACCAATTTTAGTGTAAGTACCTACAAAGATTTATTACCCGACTGTCAAGACGCTGTAATCTTCTCAGTAAAATGTTTGGACATTAATATATATTTATTTTTTTATGTTAAAGAGAAGGCACACGAGCACTCAGGCCACCTGATGGTAAGTGGAATCTGAGACCCATAGACATTTGAATTCTCAAGACCATAATCCTAACACCTCAAATGCGTTGCCAACCCTGAGGACTAAGATGGAATGCCTCTATGCTAGTAATTTCACCGGTTGTCTTATCCCCACACCGGAACACAACAATGCGAACACTGTTGCTTGGCGGGTGGTTAATGGATAAGATGGTGGTAGCGATCCGGACGGACCCTGCACAGGGTCCTACCACCACCAATAATACTGGTAAAGACATGTTTTTGTACTCGGGTTTGTTTATATTAAATAATTTTGTTTATTTGTTGAAAGCTACCTATTCAATTTGCATTAACTAGGAAGATCACAATTAAATTACTCATTTGTAAAAACAATAGAAAAAATCTCGTTACTCTAACAAACGTTTTAGATACGTATCATTAAGGTGTCGACATATAAACAATGTAATTTTGCAAATGAGTTTTACTGTAATTACTGTCAGTATGTGGGCCAATCCGTGTCCGTACGAATGGTATGATAAGCGTGAAGGCTGAGATGGGCCAACGGTCTATATTGTGTTCCTAACGACGTTGCAGTGGGAGAAGCAGAGCGGTAAACTAAGTTCGATAAGGATTATCTCTATTGTGTAATAATACTATGTGCATAGATATGCAAAGGTCTGCTTAAAGTGAGAAATTGAGGCACCTTTCCACTACAGTGCATTTTAGATGTAAGGAGCACAGTTAGATAGAGCTAGGAGTGCTAACAATCTATTTATGTACCATTACTGGTGTTGGGAAACATTACGGTCGACATTAAAGGCTCACGGACGAGGAAATGGGCATGGACTAAGTCTAAATCTAACTAGACCCGTAAGCGCGTAAGGACCAAAAAGTTGGGCACGCTAAATCAAGCAATTAAATTTTCTATGGAACTACGAAAATTAGCCATACAATTGTAAGGTTAATTTTAGTCGCACAACGGAACTTTTTTCGCTTCATTGTTTGTATGGTTAACTTCGCTTTACTATGGTGCCAACTTTTGTTTCTTACCCAAGCACGTCACGACCACGACGTGTAGGTTCTAGCGCTGTAGACCAGAGGCCCAAGCCAAGATGTAACCGCGGCTAACGTTTCTGTTTTCTATCGGCACGAAAAATGTATGGAGTTGACATAAGCAGCGACACGATCCGTCATCAGCTTGCGTCAATCCTATACATTTTAGCGATTTTGTATAATCGCCAACTTAGCGATATGCATCTTAACTAGGCCAAAAACTGCCATAAACCTACGTGATTTAGCCTAAATTATGTAAATGCGACATCTACTGTGTAAATATTTTAATTTCTAAGTACTTCTAAGCTTGGCAGCGATATGACCGCCTGTTATTTACCAGGGCCTTTATTCAGGTGCGTTAAAACGGTATCGTGTTTGACACGTTTAAGAATCGTTTATGTCACAGTCGCCATTATTGTAAATGACATAAGAGTTATCAAAACGTTGACAATACGGAAACAGGTCAAAAACGATATCGTTATAACGCAGTTGAATAGAGGCCCTGTAATGTTTCTGTATGGTGAACAATAACCTCCTGAGTCTTGAGGAGATAATACGAAACATAAAAGGCACCCTATAGTTAATTCGACAAGGTCGCAATTACAATAATATCACGGGACAATGTCACACAAATTGACCTAGTCCCAAACTAAGCTCTAAGGCTTGTACTATTGGTACCAGACAACGATAAAATTGGCTTATATAGAGAAATACATAGATATATACTTAAATACATATAAAGCACCCAAGACTCAGAACTCATCACACGAATTTCTGCCCTTGCCGGGATTTGAACCCAGGACCGCTAGCTTCATAGGCAGGGTCACTACGAACTAGGCCAACGTGTCGTCTAAAATAGACCTGGTACTGGATCTTACGAAGTAAAGTGTTTTGTTTTGTATTGTACAGTCGAGTTCAAAAGTATGTATACACTTTAGTACCTTGTCTATTTAACGTCATGTTTAAACTGCCATATAAAATTATCCAAGCGATTAAAGTGACAAGGTACTAAAGTGTATACATACTTTTGAACTTGACTGTACTCGTATTTGCATAATTAGAATAGGTATATTTATAGCATTCCTACTAGAAGCTTATCAAGGCGAGTGGTGGTAGGACGTAGGACCCTGTGCGAGGCCCGTCCGGATCGCTACTACCATCTTATCCAATAACCTACCGCCAAGCAACAGTGTTCGCATTGTTGTGTTCTGGTGCGGGGATAAGACAACTGGTAAAATTCCTAGCATAGAGGAATTCCAACTTAGTCCTTAGGGCTGGCAACGCATTTGAGGTCTTAGGATTGCAGTTTTAAGATAAGTCTTGAGAATTCAAATGTCTATGGGTCTCAGATTCCACTTACCATCAAGTAGCCTGAGTGCTCGTGTGCCTTCTCCTTATCATAAAAAAGTATCGTTTTTTTTTTTATGTTCACAGTCAAATTTGTAAACAATATATACTTACTAATAAGGCAAACGAGCCAGCAGGTCACATAATTAAAAGCGATCACCGCCGCCCATGGAGACCACATAACACCAGAAGAGAAATTGCAGATCCATTGCCGGCCTTCGAGAAAAAAGTATGCTTGTAGTATTTACATGGCAAATCTAAAATAGAAACTTCTTCAATACTCAATACTGAGTACTACATATGTTTACACAATTTACTCATACTAATAGCGCTCAGTAAGGAAGATAATGGTCCGAATAGCAAACACTTTTAACATTCGTGACGCTGTCTCAGAGCGTTTTATGCGGACAGAATGGCCACCGGCGAATTGTAACAATTTAATAAGTCAATTGAGCAATTTCTCCTCCAACGGTTATTTATTTACGTAATCCCTTATTTGGGTATTCGTGCTGGCACTCCGTATGGTAAATGTTTTGCTTTCTTTTACATTTCTTTGTTGTCGTCACGTGATTTGTTTATAAACTGTGTCAATTTATCAGGTCTCCAGTGTGCATTTTTTATATATAATATAATGCTATAATTATAAATTTTAAAGCACTTTTTGTTTAATAGGTTTCGGGGTTTTGGTAATAAGACCTAGAGTAAAAACCTTTTTGGATTGGTTTGTTCCTACGGTCAGAACCAAGCCAATCCTGAAAACTTTCAGGAATAACATTTACATAATTTATAATAATACTTTTAGATAATGCTTAAAAAAGTTAACTGCTAATAGTCTGTTTGTATATAACGTGTCGGCAATTAGATTACATGATTCAGTATTTATAGCTGTTATGGAGAGAGCATCCGACCGTGAATCGTATTTGCCTGGTAATTATTGAAGTTATACCTCTATAATATAGGTAATACAAGTTAACTTCTTATTATAGTCATCGATTTTAACGGATATAATTGGTAAATTTAATTAGTGTTTTACGTTAATTTTTATGTTTTATGTGTGGTTGTTTTTTTAATATGTACTTACTAGGTTGTGTTAAATAAAAGTTCATGTAAAAACCAACATTTTATTAATATCACAATTTCACTGAGACTCAAAGGTCGCCTTGTCGTAAACGTAATGAGTATTAAGCGCAGAAACAACAGTGACACAACAATCAGTCCATCCAGTCTTCATCCCGCGGACTTTCTAACGGAGCTTACAACCAAATCTAATTATGTCTCTATCAACTGGCAACAAATTTTGTAACATACAATGTTTAATCTATCACATGTTGAGAATTCACGGAACGAGTTTACTAATCCTACATCAGGTACATTGTCACTCAGAGTACAAATACGAAGCCGTATCTAGTAAAAGCTTAAGCTTATTCGATGCAACTACGAACTAGGTTCTAAATAATAACAGGCAAGAGACAGAATTAATTATCAGTCGGTGGAGTTCTCCACGATGACATGCCCAAAATGATCAGCACTTTGTGCGTTTAGTGAATTCCGTATCCATGTCCGCTGTCCTCGGAGAGACCGTGAGTTTGCTCCGCGTAATACTCGTGAGAAGGCTGGAGCTCGGCATAAGCCTTCAGACCTTCAGAAGCCTCGAAGCCACCGTGCTCGAGTCCTCCGTGCTGCTCAAGCCCTCCGTGCTGCTCAAGTGCCGCGTGGTGCTCGAAACCACCGAGGTGCTCAAGACCTTGGTGCTCAAAACCTCCATGGTGCTCAAGAGCAGCGGCCAGATGCTCAGTGTCAAACCTGTGGTCCTCAAGAACGAGACCATGTCCGTGGGTATGCTCAGTTTCAGGGTGGATCTGCTTCAGAGTTTGCTCGTGCTTTCCCTTCTCGAGAGGATGCTTAAGCAAATGGCTGTGCTCTTTCTTGACGTAAACCGGCACGGGGTGGAAATGCTCGAATTTGATGGACTGATGCGACTTCGCGTGTTCATGTTGCACATGGTGGTGGTGTTCCGACTCGCCGATGAGTCCGTGGTGGTCAAACTTCTCTTCGATCTGAGGAGCTTCCTCGTGGATCACTCCAGGGTAAGCGGCCACCACGGCCAAAAATCCCAGGAAAATCTGAAAAGAGATACATCTATATACATTTTAAATAATATTTGGTCCTGCCAAAAGTCTAGAAAGCCTCTCGTCACGATTCATATAATGAATGTTGTGTTGTGGCTGTTATTAGATGGAGCGTGGATTGTAATAACTAAACCAGTTTTACAGCACGGAGAAGTGCAAGGAACCCGAAGTTACATAACGTGAAAGGCAAGGCTTCCTATAAACTAAAAGCGAGTGTGTGCCGAACAGGAAGGTTCGTTGTAAACGCTTCATCGAACTCATACATAAATTTTCGATAACTAAGTCACTGGTTCATTAATACTTTAGAGATTGACATGGATTTGGGTTTATCGAGATGTACTCCGTTTGTTTCACAACACGTTTGAACTGATTTCGGTTGCGCACTCTGACCGGCACTGTCACAAACTGGATTAGTTACGATTATACACTGGGCTACGCACGTGGTACTGCATGTTGGCGGGAGGACCTTACTATTCGAGAGGGTGGTGGGTAATGCTGGCACTTGTAATTTGCATCGCTTTTATACCTGGTTTCTCTCAGCCGTGTGTGAGTGCCTCGAGTTACGTGTGCGTATTGTCAGGCGGTTCGCGTCTCGATAGAACAATAGATAGAAATTGTTGTGAGATTTACGGAAAAACTACGATTAACAGCGTTTTGATTTTGTTCCCATTATCATGTAACGTCTCACTCGAGGTGTAATTGTTCGGTAATGCATCAAAGAACGAAATTTACATACATAATGGCCGTTATTCAAATTATATTACAGTTTTAATTGATTCGAGGTTTTTGTTTCAAGTTTTCCACGTTGATGTTACGAGAAAATTGTTTGTTTGAATTAGATACCATAGAAAGTTATACATATTTGTTAAACAGGAATGCTTTTATTAAGCTATAACCTACTTTCGTGTTTTATATTACTCAATAAGGCGTCTGAACGAAAGTATAGTGTTTTTTAATATAAATAAATCAAAACCAGGCCACGGTGTGTACTCACGACATTTTCTTGGCGGAAAATTAGGGACCGAACCCTTCTAGAGTTGCCAGTGCGATGGCGGTTTTTTTACATAATAACACGAATCAATATCTTATACCTTCCTCTTTTATAAAAACATACAACATGCCAAGCAACTGGCAACTTAGTTTAGGACTCAATAAATGTACTTAACTGTAAGGTACTTGCTCTCACTGATAAGCAATGCCAATTAAAATTACGTTAACTCTGACCCAATTTTATCCTCTTGTATTTATGTATTTAGATTTTATCACACGATGCATAGAAGTATTTGCATGATAGAAATTGACGAAATCAATGACGAAACAAATGAATCCACAGTTAATTATAGTTACTTTAATTAATCATCCGAAATGTGAACGATTTGTCAATCGTGTGCGTAAAGACATTTCGCAGCCATTATTGCAACTGAATGTTTTCAGGGGAACTATTCTATTCGAGAAACCTTATTGCTATTCACATGTTATTTCAATTATATTTCCAATTAGCGACCCCGTCCGAGTAGAAGTCGTTTCCCTTAAAAAAATACTATACGTTCCTTCTCAGGGCTTAAGCTGTCTCCGAAAGCATAAACCGACTGACAAACACACGAAGTTACTTTCGCCTTCATAACATTAGAATAGATTATCATAAGCTAGGCCGAAATTATTTTCCGTCATTTGAGAAGTATTCGCTTCAGTAGGTAAGTAATAGATGTTACCAACTGGCAAGGCCCGTTAATTAAATGCCCCGCTAGTTCAGGTGGTGAGTGAGTTTACATTTATTATATGAATCAATGATTAGTTACATAAATATTTTTACCAGCGCTTATGTGCCAAGTTCATGACTATGATCAAACTTCATATTTATTACCAGAACCGATAGCCAAATCGCTAAGTCACTGGTAGATCGCGTCGCGTGACTTTTCGTATCACGTGATCTTCCAGTGAGGCGATTGGTTTAAAAACAAAACGAATCGAAACACTAGTTAGCGAACGCATCTTGGCTATAGTGGCTATAGGCTCTGGACGACCGAGCATCGCTCGGGTTGAAAACGAATTATCCGAAGACGACAACCTGACAGATCAATTTCTCGCCCCCGTAAGTCCCTAAATTACAAATTTTACCGAAATCGTTAGAGCCATTATCTAGATTGTGATTACAAATATATATACGTAAAAATATGTTTTTTTTTTAAATAGTATAAGGTTATAATTTCCATTACATTTTACTGCGGTGTGTGATATTTAATTATATTTCTCCGTAATCTACGTAAAGCAAAGGTATTATTATTATGCAAGCGGGGCGTCTTGTCGAATGGTCTATCGAGCGAGCGAAGTCATAGGAGCGAGGAGCTATACCTAATAAATACGGTACGCCCTAAAGTAGTTGTCATCTCATTTCACAAACATTTATCGACGCAAAAATAATCATTTCTACAAAGTTAAAACGTAGAATGATGCCTAATCTCTGATTCGAATTATAAACCACTTATTATTTTTCAGTTTCGAAAGACACAAAAAAAAACGTTGGACTTGTTCTGTGCTCTTTCTTTTGCAAGAAAATAGGTTTTTCAAATACAGTTCTTGCTAACAGGAAAGAAAATAATATGAGTAGAAAATAATAGTACCTAACAGGAAAGATAATAATGACCAGATTTTAAGATTTCCTCCTTGCAATTGACAGAACATAATATGTAGAGTCATAAGTCATAAGCATTAAGCAAGTCGGTGTTAAACACAAATTAATAAAAAACTCATAATCAATTAACTATATAAGCTTTCACATTTTAATGTTTAACTTTATTTTAAGACTTGTATTCATGCATTTTATTACATATCGTTACCGTTGGGAAAAGATAGAGTTATCGATAACATAAAATTTAACGCTAACAATATTATCAATATAATGTTTTCAGGGTTCCTTAGCAAATACAGAAAAAAAAACCTTGTTAATAAACCAAACTTACTTACCTTATTGTCTGTCTGTGTCTTCTATTATTTTTTTATATATATTTATAGAACTAGCTGTTTAGTAGTAGATATCCACAACAACGAATATTCGATGATTGAATGATTGATTGATCTTTAGAATTTGCTTCATAATGCTTAGTCATAAATGTAACAATGATAATAAATAAATGTATTATAATATTAAATAACTACATACACTTTTTATTAATTACTATTTGACAAAAAAATGATTTTTTTTATTCTAAAATATCTTCAAGATATCCGCCGCAGTTCAATTAACAAAATAAGATACAAGTAGATACAGTCCATTGATTACGCATCTCTCGCCATCGGTCATTTGGCAACAGTGCAAGCCTATCTATTGCATTTATTTAGATCTGTAACGGCGATACTCGAGTGGAGTTACAGCGTTCGCGTATTGTTTTGCATAATAATTACATGTTGCCTGTCGTAAGCTGTCTTTGTATTGTACAAACTTAGATCGAAACTGCAGCTTAACTCATGAAGGATTGCGCCAAAGAATGCAATCATGAAGTTTTTAATAGTAGTCGCTTTATTAATGAACAAGCATTGTTTTTATTTTAGTGTACATACTATAAATCGAATTATATTATTGTGATGACATGCAATGAGTGAGCTCCATTGGCTTGGCCTGTGTGTTATCTTAGCAAAATGGTTTTTAAAACCACTTTAACATACACTACCCATACAAAATGCGATAACGTTTTTCTACCCTTAAACGTTGTCTGATTTTTTCAAAAAATCAAATTTAAATTCAAATTCAAGCATTTCTTCGTGACAAATAATTATAATAATAATAAAAAACACACACAAAAGAAATAATAACAAAAAAAACACAACTGGCCACGAAATGGACCCTGCTCAGCATGTTGCTAGCTTCATAGCCAGCGCTGGTCTTCCGCAGGGTCAATTCGATTTATGAATATGTTGTAGATATTATGAATAACTAGGAGTACGTTTTCCTAATCATATTTTTTTTTTAAAAACGGATTCGCACAAACCTACTGTTTCATGAGAACTACAAAACTTAAAAAGAAACTATTTTTAAGATTTAAGGGGTGAGAAACGTTATCGCCCGGAGCTAAATATGTATGGATTCTTTTTGAAGGCTACGCGATTTAAGCATCTCTTCACAACCCTCTTAATGAATGACTTTCACTCCTTGTTTTCACTAGGAGTAGGTATTTCGCCAATGTCCAGTTTTAGCCAATCACCGTGAACTTGTTAAAGAAATAAATTGATAAGTATTTATATCCTTAGAAATTTTACATAAGTTTTGCAAAAAAATCAATTTATAGCTAAAACCGCATTCTAACAGGACATAAGTAAAATATATTTTAATTTAAAGTTTTGTTCACGCTTCACAGCCAATAGCATGCAAAACGTATGCAAAATCAAGTGCTTAAATCTTCCTTTCATCGCCTCACGTATAATATCAATGCTAATGTGTTGCTGGTTTGATCCACTTTCTTGCACCGTATTGCGGTTATATAACGAGTACAGGCGCATTCGGGAATGACGAAAAATTACTTAAAGTGCACAGGTACATAGCGTCCACTGGGCCTTGTTCTCTCTGGTAGTTTTTAACTTTGAGTCATGAACAAAGCCATCATGGCCGCCTGTCATCCAGGTGTTAGGGGGACGGGCGGGGTAACGGGCAAATATGCGCGTGCAACTGCTAACTGGCAGTTGCCTCACCTCCCCCTACGTATGACACCCCGCGCAAAAGCCGCGCACAGAATTGTTCGTCTATATACTCTCGATGGTTGTTTTTGAGAACTTCAAGAATCACTCTATAGGGCCTAAAAATTTTACTGGGTAAACCCATATTGCCTTTGATATGTTATAGTAAAACTCGGCCGCCCTTAAATCCAAGTAAATAAGAGCTATCGTAACGACACTAGGATATATACGAAGTGAGGAATATGAAGTTTTACTTTAATACCAAAAAGAATAAGCCTCCGGTAGAACGACGTGCGAGATAAATGTTCCTAACAAAGAACACTAAAATAAAAGAGCACAGTTGGCCAATTATTCTAGTCTCAGAACTGCCATGTGAGAACTATCATTAGCAACTAATATGTTTGTTTATTCATAGCGAGCTTTTTTTACTTATTCAGTTATTACGTTACGAGTATATACTTAAAATATTTCGAGTGCAGTCCCAACCGTTTTAATTTTAGTAATATCAATAACATAATTTTGTGCCATCGTGTAACGACTGTATTACATATCAAAATTGATACCAAACATCATCTTAAAAGGTATAAATAAATGTTCAGCATATTCCACGACGTCAATGGTCACGCAAATTTACTAAGGACCTGGCCCATATCCCACAAAACTTTACAAGTGTACAAGTTGACAATATTGACAACTTTTTCTATGTAAAACCTTAAAAATTTGTCAAATTGTACACTTGTAAACTAGGGGGCAGATCGTGCCTACTTTCTCGTTAAATTTTACAACTTACGAATAGCTTGCGATATTACAGCTCTGTATGAATCAAAAATATATTCTTATTAACTTCTTCAGGGTTTTATTATCGTTATCTGTTCGTAGATCGCAAGTTGTCTAGCCCTACGAGTAAGTTATGCCGAAACGTCGCACTGCTTATCAGGGTACACAGATTTAGGTTACCGTATTTCCTGTGGACACACCGAAAGTTAACGTTTTTAAGGCCTAATTTTCTGGCTAAGCCCGTTCCCGCAAAAACACCGTCAGGACTGCTTTAGACCTATCATATAAAAACACAACTTATATGCACACAAGCCCTTAACTATTGACCACAGGAAAGACAACTTTTGTTTTTAAGAGTGTGTATGACCCATCATAGAATCGCCTTTGAAGTGTTATTCAATAACCACTCGTTTTAACTGTAGCTCTCACTTAGTGTCGTTTATAAGCTATATTTACCTTCTAACAGCTGCGTCACTGTCCAAATCAATCAAACAATAGACATTCTCTAAAATTAACTTATGCTTCCTTTTTTATTTGTCTATGAAAAGTGGAACACGCTTGCAGCTAACTAAATTAATTATTTCGAAACTTTAATGGCGAAGGAAGTTTTAAAAGTAGCACACATTTTATAAGCTTTCGGGTTTTACAAATTTCTCGTCCTTCGGGTGAGGGAGGTGACTATTGTAAGCGCTTCACCACCGCGCTCCAGGGGGGGTGATTCTCTCAACACAGCGCTGCGTCGATCTCAAAGGTGAAATTTTATCCGGCAAGTTTAAGAAGTCCCGTGGGAGCGTACAAAACACATTTTAGCGCGTGCCTTCTCAATTAGGCAGAAGGCAGGTGAGTCGAGTTCAGTGTCGTATAAAGCTGCCTAATTAAGAGCTGTTGAGAGAATCACCCCCGGCTCGTCACTCTGGTACATACCAGCTATTGTCCCTTCAGTCCATCTTATAGGCATACGTCATCTACTCCTCTTTCCTGGCTTTTGGCCGGTGATGATAAGCTAGTACAGAAAGGCAAAACCTTCTTCTCTTTTTTGCACGTGAAACTATAGTAAGTACAAAAAAAAACGAACGACACAAGCGAGAAAAAATAAATATCGGTCATTTATTTAATTTAAAAAAACAGGGTGTTTTTGGACTAATGGGATATGTATTTTTGATCAATGAAAATTTGAGCCATTACTAGGGTAGGTAGGTAAGAAAAAAAATAATGTGGTTATTAGTAAAACATTGTTCTATAGTAGTTTTTGTACTGTTATATACTTTTTACCTTCTACGTATAAAACTTTCGCAAAATCTAAGTAGATACTATAATTTCAATACCAAATAGAATTTTATTTATGTAACTTACACTGCACGAGTACAAAGTTACTAACACGTGTAATGGGTATGCGAGATTTAAGGAATGCACATGATTAATGATCAGCTGATCTTGAAATTGGAACTGGTAGCGGGAACCTTGGCCGTTTAGCATCATTTGTTTTTTTTAGCCTTGGTTTTGCGGTCTCTCTGACGTTTTTTTAACTAGATACCAAGTAGACATGTCATGTGCGCCGCGCCGCCGCGCCGCCGCCGCCGATGATTTGCCTCACGCCGCCGCCGCCGGTTCAACCGTCGGCGTAAAATCGGCGTGAAATATTCTCCAATCTTCCTCAACAGATTGTTTATTCCCCATATGAAGTTTTTATTTTTAACGATGAAGTATTTTCTAACGTGATTTTAAATTATTGTTATCAATTCAATTTTTTTTTTAACCGTGGATGAGCGATCAGTAAGATAATGCTACCTATGCGAACTATCGATGGCTACCGGCAATGCATTTTTTAAACTTATCTTACGAGTGCTGATAGAAAGTTCGCGGCCCGACCATTACAAAAAAAACTGCCGCCATTTTGAACTATCATTACTCAGTTTCATCACGCGAAATTTTAATAGGAAGACAATATTTGATATAAATTTTACGTCTGATTTAAAAGTACGTGTAAACAGATTTTTCATAATGGACGATTTGGAGCAGCGTGCCGTAATTAAATATCTTCATAAAAAAGGATTGACTCCAAAACAAATTTATGAAGATATGCAGTGTACATTGGGGCAATCCTGTCCATCATATACGATGGTAAAAAAGTGGGCAGCTGAATTTAAACGAGTTAGTATCGCAGATGACCCTCGTCCCGGAAGGCCAACCACTGCGACCAATCCACATAATGTGGCAATTATATGCGACATGATAATGAAAGACCGACGGTTAAAAGTAAGAGAAATAACTGACATCGTGGACATCTATGATCTTTCATAGGAGATGCCCACGATGTCAGCTAGCACCCAAAACATTATAGTCAACGAATTAGGTTTTTCGAAGGTGTCCAAAGCTCCTTTCAGTGGAACAAAAAATCACTTGACTAACAATTTCACGCCACTGTCTAGACCTGTATGAAGCTGACCCTTAAGACTTTTTGGACAGATATGTTACTATGGATGAGACATGGGTCCACCACTACACGCCCGAGACTAAACAGCAATCGAAGCAGTGGGTTCGTGCTGGATCTCCGCCTCCCAAAAAGGCAAAGGCCATTTTGTCGGCGAATAAAGTCATGGCATCAGTCTTCTGCGACGCAAAGGGAGTAATCATGGTTGACTATCTCCAGAAAGGTACCACTATAAACTCGACTATTATTGCGAACTTTTACGGCGATTACGAGAGGAACTGAAAGTAAAAAGACCTGGATTGTTGACAAAAAAAGTTCTCTTTCACCAGGACAACGCACGTGTGCACACGTCACTTAAATCGATGGCAGAAATTCACAACTCAGGGTTTGAATTATTGCCCCACCCGCCTTATTCGCCCGATTTGGCACCGTCGGACTTCCACCTATTTCCAAACTTAAAAAAACACATGAGCGGTAAGAAATTTTCGGCCAACGACGAGGTCCAAGCTGAAGTGGACACCTATTTTGAAGACCTAGAGGAAAGTTTCTTTAAAAGTGGTGTATTGGCTTTGGAATCCAGATGGAACAAGTGCAAAGACCTCGACGGGGACTACGTAATATAAAAAAAAACCTTTTGATTTGATTTCATACTTAGGCCGCGAATTTTCCAATCACCCCTCGTATATTTCCCTTATTCCTGCCCTTTTTTTTAAACTTTATACCTCACGCCGATTTCACGCCGATGACGCCGCCGCCGCCGATTTTTTTTTAACCAGACGCCGCCGCCGGTCTTTTGACCGTCGGCGCACATGTCTAATACCAAGGTAATGCAGTAAATATGAAAAAATAAATTTAACTGTTTCTTGTTCAGTCTAGGTAAGTTTAGTATCCTTAATAAACAACTTAAAAATCATACTTATTCAACACGTTTTATTCCGAAAAATTGTGTTCCGAAATTTGTTTCGGATCTTAGCCAACTTTGTGACAGCTAGTTGAAACTAAAGTTAAGACAAAAAATAGGTTTTAACTCCTTTGCGCAAATATACGTTAGCTTCGATATAGAAACGCGGATAATTTGAACCACATTCACACCGTATCAGGTGACGAGCGGTTGAGAGTTCCGACACAGTTGCACCTTTCTCCGTGTCTCTGTGCGGCATGAATGATTAGCAAATCTAGTTCAATTTACTCAGGAACTTGATAAACAAATGACATAATACCGGTTCGACGGTCTACGGCACGTGAGCAAGTAACAGATGGGATACTTTGTGGTTTGGCGTAAATAAATGTTAAGTCCTTAATTACATATGCGGTTCCGGAACAGCAACTTGGTGAAACAATACTTATATTAGAATTCTTAACATCAAAATTTATTCTTAACTGTATTAAGTAGGTATTTTATACACTTAAGAAAGTAGAGACAAGATGATTTTGCAAAACTTGTCCGGATAGCCGCCATCTTCCTTTTTGACCTGCCGCCGCCTAACAGCAGCTAGTGCTCAAATTATGGTAAAACAACTACGTTAAATTACTAGAATTTTCGTAGAGGTCATTAAAGACATGACCTCTTCATATGAGGCATGCGTCTTCTAATTGCAATTTTGAGGTTACATTGTCTATGACATAGACAGACTTTACCCAGAGTGAGTAATTAGGTAGGTACTATGGGGACAGGGTTATTGAGAATCGCTTGCCGTTCATCCTCAACAGCTTACCCGCAGCTGTTAGATTAGCCTAACGAAAATAGGTTTAAGAGAGCCTTGTTTGAACAATACTTATTTAATATTTAAATTTAAGTATTATAGTTGATTATTGTTAATAAC
The DNA here is from genome assembly GCA_949316455.1 of Acleris holmiana. NCBI lineage: Eukaryota > Metazoa > Arthropoda > Insecta > Lepidoptera > Tortricidae > Acleris > Acleris holmiana. The sequence goes on along the minus strand of OX438776.1, from coordinate 11,934,245 downwards.
TGTTATACTAAGGGCCTGTTGTTTGATCACTAATTAAACTAATTGTTAAAAATCGTAACTAATGGTTAAATCTCCAGGAAATGTGTCAAATTTTCGATTTATTTTTCGAATTATATCCATTCGTTTAGTTAACTAAGTACTTACTAATCAAACAACTTGGACTCGCGGATCCCACAGTCAAACCTTGAAAACAGTTTTGCGGGAACTATTGCAATTAAGCTTGTTATTATGTTCTAATAAAATAAATAAAAATTGCGGCTGAAAAGAGTACCTAAACTGAAAAAAAGGGCCATACAATATTCTTAAGCTATAAGTACATTCTCTGTTGACTAGTTTCGTATCTACATCAATATATTATTATTCTGTCGAGTAACACCCTCTACAAATCAGATTAAAGCGTAATCCGTTACGTGGGCCTGGATACCTGGGCACACTAATGAGTGACTCAGGCAGAATGTTACGCGGCTTACAGGTTTGCGCGCTCGACTTGCGCTCATGTAACGTGAAATTGACGGTCACATACCTAATAATATTAACTACTTAATAGTAGTAGCCAGGCTCCGCGTAAACCGCAATGGTTACGCGGCTTTAGGCAACAGATTCTCGTGCCAGTCGAGATATACCTAGTTACATTTATTTATTGTACATATAAAAGATGTTAATTCAGTAAATAGGCCGCACGGGATTTTTACAGGTCAAAATCTACCAGCGCTTTCCAAGAGGCGACCAATGCCATATCTATTCTGAGCCAATGCTGAGAAGAAATGCCGCAAGAACCTTGTTATATTATGCTATTGGTGTTATAGGTACATGGTGTGATATTAAAAACCGGGCAAGAGTATGTCGGACCATGCTCAGTGTAGGGTTCCGAAGCCGTGAAGTACCTACTACAAACATAAAAATCTACAAGTAATAGCTAATTTTGTATTTAAAGTCAATTGGTGACGACTTTAATGATTTTAGTAGGTATAAACACTTTGTCTGTATCGCAAGAACCAATGATGTCTAATTAGTCGTCATAGTTTTCCTTTAAAATTCGTTATTTGCTCTTTCATAAAAAAAAATTACAATGTATAATGTATGTAAGTACCTACTGTATGTAATCTAACAATTTCTAAAATTCCTCTTAGGATGACCTTTTCTCAGGTTACTTTCTGTTACGTTCTTGGTCTTTATGATGATGCTATCTGGAAGTTTTTATTATTGTTAAATTAAAAGCAACCATGGTACTTATTCCTTTTAAACGCCAAATATTCGTACCCTAAAAGGTTTCCTGTTGCAAAACATAAACGCGTAGGTGCTCATTCTTAGAGATGTCATCAGTGGAAATGCATATTTGCAATTTCCACATCCCAAGGAAACTGCAACGTTGTTAATTGTTTACGCGGCGCATTTTTGTGCAACACGCCGACCGACAATGCCAAACATCGGTAGGTACACTTAGAGCCTGGCCATTAACCACAAATGCCTAGTAGGTACCTACTTTTTAGTACGTAAAATGATCACTGATTGTTACCTAGGTTAAATTATTGTCGCTCACGAACAAGGAAGCGTTATAAATTCAAATTTTATATAAAGGTTAACAAAATCAGGGCAAAAATTTGATCTTTTACCTAATTATTTAAAGTTTACAGTAGAGCGCCTGCAAGTTATAAGCGACTAAATAAGCAAATAAAGAATGTTGCTATTAGCAATTATTTTTAGGATGGGACGATTACTCGTACCACGAAACACTAAATTCGAAACATCGGCTGCCGAGTGCCTGTCACTTTCACTTAGCTAACGTAATTTTTCTTTGATTTTCAAAGTAGTGGGTGGTATAATACCACTGGTACCGGTAGTGTTAAACATCTTGCCGGCAGGCGGGTGGTAAAAATTGTTAGTCTTGATCAATTTGACAGACTCCATGGGCAAACAAGATGCTGCTTTTATGCAATAAATAGTGCTACAACTCAAAAACAAATACAGTTTGATTTAAAACTTTAAATACATTGCGTTCCGAATTAAAATGCAACAATGACTCATTTTGATTTTTAGCACTATTGCATAAAAGCAGTAAAAATACCGGGCAAGAGCATGTCGGACCATGCTCAGTGTAGGGTTCCGAAGCCGTTAAAACACCAATGATGTCTACTTATAGTAGGTACCCGGCCGATGAGAAGTCAATACTGTATTGACACCTGTCATCGCAGTACAATTTATAGCCTATTCTTAGGTTTGAGGTTATAATTTGTACTGGAATGACAGATGTCAGGATTTATTTCACAACGGCCGGGCACTAAAGTGATAGTTTTCTTTTAAAATTCGTCATATTATGTCTCTCTATCTCTCTCTTTCATTTAAGTTTTTTTTCTGTTTTTTAATATTTGTAGTTTTGGCTGTAACTATCCAACGACTCCCCACACTATAGGGTAAACGAGGAAAAAAATACATCCTCACGTTACGTGTAGGAGAGGTAACCTAAAAAAATATATTTTTTAATTTCATTGTAGGTACCACTTTGTTGGCGTGACTTGTATGCATACTTATTTATGCCAAATTACAGCTTTCTAGTACTAAGAGTCTCTGCGCTATGCTGCGGACGGAGGTACGGACCTGGCGAAACTATAAGGGTTCCTAGTTTGACTACGGAACCCTAAAAATAAGGCCAATTAGAGGGCCAAAGTTAAAAGTTACTTTAACCATCTCTTTCACTCGATGTAGTCACGAATGACATGTAAAAGGGGTGGGCCTCGTAAGTTTTGAATTTAAGAGGACTGTGAAGCAAAGAAAACCATACAACATGCGATAGCGTTTTTTTCCCCGTATACATCGTCCGATTTTTACAATATTTAAATATTTTGTAGTTATTATGAAAAACATTTATTGAAAAAGTATTTATTGGAAAGAAAATAAAATAAACAAAAGCGGAAACATATAGACCTAGTTTTCTATATCATTTACAACATATTCAAAAATCGTGGAAACCGGATTCGATTTAGGGGGTGAGAAACGTTATCGCCCGGAGCTAAATTTGTATGGATTATTTTTGACAGCTACGCGATTTAAGCATCGCTTCACAATCCTCTTAATGCTTTAATTGTATTTAATCACCCCACCCTGTTCGGAGCTTAGAGTATAATGAATATGTTCGAAGTGAAATTGGCAACATGAATGATCCAACTTTTACCCAAACGGTTACCTATATTGGGTTATCACTTGAGAATATTGTATTGTAATATTCCCCTAGTTTCCTCATATTGGCACATAAAAATGCATCCATAAAAAATCCTAATCCATATTCATAAAAAATAAAAAATAAATCAGGGATTTTTTATCAGATTCTTTTCAAATAAAACAACGTTTATTTCAAGCCGTATTGGAAGCTAGTCTGTGGTTTTACTGCGTTTCTAAACGAAACGCATGAAGCGTCAATCCAGCCGGCCAATGGCAGCGATTTCTCCTTGTAACGTTTGCATTTCAAAAACCATAATCAACGTTCGTCTTTCGTGGTTTATTGAAACGGGCGGTGTATAATGTTTTAATGTTTTCAACGCATTTTAGAAGTAATTGGTGAATAAACTGAACCTTTATAGTTATTTATAGGATTTGTTTTGTAGGTATCGAATGAAAGTGTTTTGTTGAAAACTACAATGATAGCGTTAACGGAGGACGTTTACAAATTATTGTAAGTATTTTAGGGACTCGCTGCTTATTTCTAGTCTGAAGCTGTAAAACAGTTGAACTGTATATCTAAAACAGCAACAGCCACTTTATATCTTTAATGTAAGGAAATTTATGTTAATATACAGTATTTAGGGCCATTACTCGGTCGTGAGAAGTCTTGCCATGTTACGCTTCCTTGTACACCTCTTTGGTACCTATATCTGATCATTATAGTCGCTATTTCTAGCAAACTATTCAATGCTTACCCAAATTTTAAATGGTTTTCTAGGTTTGAAAACAATCCCTTCCCCACTACAGTAGATTTTGAACAGAGGAAGAATCTTGATGTCAATTTAAACTGGTTGTTGCTGGCTTCTTAACCTGACTTCACAGTGCAACTTGAAATGAATCTCACTGGGTTTTTCACTATTTGTGTTCTATACTAGTTTTTGCATTTGTAGCTTATCCATAAGGTCGTTTTTTTGTAGTATGGTGGTTATTTAAATGTTATTTTCGTTCTCATCGAGATTATAGTGATTTCTCTGTAGAACAAAGATCTTTTGTTTAATGTCATCTTTTTATCTTCCTTCTACAAGGGTTTCTAATGCCATTTGGTTTATTGGGAGCTAATCTTTTAAATTGAATATTAAAACTATTTTGTTACAGTGATGATGTCACAGAAGAGGTGTCCAGGAATGTCCGTCACCTTATGCAGCAGTTATGGCTGAACTGGTCCCATGTCGGAGTGGAGTATGATGTCAAGGTGAACAACATTTACAAACTGGTGCAGATAGAGAAGGATCTGCACAGTGATGTGTTGGATGAGACCAAGCAGAAGCTAAAGGCTATGCAGCATCAGGTTGAAGGTAAATCAGCAGGTGGACTGTTGGAGACACATTTTAAGTGATTTAAGCATGTGTAACCTGTGACTTGAAGCTCTTTTGCATATCTTACTCCCTAAACATAAAATATGTAGGTACTTATACAGAGAAATAAATACATAGTGTTATTTATACAACTTTGTAAATGTGTTCCTTTACTTCACTTTAACACTACATTTATAGTAATATTATTCTGTTTCAAACTATGAAATTTCTCTTTTAAAGTACAATGAGCTATAGGGTTATATTTAACTAGACTTGCTTGGGGTACTTTTGTATACTCGGGTCATATTTTCTGAAATTTGGTACAGATATAGCTTCTAGTCTTAAGACAGACATTACCCTAAAAATTGAATAGCTTGTTTAGTTACAGTAACTGATTCCACTATTGCTTCAGGTTCCATCCTGAAGCTATAGCAAACTTACATCAACAAGTTTCTGTCTGCAATAAAATTTAGACTGATGCATATCAAGGCTACAAATATATTTTATATGTACCTATGTATCTATTCTTTGATTGTAACAATAATAATATTCTCTTTCCTTTTAAGAATTAAAAGATGAAACAAAGAAACTCAGCCAATACTTGTCTGTAGACATTAGCATCTTAGATTACAAGGACAACATGATGCTGTTTGAGTACAAGAAAGAACTAGAAGACCAGATCATGGGGTAAGCTAATAGTTAATGAGTTTTATTTAATTTTTTTTTTTCTTTACTCTCAATTACTAAACTAATTCCTAATACATTAATAAAAAGGTTACATTTACTGAGTTTTAAAGTATGGGTAACCATCCCCCAGGTAATCCCATTCAAATTCTGATTGTGGCCAAATAATAGTCTATGTCTATTTATCATACAATAAAATTTCAGATACAGAGAACAGATGGAGCAGCGACGCACAGAAATCAACCGCCTTTTGGAATGGCAGCATGATCTTACAGAGAAGCTTGGTGTCACATTCCATGAGCTGCAAGATATTCCGCTGCCTGCACAGGATGAGCTAGATAAATTGCGCAACCACCTTGAGGTGCTGCAGTCGGAGAGAGACAAACGGTCTGAGATCTTCTTGCATACGCAGATTGATATAAAGGATATAATGGGTAAGTATTTTTATGTTTAAATCCTTTAACTTTTCTCTATCATACAAGTTACTTATAAATGATTTTTTTTACAATTTGGGACAAATTTTAACCACTGAAATATTGATGCAGTACCTAACTTATGTGATAAAAGATAAATAGGTTACCTAGTTAGGTAGATAGGTTGAAATTAGGTTTTTAAAAAGGATATTTTCTCTAGATTTTTATTGCAGTAAGTTTTGTTATTGTTGCAACCCTGTAAGTATTACTTACTATATCCATAATGAGTAGTTTGTGCTGACCATTGCTATGGGGTAAAATGGGGACTTGGGATAGGCAGTATAGCAGGGAAGTGTGAGCCGCTCACTCATGAATTTGCAACCAGTTTGTTTAAACATCAGGCATTTTGTTTCAGAAAAATTGCATATCAAACCGCAGAACAAGTTCGAGCAGGTGGTGGTGAGCTCTCTATCGGTGGATTTCAAGGTCACGGACTTGAACATGGACCGGCTTGCACAGCTGCGCCAGGACCTGCAGGAGAAGTATGAGCAGACCAACAACAGGGTAGGTGGCCACATTAGACACATGTTACTTTCTTACACTACACTTTGGCGAGTGTTGGTCTAGTCTCTTTTCTGTACAATATGGAGGCTGATGATCATGATGGGACACCAGGCCGGTGCAGGTGGGCGGTCGATCAGTCTAGCCGAAGGTTACTGGCCCAGCGACGCTCCCATCAAGCATGGATCCCAGCTTCTTATTTTCCTACAGAACAAAAGTATGGAGGCATTGCTAAACAGTAACAGTATCGCTACATAGTATAAAACAAAATCGCTTCCCGCTGTCTGTCCCTATGTGTGCTTAGATCTTTAAAACTACGCAACGGTTTTTGATGCGGTTTTTTTTAAATAGACAGAGTGACTCAAGAGGAAGGTTTATATGTATAATACTTCAACCCGGAGCTAAGCGAGAGCGGGTCGCTAGTATAACAATATTTAAAGTACAAAATGGGCCTTCACACGATAATACATACAAATAGCTATTTTTTTTTGTTCTGACATTAAATACATGAAAAAAAAAATAGTCAATAGTCTTAGGGACTAACCATAGCAAGCGGCCAAGGCGCGCGTTTCGAGCGTACAATAATTCCCGATCCGCTTGCTAACTATGTTCTGTCCTAATAAAATCCCATAAAAACTAGCTCACCAGCGCGTATTCTAAATAATATTTCGTCCTACCTATTTAATTTTTATTTTTGACCACTTCTATGTAAATTACCTATTGAATATGCTTTAAAAACAATTAATATTGTTACATTATTGAGCAATGAAACCTGAATCTCTTAGGTATTAGAACTCCGTGAACGACTGTCTCGGCTCTGGGAATGCCTGGATGAAGACCAGATTTACAGAGACAACTTCCTGCAAGCCCACCCTGGGTGCCACCCCGACGCCGAGGCGGCCATCAAAGAGGAAATCAAGAGATGTGAACAGATCAAACGGCAGAAGATACAGGTAAAATTTTAAATTGTTGTTTCATAATGTTTTATTTTTGTAAAATATATCATTTATTTGCTTCCGAAAATAATCCCTGTGCACCAACTGCCTTAATTTCAATAAGGGTTGTCTGGAAGAGATTGCTAGGTAGTTGTACTTTTCAACCCTTTTTATTTAAATTATTCTTTTCCCCGCCCGCGGATGAAATATCTATCTAATTGCTACAATTTTTTGTCAAGGAATTGTATGTATCCTAGCAAAACTGCTTTAAAATCCATGCAGCGCTTTCGATTTTAATATGTAGTGAAATTTTATTTTGCTCTAGGTTTTCGTAGCTAACATGCGTACAAAGATTAAACTAATGTGGGATAACATAATGTACTCGAACCGCGAGCGAGAAGAGTTCGTCCATTATTACCAAGACATCTTCACCGAAGACACCCTCACTCTCCACGAGATGTACCTAGAGAAGATCACCAAGTACTACAATGAGCATAAGTGAGTACCTAAACCACCAACCATCACCAATAAATAACAATTGGAAGCGTCTTTGTGTAGTTTAAAAGTAAATGGCCGAGGACCAAAAATTTCGACCATATAACAACGAAGGTGAAAAGAAATCCGTTGTGCGACGAAAACTATCCTTACAATTGTACAGCAAATTTTCATCCCACAGCGGAGAAGTTACATAGAAATTAATTGATTGAGTTACCATGTCCAACTTTTTGGGCCCTACTCAAATCCCAAAATCTAAATAAAAACTGCTATTTATCTCATGCTCAACATGCTCTTAAAGTCCTTCATGCTGGGTGTAGGCTGCATGAAATCGAATTTTATGCACTAGTGCATAAAGTGTTGTCATCATCTAGACTAAGGCAATTACACCCTACAGCCAGACAGACGAGGTTTAATTTATACTTTAATTTATTTGCATTCAATGTTGCATCTAACACAAAAGTTTTCAAACTTAAAAACAAGCATTATTAACAAAAAACATACAAAATCAACGTATCACTTGGCAGTATTCCGTTCGACCTAAGTTAAAAGTTGCATACGGAAAATTAAAAAAGATTTAAAAGAAATACAGTGGCGAGAAAGAGGTTTTTGTCTCGTTTTGGATTATTAATTACTTGTTTTCTTCGCCAAACTGGCAGTATTGCGTTCGACCTAAGTTACAAGTCTCAGGAAAAAAAGAAAAAAAGCAGTGGCGGGAAGAGGTTGTTGTCTCTTTAGACTATTAATTAGTTGTTTTCTTCGCAAAACTTGTTCTGTTACGGAGTTTTGTTAAAATGTTGTCAAGTGAAGAGAAAATAATTATAACACCTAACACACTAATGGCTAAAAATGCAAAAGAACTCATTGAACAGACATTACCGCCTAAATCCAAGAAAAAGTTTTTGATATTATTATCTACTGTTTTATTTCCTCGTAATCGAAGTGAAAAGCAGAGCCTGCCAGCTCATGGATACCATAAGTCTTGGATAAAATGGATTGTTTTATGCCCTTGTTGTACAATCTACTATATTTAAAAAATGGATATTTTTACAATGTGTTTTTTTTTTCTATAGACACATCTTCGAACTGATAGTGATGCGTAATAACCTATGGCTGAAGCAAGCCGAGATGGACGCGCGCGCCTCCGAGCCTGGCCGCTACCACAACCGCGGCGGGAACCTGCTGCGAGAGGAAAAGGAACGGAAAGCCATTGAGAGCAGCGTGAGTTAACGAGATAATTATCCTTTATATTAAGCCCAAGACCAGGTAAAGTTATTATAAAAGCAGTGAAGTCGTGCTGTGGAGGCACCGAAAAAACAGTGTACGGTCTCTTGGTTTCCCCTATGTGATGTATTTTTTTTGGTGACGAATGTTATTTTCGCCGATTCACTACAGCAGCAGAAGCTATGACGTCGTAGGGAACTACTTTATGCGGAGCGTGTTAAATTTGCGTCAACTTAAAATAATCCTGTGTATTTCAGAATTCAAAACTACTTGCATATGAGAGCCGTTTTCACTTAAATAATAGACATTTAATCAATATTTGACAAAATGTCTTAGCCAGGATATAGAAGATGAATAGAAGTTAAATTGGCGTTGTTATTTCTTTTTAGCTCCCAAAGATTGAAGCACAACTGCGTGACATGGTGGCAGAATACGAATTGAAGACAGGCAACACCTTTACAGTCGACGGGGTGCCTTTATTACAACACATCGAGGAAGAAAAAGAGTCCAGAAAAGCTGTAAGTCTATCCTTCTAACAGACCTCGCTTACATTTAGCTGTCCTTTTCTAACGAAGCACTATACTAGACTGTAACTACCGTCCTGGCCTCTGGTTTTCAAACTCATACCAATCCAAGGTGGTTTACTGTCTTTGCAGTAATGTACATCCTCTAAAAACTTCCTACCTCTCAACTTTCTCAACAATGTAGACAAAATTTAAGAAATTGCTAAGCTGCTAGACTCTCATATAAGCTAACTCATAGTCCTCTAGCAACCGTTTGCTTCCCGGCCTAAATACATGCATAACATCACGCCTTTATTCCCAGAGTGGGGTAGGCAGAGCTACAGAAATACCAACAACTGTAAAAAGACTTGTTAATAATTCAGCAACCAAATTTTGCACAATTAGGCCAAGAAGTTTACTAGTGTATTAGTGACAGGTTGCAAGCCCATGGCCTAGCAATACTGCAAGCCCTTATTCCCTTAGTCGCCTCTTACGACATCCACGGGAAGAAATGGAGTAGCACTATTGTAACCCGGCAACCACACGGGGGCTGTATAGTAAATAATATAGTGTGATATAATTCCAGGAGCGGCACAACAAGCTGTCGGCGCGCAAGCAGGCGCTGACCCCGTCCAACCCGCTGCTGCGCTCGCTGGCCACGTCGCCGCTCGGCAAGCGCAACCGCACCGCCGCCGGGCTCGCGCACACCGCCGAGAGGCACAGGTAAATCATCATTCATTACGAAACATACAAGACAACACTCTGGTTCCACTCTTTTTTGGGCTTCCCTCGAGAACTATCAAATTACTTTTTGAATCAAATCAGAGAAGTACTGTAAAAGGGCCGAATCTTAAGTGCCCGAAACCGAAGTGCGTGCATGACTTGATGTATGAATGTGGAAGAAGCGAAAGAGATTTGTTAGGATTGTAGCAGGTTGAAAGAAGTGGTCCCTGCCTATCCCTGGGAAACAGGCGTGATTTTATGTATGTATGTAACTATCAAATTATCCCGGAATAAATGGTAGAAGTTTACCAAATTTAATTTAAATCCGTTCACGCGTTGAAGCGTCATTTAGAGACACATTCAAACGACCTCACAAACATTCACATTTATAATATTATTAGTGGGAAGTAGAATATCTCGCGTCAAGAGGCCTGAGGTTTTGAGTGTCGAAAAGTCGCAAGTTTTCATATGTTATAAATTGTGCAAGTGAATTGCATTTTATTTTAATCTGTAATGCTATTTATCACGGAATGTTGCATTGTTTTACAAAGAGATGTAAGTATTTGAGTATAGAATAGAACTTGAGTACAAGTAGGCGTTCTTCCCCGTAGGCCGCCGTCGAAGCGCCAGCTGATCACGGGCAGCGCCACAAAGGCCGTGTCGGCGCTCACTAGCAACCTCTCTGCGCTCAAGCGGTCCGCCATCTCCACTGTCAAGAGGTAATTCTAGTTTTAAGCTTTACTCAGACTCGCAGTTTTCGGCCCACTAACTGCTGCTCGTCCCGTTTTCAAACTTGTGTATAAAAATCATCACTATAGAACTACTTAATAGTCATTTACTGACTGAGTGCGGCCGTGAGTAATTAACCCTGACGGACAAGCAGCAGTTTTTTTATTCCAATAAAAACATACATACATTCTTTAGATGTAAAAATTCGTCAAACAATATTTATGGCGAGTAACGCACTCTCACAACACATCGGGTGAGGTTGAGGTATTGCACCTTAGTCCGTTCATTTAATTATTGGCGATAGGGACAATTGACAACTTTAATGCTTATAACCACAGTACAGGCATGCTTTCTCTTTGATTCGTCGATTTTTGTTCTTAACTATAGGTACTTTTTTTGGAAAACGTATACGTTTATAGTACAAGCCAAGAGCTAACCTTGGCACGAGGTAATTTTTGTCTAAGATTGTTCCCTGATATTTATTTATTCGACCATGTTTTAACAATAATACAACTGAAGTAGTGAAACCTGCGAACAATGCCTATGATCGCGGGTTCGAATCCTGTTAATGACATATTATAATTGTGATGAGCGCGGTTTTATATGTATAGGTCGATTTATAAGAGCTGCTACAAATAAATTCAGTTGGTATATGATTTTTTACAGCGTGAAAAAGTAATACTGGTTTTAGGTTTAAAATTTTGATCACGTTTTTAAAGACCTCTACTTCTATAATTATACATTTCGTGCGTTCCATACGTACTATACCCTGGTTGAATAAAAATAACGCTACCGTTCATCGACTTCGGGTAGTAGGTAGGCCCCATAAAAGAAAAACTACAGTTCAAGGAATTAGACGTTTGTAACTAAATCTGAATCTTTTTCGTTGTTGTTATACTTTGTCATGTGCAACAGTATTATTCATTCCGTGTTCGCAATTTCAGCGCTCGCTTGCTAGTGAATAACGATCACCGTAAGAGCACGACGCGAGGCAAGTCAAACACTAGTAATAGTAAATACGCAAGTAGATGTACCTCGGACAGACACTCGTTACAATCGGGGATTATTTATTTTTCTTTTAAAAAATGTTGCCACGTGAGACCCGGGGGTACATAATCAATGCAATTAAGTTTAGACTATATTTTAGTGAGTATAAAGTTCAAAATTTTAAAATGGAACTTTATTTTGTTGCTGTTAGATTCAAATTACCACCTATTTAAATCTCCCTTATTGTAGTATGGTGGGCCTGACGAGGGTATTGCCAAATAATTGCAGTTGTGTGCTTTTATGCAATATTACATCATTAACACATGATTATCTGTTACCTATCACGAAGTTGATTTTTCGTTTTCAACTGTTCCATTTGTTCGAATTTTCACAAACTAGCTTTCCAGGATTGTTATAATACAAACAAACCTTTCGGTTCTATAGGTTATCTCTTTAAACAATTTGAAATGTTTATGGATTCAGTAAAAAAAAACCTTCGGACCCTGATTGCAACGAGCCAATAGTCACGATTTAGTGCCCAATGGCGTATACCTGTAGAAGGAATGATTAATACTGTTACGGGTATTGTAGTGATTGCTTTATTATATATAGCATTTAGTTGTATTACTCTTAGTTAGTGTAGTAATTGTATACTTGAAGGTAAGTTGTATGTCTATTTACTATTTGTAGCAAAATGTCTCGGATTGGTTCCCCAATAGTTTGAAGTCGAGGTTGTAAGACCACCTTTGTATCAAAGGTTTACAAAAAATATCAAAACAGGTTTTCTATGTTCATGTTTTTTCTTTTAACCAAAACAGTATCCTGTATTAGTACGAGTCAGAACCACTTCTTCTATAACTTAATTATAAACTTACAGAAGAGTCAGCGGACGTCTAGCCACAAAGGCATTGGTGGTGAAGGCAGAGAACCATGGAGCCACAGTCAAGAGGAAGCTCGAGTATGGCGTCGAAGCTCAGAAAACACCCAAAGCCAACGGCAGCATCCTCAAACACAAACGAACGGTATGTCGTGTTGCAAGCCCTTTATACAAACGCATGGTCATGCTATTTTTACATCACATTAACATCATTATGTGGATACCATGCTTAACAGCCTTAAACGCCACATTTGACCTTTTTTATTTATTAATTAATTAAGCTACTTTACAGTCCTTAGATACCATAGTAACTTTCCAAAGTGGATCAGTTAGTAAACCCAAAAGTTTTTTGACAGTTTCCATGGTTAATTTATTTCTAATTACACTGATGCCTTGAGTGGCTATGGTAGTGAGGTCTGTTCTACTGTACATTTATTATCAACAGTGCATTAGTTTTGAAAAAGTCTCTCTGGTTCAGATTAAGTCAGTGAGACTTGCATAAGAGCGCATGAGCGAGCGAAATGGAAGTAAAAACACGAAGGTCTTGAGTTATTGCAATGTGTGATAAAAAATCGTAATTTACTGTCAGAATGTCAAACCGTATCAGCATGTTCTGTTTACTCACAATATTTTAATGATGTCGTACTTGCAGGCATAGTTTATATTAATTTGACATTCTAACAACTGATTAATCAAAGTGCTGATAATCCTGAGCATATCTAGAACTAAAAATAGTAGATGCACAAGTCTATCACTACCGTTTTGTGAATGTTTTAAAACCTGCCTGCAAACTATGGTTTTTATAATTTTTGATATGGAAGTGGAATTTAAGGTATGCATGATATAACTTTGTGGTTTTGCTGTTTGATTGGTTTTACTGGTTTTTGGTTGTGATTGATTAACTCCTTAGCATACTTGTGCCTCTTTCCTAACACTGGTGATTTATTATGACGTTACTGATTCTTCTTACAAAATTATTTGAAATCTGTGTCCAATAATGAAAAAACCATGGCAAAAGAATTGTTTTTGTTCCGGTCAAGATCTCTAGTAAAAATGATATTCTTTCTCTGGTGGACATCATTAGAAATATTGTAACCAATTGATGAAGACACCAAATCTTATTCGTGTGAAATCCCTTGCCTTAAGTACACCAGGATCTATTATTAGATCAGTGTTGCTAGTGGTTGCATCCACTATGGTTGGCAGTAAGTTGTCGGTCCCGGGCCGTGGTGTCGGTGAGGCTGTAACTGTGGTCGCTCTCGGCAGTCGGTGGGCACGCGGCGCAGCGGCGGGCGGCGCTCCACCGGCGCGCGCGCGCCCTCCGCCAGCACCACGCGGAGGAACCCGCTCATGGAGACCACAGACCTCGCTAGTTACACTGACTTCAAGGTAAATACTACACGCTCCCTCGATGTCTCCTAATCTTAATAATTATAGCGGGGTTTACCATTCGCTTTCGTTCTGCTTTAACTCGTGTGTCATGCGGCCATTGTACATAATCACTGGGAACATTCTAGTTTCAGTTGTTTTTGGGAAGAATCTAAATTTGCAGGCAGGTGGCCCGTTTAAAATTCGTCCATATGATAATTACGCTTTATTTTCAGGACGGCATTAACGAAAAGCAAGTCAGTCGGAGCTCTATGGCCCCTAAGACGCTGGAACCAGTAAATATTCCTATGATCGTCTGTCAGCCCATTGACGAGAAAACTCCGCCTTACACCCCAAAAAAAACTCCACTTAATCTAGGCCCCATGACTCCTAAGACGGGGAAAGAAAACCTGCAACACAACATCGCCGCGACCCCTAAGAGCAACTTTATGTATACTCCCACGAGACAAACTAGATCAGCTTTAAAACTGAACAACGATGGTTTTGCGACGCCTCGCGCGCCCCTGAGCGCGGCCAAGACTAACATGCAGCGGACGACTTCTACTAACAACTTGGCGATCAAAACCACCCCAGGCAACATGATTCGATCCAAAACTCAAACGGGATTTGCAAGAACTGCTAAACCTTTTGTTTGAATCTGTTCCAACAGGCAGCATCCTTTCAGTGCAATATATTCTGAATTGAACTATGAACAAGAACTAAAATAACCACCACAGAAAGATATTGCATTGGGTGAACTCTGCCTTTGTGAATTATAATAATTGTTTTACGTGATATTTTTATTTTTACGCCTCCTGACTACTGCATGTGCACTCGATGTAAATATTTGAATCTCTTTATAATTTTACACTAACATAATTGAATTAATATAATTTGTGCGTTTATGAGAAGTTTAATTAGGTTAGTTATAATAATGACGTTTTAATTTTGTGTCGACATTTAATTTGGACTTAGTTATTGTATTTTTGATGTTACATTGAATTTTTATGGTGAATAGATATCATGATTAATTATGTCAGTAGTGTTGAAGAATTATTAGTTTTGATCAACTGGAATTGATCATCAATTGAATTTCCGTTACAAAAAGAGCAGCTTTTAGTCTAGACGTTGCTTCTTAGTTATGTGGTGTGTAACGTACTTAATATTATTCAGTATTCGATGTGTATAGGGCGTATGTTTTTATGGTTGTTATTAAAGGTCGATGCAATAGATGATCCTGCCGATAAGCTGTAAGCTATGTCACTAGCAATTGAGGTAGACCTGCAGGGCCTTAATTTTACTTTTAATGTTGTAATATATTGTCATAGATTAAACTATTGTACTGTTTTATTTGACACCATAGCCCTGTAGTTTTAAAAGTGTCAGTGATCATCGGCCGCCAATATTTTTATAATTTGGAAACAATGTCGATATTCTTCGATTTCGATGTTGGGGCCCGGGGCCGGAGGTTCAGACTCGCAGTAGACGCGGATAAATATGATATTGCTTTGTTCCTGGACCAGGATCATACGGATAAAATATTTGGCGAGGCGGATATTGGATCACTCATGTAAGTTGACTCGGGAATCGACTTCGAATAGACTTGCATTAAAATCAGTATTCATAGTACTTTGCTATCTATCGATTTCACACGATATAGCAAATGAAGGATCCATTAGGATGTCATAAAAGCAATCGGTAAAATTCGAGACAGAATAAGCTAGTTGCTCACTGTGCCCGTCTGTCTGATCAGGGGCCAAAAGTAAGTAGTAGATGGATTTTTGGCCATAATAACTTAGCCATGTATAACTGCCGTGTAATATTCTCAAATGGCAATCCCCGTGGACCAGATTTTGGGTAAGAGTTAACCTTTGGTGCACGTAACTTCAGTAACCTTTCTTCATGAATGTTATGAATTGCAATAATAATTACAATGTTTCAGCGAGCTGTCTGTGCTAGCAATATGCATGATAAACGACAGAAAGAAGGTGATCGGTTTTATGGCCCTCAGCGACCACCCTAACGAGCCCGGCGTGGCGCCCTCCGATTGGGAATTCTGGATAAGGAACATGTACAAGTAATTATCCTTTTAAGATCTTAGAAAACGGGAAATTAACGGCATGCCCCTTATTTCACTATCGTGACAATGACACGTGACAGGTGACAATTCGGTATACTTTGCAAAGTTAATGCTGATACATCACTGGGTTTCTTATAAAAGCAGCGCCATGTACACTGACATGTTAATGTCACCTGTCATTTTCAAGATGGTGGAATGGGGGATGGCGACAGGTTTGGGCTTGCAGCGGTGCGGTAAGCTGCGGCGCGTGGTATACTTCATACATCTATGCATTTGTTTCTGCTGGCTGCAAATCAAATCAAATCAATACTTTATTTTACATAGATCATGGTGTTCAGAAAGGTCTTATAAAATTACATTGGTGTCACATGTTCTGCCGCTAAAGCAGCACGTAATAGTAGATTGTTCAACAAGGGACTAAAACAAGCCATAATGACACGAGATGATTAGCCACGCGAGCGAGCTTGCGAGCGAGGGTGGCTTTAGTTCGAGTGTCATTATGGTTGTTTAGTCTCGCGTTAAACACTCTACTTTGAATGCGAGGAAAAAAACGACGTTCTAAACAATATTGTTTTTTAACAACGTACGCTCAATACAAGTTATGAACATCTATTCAAAATACAAATAGGAAAAAAAAGTTCCGCGGTTTTTTGTAAAGTGATGTTTTAAATGCTTGCATATTTAGCCAACAGATTCTAACTTGGAAACCATTTTAAAAGTAATTGGACCACGCATAATAAAAGAGTTCGGCCTTAATTATGATTAAATAGATTCATATTCGTAATAATTAATCGTGTTTCACGGCATTAAATCCTTTTTTTAACCCCCGACGCAAAAACGAGGGGTGTTATTATATAACACACACACACGCACAGTTGTAATTTTGAGGTTATTTCGACACCCAAAAATATGGTCCATACACAATCACTGAAAATGGCGATAGTCCTCCATTCACAAACACCGTGATTGGTTGTTTAGGGGTTTCCAAAGTAAATTAAAAAAAAAAACTAATCCCTAGAGCTTAATAAGGAGCTTTAGTCCCGATTCGCAGAGATTTAAGTAGCATTTTAAGAGCATGAGAAGTGAAAAATACTACATACCTACCTCCCATTGAATTTACAAAAATCAAGCCGATAAATGATAGTAATTAAAGAAATTATGAAAACAATGTCAACAACGTCAGGTAATAGAATTAGAATCGGAATAAAAACATTTTTGTATTAGCCAGAATTTTAGTTCCCGCTGAAACTTAATGAAATATATATTTTTCAATATAATGAATAGCTTATAATAAAGGCTTATGGACATACAGTAAGTACTTCTGCTGTATAGTTTGGTTTTCTTGGCGGGTACTACAAGGCGATCTGGATATCTCGTGCGAAAACTACAGATATCCTTATTCTTTTTAAAGAAGTCCGGATGACTCTTAACGAACAGAGGCCAGCTCTGCTTTCGCTGATGCTTAAAGTCGTTGCCAGCACCCTGTTTCACCAAACTGAATGACACGTGACCGGTGATATTTCAGTGTACATTGCGCAACTTATATGAATCTCATTGATGTAGAAACTTGTTAACTCTGTATGTATGTATGTAAACTATTACACAAACAGAAAATAAGTAAGTAAAAACGAAATAGGAACACAGAAGGCATATACAAAGGCAAACTTACTACAATGTATACCACTTTGTACCACATTGACGACACGCTAGCCTAGTTGGTAGTGAAGCCTTCGAAGCTAGGGGTCCTGGGTTCAAATCCCGGTAAGGGCAGATATTTGTGCGAGGAGCATGAGTATTTTTTCCTTAGTTTTGGATGTTTTCTATGTGTGTATATTTCTCTATAAGTAAGTTTATCGTTCTCTAGTACCCATAGTACAAGCCTAGAGATCAGTTTGGGACTAGGTCAATTTGTGTGACATTGTCCTGTGATATTTATTTATTTATTGTCACGTGTCAGGATGGTGAAATAATGGGCCGTTTGGAATTTACATTTTGCATTAATAGCGGACTGGTTTCCGCGATTCGTCGTCATGCGCCTATTGTTTTGTCGTGCAGCCAGACGCAACTTGCTGTGTACTGAAATTGCTATTAATTCCCCACAGCCGTTTTTACCTAGCTCGTAACACGCTGTTCGTACACTACATGTGTTGCGCGGATTCTGTGCTGGACGTGTTTATCGAGGAAGCCTGGGAGTCTGTGTTCAGTAACGATGAGTACTTGCACCAAATCTTGCTAAGCGCACCGCCTACGTGCCCGCAGGGTAAGAGCTTCTCATCTAGTACTTACTACCTAACCCGTGGAGCGCCTGGCTCTCTAAAGTCAAAATGCCCCGAGCGCCCAGCTACTTTCTAAGCATAGGCTAACGTTTCGTAAGCGGTAAGCATTAAAAAAATGACATCAGAGTACGGCGACGCGGCCACATGACCCGTCACGTGACATCAAAAACCACTGAAATAGCGGCCATAGAGAATATTTTTATGTAAGAAGGAATTTTTGTTCCGTGTTTGCCGCGTTTGAATAATGCCACTCCCTATCTTCCCGTGGATTTCGTTAGAGTTGACTAAGGGAATAAAGGCTTTTAGTACTATTAGGCGATAGGCGTGCAATCTGTCACTAATATGCTGGTAAAAGTTAGCCTGATTGTGCAAAATGTGGTTACAGAGTTACCAATAAGTTTATTAGAGTTGTTGGTATTTCTGTAGCTCTGCCTACCCCACTGCCCCTAAATTATTATTTTTTTGTAGAGGAATTGTCCCGGTATCCTGCATTCCGTAAGCACTTGGTTAGCAAAGTTCCTGCAAGAAGGTCCGATGACAGTGAAGCGGGACATCACATTCACGTGGCGATGCGCAAGGATTTTTGTCGCAAACTTACTACCCGAAGAGCTGTGTATGTCGATCTTTTACTTTACGAGCTTTTGTCCGCAACTCTGTCCGCGTGGGAGTTGTTTATCGCTATTTCCGCGGGAATTGTGCAACTTCTTGGCATGTTTTCTAAACTCTAGTCGTCCTACTCTATAAGCAAAAAAATACGTTTATTCTTTACTTTTATGCTAAGTTTTAACTTTAGGAATGACAACACAAATCACCTGCTAGGACCAGCTCGGTACAAGATAAAGAAATTAAAGCGGAATCATGTCCTTATTATAATGCTGACATTATTTAACAGCAATACAAGATAAAGTTATTTTTTATTATTTGTAGATATTGTATGTTCGCTGTTAGATGTATCGGAATGTTATAATGTGCTTAAAATGATCTGAACTAGACTCAACTGTAAAAAGCTTTAAAGTGTGTTCAAAAACTTTTGGTCATCTTATGTGCTTTATCAAATATATTAGATGGTGACTATACATATCTTGAAACTATTGCGGTTATTATTCATGATACGAAAGATATAAAATTATAAGTGGTGTTATCGCAGTTACAATAACTGACGAGTTCCCGTTACTCGCAACTCAGGAAACTCGCGTAAGGGTGAATTGCAAAAATATTGTACATAGTTAAGGACCTAATTGATGTCAGTGTTTAATTGAAACAAAATATTTTTCCTTTGTGTAACGAAGATTAACCATATGATTGTATGACTAATTTTGCGTTACACAAATGAAAAATAACTTGTTTCAATTAAGCTTTGATATCAATTAGATCCTTAAATATGTACAATATTTTTGCAATTCACCGATAATGTTAGGATCGTTAACTGCGAGCGAAATCCATTGAAGTACTAGGGTTGCTACCCAGTCAAGTCAAGTCAAAGGCAAAAAATATTTATTGAGTAGGCTTAGAAACAAGCACTTTCGAATCGTCAGTTATGCTACTTATTCATATGTATGGAGGAATGTGTTTATTTATCATTAATATCATTATATTATACTTATCAGTGTCTAGGTCACGTAGACACTAATAAGTAATAAGTGCTATCTATGACATTATGACTGTATTATTTAATTTAATTATTTTGTTTGTCAGAAACGAAGTAATATTTTTCGATCTCCATAAAAACTTTAGATTTGTGGGATTACAAGCAATTAAGTCTTTTTTTTTTCAGGTAACTGCAAGGCTGATTGTATTATTTGTGTTGTTTCGCCATCGTATTTGCGAAAATTATTACTCACCGTCCCAAGTGAAAAATTTGAAGAGTTTTGGATAAAAATTGAAAATACAATACAAAAATTTACCATTTAACTGTAATAATAACATTACACTGAGATTCAGATTCTGTTCAGTTATATTTATTTGTATTATTTTAGTACATAATATTTTAGTTCATCAATTTAGAACCATCGCCATCCCTAACTGGTTGTCATACGTCATTTCAATGGATTTCGCTCGCAGTTAACGATCCTTGGACTTATAACCGAGGTAGTGAAGGAATTTTATAAAATGTTGGAATCCCTAGGACATTCTCTCAAGTGAATTCCGACCTAAATTGCCATCCCATGTAGGTCGGAATTCACTTGAGATAATGTCCTAGGGATTCCGACATTTTATAAAATTCCTACTATAAAAACTTTCTTTATTAACTTTAGTAGCATGACTACCTCCTTAATATTCGTAACAGGGAGGAAGACAACGACGATATTGTAGAGATATTGGACAAGCTGTGTCCCAAACTGAGAGAGCTGTATGGAGACTATTACATCAGTGAAATTATCGGCCGCCATCCAGAGAGTAAGCGGCAAATCGTCGTTGCCCAGGTTCGTTTGTTTTATTTCTGTGTGTAATCATCTAATATTCACATGTCATTAAATATACAAATGTCCTACTGACTGCCGTATTAACCTTTTGAACGCCACGTTCGGCTGCAACTTTTGGTGCCCCAGACGCTAACGACGTTATATGCCGCAACCGCGCTGATAGAACATAATAAATAAATAAATATCAGGGGACGATCTCACACAAATTGACCTAGTCCCAAACTAAGCTCTAGGCTTGTACATACTATGGATACTAGACAACGATAAACATATAGAGAAATAAATAGAAAACATCCAAGACTCTGGAACAAATATTCGCGCTCATCACACAAATAATAATATCTGCCCTTACCCGGGACCGCAGGCTTCAGAGGCAGGGATGCTCCCAACTAGGCCAACGTGTCGTCAAATGTATCGACCATACGGAGCGCTCGTCGTCCCTGGCACGAAAATTTGATCTCGTTATTTGTCGGCTTTGGCGGTTAAAGGGTTAGTGGACTCTTTGTCCGAGTGCCCCTCACAAGATACGTAATTTTGACGCATCTTGAGACGAGCATTAGGCACTAATCCCACCAAGGGCGACGGAGTGATTAGCTATCGACTATTTTCTCGGTCAAGAAACGAACAGAAGATATAGATCCCGTGTCAGTAAAAGAGAGACATGCATTAATAGTTGATCGCTGACTGTTCACACTGCCGGCGAGAACTCTCTCCATCAAAAGATAATAGATCCTCTGTGTAAAGATATAGTTGATCGCTTGCTCTAGTCGCTTCTCGCTCATCCTTGGCGGTGGGGCCCGTGCCTTACAGTCGAGATCTGTTGACTAAAATAAGGTGACCTACGAACGCTTCGATAAAGTCGAGTTCACATTTATGTGACCACGTTATAAGTCCCTATATACATAGAATAGAATAAGAATAGAATAATTTTTATTTCTCACTTTCAATTGACACAAAACAATAAAATTGACAAAAACAAAAATCTTAACTAAGTAAGGACACCGAGTGCAATTTGAAAGAGAATTGTAAAATTATTTCAGTTTTTTTTTTACAATGGCCCCTACACTAGGCTCAGCCTGTCTCGTAGGTAGCCAATCCATAGGTGAGTTACAAGAATGAATGCGAACAGTGAATGAAGGTGACCAGATTCCTAAAATTCCTAACAATTTGGTAAAAGATGCATGCAATTGAATTTATATAAGAAACAAAAATTTACAATATAAACAAACAAGCGTCTTCGTGAGTGTGTTGATGTGTGTTGCGTGTTGGGTGTTGTGTGTTGGATGTTGAGTGTGAAGAGATTTTGAATTGTTGGGTGAAATCACCGCGAGCCCCTCAGTATCAGCTCAATTTATTCATAACAAAGACTACTGAGCCATGAATGCACATTATGCTTTAGTTCTCCTGGAGAATAGTTTTTAATAGGCAACTTCGAGCTAAGTTTATTATAAATATAAGGATGAAGGTGCGTCATCGATCTCTTGGCGAAGACGGAGTTGGTAGAAGGCACTGAGATTTTAAAATTACGTTTTTGTGACCATTCGCTAAAGTAGGGGGACTTAATGACCCGATCATGAACCCTTGTCATTACTCCAAGAATAAAAAGACCACGAATACTGAGAACGTTAAAGTCCTTGTATACCAAACTTGTCGAGTATTTATTGGTCCTCCAAGTATTACTTTTAGGACAGCGCGTTGTGCTCTTTTCAGAAGCATCATATTGGTTTTACATAAACATACATACATACATACATAAGTCACCGGGGCCTGTTTCCCAGAGGGGTAGGCAGAGACCACTTCTTTCCACCTGCTACGATCCTGACAAAGCTCTTCCGCTTCTTCCACATTCACACATCTAGTCATGCATGCACGTCGGTTTTGGGTACTTAAGATTCGGCCCTTTTCCAGTATTTCCCCGATTTGATTAAGAAAAGTACGCCTAGGGCGCCCTATATAGGTACAGGAATTCCCTACAGCTCCTGGGGTATCCGAATCACCCCATAAAAATGGAATGAAAATGTCTCCCCCAACCTCTAACCCTTTATCAAAATTTTAGGTTTTATGGCTTATTTATTGTCAGTTTGAATGTCCCCGCAAGAGTTTGCAGCAGTGTAAAAAAGGTTGTATTTTAATGTTCCACCGCTTTACCGTAGCACCAAGACAAAGCTATCGGAGTGATGTGCCTCAACGCCGACATTGACTACTGCAACCTTTCGAAGACCTACGAACTTGTACCTTACTTTGGCCTCAAAAAACCAACGAAAGAGGAAAAAGAAGAACAAAAATACGATAACCCTACCCTTAAACCTTTTAGGTAGTAAAATTGTTTTATTATAATCTTTGGTTGTTTTTTATATACATTACATTATTCTAGTACTTTTCTGCACATTGTCCATAATGATCATTTTTAGTTTCGTACTTATGTTAAACGACTCGTAACAGGCTACCATACGATTAAATAAGTTTATATTTCAACCACTTAAATGTAGGATACATAAAAAAAACCCGACGAATTGAGAATTTCCTTCTTTTTTTTGAAGTCGGTTAAAAAGAAAAACAACAAGTTGTGTTTTTCACAGAACCTAGGTTTTTTTACCCGACTGCCCGTAGGAGGGTTATTTGCTATAAAAATATGCAATAAAACTTGGTATAAAGATCTGCCAAATAGCGAAGCAGCGTTGTCGTTGCGTTGAATCTCTCGTTACACGAGACCGTTATCTTAACCGATTTAAAAAAAAGGCGGAGATCTATGTTCGACTACATATTTCTATGTTTTAGGTTTCCGTAGCCAAAATAGCAAAAGCGAAGTCAATTCGTGTGTCCGTTCGTCCGTCCTCAGCTTAGCTCAGAGACTCTTATTAGGTACTTGAAAGCTGTTGCTACGGAATCCTAATTATAAAGTTAACTTTCGGAGCGAGTATTTTCGAAACGTACCCGCTAAAATACTTTCAACGAAAGTATTTTTGAGATGATCGGAAACACCTTTTTTGTGTTATTCTAAAAACTGAGCTTCTCATCAAAGGACGTAAGTGCCATGAAGATACGCTCTTTTGCTCGTGCACATGTTTCTCTCCTCTGCTAATTCTGTGTTGAATTTGCGCCAGGTACCCACTTTTGCAGTCTTCCATAGGTATTAATTGTGCCATTATTTTAATTACAGCGATCCCATATTACTCGGCAAACGGAGTCCCTTCGAAGAATTTGATCAGACTCCTCCGTCATCAGCGGAAGTATCAAAAACTGAAGTAAGACTATATTTTTGTAACTTTTTGTTATTAGCCCGAAGAACTTATATACCTACCTAATACTAGTTTTTGCCCGCGACTTTGTCTCTGTAGAAGTCATTGATCGCTATTCCCTGGGAACTTTTTTTAGGGTTCCGTAGCCAAATGGCAAAAAACGGAACCCTTATAGATTCGTCATGTCTGTCCGTCTGTCCGTCCGTATGTCACAGCCACTTTATTCCGTAACTATAAGAGCTATACTGTGGAAACTTGGTAAGTAGATGTATTCGGTGAACCGCATTAAGATTTTCATACAAAAATAGAAAAAAAAACAATAAATTTTTGGGGTTCCCCATACTTAGAACTGAAACTCAAAAATTTTTTTTTCATCAAACTCATACGTGTGGGGTATCTATGGATAGGTATTCAAAAATGATATTGAGGTTTTTATTATAATTTTTTTCTAAACTGAATAGTTTGCGCGAGAGACGCTTCCAAAGTGGAAAAATGTGTGTCCCCCCCCCGTAACTTCTAAAATAAGGGAATGATAAATGTAAAAATAATATATGATGTACATTACCATGCAAACTTCCACCGAAAATTGGTTTGAACGAGATCTAGTAAGTAGTTTTTTTTTAATACGTCATAAAAACATTGATCAAAGCTACAACGAACTTTTATATTATGTTACTTGCTGCTACGGAACCCTTCATGGGCGAGTCCGACTCGCACTTGGCCGCTTTTTTTCTGCGATGAATTCTATGTTATGTCCATCTACAAAAAACCAATCTTCATAATATTTGGTTTGGTTGTTTAGCTGTGAAAGCGTAACTAACGAATACAGTTATTTTCGCATTTATAAAAAATAAAACCGCCAGTAAGAGTATCCAAGTAACGTTTAATTTAAACCTTTTTTTTATACACTGAAACATATTGTTTAGTTAAGTCTTTATAATGCGAGTACCCTCTACAATTTTTGTAGCAAGAAGACAAATGAGCACAGAAATACTGTAAAGCATGAAGACTTTCTTTGCCAACTAAGAAGACTACGATGGGTAGCTTATGCTTGTTATTCCACCGGGGTTGCCTCACTTCTCAAATTTGGCAAAGAAATCGTGGAATTGCACAATACCTATATCTATATTTTCCATGTAATGGCAAAATCTCGTAAAGCTATAGATTAATACTAACTTTAGGACACGAACATTAAAGAAAGAGCCAGGAAAACATCATCATCAGGCCGTGTTTACTTCGGGGAGGCAGCGGCGATGAGACAAAGCCGCGACCATCTATACTTCAACAAGCATTCGGATGACTACAGCGATAAGGTTCACTTTTAATGTCCTGTCTTTGAGGTAAAGACTGTACACGATAAAATCGGGCCATGCATTCTCTGGTGTATCTTTGCAATGAATTTATATTTCCAAGCAGTTTTTTTTTAATAACATGTATAATTATAATACTGTAGAATAAAATAAAATCGTATCATAATGTATGGGTATGTATGAGTTTTCGCCGAATATATTCTATACTACCTTTCAACTCCTTCCTGCTACAATGTCACAACTGTATTGATATGTGCACAAGCTGTTTTACGCACGTTAGAATGTCGTCTTACAAAAAACTTACCTTTTGAAACTAATTTCTATTTGTAGTAGTCAGTAAGACTTTTTACTCAAAGCAGTGAGAGTTGTATGGGACGCATTTATTTGTCGTAAAGCCAAATTCGCCAAAGTTAGAAAACCTCAGAAGTATCTCAATCTAAATACACAACGATTTTTTTTAACTAGGTATTGTGAATTGATGATGTAATAAGGTATAGTTTGGCTTGTATACCTAATTAAAAATAATAAAATGTGAACAGGAGAATTTGGTAAATATTGATTGGTACTGTGGATTATATACTTAATGGTCTAAGTCACAGACGCTCCAACATTTTATTATTATTGTATTTTTATTATGTAGTTTCATAGCCACTGACTAAATATTGCAAAAAAGTGCTACTATAAAATTTGCATAAAAAGTGCTACTATAAAATTTGCATAAAAAGTGCTACTATACAATTTGCATAAAAAGTGCTACTATAAAATTTGCATTCGATAAAAAAATACACCAGAGGCTTTAGGTATTACGTCATACCCTTATGACGTAATACCTAAAGCCTCGTATTATCAACAAGGACCTGAAAGCCGCAGACGCACACACAGCGTAAGCGGCGCGGTGCGTAGCGTGATTCTTGTAAGGTTTGGCGGAGTTCAAGGCAGTCTTTAACCTATTCGAGGCCCTGGGGATCTGTCAGGATCTAAAAGATCTCCAGCGTAACATAACTTTCGGAAAAATGAAAATTCGGACAAATTAATATTCGGAAAATAATAATTCGGAATTTCAAGGTGTGTTTTGAAATATACAGATGTAACCCTTTCATATATGATACCCCATTAGTTATACTTACCTTAAAAACGATTCTCTCCTGGCGTTCTTAATATGGGAGTGCACCACTCTGCGCCGAAACCTAAATAACTGATAAAATATATTGAGGATTAAACAACTAGTCATCAATATCTTCTTTCCACAGGTCTTCCTATTCCCGACTATGTCATTGACGGCGATACCAAGCACGATTATGCTGGATGAAGACCCCTTCGACTATGAGATCGTCAACATTGATTCCACTTGGTTGACGGTACCCGAGGTTATGCCATTTACTGACAGGTTAGATTACTTTCTGACGGTATAATGTAAAGTGTCTCGGAGACTCATGCTATTACTCAGGATACTGTAGTTGGTATTAAATAAATAGCTTTCTTTCATTATGTGTTTAATACTTTTGGCAATAAAAAGATTTACAGAGCGATAACTAAATAAATAATTAAATAAAATAAAATGAGAGAAAACAATGCTTATTGAAATTTTCTAGAGAATGAATCTATCGATCGCAGAAAGGAGGTAGTTACGACCTCGTTACAATACCCGGGCTGGCTTGGGCGGGAGGTCGTTACTACCTCAACCACACATAT
This sequence comes from Acleris holmiana, assembly GCA_949316455.1. NCBI lineage: Eukaryota > Metazoa > Arthropoda > Insecta > Lepidoptera > Tortricidae > Acleris > Acleris holmiana. Next base: position 11,907,215 of record OX438776.1, on the reverse strand, counting down.
CATAGACCAATGTATATAATAGTTATCTGTATAGGGAACCAAATCATTCCTAGGCCACTATGGACTATGTTAAAGTGACATTGACAACGAAAACGTAAGAGACTTAGTACCAATTTCACAATACGATGTTAACCACTTAACAGACGATTAGAGCGTTAGCATTTGTCAATATGTATGAACTAACAGTCGATTAACATTGATTAAATTTAACATCGTATGGTGAAAATAGTACTTAATATGATTTGGATTATAACGTCATGTTGACAAAGTCAGAAGTGGCCTAGGAATCAAATTAGTTGACTGTACATTGGACCAAAAGTTAATTAGGCAAATTGGCATTTCAATTGTTTGTTATTTCAGCAATGACACGTTGGTAAAAAATGAGTTAAAAGCCCGAAGACGTTCAACGGTTAAGTTGCAAAAATACAAAAGTAAGGAAACAATTTATTTAGAAGTTATAAACTGGTTTGTATATGTGGTGTCTTACCTAAAGCTATTCCCAAAATCACGAGCCACCATAAAACGGTATCAAAGTAATATTATAAAACTAATTGCTTGACAGTACGACTTTATCTACAACGTTACTGTGACACAGTTCTATGGGTCATGGCTCCACTTTGCTGATAGCACTTAGTGTTTTTCATTCGACTACATTCCTATTGCTTTAGGACAGCTGTCCGTACTGCATTCAACTAATGCAGACGATTTGCCGCCGGAATTTCTGGGAGCACCTAATGCTTTCATGATCGAGCTCTATGCGCTTCGAGATGACATCGATGGCAGGTACGGTAGGGTTTCAAGACCTAATCTCTATCATGGACACTACCTTTTTTTTAGCCTGCTTAAACGTAAAAATAATTAAACATTTTTCCGCGGTCGTTTTTAATAAGAAAACTCCTTCTTGCATTCTCCATGTATTTAGTGTGTTTATAAAACATGTTAGAGCACAACAATATTTACTAAATCTAAGAATCTAGTGCCGCGGTGTTTGAAAATGAATTACTTAGCGTTAAGTAGATGATGTACCTGCCATGGCACCCGGGTCTCACGAGGATATTAGAAATCCAAGTCCTGCTGCTGCTTGCGCTGTCTTAAAATTTTAAAAGCCCCATCTCATTAAACATCTATCACCCTTTATAAATTATAATATACTTACTACTTTAACTTCCGTTTATGTACAATCGAAGACACTATTAACTGTACATTTAAAATCGAACATAAACCTTATCCCAACGTATTAAAGTCTATGGGTGGTCAGTCAACAGTATCTTAGTTTGTATTTTTGGGGTTTTCCAAGTTCAAGTTCAGTTTTTAGTACAGATCCCTAATAAAAAACGTTTTTGGATGAAACTTTTTACTTTGCGTAAGATTTTACTTAAGTACCTACTGAATATTAATTTCCTCGTTGTTGGATTTCAGATAGATACTGTAGGTAGGTATGCCTAGATAGTTTGCTTTTAAGTAGTCGATAATACATTTTACTGTTTCTATTTTAGAAAAGGTTTCGATTTACTGGAGGCAGCATTTGAAATGATGAAGGATTACGAGTATTGTTTGATTCGAGTCCCTTGTAACAGCAAATCGATTCTTCTGCTGCAACATTTCTGCGTAAGACACTAATTATTCTAGGTTTTGAGTAGGGCTAAGACATACCGTGGTTCTAAAATCCATGGAGCCGCTATTTCCTGATTATTATGTACATACCAGTATAACATTTTGACCTTCAGTATTATCAAATTTCAAAATAAACTACTATTGAAATATTTGGATCGGTTTAATCATATACCTACTATTGTTTTTTTGGTTGTTACTGTTTTATATCGTGAGATTTTCTTCATACCAAAATTAATTTTAATTGGTTCAGTAGTAAGTACCTAAAACAAATTGAAATATGATTACTAAGATTATTGAACCTCGGTATGCCACCAAAAGTCCTAACTCTAGTTACGAGATAACAACAGTAAATTCATAAATTTCCTGGGACCTTTTGGATGGGTAGTGTCATGTAACATCTTGGATATGGGCTGGATATCATAATTTCTGAGAGTGTGTAAAAACCAGGCATTAAATATTCAAACCTCTGGTGTGTTTAAATTCAAAGGCGTTAAGGATCCCACAGACTAACCATTTGTGCTGTTCCAAGTCTGTCAGGCCGCCTGTCAGTCCAAAACTTTGTAAATAAATATTTGAATCCTTAAGAGAAACAGGCAAATATCGATCGACGTATTGTTAGTTTAAGGTGAACATTAGGACATTATTTTATAAAACTATGCTTCAAACATCGCGTATGGTTTTTTTTCCCTCACCATGTTTAAGTTTGACGAACGCCACTAGCTTAGTTGGCATTGACCCTGCCTACGAAGCTAGCGGTCCTGAGTTAGATTCCCGCCGCGGTATAAGCAAATATTTGGGTGATGAAGACAAGTAGGTATTTGTTCCAGGGTTCTGGATGTTTTCTATGTGTTCAAGTTTGTATAAATATATTTATCGTTAGCCTATTACTAATGCGAGGGCTGCACTAAAAGTTTCGGGAATCGAAGACCTACTTACGAACTTATTTTTGATACATTATAATACCTTTTTCTCTAAGCATTATCCGGCCACAGAAAAAAAAGCAATGGTCCGGTTGCAATTATTTTTTGAAGTCGTTGATTCGTTCCGTGAAAATTTGAGAGCGATGATTTATTACGACATTACAAGGGGATTAACACAAAAACAAAGTGGAGACCGGATGATTGCTGCTTTTAGTACTGAAGCACCTTCAAATACGACAATATACCGGTGGTATTTAGAATTTCAACGTGGCTGTGAATGACACATGGATGAGGTGCGTGAAGGTTCGATTAAAATCGGCAGTCACGCGAGAGAACATCGATGTTCAGCGTCAGCTGATAAAGGAAGACAGGCATGTGACATATCTGGAGATTCAAGAGTGTATGGGTATTGAAATGAGTCAGATTGTACAGTCAAGTTCAAAAGTATGTATACACTTTAGTACCTTGTCACTTTAATCGCTTGGATAATTTCATATGACAGTTTAAACATGACGTTAAATAGACAAGGTACTAAAGTGTATACATACTTTTGAACTCGACTGTACGACAATGCCAGCTCTTACACCGCTCGGAACAGAATTGAGTATCTGTTTGGTGAAAAAGTTGAACTTCTGGGCCATCCTCCATACAGCCCCGACTTAAGCCAACATGACATGACATGACATGAGCTTGACATTTCTCAAAATCAAGGAAAAGTTGTGCGGTCAGCGTCAATGACCATTTGTCAACCCTTAATGCAGCGTTCCATATGTGCTTAAAAAACTGGTCTGAACGCATGGAAAAGTGCATAAAATGTAAAGGCGATTATTTGGAATACAATAAAAATACTTTTACACAACTCAACTGCATATTTTTTCCTATTCCCGATTTTTTTTAGTGATTTACCCTAGTAGTACAAAGCCTAGAACTTAGTTTGGAACTATGTCAGTTTGTTTCACATTGTCCCCCTATATTTCACTTTATTTAAGTTTTGCCTATGGAAGTAGAACTAACCTAAGAATTGTGCGTCGAACACTAATTTTACCGTTTTTTTAGTTTGTACCTAGTAGAGGTGAAATTTCCAACGAGTATGCGCTGTACATCGCGCACAGAAACTCCGTGATGTGGTATGTACCCTCAAATCAGTACTTTTTTTATTCTCTATTGCATGAAGCAATCTTTTCCTTCCAAGACTAACGCTCGTATTTATCGACAAGAAAAATTACTTGTGTAATAGTAATGTCAAAAATCATACTAAAATCGTTTCTGACGTCATTACTTTTGCTTAAGTAATTACTTTCCTGTCTATAAATACATTGCGGACCGACGAAAAGTTGCTGGAACTGGAGGAGGAATTGAGCAGGTTACGATGGGGAATCATAGGGTTGTCAGAAGTCCGTAGAGAGGGGGAGGACATGACAACCCTGGAGTCCGGTAACTTGCTCTATTTCCGGGAGGGCGACCACCAGTCCCAGGGAGGTATCGGGTTAATCGTCCACAAGTCCCTCGTGAACAACGTGGTGAAGATCGAGAGCGTGTCGAGCAGAGTAGCGTGCCTTGTGCTCAGAATGACCCAACGATATTCGTTGAAGGTCATACAGGTATATGCTCCGACCTCAACGCACTCCGACGATGAGGTGGAGGCTATGTATGAGGATGTTTCCAGAGCCATGCATAGCTCCAAAACTCACTTCACGGTTGTTATGGGGGACTTCAACGCAAAGCTGGGCAAACGAGACGGTGAAGAGCAGAGAGTGGGGAATTTTGGAGTGGGGCATAGGAATCACCGGGGCCACCTACTGGCCAGTTTTATGGAGAAGGAGGGACTCTATATGATGAACTCCTTCTTCAGAAAACGTGAGCATAGGAAGTGGACCTGGATGAGCCCTGATGGTGTAACGAGGAATGAGATAGACTTTATCATGTCGACGAAAAAGCACATATTCAATGATGTCTCCGTGATCAGTGCGGTTAAAACCGGTAGTGATCACCGTATGGTGCGAGGCTCATTGAATATCCAGTTCAAGCTTGAAAGGTCTAGACTGATAAAGTCTACGCTCCGCCCGGCACCCGCTCAGCTCCAAAACCCCGAAAGCTTTCAGCTCGAACTTCAAAACCGTTTCGAGTGCCTAGGTAGCGACGTGGACGATTACAACGACGGGTTTGTGGAAGCTGTCCAAACGGTCGGGTCTAAGTTTTTTAAGATCCGCCGTACAAAGATCAAGAAGCTCTCGGAATCCACCCTTAGGCTCATGGAGGTGAGGCGCGAGATGATTCTGCAGTCCTCTGGTGACGCTTGTCGCTATCGGCAAGTCAACAGACAGATCTCGAAGTCTCTGAAGCGTGATGTACGCCGATTCAATACTAAAAGTATTGAAAAGGCTATTGAGCGTAACAGGGGCTCTAAGGTGTTTGCCAGGGATCTGTCTGTTGGCCAAAGCCAATTGATGAAGCTGAAGACCGACGACGGCAGAGTCATTTCATCCAAACCTGAGCTATTGGCGGAGGTTGAGAAGTTTTATGGACAGCTGTACACGACAAACCGAACACCCGTCGAAAATCTAGCTAAAGACCCGAGGGCTAGATTAACCCGACACTATACCGAAGATCTCCCCGACGTCAGCCTATACGAGATTAGTATGGCCCTCAAACAGCTTAAAAATGGCAAAGCCCCAGGGGAGGATGGAATTACAGCTGAACTCCTGAAGGCGGGTGGTAAACCCATCCTTAGGGGTCTCCAGACGCTGTTCAGTTCCGTTCTCCACGAAGGGAGAACGCCGAAAGCATGGAACAGAGGTGTGGTGGTTCTCTTCTTCAAGAAAGGTGATAAAACCTTGCTGAAGAATTATAGACCCATCTCACTTCTGAGCCATGTTTACAAGTTGTTTTCGAGGGTCATCACAAATCGTCTCGTGCGCAGGTTTGACGATTTCCAGCCTCCTGAACAAGCCGGTTTCCGAAAAGGCTATAGTACCGTAGACCACATACATGCGTTGCGGCAGGTTATACAGAAGACCGAAGAGTATAACCTCCCCCTTTGCCTTGCATTTGTGGACTACGAGAAAGCCTTCGATTCGATCGAGACCTGGGCTGTGCTGCAGTCTCTCCAGCGGTGCCAAGTTGACTACCGATATATCGAAGTGTTGAAGTGTCTTTACGAAAACGCCACTATGTCCGTCCGACTACAGGACCAGAGCACGAAGCCTATTCCTCTGCAGCGGGGAGTCAGACAAGGAGATGTGATCTCTCCGAAGCTGTTCACCGCTGCATTGGAAGATGCTTTTAAGGTTCTGGACTGGAAAGGACGAGGCATCAACATCAATGGCGAGTACATCACTCACCTTCGATTTGCTGACGATATCGTAGTCATGGCTGAGACCATGGAGGAACTCAGTGCAATGCTCGCTGACCTCAGTAGAGTTTCCGACCAAGTTGGCCTGAGAATGAACATGGACAAGACGAAAGTCATGTCCAATGTCCATGTCGCGACAACTCCCGTGATGGTCGGAGGCTCTGCGCTCGAAGTTGTTGACGACTATGTTTACCTGGGACAAACGGTCCAGTTAGGTAAGTCCAACTTTGAGAAAGAGGTCACTCGTCGAATCCGACTCGGCTGGGCAGCGTTCGGGAAGCTTCGCAGCATCTTTTCGTCCAAATTACCGCAGTGTTTGAAGTCAAAAGTCTTTGACCAGTGTGTGTTGCCAGTGATGACTTACGGATCTGAGACGTGGGCGCTAACAATGGGCCTTATAAGGAAGCTCAAAGTCACTCAGAGGGCTATGGAGAGAGCTATGCTCGGGGTTTCTCTGCGTGATAGAATCAGAAATGATGATATCCGCAGTAGAACTAAGGTTACCGACATAGCCCGAAGAATAGCTAAACTTAAGTGGCAGTGGGCGGGGCACATTGCTCGCAGGACTGATGACCGATGGAGTCAGAAGGTTCTTGAGTGGCGTCCACGGACCGGGAGACGAGCTGTAGGTAGGCCTCCAACAAGATGGAGCGACGACCTTGTAAAAATCGCGGGAACGCGGTGGATGCGAAAAGCACAGGACCGGTCTGAATGGAGAGCCTTGGGGGAGGCCTATGTCCAGCAGTGGACGTCTTTCGGCTGATATGATGATGATGATGATGAAATACGGGTGTATGACTAAGGGCCTGTTTCACAATCGACAAGTAAATTTATCTGTCAAATAAAGATAGTCCTCTCTTTGTCTATTTTAAAGTGAAAGAAAGGGAAAGGGCTAAATTTATTTGACAGATATGCGTTACTTGACGATTCTGAAACAGGCGGTAAGACTTTAATACAGCTTGACATGGAACAAAATTTAATAGAAAAGATTCATCTCAGTACTATTTTGATTTTATTATGTAAGAATACCAGAAATAAAATTAAGGTAATAAATATGTTATGCGTCAGTACTATTAGGGAGCCCGTTGTTTCCCGTGTGTTTTGTGTCATAATGTCTTTATTTACACAACTGATAGTCATATTTTTATGAAGAATATCTAAAATAAAATATTAACAATTAATGTGAGTAAAATAATTACAATAACAAAATATTAATTTACAGTAGGATGAGGGTACGCAAGGCCGAGATCATAGATATCCCCCATATTGTCAATTTGATGCGTAGTTTGGAGGGCAAAGAAACCTTGTATACAGTCGAGCGCAGCATGCAGGAAAAGAAGCAGCACAGCGCCTACGTCTTCTTGAGCGATGCCACTTTAGTAGGATTCGGAATATTGGAGTAAGTTGTTATATGTTTTTAAAGGGAGCCTGCCGTTTAGCCAAAATATTTTTGGTCAAATGTATCATACGTACGTACGTACGTATCATTTCCCAAATATTTCATTTGCCAAACCAATGTTATATTTTTTTTCAGAATTTATTTTATTGCCATCGTGTAGAACCCTATAGGTTAGGTTAGGTTATCTTTTATAAAATCCTGAAATATTTACGGTTACAGAAAATAAAGCGGGTTGGCAAATGAAAATTTGGGAAATTAAACATTTGACCAAAAACTTTTTGACGAAACGAAGGTAACTCGTTTTTAGAAGCAAATATTGCAATTTTATTTTTACCAAAGGAAACTTCCCTTCTTCACTAACTTTAATCTTTTGGATTCTTATGAGGATTTCTCTAAAGGAACTTATTTTGAAAACTACGCTTAGCCATCACCGTGACCAGCGCCAGCGTGCCGTATCCATCCCATAAAAAAATCTTAAAGTATTGGCTATCCACTTGCCATGCGATATTTCCCAAAAAAACGTGTTGTTTTTACTTCCCTCTACTCGCTCTAATACGCTATTAAGCGAGTCCAAAACTTTACCCGAACGTGAAAGACTATAAGACCTCCTGCACTGAAATTAAGTACCTACCTACGTTTATTTCAGACCACCAGAGCAAATAGATTTCCTGCAAGCAAAATTCAACATGGATTACTACTACATCGACAAGTATCATTACACGAGATCAGGTAGTCAGACCAGGTTTGCCACGTTGAAGACCGCTGTGGTGTACCCAGTGTTCGAGCCCCACTTCAGGTTCTTCACTAGGGAAATGATGCGATGGGCCGAGTGTGACTGCTTGATTTGGCTGACGGGGTACAGGAATAAGTGGGTTGGTATTGCTGATTTTTGTAATAGGAAACCTGCTCGGCTTTTGGATTAGGGCACATGACCTGTTTACAAAATGACTCTTCCTAGAATAACGCCCCTTTTCTATAAGTGTTCCGTTCGTTAGAATTCCCTTTCGAAATTTTACATTTTGTAAATCCTTTTTTATCCTGTTATTTACTTAGATTATGAGCATTATCATTCTGTTTGCTCTGTACCTAGTATGAAACTCATTTTTTTTGTGTTGAATTTCTGATGCGGATTTTCCTTGTTAGCCTTCAAATGATTAATGGACCTTAAGCAAAAAGTAAATTTCACAGAAGGGGCGTTTGGTAACATGCTATGCAGCAAAAAGGTACGAGTATGACCAAGTCCGCTAACAATGACTTTTTTTTAACCGTGTTCTAAGAACACGTTGTGAACTTGTTTTTGTGTTTAATTTAATAGATTTTGCAGCGAGATTTCTATGTCATAGTTCATATTATTTTTTAGATTATTCATAAAGCCAACTGCATGGCGGTGTCCATGGTGCCTCTTCTGCCGAGGAAGTCCGAGTCTATATGTGCCGTGGTTACAGAGCTAAAGAAACTAGCGACCTTGTCCCGTAGCATGTAAGGAATTCCTTGTTTTGGTTCTCTACAAAAAATATTTATAAAGACTGGGATCATCATCATCAGTTTCCTAGCACTTATCCCGCCTGAAAGTGTGGGTTTTGATCTCCGAATCACTCGCCTCCTCTTAAGACTTTGGGATATAACTTAAAATAATTTAAAACCCCTGAAGTAATTGCGAACCCTATTTTCAGAGGTTACCTTTCGTATGCTAAAATCCACTCATAATTAATCCCGTCGGCTGCCAGGCTATGACGTCATCAGTGTCACGTGCTCCTAGCTCGAAAGTGATTTGACGTTTCATGCAACTGAATGCTATCTATGCAAGATTATTTTTTTTGTGTTTTTAAAGACAAATTAGAACCTTATGGTTAAAGCAATAAAATACAATTTCAAATAACCCGATTAAGCCCCTTAGTGACGGATCAGGGTCACGGCATACGACCACGGTCGGTACAAATCCGGGCCACGGCATACAAAGGGTTAATCTTACTCGGCCCAAACGATTTCCAACCTTACAATGAACCATCTTTAACCTAGTTTTCAATTGAAATAGTTATATCTGCTTAGTAGCTACAAACCTACACAGACTCGTTGTCAAACTTAATAACACCCCTCCTGTTTGTTTGGGGGGCTAAATACAAGTACTGGTTCCAAAGCGGCGTTAGCAAAACATTTTAGGCAAGTATTTTTTATTTTGCCATTAATTGTGCAGCCAAGTTTTCTGAATCAATGCCAAGCAAAAATATCGACTCACTAATCTTATACTTTAACGTAAACCTTATTCCCCTATTCCCAGAGCCGCGTTTAGCACATGGTTTATCGATAGGAAACTGACAAGTGTCGTCAGACTAAACATAGACACGAGGATTGTGATCGTCGGTGCTTCGAGGACTGCCATGGCCTTCCTAAATACATTGCTGTTTAGGTTCGTAAATACATTTATACTACACTAAGTTTCGCTCGCGAATTCGTCCGCGTAAAATTGGTTTACAGTTTTAGCTCGGCGACCCCTTCAAAATATCCCTTGCCCTTCACTTTTAGTTGTTGAGGCGAAACAAACAAACAAAGAGATAATGTCGCTTTCAAATTTATAATATTAATAGTAGCATCTTCTAGAGTCTTCTATAGGATGCTCGCAATTTCGAATATTTATTAGAATCTTGTTTACTAAAATCTGGTTTATAAAAAAGTACCCATATTGTCCATAAATTTCTTCGTTCCTTAGTTTACGTGTGTGCATTCAGCTTGACAGTTACCCGCGTAATAAAATTTAATAATATTTTTTGATTATAGTGTCGCCTCATCCTACCTAACGTTTACGAATGTGACACTAGTCTCGCCCGCTGGCTTGCCATACGTGCGCCACTGCAAGCGCTACGCTGAAATGATGTTTGTACGACACCGCACCAACACAGACCAGTTCCTTAAGAGCACGCCGTATACATACTACCTGAATGTCGTGCATGCGACCGTGGTGGAGATTAATAAGTAAATGCTTTTAACACTAAGTATATAAATATTGGGGGTAATAATAATAATATCAGGGACAATCTCGCACAAATTGATCTAGTCCCAAACTAAGCTCTAGGCTTGTACTATGGGTATTAGACAACGATAAACATACTTATATAGCGAAATACATAGAAAACATCTAAGATTCGGGAACAAATATTCGCGCTCAACACACAAGTATCTGCCCTTACCGGGATTTGAACCCAGGACTGCTGGCTTCAGAGGCAGGGTCAACTAGGCCAACGTGTCGTCAGGGATGTTACGGATGCGAGTTTAACGAAGCCAGAATCAGAGCCGGAGTTTTTTTTTTTATTGGAGTCTGAGCCGGAGTTTTAAAATTGCATTTATCGGAGTCCGATCCGGAGGTGGTACCGGAGGCGGAGTCGGAGTCCAGTAGAAGCTTTACTCCTGGATGGAAGATAAGTAGGTAATTCCCGGACGACACGTGAAAACTCGTAGGTGTATGCAGTAGGCACGCACCCCTGCTACAGCCAATGCATTTCTTTTTACTCCTTTGTAAGTTCGGTATAATTTTAACGAAGGCGGAGGCGGATACGGAGGTTTGAAATAAAAATAGCAAAAGCGGAGCCGGAGCCGGAGCCGGAGGTGTAAAACCAAGCGGAAGTTCCGACTTAACGGATTCCGAACCGGAGCTCCGTAACATCCCTAATAAATATCACAGTAGATCATCTTCGTACAAAGGTATATCGTGCTTGAGTGTGTGAGCGCACGTAACGCGCACCAAGCAAAGGTCGGAGACTGTCAGAGCCTGAGCCAGTCAGGGCTGCGCCAAAGCCGCATATGTGATCGAGTGTGCGTAGGTAACAATAAATCCTAAAGAGCCGGAGTTAAGCTACTTAATATTTATTTACTTTACTATTACCATTTTTATCGCCTTATCCGAAGGCCTAAAACAATGCCGAGTAGCAACTAGCAGTTCTTTAGTTCGTAACATTAGTTTTTTTTGTTTTTATATAATTATTATTTTCTTGAGGTATTTTACGTTTGCTTAGCGCTGAAAGATATGCACCATTACTGATGGGAATCATTAAATATTGTAATAAAATAAAATTGCGTATACGTTATAAAAAAGATTGTAACTAACCACTATTTTTCATGTTTATAGGCAAGACAAATACATAAAAGTATCGAATGGTCATCAATATTTTTATGATAAACTATTTTTACTACTCGGCAAACAGTACCAACACCCGGAATACATGAAGTCTGTGTTTGAAAGGCAAATGAACGTCCAGTGAGTCAAATTCTTAGCTAATATAGAAATGTTGTCGCTTACGGTTGCTCTCATTTTCGAGAAAGAACTCGAACTTACTATTTCACGTCTATGGTAACCAGATAATATTTTGAGAAATTCAACCCAAATCTCTAATTTTAGTCATAAAATTGCAACTGTGATATTTTGCGGACTATTAGTTTGAAAGTGCCGCTCAGCTGGTAAAGGAATACTTCGTATTTCAATCCCTGACACAGTAGTTCACTTATGAATATGAAAATAAATTGATAAAGCACTTTTTGAATTCGACAAATGGTTGAGGACCAAAAAGTTGGACTTTAGTTAAGCGCAGTTGTATTTGTAGTATTTGTAGTTGCATTTGTAGGCAATTGTTTGGGATAAAATAATAATTCCTAATTATGTCGCCACCACTGTATTGTATATTCTTTACTTACAGATACGGCAATGATCCGGTGTACACGCGATTGGACAACCCGGCATACGAGGAGCAACAAGTCAACACGTTCTACCATGTGCCGGACAACGTGTTCATAATAAACAACATCCACGACGCCAACAAAGCCCTTCGCTTCATCAAAAACTGCTGGAAAAGCTATAGCTGTACAAATCATTTCATTCTTTTTCACCTAACCAATTAGGAAATTGATGATTCGAATCCCTCAGAAGAGGCCGTTATATGGCGCCGCCAGCTTCCAGTTCCTCGTGCTAACGAGGCTGGAGAGTTTCCAAGTTGGTCGAGCGAAAAGTTCTTGTTTGGCGCGAGTGCTGATATTGAATCCAAAGCAAGCAAAGGAACTTAAAATTCCTAAGCGAAGCGGGAATTCAAAGGCACGAAACGCAAATAAGTTTGCTACTGAGCAAAACACACCATTTTTCACCTAAAAAATCAAGTCCGCGAGCATCATTTCAGTTTTCGTATTCGTGCAATCCACTCTACGCTGCCACCACAATTACGCCATTACTTTCGACGGAAGCGGGTAAAGTGTCTGTGCGCAAATTTAAGCGTCAAATAAGGCCTTTTCGACATGGTGATATAAAAAACTACTTTCGCCTTGGGCGGTGTCATTTGAATACCGTCCCCTTTAGGTATACGCTCGCCCTCGCCGGGATTTTTTAATTTTACCTTCTTGTAGCACAATCTAATACATTGAAATTCTACAACGTCAAAGTCACGGGGCTTTTGTCTTTCTCAACATAATAACTACACGTTTATTAATTCTCTTTCTAGACAAAGTGGTAGTGTACGGAGCCAGTATTCACGCTTACTGCTGCTTAGCGGCCCTGCTTGACATGGACGTTCCCCCCGCGCACATTACTTTTGTGGAGCCATTCCCGTCAGAAAATCTTAGGAAAACCAGGGTGCCTGTGTTCAACAACGTTTATGTAAGATTATTTTGTTTTAAACCACTAAGTTCTACTATCTAATGACGCAACCGTGTAAAATCAGTCATACTTATGTATCAGTCTTATTACAAGCTTTTGATTAATTTGCACTGTTCATTATGTACGAGTAGGTTTGTATGCAAGTTGTCCGCTACAAAATTTGCAAGTCAATTTTGAACCAGTTCCATTGAGTGGAATGGGCTAAAATTTAGACCACATACGAAAACCCCATGACAATGCAGGATCATGGTATCAAACAGCTGATATGGATGATGTTGGAGTTGGAAGGTGGCGACAGGATCTCCGTTATACTTAACTAATGAGATCCAACCCGGTCGGTCTACGTTAAGTCTTGATAAGCAGTGACTTTGTAAAAAATGCCAGTCAGCAACAAAAGTTTATCTCAAAATAATTTTTTTGATAGGAACGTATTAATTGGAACACAGTAGATTTTTAGCAGCAATGCATAATAAAAACCATTTAGACATAGTTATAATGTGTCGACGGCCAAAAATTACGTTCATGGTGATAAAAATACGTGTTCCAATTCTTATAAAGTTAAATTAGAAATTTAAAAAACCCCCGACTAAATAGTCTAAACTGTCACGTCGGGGACCGCTAAGTAGCTGGGGTATTTTATGTTATTTCATTTACTTAGCAGTCCCCCGCTGTGTCAGTTTAGTTAGTGTCAGTGCTCAGTTAACTATCTACTTATCAAACAATCAGCCCTTAGGGCCACTACTTATTATTTTTTACTTTTTGGAGGTTTTTATACAGACAATTTATTTAGTCGGGGTGTTTTAAATTACTATTTTTTTTTTTATTTCACGCTTTTTAAACTTCTCCATCTGAGTGTCTGTTTGTGGAATCGTAGCTCCCAAACAGATAAACGGATTTGGACGCAAGTTTTTTTTTAATAAAGTTACATTAATCAGGATGGTTCTTAGCAAGATTTCATGAAAATTGGGTGGGCCGTTTAAGAGATATGAGCTCTGAAAGTAGGTGGCGCCGTTATTTTGCGGGCTTTTTACCCCTTAAAAGCTCAATATCTCAAAAACGGCAGAACCGATTTTTATAAAACATGTCTAAAAACCACCACTAGAAAACCTGCTTTCATTTAAAAAAATCCGCATTCAAATCGGTTCGTCCATTTAAGAGCTACGGTGCCACAGACACACACACACACATACTTACACGTCAAACTTATAACACCCCTCTTTTTGCGTCGGGGGTTATTAAAATAAGAATTAAGTAAGACTAATCGTGTCCAATTTGTAGGTAGACCAAACAATGCGGGAAGTCTTAAAAGACCTCGGCATCGTGGTTTATCGCTCGTACTACTTCCAATCCTGGACGGTTGACATCTGTAACTTGGCTACCCAAGTGAATTTCATCTCCCACTTCAAATCGGTGGACTTGGAATGCTCTGCGTTGTTTTATTATGGCGTGCGAGGAGTTGATACCGATGCTTTTTTGGGTGAGCTGCATAATATTTTTTTAGCCCTTTTCTTGGCAAATTTAAAAAAAATCGTGAGTTCAAACCTCTTCAGAATTTAAAACAGCATAAAAAAATATTAACAAAAAATATTAAAAAGTGAATGTTATGGTATGTATCTTATAAGATACATCGTCAAGAAAAGGGTTAAACCTGTACGCATTGCTAACAACATAACTTACGAGTTGAATTTGACCTCTAGCCTTCAACGTAAACGTTTAAACAAGCTTCGCGTAAGAGAAAACATGCAAAAATGTAGTGAAAGACTTGGGTAAAGAGACGGTTACTCTAGGCTTAAATTAAATACTTAAAGACTATGGGTTACGAATACGTTTAATGCAGTATCCGCTCTGCTCTTACTTACCCAAAGTTAACGTTAAACTAGTAGGATTGGTATCCACAACACCACCGTTTAACCACTGTTAATCGATTTGGCTTTGCGTTGGTTTGCGTACAGTACAACAAGACTTCAAAATACTTATGGGTTGGGGTATACCGGTTAGTCTCGCATTATTGTGTGTTTTACCAACCCTATAAGTTTTATTTTTTTAATTTTCCATCACATTTCTTAGGCGTAAATATTTACAGAAAAATATCTTTGCCTTGGGCTGAGCTGTAAAATGTTTGTTCATCAGCTATTAACAAAAGCGGCATGGCCTATGACTCCGGAATCCTGATAGATCACCAGTTTCAAACCAAAGACCCATCCATCTACGCCGCGGGTCCCGCCACGCGGTATTTCCCAAGATATTTTTCCGACAAAAAGAGACAGAAATATTATGATTCTTATGAAGTTGGTGAAAAGGTTAGTTGTTATTGTAGCCGGCTTTTGTGTAGAGCACGCGTTAAAAATGTTAACATGGTAAGCAGAATCAGCATGGTCGAACTAACTTCAGGCGTTGTATTTAGTTTAAGCCCTCTTATGTTGCTATGCCCTTGCAGGGCGTCACATGTATACCTGATTATTTATATACCCTCCACCTGTAACCTGTAATGTGACATGCAATAAACTATTTCTATTTCTATTTCTATTAATAGTCTAATCTGACCAGTTTCGTAGTACTCGATAGAGAGAGGAGTAGTACCATTATCCTCAAACGTACGGAAAGTAGAAACTTGGCGAGGATATTGAGATATTTTTAACATGAATATTTTAGTAATTAAATATTAATATAATATGTTGAAATAGATTCACTCCATATTATTGATGTATAAAAGAGCCCTGATTAGGCCAATTTACTGTATAAGTATTTGAATTTAGAACAATTCAGAAACCCCCAACATGAGCATACGAATTCGTTTGGTTAAATTTGGTAAAAACAGTAAAAAAAAGCTATTTCTTCAATGCTTATGATTCTAGCTTCAGGTCTCCTCAATATGATCATCTGTTTGTATATCAATTTACCTATGTAGTTTATTCATATAAAAAAAAATTGTTCCAGCTGGGACACCAAATAAGAAACTTGCTAGACCCCTTGTTTACAGAGAAACCTAGCAAGGATTTAATGACGAGCTTTATTAAAAACGTCAGTTTTGAGTCACCACGCCAAAGTGGCATTACGCAATCGCCCGACCAAGCGGAACATAGGCAACACGAGCCGTTAGTAACAGAAAGTATACCTAATACTACATCAAATTGGTTGTGTTCATTAATGAAAAATGTGGTAGGTACTGAGGAGGCGGGACGTCACACGTGGATTGAAAAAACAATATCTACCAAACAGTATATGAATAAGTGTACTATTATCAATTTACAAAGACGCGCTCCGCTATTCAATTTGACGTACACTTACGTAATCCCATAATTCAATAAAATGGACGGTACCTGTCATCGAGCTGGTATGATGACGGAGACAAAAGCGAGTCATAGTAACTCCTCAATAGCTAATAGTAAAGCCGTCGAGCTTGGACTCGCTCGTTCATAATGCAAGTACAGTCGGCCCCTATGCTGTATGTTTTAATAAAAGGTGGGTGCCTATGCTTAGTGGTCATCAAGAAACCGAAGTCGACCCCGTGTGCTCTCCGTATAGCGATAAGTTTTTCTAACTACTAGTACTAACTGAGTGTTTCATAATAATAATAAGAAACCTGCACGTCCCTCTAACTACAATTAAAAAAAAGGTCCCCATCAAAAACATTTTCATGTAAAATGTTTCCAAGACGAGACCATATGGCTCACCCTGTCAAAAAGTTATCAGATCTCATGTAGAGCTAAGCTTCTAACTCTGCACGCCCTAAGTCTACAGGCCCAACTTCACAAACTTTACACCTTGGTCAAAATATGCGGCATGGTCATTTCGTTACTACAATAACTATTGTACCTATAACAGAAAAGAAATGAACATTGAACAGTGAATATTTTATTCACCTTACGCCTATGTGACGGTAGTGAAACGGCAAAGCCACGTGTTTTGACTAATGTATAGAGTTTGTGAAACTTTTTACATCATATCCCGAGAATTTTGTTTATCTGGTACTACCCGGTCTCACTTCGCTACAGTTTAAAGTATTAAACATTACCTTCCTCTTGAATCACTCTTATCTATTTAAAAAAACCGCATCGTATCGGTTGCGTACTTTTCAAGATCTAATCATACATAGAGACAGACAGACAACGGGAAGCTACTTTGTTTTTATACTATGTAGTGATAATCCAAACCCAAGTTATGATGAGGGTTCAAAAAAACGGCGAAGTGCTTCGAGAAAAGGTAGGTAGTTTCCTTGCACTTCGCTTGACTAATCTTGCCGGGGACAAGGCCGTGCCCCCAGATTTTACAAAATATCCTACTCGAGAGTGTCTATCTGTATTCTGATATAAGATATTTCTAACCCATAGGCATGAAACAAAACAGGAATACAGAATGCCTAGTGCAAGAGTGCCAGAGTTCGTGAACCCCATTGTGAAACATTGCGTCATGCCTGGAGGCTTCCAGTACCTGGAAGTCCATGCTCCAGGTCTAGAGATACCCCACCATTACATACAATCTCTTGATTTTAACGTATGTATTCTCATTATATTTTTAAACCATGACTTACGCGACAATAGTTCTAAAGTTTCTCCATTTTGCATATTCTTACACAAGCGCTGAAGAATAATTTGTATGGATTCTATTATCCTGACTCTGACTTTAATTACGAAAGTACGATTTTGATAAAGATAGCTTAGATAGAGTCCCGCGGTAGGCCATATAATAAGGGAGATCGAGGAGAGGTGTAATAGAGGTGAGTTGTGACACTTGTGACGAAGCCAATTTCTCTAAACCTATGATAGTTCATCGAGCTGGCGACTTCGCAAATTCGTTGCTCTTTTGACACTCCACAGTTTGCGTAAAGTTGTATGCTTGCTAACTGTCATAGGTGCAGAGAAATCAGCTTTGTCACAACTCACCTCTGTTACAAGTGTTACAACTCTCGTCGGTCTCCCATACTAATCGTTGCAGAACATCGAATAGTTCACAGGGTGTTTATACCGAAAAAAGTTATACGCGGGTGCTTTTGTTTTTGACAAGATTTTCCCGCGATGAAGTCGTTTGCCGCCATTCCTCCAGAAACTTCGATTTTCTATTAATTATAAATAAACTATCTCTGTCCATACCAACGTGGATCTTGAGGCATATTGAACCGAGGAAACGGCCCGACCGAACACCCTTTAGCAATCATAATATTAGAAAGGAGACCAAAGTTTCATGACTTTTCTTTCTTAAAATGCATTTACCTAAAGCCGTAATTGCACTGAGAGCGTAGGTGGCGCGGTAGTTACGGAGCTTTCACATCAAAAAAATGTGCCCAAAGCCGGCGTTTTTACTCTGGATACGCGCTCCGCTCTGTGTGTTTGCGGTTTTATTCCTCTATTTTTTCTTTTTATCCTATTAAAGCTAACTTACTTTCGCAAGGAATACGCTTTTTTTGATTTAAGTAGGTGGTTCACTAATGTTTTACTAAAAAAGGTTTTACAAACTGATCTATTTCACAAACATATCATCTGGTAAACTGCTTTTTTCAGAAACTTTTAATATTTCAGTTTTTTTATAAAATAACTTACCAAACCTAACCTATAGGACTTTATACGATGGTCTTGAAATAAATCCTGTAATATTTACGATTTACGAAAAATAAATGGATTCTCAAATGATGTTTGTGAAATTAATCAGTTAGTGAAACGTTTCTTGGTAAAATGACAGGATTCCAGTTTTAGTACCTATATGAAATTTCAGGGTTTTGTTCTGGAGACATTTAAATCGGGATATTTCAAGCTCCATCTTACCAAAGATTTGATTGTGGATGGTATCACTTGCTTGTCAGCTGAAAAATACTCCATCGGCCACTTTAAGGCTCTCTACGGCAAATCTACACTGGTCCTTAATAATGTTTACTTGAGATACACTGTAAGAATTGGTTTTAGCTTTAACGCATTCGCTGCCGTCTCTTTGCTAAAAGTCATTTAA
This sequence comes from Acleris holmiana, assembly GCA_949316455.1. Taxonomy (NCBI): domain Eukaryota; kingdom Metazoa; phylum Arthropoda; class Insecta; order Lepidoptera; family Tortricidae; genus Acleris; species Acleris holmiana. The sequence goes on along the minus strand of OX438776.1, from coordinate 11,888,358 downwards.
AATTTAAAGTTATACATGGATTTTTCTTATTTATAGTGAGATTGTCCCCTGATATTTATTTATTTCTTACTATAATAATGATGTACATTAAATGAACACGTATTTATTATAACTATCTTAAACAACCCCGTATTTTCTGTACGGGGTTGTTTACGTTCATCATTATTGTATTTATTTATTTTAAAAACGTACAATTATAGACTTACAGCCGAGGCCAACACGCCTATTATGCTAGATAACAGATTTTTTAATATTAAAATACAAACCAACTTATTGCGAGCGTTTTGTTCCGTCAAAACGTTCTTGCCAGACTGATTCATTTCCCAAACATATCTTTAGAACAAACTGTGTTTTTTTCCGAAACTGTAAATATTCCAGGATTTATTTCAGGGCCATCATCGTGTAGAACCGTATTGGTTAAGTTAGGTTAGTTTTATAAAAATACTGAAGTATTTACAGTTTCGGAAATAAAGCAGTTTGGTCAAATAATATGTTTGGGAAATTATTCAGTTTGGCAATAACTTTTTGACGAAACGAAGGTAACCCCAACTTATAAGATTACCTGCGAATTTATGAAACGATAGCACTTTCACATGAATAGAAATTTAGTTTTTCTTTTTAAAGTGTTGCACACTGGGCTTCTATACAACTTCGTTAAAACCATATTGTTATTGATCACGACACGACAAAAAATCTCTGACGTTAGATTTAACACATTACACTTTTAACAATAAAAATTGAGCCGCCCTGTATTAACATATGCACGGTGTCTAATGGCCGGTACAGACACACAGCATTTGAACTTCAAAATGGCAGTTTAAATGCCAGCCCTAGGGGATTTTTATTTATAAATTTACTTTTGATTCACAGGCCAAGAAAGTTGATAATTTCTACGAATTCTTCAATTCGCCCGGAATCATGTTTTTATATCACGAACACGTGAATGAACTATTTATGATGGTCAAGGAGCTCTTGCCTATGGTACAGTATCTCAACTTAACTCTGTACTTGACAGCGTGCAATCTTATGCACGTTGCACTTTCGAAAAACACAGAGGGTTAGATTAATTTCTTTCTTTTAGGTACAGTAACAAATGAATCTAGAAAAAAAAACTTATTTTTATTTCATAATTGTGGGTTTAAACTGTTAGTAATGCTTTACTGGGTGTTGCCTGTAATAGGAGGAATAAATTGAGGGATCATTTCTACTGTATAAACGTAGCAACATTTGTTCTACAACTTTTACAAAATATGTAATTTATTATTTGGGATTTTTTCGAACAAATTAAATAGCATTTTCAATGTACTCCATCCAATAGTCTAGTTGACATCTACTGTCAGCCTACAAACTTCGTAGTTTTCGCAATACATACAAACAACAAGTTATTTTCAAAAGTTGTAGAATAAGTAAATGTTGTTACGTTTGTGGTGTGGAAACGATCCCTAAATTTATTGCTCCTATTACAGGCAACACCCGGTATACTTAAAATTTTGGTTAATTAATACAAAACTATTTTATATAAATTATACTAGTTTTAGTTTTTTTTCAATTGTTTTATCGATTGGCTCTGAAATTACCCTTTACTTCTTAGCTTCATGTGGTACCCATTGACTTAACGGTTTCTACTTTTAAAGAGTTTCTATGAGGTCGGTAGAAAAAACACCAACTAACTACCCAATGTCCAGAATATTAATTATGCGTTAGTGCGTTTTTTTGTGTCTTCTGCGGTTGGTAGGTCCTCACTTCTGTCCGTCATTTTCAAGGCTGTGCTCTTATAGATTCATTTAACCATTTAATAATAAGAGTTACCTTATGCTGATTTTTAACAGAAAACTATTAAGAAATAAAGATAAACCAAATATGTATTCATAGATAAATGATCATCCACGCAAATGTTTTCAGTTGAACTCCAACATGACAGATCAAAAGCAAGAAAAGGCGGACTTTTTTTTTTATTAAATTAATTAATTAATTAAGTCATTACATAGAAAACTTTATTATTCTTTATGTTAGAAAATTATACAACGCGGAGAATCTGTATTAAAAAGATTGCTAGTAATCAAGATTTGATTTTTATGGCATAAAATATTTTTTTAGTGGTCTACGTAAAGCGACTTGCCAAGTCGCATTCCTAAGAAAACTTTAATTTAATTAAGTTTGACCATTTGAAAGTAGTACTTAAGTAATTTATTTATTTTATTTATTACACAATAACAGGCTTACAGTTAATACTTTGCTTTGTTTATTATTGTTACGTAAAATATATGAACTGACAGTAGGCATATTTTTTATATGAATATATGATTAAGGGTGGTAGAACCTTGTTCAGGATTCGTCCAGATCGCTACAATAACCACCTGTTTAACTGCTATATATGTACTCATTCGCGACTGTTTCTACGGTCGACTACAAAGAGATGTCTCTATCCATTTTTTCACCTTATTGCATTGTAATAAGGTCCAAAAGTGGATAATTCTATTATTGGGGATGGGAGTCAGCCAGTCAAATGACAATTTTAGAGGGCTTTTGAGTTGCAGGGTTTGTATGCGTCCATGGACCTCTGCCTGCACTTACCATAAGTGGCCAGTGCCAGTTCTCTCATCATTATCTATGATGTTTAAACTATAAGAGTGACACTTCATAGACTTTTTAAAACAGGAGCTAGGGTGTAAAGCTTTTTTTGTGCCTTACAGTGGTTTGCGTTACCCATTTTTTGCTGTAAACTTATTCCCACAAGTAAACGCACGTTAGCACACCATAAAAATTAACTATAGGATAATTTAACGTTTTGAACGCCACGGACGGCTGAAACTTTACGTGCCCAGACGCCAACGACTACGACGTCATATGCCGCAACCGCGCCGATAGAAAATGTATGTAGCGTACTGAGCGCTCGGCGTCCCTGGCACGAAAATCCGATGATGTGATTTGCCGGCTTTGACGGCTAAAGCAGAATCAGCTAGTTTTAATTCAGTCATTATTTTTTAGGGACAATTTGATGGAGAAACGCTGAAAGAAGCATTGATAAGCGTCAGTGGAAAACTGAACACACCGGTAAGTATGTTCTTAAGCAAAACACTGAAGCGGGTACAATTATATTTAAGTATCTAAATTTAATGAACTCTAAATATATCCTCAGCTCAGCAAAAATGACATCAAGATTATAATCCACTCCAAATTTGAGAAGTCGCCCCACGTCGAAGCCATCACCGAGTTTGTTGTGGAGTGGCTGTCAGAAAACGATGCCTTGTTGCCCATGTACCTGCAGCCCAAAAAGATAGTCGAGTTCACCCACGACCTGAACCGCAACCCTGTGTTCCACCGGTCGAGGAGATCGGTTCTGGGTTTAATAAAAAAAGTATTTTAAACGCTTTAAAATATATTTCTCTGAGAATACCTATTGGTTGTATTTTTACCCGAAGTCTCGTTGCGATGCTGTAGCATGTTGCAACAGCATAGCATCGTATCGTGTATATCATCATCAGTTCTTTCCTTAACTGAAGAAAACTTATAGACATCACCCATCTCCTCTGGCTCTCGGCCGAAACCCAAAGATAATGCCCGTTTATTTTTGACGAGTGTCTGGAGAATTTGTGGTAAGTATAGAGTAGTAATACCACCCGTGCGCGTTTACAGCACATTTCTGAGGTAATAATAGAAGCGAACTATTCATACTTATAAGTATAGGGTGAAATGTGACATGCATAAGAACATTAAGAACCGAGGCGGCGTCAAAGTGCGATCGCAAAAGCGGTGGATGCTCACATACAAAATTCAAGGCACGCGAGCTGCTAATGAGTCGCGCCGCGGCACGGTGTGGTTAGTGCGATCGGCATAAGTATTGTAGCATATTATTGTATCAAGATTGCGGCATGCCTCTTACAAATCCACCTCTTGAAAGTGTTCCGCTACCGCATCGATGTCTTATTCGTGCATTAAACGACAGAGATGGAATGAAAAACCGGCCCAGTGCGTGTCGGATTTCACACATTTAGGGTTCCGTCTCAGAGTTCCTCCCTTAACTCCCCCAGACGTTCCAATTTGGCTAACGCCGGCCACCGTCAGTAATACGACCACGACCAAATCGGAACGTATGTATCAAGGTGGGTCCGACATATCGACGGTTCTGTGACTCGACCTCGTATATAGAATATTGTCCAGTATAAACTGACACGCACTTAGTATGCACTCGCGTACTTAGTGAGTGTCAGTTTATACTGGACAATATTCTATATAAGAGTTTGGAGTCACAGAACCGTCGATATTATATTATTATTAATACCGGTTGGCCAATCTGCCAAATCGGAACGTGTGGAAGCAGTTTAAGAGTGACCATGATTCTATGTAGCATTAGGTACACACACTTCCGCAGCGACATAGATAAAAGGAAATTATTTCATGTTAAATACTCTTTAAATCTGCTGTCACAACTTAGACAGCTTTCATGAACATGTCAAGGTGAACTGGAACTTCGTCAACGCAATTTCAGCTAATATTTACATTTTAAAACCGATTAAAAGCTTTTGCATGGCGAGTAATAGCAGTCTGTTAGATATATATTTATAACATCAGTCTAACCGTGAACAAATCATATAAACTTTCAACAATAAAGTGTTTTTGCTACTACACCGTCTATTCAATAATATTTTTACATTAATTTCATTTGCTATATATATTTTACATAACGATGGCTGAAACTTCTGCTTTGGCTGAAAAGCAAGGCTGTGAGAGAAAGCCTTTAGTGCTGGATGACCTGTTGGTAAAGAACGTAAACACATGGGGTAATGTGCAGTACAACTATCCCTTGAGGTTGTCTAACACTGAGACCAGAACTGGCACCAGTATTGCGTTGAGGCACATCCCTGATATACCATATGCTTCAGACTGCGTAAGTGTTTTAACGGTTCTTTTTCGGACCATAGTATCCTTTTTCTTTAGAGTAGAATAAATAACCGTTACTTTGCACACGTTTTTGGACTTCAACGAAGCCAAAATTATAAATTGAATAATAGGTACTAGTATGTACCTAATTAAAAACAATAATTAGTTTTCAGTATGTATCAATGAATTTTATTGATTGATAGGTAGTATTGTCTACTTTATTAAAGGAAATGTGCGAATCTGTATTTTTTTATAAATTAAATCTAAGTTTTAAGAGCTCATAAGCACATCTTGTAACACGAAGACCTGTCAGAATACCTTCTGTCTCCGTCATTTTTTTTTCAAGTATTTATGCCGTCCTCCTTACGAAAATTGTAATAACAAGGTTCAAATTACATTCGAGTTATTGCACTTTGCGTAAAAAGTGCAGAATGTGCACGGTTTAGCCTGGAGGTATGGATGTAATTTGAGACCTTTCTTACGAAGTCGACCAGTCTGTTTCGTCACAAAACGTATAAAATGTTTTGACGGTGTTAAAAATTGTAGCTGCAGCCTGCAGTAAGATGTACACCTAAGTTAGGCTCATAGGCTAGCCATTTATCCCAATTCCCACACTTCTGCTCACCAACCATATTACCGTTAGCATTTTTTTTTCAGAATATCACTGATCCTCTCCCGAAAAAATTGTGCGGCCGAGACATGGTCGTCGCACAAGAGTCGTTAAAGACCACGTCTGGGGAATACTGCACCAAACCAAACCCAAACAAAGCTATGGAGCGGGCGGACTGCTCTATAAACTGCCGGCGAATCTCCTTCATGACCGGAGTTGAAAAGAGGGTGAGCTTCAGGGGCAAAGGGGTGTGGGGATTTTCCCACGGTTACCTACGGTCGGCCAAATATTGGACACTTTCCCTGTCATAATCGACTTCAAATTTAAAGTATAGTGTATCCATGTTCAAATTATTGCGTCCATGGTATTTACAGTGGTATTATACTGAGTAATGTAGTGCTAAACATGGACCCTATTGGGGTATAGCAATATAAAAAACAAACTAAAAGCCTAACCTAAATATAACAGAGTTAGTATTAAGCTAAAGTTATAATATGTAAAATCAAAGTCTCTTTGTATATTAATTTGTAATTTTCAATATATTTACATTTGCACACACAAAAAAGAAGGGTTTGAATACCTTTCTTCAACATCTAAGTAATTAATTTTTAGATATTCTTAGAACGGGTACCTATTATTTTATCAAAACACATTTCAACGAACGTATCATCACGCAGAATTTTCATTTTATCCTTAGACATTTCTCGCCGCATGTTTTTTTTTGGTAGTCACAAGTCTAATGTAACATAGGTACATAATTAACGTTTAGATATCCTGAAAACATCATCAGCTACATAAATACCATTAACTCTAAAAAAGACTTCTTAATATTTCTGTAACCACTTTTAGCACAATCAGGTTAAGATGTTAACCAGTGTTTTAGTGACGGGTTGCAAAGCCCATCGCCTAACTACTACAAGACCTTATTCATTTAGTCGCCTCTTACGAAATCCAAGGGAAGATATGGAGTGGCACTATTCTATGAAATGAAATGAAACTCGATGAAATGACACAATCGATGAAGTGAAACTTCGATAAAATGATCGGTTACCGTAGTAGCATACGTCAATAATTGAGTTTATATATTTATAAAAGTGGAATATATTTGTTCTGCCTTTCGTTCTTAAGAGAATTATGAAGCGATGCTAAGAGGCCATAATGATCTGCACTCGACTCTATTGTCATGAGAATACGTCGTGTCTAGATAATTTTTAGCATGCTATTCTGCTTATATTAGCTACTTTTGATGCTGACTGTACATATTTATCTTAATCATTGTTCAAGATTTTAAGGCATACTTTTCATATCGCCAAATGACATTGGTTTGACGCAAAAACATCCAATTACAATTTTTATGAACGTTTACTAAATTACATTGTTTATATGAACAATGTCTGAAATCCAGGAGGCTCAGGGAAAATATTCAAAATGGTGATTTAAAAGAAATATTATTTACTATTTATTAATAAAAGACACTGATATGTGGTACAAAGGCAGAGGTGATTTAATTATATATTTTTGTTTAGTTGAACGCAAAGATCATCATGCAACCCATCATGATATCCGAAATGAAAGAAAAGTTCAGGGGCGTCAAGAAGTCTCCCATGATGCCTCCGGACATTACCGTCACACCGCCGGATCCGGAGTACATATTCGATGTAAGTTATTACTTAGAAAGCTTATTCACTAAAATTTTGTAATTATAACGTCTAAGTGTATATTAGCAACGTCTTTGCTTATCTGCGATATACCTTCTGAACGCCTTACGTCAAATACAAATGCGTCACTCACACGCCAAACATGTAATAAAAATTATGCAAAAAATAGCTTAATCTATACGAAATAACGTCTCTTTTAAACTAACTACTTAACTAAACTGTACCTGTGCTCTGTGAATGGTCGGTGGCGTTGTAGGCACGACAGCTCATGACCACTTTAGGGGTCCTCGACGTTCAAAGAGTTAACTGCGTGTTGGTTCATATCAATTATATTAGAACAAACCAAGCAAGAACATGTCAGACTATGTTCAGGGTGGGGTTCCGATATCGTTACTAAAAACAGAAAATCTCGAAAAATAACAATTATGAACAAATTTTCTGCTGCTGTCTTAGATGATTTTTTAGTAGGTATACCTAAACACTTTAGCCGCCTGTACCTCAGAAACCAATCAAGTCTACTTAGTCGTGACAGTTTTCCATTTAATTCGTTATAGTGCATTTTTTAAAATAATTGTACCAAATTAAGGACTAAAATTAAGAAACGGAAACTTACATTCGTGAGTCACGAAAATTAAACAAATAAATGTACCTAATGACTAATTTTCGTTACTTACATCTAAAAGTTACCGTTTCATTATTTTAGTCCTTAACTAGGTACAATTATTTTGTGCTTTTATTTAAAATATTGCTTAGATTTTTAATATTTGTAGTTTTGGCTGTGGTAACTCTAACGAAGATGACACTGTTCGAGTTCACTACTTCCTAAACAGTCCCCCGAAACTTAAAATTGATTAAGACATACATATATAATCGTTTTAAAAGGTATCCAATGATACCTCACTCGATGTAAAAATGTTAAATTAAAATACTTTTGATTTACTTGCCCGAAAAACGTTTTTTTTTACATCTTTGTCGTCGTTATTTAAATGTACAACCATGCCAAATTACAGCTTTGGTGTACCTACTACGTTTCTGAGTAACATGGCGGACAGACGGACAATCAAACATAGTGAAACGTGGCGAAACTATAAATGTCCCTTGGTGAAAAAAAAACCTTAAAAAAGTTACCCGATGTAAAATTCGAAATTTACAAAGAGCACAGTTAACAGGTGACGGGTGGTAGTAGAACGCTTCATCTTTTACCAAGAGCTGAAAATTGTCAGATAAAATATGAGACGTTGAGTTTGGTGTGGAAAAGTTTCAACGTGCCCTTTTCTAAGCGCGTATTATCTATCACTTAGAGCAATTACTTCGGCAATTAAAAAAAAGAGATCTAGTGTCCTTTCCGTGTGGTGTTTTTTTACTCTGTCATTAAAAAAAAAGATTTTTTATCAATCGCTTTACTTTAAATACTAACTATGGTTATCATATAAGAGTATTATCAATTTATCAAGTTCAGTAGGTATTGGCGTTTTTCTCAGGTGGTAGCATCCGGGAGGTGCGAAGCGCCTTGTATCCCCGAGACTGCCAGCGGAGTCCAACGTCTGTTGGACCCTTACGTGACCACTTACAGGGCGTACCATAGGCCTTTCACCGCTGAAGACCAGTTCGGGATCGGAGCGAAAGATCAACTCAGTTATTACTCGGAAGCTAACGTGCCGAAGGTGAGTACAATAATGATGGCTGATAACTAGACCCCGGATCTTTGTGGCAGTGACGTCACAATAGGGTAATTTGGGGATTAAATGGAACGGTGTTAATTAATACGGCAATCTAGTCTAATGGTGTTCTACAGAATTAAAATTTTGTTATCAGGTATCCACGATATAAATTATCTATAAGTCAATTGTCAATAGATTAATTTATCGATGTTGTTCTTTCGTTAACTGACTCTCCGTAACAGATAAAAAGTTGTTCCAAATGACTTGCGGTAATAAGAATATGTTTTGTCGTGAATGCCTAGTTAACAAAAAATATTTAACAACGTTCCATTTACTCCCCAAACTACCCTATTGTGACGTCATTGCCACAAAAATCCGGGGTCTACTGATAACTTTGGAGATTCATTCTCAACATTCCAAATTTGGAAGCTGGAAGAGTCGTCACTCATCGCTAGGACAAGCCGCAAATGCACTGAGAGCGGCGGCGGCGGGGTGATGCGGTACAAAAGCATGTCAGACCATGCTCATGTGTTCTACAAATACAAAAAAGTGCACCAGTAAAAGAGCGTACGTATCTTCGTGGCACTTATGTCCTTTTGTTGAGAAGCGCAGTTTTTCGGCAATAAAACAAAAACATATTACCAATCATGGTACTTAAATATAATTTTCCTGTAAAATATTTGTTGTTAGGCGTTACTTTTGTTTGTTTTTGATATTTTTTGGACTTGCTGTTTAAAAGATAAAGAATACAATTCATGAAATTTTTGGGGCGATATTTCCGAAAATATTAACTTAATGAAAACAATTTTTAGAATTCTTAGTGTTTTTATAAGAACTAACGAAACATGTGCCACACGTTACGTTTGCTGAAAAATAATGCTTTCGGCTTCTGCTACATGTAAGTACTTATGGAATGTCAGTTTTTTTTGTTATTTAACTACTAAACCAAGTAGTGGCTTAAAAACACCTATACTTACTGTAATTTCTATAAGGGTTCCGTTTTTGCTATTTTTGTTACGGAACCCTAAAAAGCGTTACGCAGTACAAAAGTACACCCAGTGAATTTTATTTATCTTATCAGCCACGGCTTGTCTTCTTCGCTCAGCCTTTTATTAAAGACATCAAACCAAAATCCGGCCAAAATTATATTATCTCACGCAGGTTCGCGGGTTCGGACCTAGACACAAGGAGATTTATATGCCGCTTACTGCCACAGTCTGGAAACCTGTGTTCGACAAGAGCTACTTGAAGAAAGAGTTCCACGAAGTTGCCAGTAGCCACAACCCCGTTAACAATATAAAGGGGTAAGTGCCTCATAATATCGATACGATAACCCGTGGGGGTTGTCAGATTAATACGAATCTATTTATGAGGCTTTTCCATAATAATAATAATAAATATCGGGGGACAATCTCACACAAATTGACCCAGTCCCAAACTAAGCTCTAGGCTTGTACTATGGGTACTAGACAACGATAAATATACTTGTATAGAGAAATAAATACTTAAATACATAGAAAATATCCAAGACTCAGGAACAAATATTCGCACTCATCACACAAATCTGCCCTTACCGGGATTTGAACCCAGGACCGCTGGCTTCGGAGTCAGGATCACTCCCAACTAGGCTAACGTGTCGTCGTTTCCATGAGTCAGTATAGTTTTTTTTAAGCTTGATTCTAGCAAAAATTACCACTTTATATATTAATATTTCACGATACATTCCGCAGTATTTTTGAAAGATCTATCCAACGACATCCGGCACCACAGGGCACACGAAATAATAAAATCATCCCCACTTTAAGTGTAGGGAAGTACGGTTCAATGTTCTATTTTACTATTTTGTCAGCGTGACTAATAATGTATATTCATGCCAAATAACAGCTTTCTAGTACTAAGAGTTTCTAAGCTAAGCTGCGGATGGACGGACGGACGGAGGGACATGTTGAAACTATTCCTAGTTTGACAGCGGAACCCTCAAAACCACATTGTTTGACATAGTATGGTACTATTTTTAACTCGGGGCCGCCATTACTGTCAAGTAAATAAGAGCTATCAAAACGTTGACAGTACGGAAACACCTCAAAGGAAATAAGGTTTGACCCTAGTAGAATGGAGGCCCTGGATGGGCGCGCCGTCGTGAAAAACGGTGTTTATAGAGTCGCTAGTATATATAAAATCAAAACATTGCACCTGTTTCACAATCGACGAGTCAATTTACCTGCTATTTCAAGTTGGCTCTCTCCTTGTCTATCACGTGTAAGAAGGAGAAGGGGCTAAATTTATCTGACTCATATGCTTTACTTGTCGATTGTGAAACAGGCTCTTAATCATTTAGGTACTATTATTTTATTAAATTATTTAAGTTACAAAATAATTCAGCAAAAACAACATTTGAATCATATACCCAGGGTGTTCCAATCAGAAACGAAGAAGAAGTACGAGATTCCCTTCGCCAAAACGGCCCTCGCCACGTGGGACCACGGGGTAGAATTCGACCTACCCAACTACCCCCCCAACCCCTACCAGACGAACATCGCCCCCTTCATGTACTGCAGCGACTACTGCCACATATCCCAAGGAACCGCCCCCTACACCGTCATCGACCAGATCAACCACATCAAGCCGCACAAACCGTGCAAGAAAAGATTCAGCGTTTCAAAAGATATGGATCTTTAGTTTATTTCATTATTGTATTTATTGTGAATACATTTATTGCATTGCTCCTGTTCGTTTGTTTGCGTTTTGTTGGTGCTAGTGATGCCAGATGATCTGAAACAATACATACATAATTTTATATACTTCCGTAAGATTTATACCATGTATAAATTAATATTCTAAAGGTCTCGGACATTACACCGTTCCTTACTATGATCGTACTAGGAATGTGTCCGGCATAAAAAAAACATCTTTGTATTGACAAGTACATATTAGACCTTGCCCACTAGACCGTTCCGCCACCAACTGACACCTCCCTACACTTACCCTCTGGTGCCTGACACGTTCCGACTATTACGGTCATAGTACGGTCATGGTATTGTTACGTACGTGTCGGTAGGGTGACTGATAGAAATGCACAAATGTACCGATAATTAAAAGCTAGACTTTATTAACACACTCACTTAACAATTTATCGCACAATAAACTTCGAATGCCCCTTAACTTGGCAGTGTGCACTACAGGATACATTCGCGAATGACCGATGAATCTCGACCCGCCATGAAAGTTCTACACATTGCGGCCTTGTATTACAATAACGACGGCCTTGGCCTTGAACTCGATTAAACCCGTTAACAACAGTGACGTCCTTTGGTCGGCGTCTCGATTCTACCTACCTAACCTAACCTAACCTACTCGTAACACTATGATATGGTGAAGTGGGCAGAGACCTTTGGTCATTAAATATACTCGCCACGAATCTAACGACACCTCTTTTGTCGAAATTAGGCCACCCGTTTTGATGCGGATCATAGAACCATACATACAAACATTAAGCCGGACCTTAGTGCGGCGCACGAAGACGCTACGCACGTAATTAAATTATACACGCGTGCACTAAAGGGTCGCGCATGCACACGCTAACGTGCGTGGCCATATTTATTTCACCGCAGCGCACGGGCAAGCACGTTGGGTGATACATTCCTCTTGTCCAATGCAGCGCAAGGTCAAGACGTAGGTTGATTGGTGATGTCACGTGTGTTGGCACACGCAGCTTGTACGTGCGTAGCGTGCGCCGCAGTGGGGTTTCAGCCTTATCCTCCTTATTCGGCAGTTGAGTGAATCATTTAAACTAGTCGGTTACCGAAAACAGTGGAATACGGTCAGACCGAATAATGTAAACGCACCAAAACCTAACCCTTTATTGTAGTGGCTGCATCTGAATCACAAGCTGAAGGTCTGCACGGAGGTCGCGTCAATAGTAGAACAAGTTTGTTAACACCATAGACCATAGAAATACTCCGTGGTGAACCAAAATTTTGCATTAAATATTTGAAAAACAAATACTAGGTCTTGTAGGCACAGTCATCGTTCCTCTCATCAAATCCTGACTCGGGTGTTTTACGTTCAGTAAAGCGGAGATTGTTGCCACCCTTCGACTCCAATATCAGATTACGAGGTTCTAAATTTACTTGCAAGATTTGACCCAAACACACTAATACGTGAAGTTAAACGAAAGCTGTTAAAGTAACAAGTTACGATTCATAACTAATATTATGTAGTAGTAGTAAGAGTAGAAGAACTTTACCTGATCAGTGTTGTGTCTTCAAACGTTCCGTCAAATAAACCCAGCACACTTTCAGAATCGACTTCAGCGGTAATCATTTTCTGTAAAATAAATGAACATCTTCTATATCAATGTAACTGGGAAAAACTAAGCTACTCTGTCCGCATAGAAGTTGTGTATCACTATTTCCTCGAGTTGTTTTTCCCTTTTTGTGGGATTTAACTAAAAGTCTGTCTCCATGCCATGAACTATCAGTTCCAACCAAAGGCCTTAGTTGCCTTTCCATAGTAAATCTGCCCTTACTTCAAATTGACTGTGGGTTTTTGTGAGCACCTCTTACCGTGAGGATTATTTATACTGAAAATCAACATCCTAATTGTGACAGTTTATAAAAACAGTTATGGCCTTTCTCGTCGGTCTTTCATTGCGTTGAACTATGAAGATGGAAGAAACAAAGTAACAAAAATTTACAATAATAAATAGAGTAAAAGTTAGTAAGGACTTTAAATAAAAGACAAACCTCGGGTCTCCTCACAAAACACTTTTCACACGTAGGTAAAATGCATTGACACAGCACATGTCTTTTCTGTAAAAAACGCAATGTTATGGCATTAATTTTATACTGGGAAGTAGGTAGGTAGGTAGTTAGTTATATTGGTAGTTAATTATATTGGGAAGTAGTCCCAATGAAGAGGGTATGAGCCCCAATGCAAAAGAGTTCGTCAAGTCATAGATTGTTAAGTATATGAATCTTATATCAACTCGTTTTATTTCTAGAAAGGCATTAGCAGCAAACGATTTATACAATATTATACTCCATAAATACAACGTTGCTTTTGCACTATTGCACAATAAATCCATTATAAGAAAAAGACCTATATATGTATATTAATTCATATTATGGTTTCGCAAAACAGTTCGGCAGGTTCTTAATTGATGCAAAATAGTTCGTACATGCCTAACGTTAAGCCTCTTTAATTTTATTACTCAAATAAATAAACAAGATTTAAATAAATTAGGAACCCATTGTCATTTAACATGTCAAAGGGTATATATAAGTACATACCCCAAGTATTTTTCATTATTATAAGTTATTAATTAGAGCAACATGGGCCGCGGAAAACCAGTCACAGAAGAAGTCAGGAAAATTATAATTTCCAGTAGTGAGAGTGGAAAATCTACCAACCAAATCGCCAGAGATTTATTACTGCCAAGATCTACTGTCCAGTCAATCATTGAGCATCGCAAGAAACACGGCACAATTTCGTGTTTGAAGAAGTCGGGTCGACCGCGTATGACGAGTGCCGCTGAAAACCGTGTTTTAAAGAAAATTATCAAACAAAACCGCCGTGCTCGTGCGGGGGAACTTACCGTAAAATGGCGTGATATGATCCAGAAAGACGTTTCAGTGGATACCTGCAAAAGGGTTCTCAAAAGAATGGGATATGGTTTTTACACGGCCAAGGAAAAACCTTTACTAACGGAGTTACAGAAAAAGAAGAGGCTGAAATTCGCTCGCGAGCACTCAAACTGGACTACTGAGCAATGGCGTCAAATAATATGGAGTGATGAATCAAAATTCGAAGTAACTGTCGGCGACGAACGGAAAAAAATCATTCGAAAGAAAGACGAAGCATTCATCAAAGACTGCATTAAGAGAAAAGTGAAGTTTCCTGGGTCTGTGATGATATGGGGTTGCATGTTGGCACGAGGGGTAGGCCGCCTGCATTTTGTAGAAGGGACGGTTAATGCAGTGAAATACCATGACATTATGAAAACAAGTTTAATTCCATCTATTCCAAGCTTGAAATATGAAAATGTCTACACTTTTCAACAAGACGGGGCTTCTTGCCATACTGCGAAAACCACGAAGACTTGGCTCGAGTCTAAAGGAATCCCCACTATGGAGTGGCCGTCGAATACCTAGTCCAGATTTGTCACCCATTGAAACATTGTGGTGGAAAATGAAAAAAAAAATACGCAAGTTTCCATCGAGGTCAAAAAGTGATTTAAAAGAGAAAATAGTCGCTGTCTGGGAGTCTATAACCCCAAAAGAGTGTGAAGAGTTGGTAGAGACGATGCCATTGAGAATCAAGGCTGTTCTTAAGAGTAAAGGCGAGACAACTAAGTGGTAGGCGAACTATTTTGCATACTCAAGATCGATAGCCGAACTATTATGCGTTGTCGTTGATAGAAAAATTGTATTTTTTTTATTTAAATACAGAAATAATTTTAATTTGTATTATGTAGGAAATAAACTTGATTAATTTTACAATACTTTTTCTTATTTCTTGCTTCCATGCTATTAAAATTACTAACTAGATTTGACTTTGAAAAAAAGTTACTTTCAATTTTAAATAGTAGCCGAACTCTTTTGCATTGGGGCTCGTAATATTTCTCGGGTGTATATGTGCCGTTAATGTACTTTAGTGAGAAAGCAGATGAAGTTACTCAGTATTACTAATAGCTATAAGTACAGTCAGCAGCAGAAGTAGATGGACAGTTGAAGATAGAGTCGTCCTACAATAACTTTGCACAAGATATTAAACGGCATCCCATACAATACCCTTATAATCTGTGTTCTTTCATGTTATTCAGACATGACAGATTGGTAATACGTTAATATTTTGATGAGGCCTTTCAACGATTCCTATTTTCACAATGGGTAAACCTATTAAAGTTCAAGAACTTATTTTCAAGATGATGACTCATTCCCAAAATGAAAAAGAAGAAATGGAGTCCGTCCGTAAGCAAAAGGAGAAATGTTTACATTAAATTCTAAACACTACGAGTAAGTCCCCAATAAATTCTTGATATTTTTCTGTGTTATTTTCTATTCATCTTTTATGACAACAGGAATAACGTAGGATTCCAATTGCCATAAACAAACTTGAGATTTCTACTGTTGTCACCTAATCAGAATGAGCGCGAGAAGATACGATCCACTTATTTCTGCTGCTGTTTTTAATTAAGTTTTACATAAAACTAGCGACCCGCCAGCGGCTTCGCTCGCTGCAATTTTTTTCATTGTTTTTTTTCATGTCACTTAGGGGTATGAAAAATAGATAGTAGCCGATTTTCAGACCTACTGAATATGCATATAAAATTTCATAAAAATCGGTCGACCCGTTTCGAAGGAGTATGGTAACTAACACTGACACGAGAATTTTATATATTAGATGAGCAAAACTTTAAAGTGGAAAAGTTCTAAAGTGTTTTTATATGTAGAGTTGTCGCGCGAATGAGATGCACTTTGTATCTGAGTAATACAATTAAATAGGTACAGTTTTAATTCGTAATAGGTAAGCTTGTTCATTATTTAGATATTTACCTTCTTTTTGGTTTCATGATGGCAGGGTCGCACTGGAACTCCGAGTTTTTTCTAAATGAAAAGGCAATTTTAATATCAGAAATGCTTGCTTTTCCAAAAATATGTTTCCCATGTATCTAATTGCGCTTATAGAACCTAATTGCGCTTTAAAATATCAGCGTTCCTACGTCAGCAATAATATTTACAAGTTTTGTTTTGGAAATGTCGTGATACGCGGGTTGCCCTTAACAGAGAAAGGATCCATTATGAACTCGATCATAGCGAGTTATTTGATTCCGACTGGTAGTGGAAGATAGTAGGTTAATTGCGAACTCTAAATTTTTTTTTGAGGTTCTTGTCTAACAAAAATACCACTTTTTATAGCTTAATATTTTGTCAACGAATCCCTTAATAGAAAAATGGTTTTAACAAACCCGAAATTTGATAGACCTATCTAACCACATCGCGCACCATGAGAAACACGAGAAATAAATCCATCCGCACTTTACGTGCCTCCCTTAAAAAAAATGTTTTCAATATTATGTATAATCATGGCAAATATCAGAAATACTAGCTAGTACTAATAATCTCTGAACTAAGCTGCGGACGGACGGACTTATGTGACTTACGGATACTTAGGCGAAATAAAATATAGCGGCTGAGTAATCCAAATCAAAAACGAAGGAAAAATCGTTTTTTTCTTATTTGACGTTTTCTATGTACACATTGTTGTACAACAAAATAGTTGGCCATTTTTCTACTTGTTAAAGTTGATTGTTTTACTTACAGCAGAGCTTTTCTCGGAGGGGTCACGGTCACGTGGTCCTGGCATTCGATCCTTCGTCCTTTGTTCGGAGAAGTTAAACGCCAGTCCAAATTCTATGCATTCAGTATTAACCGACTAACTGCTCTTGTTTAATCGCTGTGAATTTAAACAAAGAAACTGAAACTTAAATGTTAATGATAATATTATATGCTAAATTGTACGAAAGACTATGCTTAAGGTGAGGTTTTAACTGTTTTAAAGGAGGAGCTTAAAACTTGCGCGTCCATACCAAACACTCTAATCAAGGCTCAGGTTATTTTTGCTCTTGGAAATACATACTAGCAGTAACTATTTTTTCATTTCAGTTTTTTATATTTTCTCATAATCTAAAGATTGGAACTTCGTACTTCGGTCCCCTTTCGCACACCAGAGGCCCGTTTCACGAAGCTACAAGTTACAAATTACAAGCGGAAGTCTTTTTCTAACTCCTTTTGCTAGAAAGAGAGTTCCGCTTGTAATTTCTAGCTTGATAAAGCAGGGCCCAGGGGTTAAATACGTTATACATAAAATAGATAAATAATAATAATAATATAAATGGCAATTTAATATAAAACTGCAAGTTGAATTCTCTCTTTGAATTGTGTTACAAGCGGTACGGCGATTAAGGCGATCGCCTTTGCCTAATGTATAAAGGTTCTTACTTTGGCTGATCTTGTTTGAGGATCTTGTTCTGGTGGTGAAAGAAGCGGTCAGGACCAGGGTACCTATTATCCAGGCTTCCTAGATTTGTCCTATTACGGACGTCCAGGGGTGTAAATGCCTAGATGCTTTAGGCGTCCGGGTAGAGATCATTATAATAATTCATTTCATCTGGCTGTTACTCGGTGCCAACTTACATAAGAAAATGTAGTTCGAATTTTCTTTTATCGAGTATCGCTACACAGTTTTACAATGGTTCTTTTCTAACACGGGCGCGTAGGTTTCTAACGTATTAAATTCCTTTAGAATTGTTAGGTGTTTCTGTACGGGACTTTGCCCATTGGCGTCGTACTCGAGACATGACCCGTACTATTAAAATGTTCGGATTGGGCGCCGAATTTCTGTTCCAACGCTTCCCGCAATGCCTGATTGTTGTGCTGAAAGGTGATGATAAAGGTAGCGTCAACGGTGCTAAAGACGTATTTTTTTTAAATGCTTTTGTAACTATTTTAAAGTTTGCGCGAATTTCTTACCCCTATACAGCTCATGTTTTTACATTTCTCGCCGGGTTTCGAAGGGTCGACACATGGTTTCCCCTGTAACAAAGAAGGGCGACGAATAATAATTAATATATTTAACTGGTTCACAGTCCGATGAGGCACATGGGCCTAATGGGTGACTTTACTTGTACGTCCGTGAGGCACATATGCCTCATATACATATGAAACTTTGAGCGTCGGACGTTTCGAAAGAAAGCTGCACATAGCTACGGGACTGTGAACCTGATAATTATTACATTACTGTGGTTCTGTGGTTGCGCTTGATTCAAAACGTGAAACTAGTGTTGCGCTACACATGCATGAGGCATCTCAAATGTATGTATGGATGTAAACTCTTTATTACACATACAAAAATATAATTAAGACATATTTTAATATCACACAATGTTACACTCACTTTGATCGATTGACACAAGTTGACAACAATTTACTTCGTATAAATGACCTACCTTATTGTTGATGTCGCACCAACGAAAACGAATTCGTAGTAATCTCAAGTGTGAGTAAGACTACATACATAGCATTGCCTCGCCTCATTTGAGGTAGGACATTGTAACACCTTAAATGAAATGAGTGAACGCTACGTGAGACATCCAGGATCCCTCTTGTACGACTGTGACCCAGCGGACGTTCACCCTAGCATATGACTCACTACAATGGATGAAGAACTAAAATTAGTGCTGTTAATAGTATTAAGATTGTAAAAATGACAGGAAGAAATTAACCACATCACTCGCACTGTATAAATCCTTTATACATGATAAACCAGAATATCAGATTGCAAAACGGAATCTTGTATAGTACAAGATTCCGTTTTGGGTGAAAATAATAAACAATGCCATTTGAGTGTTAAATTTCGGGATTACATCATAGTTATTCTTGTTTTTTTACATTCCATTATGTAGAGCAATGAGCGATATAAAATGTAAATGTTTGTACATAGTAATGTTATTATTCTTGTTTTGTGTTGTGTCCACGAGTGGTCGTTGCATATTAATATTTTTGACTTCTGTTGTATTGGCAGCCTATTTCTCTACATATTTTATCTCGTATTTAGGCAAGTTGTTATTGCATTTTTGTATTCTACTTTTGATTATCCGTACATGCTAAGAGTAGAATCTTTTTTAATAATTAGTCATATAAATACCAATTGACAGGATTATTTTTAAAAAGTGTTCTGAATAAAAAATCCATGTTTTTTTAGTACACGTTTAACCTTTTGAACGCCAACGACGCCTAAAGTAGTCATGAGCTGTCGTGCCTACAACGCGACCGCCACCTATAGGTGACGCAGGTACAGTCTAAAAGAGACTTTATATCGTATGGATTAAGTAAATTATTGCATAACTTTTAATACATGTTTGGCGTGCGAGTGACGCATTCGTATTTGACGTAAGGCGTTGAAAAGGTTAAAAATGTTCCTGTTGTCAATGCTCTACTTTTAACGACCGTTAGAGATATGCCTTAGGTCATACCACTTTTCCCTGCCCAAAGCATCTGAAAATACCTGGTGCCTGTTTATCAAACGCTTGTAACTTGTAATTTAAGTGGAAGTTTCTTTAGTATGTCATATTTTGTCGGAAAGAGATTTCCGCTTAACCCTTTTCCAGGCCTTGCTAAAGTAAGGATACCTACAAGAAAGAAATGGAATAAAGCCACGAATTCGCAACTTCCCGACGAATACTGATCCATGAAGTCATATTTCAGGAAAGTTAACTTAAATTTGTGTCATAAAATGTAGGTAGTTAAGTTCAATTTTGAGCGACATAATGTAGTCGATGAAATGTAGGTACATTTCATCTACTTTTCTCTACTATGCCTGGAAAAGTGCAAGTTACAAGCGTTTGATAAACGGGGCCCTGGCTGTAACTGGCCTATGTAGGCTTAGCACTCTTACTACGGTGCCCACAAAACATAGGTAAAAGTTGATAGGTGGGTCGTACACAGATTTAGGTTAGCGTCTTTCCTGAGCCCCTAGCCATGATGCATTCGCTAACTAGCGATTCGATTCGTTTGGTTTTAAACCAATCGCATCACTGGTAGATCACTTGACTTTTCGAATGACGTGATCTACCAGTGACGCGATTGGTTTAAAAACGCTGTCGCTACTTAGCGAACGCATCTTGGCTAGGGCCTCTGTGGAGACACCGGAAGTTAACGCTTTTAAGACTTAATTTTCTGGCTAAGCCCATTTCCCCATAAACGGCATCAGGACCTCTACTCTACTGCGTTATAACGATATAGCGTTTGACGTGTTTTAGAATCGTTTATGTCACAGTCGCCATTATTGTAAATGACATAAGAGTTATCAAAACGTTGACAATACGGAAACACGTCAAAGACGATATCGTTATTACCGTATAGAATCCCAGCCTAGGACCGCTTTAGACCTATCATATAAAAACATAACTTATATGCACACAAGCATTTAACTATTGACCACAGGTAAGGCAATTTTTGCTTCAAGTGTGCGTATGGCCCAAGTGCCCCTCCTTCATAACGCCACACTTACACAAGCTGTTTGGACTTGCTTGCAGCAGTCCTTTCTTATCTTTCTGGGACACGGCGGGTTGTGGAAGCAGTGGGTCGGCTCGTTGCAGGGCGCGTCCGGCCGCGCCGGCCAGAAGCACGGCAAGCAGTAGGGGAAGAAGGAGGAGGGGGGGATGCAGTGCGGAATGTGGTGGCAGGAACGCGCCATCAAGGGCTGTATAAATAAATATCATAAAATCTTATACAAACTGACTTCGTGCCAAGCGAATCATCATCTAGCAGGGCACTCACTACCCGTGGTCCCACTACTTCAACCCACTGCTCTATTCGCTTTCGTCAGAAATCAGTTAGGTTAGGTTCGTTAGGCATCTTCAAATGCCTGAAGGGCAAACCGCCCTGAAATAGGAGCCCTGCCACCAGGCAGGGCTCCGTCGAAAAGAGCACTGCAGTGGGACGAAGTAGTGGGACCACGGGTCGCGACCCGATCTAGCCTTACTATATTCCATTTGTTTAGGCCCTTTAACTAAGAGTAAACCGAAAAAAAAAACACGTGACAGATCGTCAGCCAATAGAAGCTGAACACTAATACGTTAAAACTTGATAAAACAGTTCCAATTGGCCGTTTAACATAGCTTCATACATCAAGAACAATTGTAAATAATACATAAATGTCAAGGGACAATCTTACACAAATTGACCTTGGGCCAAACTAAGCTCTAGGCTTGTACTATGAGTATAGTCAGCAGCGGAAGTGGCTACGCAACCAAAATGTTTTATATGATCTGCACTCGACTCTATTGTTAAGAGAATGCGTCGTGACTAGATCACTTTGAGTATGTTATATTGCTTAACTACTTTTAATGCTGACTACATAGACAACGATATAAATACTTATGTAGAGAAATACGTACGTACTTAAATACAAAGAAAACAAGACTCAGAAACAAATACTTGTTCTCATCATACAAATATTTGCCCATACCGGGAATCGAACCCGGGACCGCTAGCTTCGTAGGCAGGGTAACGCGTTGCCGAAAGAGGAAATTGCACTTTGGATGCAGTTTTGGTGCGGTTGATTTGCATTGAAACTGCCAACTGACTTGTCCGCTTGCAGTCCGCTGTGCAGTCGTCACGCCGGCTGCAGCAGAAGGCTATCTTGGATGTAGTTATGCCATCCGCACAAAACTGCGTCCCAACTGCATCACAACTGCAATAGAAGTGTCCATCACCTCTTCTGCCCACCCCGCAAAGGCAAGATAACCAGCAGTAATCGTAAAATCTCATAATCACTCCATTCAATTCCACGAGTTGCTGGGAGAGGAGGACACGAACACCGAGCATCAATGGGTTGTGTGCTCGTTTGCCTTCTCCTTGCGACAAAAAAGTTGTAATGCAGTTGTATTCAAGCTGCAATTTTGAAGCTGGCTGGCAGTTTAAATGTGGACCGTCTGTTCTGGACTTTAAATAACTTACTTTTGTAAGCTCGCAGCTGGACTGTGGTATTACCTCTGGCTGTTAAATAAAAAAGTTAGTATAAATAGCTACAAGCACATACAAATAATTTAATTTAAAAATAAATGTAGGTGGACACGACCCGTTTTGATGAATGTACGGATGAATTTAAAAATAATTACTACTAAACAACAAGGTTACTGCAAATAGCTAGGTAAATTAGTGCTCATAAGGGGGGGTGTGGATGTGTGTCGGAGGTTAAACCCAGTATGGTTGCCGAGTTAGAATAGTGCCACTCCATGTCTTCCCGTGGATTTCGTAAGATGCGAATAAAGGAACCAGGACTTGTAGTACTGTTAGGCGATGGGCTTGCAACGTGTCACTAATACCCTAAACTTCTTGGGCTTATCGTGCAAAATGTGTTAACAGACTTATATACAAGTATTTTTAGAGTGGTTGGTATTTCTCTAGCTTTCCCTACCCCACCCTGGAAGTGATGTTAGGTATGCATGTATGTATGGGACCTCCTTTGTGCCCCCACCCCTCGGGCTTACCTTCGAGGGGTGGAGACTTTTAGAATGTTTGTCTCTTCACTAGTCCAAACAAAGTTCCAAAGTCAAGCTTTCCGCTTTCAACCTTTCCATCTAGAATCATTTGTTGCCTGGACTAACACAATCATTAATTTAGATTAACTAAAAAAAGACGGTCGTCGAGACGTTTTAAGTCGTCCCTCCCAGGTGACGCTCAGTCGTCAACCAGTCGCCTCCTCGACTAAGCACGGTGGTGTCGCCCCTCTGAACCACTGCTCAACCACCACAGGTTTTTACTATATCAAACTACAGTAATCTACCTACAATAATCTTTTCTAGTAAAATAATACTTACAAATGTCTCTACGTATGGTTTTTTTTTAAAGACTTTAAGCTGAAATAAAGAAGAAAAAGTTTATTATCCTAAAGGAGAATGGCAAGGTTAGGTACTCTCTCTTGCGAAGTAAGATCAATATTATAGCATTTATCATATCATTTGCAGTTAAGTAAACTTAATATTTATAATATTAAAGATGAAATAGGACGTAGGAACCTCAAAAAGGTTTGATAAGTAACATTTACTTGAATGTTTCACTTTGTAGGTATATTAATTAAATATTTTTCCGTACCGTTAGTCCGCCTCCACCGCAAGCTTTTTCTTCGGGACATTTCAGTTGGCAAGGGATAGGCTGTAAAAAAATTAAAATGTAAAAAAAAACTTTTTTAACATAAAATATAAATAGAGTAAAAAAAACGTACTTACAGAGCAAGTACTATTGCAAACAGGGAATGGCTGAAATTAAACCAAGATTTAAATAAAATTATATCAAATGTTTAGAACAGTTTCAGCGACTATCGTTTTTTCCGCTCGGACCAGTGGGTCCGTTTTATGTAGCTCGCGCGTTTACGACGGAACGGACGGATGTTTACTTTTTTTTGTTATCTTAGTAAAGCACTAGCATTTGCGCTATCATTTAGCATTATTGAACTCGAAAAGTGTAATTTTCGCTAGAGTAGGTATGTGCCCTACAGCCACATCTACTATACCTAGTCCGGCCAAAAATTCTGTCCCTAAATTTTGAATTAAATAAATTCGAAAACAAATGAAGTTTGATGCTTATTGTTTTTGTATGACATAAATAGGTTTCGGTCTTCTAGAAAAATATCATTTGACGTTAATTATCCAAGCTGAAGATATGGAGTGGGGTGTGAAAGAAAATCGAGTCGCCGTTATAGCTCTACACAAGTGCAACAAAAAGCCGGTTGAGATATTCAATCTGTTGCGGACGCTAGGAATTACTACAAAATTCGTATACCGTACCATCAAAAGGTTCAGTGAAATGACCTCTATCGATGATAGACCTAGTAGCGGCCGCCCGCGGGATTCCAGAACGCCAGCGGCGATTAAAGCTGTTGGTGAGCGAATTCGAAGGAATCCTCTCCGTAAGCTGAAAATCTTGTCTAGGGAGATGAATATTCCACCTAGGACCATGTCTCGCATCATCAAACAAGACTTGAAGCTTGCCGCTTACCGACGAAGTACAGGACATCGCTTAACAGCAGCTTTACGCAACATAAGAGCGTCCAGAGCGAAACAACTGTTTCTGAAGCACGCTAAGGGCGGATACCGAAGAATCCTGTTTACCGATGAGAAAATTTTCACGGTAGAAGAGAAATACAACCGCCAAAATGACAGGGTCTACGCTCACAGCTCTCAGGAAGCTTCGCAGAAGGTTGCTAAGGTGGAAAGAGGCCATCACCCGGCTTATATCATGGTTTGGTGGGGCGTGTCATACGAGGGAGTTACCGAGCTCCATTTTTGCCAACAAGGCGTAAAAACTAGGACCGCAAATTACCAGAGTGACATTTTGGAGCCTGTAGTTAAGCCACTCAGTCAAACGTTGTTTTACAATGAACATTGGATATTTCAACAAAACTCTGCTCCAGCACACAAGGCACGAACCACTCAACAGTGGCTAAAGGACAATTTACCGGAGTTTATTGCGTGCGAAGATTGGCCCTCTGGAAGTCCCGATCTCAACCCCTTGGACTACCGACTCTGGACAGTTTTAGAGGAGAAGGCTTGTTCGAAACCGCACCGTAATATTAAGTCGTTAAAGCGTGATTTGGTGGCAGCAGCGGCTTCGATACCTCTTGAAACGGTGCGTGCGGCGATAGACCAGTGGCCAGATCGATTGAAGATGTGTGTGAACGCAAAAGGTGGTTACTTTGAATAAATTGCGTGTTTATCCAATAAATTAGGAAATACAAAATAACATAAAATGTGTTTTATGCAATTTTTTTCGTTTTACTTCGAGATACGTACAATTTTAATAGGGACATAATTTATGGCAAGACTAGGTATACTAATAAAAATCTAAAAATATCTTTAATTAAAGCTCATACCTAATATTATAACGAACTTTGATCAAAGTCTAGTTATTTGTGATAGGTTTTCCTTGATGGGTTCCTGAGATACAGGCGGATAAAGTGATTAAACCGGTATCCTATCATTTCATAACCAATGTTTCACAAATGATTCAAACGAATCATCCGAATGGATATGTTTGTGAAATTTCAGACTACAGAACCCTAAAAACGTGGACATACGACCCGTTTTTTTATAAAATATAACTAAGCTATCCAATAATCATTGGTCGGGCTATCAGGCTGTAGAAAAAAATAATCGAAAACTGTTACTTTAATCGACTTGTGTGTAAGGTTATGGTTATGAATAAGTAATAAGGTTCATGAAAGTTAAAAATAATATACGTTTTTCATTCCATTACTGGAACCTAAACGAGATAAAGTGCCATATCCAATTTGGTCCAATCGCAAACCTTTTCTTTATGAGGGGAAGCCCTCATAAAGAAAAGATTTGTAGTTTAAAAATATGGGCGGACGATGGATGCAAATTACGTCAAAGTCATGTCAAACAATATACGTAATATAGATATGACTACGATTGGTTTCGTGTGGATGCTGGGTTAGAATAGTGCCACTCCATGTCTTCCCGTGGACGTCGTAAGAGGCGACTAAGGGAATTAGGGCTTGTAGTACTGTTAGGCGATGGGCTTGCAACCTGTCACTAATACATTAGTAAATTTCTTGGCCTGATTGTGCAAAATGTGTTACAGAATTATCAACAAGTATTTTTAGAGTAGTTGGTATTTTTCTAGCTCTGCCTACCCCATTCTGGGAATGAAGGCGTGATGTTATGTTTGTATGTATGGTTTAAAAAAGGGAACATAAGTGCAAAATAGTTACATAACTTTATTTGTGTACTTAATAATCATATTTAATTCTATATCACATTATTTCAGTCCATTCCTTTTATGGATCACTATCCACTTATATACGGAAAATTTGCTCTCCACATCTACGCATCTCGTAAGAGGTGAGTATTTATAAAGTGATACTTCACTATTAGGAACATTATCACGATCACTCCTATTAAAATCGTAATCTGGAATTCTGTCTTTAACTGACTCCATTTTACTATAGAAAGAACCAGAAGATGTCAACATCATGCAAAGTCTTACATCATTTAGTAATTGGAGAACTTCATTTATTTTATTATCACGTAATAGCTATAAATACTTAATAGTTTTAAGACTCTCAAGAGGTGATAATTTACAAGTGGCCAAAGCCTCTATTCTACTGTGTTATAATAAAACGATATCGCGTTTGACGTGTTTTAGAATCGTTAATGTCACAGTCGCCATTATTGTAAATGACATAAGAGTGTTCGATACGTTGACAATACGGTAACAAGTCAAAGACGATATTGTTATTACCGTGTAGAATCCCAGCCCTGGGCTACACGGTAATAACAATATCGTCTTTGACTTGTTTCCGTATTGTCAACGTTTTGATAACTCTTATGTCATTTACAATAATGGCGACTTTGACATAAAACTATTCTAAAACACGTCAAAAACGATAACGTTATACCGCAGTAGAATAGAGGGCCAGTACTTACTTAATATACTAATTATGTATGTACTACGAAGGATAGAGGTATTATGCACTTACTGATATGTGTATCAAAAATTGCACATTATTATACATAAAGTTACTCGAAATTTAATCAGTCTTAGCCATCTTATGCTTTGGTAACCATATTGCATCCACCGTCCGCCCTTTAATTATAATGCGACAATCTATGTTTTTGACATACACGAGCAATTTTGCAATTTAGTTATTTAAGAAAGCTATTGGAATATATGCAAAATTAAAGAAATCATTATGTTGTAATTAATTGTTATATTTGCAAATTCTTTCGAATAAAAATGTAAGTATTTCAACTAATTTTTAGGTGTATACCAATTGGAGGGTGCAAGCTGCTAGCTGCTAGCTGACAATAGGATTTCCCTATTCGTTTAAAATAATGGATGGATGGACTACTCACACTGCAAGATCCACATGAAGTATTGCTGCACGAGTATGGAGAGAAGCAACCGCCAGCCGGGCTCGGCATTTCGCTGCACCACTTGTGGCATCTTCCACACTTCAACCAATTATCAAACATGTACCATTGCTAGTGTTTCATTAATCATTAAATATCGACTAAGTTCATAGACAACTTATTTCATTTTCAACATATACATCTATATCTGAATGATCAGCTTACCATAAAGATAAACGATATTTTTTTCTTGCAAGGCGTTTTTAACCGACTTAAAAAATAAAAAGGATCTCAATTCGTCGAAATGCTACAGAACATTGTTGTACTGAATAAATTGTTATTCAATGTAATTTCTCGAGTGCAGAGTCAATGTCAGATACCAGTTGTTTATAGATGCGGTAAATAAAATTGGTTTGCACATATTGAAAACGTATTCAAACTTGGCTATTAGTTACGATAATGATGATTAAAAATTGATTTTTATCGATGTCGATAAACTTAGTCGATATTTGATGAATCACTAGCACCAAAAAAAATTACCAGTGCTAGTGATAGTAAGTATATGTATTAATACTTACTTTTAACGACGACGGCAAGGAACTAAGTGTCTGCAAAATACACAAAACATTATTTATTTATTTAGAATACTAACTAGGCTTATAATTTACAATTAAGTACATAAAAATTTTTTTTTTTTAAATTTAGGTACGTATATTCTTTAGAAATAACAATAAATTTTATATGCATCAACCGAGTGATTCCACTATAGGTACTCACCGAAAAAGGTCTCAATACATTGACCAATTTCTTTTTAAGAACGGCTTCTTTTGCCTACTTCACTTTTGCGTACGTTAGCTATACCTATCAGGGACATTCTAACGAGTCTAACCTCGGTGGGTAGGTACCACCCGCTCTACTTAATGAAATCTGGTAAGTACCCTATGTCTGCAGCATCCTCGGGAGTAGCACACTTGAATGATTGCCGTCTGATGAAATACCGCTTTGTTATCTTCTCTGCGTATTTTCCGAATGTTTGAATGCTTTGGGGTAATGATGGTTATATCAGATAACCCAAATAAATTGTGCTCCTTGTCCAACCGAAGGATAGTAGACAAGCATTTATCACTCTTACTCTTTTCGTGTTCATCTAATTCAGAGTCATAGCTCGAGATCGACTGCGTCGTTGACATTGTTGGGCTAGAAATAAACATTTGTCGTGTCAAATAAAACCTCTACCAAGTTTCGTAATAAGTACGTGTAATAAACATACGGTGTTTACCTCTAGTGCTTCTTGGCAGGCCACTAAGAATGGTGTTTTCTTACCTTGACACCAGTGAGTGCATTTTTTTTTCTGGAACGACACCATGACTGTAGGTTGACTTCATTTCCGAATCAAACAAAAAGAGCCAGTTCACTCACCTAGCGTCGACGGATCCTTCGCGGCTGTCGGTAAGCCACTGCATTCTGGTTAGCTTGAGAATATTTGGATTAGTGTATTCGTTGCTTTCCTCCTCCTCCGACAACGCCTCTGTATCGGTGGTATCTGAACTTGTCGCTATTTGTTCATCAATAAACGATACAGATTTATCCGTAACATGCTAAAATAAACTGGTAGTAAGTGGGTTTTGAGGCCCTCGGACATTAACAATGTCAAATATCAATATAGCAAATGCGCCTTTTTTAGGATAATGAAGAATTATTTCCCACCATTGAATACGAAAAGTCACGTGATCTACCAGTGAAGCGATTGGTTTTCGAAACGCTAGTTAGCGAACGCATCTTAGCTATAGGCTCAGGTGATAGTGATCTGATCGAACCCTACATTTGTTCCCACCATCCGGACAGGAAATTTCGTATAATTTCTTACTTACAATAAAAATTCACACTTACTACAATAGGTTCGGGATCCTCTGTTTTTTTTAATTTACCCTTTAAGCCTGCATCACCAGGGTCATTATTACCCTCTGGGGGTTCTTGGAGGTCTATGGATCTTTGCGATCTCATTGCTGAGCTATCATCGCTTGGGTCTGTCTAAAAACCGAAATAAAATCGTTACTATAAAATAACGTTATAATATTACTGACACAAGATTTAAAAGGTATTTCTAAAAATCAAGTGTTTTATAATACTTTGCAAAGCTCATAGAATAATAACACAAACTCAATCAACGCACGCACCAATGTGATGCCACTGTGTCAATGTCATTTTGTTTCTAATCGTGCTTTCCGTTTTACAGTCTCAAGAAAATGTGATCAAGTTTAAAGGTGGGTACGAATTAGAGCAGCCTCGGGTTGAGGCACGCACGGCTCACCTATTTTGATCAAATTCGTACACGCTCACGCGCTGCGCGCGAGCAGCGAGCGAGCGGCGCGCGGCGCGCGGCAAGCCGAGGTCTTTTGACCGTGCTCAAAGGCGCCTTGGTGTGCGTGCCTCGCGTAATTTGCACGTTAATCCGAGCATGCCGCAGATAGAACGACAAGTTCTAACGTGTCTGTGGCCGAGGCGCGTACTTTGATAAAGTTGCTGAGGCGTTCCACCACCGAGGCGATTTCTTCTTCTTTTTGTTAATAATTCGGTGAATTATGGTAAACGCTGCCGCGGCTGTTTTCGTGTCCGACGCCATTTTGAAATGTCGGCTTGCGGCGAGCACGCTGCCTAACCCGCGAATGTTTATGTGCAACAATTTGGCTCGCAAGCAGCTCGCCGCGCGGGGCGGGCATGCCTCAGGCTGAGCCGCACAGATTCGTACCCAGCTTAATATAACCAAAGAAAAGACACATAGGCGTAAGGTTATTGGGATCCAGACCGCCGAACACTATCGACTTTATCATTATGTGGCCTCTGAAGAGCTATTGCACTGGGGGCCTAACATGTTCGTGTTTATCTATGTGGATAAACGTGGATAAGGCTTATGTCACTCTCGCACTGACATACTGGTCAGAAAGTGACAGATGTGTTATCCACGTTTATCCACATCGATAAACACGAACATGTTAGGCTCCCTGGGTATTAGTGTTGCTATAAGCATGTTTCAGTACCTTTTCATCCTTGAGTTGCGCTCTGTCTGCCGTAACGTTTTCCGACGAATCTTTAGGCTTCAAATTGCTTATTAGGCATATGTAGGTGAATATAACGTTTTGCTCTTGGGCGCTGAACAACTTTATTGGAGATGCAGGCATTTTGGTATGATGTAAGATGTTGTAAGGCAAGATGAACGTCTACGGTATCATTATCTGAAATAAGAATTTGATTAAATTGAAATCATAAGAAGCGTATCCTCGTCGGTAAAAATGGAACTGACCTATGGTCTTGTCGGCGTTGTTGTTAGCAGACTCATCTATAATTTTGAAAAAGTGTTTGTGACTAAGACATGGTGCTTTTTTCTGTCTTTGAATGG
This sequence comes from Acleris holmiana, assembly GCA_949316455.1. Lineage (NCBI taxonomy): Eukaryota > Metazoa > Arthropoda > Insecta > Lepidoptera > Tortricidae > Acleris > Acleris holmiana. The sequence continues at coordinate 11,857,712 of OX438776.1, read as the reverse complement.
CGGTCAAATCAAAATATTTTTGACATTGTCAAAATTAAAAGGCGGCTTCTTCTACCAGCCAAGTACATAACTTGCACGGAGATCAGCCACCTATTTCACCACCCTGACAATGACAGGTGACAGGTCACATTACAGTGTACATGGTGCAGCTTATATGAAACTCAGTGATGTATCAGGTTGTTAACTTTGCAATGTATACCGAATTGTCACTCGTCACATGTCATTGTTAAGATGGGGCAGCAGTCTACAGTTGCTCTACAGAAAAACGTCAGGGGTCCCGTTTCACCAAAGCTTGTACCTGCACTTCATGCGGCAATCTCTTTTCAACAATATTAATTGAAAAGAGACTTCCACTTGTAATACAAGTCGCAAGCGTTCGTGAATCGGGTCCCTTATTACTCTCCATTGTTAACATTATTAAAATTTAGATAGCTCTTATTATCTTGACAGTAAAAGCGCCCGAGTAGTTAACAATATGATTAGGGGTAAAAGTGCAGTGAAATAAATGACCAGTAATGCCACTTATAGATCTGATGGCAAAATTATGATGCCGCTAAAGTAGTGGTTGCCATTTGACAACATTGTGCCAGCCAAAACATCATCTGCAAATTAGCTAGGAGTCTAAAACCTCCGAATCAGAAAATGACTTCAAACTGAACTTTTGAAACAATAATATTACTGCTACATCTCAGGAGACGAGATCAGTACCTACATTGAATAAGCCTAGAGCTTAGTTTGGGACTCGGGCAATTTGTGTATGATTGTCTCCCGATATTTATTTATTTATATAACAGTTACTTTACAAAACTGCCGACAAACCCGACCATTCATCATTGGGCCAATAAACTAGAGCGCCCTGTTTAAGGCCACTCGGGCACAACCGCTTTTAAAATTCCAAAACGTGTAATTGTGTGAAATTATCTGATTAGGAAGTAATTTTTCACATGCCGTAGACAAAGCCTCGACGGCCCGTGACCCACGCGGATGTGCCAGTCTGCACTGAGTGACAAATTAGATGAAAATTACAGCTATCCATTGTACAAAGCGAATTTTTAGTTGGTAATTTGAACATTTTTCAAGCCTAACATTTATATAGTAGCAATACTTGTAACACCGAACTTATTTGCCAGGAAATGATGTTGGACTAGTCAAATCTGAGCATTCCAAGTGCGCTTTTGTTAAAAAACTACTCAGTGAGAAACAAACCAAAAGTAAACGAGGCAGGCCCAGATTCCATGGATTGGGAACTATGGAGAGGCGTGAGGGGTTGGGACAGAAATTGCTAAATAAAATAAGATAACATTTATTTATTTTCGCATAATATTTAATTGCTGTACTATACTTACTAGTACCCTTACATCTAAACCTCTTACGTTAGATAAAATCTTAATTTAAAGCTTTTTAATATTAACAGCGAACTACCTAAAACGTTGTACTTGCGCATGCAGGGTTTACTGCCCTGTTGTCCGTTGTTGTAAGGTGGAAACGATGACATCACACCACAAAAACTACAATACAGGAGTAAAAAGATCGCAGAGATAAAACCACCACGGTCCACGAGCAAGAGGACGTATTAATCGTATTATGACTGCAAAAACCAGCCTGGTTACAGGGAGTGAAAGGGACACAGTTATAGCATTCATTTAGCTCCGTCCCGTTCGCTATTAGACTCGTTTGAAATTTTAACAGCTCGTAATACAGCTCTAGTACCAAGAAATCCACAATAAAAAACATAGGAAAAAGGATTGCGAGATTGGTATCCAAGAGCAATCATCTCTCGGAGTCGGAGGGCATGTAAAAGAAAGAGACAAGTGTGTTGTTAAATTGTAGCATTTGAGAAGGATCGTGGCGCACGAATGTGAAATCGACGAAATTATAGCGGCGAGCCGTGTGGATGCCAATTTGATACTTGCGAAGTACCTATTGTTATCCCTGAAAGAACGGATAATAAACAATATGGGACCATCCACATAAATAGAAAATAATCACAGATTTACCTATGTTTTAAATATGCTTCAACTTCGACCTAAACTGTAATTCTATGGAACTTGCTAACTATGTAAACAAGCCGCCATACTAAAATTGACATTAGATGTCAATTTCAATATATTGTTTGTTTACATAGTTAGCAAGTTCCATAGAATTACATTATAGTTGTCACTTACCATCAGGAAGTTGTGGTCAAAGGTTTAGGTACCTACCTAACTTATGCAAAAAGTACAGCGTAGTGGTAGTCACTTAATGTTACGAGAGGGCAGTTTGTTAAGTCCATTTAAAATATTTAATTTACCAAGCATAGTAAAAGTCGATCGATGCTTTCATGTTTTTTTTCATGTGCTGGAAAATTACCTTAATATTTGCATTGGCTGTAAATTTTCCTTACCATATCATAATTCGGTACCTGATTAAAAAAATCAAAAGATACTTAATCGAAAAATGCCTTCTATCTCTTAAGATCCATTTATTAGATCCATTATGGATTTACTGAGATTTTATTTTCCAACTAGATCTTTCTTCTTAAACCGTGGATCTAATGAGATGTTATTTATCATTTGATACACCAAAGTATTGTAAGGCAAGTACATATTGTATTCAAGGGTTGTAAGGCAGCAAGTAAAGAAACTCTACTAATGTATGTAATGTAATGCTATCGCAGACGAGTTTTTGCGAGGATTGCGTGATGATGAACAGGATTTTCCTCTCTGCAAGATCGTGCTGTTTTGGTGTTCAAGTATTTTTTTTCTCAACCGGTAAAGTCCAATTATTACTACTTATATTATTATGCAAGGTATAAAAAAACAGCATGGTTGGTATATGTGTAGTAGGTCCTAGTCTCAGCTAATTTGTGTACCTATTGCTCATCCGTATTGTAAGATAAGTTCGTAGGTTCGTAGGTAAACAGAATTATAGTTGTGACTTCTTTCATCTTTCCTAAGTTTGGTTTTAAAGGCGGTGGTTAAGCCACAGCAAAACTTAATCTACTTAAAAATGCATCATTCTAAATAAGAAGCAGATCCCCATACTTATTCAACAACTCCCTTTTTTCAAGAAGATATAGTTTTAATAAACACAAGTAATTCTACTGCTTATATTTTTTCACAGCTTGCGACATCTTCTTAATTAAACGATTCAGTGGTTTATCTTGTCTTTCATTTAGATTAAATTTTGGTATGGAGACAAAGGGGAGGACATAGGGTACTTTCGAACCCGATTTTTTTGACAATTCCTGAGGGAATAGCGATGAATGACTTTTACGCGGACGGAGTCGCGGGAAACAGCTAGTAACATTATAAATAAAAATAAAATAAATAAATAAATATCACAGGACAATGTCACACAAATTGACCTAGTCCCAAACTAAGCTCTAGGCTTGTACTATGGGTACTAGACAACGATAAACTTACTTATATGTATAGAGAAATATATACCTACTTAAATATATAGAAAACACCCAAGACTCAGGAACAAATATTCGTGCTCATCACACAAATATCTGCCCTTACCGGGATTTGAAAGCTTCGAAGGCAGGGTCACTACCAACGAGGCTAGCGTGTCGCCAAATGTGTTTTTTTTCCTATAACTTGGTTTAGGTGACTACTCGAAAAAAATACTAAGTAATTAGAAAAAAATCGGCTAAGTGCGACCAAGACTCGCACAGGAAGGGGTCCGTACCTCGCTGTAAAACACGTTTAGGGAACACCACTTTTTTTAAATTATATTTTTTGTTATAGCGGCTAGAGTAATACATAAACACTCCGTGACACTGTCAAGTGTCTAGATATGACGGTTTATGAGATACAGCCCGCAGTCGGACACAGCAAAGACAGTGATAAGGTCCTGTTGGTACCCTTTCGGTGTGGAACCCTTACATTATCGGTGTATGATTTATAATTTATAAGTATTGCATAGAGGAGTATATGAAGAGACGCTTCTTTACTGGGTTTAATTAGTGGCTATGAATAGACCCCGCGCCAATCCGAAGTTAACAATTTGTAGCGGTGATTCACATTCGCCTGAGGTCGTCAACCATTTAATTTTGTAGCGTTTTTGACTCGGCGCGCATGCACCAGAACTTGATTTAATTCGTAAAATATGATTATATTTTTCTTTTTGGTGCCCCTAGGCCTTATTTCATATTAAAATTATGTAATAGCACATTTGTTTAAAATTAAAATAATCTTTTAGGTTCTATCGCATGTTAGCTATCAAATGCAATATGGAACCTGCAGGGTGTAGGTACCTAAAGAACGCACAATAATGAAAAAACAGTATTAGCAATTAAACGGAGAGATATAGGTAGTTTTATTCACTCACAAAGCTATTGCAATGGATCTCGTTAGAAAAATCAACCCTTTCATTTACGTGTCTACATTTAAATTAAATAATAATTTTGCATTTGCAAAATGTGGTTAAACAAGTACAGAATTATCAACAAGTCTTTTTAGTGTTGTTGGTATTTCTTTAGCTCTGTCTAACCCGCTATGAGAATGAAGGCGTGATGTTATGTATGGTTGTATTTACGATAAATCAATATAATAAAAATATTTAAGATTTGACCCATAGATATTAATAAAACATGCTTCTTTTGATACTGGATTACATAGTTTTACAATTAAAATTAAGGGGCATTTTCATTATAAAGTGTACCCTAATTAAGGAAAGTTAATGTTTCTTAATTTTCCTTAACCCTAGTTAAGTACACTTTATTTTGAAAATGCCCTAAAGTAATCATATTTTATAAATCACGTTATTAGAAGGTTGTGCACCCCTGAAGCAGGCCTGGCGAATCGGAGGCTTTTTGTTAACTGTATCATTTTTGTTGTGGTCCCGTCTCATGCGCAGACGTGAAATAGTTTTGACAGGAGTGTAGGGACCAATGCGCGCTCGTGTTAGATAATGTTGCAAAATGCTCGCGGAAGTGTTTCTCTTGTTCAGTGGGTTTGTGTTGAAGTGGAATGTGCATGCGCAGTTTGGGAGTAAGTACATCAGTGTTTTGTTCGCTAAACTGATTTCGTTTCGATACTATCGATTGTCGATAAAAATAAATGTTTTTTTTATTTAAAAAGCAACAGTTAAAATAAATAAATTTCACAGGACAATCTCACAGAAACTGACCTAGTCCCGAACTAAGCTCTAGGCTTCTATGGGTACTTGACAACTACATATACAAAATAAATACGTACGCCTTTGTGGAATATTTTATTAATATTTCCAATTTCAGGTTTATACTTAATATTGGATCAGTGCGACTCGGCCTAATTATTGAAAAAAAAATTGCCTGTATGAAATATGCAAACTGTTATACTTTTGTTTATTTACCAGCCTGTTCGTGTTTTTTTTCATACAAAGCTTGTGTTGACCGATACGTTTCGGTTGAGCCACGGCAGTTTATTTAAAAGGCAAATAATATATAGTATAGGTAGTCTCATCCTCCTCTTTACGGCATTAACTCTGGGCATCAATATTTCTTAACCAATACGACATACCTAGGGATCTTGAAAAAAGCTGGACCTCTTCTAAAAGGTTTAACACTTGTGATTCCTCAAGTGTTGCGAGTCCACGAGTCGCGGTAAAAAAAAAAGTAGCTGTGTATACTCCATACCATCTGACTTGTCTTATTTCTTAACACATTTACAACCTCAAAATGCTCCCTTTTAAAATAAAATAAATAAATAAATCACAGGACAATGTCACACAAATTGACCTAGTCCCAAACTAAGCTCTAGGCTTGTACTATGGGTACTAGACAACGATAAACTTACTTAAATAGAGAAATATTTACTTAAATACATAGAAAACATCCAAGACTCAGGAACAAATACTCGTGCTCATCACACAAATATCTGCCCAAATATTTCGCCTTGAATTAAGTACAATTTTATTATAAAAAAAACTATCCATGATGTAAAATCAGGAAAAGTATGTGCAAAATGTGGTCACCGAAAACGAGCATTTAAGCCGAAAACTATGTATTTTGAGGTTATAAAAGTGTTTACTAAATAAGACAAGTCAGTTGGTATGGACCATACATACAACCGTTAAAAAACAAATTGGTTTACATGTGAAAAAACTGCAAATAAACATATTTATTAATTGATTTGTTGATACATTCTTTTTAACAAAAAAATTGTTCACGATATTACAAAAAATCGAACTGGTGTGACTTTATATTCACAAAGGGAATATCTATTTACATTATCAAAATTAATTCAAACGTATTTCCTTATCCGCAATGTTTGTGAAATACGTATATGCATTGAGGAATAATTACTTTGTCTACTCTAACATTTCCAACGCATGCACTAGCGACCAATAATTTGCAGGCAACAATACTCAGCCTCGATTACTATATGAACATTATGGACATAATGATAATAATCTATCGCACCAAGGTTGTGATATGATAAACATGCAATATTGATGCTGTGAAAATTATGTCACTATAGAATACCGGCTACTAGCCTCATTTCAATGACAAGAATTTATTATTCTGTGGTTTGGCTTCGGTCTGATATGATGTGGGTGTGTTTTTACCTTTTAAATAAATGTATGTTGTAGTGGAAGTTTGGCGGTAAATAAGTAAATCACTAACACGTTATACAAATAATATCACTTTAATGACTGTTACTGTTACAACTTAGTAATTAAAGCTAAACAATTGTGTTGAAGGTTGAAAAAATGTAAAAGCGCGTAAACAATTTGATGCGTATCGGCGTCGAGCTGCGAGCGAACTGCCGAGCGGGGGGGGGGGGGCGCCACAGACGCGCAAGCATGGAAATAAGGAATCACATTGGTTATTCCAATTGGCGCGGATTCTAGTGTTATATACTCCCCCTTTTGACTAGGAAGGTGTTCTCACAATTAGTCAAACAGAATTAAACAAATCTTATGTTAAGATACAAAACTAACGGTTTTAAAAAACAAAATAAACGTTTTCAGAATCGAAATTAATGTTTAAGAAACAGAAGTAACTTTTACGTAAAATACTATCGTTTCGTTAACAACACTAACGTTTACGAGGTCGGCCTCGACGACGGACAGGAGCCACCGGCTTCGGGACCTCAAGACATTCATCCTCTCGACTGTGGTAACGTCGTAAATCCGAGATGTGGTACTTTCCAACTACCTCATCTTTCTTATCGGGGAACGCGACTAGGTAAGTGGTAGGACTCACCTTTTTTGTAACTATGTAGGGGCCATCTCGCTTAGGAGCGAGCTTTGATGTGACACCCTTTGAGGCATTGCTAAGGATGTGAGTTTTCATCAATACTAGATCACCGACTAACAGGTCATCAGGTTGACGACGAACATCTTTTGCGGCCTTCTGAAGATCTTGTTGCTTCTCTATGCACTCTTTGCTGGCTCTAATCGTGTCTACAAGCTTGAGCAGATACGGTGTAATCTGTGGGACATAGTTTTCAGCCAGTATGACAGCGCGAAGATCGCTTTGAGCATCAAGGGGAGATCTTAACTCACGACCATACATAAGAAATGCCGGAGTCTGCTGCGTAGACTTAGTGCGCGAGGAATTGAGAGCAAATCGAATGAATGCAAGAGCCTCTGGCCATTCGTTATGATGATCTTCTACCAGGATAGCCAACTGCGTTTTTAAATCACGGTTTTTTCTTTCTACTGGGTTTGACTCGGGATGGTATAGCGGTACCAAATTTTGCTTCACGTTCAGAGCGAACATTGCCTTTTGCATCACGTCCGCAATAAACTGTACGCCATTGTCGGAAATAAGGCGTCTAGGCACTCCGAATCGTAAGAAGACTTCCTCGATCAGTACTTTGGCACAAGCTTCAGCTGTGGCTTCAACAAGAGAGAATAACTCTACCCATTTGCTAGCGGTGTCTTCTACTATAAGCACCCATCTCTCACCATTGGCACCCTTAGGAAGCGGTCCAAAAAGATCTACTGCTAATACCTCGAATCGTTGAGCTGGAACGGGTGTTTGCAACAAGCCCGTGGGTTTCTGATTGGACGGTTTATACCTCTGGCATTCAATGCAGGTCTTCAAATACTCAGTTACGTAACGACGCATGCCAGGAAAATAGAACCGTTGAGAAATGCGATGCAGAGTTTTGTCTAGTCCACCGTGACCGGAAACTGCAGTATCGTGATTTTCAATCATAACTTGCTTTCTTCTCTTTTCAGGTATAACTAGCTGCGGTTCTTCGGTATCAGTCTCTTCATACCGATAAAGTACTCCCTTACTCAAGTGGTAACCTCTTTCGGTCCACCTGTTGATGTCCACTTCTTCTTTTCCTTCTAGGCCGTTAATGATTTTCGATACCTCTGGATCAGCGAGTTGATCTTCACGCAGAGCGGCAGCTTCCCACCGCGGCGTGTCGACAAATACAGTACAGATTCCACAAGAGTCACGATCAACGTCTTCACACGGAGGGCGACTGAGAGAATCGGCAATGACATTAGCTTTTCCAGGGGTATAATCAACTTGAAGGTCGAAAGATTGGAGCTTCATCGCCCAGCGGACTAATCTTCCTGTCGGCGATTTCAGGGTGAGTAACCACTTTAAGGGCTGGTGGTCACCAGCCACACGCACAGGATGTCCATCGATATAGCCACGGAACTTTTCGACTGCCCACACTACCGCGAGGGCCTCTCGCTCTGTTGTAGAGTAATTACGTTCAGCAGATGTGAGCAGACGGCTGGCGTATTCGATTGGTCGTTCCTCTCATTGGGTCTCCCCCTGCAGTAGAGCCGCGCCTAACGCGTAGTTACTGGCATCGGTCCTAAGCACGAACGGGCGGGTGTAGTCCGGTTGAACGAGGATCGGTGACGAGGTGAGCAACGTTTCCAGTTCGTTAAACGCGGTGACCTGGGCTTCTTCCCACAACCACGACTGATCTTTCTTAGTTAACATTGTTTGCTTTGCTGGGCAACTTGAGAGAAGCCAGGAACGAACTTCCTAAACCAAGAGCAGGTCTGTAAGAAGGACTTCAGGTGCTTCACAGACGCCGGTTCTCTCATCTCCGTTATTGCACTGATCTTGTCTGGGTCTGGTGATATTCCTTGAGGCGTGATGATATGACCTAAATATCTGACACTCTCACGTGCAAAGACGCATTTGGCACGGTTCGCTCGCAGATTGAAGACGCGTAAGCGGTCAAAGACAGCACGGAGATCTTGAATATGCTGCGAAAAGCTGTCGGATATAAGGATTAGATCATCGATGTACCCTAGTATAGTCATGCCTTGAAGAGAGGACCCAGTACGAAATCTGTCTATTAATCTTTGGAACGTAGCCGGCGCATTCCGCAACCCGAACGGCATGCGCTTGAATCTATGGACTCCGAAAGGCGAAACGAACGCGGTCTTGTCCTGATCCTCTTCCCTGACAGCTACCTGCCAGTACCCGGAACGAAGGTCGATGGTGCTCATATAACAGCTTTTACCAGTGTACTGCAACAGGTCGTCAATTACGGGAAGTGGGTAAGAGTCGCTCTTCGTAATGGAGTTTAATTTCCTATAATCTACACAAAATCTATAGGTTCCATCTTTCTTCGGCACCAAAAGAGCTGGTGCAGACCATGCAGATTCACACTCCTCAATAATCCCATTCTTTAGCATCTTTTCTATCTCGGCCTCCATAATAGCTCGTCTGGCGGGCGTGAGTCTGTACGGCGGCACAGCGATTGGTTGGTGACTTCCCGTATCAATACTATGTTCCGCAAACGGCGTTGGACCTCCCCCTTCTCCAAAGATGTCTTCGTACTCTTGGAGAACAGCGGCAAGACGATCCTTCTCCTGTGGTAACAGCATTGTCCCCTCATTAGGATTAAGGATGAGATCGGTCGAAGAACAACCTACGTAGGCGCGAGAAGTTTCGGTACGTAAAGGGTGAATGTCCTGAGGTCGATCAGCTGTAAACCACGTGTTGGCGGGAATATTAACAACAAGCCGAGCTTTGCGAAGAAAATCTATTCCTAACAAGGTTTCGTTGTTAACCGCGTCCGGAAAAATAACAAAGGTGGTAGGTATAATCGAACCCTTAAGCGATACCTCAACGTTCGCTAATTTAACTTTCCGTTCGCCTACAATACCGTCGGCAAGTTTTACGGTCATCATACAATCACGCAATGGATGATTTAGCCTACGAAGCAGATTGTATAACGCCTGCAATACTGCGTTTTGCAGCTGTGTCCATTAGACCGGTACCGCGATGACCGTACACTATGATATTTAAAATAGGACGACCACCGGTAGAAACATCCGACGAGCTAGGCAAATCCCGCACACAATTCGCTTGCGACTCATTAGAACATTGAGTAATCTGTGGTACATTATTTACAAAAAGATCATTTTCAGGAACATTATTATTTACATTCTGTTTTGAATTAATCTTTGACACATTATTGAGATGTCCAGTCTGAGTTGACACAATCTTTGATACATCATCATTTAAATGTCCAGTCTGATTAGAAATAATATTTGAAACATCATCATTTAAATGTCCAGTCTGTACATAATTAATCTTTGAGGCCGTATCAACACTATCAATATCGAGCGCACAAAAAGAGTCCTTAGGGTTAGGATTACACTTTTCGCAGTTAGTACGCGTTACGCCTTTAGCGTTACAACCAAAACACCGCAAATACGTGTTATCACTTTTAACTCTTTGATGTAATTTCGAACACTCACTACGATCATGACCACTTTTACGACAATAAACACAGAAAAGTTTGTTACCTTTTTTAGTAGTCTCGCTTACCACCGTACAGTCTCTGGTAGTCGGCGTCGTCGGCATCGGCGGCGGCGCGAGCGGCGTGTGCGCGGCGCGCGGCAACGGCGCGGTGGCAGCGGCACGGTTAAATGGCCGCGCCCTTGACCCGTTGGCGTCGCTCGACTCGTTCGATGTAAGAGCGCGCGCAATAATGTTTGCGCTCGCAGTCTGTGAACGTGGTAAACATGAAGGTGCTTCGGCGAGCGATTCCTCGATGCTTATCGCCTTTTCTAAAAGATTGTCAAGGTCACTTATCGCTTCTCGTGTGACTCTTTTTCTAATGCGTTTATCCAATAGGCCGTATACTATATCTACTTGAAATGCCGACTCGATACGATATGGCATTTTAGCTATTAGCGCACGGAGGCGCCCTATGAAGATTTCGGCTCGTTCCTCTCCTTGTTCCAAAGCGTAGATTTCCCTGAGGATTTTATGTGGCGGTTTAGGTACGCCGAATCTGGCGCGAAGCTTACGAAGCGCGTCGTCCCACGATGTTATAGTGGCCTTGACCCCTCTGAACCACAGTGCGGCTTCGTCTTCGAGCAGCATAGAGAGGCCCTTCAATGCATGCGGGTCACTTACGCTTTTACAATCTTTGTATACTTCGACGCTGTCCAGAAATGCCTCTAGTTTGTCGGGATCCCGGGATAAGCCATTAAGTCTTGCAGTGCAGTTCGCGAAGTTTCCAGGGCGGGCGCTGGTACAAGATGGCGTCGGCGAGTAGGTCGGTGATGGTAACCTATCGCAACCTCGAAAAGTTTTTGACCGAATTTCATTTGACCGAATACATTTCGTTTTTTATCGTTTCTCCGATGGCACGATTCGTCATTTTTTTATTTCACCATTTGACTTTAAGTAAATGGTTCGTTAGTCCAAGCAACTTTTCTCCTTGTAGTCACGTACCCTATGTATTGTTACGTATTTTATTTCAAAGCCCATTTTTCATTACACCAATGCTACAACTAGCCTGTGGATCGTTTTGTATTTTGTTTCTTAACCCATTTTTCACTTCATCAATGTTACATATAGATTTTGCTACGTTACGTCAAATATTCATTTCGGCTAAAAAATCTTGCTTGTAATTAGTTTCAACTATCTACAAAATGCAACGAGCAAGACGAGTCAGGGCAGAACGGACTCAGATAGGTTAGGTTAGAAGGCCAAGGCGGGAGCTTTGCTCCCGCCTTGACTTTCGAGGTTATTTTTTTTCTGCCCCGAAAAGCTTGCTTAAGTATAATTTATCCAGACAATGCAAAGATCGAGCCGTAATATTGGGCAAAGGATACTAAGGTAAAATCAGAAATAGGAAAAAGACAAATAGACAAAGCATTACATTGGACAACTGTTGATACGCCGAAACCAGTAATGAGGTATAGATAATTTGTCAAATCGTTAAAAAACCAAAACAAGTAATGAATAAATAAAACTATTCGAAATGATCATTCGGCCAAACGTAAAAAAACCCAAACCATAATTGACGAAAAGTATTTGTCGAACCAAAATTCGGTCAAACATTTTTCGAAGTTGTGATAGGTAACCGTCGGTGATGGATTTAAATTGTCGGCGTCTCTCGAGGAGGCCGACGCTGCTAGCAAACTCTCAACCAATTGGCGGTTGGACTCCGCCTGAGCTTGCGCAAACGTCGACAGAAACGACGCCAATTGTCCTTCCGACATTACTGAGCTGCCATCGACGGCTTCCCCGCCGGATAAACTTGCTCTTTTTCGCGGCAATGTTAATGTTAAGCACTCACACTTATCATATCACACACAGTTTAACGTAATACTATTCACAGTATTCACCAAAAACCACCGGTTCGTAATCGTGAGTTCGTTTGTACACAATACCTATTCGCGTAGGTATGCGTGCCGCGAGTTGGTGCGCCAGTGTAGTGGAAGTTTGGCGGTAAATAAGTAAATCACTAACACATTATACAAATAATATCACTTTAATGACTGTTACTGTTACAACTTAGTAATTAAAGCTAAACAATTGTGTTGAAGGTTGAAAAAATGTAAAAGCGCGTAAACAATTTGATGCGTATCGGCGTCGAGCTGCGAGCGAACTGCCGAGCGGGGGGGGGCGCCACAGACGCGCAAGCATGGAAATAAGGAATCACATTGGTTATTCCAATTGGCGCGGATTCTAGTGTTATAATGTATTATTGTAACAACTGCTATTCCACGCTACAATTACTCGTTGTACGAAAACTGAGTTGACAGAGTAACACTGCTATAAGTGAAACTGTGACATAAACGATTCTAAAACACGTCAAACGCGATATCGTTATGAGTCGGTCGCCATTACTGTAATCTCGGTCTCAGGACCGAGACGATACGGTAGAATCTCAGGATTCTACACGGTAATAACGACATCGTCTTTGCCGTGTTTCCGTATTGTCAACGTTTTGATAACTCATATGTCATTCATTTACAATAATGGCGACTGTGACATAAACGATTCTAAAACACGTCAAACGGGATATCGTTATAACGCAGTAGAAAAGAGGCCCTGGGGCTGGGCATGTTGCATTCGACATGCGTTAGCGATTATGATTCGATTGAAAAATGTATGTAATTGAAGTAAGCCACCGAGATAGTACCACGTGACTATCTCGGTGGCTTATGTTAATTCTATATATTTGTATATCGAAACACAATCGCTAATGATTGTCAAATGCAACTTGTCTAGACCCAGTCATTTACTTAAGTTTTGCACCTATTTATAGTTGGTCTTGTTTGGTAGTGACCCTGCCACTAAACTTACGGCCGAAATCAGAGATGTCAATTAAATTTGATGTTTGTTAAATTACGTGTTGTCTATTTCTATTACTATGGCAAAGAAAGTGACAGCAGCAACTTTATTCGCACTTTATAATTAATTGACGTCTCTGAGTACGGCAGTAAGTTAGACCTATCGCGGGTTCTAACGGCTGCACTCAGAGTCAGTTAATGACGATGAAGTCTTTCCTCAGCGCCGGTTTTACCTAATTTAATGGTAAGGAGCAAAATGCACCTTACTCAATAAGTCAGTATGGTACATTTTGCCCTTTATTAAATTAGGTAGTTACGCGATTTTGCAGTATCACTGTCGATTTACAAGTTCGAAAAAGGAACGAGAATTGTCTCCAAAATGTCATTGAGTACGGCGGTTGGTATCGGATATTTGAATGATGAACGCAAGCATTTGTTTCTGGCGTTACGTTTCTCGTTGTGAACTTAGGGCCTTATTAGGGTCATACACACTCTTAAAAAACAAAAGTTGTCTCTCCTGTGGTCAAAAGTTAAAAGCTTGTGTGCATTACAAGTTATGTTCCTATATGATAGGTCTAAAGCATTCCCGACGGCGTTTTTGCGGGAATGGGTTTAGCCAGAAAAAAAGCCTTAATAACGTTAACTTTTGGTGTGTCCACAGGAATGACGGTAACCTAAATCTGTGTATGATCCATTAATAAACGCCCGTCTTAAGATACATCAAAAATTACAGTTTTCTATGGTTTGAAGTTTATTTTGGAGTCTTGTGATAGGCATTTAAACCGAGACGAGTTTATTATAACGGCTATTAGTGTACTTGTGAGAGCTTTAATAGACATGTAAAGCCACACACAGACCGAGAAACAAACATAGACGTGAAACTTATTAACTCCCCTCCTCGCTTTTATAATTCTGATAAAATCGTCAAAGTTGCATATAAGTTAAGTCAACTATAACATTTAAATTTATAGGTAGACACAGTCGCCACCTAAAATATCAGAGCATAGGTACAAGGTGCTCAAAAATATTGTCACGCGCAGTCTAGTTTGGAAAATTTTGGGGACGTTTTCAAAAAAAGTGTACATAGTTAAGGGCTTTAATTAAAACAAAACTTATTTGATTCCTTTGTTTAACGAGAGTTACCCATATAGGTTGTATGACTAACTTTCGTTACACAAAGGACGCGATCGTGATTTTTGTTTTGATTAAGACTTTAACTGTTTTTTTTTAAAACGACCCTTTGATCACCTTACTTATTCCGTTTCATTTTATGGCGACTTTACTGTACTAGGTATGATAATTATAGTACAATAACACACACGACGACACGCTAGCCCAGTTGGTAGTGACCCTGCCTCCGCAGCCAGCGGTCCTGGTTTCAAATCCCGGTAAGGGCAGATATTTGTGTGGTGAGCGCGAATATTTGTTCCTGAGTCTTGGATGTTTTCTATTTATTTAAGTTTGTATTTCTCTATATTATTATGTTTATCGTTGTCTAGTACCCATATTACAAGCCTAGAGCTTACTTTGGGACTAGGTCAATTTGTGTGACATTGTCCTGTGATTTATTATTATTATTATTATTATTTAATAATATTTAATTACAGGTATATCAATAGGCGTAGGGATGAACGACGAAGGAAATAACGACGGCGATTTAGATTTAAAAGTAAGTCCTAGTCCTAGTCTACTTCTATAAATTATTCTGTAATGATAGAATCGTACAATATTACCAAAAACACAAATAATTTTCAGGGTCCATGTCCTCCAAATACAACTTGTATGCCAATCAGCACGTGTCCAATGCTGGGAGATTTATTGGACTTTTCCTGTTTTTCGTCAGACAAGTAAGATCTACATTTCTCCACTATCTTATTAATACCATACCATAGTGCAAATGCTTCAACCATTCAAAATAATACTCGTAATCCTCTTCCACAAATGCGCTGAAGACTCGAGACTTGATTAATTCCTTGTTGAACAATCTACTATTACCTAGATTTTTTTGCGACTCTGCAAAATCACGGACGAATGGACCAACGAAGTTTTCCAAGATAAGTAGTTCAGGAAATATAAGTTGGCCGTCTGTAATGTTGACTAAGGTCTTTCTGTGAACATCAAACAAACACCAATCGTAAAACTGCCCTCACTTTTCAAATAGCACAGCGGGTTGAGGTTTGTTACTTGAGCCACATTGTGGATATTACCTTAACGCTGAACAAAGAATCAAAAAGTAGATAGGAGATGGCCAAATTATATTTCCTGAACTATACCACCTGACTCCAGATATTTCCATCGCCTAAACGAGCTGACCTGCGGCCACGTGAACGGCGAGGACTACGTCTGCTGCCCCTCCTGCGAGTGCGGGAAGGTGTACCAGGATGGTACCGAGAAGTGCGGGCGCAGCATGGTGCAGGGAATGGACTATAAGGGGCTGGGGGCGCATCCGTGGGTCGCCAGGATCGGGTTTACCAGTAAGTTGGGTTTGAGTTTAGCTTGGACAAGAAGAGTTTGAGGTGGGGACAAGCGAAATAACAATAATATCATGTGGTGTGGTACAAACAGCAACAATCTTAACTGTACATTGGTGGACCTTATTACAAAAGGCATAAGATCTACCGATGGACAGTTAACAGTGTGGGCGATGGTACTACCGTATTTGGTATATCCTCGTAAGGCCCACGTCAATTTTTTCTTGTTCAAATAGAATCTTGTGTCAGTCAACTAAAGTTTAAAGTCATTTTGAGAAATGTCCTACATTTAGGCCGTTGGGCGTTATGAGGAAATAAACGTATACCACATTAGGAAGGAGTAACCAAATAAAAAAAAAATCTTTTGCAGTTTTCTTTGCAAAATCTACTTTGCTAAGCTATAGTTAAATAGGTAGCAGGTCCAGTCGAGCAGGTAATAGAAGTGGCTGTGCGTTTTAGTACCTTGTCGCAGTAAGGTATCGATGTGAGAGTAGTTTATATGTAGGATATCAATAGCAGCGATAAGTTTTATTATTATGTACTTCTGAGTTAGAACTGTACACCAGTAGCTCTCAGATCTTACTGCAGCCTACCGCTGTACATCTGTACTAAACATTACACAAGCATATGGAGTAGGTGCACTCAGCCTTATAAGCAGCAGCACGGGTGTCTATCATTTTATCGAAACATCTTTCATCGAATGTATCATTTCATCGAACGCTATTTTCTGCTGATACCATCATGTTTTCAGGGTATCTTAAACATCTAACCTAACCTAACCTACGTAATTAAAACATTATGGTTTCAGCAGAAAATAGCGTTCGATGCAATAAAATTCGATGAAATGATACTCGATGAAGTGAATTCGATAAAATGATGAGTTACCGTAGCAGAATACTTTAGTACCTTGTCGCTACTTTGACAAATTAGTGCTGTTCAAACATGACGTTAAAGCGACGAAGCATTAAAGTGTGCAGCTACTCGTAAGGCCGACCGTACATTGGTAAAAAACCTTTTCACCTCAGCACCTCAAAAAGGGTGGCTTTGCTGTTTAAAGACAGTGAGCAAAATTTGATATTGCTGCGAGCGTGAGACAAAGTAACTTTTTAATTTTTGTTCCGTGGCCGTGGTGCGGCGTTCGAGCGGCTGGGAGATGTCGTTTTATTTTTATCATATAGTAGTTTATGTGACTGTTACATAATAACATCACACGAGTGTTTTAATGCCTAATCATGTACAGTTACAATCTAAAACTATATATTACTAGAAAAACCAAAACGAACTAAACTTTTTTTTGCGACAAAACAAATAGAACGTCAAAAATGGCGGCACCTGTAGTTTTTTTTAAAATTCATAGTCAAGCTAGAGTCGGCCTCTACAATCATATTGTTCGATATCAAGTAACAAGCGAGATTTCTCAAAATTGTATGCAATTGACATTTCATTTCGAATAAAATGTCATCTCGAGTGATATTAGAATCGAGGTCAAATAAAATTGCTTTGTTTTTCAAAGATGTTCGAAATATGAATGTAAAATTGATATCGAATTTGATGTCATTATACTCATTATAAATAAGAAATGTGTTCTAACAAAACAGTTTATCTTTACGCTAGTCGTAATTTGCGGTTTTTGAACGCATCATAGAGGGTTTATGATATGTGTGTAGATAAAGGTTATAGTTTCTCGCTGCTAAGGTGAACAATTGTATGTGCAACACAAGACCAAAGTTATTTGCGTCTCGTGTCTTTGAATCGCTCGTCGCACTTAGGCTTCTAACCTAGAATCACACGCTACGCTCGTGATTCAATTCTAGAATCCTTCGCTTGCTCAGGATTCAAAATCAACACTCGCAGCAAAAAACAACTTTGCTCTCTTGTTGCAAAAATAACTAAAACTCAATCTGGCATGAATACCTACTTAGTTTGATTGTTGTTTGTATTTCAGAAGAGAGCGGTATTGTCAGATTTGCTTGCAGCGGGTCCATTATATCCAAGCGCGTCGTGCTCACAGCGGCGCATTGCGCGTTGGCCAAACCCGAGGGATACAAATTGTGGGTATAAACTATAAGCTGCAGCCTTCTTATCTCCCTAGTAATTTAAGCCATTTTTTAACAGACAGGACGTAGTTCTGCAATCGGAAACCAACCCACAATGATTTCGCATTAGTATGTGAACTGTCGTGATGAATACTCAGGGTTGACATTTTATTGCTAAATAATTGTGGATTGGTTCCTGTTTGCAGAACTACGTCTCTTTTTTCTCTTTCCATTTTCAATTGGTTCAAACCTCTTTGCTATCGATGTAGGTCAACGGTGGTGGTTGGCGAGTGGGACACGGCGCGCAGCCCGGACTGCAGCGAGCTGTTCTGCGCGCCGCCCACGCAAGCTATCAAGGTCGAGAACGTGATCGTGCACGTTGGCTATGAGCAAAAGGTATTCCGGCACGACATCGCACTGATCGTGCTCAAGGACGAGATGAAGTATTCAGGTAATTAAGGGTATCCGTGGTCTCCAGTCAAACAAACTCATGTGCGACTGTCCCGCGGGAAGATAGATGTTGAGCGAGGAAGGTAGACTGCCAATGCAAATGACATACATTCCCTGCCACTTAGCCCGCTCTCGCTTACTCCAAAGTGCCTCGTCATCTGACCGACTGAGACTGCAAAAGATCCTACCACCCGCATAATGTATTAACGGGCTTTTGTAAAGACCCCAACTATGAATAAAAAAGTAAATATCGTTGTCTTCTTGGTAAAATATTGATGGATGTTAGCCGTTCGTAAAAGGGTAAGGCGCCACAGAACAACTGTGTAGCAACTATACTTAGTTGCAGCAAAGGTCATAATAATATAAGGTGTGTAGTGATTCGGTAAGGTACGAAGTTCTATACTTATAATAAGAGCTTGCCTAAGTAGAAATAACGCGCCCAATAATTTACCTTAAGCATGAATTTTTTAAGAAGATTTCAATGGAAGAGAGTCAATTCGACTAAGTCAAGTCTAGCTACGTACTTTTTTTATTCTAAAAAATGTATTGGTCTGTTATGCATTTTTTTGCCAATTTTTACAATCAGGCTTAGGATATCACCTCAAAATAAAATGTTAATTGCCGAATATTCCAGTCAATGTCATAGCTAATTGTAACGCTATTTATTCCAGTATCAGTAGCGCCGATCTGCTTAAACGAGAAGCCGGAAATCATAATAAATGAGCGCGCTTTACTCGTCGGTTGGGGCAAATTGTCCGGCCAGAACAACCTGGTAAGCATTTTGAACTTTATTCCTAAGTAATAGAGGCGAATGTTTTGTATAAGTGATTATCTGTGATGGACATTGATTTAAATTCAACGACCTTACCTGTCCCCTGAGTGAAGCGCAAAAACTGTAGTGACATGAATAGGAACGTAATTAGGTTGTTATTTTTTGTTGCTGTTAAACCTATAAAGTGTAAGTATATTTGAGTGGAAACAGACACAGTATGATAATTAATTGCCATTCATGAATACGGCTTACATAGAATATTTGATGAAAATAAACATAATACATAAAATAATATAAATAAACTAGTTACACTAAAAACTAATTTCATGATGTAAGGTTTGAGGAATTAAGTAAGTTTTAAGATAATGTATAAAATAAATGATAGTCAATTGACTATCCCTCTTCCGGTTTATGTTTACCAAAGGTAAAGAAGCAGGTGGCCATCTTTGACACCGGCAGTCGTTCTACGGATTTCAAACTGTAAAGGTAACTCTGTAATCGAAATATTCGTAATTAAATCAAGTGTGTTAAAGTATTGAGTTTATTTATTTAATACTAAATACCTGAAAACTTTTAGTTCAGATAGTGGGATAGTAACAGAATATAGCTTACATTCAACACGCCCACAAGCATTTTGTTCAGCTTGGCTATAACCTTTGTTAATTTTTAGGTCCATAAGTACTAACGATGTCGAAAGAACGTGAAGATGCAGAGGCGCGCGAAGCGTCTGTCGTGCTTGGCGAGCGGGTCGAACGCGACAAGGAGCCGTCGGTGCAGCAGCGCGGGCGAAGCGCGACGCGGCATGCGGACAAGCGGCGCAGGCGCAGCCGGTCCTGGACCCAGTGTGAGCGGCCTTCACGGGCTCGCTCGCGCTCGTCGGACAACGTGCCGGCGGGAAACGATCGCGGGAGGCGGCGTCGGGCATCAAGGAAGCGCCGGCGGAGCCACCGCGACCGGGGTCAGCATGAGCTGAGCCAGCACAAGCGGAGTCACTCGCGACAAAAGAAACGTAAACGTCGTTTAACTGTAAGTGTTTCTAGGTCATGTTCTAGTTCTTATAATAGTGCGAGCCGCGGAACACGCAATTTAAATAAAACTGATAACGAAACGAATGTAAACACGGGAACATTTTCATTACAAGATGTTATGGATTTAATAAAATCACTGCCCTCTTCTGCGTCTCAATCGCAGCATCACTTTTCGATGAACAGCAACGCGGTGCCGGAATTCGATCCAGCTAGTAAAGAGCAGACTATAGATTTATGGATTAAGAAAGTTGAAGAATGTTCTTCTATGTACCAATGGTCGGAGACACAGCTCATACATTATGCTTTGCCTAAACTAGGTGGGATAGCAAAAGTTTGGTATCAAGGTCTACCCACACTTAATTATACTTGGCCTGAGTGGAAAGAAAAATTAACTAAAACTTTTCCAACTGTGCAAAATTATGCACAGCTTCTACATGAAATGTTAGATAGAAAAGTGAAGTACAATGAATCCTTAGAAGTTTACTTTTACCACAAAATAAACCTACTTAATAGGTGCGATATATCCGGAAAAAGGGCGGAAGACTGTATCATTTACGGGTTAGAAGACAAGGGCATGAGATTAGGGGCCCAAGCTGCTAACTATTCTGAGCCGGAGGATTTGTTAGCCTACTTTAAGTCCATTAAAGTCGAGGATTTAAAAGACAAACGCACCACATTTTTTAGAAAACCGACTGATACCCACAATGATTATATTAGAAGTAGTTCCATTAAATGCTTTAATTGCAACGAGATAGGACATCCAAGCTTTAAATGTCAGAAGCCACTTCTAACTTGTACTGTTTGTAAGAGACTAGGGCATCAGAGTTCAAATTGTAGACGTTTGGTAAAGGTAGGCAATTATAGTAGTAAAACCAGTGAAGCTTCAAAATCAGTGTCTGAAGTTAAGTTAGCCGGAAATCTAGATGACAAATATGTACTTTCGTTAAAAGTGAATGGAAAACCTAAGACGTGCTACGTTGACCTCGGTAGCCAATGTACGATGATTCGGTTAAGTGATTTTAAAGAATTGGGGGTAGATTATTATACTAATGACTTACCGTCACTAAAAGGTTTTGGTGAATCGATTATTAATCCAATAGGAAAATGTACAGTACATTTAGAAGTACAATCGGTTGCAACTTTAGTAGAGATATTGATAGTACCTGATTCATTGCTTAAGTCCCCCGTATTACTTGGTCACACTTTTACAGAGCAAGCTGGAATTTTAATTATTAAAACTGACGAGTGTCTAATTTTGCAAAAACGACCAGAGATACGATCTAAACCGGATTATAAAAAACTGAGATTAGTTGTAAGATCTGATACACATGTCAGTGCTATGCAAACGGTACCAGTAGAAATAGATATTTGTTCTACGTGTAAAGTGTATGTACATGAGTCTATTAGAGATATCGGTGCTAATAAATATTATTTCCTGCCAGGCCTGTACACAATTACAAAAGGCAAGGGGTGTGTCATGGTGGTTAATTTAAATTCGGTAGCAACAACTTTTCGAAAGGGTCAATTATTAACAAGAGCATGCATTCATGATGATAGCAGTACCTTTGAGGTTAATAAATTAGATGTGACCGAGCGCGAGTCATTGTTAAGGAATCTTAAAGCAGATACAGCGTTAGGAATAGAAGACAGGCACAAACTACACATGCTGTTGCAAAAATATGATAGTTGTTTTTCATTTAGTTTAACAGATTTAGGGTTGACTAATTTAAATGAAATGACTATAACGTTAAAAGATAATACGCCAGTTGTATATCGGCCATATAGGTTAGCCTATTCCGAAAGGAATAAAGTAAAGCAAATGGTACAAGAGATGTTGGACTGTGGTATTATTTCTGAATCGACTTCTGCCTATGCAAGCCCCATATTATTGGTGCAGAAGAAAACGGGGGACCAACGTCTCTGTGTTGACTATAGAGCTCTAAATGCGAAAACGGTAAAGGAACATTACCCTCTACCACGAATTGAGGACCATATAGATCAATTAGGGGGTTATGAGTATTTTTTAACCCTAGACTTGGCATCAGGGTACTACCAGATTCCAATCGCTCCATCATCCCAAGACAAAACGGCCTTTGTCACCCCTGACGGACAGTACCAATTTACACGTATGCCGTTTGGGTTGGCAAATGGGCCTTCTGTCTTTCAAAAGACTGTTAATCAGATGTTAAAGGAGGTTAAAAACAATGAAGCATATGCATTCATGGATGACATTATAATCCCGGCACATAGCATTGAACAAGGGATGGAGCGGTTGGAAACGGTTTTAAAATTAATTAAAGATGCTGGTTTGACACTAAAACTTTCCAAATGTAATTTTTTCTGTAAAACCATAGACTATCTTGGGTTTGAGATAAGCAAAGAGGGAGTAAGACCAGGTTCAGGCAAAACAGAGGCAGTTGAGAACTTTAAACTTCCAAGCAATCAACACGAAGTGCGCCAGTTTATAGGCTTGGCTAGTTTTTTTCGTCGCTTTGTTAAGAACTTTGCCATAATTGCTAGTCCTTTAACAAAATTGCTAAAAAAGATGACCAAATGGGAATGGGGTACTGATCAAGAATATGCATTTGCTACTCTTAAAACGGAATTGGTGCAAAGACCCATACTCGCCCTTTATAACCCTCATGCCCCAACTCAAATACATACTGATGCGTGTAAGACCGGCATAGCAGGAATTCTACTTCAGCAGGACGATGTGGGGCGATGGCGGGCAGTAGCGTACTACAGTAGGCAAACTACGCTAGAGGAACAAAAATATCATTCTTTCGAACTTGAGACCCTTGCAGTAGTGGCGTCCTTAAATAGGTTTAGGGTTTATGTTCTAGGGATGAAATTTACTATACTAACCGACTGTAGTGCCTTACGTACTACATTATCAAAGAGAGACATGATTCCCCGTATTGGTAGGTGGTGGTTACAGTTGCAGGAGTACGACTGTAACATCGAATACAGGCCCGGGTGTCGTATGAGTCATGTTGACGCACTTAGCAGGAATGCAATTCCAATGACGGAGGACCCCGAACCTGTATTCGACGTTTTAGCAATAGAGACAGATGATTGGCTATTTACTCTACAGGGCGTTGACGAGGAGGTCCAACAAATTAAAAGTGTACTAGAAGACCCTCAGACTCCCAAAGTAGCTGATATCCGCACTAATTACCAATTAAAAAATGGAAAGGTATATAGGATGGTTGATGGTCAACCTAAGTGGCTTGTTCCTAAAGGGGTAAGGTGGCAGTTGCTCAAGAAAAACCATGACGAGCTTGGTCATTTTGGAGTTGAAAAGACCTTGGATAAACTTAAGTCGCTATATTGGTTTCCCAAGATGAACAAGTTCGTCAAAAAGTATGTGCAATCATGTTTAGAGTGTTCTTATTACAAAACCCCGGCAGGGAAGAGACAAGGAATGCTTCACCCGATTCCAAAAATAGATCAACCATTCCATACAGTGCATATCGATCATTTGGGTCCTTTTGTCAAAAGTAGGTCGAAAAACACCTATTTGCTTGTATTGATAGACGCGTACACTAAGTATATATCCCTTTATGCCGTTAAGAACACTAAAACCAAATCGACAATAAAAGTTATTAATAATTATATTAGCTTGTTTGGTATACCCAGCAGAATGATTAGTGATAGGGGTACGTCGTTTACGAGCAAGGGGTTCAAGGATTTTATTACTCAGTTAGGTATTAGGCATGTGTTGAACGCGGTTGCCACGCCGAGAGCGAACGGTCAGGTTGAAAGATATAATCGGACTATTTTGGCTTCGCTCTCGGCGAGGAATCACAATCACAACGAGAATGAATGGGATAAGCATTTAGAAGAAATTCAGTTAGGGCTTAACACGACATTAAATAAAGCTATTGGTAGGAGTCCATCGGAGGTACTATTTGGATTCAGATTAAAAACCAAGGGGGATGGGATGGTGACATCTCTATTGGATCAGGAAGGGACAACTCATCGTTCCCTCGATGAAATAAGAGAGGAAGTAAATTTGAGGATAAGAGAAGAACAAAGAAAAAATAAGGATAGATTTGATCAGGCGAGAAAAGTGGCCACTAAATATAAAGTAGGTGGTTTAGTAAGGATAGAACGCGACATAAACAGTAACAATGGTAAATCAAAAAAACTCCTTCCTAAGTTGCAAGGGCCGTATAGAGTTATCGAAGTTTTAGAAAAAGACAGGTATGTAATTGGGGATACGCCCTTAACTCGCAAATAAAATCGAAAATATGAAGCTGTGATCTCTGTGGACAAAATATTTCCGTGGTTAACATTTACTCATGATTTTGTAGGTTCAGAAGACGAACAGTCATTTAGTGAGGACGATAGGGATAGTGTGATAAGTACGGCGGAGGCTGTACATAAAGTTGTACCTGAGGGAGTAGAAGAGAGCAGTGACGGGTCAATTATAAAGTAATGAGGATACTGTATATATTTAATTATATAAATTATGAAAAAAAAAAAATGATTGGACCTATTGATTTTTGAATTGAAAGATTTGTATTTAGGGTGGAGTTATGAATCAACACACAAAGGAGTCTTTTGACAGTTGAGAGTGTGTTAGGTTTTCATGTATAAGGTGCGCAATGAAACTATCTGAGCCATGTATTGGAGCGCTGGAAATATAAATAAGCTGATATTGATTTGAAAGGTTATGTAATTGCAATTAGCAAAATATACTCGTATAAATATAATTTAAAGATTTTTTTTAATATACGTAAAAAGATAAAATTTATGTTTAGGGCGGAAATGGTAAATCAGTACACACAGGAGTCTTATGACAGTTGGGAGTGTGCTAGATTTAACATATATTTAAGTTGCGCAAGGAGGCCGTATGAGCCATGGATTGGAGCGCTGTTATATGGAATTAAAAATGCAGAAAATATTTATGGAATTGATTATGGAATTGAGAGGAATTTGGATATACGTAGGGTGGAAAAGAATAGTCTGACACACAAAGGAGTCTTATGACAACTGGGAGTGTGTTAGATCATATTCATAATTTTCTGTTTTGTACATGTTAATTTTAGCTTGCTACATAAGACTACTAATGATCAAAATAAGTTATTGTAAAAGCAAATAATGTTTATTAATAGAATATGAGTGGTGATAAGAATTATTACCTGATATAATGTTATAATCAAAATAGAAAATTGATGGAACAATTAAATTCAAGATGGCCGAACATTAATGAATTTATGGCCAAATTATAATAATAATAGATGTACTGTAAACAGATCACGAATAATAGATAAAGACATGTCAAAAAAAAAGACCTTGTATATTTTTACATAGCACGTTGTCATTATTAATCTGGATGTAATAAACATAATTTTAATTTTAGTAAATTGGAATGTTACTTAGGGGTACTAGCGGCCGCACTCAGAGATATCAATTGAATTTAACGCTTGTTAAATGACTTGTTGACTTTTTCTATTTCTATGGCAACGAAAGTGACAGCAGCAACTTTAATCACACTTTGTAATTAATTGACGTCTCTGAGTACGGCAGTAAGGTCTTTGCTTTGCAATCTGTAGTTAAAATTAAGTTTTCCGAGAGGACTCGGCTTGTTCAGGATGGCCGACTGTAAGGTTTGAGGAATTAAGTAAGTTTTAAGATAATGTATAAAATAAATGATAGTCAATTGACTATCCCTCTTCCGGTTTATGTTTACCAAAGGTAAAGAAGCAGGTGGCCATCTTTGACACCGGCAGTCGTTCTACGGATTTCAAACTGTAAAGGTAACTCTGTAATCGAAATATTCGTAATTAAATCAAGTGTGTTAAAGTATTGAGTTTATTTATTTAATACTAAATACCTGAAAACTTTTAATGATTTAATCCATTTCTTCTCTCCCTGTATCTTCCGTTTTCTGTAAGAAAAAATCTAAAGGTCGAATAAACGATGTCAAAAAGAAAACTAAAAAAAAATATAAATTGACAATCTAGTGTGGGTTGATAAGTTTATTTCCCAAAATGGTTGGTTGGTGGTTTTTGTTTTCGTTTCGGCCGTCCACGTGGAACTCGTTTATTGCTTCGTAAACTATAAGTAGGTATGTTCGTCGTTGCCTAGTACAAACGCCTACACAGTTAACTGACCATCCTGTGTTTATATTGAACCGTATTACAATGTACATAAAGTGCAAAAGTGTCAGTTAGCTGTGTTGGCGATGGTACTCAGAGTACAATCATATAGAGCTTAGTTTGGAACTAGGTCAATTTGTGTGAAATGTCCTTCTTTATCTACTGGCCTAATTTCGGTAGGTGAGCCGCCAGCAGCAGCTGCAAGTCCCGCTGGTGCAGCTGGCGATGTGCGAGCGCGTCTTCGGGGAGTCTGTCCCGGTGCACGAGGGGCAGCTGTGCGCGGGCGGGGAGGAGGGGCGGGACGCCTGCTCGGGGTTCGGGGGAGCGCCGCTGTTGCTCAGTCGGGATGGCCAATATTACCAGGTTAGTGAGAAACTTGACACAAGCAGCGCCTACAACTTGATGTTGGAAACTTCCCAAGGTTCAGAGGTTCAGAGTTCAGAGCGCAAGGAAAGAAAAAGAAGAGAAACAAACAACAACATAAATATCCACACACATAACATCACGCCTTCAATCCGAGAGAAATACCAACAACTCTAAAAGATCTGTTTATAATTCTGTTACTACATTTTACACAATTAGGCCGAAGTCAAAGAACAGATAAATATGCACAAGAAGAATGTAGTCACGAAATGGTTCCAACTCAGTGTAATTCTGTCATTTGTCAGCGCTGTTCTTCTTGGAACCATGGAACCAGATCAAAGGGATAGTTATAGAAGTCACAGATGTCAACCCTCTTCACTGCGTGGAACTAGTCAGGTTTTGACAATTCTAAACATGGCCTCTGATTCGGTTGTATGCTCAGAGTTGTATGGATGTCAAATTCAAATAATTTATTAAGTAGATGGATGATGAACGGATGGTTGGATGCCTGGCATGGATTTAAGTATAAAGGGAAGGGCTTGGTACTTCTCTGTAACAAGGCTGCTGCCACTGCTGGTTGGTCTAAATTAAAATAAACTGATAAAAGTGTCTGACCGTAAATGATGTAGGGATATTGTTGGTCTTTGGACATTTTTGATGTGTGTATTAATTGCACAGGGGTAGCTCGAAGTGGAGAACAGCTTAAGGGTAATCTACATGTATATGCTCAGCGACTTTTAAGATGTAAAATAAGGTAAGGTAATATGAGTAAAATTGCTAACTGTCTTGTATTCTAGGTCGGGATCGTATCGTTTGGTTCAGAAAACTGCGGCAGTGAGGGTGTCCCAAGCGTGTACACCAACATCGCACACTACTACAAGTGGATAATCGACAACTCGCCTTCATGATGATCAACTGTCGGAATCAATGATGTCGTCTATAGGTATTTCTGATGCTGGAGAGGTGAATAAATGTTTAAGGATCAAATGTTTTCTTTTTCACTTGCACCATTAGAGAAACCTGCCTATAGGTATAATGCTAGCTGCCGGAGAGGGTCGTAGTCGAATCCGTAAGCAGAATCCGTGGCTCTTACCAACGGTAGGGAGGGAGAATAGCTGAGTTTTAAGTGTAGTGTAATGGTATTCCTCCAACTCTCGGTTGATGAACTCCCACATAAGCATTTAGAAGCATTTTTCCAGCGTAAAAAAAACGGTTGTAATGCTACCTGCACTAACTAAGTGCTGTTGTAGATTGTGTAGTTGTCTTCTACTTGTTAAAGACTAACAGCAAATAGAACCCTCGTTGGCCGTGCGTTGGAGTATACAGAATGTAGGGTTGTTTATGTTTTGTAACGTAATAGAAAAGTTACAACGGCAACACATTACTGTACAGTCGAACTCATAAGTATCTGTACGTTTTAGTACTTTGTCGCAATAACGTATTAGACTGAGAGTGGTTCGAATTTAATATATCAATAGCTGCGACATGGTACTAAAATGTTCAGCTACTTATGAGTTCGACCGTACATTTATATACTGCTCTAATACGTCAATAGGCGGTATTTAATACACAATAACCGAAGCAGACGCAGACCTCACCCGTTAGTAATATGGTTGCACTTGCTACAGGAGTTTTGTCTGAGATACCACCATTTGTGTAGTTATTTTTCGTGACGTAATGAAAAATTAATCGTTATTTAGGTATTCGCACTCATTTTAAACCGCTCTGTGCTACAAAAGGGTTGGATCTAAGAAAGTAGATCGATTGAGGACACTAAGACCTAATAATTTGACGCCCAAGTACCTATGCTCAACTATTTAAGGGAGCGACCACACCGGAGCTTAACGGTGCGTAAATTACGGTCCGTCAAATTTGACGCCATGTAATTAATTAGTATGACCATGTCACCGTATTTTACGTGTCGGTGTGGTCGCTCCCTTATACTGTTGCGGTCTTAAATAACTTTAGAAACAGTAGAAAATAGCTGATCCTAACAAATCAACTCACGTAGGGTCAAATGTGGACTTTATCAAACTGCTTCGTTTTATCCAAGCCCTTGTAATACATTCTCTATTTTAGTAGCCAATGGGAAGAGCCGGCTTTACAGGTCTTCGTGCATAGTTATAGTCGCATTCAAGACGGGAGACAGGGGTTCCTCATAGGATGTTTACATAACTTTTAGATCAAAGCTAACTCGAAATGATGGAAACAAAACCTAATCAGAGGAGGGCAAGGGAGGCTCATAAGCCCCATTAAGAGGGTACGTAAGCTTAATTCGGTAGTATTTAGCGATCTGGTTATCAATAACCATGGATATATCGATATAATTAAACTTGGTAATTTTTCCTTGTCGTCTCTCACTCATTTTGCGTCGTCGTGTGAACAAAACAGTAGTTTTATATGAAACCGAATGTTGCAGAAATATTACGCGATCGAAATTACGCAGCTCACAACTCAAAAAAGTACGCTCGTCTGGCTTCACGTTTATAGTGCCATCGAGGAGAGCGCGCAAACTAACGTCATTTTACGGTCTCGCGGAAGCAGATAAAGTCTTTTCTATTGATTTTTGCATAAACATGGCAGCACCACGTCACACATTTTGATCCGCTATACTAGTTAAAATAAACCACCACAGTAAACGCAGCGTCTATTTGCTAGTGATGTAAATGGGCACGTGCGGCGCGTCTATCGGGTACGCGAGCAGGTGCTTCAGCGCGAGCGCATTGTAGTGGAGCTCGCACGCGCGCGTCGAGCGCAGCGCAGGGACCGGAAAACCCCTTCATTTGATTAACCCTATCGATAGGGTAAGCCTATCATTTGGCTACCCAATCGATGTGGTTACCCTATGATTGTGTTACCTTAACGTTAGGGGAACCCCTTTGAACTAGTTAACCACTTCCATAGAGCTTACCAATTTCATTAGGGTTTCGGTAGTTTAATATTGAAGCGCTTAGCATTAACTGGGTTTTACCCCATTGATCGCCTCTCTCTTTTTTGCGCATTTGGGCGATTTCTGTCTAGCCTGACGTTACTTGCCTACTTTATTTAAGTTCGTGTCGGGACGGGACGGGATTGAGATGATAATGTTGTTTAATAATTCTTAGTTCATGTTCCCGCCGGAATAATAAAGACGTTTGGCTGCGTGATGGATGGCTGCTTGTGCAAGTACCTACTGCAAAAAGTGCAAGCTATTTTATTATTATAAGTGTACGCGAGAGCTGGTTGACTTTTAAATAATAAATTTTGTTTGATTTGAAAGTATTTTTAACATGGAAACGTACCAGGACGATTCTCAAGAAGAACTAAAAAAATATATCAAGCAAGCTTTAAAACGTAAATACCTATTTAATGTCTTGTTAATTTGAACGTTAGGTAAATAATTACATTTTTGATCATTTCCGTCCGTCCGCAGCCTAGCTCAGAGACTCTTAGTACTGGAAAGCTGTAATTTGGCATGAATATACATATTAGTCACGTCAGCAAAGTGGTGAAATAAAATCTTAAAATAATTTTTTTTTTGGTGTACTTACCTCCGCTACACGTAACGTGGGGATGATTTTTTATTTTTCGTCTACCCTATAGTGTGGCATGTTGTTGGGTAGGTCTTTCAAAAATATTGTGGGTTTGTGAAAACAGTTTTTCGATTAAGGGATCTGTTTATGAAATTTTAAGCTTTAATGCGCTAATTTTTGTTAGAGTCAAGTGTCGCCCCCCCCCCTGCCCCTACAGCCAAAACTACAAATAATAAAAATCTGAAAAAAATCGTGAATGAAAGCGCATATAACGAATTTTTAAGGAAAACTATCACCACTAAGTAGACATGATTGGTTCTTGAGATACAGGCGACTAGTGTTTATACCTACGAAAATTAGCTAAGACGGCACCAAATAACTTTAAATAGTAAAATAGTTCATACTTGTTGTTTTTAGAGATAGTTTTTGGTGTTTGTAGTATTTATAAGCGGCGTCGGAACCCTACCTGAGCATGGTCCGACATGCTCTTGCCCTGTTTTTTTAAAACATTGGTTTAATAATGGACTGCTGAATGGATGCACTTTAAAAAATTGTACTTAAGTAAATAATGATTTACACTGTATAAATATATAAGTAAATAAGTACCTACCTAAATAATTTTGATCTCAACAATAGTTTCATTAAATAATTAACCTTCTACATTACAATATAATTTTGATCACAGCTAGTTTCATTTAATAATAATTAACCTTATATATAACAATAGGTAAACTGTAAAAATATGAAAAATAAATAAATCATTTTGATCATCAACAGTCTCATTAAACAATTGACCTTATATTGAACAATTAGTACATAATTACACTAAAAATATGTACTTAACTATAAACCCGTCTCATTAAATAATCGACCTTATTATATGGAACAATTTGTGAATAATGGCTTGCTTACACTTTAAAAACGTAAGTAAATTATTTAGATCGCAGTGATGGTTTAATTAACCCTATACTCGTATAATATAACAATAGGTAAATAGTGATTTACAGCGTACAAAATGTATGTAAATCATTTTGATTTCCTCAACAGTCTCGAAAAGAACAAAGGCTAAATAATGGTTAACATTTTACTCTAACAAAAATTAGCGCTTTAAAGCTGAATATTTCATAAACGGATCACTTAATCGGAAAACTGTATTTACAAACCCGCAATATTTTTGAAAGACCGGGGTAGACGAGAAAAAAAATCATCCCCACGTGACGTGTAGGAGAGGTACCTACACTAAAAAAAATGTTTTTCAAGATTTTATTTTACCACTTTGTTGGCGTGACTAATATGTATATTCATGCCAAATTACAGCTTTCTAGTATCAAGAGTATCTGAGCTAGGCTGCGGACGGACGGACGGACGGACGGACATGGCGAAACTATAAGGGTTCCTAGTTTGACTACGGAACCCTAAAAAGCTACTTCTCATTTTACAAATATTTAATATTTATTAATATTAACCGTGTTTATAGCACGACACAATTAATAATGCGCGTATGGAAGCGCTTACACCGTTGATAGAGAGTCTATTATTGCATAATCCGCGCGCCATATTAATTGCGCCCACCTATAACATCGTAATTTGCCTGCGCAAAGCAAGCTCTCCATTTTGTTTTCTTTGAAAATTCGTCGGCGAAACTTTTTAACTGACGATTTTATTTAAAAAATATCTAATATTTCAGATGGAACTAAGAACTTAGCTAACTACGTAGGTAGTATACAATTTATTTAATCGACCCTGATCACTCATTTCTGAAAGTAAACAAATACTTTACGCCAAAATCCACCAAAGTCAGTTGAACCTACAGCCTTAAAAAAAAACAAGTTCAAAGCAAATCCCAAACAAAACAATGTACATTTTGTGGGAACGATAATTAGGTTTACTATTGTTTGACGTAGCGACCAGTGCGACTCTATGACAAAGCCTCGGCCGTCTTCGGCACATTTCGGCTGGCTCACCTCGCCGTCTCGCATGCGCTACTCACCTGCCGCCGCTACCCATTCAATTGTTAGGTAGTGCAATAATAAGTCGAAACACTTGCGCATAGAGATTAAAAAAGCTTGAAACCGTTCGATTAAGTTTAAAAAGGGTAACAGATGATAGGGTATTGGGAATGGGTTAGCGCTTAGTCGAATTAATTGTATCGCTTGGTTGCCCTTTCATTGGACTATGTCAACGATAGGCTTAGCTCATCCTTGGGGTTTGTAAAAACAAGTCTATCAAATACCCTATCGAAAACCCCTTTAATGCTAAGCGGTTCCGGTCCCTGGCGCAGCGTCGCGCAAAGAATGCCCATCAGGTCGTGTTGCGCATAGTCTTGGACTTGCTGGTCGAACAGCTGAAATAAATTCAAATTAGGTAGAGCTAATAATATTAAATAACATTAATTTCTTACACAGGATATTATTTGTTTTTTAGACGACACGGTGGCCTAGTTCGGAGTGACCCTGCTTCCGGAGCCAGCGGTCCTGGGTTCAAATCCCGGTAAGGGCAGATATTTGTGTGATGAGCGCGAATATATTTGTTCCTGAGTCTTGGATGTTTTCTATGTAAATATTTAAGTATTTATTTCTCTATATAAGTATGTTTATCGTTGTCTAGTACCCATAGTACAAGCCTAGAGCTTAGTTTGGGACTAGATCAATTGGTGTGAGATTGTCCCCTGATATTATTTATTTATTTATTTGTTTCCGAAGTAAACAGCAAATCAGATTGAGACGAAATCATAACTTAAAGATGCATAGACAAAACAGTTTTTTTCTCATACCTAGAAGAATTATAATTTATGTCTTACACTATACGATTGCTTTCTTTAAAACTAGCATTTATGTTATGCAAGTACTTTTTAAATGGTTCCAGATTATATTATCACAAACTCATAGGTTTTTAAGTAAACGTAACATTTTTACTATGGTAAATTTATTAATGATGACAGGACAAGTCGAAATATTATATTAGCCCTTAATTTGACAAAAATAATAAAAGTCGTGAATTCAAACCCTTTTTTATTTTAAACCAGCAAAAAAAATATCAATAAAAAATGTGAACCTTGAGGTGAACACTGTCAAATTAAGGGTTAAGGTCCCTTAAAGCTGGAGGCAAAGGGATTTCGGGAAAAGACTCGCTCAGTATGGGAAATTCTGAAACTTTAAGACATACGAAGATCAGTTCTTAGAAACCATGTGATGCATTCATACATTTAAAAAAAAAAACCTGTACCTACTCCACTCAGGAATCGAACCCGGTTGTTTTGAAAAAAAATATTTAGATATCGATTGTGTAGGTCTTTAGCAGTAAATAGCTCTATGAAACATGATGTCTAAAATGAATAAAATGCATTGTTTTCACATACTTTAAGTTTTTTCAAAACAACCGAGTTCGATGCCCGAGCTGAGTACAGGTTTTTTTTTTAAGGTATGAATGCAGTTTTTCTTCTTATTAAAATCAATGACATGGTTCCTAAGAACAGATTTTCGTACGTCTTACAGTTTGAAAATTTCCCATACTGATGGATTTAAATGAGACACCCCGTATAGCTTAAACTATTTGTTTAGTATCAACATTGTATCACCAAAAAGACGTCTATTGCTGGACTTGTCTAAGAATTGCTACCATGTTTCACCAGTTAGTAAATCTACTTTGTACTGAGTCCTCCCACGCTGCGTCTTCCAATACAAGGTCTCCTATTGAGAACTCCCTAGCCCAATCGGCCAACCCAGCTGTTGAGTATACTTATTTGTTGATTGTAATCTTACCGCATCAATAGTCACAGTGGGGATGAATTTTGGTCTGACGAGCATTGTCAAGTATTCGGACTCGAGCTGCAACTCCGTTCCTCTACTGGTTCGTATACACTTCTCCACTTGGCCGGTCCGCAGCCCCGCTTTCGCAACACACTTAAAAACAAACAAAACGCCTATTGAAGTATCGATCCATATAAACCGACAGGTCAAAATCATAACCTCCCTTTTAATTTCATCTACGCTATGAAGAAAACTATGACGCTGAACATTCACTAGCAATGAAGTCATAGGTCAACAAAGAACTCAAAACTATCTGACACGACTTTATTGGTCGCACGTGAAAACCATATTCGAACATCATATTCGCAAAACATGATATTAGCAAAACATGATATTCGCGAAACATGATATTACTAAAACATGATATTTGCAAATAGTGGAATTAGATTATATAATCGTATGATATTACTAAAACATGATATTTGCAATTAGTGGAATTAGATTATATAATCGTAGGTAGGTTTAGGTTATGTTAGTTTTACAGCAGGCCTGGAGGGCCAAACCACCCAAAAATAGGAGCTTCGCGGAAGCTGAGCTCCGTCGACACTGTCTAATTGATGTATGGTAATAATGATGTTTTGAGAATATCATGTTTTGCGAATATGATGTTTTGCGAATATCGTGTTTTGCGAATATGATATTAACATACTAATTGGCTATCTGTCTGTCAGGATTTTGGATTAACATTAAATTGGGATTATTGGGAACTGTTAGTTAGTGTACCTCTAAGCTGCCCTTGGCGCCGGCCTCGGTGGCCATTTCGCAGGCCACGTACATCAGCCGGTCCATGTCGGGGAGGTGCCTCATGAGGCTCAGGGCGCAGTCCTGGACCATGTTTCCGAGGCACTCTGACGGCCCATGCTGGCACTCAAAACCTTTCTCACCATATTGTATGCTCTGGAAGAGTAAGGTGTTGACTTAGGACCATAGGTACACTACTTCATTCAAATAGGGGCCACTGAAAACCTGTGTCGTGGGTCGTGCCCGCCACGCCACGGTATTGTGGAAAGTGCGTACACCATTTTATACTATTTGGTAACTTTGTTATAACTACCATATATTTAGACGTTTTGTTAAAGTATTGTATAAAATTTTGACAATATTTCTATTTATTTTTATTAAATATTAAGTCTTACCTACTTCTGACGTTTTTCATGCGTCAGGCATTTTAGATGAAATTATTGATAGCTGTATTAATACGGATCTTAGGAGGACTGTGAAGCATCAAATTTTCATACAAAATGCGATTCCGTTTTTCTTCCCTTAAATATTTTTTGAATATTTTGTAGGTATTATGAAAACTTTCCTTTCCAAGAAAATGTTTATTGAAAAGGAAAAAAAAAGTAACGTACAAATATCGCCGGCAGCTAAATTCGTATGAGTTTTTTTTACAGCTACGCTTGAGCGTCGCTTTACAGTTCTCTTAATAGTACATGTAAGTGGTCATGGTTTGCGTTACTGTGAGAAAATCGCTCAAAACTGTGTTTCGTAACCTACTCGTAAACGAGTATAGGTGAACTATACAGAATCTAGAAAGCACTAAATATAAATTTAATAAAAGTAATGTTAATCCTTTACCAGGTCTTACTAAAGTAAGGATACAAGCAAGAAATGGAATAGAGCCACGAATTCGTAACTTCCTAAAGTCCAGAAGTTCCATGAAGTCATTATTTCAGGAAAGTTCAATTAAATTTGTGTCATAAAATGTAGGTCGTTAAGTTTAATTTTACACGATATGAATGTGGTCAGTGAAATGTGGAGTCTGGGCTCACTGACGCAGACCTTCACCAGAAATCACCCGCATCAATCGGACCCCTACAACCCGCCACCTTCGCTACATCGTTAATCAATATTTCCTGCGGGTCGAGTTTTGAAAAGCGAGTGTTCAAAGGAGAAAATAGTTTTATTATAGAAAATGTGGTCATTTATTTGATTAAAAGCAAAGGAACATCATCATTACCAACCCTAAACTTTAAAAATTGGTCTTCCCCGTTTCACTTACATTTTCGAATGAGATTATCGAGTATTCGATTCTCAAAAGTGGACCAGCTATAGGTACTCCTTTGCAAGCTGGACTGTCAAGAATGTAAGGCATACCTTGGATTTTCCAAAAGGCACGAGCTGCAGCATGGTGTGCTCATGCAGCAGCTTCATGGCGGGTAACAGCTGGTGCAGGATAAAGACTTTGCTGTCTGAGCACTGGCTCTCATAGTACACTGTCAATAGTATCTGAAAGGTACATGAAATGAAACATTTTCTGAATAAGATTTATCCCTTAAATTCTGTCACCGACTAACTTCATGCAAGTCAATACCTCATAGCGTCATTGTCATTGATTAGGATTTACTAAAGGTGTTGTTGTAAATAGGGGCTGGGCTTCTGAGAAAAACATTTTGTTCGAATGTATCGTTCCAATAAAAACCTTTCCATCGTAACCTTTTTTTGACAACAAGCGGTTAAGGTATTTAGGAAACAACAGCTTGATCTGACTTTCGACGAAAAATGTTTCGTCCAAAGAGCTGGGGGGCGATTTTTGAAGCTCACTGACGAAAAATGACTAATTTTAACATCAAAACCATCTTTTGAATTTGATATGATAAAGGCATTATGATATCAAATCCAAAAGGTGGGCCCGCTTGTAGATTAAATCGCTGCACAAATTGATTTCAAAATTAGTCATTTTTCGTCGGTGAGCTTCAAAAATTGCCCCCCAGGCTTTTAATTAACTATAAATACCTTTATTCTCTTCGTTAATATTAAGTTTGGATGATAAAAGAATCAATGACGATACAAACAGGACTAAATTAAAGGCCGAATTATGAAAATATTTTTAAGAGAATTTGCTAAAATCCTGTAGTACAGGTTGGTGCTATAAGGACGCCGGCATATGTTTACTTTCACTATCCTACATACTGAAGGCCCTTGCACCGGTTTAGGGGCACGCCTTCGACATCTATTAAGACCTTGCATTAAGTATCACTGCAATTTACTCAATGTGGTACTAGATATGTACTGGTCACGAAGGCGGGCTTATCAAGATGACAACAACTTGTTTGATAAATAAGCCATGATAAGTGTTGCACGTAAGTCCATTGAAACAAACAACCGCAATTCAGACAGTACCTACAGAGGGCAACAGTAAACCGATTTTTTTACAACACAGCTGTTTAGATTACCATTTAAATAGTAAATAATTGTACAGATTGACTATTAGTTGACTCAAATCAATTGTTTAACGTGAAAATAACAAGGGCTGATGTCATTCACTATCAACAACAATTGTAACTGTGTAATTTTTCAACATTGCGCACAGCACGACTTGGTCATAAACAGACATAGAAGTTTTTGTGGCAAGAACGTCAATTAACTAGGGACTTCCTTCCGATATTAAAATTATCGATAACTGTTTCAAATACTTATTTCAATGTGATATTTCATAGTACATAGGTCTGTATCGTTCACCGGATAAAATAGAGAGTACCTAACTAAAATGCTGATCACTACCCATCGATGGGTTTCTTACACAAAAACTTCTTTTAATGCTATTCAATCGACTTCCATACAAAATTAACTGAAACTAAACAAAAAAGGCCTATTTAGGTAAATTGTATGTCATTTTGTAGCATAATACTCTATATAACCCTTACCTACTCAGTTTTTGGAAAATGTATGGAGAGGACCCCAATATTTCTTGTACATAAAGAAAAGAAAAAAGAAGGATAAAAAGTTGACTTACCCTACGTACCTAATTAAACAATATGTCCAACTTATTTATTTGCAACGCCCGATTATAGGTATGGGTGTGCGCAACCAATTTCCACTACTGACACATAATTTGACAAGCAACAATTATAATAACTTATAATGGCTTAGTTTTTTTAACATGTTTCATTCATGTCATTAATTTAAAATAAGATGGATTGGTGTTAAAAAATGTTGACAGTACTTAATAAAAGTTGTTTAACTCACAATTAAAAGAAAATAAAGTTCTATTTTTTCTATAATATTTACTCGTAAGTAACTAAATAAACTATGCTTATAGAAACTTTATGTTTATACAGGTTGTTCATCAACTTCAAAAATGACGGTGATCTTTTATCATGTCAAAAACTCCGCAGCCTAAAAACGCCAGTAGGTTTAACTAAGTAAGAATCTACCATATCCAACAATGCAGAAATAAGTTTGGGGTGAAATATGCGAACATACAACAGCTGACGATAATTCAATACATCCCAATTTTCATTAATCTTGTCTAGGCCAAACGTTTTGGAATATTCCAATAATGCGCTTTAATCTTCGACAGTAGTAGGTACATGGTTGCCGAGGGTAGTAAGAACACAATTTATGGACGACTAAGGGGCCGAGACATAGTTATGTTTAGGCAATGGTGGTTTTTGACCGTTTTTTAGGGTTCCGTAGCCAAATGGCAAAAAACGGAACCCTTATAGATTCGTCATGTCTGTCCGTCTGTCCGTCCGTATGTCACAGCCACTTTATTCCGTAACTATAAGAGCTATACTGTGGAAACTTGGTAAGTAGATGTATTCGGTGAACCGCATTAAGATTTTCATACAAAAATAGAAACAAAACAATAAATTTTTGGGGTTCCCCATACTTAGAACTGAAACTCAAAAATTTTTTTTTTATCAAACTCATACGTGTGGGGTATCTATGGATAGGTATTCAAAAATGATATTGAGGTTTCTATTATAATTTTTTTCTAAACTGAATAGTTTGCGCGAGAGACGCTTCCAAAGTGGAAAAATGTGTGTCCCCCCCCCCGTAACTTCTAAAATAAGGGAATGATAAATGTAAAAATAATATATGATGTACATTACCATGCAAACTTCCACCGAAAATTGGTTTGAACGAGATCTAGTAAGTAGTTTTTTTTTAATACGTCATAAAAACATTGATCAAAGCTACAACGAACTTTTATATTATGTTACTTGCTGCTACGGAACCCTTCATGGGCGAGTCCGACTCGCACTTGGCCGCTTTTTTACAGTGTTGTTAGTTTAGGTCACTCGCTCTTATCTGTAATTACCTGTTCACTCTTGAATGCCAGTCTTTTTGTTTAGGTTCCCAGTCCAAACACAAATAGTTGCTAGTTTTTTTTCTTATTTTACATTTAAGATACAACTTAACGTCAATTTGCTCCTCAAACTTCGTTAGTTTAATTACAGATTAATTAAATAATATCTAAGAAATCTATTCATAAGAAATAACTTTAAATGCTTAAATAGGAACTGATATTGGCGTAATTTGAAGTTAAAACTAATTCCTTCCATGCAACTGAACAATAACACCGCCGTCAAAGTTTATGTAAATATCCTTTCAAATTTCCGATGCCTGGTAGTAACTCTTAAACGGAACAACCGATTTTCAAAAAACCTAGCTAACATTCGAATGAAAATAGATTTCCATTAAAAAAAATGCGTACACACACATACACACAGTCAAGCACACACATACACATACAGTAGCCATACACACACAAACACATGTCACATAAATACACACAGATTAACAGACACACACGTTAAACTTATAGCACCCCTCTTTTTGCGTCAGAGGTTAAATAAGAACATATAGAACACAATAACAATTAAATAAGATGTGTCAAAATACAGGGTGTTTGGCAGTCGGATGTAGGTAGGTGTTTTAGGGCTACCGTTGGCCAATGGCCTCGGCGCGCGATTTTCTTACATTATCATTAATATCTCTCAAATGGAACACAATATGAAAAAATGACTGTCAGTTTTACAGAGGACTAGCGACTCTCCCTCGCTTCGCTCCGGGTTTAAGTATTATATACATAAACCTTCCTCTTGAATCACTCTATATATTATATTAAAAAAACGTCATCAAAATCCGTTGCGTAGTTTTAAAGATCTAATCATACATAGGAACACACAGACAGACAACGGGAAGCGACTTTGTTTTATACTATATATAGTGATAACTAAATGGATTTTTTGTATATTTTTGCAAAATTATAGAGTAAATCATTTCGGAGGAGAATCAAAAAGACTTCATTTCGCCAGTTAGGTATTCAGTATTTTACCTTGGCAAAACCTTGGTCCTTTAAAATACATATAAGTCGCCTACTAATGCTAGACTGATTAATAATGGTTTTTCTGGCGAACATAAAAAAGAATCTGTAAAAATTATGTCAATATTTATTAACAAACTATCATCCTTAAAACCCCTACACCCAACTGCCAAACATCCTGTGTATTAACTAATTGCGTTACATCGTTGTGTGTGGACTGTAAAGGGTGCCATCCAACAATTACCTTCTGCGGTCCCTCGTTGCCCCCTGCTGAAATTCCAAAAAGACAAACAAACACAATCAGCAGTTTAATCCTCATTTCGGACAACACAAACACTGTACACTTGAACACGAAAACCGTCGACTGACGTTTCGTGGCTTCAATAAGTTTGACTAGGTACTACCTATTATGTTCGAGCCATATGTGTAAACAACGTATGAATGGTGCAATTACTACTCTTGGTGTGTTTGGCTTGCCGCCGTGAATCTGGTTTTATAGAACTTGCGCACGCGACGATATGGTTTTAATGACCTGCAATTTATCAACTATACATGATGTTTCTATTGAAAAATATTGAATAATTGACCATTTTAAGGAACTGGTTACGTCTATTTTGCATTACAATTATTTTTTTTGATTATGCCCGTTGAAGTCTTTTGGGTTCCAAAACAAAAAGTCAAAGACATAATGACCAAAACCTTTTCGTACAAGGCATATTTTCAAAAATGACAACTGAATTTGGGTGAGTTTAAGGCTTACTCACCCAAATTCAGTTGTCACCTAAATAGCTTTTTGTTTTTTTTTTTAAATATCTTTTAAGTAAATTTATAGATCTTACCTTGCGTCTACAGCCAAAACTACAAGTACTAAAAATCGAGAAAATATCTTACAAGCAAGCACATATAACGAAACGAAAGAAGACTATTCCCACTAAATAGTGTTCTTGAGGTACAGGCAACTAAATTACCTACAAAAAATCATCATTGCCGAATAACTTTAAGTTTTTTTGTTTCTATATAGTAACGACATCGGCGCCCAACACTGAGCATGGCATACTCTTACCCGGTTTTTTTAATCCTGCATCGAATTTATCTACTTTCCAAGGCAATGCAAAAATACAGGAAAAATATATCAAATAAGGTAGAAGGAAAATAAGAAAAAGGCCATGGAAAACATTAATACCTAACTAATTGGAGATCAATCTAATTCTTGTCCACGACTTCTAAGTATCCACGAAAACAACATGTAAAAAAAATGTAGAGTCCACAATTAACTATAACTTAGTTCTCAGTAACAGATAAAAATCTTAATTTAATTTATTTTTTATGTTAATAAAAACCTGTTCACCAAAATTACGTACGAAATTCCACGGTTCAAATCACGATATCTCAAAAAGTTACTAAGGTGACTACTCTTTATTAATTAGGATAATAACTTTTTCATGAGCGTAGTAGTTCTCATACAATGACTCACCAAAGAATTCAGTCTTTAAGACTTCATGTTTTGATTGACATCAGTACACTAGATTCAGATCGTGGAAAACTTTTCAAAGTTTAAAAAAGCTTAAAAAACGCTTACGCATCGTTTACGCAGTGACGACGCTTCTAGTGCGTGAACTGCGTCACTTTTTTCGTCCTGAAAGAGACGTAATTTTAAATGCCGTCAAGTCACATAATCAACAGGTCACAAAGATGCAGACATGGACCATACGTCCCGACATACCCTGAATTATACACACCCGAAAAGCATTACCCTTAGTTTGAAACTAGGTCAATTTGTGCGAGAGTGTACTCCTTATTTATTTAGCTTTCCCATGATAAATAACACTTTTTATTTCCAAGTTTCAAGTCTTAACGCTTGAGATTGCTAGTGAGAATTTATGCACGCTTTTAAAGTTTAAGGAGGGGTTAAATTCTTCAACTAAATATTATTTAGAATATCATTATTATCTGAGAATACAAGATGTATGCAATCACTATGGTCAGTAAGAATATCCAGTACGGCTGCACCAGATACAAAGCATATGAAATCAATCCTACTATCAACATGAAATAAACTATTTCCATTTAATTTTTGTAAAAAATACACCCATGGTGTAAGTTGTTTGTTTTTGTGACTCATCATCAATATTGTCAAGAGTACGTGTCATTTTGGCATTTATCCGACTCTTTAAACTTTTAATATTTAGTTATATGCCATATTAATTAAAGTGCCGTGATTGTAATGAGGTGGAACACCAAGTTTATATAACTTCGTTTCGCAGAGGCCAGAGATGTAACAAGTTCAAAGTGTCTCCTCAATATGAGATAAAATAATACCTCTTAATTCATTCATCATATTCTTAATTAAAAAATTACCTATATCGTGGAACATCACGAAGTAGATTTGTTTACTAATTTAATAAAAACATTAATGACAATATTTGACATTGTCATTCATTAATTTAATTATTGTTATGGAACGGGTCGCGAAACCTGTTTCAACTTCCGAAAAGTTTAAATTTTCCTAGAAACTTTACCGTTGTGCGACAAAAATTTGTCATACAATTGTAAGAATACTTTTCATCGCACAACAGAACTTTTTTCACCTTTTTCATCGCATAACAGACTTTTTTCATTTTTTTCATCGCACAACAGAACTATTATCACCTTGGTTGTTTGTATGGTTAACTACGCTTAACTATGGGCAATGTTTTTGGTCCTCACCCACTTACAATTTTCTATTATGTGCTTTAGCGATTTGTTAAATGACTTTCCCAAACTCATTTTTTCTTTGAAGCTAATTTACTTTTCGCGTTCTTCCCGAACGCGGTAATTACCAGTCGCTTTTTTCCCGGCAGTTTATTTTCCCTTTGCGATTTTTATCCATTGCTTTTTTTCCTGGCACCATATTTTCACTGTCGTGTTTTTCTAATTCCATAATTTTCATTTGACACAGTAGTCGGAGCTCCTCTATCGCGGAGCTCCTATTTCTGGGATATTCGGCCCTCCAGGCCTGCTGCAAAACTAACATAACCTACACCTACCTACATTACGATGTAATTACTTTTGGGTATACCTATGTGCGATTGGGATAAAATCGAACAAGGGAAAATGACATTAAGTCAAATTAAGAACGGAAAATAATAAGAAAAAAATATCGCTTCACGGAAATAATGATTTTGTGGAAATAATATAACAAACCTCTGTTTATTCTATGATGATTTATCTCATTTGGTTCTTCGGAAACCAATGCGATAGAAACAAGGAAAACTTGTTTATACAAAGGCTTTGTCAAAACAAAGTGGAATATAACAGGGTCCTAAAACCACTTAAACTACAACTACTTCGGGGTCCGTCCAGATCGCTACCACGTCTTATCCATTAACCTACCGCCATGTTCGCATTGTTGTGTTCCGGTGTGCGGATAAGACAATCGATGAAATTATGATATAAACTAGCACAGGGGTAGTCCATCTTAGTCCTCAGGGTTGGCAACGCATTTCAGGTTTTAGGATTGCAGTCTTGAGATTCTAGACTTGAGAATTCAAATCTATGGGTCTCATGCAGATTCCACTTACCATCAGGTGGCCTGAGTGCTCGTGTACCTTCTACTTGCCATCAAATTAAATGCCAATTTGTCATCATCAGCTCTAGATAGTCTTATTTAATCAGAGCGATCACAGAACGATGCTATACATCGATCGATTACATCAATCGTGTAAACGATTTAAATAAATAATAATAATAATAATAAATAAATTATTATTATTATTAAAGTATTACCTTAAAATAAAAGAGCGCGTTACTGTTGTACAAACGAATACACAATTTATAGAGAATGTGACATAATAATTGAACCATGAGTGAGCAACTTAACGGAATAAGACCACCTTTTTCCGTTAAATTGATGAAGGTAAAAGGTTATTAAACTGTATCATGTATGCTATATATTGCGTATTCGTTTGTACAACAGTAAAGCCTTCTTAGATTTTAATATAATACTTTAGTTTATTAGAAAACACAATAAAATTAATGAGGGCGCCACTGGACCCTCGGACGATAAAGCATATTGATTTTGACGTATTATCGTATCGTCAACGTTACGATTGCTCATATCGCATCTTTAGAATTATAGTGACCTAATCTAAATATTTTGAATTTCGACTAAGGTCTCTATCGTACTTTTATGACTCGAAATCGAAATGAATTGGGTCACTATAATTCTAAAAGCGCGTATATTTACTTGACAGTAGGTAACTATTTCGGTGTCTATTTGAGTTAAAAGCAATAAGGTATGCGAAGGTCAGACGATCGTTGGAGCCTGAAAGCAACGAAGTGAAG
Organism: Acleris holmiana; assembly: GCA_949316455.1. NCBI lineage: Eukaryota > Metazoa > Arthropoda > Insecta > Lepidoptera > Tortricidae > Acleris > Acleris holmiana. Next base: position 11,813,286 of record OX438776.1, on the reverse strand, counting down.
GCCGGGTACAGGCAGCCGAAGACCTAGTAGACCTAAAGCTAGACGGTCTGACATTGTGGCAACAGCCGAGAAGTGGAAAAGAGACTCAATCTAGGGTTAACTGGAGGAAATTATGGGATGTTTAGGTATGTCCAATACTGGATGGATAGATGCTCGACTTGATGAAAAACAATAAGGTAAACAAAAAGCAATATTGTTTTACAGTGAAGAGTAGAGGCCCTGACGACTTTTTTGGGAAAAAAAAAATATAAAGAGAGTTTTATATCACTTAACAGTTTTATTTAGTTTGTTTTTACATAAGGTACATCCGCATTAGGGATGTTGCTTATTCCATTAACTACCTGAATAAATACTCAATGCAACGGTATACGACACTAATGCGTTACACTTTTAGTTCAGGTGCAACTAGCTGTCAAACAAAAAATGGACCGTACTCATGGGTAATCTTATCACGATCGTGAGAACTTCAGTCTCCGAATGAGATACAAAAATCTACCCCCAGGTATCGTAAGTCTAAAATTTGTGCGTTATAGTTATAATTATATTTAACAATGCTCTTTCACATCAAATGACCTATTATCAAAATACTAAAAATAATATAAATGTTCATACAACTAAATATTGAAACATGTTCAACCAATCCTTGTGCTTTTAAGCTCCAGTCTTTTGTTCTTTTCTTTGAACTGATCTAAAACAGAACACAAAGGTCTCCCAGTCCCAACGTGAGAGTATTCCGAAGAGAAGGCATCTCTTGTTGTAGAGTGTTCATAGTGTATGTTGGTATTCAACTTGGCCATCTGTCGTCGGTAATAGGAACGAACTAACATCTCGGGGTCCTGGATTCTCGAGCCAGGTTGCGACGATGGTGGCACGTACTTTTCCCTCGCTTCACTGCGGAAGGTTCTAGAAAATATTTAAAATAGAGTTAGGGGTAGGTTAGGGGTGGGGGGTGATAGCTCCGGTACCTATTGGATAAGGCGCAATATTCAAGCAATAAATGTGCAGAACTTGATTCTTATTTAAAAGATAATGAGAATGTATTAATTTAAATCTCATTTTATAACAATCGATTTCTAGCCACATGATTTACCTATAGATTAAAAGTTAGATGTCCATTCTGCCCTGCTAAGTAAAATAGCAGTATCTCAGACAATACTCCTGTAGAAAATGAAACCTTATTACTGACGGGATAGGATTAATTCTGCTTTAGCTATAAGGGCAGCATTATTGGTGCCTGTCATCTTATCGTACACAGAACCCAGATTTCAGAGACAATTAATTCGTTGCTTTTTCACTTTTTTTTTCTAAAATCGGCACTAAGGAACAACTTAACCTGGGTTCCTATATTCAAAAGGTCTCGTTAGTGTGACGTCTCGTTAAAATTTGTCAAATTTTGTATGTAGCAAATGTCAAATCTTAACGAGACATCACTTTTTAACGAGACGTTTTGAACAGCACACAGTCAGTTAACTCTGTGACTAAGACTATGTTGATGGCGCGGTGCGGCGCCGACTGCCGCTGTGGTAAGGCTTGACGGAATACAGAACAGCGTACCTATACATATTTTTTTTGTCTTCACACGTATCATAAAAGTCCTCTATAATACGTTTAGAACCCGTTGGCAATGACCTTCATTACAACATTCAATTTTGTTCTTATAACAATATCAAGTATTATAAAGTTGCGAGTTTAAAATTTTGCACATTGCGACACGCTAAGACAAGCGAGAAAATACTTACAACTTGTGCTAGCCTTATATTTGACCATCTTGACAATGACACGTGACAGGTGACAAATCGCTATACATTGCAAAGTTTGCACGGTGATACATTCACTAGGTCTCATATCAGCTGCGCCATGTACCTTGTCACCTGTCATTGTCAGGATAGTGAAATAGGGGGCTGGTTGCACAAGATACAGACTATATATAACAAAATTTAACTTACCCAGGTACCCATTTCGGTTTATTGTGCGTTGTCATTTCTCGGAGCTCATTCTCTTTGGGCAGCGAGAACGACGCATCTTTTTTGATACTCTCTCTATCATACTTGTATTTATGTCTCCCTAATGGAAGACGCCATTCATCCTGTCTTGGTTTTGGAGTTCGCACCTAAATTTAAGGAAAATACGGATTGGGGAATATTAGTTGATAACAAATTTTATAGGATTTTATTAGAAGGGACGTTAGTTAGCAGACCCTAGGATGTCGGTATATGCTGTTGCTGATATGTTTAAGGTTTATAAAACAGAGCTCCGTGTGTTATCCACGTAGGCAGTTTTACAATTTAAACAGCGAAAGTAGATGATCATTTTAGTACTTTATCGCACTAACGTAACAATACATGCGGTAAAGTAGTGAAAGTACTACTAAAATCATCATCAACTTTTGCTGTTGACTGTACATGGCTAGATACAATGTAAATCGCGACTAGAATTCCCGCTTCCAATTTGTCAAACAAAGACGCGTTTAGCCTAGTTGTAGTGACCCTGCCTACAAAGCTAGCGGTCCCGCGTTCGATTCCCGGTATTGGCAAATATTTATATGATGAGCGCAAGTATTTACTCCTGATTCTTGTGTTTTTAATGTATTTAAGTACCTATGATGAGATTGTCCCCAGACATTTAATTCACTTTTAACAATAATGAATGCTATGTAAGAGTTATAACATGGTATATGCAAATTACATGGGTAGCTCTCATTCAAGTTTTATTAGTTTCTAGCTGTTGCTTGCGACTGTCCTAGAAGTTGTTTATCGCTCCTCCCTTGGAAACTGACCAATTTTCTAAATAAAGTTTCCCTATGTCCTTACTCAGGGTTCAAGCTATCTTTATACCAAATTACATTGAAATTGGTGTAGTGTTTCGGCTGAAAAAGCATAACAAACACAGTTACTTTCACATTTATGCAAGTATAAATTTTACAATTTATTTTTAGATATGATGGTCCTCTCTTCCTACTGTACTCTACTTATTGGCAATATATGAAAAGCACTAATGGTTAATAAAACAAAATGCTAAAGGTAAACCTTCAAGTTTATCTACATAACTAAACACTTTGATAATGATAAGCTTAATTATAAACTATTATACTTATTTTATTTTAACAATCAATCAAGGAAAAACTTTTATAATTATATAGATTGTCCTCTATAATATGAGATAATGTAGTGGACTATCCTTATGTTCTAATGACGCCTTCTCTTTTTGTTTGATTTTGGCTCGTCTTCCTGGGACTCTTCTTGAGACTCTGAATGCATTTTCTTACGTCTTTGCTTATGTATACGACAACAATTGCATTTATCTGTGTTTGGAGCCAATTGCTCCTCACCATCAGCTAGAGTATCTACCATTTCTGTCATTCTAGGTTCAGCAAATAAGTAGTTTTCAGAGGGTGGTATACCATATAAAGCTTGTCTAACATGCATGTTTCTTGGTTTGAATATTTCCCTCCTCTGCTGAATAACTTGACAGCGCCTTCCAACTACATATTGGAGCAACTCATCAGAAATCTTTTTATACTTCGAATCTGCAGAATTCAATGCATTGGAAGCCACTTCCCTGAGTTCTTCCGGCATGCTATCTATTGTCTCTTGTAGTATTTTTTTCTGTTGCAAAAGTCCATATGTTATCGCTCCGAGAGCTTGGTCAAACTTCTGCAGGTAATCAAATGTCTTGCACCTTGGTATAAAAGGTTCCAGGTGCCCATTAACCTCCAACGCTGCAAATGGTGCTTTGCTTTCAAATTGACGTTTTACTTCAGCATATCTGACCTCTTTCCACCTGCTGCCAAATTTCTGAAGTTCTATACCCTGTTGGGCCAAAATAGGGTCAGGATAGGGTACTTTCGGTTCAGTCACAACAGTATTTATTGGCCAGTCAGGTAATAGATTATCTATTCGAGACGCTACACCTTCCTGACTAGTTCCTGCTTCGTTGACCACATTTAGACCACTTGTTGTAGAGTCTGCCATGATCTGTAATAAAATCATTCATAAAATATATTAATTTTGGGATTCTGAACCAGAAAACATATGGTACGGTACTCATATAGGTATATAAGGACCAAAAAGTTGGTCACGCTAATTCACGCAATTAAATTTTCTATTAAACTTTTCCGTCGCGCGATGAAAATTAGCCATACAATTGCAAGGATATTTTTCGTGTCACAACAGAACTTTTTTCGTCTCGTTGTTTGTATGGTTAACTGCGCTTAACTATGGTCCAACTTTTTGGTCCTCACCCATATTAAGAAAACGGATTCCTAAATAAGTAAATTTTGACCCGACGTGATAAACAAGGAATAATTATATCATTTATCGCAGTTTCACCTTCCCATGTTGTTCTTCTTCTTTTTTATTAATGGCGGTCCACCGCGATATTCCGCAGTGATGTCAAGTGAGTAGAGTAAAACAGTAAACAGAATCCCTTCTCATGTTGGTGTCCTTCACAATGAGTAAACAACATTTATTAACCAATAAATAAAATTATATTATGATTCGAGATGCTTATAAACTGTGAGGATAACAACATATAATATTACCTATACTTACTTGCAGCAACGACTGGTGTTTTGTTTTTACCCGAATGCGGCAAGAGGGTTATTATCACGTGCAATTAATTATAAATTAAGTAATATAACACCACAACGTACCTAGTCCCATTTCATAACACAACACACACAGCCACTGACACTGATTGAACCACAGACAACGTAACTATGTGAGTCAATCAATCAATACAATAAAACCGGCCGCAATAAAACTCTTTCTGCTATGTATACATTTTACAGACTGTATAAAAAAAAACGAAGTTTGAAGTTACGACGACGTTATATTCATCTTTTTCTCTCGAGTTAGTCTCATATGACGAGTGAAATGAACGGGTGTAGTGTCGAATTAAATACTCTGTAAAAACCATACAGTGGCCCGTTTTACGAAGCTACAAGTTAAATACAAATTAATTACAAACGGAATGGTCTTTCTAGCGAAAGGAGTTAGATAGAGACTAGATTGACGATGAACCAAATTAGACGTTTAGTATATTCGAATATTCATTCGAAACAAAAACCTAGATAAGATCCGATAAATATGAACGGAATTAAAATTATTAAAACTTTTATGATAAACTTACCCATGGCTCTTTAGAAAATGTATGATACGTTAAAATGTCTCTTGTTACAGAATTTCTGCTTGACTGTTCTGCTGTATACGGCCGGTGGTGCAGTCTACTCGTAGTTAAATAAGGGTCTAAATACTTCTCAAATCCCTCGTGGGTCGTGTCCAAAGGCTCTAAGTCCTTATGCCAACTCGGTTCTATCATTGGCTGAAAAAAGATAATCAATTACCAATTATCAAATATGCGCTTTCAGACCTCACAGTTTTTCAATAAAGGTTTTCGCACACCACACCATTATTAAATCAACATAAGATAAAGAAATACAAAGTTAAATGCGAAAATATTAACTTTTACCTATTTATTCCACACGATAAGGATTTTGCTCAACTCGATTAAAGCCAACTTACTGTTTACAATCCGCTGGCTTATGTTCCAATATAATACCGTAATTTTTGCATGTTTGGCACCACGCGGTCTATTCTATTCATATTCTATTACAATAATTCTATTTGAAGATCTTTGTAACAAAGTATCAAGATACTAGGATTATAGGATTATAAAAAACACCTTAGAAAGTGCTGGATTGATGGCTTATTATGGATTTGTTCAATCTAAATTAAGCTACGGTCTTGTGTTTTGGGGAAATTCTACTGATTTTATGAAAGCGTTTAGGATGCAGAAGCGCTGTGTAAGAGCTCTCGGTGGTATATCCCAAAGGGACTCTTGTAAGACACTTTTTAAACATTATCGAATTCTTACTCTTCCATGTCTCTATATCAAAGAAGTTGTAATGTTCGTTAAAAAAACACCCATCACTATTCGAAATAGCTACTCATAATATCAACCTTCGCAGCAAACATAAATTAATATATAATTCTAGTCACCGCACCACCATTTATTCGAAAAGCATGTAGGTACTACATGTCCATCCAAATTTTTAATAACGTACCAGATAGTTTTAAATCGTACGATTTGTTTAAATTTAAGAATTGTATATGTAAATGGCTTTTAAAAAACCAATTTTATAATTTAAATGACTTTTTTGATAACAGCGGAATCCTTTAAATAGTTAGACTAGCATTATTAATAACAATAACTTTTAGTGATTAAGTATTAGGTAAGTAGATATTTCAATGTAAATAAAACATACCTAATTGAGAAAGTTATCTATGTATTATTTTATTATATTCGTAAAAAATATGTAATCATAAACGATAAAAAGGGTATGCTTTAATTTAGTAAGTAACACAACAGAAAATAAGTTTTTTATTTCAGAGTAGTTTATTTTCTTGTAAAACAACTCAATGTTACTCAATATAAGTATTATAAGCTTGTCACAAAGTAAGCTTTCTAGCTACCGATTTTCATTGACTTATGTCAATTATTGTACACCATAATTATGGTAGATTGTAGTGATGCACATACCAATGTACTTGACCTGTATAATATATTATACTTGTTACCTACAGTCATGCAATAAATATATTTTGATTTGATTTGATTTTTTTTGATAGTGAACGCCTCGCCAACAAGTCAAAGGTTTGAGGTGAGTTCTATTGAAAATATGGTGTGCGACACCTTGAAGGTGTAATTAGACAATTTTACTTACTGGATCAAGAGGCAAAGCAGCTGGGTGCTTGTACTGGTCCTTGTTTGTGTTTAGCGATGGAGGAAGAACGGGCATTTTGTATGCACTTCGCATTTCCGTGGTCCCGTGGGCACTGCATGCCGGCGGTTGGTCGATAAGCTTGTTAACATTTGGTTTTGGTCATGAATCATAATTATTAAAGGTGTCAGTTGGTAGCCCACTCAACGCAGCAGCAGCAGGCGACGTGTTTTTCGCGACCCTTACTGGTTTCTTAGTATTTCTATGAAATTCTCTCCGTAGCCTAGCGATACGGAGCTAGCAGATGACACTGTCGCCCGACCGCAGATTAGTAGTGTGGGCACGGAATAGATAGGTACAAGGTGTGGGTTCGAAATCATGACTGCAGCGACAGGACGAAAGTAGGAACAACGTGTCGTGGCGACACGACGTGACGACACATCGTCTTTTGCTGTTCCGTGGACTCGGCTACCAACTGACACCTTGACACTAACATAAATAAATGAATATATAAATAGTACGAGGAATTAAATTAGAGTACCTATGTTCGGTTGAACTTTGAAGTACCTAGCTGTACATTCTAGTAAATACACTGTCACTATAGTCTGTACTTTTAGGCATTTAAAAAAATGTAAACAAAAAAACCACGTGACATTGACAGATGACAGTTTGTCAGCCAATAGGAGCACAACACTGATACGTCAAAGCTCGACTAAACAGCTTGGATTGGTTGATGAGCAGAGCCACGTGGTTTGGTTTGTTTACACTTTTTTAAATACCTAAAAGTAAGTTATTCAAACTACTTTCACTTTAAATTATTAGAATGTATAGACTAATATATTTAGCAATACCTATCTACTTAAGTTATTAAAGAAAATGTATTTGAATTTGACCGTTATTATTCTAATGTGATAATATAGCAGCACAAAAAAGTACCTAGGTAATTATTTTTGGAGCGAGTAAAGATACACGCGGTTCGCTCAGCTTCTTCTGTTGCTGACTGTACTACCCCTATGCTACCCCTCGTACACATCAGAATCTGCTTATTATTAATAATGTGACTGTCTGATGTGTCGTTTGAAGTCGTTTTAAATACTTACTCTCCTGCTAGGTGGATAAATATATTCGTTTTCTGCCCAAGCCGTGTGCTTAATGAATCTGTGTGTTTCGGGGGCTTTATACGTAAAATCTTCTCTAGTTTGAGACCGGGTGAGCCGGCTGGTCACAGTGTAATCTCGATCATAGTATGTTACCTCAGGTACTGGAGGCTTCTGTTAAAAACGATTCATTAATGTTTACCATGAAAGTCAAGCATATGGGTATAGGGATTTTAGAGTTAATCCCTCATTCATTAACTCGCAATACCTAAAGTGTGCTTAAAGTATGCTTTGTCTTTATCTGTCATTATGACATTTAAAATGAACAGAGAGGGACAAATGATATTTAATTCAAAGAGGTTTTATGAATAAGGGGATTAGAAAAGACAAAATACTTCGGTCAAAGCTACTTAGCCAAAACATTTATTTGACGTTCTCAAGCTAGCCTAATATCAAAAATGTATAAGTACATATAATTAGTATTGATCTGTGGTATTGACGTAAGCTGCCGGGCCATACTTGAATGTTTTCTATGTACAGTCAATATCATAAATATGTATACACTTTAGTACCGTGTCACTTTAATCGCTGTGACAATTTCATATCGAGGGTTGAGTGGTCGAACTCAATAAATCGAAATAATTGTTTATCCTAAACTGTCATGTCTTGATGATTATGTTCTTTTTGACACAAGTTATATCAACTTATCGGGTTTGACCACTCAACTCTCGATACCTATGACAGTTTAAGCATGACGTTAAATAGATAAGGTACTAAAGTTTTTACACATTTATGACCTTGACAGTACCTATTTAAGTATTTATTTCTTTATAAAAGTACGTTTAACGTTGTCTAGTGCCCATTGTACAAGAATCCTAGAGAGTATTTTGAGACTAGGTAAGTCAATTTGTGTTAAAATATCACACGTTATTGTTTTAAAACTAGTGACGCGCCGTTCTACGACTATCTTTAAGAAATAGTCAATCAGAACCGCGTTAAAATAAATCCAGGAGTTTTCGCGGTAAGCGGTTAGGTACCTAAGGTACATATCGATAGACGCGGTGGGGGACCTTTTATAAATTATGCATAGGTTATGGAAAATCAATTCTTACCAATTGCTGTATTACTTCAGGCGGTGGTCTCCATTTACGAGCTATGACCTCACTCGATTCCCCTGTTTCAGGGAATTTCCTCACTCGTGGTTGCAGGTGTACCCCGTCCCAATGTGTGGGAGGAATTTTCTTTGGGTACTCTGCCTGCATGGCGTAATACTCGGCAGCCCATGAGGTATTTCAGTCTTTCGAGTTCGAGTAAAGATGGCTCACATAAAAGCGTATGAGAGCTTGTTTCAAATAATTAGACCGATGGATGTCTTAAGCGCAATCGCTCTGTACCTTTATTAATAAATTATTTGTAACCTAGCGTGTAAGGCGCTGAACCGTTAGAAGAATGCTGTTTGTATCTAAGCGTCATTTGTTTGGTCAGTAAACTTTAGGGTAAGTATACAAAACAGTTGCCATGGATACCTTTAATTGATTTTTTGTAATTACTTAGCTATTTATTATTTAACTTAATTAATGGCAAAAATCGTGAATGTGACACACTTTGACACACGTTACGATTATTTACGATTATCCAAGTATCTGCCAGATAAATTGTAGCGCAGTCCTTTTATATGAAAAAGGAAAGGAAAGTAATAACTTTAACTGCCAAATACTTTTTTATAGGGATTGGAAAAATCGACCCTTAGATTTAGGTATAAGTTAACTACCGATCCTGAAACCCGCCCTAAATAATCACGGCTTACAATATAGGGAAGTACCTATAACATTAAACCAAATGTAAAAAAATATTTGTAGCCTAAATGGTTTATGGGTGTCTATCATTTCCTCGAACGTATCATTTCATCGAATTTCATTTCATTGAACGCTATTTTTTGCTGAAACCATAATGTTTTTTAGGTTACCTATCTTAAACATCTAACCTAACCTAACCTAACCTACGTAATTAATGTTTAAAATACCCTGAAATATAATGGTTTCAGCAGAAAATTGCGTTCGATGAAATGAAATTCGATGAAATGATACATTCGATGAAGTGATGAGTTACCATGATTTATACTTAAATAGTGGCAAGATGGCAATATCGTCATAAAGGAGAAGTATTAAAACAACTTAATACGTTTGGTAAAAATTCGTTTATTCTTCACAAGTGACTGAAATTGTTATCAAAACACAATTACACGTGTTACATGACTAATGTTAAAATACAAGACTGCAATAAATACAAAATGTAGGTATGTTAACACCATCAAACTTACAGACACAAACTGCCTACTTACCACGGACATCATTCAACGGTTTTTATTATTAGGGTTTGAAAACTGTAAAAATATTGTCTGTGGTTAGTTTAGAGGCAAGGTCTGCTTAGCTGAATACATATATCACGGAAGTATCCAGTAAATTTTTGATCTGTGTCTGAATGGTGAATAAATAGTGGTTCGTGTTCTTTCAAACTCGTTACTAGGTACTTCTTATCTTTAATCGCATTTATTTATTCAACAGTCTTACAACGCTGCGTTAAACACGTTTTCTTAAAACTAAGTATAAATTAACTAAATTACGAAACGCCTCTACGAATATACAAAATCAATACAAATCCTTACGTTACTAATACGAATTACATCACAGTTCATAAACAAGTTAGTATTAAAGAGTTAAATATACTTCAAAAGTAAAATTTGGAACTAGAAGTTTCAGTGAAATAAATTTTAAAACTCAATCAACAATTTGGTACATTTTTAGCACTCCTTCGCCGCTTAAAAATAGGAACAATACATTTTTTCAATAAAAATAAATAAGTCAAGTCTATTTGAGTTGCAGTAAAAATCCATTGACGGAAAGATTTTCAAAAGAAGAATACGTGTTGCCTATGGTACAATTAAAAATGTATGCATGGAAACCAAAAAAGGTTGTAATTAAAGGTTTAGAGAACTCGAAACTTGCTCAGTCGATTTATTATTATGTTCAAAACATCACTTACATTAATACGATTGGGTAAAAAAGCTACATTATTAAAAAGACATTACTTCGCATATGGTTGAATAGCGTTTAAAAATACTGTCTAAAGAAATGTATGTACTTATGATTAAAAGGTAAGCTTACGGTTTAAGCTAGCTGGGTAATATCGTTAGAAAATATCACTTTATTGTTAAGATGTTATAAATATAGAATATTTGTTATTAATGAGTATCATGTATACGACTATTGGTACTGAGTTAATTTCGGGGAAACTCTAAAAACTATTGCACATTATTAGTCCACAAGATCCTTTCCCTTGAAAACGAGATTGCTTTGATTTGGCCCGCTCTAAAGAAATAACTTCCGTATCCGATTAAGTCTTTTCACTTTACGACCATGGATATTTTGCAGGACGCCTAGTTGACATTAATCAGCAGTCGCAAAGTATTACAACAATGGTTTAAACAATATATTAGCATCCGGTTCGTGTCGTCGTGAATTTTCCACAACTCTAAGGATGCAGAAATCCTTTGATATACTTAAATGTGCTATTGTTTCTCATGTAGGTAGGCAACTGTTGATCCTCTCAGGGATCCACGTCGATCCAGGACCTATGGGTATGAGAGCAGGGCCTGCTGTGGCCACGCAATCTTAGCGTCTATCCTCTTGTAGGCCAGGATAAAGTTCTGTCCACTTATCTCGGCCATTACTTCTTGAGGGCAGTCGTTCTCGTTGAGCATTGTTTCTGTAAAAACGATATCGTGAAATGTTTAAAATGTTTTAGAAAGGAGAACGTTGAATCGTTATCGTTAATTCCATAAAAAAATATTTTATTGAAACAGTAAATCCACAACACAAATTACAATGAAGGCTTATTCAGATATAAAGTACTTAATTACAGATTACTAAGGGTTTCCTGATTGGCACGCTTAACTTTTCAAAAGGAATGAACAACATTACTAACAATAGGGGGTCAGGTCAAGTCTCGGTTTATGGTAGCACAATAGCTATTTATATTTTTATGTATTCATTTGCCTTACCATGCGAGTCATGTAGCGCGAAAAGCGCGTAGTCCTGTGGGTTGGTAATGGCGGCGGCATGAGCGAGCGCCCGGCACAGGTCACGCGCGCGCGCGCCGGGCCGGCACGGGAGCGCCACGCGCCGGATGGAGCCCCGGCACTCGTCCGGGAGCGCCACGCGGACCACGGCGCAGCCGTTGTTGCTGTCCATGGAGCCGCGGCGCCACTGGAAAGTACAGTAGAATCGAGTCAAGGCCCAAGAGTCAGAGCCGTGTAAAGCTACAGCTTTTATTCGGGAAGAAAGGAACAAGAATGCTCAGCCTGTTAACAGTTGCTTTTCTATCCTTCAAGCCGTATCCTTAAATTTACATATATTATTGATACCGTAAAATGTTTATTTGAGTAAAACGGTGTTTTAACAGCACAAGAATGGAGTAACTCTCTCCCTAGTCAACCGTGAACCATAATCGAGAAGAAGCCCGATCATTCCAAATTGTACGACCAAAACTAAAAAGTTTAGCCTCTTTACAGCAGACAACAATGGAGTAGTCTCCCTAGTCAATCGTAATCGATAATGGCATGTGAACCAAGAATAAAAAGTACTCACAGGGGTAGCACTGTCCGGCCCCGGCTCGGGCGCCAGCCGCTTGAGCACTGCGACGGCGGAGAAGAGCGCGGTGAGGTAGTACCCGCCCTCGCCCGCGAGCAGCGCGGCGGGCAGCAGGCCGGCCATCAGCTCCGCCTCCAGCTCGCCGCACACGAGCCGGCAACGCGCCACGGTCCACGCCAGCACCGGCAGCAGGTCGTCGGCGCCGAGCGCGCGCTCTCCTCGGATCTGTTGGTTTCGGAAATTATAATTGACATTTTTATAAAAATGTATGGGATTCTAATAAGCTATACAGTACTCGCAGTTTCTCTATTACGTTCGGCTGGCTATCGCTTTCACTCGTACACACGAATGACATAGTACGTGAAAATCTCTCGCTCGTGTTTCATGAACGAAGATTGCCGTTCGTTATTAACAAACTGCTAGTTCGGAAATTTTAAGTTAAAAACTAGCCTTAACAGCTTTTTGTACGTGTTAGGTGTTAAGACCCGTTTTTAATTTAAAATATGACTGGTTAATACTTGCATTCCATCAAAATTTATTTTAGGCAGGTTATGGGATGGGTTCTGATGGCAGTTTCAAATGAGAAGGTAAATAGATACGCTGCGGATTATTAAGCATTAGTAGGCGTTTTGTTAGTTTATTTTATAGAGTCTGAGCATTTATGAACTCTTTTAAAAAATAGCCAGTGCCTTTGGCGTTATTATTGTAACCCTGCTAGACACACATCACGGTTTTAGCCTCTTAGAGCAACATGCACACAATACGATGGAGCATGCTGTGCTTTAATCAATTCTTTATCATAAGGAGGCAATAATATTTTACAGCATGGTCTATTTAAAGTAATTTAGTCGAATGACTTAAAAGTAAGCGATGTATGTACATGACAGCCCTAACTCACCCGTATCCCATAGGGGTGCATCAGAGCCTTCGCGCCGGAAAGTCGCCCGGGGGCAGTGGCAGACCACGGTTGACTTTTCAGCTAGGTAGTTAAATATAAAAGTTACTTCACCGTATCTTTAGCCACATCTTGAAAAGCACTCCTCAACACGGTTCGGTAACTTTATCATGCTTTTCCAATTTAATTACCAAGTCTTCACGAGGTTGTATTTTTCGAAATGTCTGTGACTATGCTCAGCGAAATTGATTAAATTATTGGATTCAGCTTACCGCATTGAACATGACGGATATGGCAGCTAAAAGGTTTTCGAGTTTATCCAGCGGAGAGTCGGCTTCTTGCATCTTGAGGAAGTGCTTTGATATCACTGCTAAGACTGCTGAAGACGGAACTTTTGTAGATTCCTGAAATTGGGAAATTAATTATTATAATATGGTGAAATTAAGCAAGCCCGAAGTCTAATGGTCAAAATGGTCAATGCGCACTCAAAATGGTTGCTTACAAGACTGTCTCATGTGAGAAAGCGACTTTATTCTATTAAGCCAAACACGGTTTTAGATACATGAACTAAGAAGTACCTTAGTTGCTTCTGTTAGTTTTGGTTGATATACCTTATATAATATCCATTTAAATTACGATTTAAATCGTCACTTATGCTTTTTTATATGCCGAAAGCTGACTTAATACATTAAAATACATCACGAACCTTGACCCCGAGTTGCAACGGCGTGGCGTGATGCGCGCGCTCAATTGCGGCGTGCAACTGTCGCACGTCGCGCGCGTGCCACGCCGCCAGCAGCGCGTACAAGCGCGCGCGCAGCGGACGCACCACCAGCCGGTGCATCACGCCCTCCAGGATCGCGTCCAGGTTTAAAAACTCCGTGGATTTCAGCTAGGATGGAAACGTGGGGTTCAAACTGACGCCTAACCTTTGACTATAAGACTAAATTTAATGGCGGCACTTGAATGCTTCGCTGGTTACCTTTTGCAATTTGGTGTGAGAGAAGACCAATTTTTGGCAAATATTGTAAGTATACTAGGATTTAGAGCAAGTGCCCAGCATATTTTTAAGCTGACTTTCCTTGATAAAGGCATAAAATACTTTTTACCTTTAAAATAGTAATAAATTTGCAAGAAAAAACGAAGGTTCGTTCTTAGTCTGCTCTAAATACAGAACTCAGGAAAAAACTGTGATCTATGTAGTAGACGAAAAAAGAAAAATCATTTTGTGATTCGAAAGGAACCTTTCTGTCCGGGCTATTAAAAGTAGTAGTTAATTTGGCTTGCAGATAAATAAAAAATATACTAGGAATCTATAGCGCACTTACCTTGAGGCGCTCCTTCTCGACCTCCTTCTCGAACTCGCGCTCGCCGTGCTTTACGAGGTAATTCTTCATTCCCGACATGAACTGCCTCATGTTTCGCATCACCACCTTTAAATAACCAAATAATGGTTATGAAATCGACAGTCAAAATTGAAATTATCATAATTATTCAGAGTCTTGATAAATAAATAATTTAATTTTAAAAGAACATGTGTTCCACCATTAATTTTTAGCCACAAAAATACTAGCTTTCCTGGAAAGAACTGTTCTAATTAGGGAATAAGGGCTTGTAGTACTGTTAGGCGATGGGCTTGCAACCTGTCACTTGGTAAACATACTGGCCTGATTGTGCAAAATGTGGTTAAAGAATTTTCAAGAAGTCTTTTTTAGAGTTGCTGGTATTTCTGTAGCTCTGCTTACCCTGCTCTGGGAATGCAGGCGTGATGTTATATGTATGTAATTGTTCTAATTATCTATCTCCATATTCGACACCTTTGTTGTTTGTGATCACTGGGTTTTTACATCAAGTTTTGCGGGCAGTGGCACCTTTATCTACCTCACAGTTTTATGTGAAATCTCTACCTAACTATTATCCCACGTGGCTGTAGGGTCAGTGTTTCTTGTTATACTTATCTACTTCTCTCTATCCCGACATGGTCTCCGGTCGGATGCCTGACACTCTACCACTTTTTTAGCGCTACATATTTCTACTTTATTTTGAATCTGAGGAATGGATCTACGAAAATATATGGAAAGATGTAGAGACTCGACTGCCAAGTTTTCTCCATAGCCAGGTGGATTCTATCAACAGTACAATCGCAGTCTATTCTCCTGCACACATTATAGATAAAACAAAAGCGTTTTATAAATTTACCTGTGGACTGGTCTCCTTAGAGTCAAGCGTGCAGGCTATAAAGTTGTCGACATTCTGCGCGAAGGTGGTGCTCTTGTCCTGAGCCAGGTGCAGAGCGTACGCACGGAGCGCGGCGCCGGCGCCGCGCGTTGACCGCCCGCCGCGCAATGCGCGCACTCTGCCGGCGGCTGAAAATAATCACTAATTAGTATAATGGTTAGAATTATTTACTTTCTCACATTTGCATTGTTTTGGTACTACTGCTACAGTGTAGATGTGGTCAAATATATCTAAAGACAGCTATAACCATTACCAAGGGCATTGAGAGCGTGTTTCAAAATTTTAGAGCACGTCGATCTTAGATTTTTGACGCGAAATGTTAACGATTCGTTACTTACTATCAAGTATTACTACAACCATTCGTGCTCATCACAAAGTTTGCCCTTAGCGGGAATCACAAGTATGACGTATGACAAAAGTATGATAGGTTGCATAATCACTAACCTACCGAATTGTATTACACAATAAATTGTTTTATATTACTGTAACATTTTTTACAACATTTTGAACTTCACAACTGCGCCAGCTACGCGATGCGCGAAGAAAAAATCCTCCGTTAGGATTACTTAATACCTACAGTAGCCTCACAAAGCGCTGTCCTATTGGAAGATTTATCTTATGCTCATCGCTTGGTTGCTTCGCACAGCTCTGGCAAACGCAATCTCCTAAGACTAAGTAAATATTTCACATAATTGAATTAACTACAGTTTATCAAACTACACGAGACCCCACAGGTCTCGAAATTTCCTTTATTACGTTCTATTTCGAGTAAGATTAGAATGGTGCCAGCCAATGTGGGGCAGCGTGACTAACGATACGATACGGCCCATTTGCACCCATTATCAACTTCTAATCATAATTTGTGCAGCAAAAATGGTTAATTATTGTCATAATGCTTCACTTGTTATGCGTAATAGATTTAAATGTCATTGTGTTGAATGCATCTAAATAAGTGGTTTGTCAGAAATCCGGGCACTTAAGAGTATAATCAAATTAATCAATCCGCTAACAAACGTAGAATTTTAACTTCTTAAAAATTGAGAGCTATAACGGGCTCCGGTACTTATTTGCACAACTCGCTAAAAGGTCAGTTCACACTTTAGAGGTAAATCGACTTTAAAATATCTGTTGTCAGGTTTTTTTAATAAAAAATAACCTAATTTGTTCATGTTTTTATTTGCCTAAAAGATTGTGTATATACATTTAGATATCTAAAGATGCAAAAATAAATTAATACTTACTCCCAGCTTTCGGCTTTAATAGCGTTCGGCTAGCTGTCGCTGTCTCACTCGCACCCTTATCTGACAGTATATTTGTCACTCGTGCTTCATAGATAAACGGAGTTTGCCGAAAGACATTACGAAAATAGAAACACTGCACAGATATTTTATTAAATGATGAATATAATGATATCTATTGAATAACGCATATTCGCATCTTCAGAACAATAGTGATCTAAGTCGAAATTTCAGCTTTCAAACTTCAAGTCATAAATTTATTACTATAGAGACCTAATTAAAATTTAAAATTTCTGTATTAGGTCACTATTGTTCTGAAGATGCGAATTGTATTTTGCCTTATTACAAATTAGTTTAATTTAATGAATCTTCGAAACAAGGACATGCTATGACTGACAGGCACATACCGCTTGCTATAACAATGGACCTGATTACAAATAAGAACTTTGCTCCTATCGGTTTTCAGTCTACTAACTTCTACAAACAGTTTGAGCGTAGTAGTATTTGAACAAAGATACTCGTATGACGGTTTGTTTGAGTTTATTTTTGATAACCATTCCACGTGAAAAAGAACGTTGCCCTTTACGAACGTGTAGCTAAATTAAATATTTGCAGACTACTAAAACAAGGCTAATATTATTATCTTTTTGTCAACCTCCTAGGAACTTATTATACATGTTAACATTATATTATGCTATGTTAGTTTAGTACCAATCACGTAGCTTAAGCAGACGACCATAGATTCAAACAACGGCTCGCTATTTTAAGTTCCTACCGTAAAACAGGGTGATAAATAGGGACTAAAGGGTGACTTAGTGACACAACCTAAAATGAAGCATGTGTTATATGCATATTGAAATAATTTCCAATAGAACTTAATTTTCCTTTCATTTATTAATTGTTCTTATTGTTAAGAAGTTATGCCTTATTTTAGGTTGTGTCAACTCGTGTCCTTCATCCCTTAGTTCCTATTCATCCCGTTTTACAAGAAGCTGACAAGAAGTATTTTACTTTAATCACCCTGACTATTAACCAAAAAAGCACTCCGAGGGACTTTTGTCTTTCTACGACCATTTTTCTAAGATAAAGTTGATCAGAAAATCGTCGCATCTTTTTTTGTGTCGTGTTCTGACGATTTCTATTAGTATTAATCACGGCTCATGGGATGTGAGGTTTAAGTAAACCCTTTGCTATTATTATGAATTAAAAGTTAATAGTTAGGTTAGCTACATAATCAAATACGGGTGTCATATAAGTTGTAGGTATTGATTTGGGAGTTTGCTCTTAACTGTAAGTAGGTATGTACCTGCTTCCTAAATGCTCCGTAAATACCTAATAAATAATTCGGATGTTAGGTTTGTGACGTTTTAAAAATGAACGTCTTAGAATAGTTACCCACACAGATAAGTTCTAGTGTAGTGTGACAACAGCAATTCTTCATGTCTTTCTTCTTTATTTTTTTCCTTTTGGACACAAAACTTGCATTTGAACTTTCGACACACTCCGCACAGAAATCTCATCACTGCTCGAAGGAAACGTCTTAATGGATTACTTTGCTTAGATTTTGGTCTGTTTTCTAATAATTTCAGATCCTTGCAGTGACACTTTGGGGGACGAGCAATGATAACCGCTTTTCTTTTTCTTATGCCTCTTTCCGTCGCCGATTTGCATAGTCGCGTTACAGCATCCGACTTAGTCAAGCGCTCCTGAAACCTAGGTTCATGCAACTCTTCTTTTGTCGCGAAAACCCAATCGCTCTCTTGGGCAAAATCTTCCAAAGTGTCGATTCGAAAGTTCCTTATCGTGGTCAAAGCGATCACTTCTTCACACACTCTCACTGTAGCTTCCAGAGCTTCAGATGCTTCTGAGAAGCTTTCCGAGCGCACGAATTGACTCAAGGAGTCAAGCCTTCGCTTCGAAGTGGTCGGCTTCTCCATCACTTTCACGGATTCTCCTCGGAACAATTTTTTGAACCACTTCATGGCTGATAACTTGGCGGTTTTTACCCGCGTGAACGAAAGATTTGAAACGATAGTTTCTCATTCACACGAGAGCGTTGTCTCCTCGCGAGTGACCGAGAGAGACTGGGCGATTCGTAGTGAGTGGTGAGTAAGTCACGGCACGCGTAGACCTTTACCCTTTACCCATTATTAATTTATTTACACAGGCCATGTAATGTTACGCTTTCCGCGGCGCACATTTCATTATCTTATAACAGATGCCGTTCCATTGTTGTAATTGATTTTAATTTGTTTATCGTAAAGTTTATCAGTTGAGTGAACCCGTAGTGCTCTACCCGTCACGAGGTGACAAGGAAATTATCATTATTAGATTTCGCTTAGAACTATAAACATTTTTTATTTTTATTTAATTGAGATCTGCTTTATGTGAAGCAACAGTTATAAATATGTAATAATGAATAATTAAGATGACTGTCCTAATAATACAATTATTTACATTAATCGAACAGTGATTTGTTAAGTTTTTCAATTTTATACAAAAAATAATCTGACCAGTGTCATTATAAAAAGGATAACACAGTCTCGTTCGATAGTTTAAGTTAATTGTAATTCATACTAATATTGTTTGCCTGTCTGTTTGTTACGCTTTCACGGATAAACGTCTGAACCAATTTAGATGAAATTTGGTATGGATATAGTTTGAGTCCCGGGAACGCACATAAGGCACATTTTATTTCGAAAAATTGGACGGCTCCTGAGGTAATAGCGATAAACGGCATCTACGCGGATGGAGTCGCGGGTAACAATTATAATACCACGAAAAGAGTAAAGAATCACACGTGCTATCAGTTGTAATTGGACTCTGAGATCAATTACCGTTGCCAATCTCAAGCCTGAAAATGAATCAACCTTCCTACACGTAACTATTCTAGTAGTCCATAGGTGGTTAAATTTCTTGCTATCGGGGTTGGTACCTTGTTACCTCGATTGCACAATAACTTAAGAGGATTGTGAACTGACGCTTAAATCGCGTAGCTGTCAACAATGTTTCATACAAATTTAGCTCCGGGTGATAACGTTTCTCACCCCCTACATAAAGTCCGATCTCCACGATTTTTGTATATGTTTTAGTTATTAAGGAGCTTCCTCGCTGTGAGTATTCGCGTTTAATGAGCGTTCGGCGTCGAATATTCAAGCGGTGTGCACAGTAACGCTCGACTTAACGTCCACACCACTCGAATGTTACACGCGAATACTCTCAGTGGGGACGCTCCTTTATGAAACGGAAACTTACAAAGCTATGGTGCGTTTTCAAGAAAAAAAAACAGAGCCTGGTTTTAGGGTTCCGTAGTCAAACTAGGAACCCTCATAGTTTCGCCATGTCCGTCCTTCCGCAGCCTATTTAATATCTACAATATATTCTAAAATCGTCAAAATCTGAATAAGTTAAAGAGTAACGTTTTTCCTTTGTTTAGGTTTACAATCCTTTCAACACGACGACCACAAACAAAATACTACAAAAAGGGATTTTTTTTCGAGTGGGCTTTTGAATCTACCAGCAAGAAATTAAAGTTAAAGTGATACAAATAAAAATAAACTTTATACTAATTAAAATATACTTTAAACTAAATTGCCTTCCTATAGTACACCAGGTCTTACGAGGTTAAATGCCATTTATGTTTGTTACCTAATAAGGGGTCAAGTCGGTCTCGGAAGCTTTTGGCTCGCGCCGCTTCTAGCGGCACCCTTCTTGGCACTGGAGACTCCCACTCGCAAGGCTCGTCCTAAGAAAAGTAAACAGCAACGTTTTTCAAATATATGAGTGAAGCTTTAAGCTTATTTGAAACAATGGCGCTTAATGCGATCCATTAATAGGCTGGAAAAAAACCAAACTTTGACACACATATCTTGAAAGCTAAAATTTTGTGTAACAAGTCCTTGATATTTATTTTACATACAAACAAAATGAATGACTTATAATTCGACATTCTTCAGAATAAGTTATTATTTCCAAGAAAAGCTATCAACAGTCAGTGAGTCATAGTTACCATTTCAAACGACTGTGGTCCGTTCGGAGGCAGTAAGACGTCCCATTGCGTGCTGTCCCACGGCTCTGAGAATACAGTTCCATCGTCACTCGCCTGTTATTAAAAAAAAAGGTTTTTTAATAATGAATTTATTAACGCTTATTTATATTTTTTTTTGATACTCATATAAATACTTATTTCCAAAAACAGTAGTGTTATAATTTAACGGTACTTAAGTAGTTTTTAGAAGTTGCGTATGTCATTTTATGGTAAATGCTACGTATACCACTTTCGTAATTGTATTCTCATAGAAATGAACGACCCAACCCAAAAAAACAAGTGATGCAATGTCAGCGATGTGCCGAGCTGTAGGTAGATGTTGTTGCTATGTTATGCTAAGTATAATATCATGAGGAGTTGAGGATCATCAACACCTAGTTCTTCATTTAACTGACAACTCTATTTAAAAAGACGTAGATGGTCCAGTTGAAATATGAAAATAAACGGAGTAATTATTTTAATGCAAGAGGAGGCAAACGAGTGGGTCACCTGATGGAAAGAGATCATCGGCGCCCATAAACACCTGCAGCAGCGGGAAAGGAATCGCAGATGCGCGGCCGGCCTTTGAGAATTGTCTGCGCCTTATTGAATTTGGGCTTATAATAATACTATACCTGTTCGGATAATGGTCTAAGATCATGTACATTGTCATAGCAGGAGGCGCGCGGCGGAGCGCGCTCCTCTGGCAGTGCCACTGGCTCCGAATTGAGCCGCAATTCAGGAAACCTGGGTAAAATACATTTATAGAAATAAGTAAACCTCTTCTAGCCTGTTAGTGCAAAATGTGGTTACAGAAATATCAGTAAGTCTTTAGAGTGTTTCTGTAGCTCTGCCTACCCCACTCTGGGAATGGAGGCGTGATGTTATGTATGTATGTATGTAGAAATAAGTAGCATAGTAAGATTTCCGTTTTATAATAAATAAATATCAGGGGATAATCTCGCACAAATTGACCTAGTCCCAAACTAAGCTCTAAGCTTTTACTATGGGTACTAGAAAACGATAAACATAGTTGAATAAAGAAATACATAGAAATAATCCATGAATCAGGAACAAATATTCGCGCTCATCACACAAATATCTGCCCTTACCGGGATGTGAACCCAGAACCGCTGGCTTCGGAGAGACAAAATTATAATAATAGTTGTAGACATCAGGGAACATTCTTGACTTGGTCAACTTGTGTATTTTTTTTTAGTTTAATAAAAAACTATTTTAATAAAATTACCGGTTGTAGGGTCTCTAATCCCTTCCCTAGCAGATTGAAAATCCAAACATTGAAAATCGAAAAAAGAACTTACTTAAGTACCAGTTTGATATGGCACTTATCAAAAAATACCTATGTTGTATGCTGCCATCCTAAGCCAATATGCAGTATCTCAAATTCAATAGCCAAAGCGGATTCAATCCCACCCTGTTAGTAATAAGGTTGCATTTGCTATAGGAGTTTTGTTTGAGATACTGCAATTCGTGTTAGCAGGGCAGTATGGAAGTGGTTAACAAAAACTCTGAACTACCAGTGTAGCAGCTCAGGTTTCAGAGTTTTTATCTTTAAAATATATATTAGTTCATTTATTGTAGCTATAGGTACCTTTGAGCGACGACTTGGTGCACGGTGAGATGCTGCGCGCCGTCGTCGACTCCGCTCAGACGGGTCTCCTGCTCGGCCAGTGATGGAAACGTCCCGCTTTCACTGTTCGAGCCTTCGTCGTTCTTATCTGTTACAAAAAATATTTTTTTAAGGTTGTTAAAATATATATGTTTTTTTTTACCACGCTAGGACGGCGGCGGGCGGGAGTATACTTTGTCCTGGGTGTAGATTAACACGGTATAGGAGCTAAATATGAAATAGTTTAAAGTTAACTTACTTATAAACTCCCAGCTGGCGTCGACGGTCCAAATGTCAGTCTTGCCCAAAGGTGGTTTGTTGGCGACGCGAGGTGGCTGCACCGGCTTCATCTTCGGTTTACTCCGCAGAGAGACCAAATTGTCCACCGATGTTGACGTGTTAGGTGACGATGCTGAAACAGAAAAAAGAACTTTAGAAAACCTAGCTTACAGATTGGGTTGTGGGTATCAAACGTAAGAACAGAGGACTAAGGTTAAAATTGTTATGTAAATTAAGGATACTTACGTGACAGTTCTTCTATGCTGTGCATATCTCTTAGAGGATAGTAAGGATGGTTATGAGGAGGCTCCGAGTATCTTTGTGATAAGCTCACTCCAACCCTTAGGAGTTTGCGTCGCTGCACCTGTGGTAAATTTGCCTGAAAGATAAATCACACATCAGGTAAGTTATATTTTTTCTAACAATCAAATCCAAACACGTTTATATTTAAAAAAAAGAACCTACTTCCTTAAGAGTATCTACAGGATCTGCGTAAAATGGACTCCCAGCGTTGTCTTTTTCATAATCATGACCATTCATATCTTTAATACAATCATCCTCTAATTTCACTGTCTCCATACTCTCAGTGTTGTGGTTTTCCCTATTTTTAAATGTGGCTTCGATTTCTTCAGTCAATTTCTTATTCATATTCATAGAAATGTTAAGTTTGTCTGGCCTCTTTGGTATAACATCTCCTTTACTATTCGTAGTTGCAATGAGTTCACTTGAACCATCGAAACTATTTTTTAAAGATGTTTCTGAAAGTTTTCTTTTCTCACTTAAATTTTCCGTTGAGTTGAGAATGTGAATGTTTTCTTTCTCCAAAATAGATTGTGTACTTTTAGCTGCGTTCAATTTGGCTGAAAATAAATAAACAAAATGTTAAACAATAACATTATATCAGAACAGATGTGTGTTGTATGAATGGTCATATTTACTTACGTAATGTATCCGGTAAGAGGTCAGGCCTCTTGCTTTTCATGAGTCCGTTGTTTACGTTGTTGTCACTTTCAGACTTCAACGGCTTGAATGACGAGCAGTTATTGCTTTCTGGCCCCCAAATGTCCTCGTAATCTGATACTTTATCCATCAACGAACTACGATAGTACACACCGGGCGACTCTAGGATATCTGACTCCTTGAATTAAAAAGAAAAAACTGGTTAGATAAGAAACAAATAAAGCCACAACGTTGATATCTTATTTGCATTTTAAATTAATTTTTGATCGACCGTTATGAATATGTGCATGCGGTTAGTTATGACTGTACCAAAATTACAATTGGTATGCCAAACACATTAAAATACATATTGGTATTTCCCCCCTACCTGGTAATGTTTGGACTCCTTTCGCAGAGAATGCTTACTCCTCCTAGATCGACCGGACGGTGTACTCGACGCCGTGTTAGAATTAGGGGATAACAATTTTTCCCGCTCTTTACCCATTAAAGGCGAGACAATAGACTGGTTTGAAGTAGGGGAAAATACATTCTTATTTGTAATCGGAGAACTTCGCGATATAGGTGAAAATATCTCACTTTTATTTGTTTGACTTAAAGGAGAAAATACACCACTCTTAGTAGAAATTGTGTCGTTAGACACAGGAGAATTTATTTGACTTGTTGGCGAGAAAATACCACTAGTTACTGAGTTTGAACCATTAGGTGAAACGAGTTGATTGGGTGTGAAGTCATTGTTACTAGCTTTAGTCATAGTGTTTGCTAACGGGTCAGTGGAATCCGAGGTATTCGTTTGAGATTGTAATTCTAACGGCGATCCTGGTTCAGTGTTCTGCTCAATCATTTGTCGTTTTAAACTGCCGTGCAAATTAGCTGCCATTGTACTGATGCACTCTCCCTCAGGTGACATACGTTGCATCATATTCTATACAGGAAAAATAGACGATACCTATTAGTATAACTAGATATGGAAAAACATATATAAGTACAATGAATAATAAATACACTATATGTTAGAAACGTTTGTTATTTTCAGGCACATGAGAATATTTTAGAACATAAATCATGCTGTGGTAAATTACAAGCCAAAATCACACCGTGCGGTAGCTTCACAGAAGGTCTTACCTGTGTTTCCCCGTTACAATCGTCATAGGCTTTAGGGTCGTCCAAGATAGTGAACACAGAGTCCGCGTTACCATTATTGTTGATAGCATTAGACGCAAGCGTTAGTTGTAGCCCGTCATTCTGAATGCTTTCGTTTATTTGGTGATTGTGAATTTGGGTGTTATTGACGCTGAATGTGACTGTCGTCGTGACTGTTATATTTCCGTTTGAAGCTTTGTTAATAGGACTAAAAGCTAGAGACTCGGCATTAGGTGATAGCGATATCTTTGGAAAAGGTGGTTTAGCCCATCGTGGAGGCGGTGGAGGAGGAGTCTTGACACTGCCCAGTTGAGTGGGTGAGTGTGGTGTGTTGGTGGTTGGAAATGTGTGAGGTTGTGTTATATGAGCCTGAAAAACAGGTAACGCATTAATAAAGTCAACACGCAAAATAAAAGCTGCTGTTATTTTTTTCTACTACGGAATACTTACGGTACTAGACATAAGACTTAATGTATTTGGTGGGGTCGGTCTGGGAGCCCTGATGAATGCTCCATTTGGTTTGGCTGGCGGCGATGGGGCTGTTCGGCCTTTGAACGTGCTGAGGTTCTGGTTTTGACTCGGAGGGGAACCTGATGCATCCATGGATGACATCTTAAGCACAACGTTCTGCTCCCTTTCTGGACTTAATATTTGCTCTCGTGAGTTTGTTCCTATACCTTAAAAGATTAAGAGAAATAACTTTACTAGTTTTAGATTCTATAGCTTGATCGTGTAGTTTGTGTATTGTTTTAGCTGTATACTTACTTGCGTTGAAACTGCTAAGACTAGATCCAGTGTCAGAAGGCGTTACGGCCATGGGTACCACGCCATTAGATATCTGGCCTGGAGAGAGCAGATTCTGTGGGTTGTTCTTAGGGTTAGCCATCGGGTAGCCCCAGAACTCCTGGCCCAGTAAGGCCAGCGAGCTGAGCTGGTGCCGGCTCTTAGCTTCGCGGAGCGGTCGTGGTAACTGGAGCTGAACTGGTAACTCATCGCTGAAATAAATAAAAAACAGGTCTTTAAAGTTCTCACTAAGTTAAAAGATGAGGGAAGTCACATCCATTATATTTGTCGATCTATGGTTAAAAAATATAAATACTTAAAAAATAACGGAGTGACTTAAAAGTCAAGAATTAAAATTCGTTTAATTCCTACCCATAACCTCGCAAGCGTTTTTAAGGTAACGTAGCCAAATGGCATTTCGTCATGACGTCTGTCTGTCTGTGAGTCTTAATAATTATTCTCAGAGGCTACTGGGACTACGTGACTTACGTAAACTAGGTAGGGAGGTGTATTTTTAAAATATCTAAACAAACTTTGCACTTAACCAAGATAATTGAGAAAATCGCGTATAACAACATGTAAAGTATTGCTAGAGAGATGTTTAAAAATAATGTCAAGGATTCTGTTATGATTAATGAAACATGTGACAAGGTAGTTACTCCTATAGCCGGTGAAATTGCGTCTCCAAAGGTAAGACTGAAAGGAGGAATTTGCTGTCATCAATAGAATATAAAAGAGGAATTATGACCTGCTATGACGAAAATTTTCTTAGATATACTATGGAATGAAAGATAGAACGAAGAAGAGGCACAGGAAAACCAAGGAGCTTAGCTCTTAGTGAAAGAAAGGGAGATAGATAACGAAAAAATACAAAAAATAAAACAAAACCAGTTAGTAGTACTAATAATATACTTTAAATGTTTTTTTTTTTACCAGGTTGAGACTTTTTTCTGTGTTGTAATAAAATCTAAAGCACCAAATGAATGCATGCTTGACACGTACTTAGTTGCCCAGTTTTCTATACTGAATGCTGCATAGGAAACTTTGCTGTTAACCTTGTACGGAATATAATATGTTAAATGTTAACCCGTTGCTCTTTCTAGGAACTTACTAAACGGGCATATAATTTCAATACCAGTATCATCGTACCTATAATATTTGTTTTTCGAAATTAAATATTTTTTGAGTTTAGTATTTAGATACATTTATTATACGCTCACGCTAGCTAATTACGACAGTAAATTTAGTAGATTCTTCACAGTAGTCTACGAAATCGAGATGTACCTAAACAAATTCTTAAAATAAACCCCAATTAAGGAGTATGAGAAGCTACTAAACGACCGTGCTTCAGATTTGAAAAAGCACAAGGTAGAGAGAAGAACTTACCAGCACTGGGAGTAATGTGCGATCAGCTCTGGGATGTTGTCGAAGCGGTTGTGCGAGGTCTCCAGCCCTATGCGGCCACTGGAGGCCTGGATCAGGTAGTGCTCGATGTAGGGCCCTTTGTCTGCTGGAAGCCGGACGCTGATCGCCATAGTGTCAGCTTGACTCGACTGCCGCACGACAAAATTCTGGAAAAGTCAATCCGGAATAGTGAGTTGCATGTTATCATGTTACAAGGTATTGTACTTGCAAATATTACTACGGACTATTAAAGAGACCATACCTATATAACCGTATTATTTAAGATCCTTTAGAAAAAAAAGTTAAAGGAAACTTAACCTTGATAATAAAATTAGTGAAAATTCTACTACTATCGGTACATGTTTAACAAGTTAGCTGTATTTCTTAACTGTTTTAAAATTTTCACTAGATATTAGAACTTAATAACTAGTAATTTACTGCGCATTTTAGGGACCGAAACAAGAGTATGATGTAGATAGGTCATTTCTTTCTTTGAGAAAGCAGCGTGAGACTTTTTGCACGTGTTCGGAATACATTAAAGTTATCACGTATTTTTCTGTTCTGTCCTTTAGGAATTCAACTTTTATTTAAGACTTTTGTGAAACACTGTTACTTTCTACAATAACCCCGAAAATGGGCTTAACAACAATAGTTATACTCGTATAAAACATTAATTATCAAAAACAGAAGCGTGAATTGATAAAAAAGACAAATTATGAATAATTTGTTACTGATAATAAGATGTGAACGAAAAAAAAATCTATTAACAAGTGAAATTATTGCGAGCGTGTAATGGGACCTCTTATCAGACGATAGGTATATCAGATGCTCGTAATAAAACGCTTTGGTTTATCGATGTCATGATAGGCTTAAAAGTATTTATTTTCTATGCTAATATGAGCTACTTGCATTGTGGGACGTGGTAACTGGTAAACTATTTTGAATTACGCTGTAGCTTTAAAAGAAAGCTAAAATGCCGCGTTATTTGATCGGAGCACCGGCAGGCCGCTAATAAAATGGCTTTTCGGGCTGGAAGAATGGAAACCAAATAAACAGGAAACTTAAGAGGTTTTGTTTTTTTTTTGTTTCGTTTTTTTTCCGTAAAAAGAATTAAAAAATACCAGCACAATTTTTTATTTATATAGTTATTGAAAGTGTAAAAGCATACTATAAACCAGGGACCAGCCCACTATCCCATTCAAGGGGTTTCGAATGAGTTTTTATAAGGGTTTTACTTAGAGAAGCCGTATCGCTTAAAAGCCGTTCGATTTGCTTTTAAAACCCGCTAATTATAAGGGTTATCTGTGCTTTAGCTGTTAAGGTTTCCCTTATACTTAGTGAATGGTTAGTTTAACAAATAACTTAGACTTATACCTGTTTCGTTCTAAGAGGTTTTTCTTTTAGTGGGATATTCTATAGAGAGGTTAGTCTTTCAAAGGCTTTTATCGGTGAGTGGGTGGTTAGTAAACTGTTAAACCAAAGATTCGAGCATATGATTTTACTCTGCCTTCTTTTTACATAATCTACGGCATTTGGTTCACCTAAAGATTCTCTTCGACTCATTCCGCCGACGTACCAAGTTGCAAATATAAGAATTGATTTGCTTTATAGCATTAATGCACTATTGAAATTTAAATAAATCCCCCGTGTGGTTGCCGGGCTAGAATAGGGCCACTCCATGTATTCCCGTGGATGTCGTAAGAGGCGACCAAGGGAATAATGGCTTGTAGTACTGTTAGGCGATGGGCTTGCAACCTGTCACTAATACACTGGTAAACATCTTAGCCTGATTGTGCAAAATTTGATTACAGAATTATGAAAAAAATTTTTTTAGAGCTGTTTGTAATTCTGTAGTTCTGCCTACCCCACTCTGGGAATGAAGGCGTGATGTTATGTAGATGGAATTTAAATCTCGCTTACCCCTTCCTCCTTCCCCTGCAGCAGATGGAACGCGCCAGCCCTCTGGATCCCAGGGAGGAACCAAACAGGATGCGTCCTGATGAGCCGCTCCAGCAGTCCAATGTCACATGGAGGCTGTTCCTCGGATTCCGAGGAGGAACCCACTGAGGAACAGTCTCCGCGGACACCCTCGCCATCCGATGAGAGGGTCTCACGACTCTGTAAGAGAAATAAATACATATTAGGATGGAGTGCAATCATATTGGTTGGTGTCTCTGTTCCGGGTCATTTCGCCTAAGCAGTGCCATTTGATCGAGGAAAGTGATTAATCTTAAGGTAACACTAAAAAAAAAAACTCCGTACACAGCTGGAAAATTCTTATAGGATGTAACTAGACTAGACTAGTATAACTTGGTCGCGTCACTCAGTTACCCCACACAGTTTTCTATTGTCAATACAAAACCTTCGACCTATTTCAACAGATACACCTATGCACAATCAGGTTTGAATTAACAGCAGCGCTTAAAATTCAACTTATTCTGTTATTTAATTTAGTTATTTATTTTTATAGTACCTAACCTAAATCAGCAAAATATTTCATAATCAAGAAAGATGAACGCTCCTCATCATGTTTACTTAATAGGTTGATAACGAAATTATTTTCGTCTTTCTTCTAACGACCCCTCGTAATGTTTATTACAAGCGAGCGCCTTATTATTTTAATATAAATTCTCTACGGCAAATAAGAATAATAACGTGATATATTAAAATCTTTAAACGGCGTACTAATTAGCCGCGTCCCCCTGTTTTGCCAACGAAATATCATACAAATATTAGTAGTCCCTTTGTGAATCTTTGCAGGAGGCCATAAGCCGAGTAAACCGGGGCTTTGGGTCTCAAAGAGGGAGCTCCGCAGTGTGTGTATAGCTTAAAATAAAGTGAATTTTATGAGGACGTATTGCGGTAAGTAAATTATACAGCCAGTTATTTGTCTTGTTCACGCAAACGACGCGGCCATTAATAAAATGTGTTGCGGAATTATGTTATAAAACTGTGAATACGGCGGAGTTTATGTCGGGCCTCTTTGTGTACCTCACGGTTACTTTCTGCGAGTAACCCGTAAAGCTCGTCAAATAAAATAAGGAACCCAAATACTTGGAGACAATTTCCACGTCCCCTTCAAACGGAAAGAACGCGCTTTGTTCACGGACTTGGAAATATTATTACCCGATTTCCCGCAAAAGGTTCAGCGCTACAAAGGCAGAAGGCAGGCAATTTCATATATCTGTTGCCCGCACATATATTTTCCATTTTAGTTGCAGATTTGGTGTGCTGTCTACCCTTTTCTGTCGCCGGTCATTGCCCTTAGATAAGGCTATAATATTACGAGAAGTCGTGATAGCAGCTCAAGATAAAATGTAAAGAAATATGCTCAGTAGCTTGCTCAATTTTCCGCTGATGTTTTTATGAATTTGAATTAGCTGCGGGCGTTCGGTCCAAAGACCGCCCGGGAAACTGTTTCAAGTTTTGTATTTTTTTGACTTACACAGAAAGCGTTTTATTTGCTGGCAATGAACGGTTGTTTAAAGAAAGGGTTTTGAATAGCCAACGATTTCCATTTGGATTGTGATTTCAAAAATCTATAAAGTTTTGGGTATCCTTTACCCATATGTATCTTACTGAAACTGTTTAGGATTGCACCATTTTTAAATATGTTCTAAAAAAATTAAGCTGTATGGCATTTGCACCGTTATAAAATTCGGTTATTACAAGCGAGTCAAAATCGAACAATATGACTAAATTATTATTTTGTTTTACTGAATGTACCTATTGTAAAAACGAGTTTTTTTACAGTGTAAGTATAACATTGTTCATATACTGGGTGTTGTCTGTAATAGGAGGAATAAATTGAGGGATCATTTCTACTGCATAAACGTAGTAGCATTTGTTCTAAAAGTTTTACAAAATATGTAATTTATTATTTAGGATTTTTCGGACAAACTAAATAGCATTTTCAATGTACTCCATCAAATAGTCTAGTTGACATCTACTGTCAGCCTACAAACTTCGTAGTTTTCGCAATATATTGCTGGCTTGGAAAATCTAAATTCATTCATATTTAGTAAACAAGTTATTTTCAAAAGTTGTAGAATAAATGTTGTTACGTTTGTGGTGTGGAAACGATCCCTAAATTTATTGCTCCTATTACAGGCAACACCCGGTATTTTATATAACAATGATTACAGGAAGCTAGTAGGTACTACACTAGCACCCGAACAAATAATTTAACACAATATGAAAGGACAGTTCCATAACAATAAAAAATGTAACGCAATTTTAATATCACGACATTGCCATCTCTTTTAATTCCAATTTCACTGGCAATAACATGAAATTGGAGAATAAAATATTAATCACATACATTTAAGAGGCAAATAATGGGGAAAAAGCCCATAGCAATTCTGGAGCACATCATTTAGCAGGATGTATTCAAATGAAAACTGAACATTTGCTAGTATTACGGGACATAATTGGAAACAGTGGGACTGTTCGTAATAATTTGAATAAAGCACTGGTGGTTCATTTCAAAATGACTGTGCAGTAAGTAACTTTTTACTTAAATAGTAACTAGGTACTGTTTCCTACTCGAAGCGCTACCTTTCACTTTTCTCAATCTCTCAAGGGTTAGCTGTAAGATATGACGAGTCAACTGATAACAAATAAGTCGTTAGAAACGATTTTTTATATACAACTTTGAAAAAGGAACGAGTAAAATGTCTAAAATAACTTACACTCTATGGTCGGTAGTATACGTTTATCAGATAGCAATGATTTGGAGTAGAAAAAATACTTTAGAGAAAACTAAACCTGATGTAGGTACCTACACATAAAAAAGTTATTAGATACAGTCGACTACGAAGATAAGTATCCGCTTTAAGACCTTATTGCACTGCCATAATGTGAAAAATTGGATACATTTCTTTGCAGTCAAAGTCGACTGTACACGAAGTAATATTATACAGATCACAGCAACACGCGCCACATCCCGTAATTACGTCAAAGAACATCAAGCCAGCCCTCAAAGCCGCAGAATCATTTTCACCTTGGCGCTAAGTCAGAGCTGCTTTGAAAGAGAAACCTCTCCAAGCGCAAATTAGCAGCCACTGTGCATTTCAAGCAAGATAATTTGCAAGGAAAAACTTCTTCGTATAGAAGTAATTGCTAGAAAGTCGTAGTTTAATTCGAAGATTGGATTTCTCAAGTCACTGTAATCAGCCTGAGTCGGTGGTGCAGACTGTTAAGGCAACGCCGGAAAATTAGTTTATTTAGGCACGGGACTTTTGGCTCAAGACGGGCTTGTGGTTGCGTACAAATTAACAAGAGCCTTGCTTAGAAAAGACATGCGTGCGTAGTAGGTAAATAATATACGTGTGTTTTGATTCTAAAGTTATGACGATTGAATTACATACTGTTTCGCCGTTACACTCTGTTACATTGTTACTAACAAATACAACCATATAACTTTTAAGGGTTCCCTTCATCTGGCATAACTTTTTTTGGCATGATCATCATGTGGCATAAATATTTAGTTTCTGGAACCATATTATACTTTTCAGGATTATTTAAATTTTCATTGTATCCCATTAGGTTAGGTTAGGTTTATTTTATTACAATCCGTAAATGGTATCAGAAAAAAAGACTGTATGCCAAATGATGATTATGCCAGATGAATGTAAACCAACTTTTAATATTACAAATTTAAGTATCTGCAACAGAGCTCTATACTCAAATAACAAAAATTGCTCTTTAATTGACAAAACAGACCCTTATGGACAAAAACAAACTCGGAACGCAAATTCCTTTACGCTTTCCATAACATTCAAAGTCGACGTAATCTGAATCTGAATGGATAAAATGGAACCTAAAATAGAGCGGTCCTGGGTTTACCGCGGTCTATAAATTAATAGCGAGCCTGAATGCAGACTGCAGAGTGGTTTCAGCTCCACTATTGTACTAGCAATTAATATTTCAGGAAACTGAATAAACGAATGGTTTTGGAACACATTTCGTAGTAAGCCGATTATGTCGAAAGTCTGCATCGAAGGCTCTTACGTAGATACTAATTGGAATACACAATCAAACATAAAACGTCGAGCATGTTGAATGAATTGAATGTCTGACTTGAATTTGTAACTAGTCACTTAATTTAATATTATTTTCTGTTGGTTACGCTATTGTTATTAAAAAGTGAAAGATAACAATCGCGACGAATTAAAAATCTATTCCGCTTTGTAATTTTTAACCAAAAGGTGACACAGGCCCTTGTTTTTTACGGTGAGGAGAAGGCGCACGAGCACTCAGGCCACCTGATCTTCTCTTAATATCTTAAGACTGCAATCCTAAGATCTCAAATGCATCCGCGCGGGGTCCTACCACCAATAAAAACTATTACTCAGTTATATGTTTGAAGTTGGTTTAAAGATAAATAGACTATAGTATGAGTAGATTAGTTTCCGTATTCAAATAAAGCTGTATTTAAATTTTGAATATACTTTTTCATGTATGTAAATACGAGTATTGTTTGGCGAATAGTTCAACGGTCTCATCAATTAAGTACTATAACAAGTATTATTGATGATTCCGTAGGTACTCTTTATCAAAACATTCGTCACGCAGACGGTGACAATGCCCCCTTAATTTATTTAACCGCTAACTGCGTTTAAACAAATGACACGATAATAATTAATCCAAAGCAATTTGGGGCTTTCAACACGACAATAACTCTGGGAAATGGCGAATCTACACGAGAAATTAATTTAACAATCGGTAACAATAACAAGCATGGCGATGATGCTATGAATCATAGGGTACAAAAGGCCTTCGCGGCAGCCAAGGTGTTAAATTTAAGAGCACAATAGTCCGGAACCGCGGCCGGGAGTGTGGCGGCACCTCAAATATGTTGCTCAGGATTTATGTGCCAAGTTAGATTGCAATTAGTTTTCTTCGGTGAAAGCGGTCGTTGAGGGAATGTACTTACATGTTATGAGTTGGATTTATAGTAGTTCAGAATCCAAACCGTGTATGAAACTATGATCATTCATTACGCAAAGTTACACCACAACAATTGACCTTGTTGCCATTAAGTACTAAATACAAAATTATTGCGTGCAGGTGTCACGAAATTTTCAAATGGCAATTTACACGGAGATGGTGCATATTCTCAAACTCCCACGCTGTAATCTCTTAAGAGACATCTGCGTCTTGCACAAGACTCATAAAAGTATACGGCAGTTGACGTTTAGTGTCACCCAGTTCCCGTTTACGCGAGTTCGTAACTAAGTGCCAAGTGCTAGGCGCACGTGCTCCCAGGTTCGAAATGGGAGAGACGTTTTAGGCGTAAGCAGGGGCCACCTGTGCCCGGTTTGGGAATAGGGAAGTTATTGGGTAATATTAACTATTCTCAAAGTGTGCTCCACGGAGCCCAGGGGCTCGGCAAGCCCAAAAATCGTAATGTAAAGAGAGAATAATTATTTTGAAGGAAACAGGGTTTGCCTAATTCGGTTCTCCGTTAAAAAAATAAGTGGACCAAAAGGGTTTCAGCGCTAAAAAGTTTGAGAACATCTGGGCTAGATGGTCCGGCGGAAAGATTAGAAAAAATCATAAGCTTATATAATTTGTGAAAACTGTAACCAAAAATTGTGTTTGGTTTTATTTGCTACACCGTTTTACCAAACGAAGCACTCACTGTAAACAAATTCCAAAACTTCCCCAACCAAGTTGAGAACCGGCATGTTCAAAAACCTTATTCAATATGCCTTAAAAGTTTTCCCAAGTTGGAACTTTTAACGAGCGTCCGAGCGCAGACATAAAAAAAACTTAAACTTAAAATACATACAGCGAGTGGAAACGGGTACCAAATAAAACGTTATTACTTCACAAACAAACTCGCTCTGCGACCCTTTAGTTTTCTTCAAGTTCAATCAAAGAGAGCAAACAGCGTTTGTGGTCCAGGGATGCAGGGGGAGGGTGCAGCAGATGAGTCACGCGGGGTTAAAAATCAATAAGCCACCCGACTCGTCCGGGCACCGGGAAATTACTGGATTGACACTTCACTTTAAACGTTATACTCGTAGTGCCAAAAGATCAATTATTAAATACGACTAAGCAACTGTTGAATACTTAAGTTTAGAATCACTTTGTAAAACTACAGCCAACATTGTATTCCAGATTTCCCTTTTTTACTTGTACAGGCCCTGATAAGTAGAAAATAACGAATGTTTTTGATAGATTTCAGTGAGCTGTTCTAAAGTTTAGTTGTCATTGGCAACCAAATCTCAAAACACCAATGTCAAAAAACCTTATTTTATTTCCAAATTATACCCCGAGTTCAATATTCCCCAAATTTTATTCGTTTTGGAATTTGTGTAGCACACTGTGCATGTTTCGCGGTGCATTATAATAATGAGTGCCCGGAAACTGGGCAGGGGTGCGAGAGATTGGGTGCCGTAGGGTTGCAAAGCTAGGCATTTTCGTGTACTTTCTTAGGCATAGTAAAAACTTGGTTTTATTATTAAAAAATTTACCGCATATTTTATTAACATATTTCATACAGTGTAAATACTTATGTATAAGGGTGCCACAGGGCACAATACTAGGGCCCTAATGATTAAATACGTAAAGTTACCATTGTGATTGTTTAAACCTAGCGATTGCTTTGCATTTATATAAGTAACCTAACTTGTTAAAGCAGTAAAGATGCCCAAAGTAATCACACAACTTTTACTTGCCCACACAAAACATGATAATTTATTGGGCAGTCCCCATCACTTCGAATCCCTAACACGCCCTCCAGGGCGGACTTAATCGCTTCCGATTAAAAAAAGGACACCGGCCCTGGTTTAATTTGCATCCTCTGTACTGTAGTGAAAGGCAATCGATTAGTATGACAATAGGTGCATCCAGTCCGCAGTTATTTCAGATTTTACGGTTTGAGCATTGAATTGAGCATCAAATTCATTCATGCGTTTCTTCCCTTTGTTAAACGGAACGAAAGCAAATGATTTCTATTTAATAAAAAAAACTAGGAAACCATTTGTTCTAATTTGTGATTTTAATGTCATTAACTCGGTCAAATAATAATGCTGAACACGTTTGTTTGCAGGGTTAAAGTAATTAAAGCGTGTGCTTTGCCCAATAATTGAAAATAAGTTCCATTAAGTCTGCAAAGCTTTTCATGGAAATTATTCAATTGTTGGCAAAATCTCCGTTTTGTTTGTTTTCCGTTTAAATAATGATTAATGACGGTGGCGGAATTTTCATTTGGGCGTTCGTTCGGCAAAATGAGCTTTCATTGGTAATTGAAACATTAAGCCCGTGTGGTTGTAAAGATGCTTTCGAAACAGTCAATTTGTTAGTTACATAAAAGCTTTTGATTTCGGCCCGGAGTAACCTCTTTTAAACGATAATATAGATTAGATCCATGTGATTGACTTTTGAAATCTATAATATGCTGTTAAGTACATACTTTTAGGATTAAATAACGTTTAGTAGGTATTGATCTCGAATGGAATGCGTGACCTAATGTCAAGTAATTAATGTTTTTTTTAATTAATGTCAAAAGCTCAGAAAAGATGAGAATAAAGATTCACTTCATCGAGTTCAGCGTTGACAAACAAATCAAACCCCATACTTGGCAGAATATCATATTCGCAAAACATGATATTCGCAAAACATGATATTCGCAAAATATGATAATTGCAAATAGTGGAATTAGGTTGTAGAATCGTAAGTAGGTTTAGGTTATGTTAGTTTTACATCAGGTCCGGAGGGCCAAACTACCTAGAAATAGGAGCTACCGCGGAGCTCCGTCGACACTGTCTAATTGATGTCTTGTTAATAATGATGTTTTGAGAATGTCATTTATTGCGAATATGATGTTAAAAGTAAACAAAGTAATGTGTGTGTTGGTGTTATAAAGTGTTTTGTATTGTATTGTATTGTATGTTTTGCAAATATCGTGTTTTGCGAATATGATACTAATTGAAACAAACTTAGCTAAACCATGATTTGAAAAGTTTTGTCAATTTTATTAGTAACTAGAGGACGCCCGCGACTTCGTACCTACGCGTAGAATTAGTTTCCCGCTACTCCCCCCATTTTTACCCCTTAGAGGATGAATTTCCAAAAAAATCAAGTTCTTACGTCCAGCGGTTTTGTGTGCGATCAGTCAGCCAGTCACTTTTTATATATTGAGACCGGTACTCAAACAGGTTAAGTAAATTTTTAATAAGTATAATTATTCCAACCCGGGTAAGGTTGGATTATCTAGACGATGAGGCTGAAGTAATGATAATAATAAGGCAGCAATTTATTTATTCTGCCAAATAAACAGACATCTTTATTACCTGTACAAAAGGAATGCTTGTTTAGCATAAATAATAGTAACTTTTTGCTGGGACGAAACACATTACAACCCCGTTAATGCCGCAGTAAAGGGCCGACCAGTAAAAACTCAAGTCGTTCGCACATGTCGTTTACGGTCGGGGGGCAGTTAACTTGGGCTAAGGATCCTAATTCGAGGGTTAATTGTCAGTCCCATGGCTGGCAAGTGTAGTGTAATGAATATTATGCTTTTAGAACAACCCTTTACTCTTCGGGACCGCAGTGCGGTCGCCAAAATGGCGTATTCCGTATTTAATCATCAATATTGAGTTTGCCAGTACCGGGCTGTGGGTGGTCTGGTATGCATAGATGTTTTTACTGGAAATATTTAATTATACCCCGACGATAGCTACGTACTATTAATTTTATTGCGTTTACGAGTAAACACTTTAATTATTTATAGCGCGACCAACATTATTCATCTTGTAACTATACCTTACATAATTAAGTATATTGATCTTGGAATCCATCAGAATCAGAATCAGAATCAGAATAATCTTTATTCAAGTAGGTTTACAAATAATAAACTCTTTTGAAACGTCATAGTAGCGACTTAGCCTAAATTGACTGCAGGTTCAAATCGCGACCGATCAGAGAAGAACCTGTAAGAAACTCTGTCGGATGTCTTTTTTTTTTTTTCGACGTTCGCAACCTTTTGTCGTAAGGACTAAACATTTTATTACAAGCAATTCAGTCCCAAGCATTGTTATCATTAATATAGTCTTTAATACTATAATATGCTTTAGAAATTAGTTTACGCTTAACGTAACTCTTAAATTTATTTACTGATAGTTCAGTAACATTACTTGGGAGCTTATTATAGAACCTAATACAATTACCCATAAAAGAGTTTTTTATTTTATGGAGCCGCGTGAAGGGCACTGCGAGCTTATATTTATTTCTGGTATTAACATTATGTATGTCACAGTTCTTTCTAAATTTAGCGATGTTTTTATGAACATAAATAATGTTTTCATAAATGTATTGACTGTGCATGGTCAATATATTAATTTCTTTAAACTTATCTCTAAGCGAGTCTCTCTGGCCCATCTTGTAGACAGCACGAATAGCCCTCTTCTGCAGAACAAAGATGCTATTTACATCAGCAGCACTACCCCACAGTAAAATACCATATGACATAATACTATGGAAGTAACTAAAATAAACTAATCGAGCGGTATCTAAGTCTATTAATTGCCGAATCTTATTAACTGCAAAAACTGCTGAACTGAGTCTACCCGCCAATCCAGCAAGATGAGGACCCCATTGGAGCTTGGAGTCTAACGTTATACCAAGAAACACTGTATCATTAACTAGGTCTAGTTTGTCATTTTTAATAGTTACAGTAGTTTGACTATTTTTCACATTAGTAGTCATGAACTTTATACATTTCGTCTTTTTTTCATTCAGTAATAAATTATTAACACTAAACCAATCGACTACTTTTGATATAGCATTGTTTACATCGACATTAAACTGCTGTTGTCGTTTAACTTTGAACACAAGTGACGTATCATCAGCAAACAATACTATATCATGGTTGTCCTTTATAAGGTAAGGTAAGTCATTTATGTAGATGAGGAATAAAAATGGACCCAATATTGAGCCCTGTGGTACGCCCATTGAGACCAATGACCCAGGTGGTGTAGTTTCCTGATCAATGTGTCATGGTTAACGCAATCGAAGGCCTTGGACAAATCACAAAAAATACCTAAAGCATCCTGTGACCCTTCCCAGGCATTAAAAATGTTTTTAATCAACTCAACACCAGCTTCGGTTGTCGAGCGACCCCGAGTAAAACCAAATTGTTTATTGTGTAATAAATTATTATACCGAAAATGTTCCGCTAACTGTGACAAAATCAATTTCTCAAATATTTTACTGAAAGTGGGTAGTATGGATATTGGTCTAAAATTTGTGGGGTCAAAAGTACTACCCGTTTTGAATAATGGAATTATCTTACTATGTTTCATAAGATCAGGAAACTCACCACAATCAACACAGTGATTAAATACGACCATTAAGTCAGATGCTATGACTTCAATTAAGGATTTGAGTACATGGACCGACACTCCCCAAAGGTCACTGGTTTTCTTTATATTGATTGAGTTGAATGCCTTAATTACATCCAAGGCAGTAACGCGCTTGAATTCAAAGTATATACTGCATTCAGGCACGTTATCTTCTAAAAGTACAATGGCAGACGCAGGCGAAGAGTTCAAGCACTTAGTCGTGGACACTGGTATATCGGTAAAAACCAGTCATTTGATAGTGGCGAGACTTCTCAGCCTTCGCTAATTAAGGTTAACATCATACCAGTCGAGTCATGGTAACAAGAGTTATAGCATTATTTTAAAATAAAACAATGTAGTTACATTTGCACCTTTTAAAGTTTAACCCGCTACCTAATGTTACATACCGCACCAAATCGATAAACTCACAATTTCAACTTACAAAGTTACGCCGCATTCGAAATGCTTAAAGGCAGTATCGTAAACAATTGCCGCCGCCGCGCACTCCATTTACTGTAAGCCCGAGTTTCACTCGACAGCGGGCGTGAAGAGTTCGGAAGGGTTTCAAGTATACAAAGCAACACCCGCAATTGACTGAGAAGTGTTACGGCTCAAGGATTCTCCTGTCACAGACCGAACGCAGTGCACCCGCATTTTCACATAAAAACTGTCCCGACGGCAAAACAATGCAATTTTAAAACCAATGGCGCAAACGCTTGGAACAGTTGTTAACGTTAAAGAATCCGCTTTTATTATTTTTACGTTCACTTTTTATGCAGCTTGAGTTTTTTCATTTGTCATTCACGGAAAGTAATTCACAAACTTTTACTTGGAAGAAATAATATGCTCGCCGGTTCTCCATTACACAGATATAACTTTTTAAATTGCTTGTAGCGCGTTGTTTTAGCACGTAGATACGAAATGCAAAACGTCTGAAAACAGTTCAATAACTGTGTATGAAAAGTGACACGGCAGAAAATCAAAGCACTATACGGCTTTTAACGGAAAAGCTTCTCTTCTCTGATTGTACCGCAAATGTGATTTCATGACGCGTATTGGCGAATGTTAGGCGCATATATATCATTACTTACATCCCATTCAGCGTAATGGAAGCGAAATAGGAGGAGCGTCTCGATTTGCCTCGTATTCAAAATACACCCCATTCAATACTTTACAAATAAACGGCTAAATCTAATTTCGACTCGATTCAATATTTTACTCCGCGGATCCTCTGTTCGCTATATTCGGTAATGCAATCTGGCATGCAAATAGCGAAAAGCTACCGAATGAGAAAAAGAACTCGTAAAAACTTGGTGAAACTATACTGGACGAGACTCAAAAAAGAAAGAGGCGGTTCATTAGTCAAGATCAGAAAATTAAGTTGTGTAGTTCGTGATTTGCAAGTTTGAGACATTTTCATGGGATTAACTGACCTGACTGAGGCTGTCTCCGAGGCTGTCTTCGCCGTCGACTGGCCGGAAGAGTTGATTCTCTTTAAGCGTCTCCCTTCGGTGTTTTCGATCTTGTGACTCCCGCATCGCTTGGTTTTGGAGTCTCTCGAAGAATTCTCTGGGTTTCAGCGGGGGAGGTTCG
Organism: Acleris holmiana; assembly: GCA_949316455.1. Taxonomy (NCBI): domain Eukaryota; kingdom Metazoa; phylum Arthropoda; class Insecta; order Lepidoptera; family Tortricidae; genus Acleris; species Acleris holmiana. The sequence continues at coordinate 11,772,279 of OX438776.1, read as the reverse complement.
TCATCGGGCGGCGGAGGCGGGGGAGGGGGCAGCCTAGTCCGCGGGGAGGAGCGCAAGAGGGAGCGCTCGTCGTCCTCGGTGGAGCGCTCATCATGCTCGGAGTCGGAGCTTCGGCTGTCCCGACGCCTTACTCCTTGGAGGTGGGGTTCCAGGAACGTTGCATTTCTGGAACAAAGATAAACAAGTTTAGTGGAAGGCATCAGACGTTCCTAGGTCGACATGACGACGAGTTGGCCTAGTTGGGAGTGACCCTGCATGTGAAGCCAGTGGTCCTGGGTTCAAATCCCGGTAAGGGCAGATGTTTGTGTGATGAGCGCGAATATTTGTTCATGAGTCTTGGATGTTTTCTATGTATTTAAGTATGTATTTCTCTATATAAGTATCTTTATTAGTATGTCTAGTACCTATGTATATTATAACCTTTAACCCTAGTTTGGGAATAGGACAATTTATGTGAGATTGTCCTCTGATATTTATATTTGTTTTATTATAGGTCGTTTGCAGATTGATTGTGGTTATCGCCACAACCTAGCTGCAAAGTCATATGCGGGTTTTCAGGTATATATATTTGAAGATAATAAATCGAACAGAACTAGGGACCCGCAGCTTTGCGTAGGCCGCACATGGGGCCAGCTGACCAGACTAAAGGGACATTAACTAAGATTTATTTCCCGGGCCACAGCCGCCGCCGTATTAATTAAAAACCTCTGCACGGTGCGATGTGATACCGACGGCGAGTACGTTCGTACTCGTAGTCCGCGCGCGAAAAGCCATATACATCGGTAATCGCGGAATGTTGCCAGTTAACTGCGGTATTTATTACTATTTTTCTGCACATGTTTTTACTGCATCCATATTAAAAAAAATGATTTTTCAGACGGTTTTTGTCAGCGAACATTTTGGTCTCGTAATAATAACTGTAAACGATGTTTTACAAACATTCTGCTGGATACACGGTCGGGTGACGCATAACATCACAAATTTGAACGCGTGCCGTAACGGTTCCCGATGAAAAATTGCTGTAATAACGCTGTCCGCGTTGATGCGACGTTGACACTCAATTTGTTAGCGGCGCCAACGACCGATTGGATCGCGACAACAAACCCTTCATTATGAAAACTGTAATTCGAAACTTTGTTGGCGATATCCCATTTGTATGAGTCTTGACAAAATTATACAAAATAGATTTTCGGCCTTTGTAAACATATGTATTCAAACATTATGTATTCAGTCTATGAGAAACTATTGGCATGTTGGTCGCCATAATTATCTTGATGATTGCTGCCAGCTAGTATCGTTTAAGCGACGCTCAGCGAAAGATAACGATAGAGCACCAATATCTGCAGGCACGATTGAAGTGCCATAGACCCAATTTATGAATGATGTTTATTCAGCTTTGAAACAATTGAAACAATCTTTTCTTGGTTTTGTCTATTACGCTTAATTTTAAATTAAATCAATTTTGCTTCGAAAACCATACAAACTTACAAACATAAAAAGATAAACATACGGACAGAAATACACGAAAAGATCTAGATAAAGGTGATAATATTTTTAAAATCAGTTAAACGTATGACGTTAAAACCTGGAATATAAAATTACTGTACTTAACTCTTAAATATTTTGTGTGTGTGCAAAAACACAACTCTCGTTTTTGGGCAGTTCAGTTAACGACTACGTGTATGTCTATTAGGTTTTGTTTATATTCCTTACTCAACTTACGGACTCCTAAAATATCTTAATACGAAACCGCTCTAACGGACCCATAAATCTAACGTATCATATGCCAAAAGGGCGCGACAAATCATGGCGTCACGTCTGTCACATGACGCCGGTCATTACGACGCCATGACGGGATGACGATGACCGACGATTAATTAAAGCACATTTGACGCCAACTTTGTAACAGGTGTATGGTTTTAAATACGAGTTAGCTCGAAATTTGAAATACGCATGCGTCGTGCTTGTATAAATAAATGATACAATTTGTGATTGATTTGGACTTTGTGAAGTATTATTTCCGTATTATTTTACTTAATCCTTTACGGATTATTTAATATCCATATTTTTTAATAATACATAGTTTAAAGACTAACCCTGGGTTCCTATATTCAAAACGTCTCGTTAAAATTTCATATTTGCTACATATAAAATGTGTCAAATTTTAACTAGACGTCACATTTGGCGGTTAAAAGTCGATAGCCGTTTTCACGCATATCACAGCGATAATCGTAGAGATAACGCGTCGAGGTAATAAAATCGCCCTTGCGCCGCCCACACTAAAGCAACAGATTATTTACACACACGGCCGGAATCAGGAGATTAATTGCAAATTCCGTGCCCACTACAGGAAAAAAGGTATTTCCTTTGGCTTGGCTAGGGTTATCTGTCCTCTGAAAGATGCGGGAGTCATGAGTCATATTTCAATTGTCAACCCTTATTATTTAAGTAGATCTGGCCAGAGTGCCATGGTGTTACAAAGCACTTAATAAACAAGATTAATAATATTTGTACGATGTATCTTCCTAAATAACAACCAATGAATGGTAACAACTCAGTAGCAGCCTAAATAAACTTGGCTTTCTGTATTATTTGCTTGTTATTTCTTCAGTCACTTAATTAGGATTACACTTGTCAGTTGACAACCCTATTCCGGCCATGTTTGCGTGGCATTGTTTGTCATAGGCCGGTGCCAGCCCTAATGGTCGGCTTTTGTTTTTCTTCATTTAGTCAGCCCCAAGGGCTTCTCTGTTATTTCGCTACACAAAAGAATTCTCGGTACGCCATAAAGGGGATTTAGGTTAATTTAATATATTGTGAAGGAAAAGTTTTCTTCTTTACAATGAGATGTGGAAGAAGCTGTATTGGTAGACGGAATTGTTGAAGAAAGACATCAGCCTGGGAGTAAGCAAATTCTGCCCTGAAAAGTTCCCAGAAGGTAAGATGGGAGGTACTTTCTTAGGTAACTTTAGGCCAGTGAAATTACAGAATGAATTTTATTTTTACTCTTTCGGTTTTGCGGAAATTAGTTTTCAGTATTCCATTGATGAAACTGTTACAACATTCATGAATAAAAATGCATTTCCGCATATCAATATGAATTTATTCATTCCCTCTTTTATTGTGTCACTTTGGAAATGCATGTGTCGCGTGCTACTGCGGCGGCGGATTGAATGCCTCTGTCAGTGCAACTGCAACCTGGCAAGTGGCGTATGCAATGTATTCAATGGGAAATTGATAGGAAGCCTCACAACAAGTCGCGTCAGTCGGAAATAGCGGAGTATTATGTAAGTTGACGCGGAGTTTTATCAGGTAGATTTTTACGTAGGTAAATATTTTTGGCATCAGAGGCAGGTCAGGCGTATTTCCGTGCAGAATTTTCCTGGATACGAGATGATACGAGTTGTTTTTCCGTTAGTTGTGGTAAATATCAGATTGAATAAGAAATGGGAATGCGTAAATAAATCAGTTCCTTTTAAAGTAAGCATCTATATTGCTGCTTTATCACAAAATTGAATCATGCCGCAGTATTTTCTGATAAATCCCTTTAGAGGCAAATTTACTTTTACTTGAAACATTAAGCTACAAAATCGAACATCTCAACGCCTCTTAACTTCTTAAAATATCATCGGTTTACACAAAGACTTCTTAAAAAAAATATCTACAACAGCCTTGTCACCTTATCAATAACGGCGATAGTTATTTGATCCCGTCGCCACGTAAACCTTGCGTTAACGTTACACTCAAGCGATATTCGAGAGGGCACTTGGGCCGTGAACCGATAACGGGTACTCCCGATCACTTTGCACCAGCACCAAACGACTAGCAGACTCCGACTGAATATAGTCTATCTTCAACGTTATTTCAAAGAATTAACGTTTAATATTGTATAACGGAGTATAACATGAAAGGGTGTGCAATTGATAGTTTCTAATCACGATTTCTGTTCATTAGTACCTAATGGTAATGAAGGGATAGAGGCTGCTTACTAATGACACGGGTCGTGCAATCACATCCCCTAAAGATTTTCTAATTGTACAATGTGATTGCATTTTTCTTCGTATTGACATGATGTTATCGCTGCTATTTAGTAAAAGTATCAAGATATATAATAATTGTTAGTAAAATTTCAAAATTAGCGTAAAAGCAAGTCTGCCGGGTGAATCTTCTCGATCAAAATGCTTCCCCACTTATGTTTAATCTCGTTTCCTCACTTATGACACTGGCAAAATAGCAGCTATACTTGCAATATGTTTATTGCTATAAGCACAATAAAATACTGTGGTGCACCTTCACCTACAGGTTGTAAGATTACTTTACATTGTCTATTATGATTATCAATTACTTTCAGTATCGGAAATAAGATTTTTATTTTAAGAGGATTGTGAATCGATGCCTAAATCGCGTAGCTGTCAAAAAATCCATACAAATTTAGCTAACGTTTCTCACCCCTTAAATCTAATCCGATTTCCACGATTTTTGAATATGTTGTAGATATTATAGAAAAGTAGGTCTGTACGTTTTCGCTTCATTTTTTATTTTATTTTCTTTCCTTTCTTTAATATTTTCTTGGAAAGGAAAATGTACAGACATAGTTTTTCATAATATCTATAACATATTAAAAAATCGTAAAAATCGGACAACGTTTAAGGGGAGAAAAATGTCATCGCATTTTGTATAGCAATTTTTTGCTTCACAGTCCTCTTAAAATCCCGCATTAAGTACCGCTAACTAGATTTTATAGCTAGCTGTAAGTATATCCTGCTGCGACGGTGCGCTAATGCGATTATTTCTGCATCTAACGCTTCAGTCACCACGTCAACCTTTAAGCCTTTCATTTACAATTTTACCTTTCACATGGTGCTAAATAACATTTTTTTAACACTGTGACGTCGGAAATATATAATTAATTAAATAAATTTGAAATAACTTTATAAAAGAAGGCTTATTTTAACATTTAAATAATTAATAAGATACCAATAAAGCTCATGCTACTCGTAGGCGTAACCCGCGTCGTAAGATTAATTTCACAATAATAGTATATTACTTATTGCCGGAAACTGACGACGTGGTACGCGGGCCCTCGCGAGGCCTGCTAAAATACGATTCAGGCAATCCTATTTCCGCCAAGGCATATAACTTTTCTTTTCTTTTCTCAATAAATGCGAGGAAATGATATGTATAAGAGCATAATCAGAAGTATTTGTTAAAAATATCGACGAATTGAGAGATAATCTCCTTTTGAAAACTACAAGTATTGAGATAATTTCACATCTACCCACCGCCCGCCGCCACCATGCAGCGATGCACCCACCTTTTATGAAATTGGGTGTACGCGATTTTTTTCATGTTATTTTTGATTTTACAGGCAATACTATACGAGATTATTTTTAAATAAAATATCGTAGCGGACAGAAATGTGTTTTCATACATTTATTTTACATACAAACATAACTTCACGCCTTCGTTCCCAGAGTGGGGTAAACAGAGCTACAGAAATACCAAAAACTCTAAAAAGACTTCTTGATAATTCTGTAACCACTTTTTTGCACAAACAGGCTATGATGTTTACCAGTATATTAGTGACAGGTTGCAATCCCATCGCCTAACAGTACTTAATTCCTTTATTCCCTTAGTCTCCTCTTACGACATCCTCATTTATTTTACTCCTAAAAAAAATGAGGCTCTTCCCGTCATCGTTTTTTGAAAGAAAAGCTTTCTTTTCCGAGCATGTTAGAGAAAACAGTTTTTACTTGTTTACAGCATTATTACAGCATGAGTTAGGCATAGAACGCGCAGTAAAGCGACACGTGTCTTTACTTCCCTATTTGCATTTAAAGCCAAGTTTACCATAAGGAAAAACCTGTAGGAAAACCAATGACCCGTGTTGTTTTCAATAACCCTTTTCTTCAAGACATTCTGTGCCAAGTGTATAATTTTCCAAAGAAAATTGACTCTATATTGTATATGGTCGGATTTGTTTTGACATAGTTGGAAAAATGCTGGGTTGAAATGTATTTTCATCATATAAAATTGACCAACATATGGTACTAGGCCACCTAAGGCAGGAAACGTCGCGATACTTATCGCAGCCGTAAAACTTGCGGTTTATCTTTGGAGAGTTGTTCCGATGGTGCCAGTCCGTGGGTTTCAAGGGTGAGAGCTTTTAAATAGATGCGGATTTCACTTAAATTTGCCGAAAGCTGATTAGTTGGTGATATTTCTGTACCATGACAGATCAAATACTGTCGTAAAGAAATATGGAAATGTGTTAAAATTACGTTTAGTAGAATATTTACAATACAATACAAATATTCTTAAACAGAACACGGAACAGGTCCTCTATTCAACTGCGTTATAACGATATCGTTTTTGACCTGTTTCCGTATTGTCAACGTTTTGATAACTCTTATGTCATTTACAATAATGGTGACTGTGACATAAACGATTCTTAAACGTGTCAAACACGATATCGTTTTAACGCACCTGAATAGAGGCCCAGTACATTTAAATCATAGGTATAGGTAAGTTTAAGTGTTAAAAGGCACTCAAATGCGGACTATTGGCAATTTGTTGATCAACCGATTTGAAGTTTCAGCCTTTAGCCGATGAATGGTAGTAGGTATTTAACAATACCAAAAAAGCGCTCGTTGAATAAAATGTTTTTAGGACAGGACTGCGGGGTTATTATTACCTAGCTATGAAGTTGATTTTACGGTGAGCGTAAAGGACAGAGCTATGGCAGTTATAAAGCTCTGTCTTTTACGCTCACAGAAAAAAATACTGCCTAGCTATGTCATAATAACCCCCCAGAACTAAAATTGAAACGAATGCCATTTGGCTTTCCCGCCTCGAATCGAAGTGGATGTTCATTACAAAGCCCATATTTACTGAAGCGTATTAGGGGCCCTATAGCCAAGATGCAAACGCTACTGTGGGGTAGTGCTGCTGATGTAAATAGCATCTTTGTTCTGCAGAAGAGGGCTATTCGTGCTGTCTACAAGATGGGCCAGAGAGACTCGCTTAGAGATAAGTTTAAAGAAATTAACATATTGACCATGCACAGTCAATACATTTATGAAAACATTATGTATGTTCATAAAAACATCGCTAAATTTAGAAAGAACTGTGACATACATAATGTTAATACCAGAAATAAATATAAGCTCGCAGTGCCCTTCACGCGGCTCCATAAAATAAAAAACTCTTTTATGGGTAATTGTATTAGGTTCTATAATAAGCTCCCAAGTAATGTTACTGAACTATCAGTAAATAAATTTAAGAGTTACGTTAAGCGTAAACTAATTTCTAAAGCATATTATAGTATTAAAGACTATATTAATGATAACAATGCTTGGGACTGAATTGCTTGTAATAAAATGTTTAGTCCTTACGACAAAAGGTTGCGAACGTCGAAAAAAAAAAAGACATCCGACAGAGTTTCTTACAGGTTCTTCTCTGATCGGTCGCGATTTGAACCTGCAGTCAATTTAGGCTAAGTCGCTACTATGACGTTTCAAAAGAGTTTATTATTTGTAAACCTACTTGAATAAAGATTATTCTGATTCTGATTCTGATTCTACTAAAGTTTTTCTTTTTTATAACTAAAAATGTGTGGGATGACATTCTCGTGCGTTACGATAAACCACGTGGTCAACTTGACATTGCATAAATTTTGAGCGATGGAAACGAAAAACTTTAGGAGCGTTTGCATCTTGGCTAGGGCCTCTGTAAACAAAACACATCTCACTTAAATCATACACAGCGAAGTCTCCATTATGAGCGTAAAAATATAATCATAACCAAGTAGTCCGTGTGGGATGGCTGCAGATGGTTTCCTGCGCCAGCTAGCTTTCACCCAGAACTAGGTATTACAATGACAGGTTATGATATGCATCGGTGCTTATTACACTGCTTAATATATTGCAACGAAGCGAAAGTTGCATTTTATAGCGCTGATATCAATTACTTTACAACAGGCCTTGCGTTAAGGATTAGTTATCTACCACTATTAAGGCTTACTTGTTTTGCGCAATTACGTCCTAGCTAAATACGATACGAGTGACATGAACAGTTTATGACTCGGACTTAAATTTCATTCATGTTTTACTCGTAGTCTTCTTCGCAATCTAATAAACATAGAAATCTATTAAAATAAATGGAATTGACATAGGCAACCGCACGTTAATTCCATAGGTATTCTTTGATTTCTATTGGTGATTACATTTGCAAAATGCAACTTGACTAAGTCCAACAATACAATTTGATAAAAAACTAACATTACCTTCAACTTACTAGGTTAAAAGAATGTACCGTAGCATTAAAAAAGTTGTGCATCATTCCACTGTTTAGAGGCCGTAGTTTTTTAAGTCTAAGCTGTTGTTGTAAAACATAATTTGAGGCGCTAATAACGATAAATTAAAAAAAAACTGCATCGGCAGCGAACATGGCCTGAGTTACAAATATCTGTCTAACACAAGAGGTCTTTATTTCTTGCCGCTAAGCATCTAATTTAAATATTACGCAGCCGAAACTCTCACACACAAATTGATTTTTCTCAGCTGATAAAGCGAATAATTATGCAAAAGTGAGACGTCAACAGATAGTCTTAATCCTCTGGATTAGAGGGACGATCAAAGGGAAGCAAATGGGAACATCCCTTCTTTGGTTAATATATAATGAGAGCTTCCTTTTAAAGCTCGTGTTTACATTAATTTACTGGATATAAATGTTTCTCGGAGTCCCGTTTCATTTATTTTTGGGGGCAAAAACTCCTTTAAGTCTGACGAGACATCTAAGTAGGTATACACTTTGAATTGTAAATAAGTAGTCTTTGTGTGCGTATTCACATAAAGATATACTTAAGTGCTTGTATATTTTGTTTGTAAACGACAAATATAAAACATTATCATCTTTAAAAGTTTTCGTAAATCTACTTATATTTATAATAAATATAAGTTACCTCGTAATTAATTCGGCCACTTTTCATCATTACTGTTTTTATTATTATAGTTTATTTATTACATTTAGGTAATATAATTTACGTTAATTGAAGAGATTTAGTTTCATATCTCGATTGGCTTGGGAACCGCAGTGTTGGCACACGCCGCGCCCGACGCGAGCCAAGACTCACGCAGACGACTATAACCGTACAGCGACCAATTCACATGTTACTAATCCAATTATTTGTGGAATTTACTATGCGAGTATTGCATAATTAACGTATCGATGTAAGCATTCGATATGTTTGTTAATAGAATATTAAAATGCAGCTAAAAATATTTAAATGTTTGTCGACGATTGATGCGCAGGCCATTGTTCATAGGCTTAAAAGACGTTTAGTGGAATTGAGTTAATGAGTTAACTTTTTCTCTGCTTGTCTTAAGTTCAAACTTCACTATACAAATCTTTACTAAGTATACAACTAAGAACCCAACGTGAAATAGATTTTCGACTTAATAAAATAGAGCAGAGCTATAACTTTCCAAGCTACCTGAAACGACCGTCAATTTCAATCACTCCTGCCAACTGTTAATAGCTCGTAGGAACCGCTAAGCAATCTTTTGTTTGTCGCAACATAACAGAATCTGCGGAACACTCAGCGACTCATATTCATCAACTACATTAACGTATAAAGCTCTAATCTCAGTGTAATAGAGCTGTGTATTCTATATATGGGCTGTGGTTGGATGGTGTCTGTACGTGGGTAGCGGGAGGCTGATTGCTGCAATTTGTCTGCCGGGGCAGCGCTGGCGGACTAAGCTTCAGAAGCCATGGTTTACTGTTGGGATTCATTGAGGACGCAACGCTAACCATGTTTACTCTGCACTTAAAATGCTACTCTAAGAGTATTCATTTTAAGATAATTATTAGGTTGTGTTTTAAATAATTTAGCTCCCAAGTGGGTCTTACGTTTGTCTAGCAGAAATTGTTTACTTGTTTTAAATACCTACTTTAGCGTATTGCATTTTAGAGTCACCATATCAATGAAGTATACTTACTACATAATTTTTGGAAATAAAATATTGCTCATTGTCGAACTTAGAAATGAGGTACAAATATCTAGCACAATGATATAAAATGTGCCCTATTTGACACATTTTAAAATAGTGAACTTAAAACTATTACCATGCCTTTTTTTTTATTATTTATTTATTAATCACAAAAATACACCTAACTTATAAATAACTAGCTGTTGCCCGCGACTTCGTCCGCGTGGAGCTCGTTTACGCGATTTCCGAGGGAATATTACCTTCCTTTATTATTTTTTTACCTTCCTCTTGAATCACTCTAAGTATCTATTAAAAAAACCGCACTTTTCAGACTGCATCGCAAACAACGGCCACGGCGCTATGGCGGTTTTGTTTACTGTTTGAATTTTTTTAATTCGTAATATCTTTTGAATGGAAAGTCCAATTTAAATAATTTAAAAACTATTTTATAGGTAGTTAAATGGTCTTGACCATACAATAATTTATTTGGATAAGGATTAATATAAACACATAAATAGCATGGTTTGAATTTGGTTAGCATTTTCATTAATGTTTAAAATGAAAAAAGTTGTTGTAGTGACATAACTACAATAGTTGGACATATGCTACCGCGGAGTTTTTTGTAGACATTATGATGTTCTTCAATATTAATAGTTTCGGCAGCGCATTCAACGAAAGACATTTTAAGACTCATTTTTCTACACCTTCGGTTACATTGTTCAAATTTTACCAAGGATCCCTAATTTTTTTCAAAATGAAATGTAGCCTATGTCAAATTGGAAGAATGTAGCATTCTATTGGTGAAAGAATTTTTTAAATCGGCCGAGTACTTTTTGAGCCTATTCATTACAAACATACAAACATACAAAAAAAGGTACAAATCTTTCCTCTTTATAATATTAGTGTAGATGTCCCGCAAAACCGCTTGCACGGTTTGACTGCGGAATCAATAAGTAAGTATTCTACATTATTTATGTATTATATGTTTTATATACGAGTATTAAGTAGCTATTTAGATTTAATTTAGTTTTTAACACTGTTCATTTCTCTAATTGCACCGGTTTTTTTTCTCTATTGAACATGTAGTTGACTGGTAGAGAATGCCTTTAGACATTAAGTCCGCCATTTGTACTTTTTACATTTATTTGTATTGTGAAAAGAAGATTGAATAAATAAATAATAAATTAGAGTTTAGACTAATTGTACCCCATAGTCTCTTTAAAACCGAACCGCAAAAATGTTTACGAGAAAATACAATAAAAAGATCGGTTATTATGGTAGTAAATTGAAGTGTAAGAGACATAATGAGGATAATTGGGTTTCCTGCATGGCTCCGACGTCTAATGGCCCTGTTTACTTTCCAACGTATTTACCTCGAGAATCCATGATACACTGATCATTATAACCAATGAACCTGTACGAAGATGATTGTGATTGTAGATAAAGGACGTTCTGAGAAAGGTTAACGAAATGGGGAGTTGATAATAATATGATGTTAAAGGATGGTTTAAATAGTACGTCTTGAGCTGAGCTTATAACCATGTACAATACTAATAGTTTTACTCTCATCATCTCTGTTTTTGAGCACGTAAGTCTTGAAAATAGCACACTAAGCGGTAATGTTAACTAATAAACATCATATAATTTGAATAACCAAAATGTTTAACTTACAAAATCAGTTATCTCCAATGAACCCTCTTCACTAAAACATGAAATGACAGCCTCTAATTTCAGACGTCTGGGTGATGTAGTAGGTGAATAAGTACTTGAAATAATAGCGAGTGAAATGCGGCCCCGATCGAAGCGCGAGCACTCAAAGAGGCTCCGGGATGCATTAGGCGGTGAGCGACTTCGGATTGAATGCTTCACGCCCCAATGCTCCTCAATGGGATATGCAAGCTAAAAGCTAAAGTTTTTAAAACTAGATGTTTGACTGAAGTCGCGGATTTTTGGTTTTCTAGTGTGTAGAATTTTGTTCCACAATTCCTGGTGGCGTACTTGATGGGCAGGCGATATTTATCCACATAGATATTTGACAAAAGCTTTATTATACAATTGTTGATGTTGGTTGAAATTAAGAAGCTGTTTTTAGGGGTGGTCCGGATTGCTACAACCATCTTATCCATTAACGTACCGTCAAGCAGCCGCGTTCGCATTATTTATGCATTTTATTTTGTGTTCTGGTGTGGGAACCGGTGAAATTAGTAGTATAGAGGCATTCCGACTTAGTCCCCAGCGTTGGAAACTCATTAGAAGTCTTAGGATTGCAGCCTTGAGAATTTAAATGACTATGGCTCTCAGATTCTACTTACCATCAGGTGACCTGAGTGCTCGAGTGTATTCTCCTTGCCACAGAAAATATCCCCTTCTAATTTTCGCAAAATCCTTTCTTAGTGCACCCCTAGGACATCTAACTTTTCCCTCCAGTTTTCAAGTCCCTAAATCAAGTGGTTGAGGTCGTGCGTTGTCAGTCAGTCAGTCACTCACAAGATTTGTAGTGTATATAATTGATCGTCGATCGTTCGTTATAATTAACCGACGCCAAAAAAGGAGGAGGTTCTCATTCGACTGTTTTTTTAGGGCCTAACCACATTTGCTATTAAAATAGTTACTGAAAGTAGTTTAAGGCACGCTAAAAAGCATTAACTAATTACAATATTGTAAGAAATTAAACTACCAAGCAAACGTTACATAAGTATTACGTAAAATATGAATGCAGAATCTTGAAGGCACTCCACTTGCATGGCCGCCATATTAAAACTTCCCTCGAAAACCGCGGAGCTCTTAGTGCGCTTCGAACGCTGCATTTTGCATCTTTACAATATGGCGCTTCCCTCCATTATCCTTTATTAAAACTGGCAAGCAGGTTTTTATTCTAATTCTTAATACTGTACAAACTCATTAGAATTTCAACCGCGTGTTGTGTTTTATCGTTTACTCAATTAGGTTTTTGAAACGGCCAGTCCGTTACGCAATAAAATAACTGTCCATGGGGAATTAAAGTCTAGGAAGTTATTTAACTGAATATAACGGACAATTTAGTCTAAATTTAGCATTTGAATGTGTGTCACACCCGTAGAGCGGCTAAAATTAAATTCGTAACTCCATTTGCGCGACATGTGGTAATATGGTTGCAACTATTTCCCGTTTGATCGCTACTACAACCCCGGCTATGACAGCTTGTCAGTTTGTGTTAACTAAACTGATTCTAGTTGGCTTCCGTCTACAAGTTATAGTTGATTTTAGTTTGCAACTAAACAATTTAATTGTTTTAAAGTTCTTGTAAATGGCATTTCAAAGGCGTATGGCCTGGCCTGTAATACAATTTAAAGTGTAATTTAGTCATGGATGGTTTTATAAGAGCCAAATGTTGAGCATGCCTGGAGGCAGGATATTAACAAAACATTAAAGTAACTAATATCTAGAATTGCATAACGCATGTCTTTAACAAACAGACGCCAAGACGTTCATTATGACTGGAAGTGTACATGCAATTAAACCAGCATTTAGAGTCTATAACAATCTAGTAAGTGAAGGAATCGATGTCAGTTCAGTTTACAATGCAAAGATCAAAGTTCTCCCTGGCTGTAAATCATCGTCTTAAATGCCAACATCAGAAAGGGGACCAGTAATGTGTATTCATAAATCAAGAATATAGTGAGACGATGTTGAATTAATACAGTGAAAATATCAAGGTTGAGGTCGACGAACTCCGGTAAATAGTGCAGTTTTGCGTGATTATAATAATTACACAACAATGGCATTGATATAACACACCACTGTAAGGCTCGGCGAGCGCAGTTTTCGCTTGAGGGCGTTCCTTTGTGGCGAACAGACGGTGACTTGTTTCTGTACTCTGTGAGGTTCTATCAGTGCGGAAATAAAAACTCTCTAGAACAAGCTTTTAACCGCGGTTTCATCCATACAAATTTATTTAAGCTGATGTTCTATGAATATATTTTATGGGTAATATCTCGATAACAAAAAACACAAATTAGTTGCTCTATTAGTTGTGGAAATTGATTGTCAATCTAACGCAGATTACGGCATAATATAAGCTACAAGTATAACAACATTGTATCTGTATTAGCTATCTTAGAACCGAGACATATTGATCAGCTATATCGCTGAAACATCCTATAGGTGATGTTTGTTGGGGTCATAGTTATTGTTTATAACCTTTCAGTTGCCAACAAACATGTTTATTGAACAACGGCGTAGCCTCGTTGTTATCTTAAGGATATTGATTCGAGCGACAAACAGCCATTGTCATAACTGGGTCAGAGATAACAAGGATTAGCCGACCGATTGATTAAGCATAACGTCACGTCTTTATATTTTGGTGCGTTATTTTTGTAAATGGCTTGACTTTTCAGTTGTACAGTCGAGTACGAAGAGTTGTATCCACTTTTTACCAGGGATTGTAAAACCGGTATTATTCAATACCTGTATTTACATTGTCAAATTATTACCGCTAAAAAATAATACCTATATTCAAATTAGAGGTATTGTTGTCATTCCGCTTTTGTTTTTATCGCTATGTATACACTATTTACAGTATTAAATACCTGTATTCAATACCGCTATTTATTGCACCTGATAAGTGTGATGTGAATTAGACTGTAACTAACTGCAATTTCAGACTTGTCTAAGGCGAGTCTAAGTTTTTTGTAAGAGCACCAAAAACATTTACAAATACGAATAAACGAGAATATTGACACTGGCAGGTATTACTGCTAATGGTTTTTAGAGGTAAAGTATCAAAAAGAGGTATTGTTCTCAATTGGCTAAACCGATAATTTACTTGAATACCGGTATTCATTATACCGGTAATCAGAGCTTTAGCGGTATAAATAGCGAAATGCAATTATAACCGGTTATACCTCATTTAAAACCGGTAGTCAGAATACCGGTAACGATCAATGCTTTTTACACTTTATTGCATTGTGATAAAGCGGATATATCTCTTTGCGAAAGCCGTTGTGAGATTTTTGAACAAAAAAATATTCAGAAGAAAATTGAAGGTGCTTGTGTTATTAATCTATTTGTTCATTCTTACACACGCAGACCAACGCAACCGCGAATTTGTTCTGTCATACCTTGTCTTGACAATTAGCGGAAACATAAAACAAAAAGCGCTGTAGCTTTTAAATTTGAAATCTCTAGAACGTTTGTCCAGATGTCCCGTGATAAAGACAGCCCCTTTGTTGAGCGCTTCACACAACATAAACCGCCCCGCGCCATTGCACACCCGAAATGTCTCTGAAGAATCCCTTCACTGGATCCAACAGATTTTCATAGTTATGGGACGTTTTCATTTGTTTACGCGCTGTTAAGTACAGGTGCACTTGAAAATAAAGATGTGTTGATCGTAATGAAAATTATTAACATTTAAGCACTTTAAATTATTATTTATGAAATTAACGTCTTTGTTTCTGAAAAACATGATGAGAATAGGTACTAACTCTTAATTTTGACATGTAGTTTAAACGTAGGTATATTATAATTCTTTTCATGAAACAAATTAACTACACTTATTTTTATTGTGTTAGTAAATAGGTCGCACGCATACTTTAACAAGTTAAAGTCTACCAGCGCTTCCCAAGAGGAGACACGTTAGAAAGAAGCGCCGTAAGAAATTCAACCGTGAGAATTTTTTCTACAAATAATAGTTATAACGAAAAACTGTAATTATAAAATATCATGCGTAGTATCAATCACGTTGGTTAAATTTGAATATCCTACTCGTAATGCTGAACTGATAAAATCATTTTGTAGTACCTTACCTTGATACTTGATAAATACAGAACAAAAAATCGGACTCGAATAAAATCGGTTGAACAAGAACCTCGAGCACATAGGAGCGAGAAAGTAAGCAGTACAAATCCGAAGGCCATTTTAAGTGTGGATGCACTGTAGGTTATTAACAATCCAAGCAGCATCTTTGTCAGAATATTCCTACTTATCACAGGTTTCATCATTGCAGAAAGTGACGTATTGTCACTTTCTACTTTCTTATGTGTCATTAATATTTTATTATTTTAACTAATAAGCAGTAAGCTATATTATTTACATGTAACATGGTCCCGATATGGAGTTTTCGGCACTGAATGACATAAAACAAGCTATAATAAAGGTCCCACATAATCCGCCTTTATAAGTCCCCTCACCTAAGAAGTACATAATGGTTCACACAATGTTTTGGCTTCGCCCCTATGTTCAGCGGGAGAATAGAAAAACACTTTGCAGTCATTTCCTATGGAAGATGTACTGCGGAGATTCATTATCAACCCTCGACGGAGCCCCGGCTTCTAAGGGGCAGCATGTGCATGAGACGTAACAACTGCGAAATTGGGAACAAATTGTATACATATTATGGGGTTTGATTGTTATAAAAGTAGGAAAGTACTCTTCTTATCCTTCAAACCATCCAGCAATTAGTATTTTGTGGCTGTGGTGTGCGGTTATCCTTATTTCAACTAAATAAAATTTACCTACGAGTAAACTATTTACAATACAGAAAATTAAGGGCTCCTTTTTGCGACAGATTGAGGATGAGGATGGGAGAAATATTTTTTCCCTACATTACAATCACGACATAATATTACTGCTGATATATTTATGTTATAATATATGAACTCCTCTCCTTCCCTCATTACTTTGATCCAAATATTATAGCCTATATCTCACAACCAAGACAAATCTAACGACACCTCATGTTAAAATTTATCAAGGGATTTAGGCTTCACAGTATGCCAAAGAAATATACGTACATACATACACACATACACTTGCTAAACCCTCCTTTTGACGCAAACTTACACTATTCTTTTCAATCGACTTCGAAAAGGGAGGAGGTAATCAATAGGACTGTATGATTTTGTGTTTGTAACTCCGTCAATTGTAGATCGATTTAAAAAAAAACTTTTTTTGTTTGATAGAGTGTACTGCCGAGGTGGAAGTTGGTATTTAATGAGGGGATCCGTGAGGAATTGAGATATAACTCCGCAAATATTATAGGAATAAATATACATGGACGACATAACAGTATTATTATTATCACTAATAGGTATGAAATAAAATAAATGTTTTAAAAACTAAAAACCGTCTTCAAAAAGCAAGAAATAACTTCTTTTAGAATGATAGGTAATAGGTCAGTCTAACTGAAGTCGGCGTCCCACAATTTTTTTAACCAAAAGCCGAATCCAGTTGGACTGACCTAACCTATCATTTTAATAGAAGTTATTTCTTGGTTTTTAGTTTTTTAAAACATTTATTTTATGGGTAAACGTTTTACTATCTTGCTAACTTATAGAGTCATTCTAATATTAAGTCCTCAGGGCTGTCAACGCATTTGTAGACTTGATATTGAAAATCTCAACCTCTCAACTGCCCTCCTTAGCCAATAAGCGGTATCTCAATTTCAATAGCCAAAGCAGATTCAATCCTCTTCTAGTAGTAATGAGGTTGCGTTTGCTACTAGTTTTTTATCTGACATGATGCCATTTGGCTTAGCAGGACAGTACGAGTACATATTATCAAGTATTTTTTATTGGAATAAATTCATCTGTTAAAGGCAAATAAATTGAAATAAATTCCACTAGAATCTTTGGAACCCCATATTTCACGGGCACTGATGCATGCAGAAGCGTTAAGGTACCCAAATAAATAGGCTTTAGGCTCAGTGCGGATTGCTCAAAGCCCCTCTCGGGTCAGTTGGTTTAATGAAATACTTTCCAACCGATGTAAGAAAGGAATGCTATATTGACTTTGGTAGTTCAGGAAACTGATAAATGCGCACAAAAAACAAGAACATAATCATAATTCATTATCTTCATCATCGTCATCTTTCTTGTTATCATCAATAATAATAAATAATAGCTAAAAATATCAAGGGACAATCTCACACAGATTGACCTAGTCCGAAACTAAGCTCTAGGCTTGTATTTACTACGGGTACTAAACAACGATAAACATACTTATATAGAGAAGTACATACCTACTTTAACACATGTCTCGGTGGATGAGTCAGCCTGTTCACCTCTTATAATATTAGAAGTACTTATAGAACTATACTAGAATGCAGAAAAATAAATGTGAAAGTACCTGGGCCTCTATTCTGCAGGGTAAAACCATATTGCTTTTGATCTGTTATTGTATGGCTTTTAACTCGGCCACTATTACTATCAAGTAAATAATAGTTATCAAAACGTTGACAATACGGTAATTTGGTGATATGTTAAAGGGAATATATGCTTTTTACCCAGTAGAAAAAATACAGGCTATTTTACTGCACAAGTTTCTCTAAGAATCACCTCCAACCAGTGATTCGTTTTTTACACCCATTCGAAATTTGCTTACTACGAAAAACAAAACAAAGTACATGGGATTTTGTATTTTCTCTCAGTTCTGTATGGTAGCATAAAAATGCCTAAACAAATCATAATCTAATTTTATGGAGATATAATAAATTTCACATAGAGCTAATAGAGCGGAGCCGATGACCAGGTTTTCTAAATCGGGATATTTTTATTTATCTTTACCGTTATAATTTGTTAATTGAAACTATAAATTAACACTTAACAATTGATAAAACTTCACCATAACTTAGCATTATCACCATGAGAAGTAATGGTATAGTTGACTTTATGGTACCGCCTATACTTAACACTTTTCAAATCAAAAGGAGTTTTTTGGTCTCCTATGCCTATGTCTTAGAGCCGTCTTAATAAATTCATTTTGGCTGGGATGGCCGTCAAAAGATAAGTTAAATTAAACGTCAACCCATAGAAAACTGTTATTTTTGTCATTGAGCATATAGTAGAGATCAGTTTATTAATCCGGTTCTTAGTATCTAAGTTCATATAATAAAAACTTTGTTACTTACTACCGAGTGAATGGAACTCACTTGGCCGTACGTGTACGGATTCATCGTATTAAATAAAAGGTGATTCATACCTTATTACCATAAGCCTAATAAGGCTCTATGTTCGTTTACTTACAATATTCGTGTTCTCCCACATGCTGCCAACACCAACATCTTTGTTAATCACAACGCTTTCTTAATGTTTGTATTAACTTTCGGGAGCATTAACTAGACAATCATTTTTTTCTAAATGTATATTTTTCAATAATATGGTGACAAGTTGATACGTGACCAAACAAGCCTTTGAGCGTGGCAGCAATGTTTTTCCTAGAACATTTTATTACCCGTGCTTATGTGTCTAATTTCCTACACGCTAATTTCTCGCAGTAAAGCGATGTGGTATCTCGTGCTATTTATGTGTTGTATCTATTTATTTGCGTGCAGTTCCTCATTGTGCATCAACATTAACAGTGCGTAATATTTAAGATCTGTAATCCTACTATAGTACTAATATTATAAAATGTGAAAGTTTGGATGGTTGGATGTTCGTTACTCAATCACGCCAGAACGGCTGAACGGATCTGGATAAAATTTGGCACAGAAATAGATTAGAGTCTGGAATATGACATAGGGTACCAGGTTTTTTATCCCGGAAAAATTGAACAGTTCCTGAGGGAATAGCGACAAACGACTTCTACGTGGACGGAGTCTCGGGAAACCACTAGTAACTAATAAACGAAGCGAGGCGTCCGGCTCATTGCTTCAGTCGAAACTTGTTCACACAGGCATTAAAAATTGCATCGCCACCTACCATGCTTTAATGAATTAAATTAAATATGACATTTGCACCCGGTTAGACAACATGTCTACCCGCAATGGCTGCAATCCAGCGCACGTAAGCTCTATCTAAAAATGTGTTTTGTGTGAAAATGTCTAAGAAAAATGCAGCTCTATTATAAACTCTTATCGTAATAACACACACATAATCAAACTTTTGTAAAAAAATACGGCCTCAATTTTGTCATATTATGTACAATGGTTGCCGGGTTCGAATAGTGCCACTCCATGTCTTCCCGTGGATGTCGTAAGAGGCCACTAAGGGAATAAAGGCTTGTAGTACTGTTAGGCGATGGGCTTGCAACCTATCACTAATACACAGGTAAACATCTTAGCCTAACCTGTGCAAAATGTGGTTATAGAATTATTAACAAGATTTTTTAGAGTTGGTATTTCTGTAGCTCTGCCTCCCCCTCTCTGGGAATACAGGCGTGATGTGATGTATGTGTACGTATTTAGGAAATAAAGCATGCATAACATAGCTCCTTACATTTCCTAAAGATACAATTATGTTACTTACACGGCTATCTTTTGCATTTCCTACTGTAACAAGAAATGAAACGAAAAAGGGCCTTACTTATTGTTTTACGAAATTGGTTATCAGCCACAAGTGAGGCGCTGCTTGGAGTGAAATTGTCAACATAATCCAAATTGTACCCAAAACCTGCTGCTGAATGTGGTGGCTGCTACTTTGTAGTTTCCATTTTTTGACTTCACCTCAAACTCTTGTTTACCTAGCTCATAAAAAAACAAGAAAAAGTTACGCCCTATTAACAGTTTTTTAATTCTTCTTTAAGTATCTAAACTAAAAGGTGGGCAAAGGAGTTAACAAAATACTTTAAAGTTGTCAAGTAATTCTTCTTCAGTTAAACATTTTTAAACTTGTGACGACGGCGACTTGTGTGTGAAGTATGAACATAGCTGTATGAGTATATCATGGACTTTATGCGGCAACTGCATTCGCCCAGTATTTCTTAATAACTTTATTGATACACCTTCGATATGCATAATAGTCCCCCTTTCACAAGCAACGATTATATTTTAACCCAACTTCCGAAGGAGGAGGGTAATGTTTTTGGCCTATTATACTCGTATGCATGTATGCATTCTTTGTTCCCTCGTAGAAGCTGAATGGATGGGCCGACCTCAACAAGCGAGGTGTCATTAAATTCGTCTTAACGTCGCAAGTATCACTGGTAATTAAATTACAACAAAATACACAATGGCGGAATAAAAAAAGGTATAAATGATAAGTAACTATTACATAGACGACATAATTAAAACATACGGGTTTTTTGAAACTTTATTTTCTTATATTCCTAGGTATATATTATATATTATAGTATATATTATGATGATACTTACTTCAGGCTATATGAAAAACTGTTTAAAGGTATAACTATTTTTTCAATTTGAAATTTATATTACAACATTGATGTACAACACGGCTCAAAAATCATCAGTGTAACGGTTAGGCGTATGTCTATGACCGTTCGCCGATCTTCTTTGTTGTGCTGTGTTGTGACAAGAAGCGGTGCTGCTTTATTATCAGTGGTATTTAGAGCAGCAAGAGGTACGCTCTCAAATAACACTGCACAAAGGGCTAAATTACTATACTCACGAGCAAAATAACGGGTCAATTTGTACTGGAATTTCTTAAGTGATCTAAATACATTCGTGGCATGGTTGATGACCACTAATTGATTCTATTGCCAAAGATGTTTGTGGAGATGAATACCATAACTATTCACTGTGTAAAGTATGAACTGTGTAAGAGTATAGTTTTTTTATTCATAGACAAAAAGCATATGCGAAAATCTATACATAGTTGAAAAAGTGATTAATATCAAAAATGAATTACTTTTTCACCAGGGAACAAAATCTTGTTTTATTCCTCATGCTGTTAATTTTCATCCAGTAAACAAATAAACTTGTCATGTTTGTTTACGATGCGTTTGTCGGCACATTTTGAAGTCTCCACTTATAATCCGTGCGCCGTGCATATTCAGGCGCCGACAGAATAACACTGCGCACGGACATTTTTCCCGCGATGAATATGTTAATGTCTCAAAAAGAGTATTTCCGTCAGAATGCAGAGAGTAAACGGAAAGTTAACGGATTGTTAGAAGTACCGGGTATCCCGAGATAAAGAGACAAAATTGTAGCAGCCACATGGCATTTTATATTTGACGACACAATTCCATATCTTTTAGGTACATCCTCGTTTTGGTGATCGATCTGGTGTCAAGCATTGAAAATGTTTTTGCCATCTTATTGTGCCATCATGGACCCGTGTGCAAAAAATAACCTCGACACCAAGACCTGCAAAATTTTATTTATCAACACTTAAACCTGCTGATAGGACACGATTCGATCCACCTTCTCTCCCAAAAACCGACGCACTCCATCTTACGTGACATTCCACGATGCGGTTTCGAAAGACTCCGCTTCAGATAATCGTGTCGTTCAAAAATAACAGTTGGGATTTTTACAACGTGCCTTATAACATAACTGACATGTGACCCGAATATAAAGCTTGCGGATACTATGGCGGAACCATAACGTTCTTATTTTCCCATAAAGCGGTGAAAATCACGTATAAACTGGTAACGATTATCGTAAAAAAATCCGGGAGGTCGCGTTGTCCAAATTGTCCACTTCCGTAACATTTTTATCCATATGTGTACAATTAGGTCGGCAATAAAGTCAAATGTTTATATTTGGCTCTATATAAATAGTAGTTGAATTTATGAGCGCGGCGCGTCCGAAGCGCTCTGGGCTCAAATGAATTGGCCCCAAAATATTTAGTCTGTCGTAGTCCTGGCTGCCCGCCAGTGGGATCACTTTCGCCAAACTAGATAAAGATGAAATATAATAGCCTGCTCCGGGAAGGTATGTGTTCAACGGTCTGCTGTGACTCACTAGAGTTCATTTGAACGAAATTAATTGGGGCTCGTAATTCAGACATTATTATGCAATGTTTGTCTTGGCAACGGTACATTTGCTGATCACTTCCTTATGCTTCATGCTGTTACAGTTTTTATAAATAGATTAGTCTACTAGGACTTCGTAAAGCTGCTTTCACATTAGCGCTCATAGCAAAGGTTTTATTATCTAACAAAAAAACTGATTTAAATTCTAGAATAGGTATTTAAATCTCTAGCGGCTTATAGAGCTATCTTTATCAACAGTCTTCAGGCTTGAAGTAGACTTACCGCTATATTTTCTTAAACAATTTGCAGTAATTCAGGACGACGCCGTGCCGTACACCCCAGACCACCTTTTGTTGCGCATATGTTGCACCTTACGTCGATTCTATAAGGGTGGTTTTTGACTTCAACGGTGCGAAGGAGGATCGTTCATTGTACTAACTCTTTAGATCCATGGATTACGGCGTAAAACAGTGCTCCCGAGTGAATAAGCTCGTAAATAACCTATTAAGTACGAAAAATCCTCCAAAAAAGTACAAAAAAAAGAAAAAAAAAGTCTCAGTGTAAAATACACGTCTTCACTTTTAGTATACTTATTTAGGAGTAGCTGGATACGATCAAAGTAATTCTGGAGTTCTGCAGAATCATAGTTCCCTTATTTGCTTATATTTTTGCTTAGTCTCAAACTGTGAGCAATTTAGATCACGTAAATATATAGCTATAGAAAGGAAAACTATACTTATATATATATATATATATATATATTTAAATACGATTGCCATCACTGATATGTATCCGACCGCAAGGAGTCGGGTCTCAAACAGACCGCACGCGGCCTTGTGACACTTACAAATACAAGCATATGGTAACTCGCAACCGTGTAAATAAATATGTAAGAAACCTCCAGCAACAAGGCACATGCTCGTCAACTTTGTAAAATGTAATTTATATTTAAAGACACACGAGGCGATAACAATGGCTTATTTGAACAGCTAGAAAGAATATATAGTCTAGAAAAACGTCTTCTTTTGTGAGTTATGCATGTACGGACGACCCAGACGGATACCTAAAAGATGCATTTTATCTTTCGACTCTATCCTGGAGCGAGGCGATGACAAAGAGAGAGTGGAAGCTATTAAGATGGCGCATTTGCATGCAAAGACGACACTTTTTAGTTTAGTCAAGTTTTATTTTGGGACACAACGTATGAAAAAAGATGTGACGTCAGAGTTAATAATGTTTCAGGCGATTGTAACAACTATCACGCACTTGTGTGAACTAATTGGGATGTAAGTGTAGATGTGGGTTGTGGTGATGTCATAACTACACATAAAAGTGTAGTATTTATCCTCATTCCAATTTAAATGTTAAGTCTCATACAGCGAAACGGTTGTAACATCGATGAACGTGTGTGAATATTGTGCTAATTAAGTGTAATACGCGATGCCGCTGATTCGGGTCGCATAAAAACTGTATGCGGGGATTTCACGCAATTTTACATTTCAAAAATAAAAGTAGGTATTTGCTGAGGTGTATTAAATAGTCTCAATGAAACTATTGTTAAATTAATGATTAGTCATTTAAACACGCATATTTCTCATTTAACGTCTCCCTTTTTGTAACATTGTGGGTTAGTACCACGCTGCATCTTGCGGGAGATGGGCGTTCGTGTGGAGGATTAAATTCTAATGAGTTTTTGTCGCTATGGCGGGGCTTCTGTTAGAGAAGATTGATCTCGATGACGTGCTGGTCAAGTTTAGTATTCGTGGCCGCTACCACGCGGTTGCTATTTTGTGGCTGAGCTTGGGAATGGTGTATAACGCCATGTGCTATTGCAACTACGTTTTCGCTGTTGAAAATGTTGGATATCGGTGAGTTTTTTAAATAATTGCGAGTTGTATTGATTGTTACGGGCAATATCGTGTGTTTCAAGACTGACCGTGAAGTTGTAGTATTGTGTTTTCTAAACAGTGAGTTTTTATGTTAATTCTATTTCTAGATGTGCTGATAACAATTCGACGAACACCGGTGTTAGTAAAGCGTTTGACACTGGCAATGCCCAGAACGCTAACATAGTTTGGTGCCAAAACCCAGAGTCATGTGCTGAATGGGAATACGATAACCCAGATAGTTTTACAGCAGAGGTGAGACAGTAATAAGGAGTTTAAGGGTTGTACGAGTATTATTGATTATCTGATCGATTTATTGGGCAGATCAGGGTCTCTACTTGAGATCGGTCTAGGATAAATAAAAAATCGCACCTCTAACTAAATGTGAAGACAAGTATATATATATAATATTATTATTACTTTTGGATGCGGTTTCAGTTTAATTAAATCAATTGCCTCAGTTAATGTCGGATGGATGCCTCGACCAGCTGCTTCTTGTCTTATTTTTATATGACAAACCTTGAACTAGACGCATTTGTTTTTCAGTTTCGATTGGCATGTCAAGATTGGAAGAGGAACTTAGTAGGTACTGTGCATACTTTTGGTTATATGATAGGGCTCCTTCTTGTTGGACCGATGTCTGATAGGTGAGTTTATACATTGCAACTGTAATTACACGTACTTTTATAAGCAACATTACTAATTTCAGTCAGTGAATTATGGTTTTATGACACGAATGGATTTTTTTCAGGTTAGGAAGAAAAACTTTAATAATTTTTACCGGGGTAGCCGGTGGCTTGTGTGGGCTTGCTAAGAGTTTTGTGAGCTATTACTGGGTTTATGTAGTGTTTGAGTTCTTTGAAGCAGCACTCGGTGACCCTTGTTCACCTATATACATGCTAGGTAAGACATATCTTGGTACTTAACAAACAAAATAAGTATTTAATATAACGCAAACATTTCACTAATATTTTAATAAACCGTTTCTTTTCAGCTTTAGAAATGGTAGCGACCAATTCTCGAGTAACATACACATCAATATGCAACTTAGCATTCCCCATAGGCGGAATTTTGTTCCCTTTAACAAAGTGGCTGGTCCCCTACTGGCGAACCTTTTTGAGAGTGCTGTATGCACCCGGTCTGCTCTTCATATTCTTAATTTACTTGATAGACGAAAGCCCTAGGTGGCTGCTCAGTAAAGGAAAGACAAAAGAAGCGGTGAGGATAATAGAACATGCTGCAAAGATCAATAAAATAGACATAGAAGAAAATCTCCAAATGTTGTCATGTGAAACGGATAAAAGTTCCAACTTTAAGACGGCGATATCAGATACTTTTAAATCGAGGTCTCTTGTAAAGAGATTTTTTGTATGTACTATTTGGTGGACTGCATCTACTTTTGTGAGTCATGGGTTGACAATAAACTCAGTGTTATTACAAGGGGATAAGTTTATTAATTATGCGTTATCCTCAGCCGTTGAAATACCCAGCAATGTAATTGTGGCGTACGCTTTGAATAAGTTCCGTAGAAGGGGACCTTTGATATTATCGTTCGTAGCATGTGCCGTGATGTGCATCGGTCAGCCATTCATACCCAATAGTAAGTAAACAAATATTCATTCAGTAATATTTTTTAACATCAAATGTTCTTTATAAACAATCTCAATTTAGTACGAGTATATTAAAATTACATCGAAACGATACTTAAACTTACCCACAAAATGTACTTAAAGTCTTAAAAAAAACACATGTTTCATTAATGTTAAATAATTAGTAAAACAATAACTTTACTATTTCAGATTTGCTCTGGCTCGTCATAACCACATACATGATCAGTAAACTCATATCGACGAACTTCTTCAGCATCACCTACATCTTCACCTCCGAGCTATTCCCCACGCACACTAGGAACTCTATGCATGCGCTTTGCTCGTCAGTGGGCAGGATTGGTGGTATGGTAGCTCCGCAGACTTCGCTACTGGTAATTATGGAGCCCATTATTTAAATTTACGGAACAGTTAAACCACAGAAAATGTATATTTTTGCCTCAGAATTGAACAGACTAATGCTGAGAAAAAGTGCTTCAAGAAACCCAACAGTCAGTAATTCTTAAACATGACTTATGACAGTGATAATACTTAACCTATTTAGCATGTGAACTATGACTGTAAAATAAAATATCATGCATAGTAGAGCAGGAAAACGTTTCAAAAGTCAGAATTATTACTAGAACAAATATTATCTCTAATGGACATAGTACTAGGCCGAGTAGACACCGAAGCAGTGATATTTCCTCATCAGCTCTTCCACATTAGTATGAAACTTAATAGTGAATTCCACTAATCTCGCTAAATGGCGGACTATCAGCGTAATTATGTTTTTTTTTATGATCACTTGACCCATAGACATTTGCATTCACAAGACTGCAAATGCGTTGCCAACCCTGAGGACTAAGATGGAATGCCTCTAATAAAAATATTATATTTCTATTAAAAAAATATTTTTTCCACAGATGTTCTACTGGACTGGGTTACCCACATTATTATTTGGGGTGGTGTCCCTTATAGCTGGTCTCGCGACCTTCCTGGTGCCCGACACAGCTGATAAGGCATTGCCGGACACCGTGGGCCAGGCCGAAGCTATGGAAATCAAGGATCTGACTGGGGAGGAAGACAATCATCAAATTAAATATGATTCTACGAATTTATAATTAAGAAATAAACAACATTATTTACTTCTTAGTTTGAAATTATTCCATAAAGTTATAGAGCCCCTTTTATAAAATACCCAGATATGCATACCTTCTTAAGAAATATCTACTTAAAATGTATGTATTTTCACGTAAATTATCAGTGACATATCCTCTTTATCTTTTCTAAATCTTCTTTATCTTCTCTTTCTACTTTTTTAAATGGTTTAACACAAAGTCGCTCTCCGCGTCTGTCTGTTTTTGTATCTTTCTGTCTGTCTTTATATCCGCTAACTCCTTCCAAACCACGCAAAGGATTTTGATGCGATTTTAACCATCAGTTAGATATTATAATTTTCCTGGTTTATGAACGGGTGTTACAGAAAACTCACATAAAACTAAGCGAAGCGAGGGCGGGTTGCTAAAAAGATCTTAATGAAGAGCAGTATTTCTTATTAAAGAAGGGAAAAAATATGATCTCAATAAAATATAGCCTGTTGCAAATAATATTCATGCAGTAGGTACAGTACGGACACAAAGGACTTTTATCCCTCCTGAGCGGACTGATTTGTAAGACGTCACCCTATACAGATGTATTGCACATGAATTTAAAGCAGAATATTCAATCTTCCAACTACGTTCTGGAAATGATGCAATTCTGTGGAAAATAGAAAAAACAAATGGACTAAGGTCTATTTTGAGAAATATTAAGTTACATTTGCCTTATTATATTTATGAAATAAAAGTAATACCACTTTACAAAATGTAAACAAATAACGTTCTACGGATCTTTACAAATATCAGTCCAGGGCCTCTATTCAGGTGCGTTAAAACGATATCGTGTTTGACACGTTTAAGAATCGTTTATGTCACAGTCGCCATTATTGTAAATGACATAAGAGTTATCAAAACGTTGACAATACGGAAACAGGTCAAAAACGATATCGTTATAACGCAGTTGAATAGAGGCCCTGGAATCAGTATATATCTAGCCAATATTTGTGTTCATAACAAACGATAATATTACACTAGACGGCTAGTATGATATATTAGAGGGGTGGACTAAAAGCTACGAGGTGATGACACGATGCACGCGTCTGTAATAGTCCTCCAGCGGCTCCAGCCAATATAAACAAGGACGCCAAGGGGTTAGCACTGTTGTTTCCTTAACGGGCCGTCTTATGACCCTCTTAATTAATTTGAAACTTTCTGTGGTCTCCTGTGGCGTGCAATTTGAATAATAGCACGGATAGGGTGCTCAGCCTTAATTTTAATTGCAAATATTTATGTAAACGAGCCCTTCGGCGATGCCTTCCAGGATATTGCGAAGGATGATATATACGCCGGAAAATTTTGAACGTTTCTGGAATCTGAGGTGCTGGTGCGGTTTATACAAACAATGGAGATTTAATTTGGATTCAATCCTGATCATAAATCAAATCGGTTTGGCTGGGAAATGGAGTAATAAAGCCTGTTACAGTTTTTATGTTACTGAAATAGTAAACGCAGTTAATGAAAAATCTTACACATGAAAATGACGTGCACTTATTTTCCCACTATAATATTGTAAGAAGAAACATTATAGTAGACGACCAGACTAAAACTTAAAAAACAGTTTATGATCATACATAGGGCACAGAAGCATTTATAAGTCAAGTTGCCAGCACGTCTGGGCGATTTGTGAGGGACACCTTAACGAGCAGACGGCGCTAACGATTCGAGCCATAATGACTTTACGCAAATTAAATAAGGTTCTTTAATAATAATAATAAATAATAAGGCTTTAAAATAGTATGATACTTAATTATCTTATTAGGATTAGAAATCAATTATATTTTGACAGTTGATAGACAAATTTTTAGTAAAGAATTGTAGATTACAGAGACGTTCAATATTTAGTAACCGTTTGCGAAAGTTTTACAGAAAAAACTAGCGATAAGTATTGTTTTAAAGTTATAAAGGCACTGACCTACTTACCACGGTATCAACAAACTCAAACATGAAATTAACACAGTCACGTCAAAACCAATAGCCAACTTCACTGATGCTAAAGTTAACAAAGTCACACATAAAGCAGATAAAACAAATATATCTTTAAAAGGAAACTGAAACACGGAGATGTTGCGAGATGAAACACGACACACGACTGAACTAAAAGGCTAGATTTAAGTTAAAAAGATTTCAAAGGAATTTCGCACGGCACGCGGCTTCTATCCGTCACTGTCGAGTAATTACACGCAGCAATTAACAAAGTTAAAGAGTCGACCAGGCAAACCCTTAATACGTTGGTATAGAAACTATTTTCAGCGTTACAGTTGATGTTTAAATAATGAATGATCGTAAAGATGAGAGCGTGCGACTCGCGGGAACACACGCAATGTCTAGCGATGTACTGATGCGTTTTAAAATAAATACGCGCTGTTTGCGACCTTAATGCGAACACCGGGAGCCGATTGACAGACTCAAAGACAAATGAATATGATAATTAAACAATGGTTGTGAGGATTTATTACCTTGTCGAAATTAACATTAAACGTGTGTGGAAAACTGGAAATTCGGCCAAAAATTCTTAAAACTTAAGACACAATATTTGCTGCACTTAAATGTTCATTATATGGTACATGTTGAAATGTAGGTTTTGAACACAACTATTTACTTATTAAACTGAGTGGTTTGTTACGAAATGTATTTTTTGGAATAAACTAACATAACTAATATTTATTTTAAATAATAAGCAAATAATTGACTTTACACACACATACTCGTAACTTCTAAAAACTGTATGGATCACGCAACCTCCTAAACACATTCACAAACTTCGGTAATAAAGAGTCCATGAAACTACCGCGTTAATCGATTTAATGGCAATAAAACTGACGAAGACGAGACGAAGTTAAGCGATATTGATCATACGGCACATGGCAGGAGCAGTCATGTGCACGGCCGTTGGAACCAGGTGCCGGCACCCCCGGATAGTGTTCCACCCAACCATGACAACCGCAGAACTGTATGGCTTTCGAAAATCATTATATTAGGAAGGAAAGTAGGAAATATAGCGTTACATTACCGCACGTGCCTACCGAATAGTTTTGGAAATTGGCCAGTCCATTTCGTTACGGTCTGGTGGAAGACTATCGAACCATATCTAGAAAAAATTAGAAAGGTAATTCATATTTTAGTACTTAAAAAGATAAAAAACGTTCCATTATATAAGTAAGTAACACCTGATGTCCTCTTTTAGGTTATTGGAAAAATAACAAAGGGTCTATGCTTGGTAATATTGCATGAGCAAGAGCGGTATGCCAGAGATTTTGTTATACCTAACTGTTATAAGAGTGGAAATTTTTAAACATATTTTAAAATAACAAGCGATATCAAATACCTCCGTATAACACAATTATAACTTCAACACAACGCGTGGAAAATGCCTTATTTAAATGGTACATTGTTAAGAAAAACCTTTGCAAATATTCAAACAAAGGCTAGTATGCGTGCGGTGAATAATGATGGGAACAATGGATTACAAAATGCAGGCAAACGGTCAACGCTCCAACACCTAACAATCCGGTCTCGAAATGTGTAAACAATTGCTAAAAAGGGTCAATTGAATAATAATATGATTCAAATAAGTAGGGGAAAATGTTGTACCTCGGACTTAGTTTTACCTCGGACAGTTGCTCCCGTGTTCCTTTAAAACTGGTATGTTATTTGAATGTGTAAATGTGAACATAGAAGTGAGATTAGTAACAAAACTCAAGAACGGTGTGAAATAAAGAAAATTAAAAAAAAACCCGTTACAAAAAGCGTAAATTTTGAACTTTAATTGTTTTTTCATCTAGAGTCTACGGACATTTATAATGATTAATGCAGGTAAAAGTTACGTTACATAGCTATCGACTAGTCACTTAATTTTAACCTTCAAGATAGGTTAAAGGCCGAAGCGCGTTTAAGAAGCTTGTTTAAAAATAGGGGCTTTATTTTACCTTAGACACCGCACTCACTTACGTTGTACCTTGGTCAATGTCCAATGTACAAACTTCCTTGTATTTTTGCTGAGCTAGGTCTTGAGTTTTCTAACACTTACTATTTCGCATTTTTATGGCATGTAAAATATTTGTCAGTTTTGTAATCTTTGATGACAATTGGTTTCACGAAGGTACCCCGTTTTATAGGCCAGAAAGAAAATTTTGCACTTATTGTAAATACTACTAAAAAAACTAGAAAAGAGGTATTCAAAATCTAGTTTAACGACTGAGGCTAATAAATATAAATTAAATGGTAAAAGAAATATGTGTCCC
Organism: Acleris holmiana; assembly: GCA_949316455.1. Classification (NCBI taxonomy): domain Eukaryota; kingdom Metazoa; phylum Arthropoda; class Insecta; order Lepidoptera; family Tortricidae; genus Acleris; species Acleris holmiana. The sequence continues at coordinate 11,740,778 of OX438776.1, read as the reverse complement.
AGGTACAACAACGAATGTCCAAGGTGAATTAAGGGCGTTGTTGTAACATAGAAATTTTTCCTTTTTTTTTTATCAACCTGTCCCATGCAATATATAGGGAGACTACGTGCCACTAAAAGAAACTACTCTAGCGACAGTTTTACGGACATCTGACAAAATTAATCTCCTGTCTCGTGTGCTGTTTCTGTAAAATTGAATCGTTCGCTGATGTATTGGTTACTTCAAAATTGCGTGCTCAGTAACAAGTGAATTCGAAATACATCAGTTATCTAAAGTGATATCGTAATATATAACAATAAATTGTTTCTGTTATATTTGGCTGAAGTTTCTGCGTTGAATTCTAGAAATTCCAGTCTCGAAGGAGTTAAATAGCTTAGTAACCACAAGACCAACATCAAAGCTAAGTTTCTGGAAATAATAACAGTCAATGGAGGTGAAATTTAAAGGAGCAGCTGCACTGTCATAGAAGTTTAACCCGGCATAACTATACTTGTGTTGTAGGTAAGCTGGAGCGTCGCCTCGCAAGTCGCACGTATGCGTTGGTCTGTCTGGCAATGCTGGTGGCTGAATATTTTACGACCTGCACCAGATAAGACCAAAATAGGGGATTTCTCAAGACAAAACACGGATTTAAAGATGTTTTCACGAAAATAAAGTATCTACTTAATAAGCAGAGTTGTTTAAAGATAATTTTGGTTTTGTTTGCGAACTATTTTCAACTGCGTTGGTTGAAATATTTGCAGCTTGTTTAAGCATTATAATTCTGTTTTTTTTTTTTTTTTTTGTTTATTGATAATAATTGTAGTACCTAAGTCAAAATTATAACCCAGTAGAGGTGAAAAACTTAAGTAAAATACCTGTTGTAGGTAACTGTGTAAAAAAATAATATGTCCCTTACGTCAAATTTCAAATGTAAAATTTTGAACGGTCTATACAGTGATGCTAGACAAGTTGCATTCGACACTCGCTAGCGATTATGTTTCGATTGAAAAATATATGGAATTGACGTAAGTGTCACGTTACTATCTCGGTGGCTTACGTCAATTCCATACATTTATCAATCGAAACATAATCGCTAACGATTGTCGAATGCAACTTGTCTAGCACCACAGATGTGTTATGTTATAACTACATACAACAGCTCCTTGGCATGAGTTTTTCACCTATAACGATATAGAAAGACAAGCGAAGCACAAATTGTAGCATGCCAATTAAAAAAAGACTACATTATAATGAGAATAAACAATTACACCGACTTCAACAACTGTCCGTACACGTTTTTAATAAACTGATTGTGAAGTATTTATGTCATGAACACAAAGTAGTGTACATTTTCGAACAATAATAAATGCCATATCTGCCAACAAATAAACATCGCGTGATGCATAATTGCCTCGACCGTGCACTGTTTCAAGTTTATAATTTTCATTTCTGAGTTACGCCTACTTATCTAAATTGACCTTAATTATAAATTCTTCAGCAAATTCACGAGTAGCTGGTTCAATGTTAATCACCTTGGAGATTACTAGAGCGCGGCGACCGCTACGTACTGACTGACGTTTGGCAACGATAACCTCGTGGAGCTCAGAGAGATGCACTTTTTAATGTCACAGACCCGAAATATGTATTCAGAGATAACGTTGGCCTTGCCTATCAAAATATTAATAAAATAATACAATTTCTCATTGGTTATTTCGTCGACTGGTAGAGAATGCCATTAGGCATTAGGGCCGCCATTTGTTTTTTATTTTTGTGCAATAAAGATAAAATAAATAAATACATATTATTTAACAAACCAAAAACGTGATTTGAAAGGTTTTTATTCAGTACTTATTCCTTATCAAGTTATGAGATATAAAAGACTTTAGAATTACTTGAACAGGGATGCTTTGTTGAAAATCAAGTTGGTGCCGCTTTGGTTGGAATACCATATACGTACTTTTGCTGTCGGTTCTTTCGCCGGGCACATCCAACAGACGCTAACTTTTACTTTTCAGTCGTTTTACTACTCTAAACATTTACCAACTTAAACAGGAAATAAATCGAAAGGGTCGTACAACGAGATTTACAACTTTTATAAGTTTAATAGGCATACTTATGATACGAGCATAAAAGCAAATATACAGCCTAATTAAGCCCGGAAACGTAGATACGAGAAATAAAATGTCTAACAATAATAAAATAAATCAATGTAAACGGTTTATTTTGTTACGCTGTGTTTTATGTTGTTTATTGTGCTTTCATCGTCGATCTCCGTTCCATTAGAAGCCATCAACGCTGCTATTGTAAAATGTAAACTAGTAATCCGTACGTGAGGCAATATATTTTGTAGGTCACTTTTTATGTTTCTTTATACAACCATCTAAGTATCGACTTAAGTAATAGCCAACAATTTTTTTAGAGGTAATAAAAATAAATTAGCTACCTACATCATCATTATCATCACATCAGGCGAAAATGTACACTGCTAGACGTAGATCTCCACAAATTGGCAACCGAAAGTCATTTTGCAATTATTATGACATAGATAACGATCGTCGACAAATTAACAAATAACATGAATAAATAACTGCATAAAACTACTTTACTGCATAATTGTTATTCGCAACGTGGTGGCCAATGACCGGCGTCCATAAACAGCAAGCTAATGATTACAATTACACACGCGTCTCAGCAATAAAGTTTTACAGATCAAACCGTTTGTTTATGTTTTTAGGGTTCCTTAGTCAAACTAGAAACCCTTATAGTTTCGCTATGTCCGTCCGTCCGTCTATCCACAGCCTAGCTCAGAGATTATTAGTACTTGAAAGGTGTAATTTCGCATGAATATACATATTAGTCACGTCAACAAAGGAATCAAAAAAATCTTTTTATTTTATGTTCTTACCCTACTCGTAACGAAGGGTATGATTTTTTTTTCTCGTCTTGCCCAAAGTGTGGGGTGTCTTTGGATTAGTCTTTCGAAAATGTAGCGGGTTTGTAGAAACTGTCTTTTGATTAAGGGACCCATTTATGAAATATCAAGCATTAAAGCGCAAATTTTTGTTAGAGTCTACTGTCAAATCTTCAAATACTAACAATCGGAAAAATATCTGCAATAAAAACGCATGACTAAGTAGACATCACTGGTTCTTGAGATACAGGCGATTAAAGTGTTTATACCTACTAAAATCATCTAAGACGGCACCAAATTACATTAAATAGAAAATTAGTTACTACAAGTTGTTTTTTGTGTTTGTACTTAAGGGCTTCGGGACCCTACACTGAGCATGATGCGACATGCTCTTGCCCGGTTTTTTAAAAGTATTTTGACTAAAATGGAAATATTCCCCGAAATAACTTTATTCTAAAGATGAAGGCGTAAAAATCAGATTTCACTCCCACATGAGAGTAAATGCAGTGCAATGAATGGAAATCCTGCTGGGGTAGCATTTGCCTGCAGGGTTCGAAAAATGCCGCCTCGGTCCTTGTTGGGGGGAAAATTATATACTCATCTTCTTACAAATAGATTGTAAAAGGGTACGGGGGAGTGCAAGGACGCTCGTCAAACTAATACGCCAGGCAAGTCCTTGGGGCTATTGGGAGGGTAACGTGGAGGCATGCGGCTGGATCTATTACAAAATGAGATTTAACAGGCCATATTGAATAAAAGTTTAGTAAAGGAAGAGTCACTTTAATCGCTTCAAAGTCTATAAACCATTATAGAGAAGAAAACTGAATTTGCAAGTCAAGTTACTGTTGTAAAACAAAAAGCACAAATAAACCGCACTCTTGTAGACCGCAGCAAAAAGCGCAGAATAAGAATTAGCCAAGTTGCCGGCTGAGGTTGTTTCCAGACGCCTTGTTTTTGCTCTATCAATTGAATTCTTTCCCGTAAATCCTACCAGTTATAAAGTCGTAGACATTTTATAGTGAGACAATTTACTAAAATCGATTTCGTCTGAGAATTCGAAAATCGCGCTCAATTCCATCATAAGAATGTCTCTTGCAGAAAGATTCCACACATTCTTGGAGAAATTATAATAATAGCTCAAGACGGGGCGGTTCTATAAACGTTACTCCGGAATCTAATCTAAATGACAGCGATTTAGAATAAATACATTTCCTACACGGCGCTGCGACATCAGAGGCCTTATTTTAGCCACTTTATGTGAATAGGGCATGTCTGTGACATTCGATAGGGCAAGTTGCGACACTTCTGATGCAGACAAGCATTCTCCTTGTATCTGCAACCTTATTTTATTAAGAAGACGGTTGATAATCTTTTGAAATTAAATTAATCTTGTTAGTTAATTCAATCTCAGCATTTCCCCTTTATCTTTTAAGTTTAGTTTCGATAAACCATGGAAATGTTAAGAGAGTGGCACTAGCAGAAATACCAGTGAGCAGTGACGCTTGCAAATATGGTTGGAGTTGATAACTTTATTCTTATCACCTTGAAACAGGGTGAGGCTTCTGTGTATGTATATTAACACAAAATTCTGCAATGTGGTGTTTCACCTTGTCCGTGTACTGCTTTTACTTACTAACGCTTAACGCCGTGATGGAATGTCGGTAGTTACCTGGGGAAAAACAAAATGTATGTCAGTATGCGTGGTCGAGAATGTTATCACATGCCTGACTCGGCAGGCAAGCTTAAGATTTTTCAGACGACCATTACTAAAGTATTCCTAATTTTCGAGACTTCGAGAAAATTAAACTGAAATTTAATAAGGATGAGAAAGTGAAATGAGTAAATATTATGAATTTACTAAAGACTTGTTACAATACAAGGTTGTATAATTTCACGCGCACAGTTTACAGTTTCCAGCGTCTTTGATGTAGATACTGTGTTACTAAGTAAGACAATTTAGCCTTTGAGGGATCCCGAGGGACTTCCCAGGTAACTTTATATAGCCCATGAGTAAATGCGGTCAAAGCAGTTTTGTCTGAAGCATAGACGCCTCTCATTACACTAATATCTTATTCGTGTAAGGAACCAGCATTCAATTTAGGACTCTTTTCTTCGTCTTGTTCTTTGTTTTTTGACACACGTAAATTGTTTTCAGACCGTACAAGATCAAAGCTTGACATTTTTATTCAAAGACACTTCTCCTGTTTCAAAGTCGTTAAAATATACGATTGGATTAATAGCTTTTTGATGAAATTGTACTTCTTCGCACCATAATCTAAAAATTAACCAGCATTATTATTTGTATAGCAAAGTGAATTCATACTTAGAACAGAGTAAACATATTTTTGGGCCGAAGACTTTATGGCTTTTTAAAATTTGAGATTTTAACACCGAAATGAAAAATGTTTAGTATGAAAAAAAAGTTGCGATAAAAACTTATTTTAATTTTCTTTTATAAACTGGAGTTGCTTCGCAGGCAGTTAGCAATTATCGTGTATTGTCAAACTGCGCTTAAAGGTGGAATTATCTGCGTTTATTTATTAGAAGAGCTGTTTACTGCCGAACCATAAACATGCGGTGACTTTAACTGTCTCTACACAGGGCGCATAGCAACGCTTATTCACTGCAGTAAATTACTACTACACATCTGAGTACGGTGAATCTTCTATAAATTTCCTAACGATACGTTAGGTTTTACTTAAGTATTAAAATCGCTTGATATATTAAATCTTCCTAACGCTAAATAGAGATGCAAGAATCTTAACAATGTTGTTATGTCGGTCACTCATGGCGCTTGTGACTAAGAGAGTATTTTTAACCAGACTGCCCTTTCCAAGGACTGTCTACTTCTCGTGTCTTCAGAAGGTTTAAGGACTTGGATTAATGTCCCCATCGGCTACCGAATTTGTGCCCGCATCGAGGTCGGCGACCTCTCGTACTGTGTGCACACGATCTTCGATATTTGTGTCGATCCGACACGCGCCGTCGACTTTGGGTTATGGCTACAGGAAGGTAAGAGGTATGGCACCAGCAGATGTATTGTTTTAAATAACAATTTAGTGTTGGAAAATCAGTCGTCCGTTGAACAGAGGGGACATTATCTTTTTGTTATAATCTAATTTGCTGTCAGGTAAATAATATTGAAGCATTTTTCATTGTAACTTTCATTTGTGTAAATGTATTAAATGAATTCACTGATATGTTGTGATGAACAAACATAAATACCTACTATGTACGAGTATGTCTGCACGGCACGTAATGAAAATACCAATATTCCCGCTAATTATCGTCCACGCAAACTAATTTAACTTCACTATTCGAGGCTAAAACGACAGCTGAAAATGCTCTGTAAATTCCCAACAATGTCATGTTCGGCACGAATCGACTAATAGAGTTAGAGAGTCGATAACCAATTTCGATATACGCGACGGTTTATTGCGAATATGGAATCGTTCGATATTATTGATAGCTCTGGCGATACTGAGATCGGAGTTAGGTAGGTTTTTAAAAACATAGTGTGGGGAATTGACGTCAAAAATACAGTTTCCCTTTAGCCGGTAAACCCATTTTTTTTTTCCTCAACCAATATGGGAGATGTGTGTATTTATTTTCCGCCTTAGGTATTCCCCAGTCACCTTCTTTTTGAATTTGACAAATGAATAGACGTGAATAGTGAAATCGATTACTATGTACATGTAGCGTGTCATTGTCAAGGAGCTTGCAAAATAAAAACAGGACTCAGGACTTTGTGATGTATCCATTTTCCAAATATTAACAACCCGCACCATCGTATTGGCCGGGTCTGAAAAGGTTATTAAAGATTATGTACTAACAGATGTTAATTAATCTTCATCGTTCTCATCAATACCGTTAGTGAGCACCAGGGACCCGCCCACCCATTCACCGATAAAACCCTTTGGAACGAAATATATGACAAAGTTAGGTATTTGTTAAACTAACCCACAATACGGAAAACTTTAACAGCTAAAGCACAGATAGCCCTTATAAATAGCGCTTTAAAAAGCATATCGAACGGCTTTTCTAAGTAAAATACTTATAAAACCCATTCGAAAAACCTTGAATGTGATAGCGGTCCGGTCCCTGGTGAGCACATTCCTAAACTACTTACAAGATACAAGATAATTTAATGTCAGAAAGTGGATGTTACAAAATAATGTTATGGTATAAATCCTCACCACAGTCAGCCAGTATCGGCATACAATAAACTTACCGCTCTTCAATTGTTTATGTAATAGATCGAGAGCACTTCCACGATCCCTGCTGCCGGCGGGAGACAGCTGGCGTACTCCGGCCAACTGTGGTGTATTCTCTAATAAAGGCAAGGTCGGTTAACCAGCGTAACTTGAACCTCCAACGCTCGAGCAACGTGTACATTACACCTATCCAAAATGCAGGCTGTTATCGAAACGAAATGTATGAAGTTGACATAATCGTACATTTTGTAATTTTTTGAAAATCGCTAGCTTAGCGTTATACATCTTGACAAGGCCCTCTAGCGGCAGATCGCGTCAAGGCTTATGTCACTCCATAAGTCCATACATTTTAAGTCAATAGGAAACAAAAACGTTAGCAGCGGTGCCAAGGTGGCTAACCTTGGCTGGGCCTACAGAAGTGATGACAAAATGTACGACATAATTTTTGGTCTGCTAATTGAGAAATCAAGACAACTATTCCGTAAACTTTGTTTTGAACTCATAATAACCTACTCGTTGCCACTTTAAAATTATTTTTCTCAATCACCCAAAGTTTATCTAGAAGAGATCCCTTAAAGTGACAAGTTCGCCTTTGTCCGTTCCTATTCTGTCTGTGTTTTGTACAATAAAATATTTACGTTTTGGCCTAGTTGGGAGTGACCCTGCCTCTGAAGCCAGCGGTCCTGGTTTCAAATCCCGGTAGGGGCAGACATTTGTGTGATGAGCGCGAATATTTTGTTCCTGAGTCTTGGATGTTTTCTATGTATTTAAGTATGTATTTCTCTATATGGGTATATTTATCGTTGTCTAGTACCCATAGTACAAGCCTAGAGCTTAGTTTGGGACTAGGACAATTTGTGTGAGATTGTCCCCTGATATTTATTAACTTTATATTTTATGCAATATGACATCCGACAAAATTACGATGTCATAATGATTATGCACTACATTTACAGCAGCTATAGTCAGAAACCACGGATCTGATACAATCAACAAGCTATGGTTGCGCGTAGTTTTTAAGCTAAATACTACTTAAGGTGAATACTTGTAGACCTCGTCGTCTAAGTCGTCGTGGTTGTGAAGGGAATAACACCGAATTAATCCGATACGACGACATTCTTAGAAATATAGAACAATAATGATTGTTATGTGATTGGGATTGCATTGTTTACAGAGGCAGATTTTGATGTTTAAAAGTGCTTGCGTTGATTTTACGTAGGTAATCTATAAGTGTATTTTAATAAAGCTACAACGTTATAGTGACCTCTTCTTTTAAAGTTGGATATTAAAAGGTCCTTTCGATGAACACCTAGACAACATTAGCCGCTATAAAAATAGCATTAAACTCCATCTACATTACTCGTGCGGTGCCACACATGGACTAGTATGGAAAATAAATGGTTCACCAGTCAAGAAAAAATACTTTCATTGCAAAACAAAGTATTCTATAATTGTTTTCGACTAGCCCTAATGACCATCAGTATTATGTATTATCTTGTGTCTGCTAGTTTTGCATAGGGCTTAGTCGTTATCTTGTATGTCTCTAAAAATTCTTTAAAGTAACACTATTTAAACCTTACCTACTTCCCTTTATTTCAGCCGCATTCGAACACTATTTCAATGTGCAATATTTTCAGAATTTAATTAACTTTTGCTGCAAAATATTTACGGGCAAAAAACACTCTATAAGGGCCGAGCAAAAACGCTAAGCGCGAATTGAAATTCCCAAAACGTTTTGCGAGATTGAAGAGGCTTTTATGGAAATGGACCGAGCGTGCATCAGACGATAGTAGGCACCCCCTGCAAATGGTGCGAGTGTCAAACAGTGAGCGACTAGAGGTCACTGACATATGGCATTCTAAGCAGAACTTAAGACCGCTTAACTGTTTGAACGCACAGGCCTAGACAGGATAGTACGAACTGTCCAGACAGTAACCAGGGCAGGACAATCAATAGCCGGCTGGTCTATCATTTAAGGATATTAACTCCTCCACCGTCTTTCTTACTCGAGTGTCTAGTACTGTACTCGAGTAAATGCAACAAAATCAGGACAATCTGCTGCGCCTCTTGCTGGCCTATATTTGAATGGCAACTGTCTTTGAAAGCGCTCTGTTCCACTGTTCTGCCTCACTGCCCTTGTGGTTACGTTACACACTGACCTGGTTCCAAATTACAGCAAAAATGGGCCAGAAAATTGAGTATAGTGTTGACTTGGTCGCTTAATTTGGCAACAATGGTTTCACTCGTATTTTATAATCCAGTGCGTTATCAATTGACGCTCCAACCCTACCCGCTGTCGCCTGTGGGCAGGTATCCCGGCCGATTTAAATATTTACACGGTTTCTGCAATTTAGATACACCAATAGATGTGTTTCAGGTGGTAGGTATAATATGTAAATTTTGATTATAAAGTCTATTCTTGGTTTCGTAACACCTGTCGATGTTGACCTGTTTTTTTGAGGTTGGTACACTTTTCTTGGCAAATTCTGCAATTCCTTGACTTCTAAAAACATAATTGCACGAAGCACTAGACGTACTAAAAAAATAACAAAGAGGATTCTTGATGGGAAGAGTAGGGACAAGGTAACTCGTAAGTCGAGAACACTCGTTTTGCTAAATGTTATAAAATAAACGTCATTATTCAAGAAATCAAGTAACAAACAAATCATTAACGAATACTGTCCAATTTTCAATCAAAAATATATAAGTTATGGACCATATTTTTTGCCGCAGGAAACATGGAGTGACAAAGCAGACAGGCGGTTAAAAATATAAATCATTTTGTTCCCCGTATCAAAAACAGTCAAGTTAAATTGAATTGATCTGAATGGAAACCTATTGGAATATAATATTTCGTGTGTATTCATCAGCCGTTCATGATTTATTCAGCAGAATTACGGAGTTTCACACTTTTCAAATGCGTTGAGAGACATTGCGTTTCTACTATGAAACATTTATCTCAATCATTCATCGTTAAATTGATCTAAACGGTCAATTTTATTATTGGCTGGTTCCCCAAGTTCGGACTTTTACCTTCTATTGATTACGTAACGTTAAGGTATCGTTATCGAGAAAATGATTTGCATAGTTTTACCTTTACTATTCGAAAACGTGACGATGTTTGAAATATTCCTACTCGAGCTACAATAGGTACGTATTAGCCAGCTGACGCCAATGTTTTTTTATTTCAAAGTTATCTTCTTAAGCGCACCTGGCTTCCCGCAATCGATTACAATAATGTTGCATATTATTATAGGTATTAAAATATGTGTTCATTCAATTGGATTGGCGTCGGCTTCGATTTAGCATTGACTTCCTGAGGATTGGGGCATTCTGCTCCCTAAAGATGCCCCTGAGGCACCCCTTTGAGTTTCATTTTCAACTCTATTCTATGTAATATAGGATGTAAATTAAGTTAAACGCCTGTTAAGATAGCCTTTACGCCGGAAGGTACCCAATGCGATGCCTGAATATTATAACAATAAATTTTAGTATTATTACCCTTTGAATCATTCGTTTGGTAATAATCAGTGAAGATGTAAAAGCAATCAATAACCTTACTTTAGATGAGTTCTTTGGGTAATTTTACTGTATTATAACTAACTTTGTTCTTTTCATATTTATATAATAAAATGGAACATATTTTTAATCTGTAACATGCTTTCTCAAGTCTTCTTTAAAGAATATAATACTGTTATGATAGTCTATCTTCTAGTTGGTTACAAAATTGCCGTTTACAAAAAAATACATCGTCCACGTGAAACAATCTGCCATTTTAAGATACTAATATCATTTGTACTATTACCCTAATAGGCTAATAGTTTTATTCAATGTTAATTATTTTAAATGTCTTCCCGTGGATGTCGTAAGAGGCGACTAACCCTGGGTTCCTTTAATATTCAAAACGTGTTGTTAAAATTTGACATTTGCTACATACAAATGTGACAAATTTTAACGAGACGTTCTGTACATAGGAACCCAGTGTAAGGGGATAAGGGCTCGTAGTACTATAAAGTAAAGTAAAGTAAAAAAGTAAAGTAAAGTAAAGTGTTTTGTATTGTATTGTACTATTAGACGGTGGGCTTGCAACTAATACACTAGTACACTAGTGAACTTCTTGGCCTGATTGTGCAAAATGTGGTTACAGAATTACAAACAAGTACTTTTGAGTTGTTGGAATTTCTGTAGCTCCCCTCTCTGGGAATGAAGGCGTGATGTTACGTATGTGTGTATGAATGTATTAATTTAAAATTAAAACATTATGATGAACTCTTATAAAAAAAAACCGGCCAAGTGCGAGTCGGACTCGTGCACGTAGGGTTCCGTACAACTATACATCTAAATAAATGTTTTTCTTTATTCTTTATTATATTGGAGTTGATTGAATGAAAGGTAAAATGCGGTTTAGGATTTGTAACGTAGATATTAAAAATACATAATATAAAAGTTCTTGTACCTCGTTGTAACTTTGATCGATGTTTTAATAATAGTGTTTTTTTTTTAAATAAGATATTGATAAGTAAACATTATAATTAGGTACTATATGCGAGCCCATATAGGCTTGTGATAGCTAAACAAGCTAATATATATTCCAGTTTGACAATAACTCCGCGCACACGAGTGTCAATGATGGCTGCCCTCACGTGGCTGCCCGTTCGGGTAAGCGTAGTCGGGAACCTCCCCGCGCGCGCTCCCGCTACCGATAAAGTCACGCCCCAAGCGAATTGTTGTTTACTTGGGAAACTATTACCGATTTCTTACTCGTATTAGAAAATAATGGTTCACGGTTTATGCATAAGGTTTATGTTCATAAAATTAAATGTTTTTCTTAATTCTTTATTATATTTGAGTTGATTGAATGAAAGGTAAAATGCGGTTTACGATTTATAACGTATTAAAAAAAAACTAATTATTAGATCTCGTTCAAACCAATTTTCGGTGGAAGTTTGCATGGTAATGTACATCATATATTATTTTTACATTTATCATTCCCTTATTTTAGAAGTTACGGGGGGGGGGGACACACATTTTTCCACTTTGGAAGCGTCTCTCGCGCAAACTATTCAGTTTAGAAAAAAATTATACTAGAAACCTCAATATCATTTTTGAATACCTATCCATAGATACCCCACACGTATGAGTTTGATGAAAAAAAAATTTTTGAGTTTCAGTTCTAAGTATGGGGAACCCCAAAAATTTATTGTTTTTTTTCTATTTTTGTATGAAAATCTTAATGCGGTTCACCGAATACATCTACTTACCAAGTTTCCACAGTATAGCTCTTATAGTTACGGAAAAAAGTGGCTGTGACATACGGACGGACAGACGGACAGACATGACGAATCTATAAGGGTTCCGTTTTTTGCCATTTGGCTACGGAACCCTAATAAAGAAAAGAGCAACTTTTTAATGAAAAGAAAAAGGCACACGTGAACCCATAAACATAATAATTTACAATTCATATAGTAAGCTATTCCACCATTTTTTTTTCGAATTCGCGCATCCCAGTTCTACTTGTGGTTATGAATGAGTATATTCAGCATCAGTAGTTAGCGTAAAATATAAGGAAACCACAATTAGATAAGAAGCGTGTCACAAGCGATTCAACAGTTATTTTATAATTGACACAAATTCCTAAAACCAAATATTTTACATAATTTACCTTAAAGAAAAACATGTCATAATTATAACATCGTTTTCCTACATAAACCGTGTCCCCTTATCCTTAATAAACAAAACCGCGTGACTCAGTATGTAAACCATTCAAGACAGACCACAGATACAAAATACATAACGCACCAATAAAAACAATCTTTTGAATCCGTTATCTCTCTTGATTGGTTAGCACAATGAGGTTCGTGATTTTGTTTGTTAGCAGTAAATTACCAACTTAGACCGACTACAGATAGGGTAAAGCCTTTATATTTTTACCCTTTTTGTATCGTAATATGAACGTATGTATAAAAACACTGCTGTACTAAAGAAAAATGAAAACAATACAATTAAAACATAACAAAGAATGTACAAATGGGAACTTATCCCTTTAAGGGATCTCTTCCTGCCAACCCTTGAGAGATTGCGAAAAGTAAAAGGTTGTGGATCGAGTAGGGAAATTTAATATATATTGTTACCTGAAATAAAGATATTCTATTTTAGAATAGGATAGCATAGATTTTTTTTATTCAACGTTTAATCTAAACCCGAATTCCCATTCCAAATATTCAAACTACAGATGGATTTATTTTGTTACTTATTGTAAAAGTTTGACCCATTGCATTTGACGTGGCAAATATAAAAAATTTAACCCGAAGTAATAAAAAAAAAGTAAAAAGTAACAATGAAAAAATGTTTTATTGCTATATAAAGAAACAACAAGGTTTAACAATTAATTGGCGACCCCCACACTAGGCTGAGCCTGTAACGTGGGAATCATGACTGACACGAATTACCCTTAAACAAGTCGGCTTAAGAATAAAAGAATCAAAAGTAAGTACTGAAGAAGTTTCACCAAAATAATACTTAAGTTAACATCAAAGAAAATCGCCGTGTGTGTATGTGTGTGTGTGTGTGTATGTGAGTGAATGAGTGAGTGTGTATGCGTGCGTGCGTTATACACTTACAGGAGCAGCCCTACGATCCTAACACAACATTTTCTCGGAGTCATTGTATGATAAAGACATAAGAAATAGTCAGATTACATTTTTAGCTTTTGCAAGACAGCAGGTTTTCAAATTACACTTTTCAAGTATCGCATGTGGGAAAATAAATGATTTAAAACGCCTAGCGAATGCTGAGCGAGCAGTGGGTACAGATGCCTTAAAATACGTTTCCTTAGCATGTCAAGGTACAATGGCGAATTAATAATCTTTCTGTGCATTTAAACAGTAGCTCGCATTAGGATTAATCTGCGGACACTAAAAATTCCTGCCTCTCCAAACAAGCTTTCACTGGGGTGCCGCCGCGGTTTCCGTAACGACACCTTCAATACCGCTCTTTGAGCTCTTTCCAGGGTTATCAGGGTAGATTTTGAACACCCTCCCCAGGCAAGGATGCAATAATCGAGTGCAGGTTGACAGAGCTCCAGATAAACCGATTTAAATAGTTGTTTATTCGCGACTTCTTTTAAGAATTTCATTGTATAGATTAATTTCCTTACTCTTGCCGCTGTTATCGCTATATGCTTTTTAAAATTAAGGTTTTCATCTAACGCCAAGGTACCTAACAACTGAAACCCTGGTGATGCAGCCGCAAGAACAAATTTGGGGGAGATCTAGGTAAGTTCCACAGTTTGAGATGCATTTTCAGGCCGCTTATGAATCCAGGAGGACAAGATGCTGCAGTTTTGTGAAAACAAAGGAACTGCGTTTTGGCTGCATTCAAAGTCAAGAGGTTTTGTTTTATCCAAGACGCAATCCTCTTTGTACCCGTTTCCGACGCTATTTGTGCATCCTGCCATGAGCGGCCATGAAACACTAGTACGGTGTCAACAGCGTAACACAGCATCTCGCCATTACAGAGTTCGAGGGACATAATGTCGTTAATATAAGCGGTAAAAAGCGTGGGACCCAAAATACTTCCCTGTGGTACGCCGAAAGATACCGGTTTTAGGCCACTATAATTGTCGCCGACTTTAACACGTTGATTTATATTTGTGAGATAGCTCGAAAACCAGTCTAGTACCAAACCACGAATTCCCAAGTTTTCCAACTTCTTGAGGAGTATATAATGCTAAAATCTATCTACGGTTTGATTATTGGGAACGAACCTTAACGACTAAGTTATTGTTTTTCTAGCAATGTGGAAAGTGCAGAACTTCACCTGAAGTTAGAGATTTTCAAGCGATTGAAAATCTTTTTTCGGGAATTAGGTACTAAAACATTCTCGGAAACATTTAAGAGCCTTGAGAATGTACTTTACCCATACAACAATTAGGAATACCGAGCATGTCTTTTAGGACACTTTCACTAGGCTATAACTACTATAGTACCTATGCATATCGACGTGAATTACCCGACGTGTCGATCGTATTAGGTGTTCCGTGGTCGCTTATGTAAATGTATTGAGCAAACTCGTGTGTAATTGGTTGTCTTGTCTCATGTTCCGTGTTAGACTGACAAGGCTATCAATTGCTGCTTGCCATAAGTAATTTATGGATTATTCATGATTTCAGTGTTCAATTATTGTATAGGTGAAGTTTTCGGTTAAGTTTAAAGCGACCAATAGATACATTTTAGTGGAAGTGGTGCCTTCTGTTGCGCGAAAAACGTATAGTCAAGAGGGCTACAGAGCTATTAAATGGGGAACGCGAGCTGGTAAACGCAGTGCAGGTGGGCGATATGAAGGTCGTGGGAAATCAGTGATGAATCTGTGAGCTTTATTGGGTAACTGCCTACAACAAGTATATGTCTTGCGGCTAGCAAGATGGTTGATTTGTTTTACGTGCTGTAACAATGGTAAAGTATACAGACCATAAACCATCGCTAACGTTATTCCAAACTCAATTAATTCCCGTCTTTATACGGACAAAGCAAAAAATACGCCAAAAACAAAACGTTGCCCGTTAAAAACCAATTACTCATTCATGTCAGTTCAAACACAGACATTCGTCCAGAATATTAAACCGCAGTTTAAAAAACTAGATAGTTATTACGCAGTATGTGACCTCGTTGGCTCTCAATGGCGTCTAATTAGGGTCCCGTGGGCGGCTAACGTGTCGAGCAACGGGTCCCGCCCACTGGTTCCGGGTTCGATCCTTGATGTGTTATTTTTGACCCCAATGTGGTGGAAAATACTACGTGACTAATATGCACGCAGCTGGTAGCCACAAAAATAATTTGCAGAAAAATTGTAGCAATTTGAATTGAAAGCAATCAACTGCATCATAGTGATATTCTCACGTTAAAGTAATATTCTCACGCTTCTTAACTATATTTTGGTTTATTCCTACAATCCCCCGTTACCTTAAAGGGCGTTTTAGTTTATTAATTCCCTGCGTTGTTCCCATAACTGTATCTTAACTGTTCCCTCTTCGATCCTCTTCTAAATTCTACAATACCTTCTCGCTACCCGTCTCTTCTTCCTACGGACTTGAGCCACGCTAAATCTATTTTTATTTTTAACACACTCCTTAAAGAGCTTCTGTTATCACTTTCGTAATTGTTTCTATCTTGTTTGACTTTTGTGTTTCTTGAGACTGATGATGTTTTTTTTATCTGTGACTGACTTTCTAAGTTTCCCTATTCATACATATATATTGTTGTATAATATATATATTCAACCTAAATAAAACTAATGCAGACTGTGCTTTGTATGATTATGTAAATTAATCGTTAAGTCACATGCGGATTATGTTATGACATACTTAATTTTGTTCCTTGTCATACAAGTTACGTTTTTAGTGGCAACAAAGCCCTTGATAATTAGATTCTTACACATTATGTTACAAAAATACCAGAAACCGTAACATGTGCGACTCTTACTTACATACCGATATCAGCGCACTTTCAACCGTTACATAACACGATAATGTTATGATTTCGAAAATCCTCTTTCCATTTACGGCATTGGTTTTATGAATAAACAGAACCAGCGGAATGAAGAGAAAACCAGCAATATCAATTTGCAAAATATGAACCGTGATTCAATAATCAAAATCACAGTGGCATTCATACTGCAATTTCATTATTGTGAACAGATATTGGATTCCTCTGTGGAACGTATTCGGTAATACTCGAGGGACAGAATAGGTATAAGTCTGTTTCCATTGGCATCCGATTTTCGGATGGGTAAGGTGGAACTTTTTCAAGAATAAATAAATATCAAGAGACAATCTTACACAAATTTATCTGGACTCAAACTAAGCTTCACGCTTTTTCATTTAAGCAGTTTGCGTTTCCTAATCTGTACAGGGAATTAATCATTAATCACCTGTAGTTTAAAGCCTTGACGTTGGCAATTTTCGCTCTGGATAGAAATAAAGTACTTATTTTTTTCCAACATCCAAAATATATAAGTAGGATACCTACACATTTGGTATATTATTTTCTTAGTCATATAAAATATGATATATATATATACCTACATGAGCGGTTTTTTAAAAAAATTGTACATCGTTAAGGACAAAAATTAAGAAACTAACTTTTCCTCTTTTTTTTCTTCATTATTCTTTTTTTTTACTTTCGTGACGTTTAAGAAAGTTGAAGTTTCTTAACTTATATATACCTAACGCACTTACACTTTTTTTGAAAACCGCCCATGTGCTGTCAGCAATCTAAAATGAGTCACACCAAAACAAACCTAACGTTTATGGTACACTATGGAAACAAATAAACGGATGTCTCCATCTCTCTTTCACGGATGGATAATGGAACCCGGCCACAATACATAATACGGTAAACCGAATCAACTTTCCACTCCATCCTGAAGCGCGTAGGCTTTATCTCAATAAAAGGTTTTAGCTTAAATCCAGTGCTCTGCGATAGCGGTATATAGGTAACTTTTCCGACCCTTTTACGGATTCCTTGGAAGTTTTGCTTTATTAATAGCATTCTTTGGACACCTTTTGTATTCCGTGTGTCCAATATTACATTTTTATATATAAATGCATTAACTCATGGCCTTTCAATTAAACAGGAATGGCCCAATAGGAAGCCACGTGAAATGAGAATCTATGAATTGATGACGCGATTTTTGTGTCCTACAAATATGTCAAGACGCCCTGATTGATTCCCAATCAAAAGCTGTCACGTTTGTCAAGGGTAGCCTACACATAATTATACAAGCTGGGAAGTTTTCAAAAATATGTAACACGTTCATTTTCGTGTACAGAGAACATGTTTTCATCTTTTGTATTAGCAGCGTTGCTTGCATAATCTTTTCTCCGTAGATTTAATTCTAGGATCATAAAAAGTCAGTTTCTTCATTTATAGTTTTTCATTAACAAAATATAACTCCTTAAGTACGACATTTATTTGTGTTTGAAGTATAAAACAAAATGATGTTATTTATGTTACATTTATTTATTTAGTAATGTATTTAATTAGTGTGGTTGCCGGGTCAGAATAGTGCCACTCCATGTCTTCCCGTGGATGTCGTAAGAGCCGACCAAGGGAATAAGGGCTTGTAGTACTGTTAGGCGATGGGCTTGCAACCTGTCACTAATACACTAGTAAACTTCTAAGCCTATTTGTGCAAAATGTGGTTACAGAATTATAAACAATTATTTTTACAGTTGTTGGTATTTCTGTAGCTCTGCCTACCCCACTCTGGGAATGAAGGCGTGACGTTATGTATGTATGTGTATGTGTTTAATTAGAATGATATTAGTATATATTTGTTTATTTATCCTATTTATTATATGTATATGTTTATCCGTATTTGATTGTTATTTTTATCTTTATCTTCTGTCTCTTTACTTGTTGTACCTTAAGCCATCCACTGTTTTGTTTCTCTCCCAATCGCTCAAAGGTTAACTGGAAGAGATCCCTTAAAGGGATAAGTTCGCCTTTGTACATATCTTTTGTGTTTCTGTTTCGTTTTTTGTTATCTTTTGTTTGTGCAATAAAGAGTTTACATACATACGTATGTATATACAGGGTGTCTAATTTAAATCGGTCAGTATGGGGAATTCTGAAACTATAAGACATACTTACGAAGATCTGTTTTTAAGAAGCATGTCATCGATTTTAATAAGAAGAAAAACTGCATTCATACGTTTTAAAAACTGTACTCAGCTCGAGAATCGCACCCGGTTGTTTTGAAAAAGTTAAACTTACACTATTTCTATTTAGATATCGATTGTGTAGGTCTTAAGCAGTAAATGGCTCTATAAAACATGATGTCTAAAATGAATAAAATGCATTGTTTTCGCATACTTTAATTTATTTTAATAGGTTTTTTCAAAACAACCGGGTTCGATTCCCGAGCTGAGTACAGGTTTTTTTTAAATATATGAATGCAGTTTTACTTCTTACTAAAATTGATGACATGGTTCCTAAGAACAGATCTTCGTATGTCTTATAGTTTCAGAATTTCCCATAATGACAGATTTAAATGAGACACCCTGTATATTCGCTACATATCTTAGGAAACCATATCACCATACTTACCATAAACTACAGAAAGAGGTTGAAAAAGAGCCTTTTAAAAATATAGAACGTTTTAGTTTCTTTTTTTTTCCGTGTGTTTGCTGGGTTAGAGTAGTGCCACTCCGCGTCTTCCCGTGGATGTCGTAAGGAATAAGAGGCGACTAAGGGAATAAGGGCTTGTACTCATAGTACTGTTAGGCGATGGGCTTGCAACCTGTCACTAATACACTGGTAAACATCTTGGCCTGAATGTGCAAAATGTGGTTACAGAATTATGGTTGGTATTTCTGTAGCTCTGCCTACCCTACTTTGGGAATGAAGGCGTGATGTCATGTATGTATGTATAGTATTTACTTTATTAGACAGTGGAGTAGAATTGTTGTACCTAATTACTATGCCCAGGTGCGTGATTAAATAAAAATTTGAACGCTTTAACATAACGCGATGACAGTATAGCGAGCATGGAATTAGTTACTAACGCAAGTACCTTTAAAAAAACAACACAGTTTGTATCACCTCCATCCACATGAATACTGGAAGAACTGAATGCAAATATCTGTAATTACAGATAACCCACCGGAATTTTCAATCAGAGCATACTCGTTACGCAAACAATTTAGTAACACTATATGCACTAACGGACTACGTTTATTAAATCCCAGCAATAAGGGGGTGGCGGACAATTAGGGGTGTCCAGGGAACATAGCTGTCAATCAGTAGAGTACTCCAGAGCGGCCACGTGATACCGGCCGCCGGACGTAGGGAGGCAACCCTAGTGCAGGTAATCGAGACATATCGGAAATATTAAACTACTAGCGTTTGCCTACGGATTACGTAGTGGTTCGATCTATTATGCACTATCTGATTCATGGGGATTCAAGAAGACCTACGTCCTTCTTCAGGCAAACACATTAAAAAAATACTATCCATTATCAATTGAGATTAATCGGTTGCAGCCTTGAGGGGCTGAAATGTAAAGACAGAACAAAAAAAGTTGCGGTTAGTGTCTAAAATTGAAATTCATAGTGCCTCAATCATACGTTCACTGTAACTGCTCAATAAATTCTGCACATCGGAAAGGAATAAACAAATCCCAATTTCAAGGTAGACTTGCTAGATAATGATAAAATAAAGACAAAACAAAAATAATAAACCTTTGTCTCTTAAACCTTGAATAAAAATAAGTATTGACATGACACACGGTCCACGGTATCAGATCAGTATGCCCTCAATTAAATAGCAAACGGCAAAAACGAACAAAATAAAACGCTTTACGGTAGCCAGCCTCGGGCGTTCGGTAACCTAATACTGACTGCGAACCTGGCAGACGATCATCCACAAAATAGTCTTTAAGTTGAGCGCTGTTAGGTTCAATTGACAATGCGATAAAGTTTTTCAGCCTGACTTCGGATCTGAGAGTGAGGCGCAATTCTTTTATTGGATCGCCGCGATATTCCGTAATACGTACTTATATTGCTTTTACTCTGTCGTAATATCGACAAGTAAATTACATCAGAAGCAAAAACAAACGTAGACATTATTTCCTTGCTTTGTATTCAATCAATAAACAAAGGGCAAATTTCCTGTTACATTGGCTCAGTTGTTTTCTTTAAACAAATTACCAAATAAATCCATGGAAGGCTTCGGAGTAATTTGATCGACTCTCAAAATTAGCCCTGAGGCGGCGGAGCAAAAACAAGGGATTCAATAAAAGCGAAAGCTCGTTACAGTGGCAAAACAAAAACATTTTCAATTTAACGGATTTCACGACGATCAATTAATTACAATGGACATGATTTGATCCGGAACATGAAATGGATCATCCCTTTCTTTTATTGTTAATCATTTAGAAAGATTCCAGCATGTAGTCCTGTAATTTCTAGATAGATTAGATGGTTTACATTCATGTTGCATAATTTCGTTTCGCATAACAAGCCTTGGCAGATTCATCATTTTGCATAATTACTTTTGGCATAAATTTATGGCAATAATATTTTACAAGGTAGGTAATCCTTGATTGTACCTCTAATTTTCGTTGTTAATTTATTTAATCTTATTTATACCACTGCTTCAATTGCAATTCGGTCCTGGCAATGTAGAACTTCTAACCTAACCTAAATGACAGTTATGCTAAGAATACTATTATGCTATAGTATCATTCGGCTAAAAATGTTTCGGCGATAACTGTTATGCAATACATTTCGGACAATTGAAATTATGCCAGATGAAGGGAACCCAGATTAGATGTATAATGTACTTAGCGTTATCTTAATAGCAAAGAGGTAGAAAAAGTTTACGATAATTTTATTCCAGACTTCTTACCAGTAGAGAAACTTGAATCCAAGGCATCGAAACGATCGTTGTCTTCGTGGCGAGACGCCAAAAATACATCAACACTTTATTGGGACACTTATTCTTTTATGCCACCGGTATACCTCAAGTGTTCAGATAGTAAAGATGCCATCTCACGATAATATAACTTATACTGTCCTTAAATGTGATCTGTACCAAAGTTTGGAAATTACGATTTAATTTAACTCTCGAGTGAACTTCCCGATAGGAACCAACTTTATTAACTTACGATTTGAGCTGTTGAAAACTCTGGAACTATTTTAATTAAATCAACTGATTGCACTTTCGTTGTTCCACGTTCACGAAACTCTACTCCCTATGATCTATCTGCATACTACCTAGCAGACTGGAAAGCGGAGATAATTGTAATAAATATTACGCCCGGCTTTCGACAAGGCCTCCAAATAATCGGGCTGCAATGTTTGGTGTTGCCTTGACGACTCCCCAGTAAAATAGACCGCTCCAAAAATTGGTAGATGTAATGATTTGTACGATACGTTAAACATAATGTATTCATCACTGTTAACTTTCTTTGCAGTTCTACCTTTACTTTTATTTCACAGAAGACTAGAGACTACATGGTGTAATAAGTACATGAGACGTCTTAATGTACATTACTAAACTAACTACTATTGTGTACATAACTAAATCTAAATAGTTATAACCCTATCACGATACATTGATACAAAATTACGGACATTGCATGTAGCGACCAGTATTAATCGAACGGCGTCAATCCGCTTATAGCAGCTCTTAATTAATGCCCGTGGCCAGGTCCAAAGCCTTTATCTTTTGATTGACCTGCCAGGCTCACCTCTAACATAGCCGCTAGCCGTGCTATTGTTTTGAAGTGTTTTGATGTCCGGATTCCGATCGTTTTTGTCTCAACCTGCCCTGACACCTTCGGAATTATACCCGGCTGACTTTAGTGAATAGACAAAATGAATGTGCCGCCGCAACGGATTTGAGATGAATTAGGATCAAGGTTTTTAAACGGTTTATAATGATTAGAAAGATAAAAATACACACGTGAGTATCAATAGCGAAGGTGAAGCGCCACGTATAAATAGAATGAATACCTTGTAAAGATGATGAGTCACTACACTATAAGCTTCCAGACGCCGGAATCCCTATCAGTGCGTAGGTGTAGTCTGAGTCAGTCTTTACAGGGATTTCCCGCCTTTCACGAACAATGATATTTGCAAGGAGGTTCTTCTTTAATCAAACTTCTTTCTGAGGTAACTTTTAGAAGCAATTTTATTACTCGATGATTACATCAAAGGTTTCTATAAGTAATTTAGGTACATTACTACATTGTCTACTGTTAACGAAATAAAAGCACCTGCAAACAACTAAAGTAGATACAGAACATGATGCAATAGAAATAAAGAAACAATGTGTAGATAAAGGTACTCGTAACAATAGCGACAATCGCAAAATAATTTACCGAAATGAAACGGTTTCACTTCACAAAACCCGTAGTTTGACAAAATGACAGACATAAAAGCTGGCAATGGAACATGTGTTTCTTTAAGTGGGGCGTCCATTCGGGTCCATTTAAAGGAACAGTTTGTTACAATTAGCGACGGCGCCAATTGTGGAGCAACTGAATGGACGGTTACAGTTAGCAGATAGCGAGTTGGTAGCGCCATTCAATTCAGCAATAATGAAGCCGACAGCTGAGGTACTTACTGTACACACGCTAAAACGTGGTCCATTATATCAAATACAACGATACTACTTATTACAAACACAAGCCTGCCCTACGACATTTTATCTTTCCTCATACCTGCCACATTCGGTAATAAAGCATCTTTTGCTACTAAACTTCAGTCAATATCCTACTTATACAATCTTGGGTCAACCAAGTAATCAATAATTTGTTTCTAACTAAAAATAATTAAATTACGAAACACTGTTGCTAAAAAAAATCTTACAACTTCTCACACATTTCTTCAGCTCAAAACACTATTTACCACCATTAGCGGCTAGTGTTCAAGCAATTATAGTAAATTATCACAATGCATCGGCGCTTTGAGCAGACTCGTTAGTCCAGTTCGCGTGGTGCCCGCAAGTTGTTTTATTGTGCAAATCAGACCAATTAGCATAACAAACAAGTGCACGGGCATTCTGGACTCTACTCGGTGCTGGGGTGCTTGGTATCGCCCACACGTCCACTGCGTCGTGTTCGCCAGACCGTGGTGGGCTTTCAACTGCATAGATATCGACTTTCGAATGCACCTACCAAAATTTGTGAAAAATCTTTCCTAGCAAACAAATGGTTCCGGATACACTGTTGCAGTTGATAAAATTTAATGTCAAGTGAAATTTAACCCGTTCTATAGCCTCAGGGTAAAGGTAACGCTACTGAAATAAGTTTCACGTCCTAAATAAATATAGTTCTGTGTAGAGCTGTTTGAACTTTGGTTTCGGTGAGGAAGTTTAAGTATTAATCAAATGGCAACGCAGCTGAAAGTTATTACAGTTTGAAAATTTCAAACACCGGGAGAATTCTTAATGAAACCAAATATCACGCCCATACCTGTAAATAATTAACATCGGGATCATTCTAGAATTCCATTAACTAAATGATTGACATCCCGCGGGATCAGGCATCCGCTGCAGCCTTCGGGGACGTCCATAACAGGCCCAAGTTATTGTAATGAGGACGACAGGGATATTTATGCCCCGCCATGCGTCCCGAATACGCAATGAGGACCAGAGCCTCCGTCCGGATATTCAATATAAAAGCTACGCACCGAATTTCGTTATTTGCAACGTTATTTACTCAGTAAACATTACTGGCAGGTGCCAGTGTTGGGTCTTTTGTACTGAGAACGTGTTTATCTATACGCAAATTGATACAAATAAGCCTGCGTGAGTGGTACTTTCAAACGGTATTCTGTTACAGTTTACTTTGTGTTTTTATTTGGGTTCTTTTGTTATATGTACGAATCCATCCATATGTAATGTTAAAATTAGGCTAGAATATTTCATTTAAAAATTTACTAGCTCGAACCAAATACCAACCTGCAGAATAAAAATAATTCCAAGTCCCAAGTTTCATCATGAATTATCAATTATGGACTTTATTAAGTAAGATTTCGGATTTTATTAACTTATTAGGTACCTTCTGATGACAACTGAAAATTTAATCATCCGGTCCTAAATAAAAAAGGACTTGAAATACACTAAATAAAACCACTTATAAATAGCCATAGGCCTGTATTCATAAGTACTTAATAGCCTGCAAAGTCGTGAAAAGGGTCTTTCAAATCCTTTCACAATAGTAAGATGTCTTGTCTACGCAGAGGAAAATTATTTTCCCGCCAATCTTTTGTAGTCGCTACCCGTTTAAATATGGCGGCAGGAAAATAATACAACGAGTCATTGTGTCCCGGAATATACTGGACGTTGACCTCTTGAAACTTGTTAAAGTATTACTAAGGGCGCGAAGCGTCATCTTGCTACATGACATGACAAATGACAATTCCGCAGAAAGCAAGAATGAAAGAGCAAAGAGGAACCCCTTCGTCAAAGTTATGGATGACACAATCACACAGATTACAAATTATCAGTATACTAACATACCGCTCCGATAATTTGAATTTAAACATAGTTATAACTCATCTCATCACAATTTCCATTGCGAGTCATTTCATAAAGGTAAGCAACATTACAAACATTACCAAGCATTACCGTATCGATTTACATAATCTTGGTATCGTAACCCGTATTTTATAGAATCAATAAACCGAGTAAATCCTTTAAGCAATCCAGCCGAGCACTTTCACCACTATGATTGAGTGCTCAATCATTCAGCTCGTATGATTTTGCATGCAGATCTTTAGGCAAGACCATCGTCATGAATCATGCCGTTGGGAAATGCGGTTACATATGGCTTCTGGTGGTTAGCTATTGGTGTCAGTGTTAATAATACTGTTGCGGTTTCTTGATACCGGTCATCAAAAAGTAAACAAACTTATCACAGGTGAACCATGATTCATTGATACGGTAAAGCCTATAGTAAATCAAGTTTATTCAAGAATATAAGTAATAAGTAGTAATGCAAGATCAGGAAAACCTGTCTAAATATTAAAATAATATAATGTAGCCAATGAACTTGAGATAAAACCAGATTTCCCTTTTATGCAAAGCGTTGCCAAATTGTCTTGAGCACGAGACAATGGCTGAGAAATAACCTTGAGTGGCCGGATTATGAGTGCGCTGTGATGAATAATAAAAATGGCAAACGTAAATCTTTTTAGTGATACTGGAAATGAAAATAATTTAAAATATAATTTAAAATTTTAAGAAACATAAGTGTTCGCTTATGAATAACTTGAAATAGAAACTAATAACAACTACAAAAGTGCTAACAAAATAAGGATGAAGCAAAGGAAGTCGTCAACATAAATGGACCCTAAAGAGAAACTGCTAAATAGGAGAGCGATAATATCACAGCTAGTGACGAGGCATCATGTCGCGATAAACTGGGCCCCTAATAAAACGGCCCAGCTCCAGCCAGATTATTGGACGGCGCCTTATCGAGCGACTTAGTCTGCCCCAAATTGAGTGAGCAAGAATTATGGAAAAACTTTCTACACTCCACAAATTAAAGATAATGAGTATTACGATTAGATAAAACTTGCGGTAAACATCCGAATAAGTCTTCCGCAAAACTTCATCCACTGCATTAACTTGCACTAATTGCGGCAACTGAACATAATGGATCTGATCTTGATTCGCTTTATGAAATCAAGCAAGACGTTTGTAACGATATCTCGAATATTTTCTAATAAAACTTTTATTGAAAGATCCTTATTAGATCATACCAATGTTTGTTAAACGTTTTCAGCTAATAAAAGTAATATTAAGGCGCGGAGCGGTAGCAACTGGGAGGAAATGAAAGGGACGACAGAATGAAATTGGAAAAACTTGTTACAGAATTACTCGAGATGAAAAAAGGAGAAATAAATAGGCTCTAGTAAAAGTTCGCGGAACAAGCTACGCTAAGCTACTTTATTTACCTGGGGGACATCGTCTTCCCCCGCTATTTGTTTTAATGTAATGAGTCACTTTTCACTAGCGAAACAATTCAAAATTATAAACATTGTTGACCTTTGTAACCTAACAATATATTTAACAATTACTTCAACGCGGTGGCGATGAAACAAATCAAAATTCTTTACTAAATTATTTAGTTTTTAACAATACTTTCACCCCAAATAAAGTAGACAAGGTTGTTTTTTTAGTTTTATGCTTAAACAATATTGATTTATTAATATACAGTGGAAAACTTATGATGCACGACAAACCCAATAAGTGAATAAATCATGGACACCACATGACTGCCGCACTAACCTTTTACTCCAGTTTCCGATCTCCGCGTAGCGCCGGCCGTTAGAGCATCCGCTCCTTCTTACTTCATTTCCTCGGAACGTTTGCACGGAGTTCCCATTAGGTGTTAATATTCCGTTCGAGGAACTGTTATTGTTCCGCTCCCTATTCCTTGGAAAAGTTCCCGTTCCAGAACGGAAGGTCGCGAGCTGAGGAGGCTGCGCGTCCGGGCTGAACTGCTGAAGGGGAAGCGTCACGTTCCCGCTCCAACTCTTGCGATTGACGGCGAAAGTTTTGAACGTTCCATTACCGTTCGTCGGCGACGGAATCGCTCCACAGAAGCTACTCCGGTTATGACTGTTCTTAATGAGCGCACTGTTCTGCAGCGACACTTGAGGTTTGATCGGCACCAGTGGGGATGCCTGGTCAATTGACATCGTCCCTTAACAACTTTAGGTGAAACCTACTTTTGTCACATCTACATTTTTGTCTGTAAAGGAAAGAAACAACTTTGTTAGATGGATACCTAACCGGACCTTAAAGCTGTTCACAGAGTTGCCTTATCTTTGCTAGTTAAGATGCCCTAGTTCAGCGGGGCAGTATGAAGATTGATTGCGAGTCCCTGACATGTCAATAAAACGTTGAATGAAAGCATGTTTGTCAACTGCGTTGTTGCTAAGTAAAGAGTTACGTTTGAGTTTATTCAAGAATCCATTAACAGAGTTCAATGCAGGTTAATAGTCATTCATGTTTCGCAATATCTGAAGTACCGATCGTTAAGTTTGCAAGTCTGAAACTACAATTAAAATAATTACGGTGGCTTATCATAAATCAGGTAATTAAATTAAGGCCATGGGTTAACGGATAAGTGAACTTTGTGTATGCGTTCTTACGCACAATGATGTTAGTAATGTTTAGTTAGTAGTCACACTGGAAGGAGCGCCCTGTATCGTCCATTGTTATAGATAACATTGAAATCTAACTGGAAACTTTATTAGTTTCCTTGCCTTGACGCG
The DNA here is from genome assembly GCA_949316455.1 of Acleris holmiana. Classification (NCBI taxonomy): domain Eukaryota; kingdom Metazoa; phylum Arthropoda; class Insecta; order Lepidoptera; family Tortricidae; genus Acleris; species Acleris holmiana. The sequence continues at coordinate 11,712,877 of OX438776.1, read as the reverse complement.
GTTTAGTTAGCACTGTATCTATTTACTGAAATTAGGTTTTAAAGTATAAATGTAATATTCGTGAATTGAAATTTATGTATTGGTTAGTGAGCACTTTGCCTTATAAACGTTATGCAGATGAATCCTTCTGCATAACGTTTATAAGCCAAAGTGCTGCAGGAAGTCGCGACGAAATCTTACCGACGCGGTGTCGTCCGGCGGACACAAGCAATTCTGCATCCTCTACCAACTCATGCGCCACAAGCCCACTTACGCAATACTTGCATAACTATCGTTAGGCTAGTTAGTTATATAATTTCCAATTTCAATAGAAATCCAATCCGTAAAGGTTTGTGATTTAGAAAAACAGCTAACGAAGATGTTTTCATCATGCAGTGGGAACCTCTATTGTCTTATCGAAGGCTTTAAATAAAAAGTAGGTGATGCTGCTAGATAGGCGCTAATGTTAACATTATCGCGATCTGTTGCATGTAATCGGCATCAGTTTTCTACTCGTATTGTTAGCAATCGACTGATTGAATCTAAAGAAGCTATTTCTTATTTTTTATCTACAGTAGCTTAGTGTTGAAAGTCAAACCTGTAGCGTCATTCAACCATTAATATACGTAATCGAACATCTGTGCATCTTTGTGAGAATTGGTTTCCTATTACCGTTTCGTAACCTAATTTGTAGATAATTCAAATTACATTAAAGTTAAAATTACGACCATTGCTACAAATGATCTTAAAAAAAGAGACTCTCTCCGAACGTTACGAGTATGTTAAGTATAAGCAAAAGTATAGGAATGACATTAAGCTGCTAGAGGGTCGCGTCCAGTGCTTAAGTGGATTCCATACATTTTTTAAGTTTTCGATAATGGTTTGCGTTACCGTTATTGGCGTTATGCATATTTAGGGCCCCCGAAACGAATGCTTTGTTTGTAAGAAAAAAGTCGACAGATCTGTAAGTAAAGCTGCAATATCATAGTGATCGGAAGAGCATGTCCAAATATCGAATTATTCAACATCGATTAGGAACGGCCGATTGTGTGTGTTAGTCACAGCCGGTCTTTCAACTCAACCGTGGAAGCTTCTGTATGGATTTATCAGATTTTTGACAGCCAAATTTAGAAAAACTTAGTCACGGTTTGCAATATTTAGCTAAACAGTTTATTGTTAAGTTGAAAGTTACGCTCTGCATCCAAATTTTCACTCTATAACTACTAAACAGACAAACCTTAACCACTCAGATTCACCAAACTTTTTTTTTAAACACTTCATATTTGTTCATCGATTTGGGAGCTACACATACACACAGATAAACGTGTTAAATTTATAACTGCCCTTTTTCAGAGGGCACTATTATCAATTATTTGCCAGGGCTTAAATAAGATTATGAATGCAATATAAACGAATACAACGAAGATACGCTTACTTTAATGGATCAGCGTAAAAATTAGCTTTACATACATAAGTCATAACCTAACCTAAGCATTGTAGCTAGTCCATTAATTATAATGGTTAAAACGCTTAAACAGATTAACTAACAATGCAATTTTTCGTTAAAGTATGCGACCTTTGTAACCTGTTTAAAATATTTAAATACAAGGTGTCCCAAACTTGAGGTTCAACGTATTGAGACCGTCACGATCATCTGTTTGGAAGGTGCGTTTGCGCAGGTGGTCGGGCCAATTTAATTAGAGTTCCAACGGCAGTCCTCGTTATTAACAAATTAAACAAGATGGCGGGAATTATTATAGTCAGAGCCAGGCTCCTTTAATCTTTTTCCATACAAATTGAATGGGTATTTATAATGCAGAGACACAACTCGTTCAATACTACTTCAAAACAAATATCTGACAACCGATTTACGAAGTGACCTTATTTTTTACAAATGTAAAATACTAAGCGTGTCTGCATTTAAAATGCAAGGGTTTCCATGTCCGTAGGTACAGAGCACGGATTAGACTAGGTGTTAACCTTGCAACCGTTATCTAAGGGCCTGTTGTTTGATTAATAGTTAAACTAATTGTTCAAAATCGTAACCAATGGTTAAATCACAAAGAAATGTGTCAAACTTTCGTTTTTTTTTTTCGATTTTTTACATTTAGTTCAGTTTACTGATCAAACAACTCGCCCTAAGTCTTTAAGAACTACGAGTAAACAAAACATGTTTATCGTATCTTATCTTATATATGGCGAGGAATTATAAGATGGGAGGATGAAATTGCCAAAACGGCTGACCCAAGTTTTTTTTTTTATGATAAGTAGAAGGCACACGAGCACTCAGGCCACGTGATGGTAAGTGTAATCTGAGACCCATAGACATTTGAACCCAATATACAAGGAATTGGACATCTTTTCACGTGGGCCCCTCCGCAGGTTTTGCAGACTAATTATACCTACATATTATTTTCATTGAATGAATTAGTATTAATATAAAGTATTCAGCAATAAGTTCACTAACCCTTCCTTAAATATAATATATCTAACTCTAAAATATGAAGTATCACGTTGGGATTTAAAAAAGTCCTGTAATTTATTTACGCTATTTACAAGTTTCTGTTTGTATGAAATAAAAGGCTTTTATTTTCATTTTACTTTTATCATTTATTATATGCCCGTATGGTTGCCGGGTTAGAATAGTGCCACTGCATGTCTTCCCGTGGTTGTGTTAGGTGATGGGCTTGCAACCTGTCACATATATATACCTACTGGTTAACATCTTAGCCGACTTGGGCTAAATGTGGTTACAGAATTATCAACAACTCTTTCTGGAGTCGTTGGTATTTCTGTAGCTCGACCTACCCCACTCTGGGAATGAAAGCGTGATGCTTTGTATGTACGAGTATGTATTCATTATGTAAATGATGCGAAGAAAAAAGTAGTTTTAAATAGATATAAAACTTAACATGTAAGCCTAAAAATACATGGCGCCCGTGTAGGTAAATTAACGAGGCTGTTGAATCCATTACTATTTCACCCTAAGGCTACATTAATTAAAGTAAATACCAAAAGATCGTTAGCCAGGAATGTCGATAATGAAGTGAATCACGCGCTTGCACAACTCTAGGGCTGACCAGACGTAAACAGGCGCATGCGCACGTGTGCCTAACTGGTTTTGCTTTAGCGAATTACCTGTTTTATACAGTTTACTGTTTACATTGTGTCTTACATTTTGTTTTGTTATTACGGCAAACTCGATTTTAAGTACCTTGTACGAGTACAAAAGACATGAAATTTTGGTAATAATGATGATGAATCAAAAAAGCAACTAAAATCTTTTAAGTGAAGATTTTATCATATCCTGTGCTTTGAAAATTGAACACATAATAATAAAAACCGGGCAAGAGCATGTCGGACCATGCTCAGTGTAAGGTTCCGAAGCCGTTAAGTACTACAAACTAAACATAAAAATGAACAAGTACCTACTAACTAATTTTCTATTTAAAGTCATTTGGTACCGTCTTAGATGATTTTAGTAGGTATAAACACTTTAATCGCCTGTATCTCAAGAATCAATGATATCTACTTAGTCGTGATAGTTTTCCTTATAAATTCGTTACATGCGTTTTCATTTAAGTTATTTTTGAGATTTTCAGGATTTGTATTTTTGGCTGGGACACTTGACTCTAACAAAAATTAGCGCTATAAAGCATAATATTTCATAAACGGATCCCTTAATCGAATATTGTTCTGACAAACCCACAATATTTTTGAAAGACCTATCCAACGACACCCTATGGGGTAGGGGAGAAACAAAAATCATCCCCACGTAACATGTAGGAAAGTTTTTTAGTGCACCTACCCCATAACACTTTTTATATCAAAAAATATTTTACCTCTTTGTTGACGTGAGTAATATGTATATTCATGCCAAATGACAGCTTTCTAGTACTAAGAGTCTCTGCGCTAGGCTGCGGACGGACGGACGGACATGGCGAAACTATAAGGGTGTATGTTTTAGTTTGACTACGGAACCCTAAAAATAATACTTTTCACCAAAAATTAAAACGACATACCTACTGAACCCTAAAGAAGAATCATCTCAGGCAGAGTTGTGAGATTATAAACTCTCAAAGCTTGTTTTTATTCTGGTCGTGTTATACTTGGTGGACAAGAGGCTACCACCGATGTTTCACGAAAATAAACACCTTTGGGGCCGGAAGTAGAAGACTATAATGGGACTATAAATACGTGACTGATTCAAGTACAACGCGCCTTTTACGTTGTTATCTTTTTTTGTAACACAACACCTGGGCCAGAATCGTCGAGGCCCAGGGCCTCTATTCAAGTGCGTTATAACGATATCGTTTTTGACCTGTATCCGTATTGTCAACGTTTTGATAACTCTTATGTCATTTACAATAATGGCGACTGTGACATAAACGATTCTTAAACGTGTCAAACACGATATCGTTTTAACGCACCTGAATAGAGGCCCTGTATGAAATAGGCTTGTTGTAAGTAGTACCTAACTAAGAATTAAGTACTTGAAACCTTTTGTCGAAAATCCCGTATTTAAATTATAAACGATTTGTTGATTTAAAACAACACACATACTAGTATCAATAGAGTTGAATATGTATGTATGTATGTAAACACTTTATTGTACAAAATAAAACAGCAATACAATGAAGATACCAGAAAATAATGTACAAAGGCGAAATAAAACTACTAGGCGAATAATGAAAAAGTTTAACAGTCTGCATAATGCAGAATATTATTTCATAAATTTCGTATTTTTTTAAGTTTTATTTAATTTTGTTTGTATAGTTATGACGTTAAAGTTATAAGGAGACTGAAGAATAACTCAAAAATAAAACAACCATAAAACACGTGACGTATTGTACTCGTATATTTATACATAAATACTTTATTTACTGGTAGAGGCAATCTATTTCTCAGGAAAAGATAATATTTAAGGAAAAAAGAAGTCACTATATAACTAACTCGGTTGCAACTTTCTGAAACACCAAAATAATAAGGAAACCTATTTTAAATGTATTTTAATGAAACAGATGAAGTTGAAAACATTTTTACTAACATTAGTGGAAGTGGAATAAACGGCACAGAACAAAAGAGAGTGAAAAAAAACCTAATAGAATCAGTGCTGCTCTTACAATCTCCTGTTTTTAACATCCTAACCGCAAATTTCTCAATCTATTCCTAAATTATAAATTTTCCTTGAAGGATCGACATGAAATATGTATTAATAAGGGTTTTTTGCAACTAAACGATGATAAAAGACACAAGCTTGAAGAGAGAACTAGTCAATTTGTATTCAGCACACGACAAGTTCAAAGGCAAAGGCCACAATGTGCCCGGGACTCACGAGCTGTGTTCATTATTCCTGTTTACAATATTGATACAGAACCCCCTTCGATCTTGTTTCAAAGTGGTAACATGAGTAGTTTGGGGTTGGTCAAACCTTTTTATCCGTAGCGCATTTAAAATTCACCGATGAAAATTGCATTTTATTTGTAGACTATTGTCTTGCCATGGTCTTGCATGACCATTTTACTTCGTTCGAGTTTGAGTGTAATTTACTGAAAGATTTTGAGTTTTTGTCTGAATTCTCAAGATTGGCTGAATTCAATAATATATCATATAAGTATCAATTTAACAAATCGGATTGAAAGTTCTGAGAAGAACTGAAACCGACAGTTATTTACAAATTTATGAATTTTATAACGTAAAAAAGGGAGATGACACGCACAATAACTAAACTGATCAACCTAACTCTTATAATATCAAACTAAGACTGACTATGTTTTGGTTTACCAACTCATTTTTTACCTGACTGCAGCGAAGCCCAAAATGAGGGTTATGTGTTTGATATGTATGTATTTATGTATGAGTACGTCCGTTTCTATGTCCACTCGTAATTACTCAGCGGATCAACCGATTTTGATAAATGATATGTCATTAAATTTGTCTTGATGGCGCGAGGGTCACATATGAGATGAGGTCATATAGGGTGATTGCACCAGTGTTGGACACTTTAAGCTGACAGGCACCAATAATGGACACTTTACTCTTAATTCAAAGACCATAAGGTTATAAATTGATTGTTGCAAAACAAATAAATAACCTTTTTTGTCTGTAAAATAAGAGTCCAGTGTCCATCATTGGACCTTGTCCATTACTGGTTCGATCACCCTACGAGGGTATGTTATTATGGTTGAAAAGTTTGGAATGAAAAATCATAGAAAAACTTACCTACACTGAGTAAATAGTGGTAGTAAGAGTACGTAAATGTTAAGATTAATTCAAACTGAAAAGTGTGAAATAAACTAAATTATTAAAAAACCTAAAACCCGACTGCAGTAAAAATATCAACAGAAAAGCGAAAAAAACACGCTCAATAATCTTAAAATTGTAACAACAATTTACCTACTTATATAACTAGAGTATTAGAAAAGGTGTTCCAGGCATGGACAAGCTAATAGAGCAAATGTTTTTCGGGATTTTGTTTTTTAATAATTTAGTTTTTTATATACGAGTACCAAGTACTTACCCAACCAAAAACTCACAGAGTGAACGTAAACATTTGAATTACAATGCTAATTTCGATAGCACAAGTAGATAATAAGCTTTAAGTACCACTTCACGCATACCAAAGCTCCGAAGACCGAATAAAAAACTGCGCACAAAAACGCGAGCAAGGCTATCGTGGCGGCAAAAAAACTTTGCCATCACTACTAGCTCCATTATTTTTTTAAGTAGGAAACCTGAGCCCGAATCACTTGCCATATACAGTAATGTCGGTAACTAACCATTATAAGAGTTACTGCGTTATCGCATTCCTATCTTGAATAGTAGATTTACTTCACTTCTGTAATACACATCCAAACAAAGATTGCTTATAAGGGTTATCAATATCAATAGTCTACATCGGCAGTTGAGATAAGATATCATTACTATAGTATGTGACCGAGGCCTTATTTCTACAAAGTATCCGCTGACTTTTAAATACAAAAGTCCGTAACGATTTTATAATAAAAGTAATGAATGTCAGAACCATGGAGAAATTCCGCAAAATTGCGCATCGTCAATAAATAATCCTCAAAAACATGTATGTATTTAAACTTCAAAAATATGATTTTGAAGGTTAAAAGTTCTGAGATAACAAATATTGACACGAATGATAGGTAATAATTTATACGACTTTTATTGATTCTGCTTATCACCAGTCTTTCCAGGAAAGGGACGGGCCAATGTTACTGTTGAAGAAGGTTACGATGCAACTCAGGTTGGGTACACAAACAGGCGGAGTTGACTTAGGCAAACGATGCGGGCCGTGTCAGCAACCTGGAATACTAATGCCCGGGCAAATCTGGTGACGTATGGTCCGTGTTAGATGGCAGAATTTACACAAATTTATCGTAAGACCAGGTGTGTTTGATAAACGTCGGCATGAAACATATGGAAATACTGAGAGATAGTACCTCATAGGTATCTAAGGAAAGCTGAATTACACTTTCATATTTATAAATCAAAGCATAATAATATCATGGAGTTGATGAGGATATTTAAAGCACGTACTGGTAATTTAAGTAAAAATGCGGGTGCTGATTATAAAGATTAATGACGTCAGATTTTATTTATGAAGGAAATAGATCATTAAACCAAATTGGTCATGTGGCCTTGACAGAATAACCCACAGTGAGAATTAAGGATAACAGGAAATAAATATTAAATAGCTATCAAATTACTCTCCCACATTATCTGCCGGTTTTAAAATGTGTATTGTTTAGTCTAGAAACTATATTGTCTGTGCTTTGAAATTTAAGAATTTGATTTTTTTTTAATGAAGTATATTTTTAGACAATTGACTGTCAAAGAACAAACAGAAACAATTAAAGATAACAATTTTCACTGAGAGTGTTAACCCACAACTTTCTTATTATCACGTTCTGTGAATCTTATTAGAGGTTGCGTGCAATTTAACAACTGATTCACAAATAACGCAATCTACGAGTGCAGACGAAAGGTGTAACACTCAATTTTCAACAACTTTCAACATTAACGTTTTTATGATTAATAGATTTCTAAACAAGGATCTTAAAATAAAGACGTGACGGTAATTTAATAAGAATTTAATCACGAAATGCAAAGCTTTTATGTTTAGAAACGATCGGAGCTCTCATCCTTAATGGAACAGTCATTAATCAATCTTAAAAAAATCTTGACGCGAAAAGAGTTTATAGGAGGATGGCGCAAAAAATGTTTCATTATGCCCGAGGAGCAGGCACGCGCTATCAATATTCATTGTTTGAATTTATTTTGTGAAGATCATTATTATGATAAAGGAGCGTTTTGTGTTCTGAATCCTAAAAACACACAACCTGTAACTCCCCTCCGTGTACACTTCGGAGAGGATGAAACAATAAAAATGTTTCTTGGTCGCGCCGATTGATTTCTTTATAGGGGTCGCACGCTGCGCCACTAATGGCGTGTGTGACAGACGAGCAACAAAAAACCTAGAACGGGATTGGAGCCAGGACCCTCGCACAAGTAGGTCAGCGTGAGAGAGTGGAACATGACGAATCGCTCTCATCACTCTCTAACGTTATAAGTGGAAGCCGCGTAGATAAGATTTAGACTTAGCCGCCTTTGAGGTCGAGCTGTGATTAATGAAATTTTCGATGTTCAAATAGGGGATAACGTAGAAGAGATCCTTCTAGTCATTACTCCATTTTCGGATAATATTTTAGGTATAAAAAGTTTTGTTAGTGCCCCGAAAGGCGATGCGCCATAAATGCTTGTAGATCATATTAAAGATCACCAAAGACGGTTAATTAAATTCAACAGACATTCTTAGAATTTAGGCTCGCAAAACTCGGCGATGGCTATGAAGTTGGACCGCTACCCGCAGTATAAGGAGCTGTACAGAACAATGGGGTCCGTTGTGTTCCGGAGCGGCCTCCGCCAAATGCATTAGCAAATGTTCCGCTACACACACTAGGGTAATTAAAAAGCCATGAAGCTAAGATGGTGTGCTTAGTGAGCGGTAATTAGGAATGTAAGTGAATAAAACGCTACTGTGCAAGCTTATGAGAGCTATGGTTGCGGCAGATGGTGTGAAGTTAATTTCTGTAGACAATCGTGTTGCGTATTCGAGTGGAGAGGTCCGATTGTGAGTGGTTTCGTAAGCACGATCGGGCGCATTCCATCGCAGCGTCGGTGCAACGCCCCTGAGGATAGACCTGCCCCGAGTAACGATGACTCTAGGAATTATACGCTAGCTACTAAAGTTCAATACGATACGTTGACAATTATGTATAAGGGAATTTCCAACTGACATTGCAACTGTCGATGAAACATGGACAGAAAACTAAGGCGATACAGCGTTTATCTTGCTTATAGTTATAATTAAATGATAAAACAACAATTATATATATATCTAATCACATACACTAGTTCCTTAATTAAATACATAAGTAATCTTAAATATTTTTTTCTATGCCTACCTATACTGTAATTCTATGGAACTTGCTAACTATGTAAACAAACAATATATTGAAATTGACATCTAATGTCAATTTTAGTATGGCGGCTTGTTTACATAGTTAGCAAGTTCCATAGAATGACACTTTACTCAAAAGTGCAATGTTAAGGTGAGTAAAAAAGTTTAAAGTAGCGCAGATTAAATGTTTGCCTATGTAATATTATTATGTCAGTAGGTACCTACCAAACCAGTTTAAAAAATATTATTCCAGTTTTATTTTACATCACACACATGATTGACTACAATAGAAATACTAAGCATAATTGATACTATGCCGCAGGAACTGGGCCATTTTTGTTTATTTTCTATTTTAGACCTAGTTTTATTTTACAGTAATTTTCGGTTATTGTTAACCTAAAAGTCCAGATCAGGCATAACTTTACAGTCTGTTTGATCATTTCAAAAACCATTATTGCTGCTTTGTCTTTGTTTTTGGCTGATATGATAATGATGGTGCTGATGACAACCTTTCACTTTTCTCAATCTCTCAAGGGTTAGCTGGAAGAGATCCCTTAAAGGGATAAGTTCGCATTTGTACATCTTTTTTTATTATTTATTGTATTGTTTTGGATTTTCTTTTGTACAATAAAGTGTTTACAGACATAAGGATTATTGACTATTGTAATCAGATTTAAGGTAATTAAACTTGCCTATCTATCAAGAGCTGGGTTGCCACATTACGAATAAACACGTGCGAAATCGGGCCGCTTGCGCAATGCCGAGTTATCAAAGATTGTTGCCCTCGCTAATGCCGCGCCAGCTAACGGGACCGTACCTGCCGCATTGTTTTGGACAATCTCATTTCTAACAATATTTTCATTACTAGCATCTACCATAATGTTAATTAAATTACCATCGTCTGTTTGTTATACATAATCTCCATTATTATTATTCTTGAGATTCTTATCTTGGTAAATAAGTAAGTTATGTTTTGAGTTTTCACCTTATCAATGACTTTAATCATTGTTTGATAGAATTGATTGTCTTTCTCATTAGAGCTTCATTAACAAATACCTATTATAGCAAAATTTGATTTGATTGAACATATCTACTAGTTTCATGCCTATATTTGTACATAACGTTACCTAAGTTAAAATAACAGTAAATTTGCTTAATTTGATGGACCAGCGGAAACGGTAAACGAGGTGAGATTGTTTCCGCTTCCAAAGCGGCATATCCTAATAAACACCGTAATCTTGTAATTTGGAGAAAACATCGGCAACATTGAATCAACATGAATATAACACGGCTCAACATAATCATCATCAGCAATATTATTATTGTTTAAGGCCAAAACGTTAGGCAAAATTCAAATTTGTATGCACGTCCGGAGTTACAAACTGCAAGCTGGTTGTCTACTGATTTATGAACGCCTGCGCAACTCGCCGCGACAAACGCATTCGACACAGTTCGACACACTTTGTCGTTATTACTACCGCAGACAAAAATCCCTAACTGCTCAGTAATTGCAAGTAGACAAATTATTTACATTCAAATTAAGAAAAAGGACCAGCTTCGGAGCATCTGTTAAATTTCGCACCATCATTGTTTAAAAGATACGTCCAAATCCTCATGTACAAAGGATTACCGGCGCCATTCAAAGTCTAATGAATGAAGCAATAATCGAAACGCGATTAGAAATGATATATTGTTAATCCGACATGCAATGAAAAATATCGGCGCAAATCCGAAATACAATAGGGGCCAATGTCAACGACCCTCACACCCTATGGTACAACAATGAGACAGATCGGGGATAAAAAAGGGGTCTTGCACCATTATGGCACCAAATTACAGATGAATGGTCAACCGAATTGCTGATATCGCATTTTTGGCGTGGCTAAAGCCGGCACGCGCGGCGGTAGAAGCTATGCCGCTGGAACCAGTTTGATGAGGTCCAACGGTTAGATAATGATTGAATAATCGCCATAGGTACCTACTTTCCTTCCGATCTCGAGCCAAACAGGGGATTTAAACTCTTAATATAATTCACATGTAGGAGTAAATCAAATTTGTATCGCTTTAGATGTACCCGCGGCTTTGGGGTTCGGTTAACCAGAGGCTGGGGACTAGACGATCAATTTCAAGAGCCCCCTCGTCTTATATTCAAATCCCTTTTGTCTTTTGCGGTTCATACAGTCGGTGATTCACAACAATGTGCTTTCTTAACGCCGGTGCCTTACGATCAATGACTTGCGGCTACCTTCTTTAAGCTGTTAATTCTGTCTGTAATTTTATTTTACGTAGGTAAGTGCAAAAGCTAAATGCACAATACGACAAGAGCATTTTTCTCATATAATTTGTTACCTATGATTGTTGATATTATGATTATAATATGATTGATATATTGCATTTGCTATCCAGCAAGTAGAATATAATTATGAATCAAAATATTGAGGTCATTGATCTTTACATGACAAATACTCTTAGCCATCTTTGGCTAATATGCAATAATCAGTAGGTAAGTAATGCACCACAAACGCGATAACACTTATCAGCATTGATAAAGCAACTCTGTTGAAGATACAGTTGAGAAACAATATTAAAAAATAACGAACATAATTCAAGGTTCTACACAATCAGTGAATATAAGTACTAAATCTAACAAAGTAAATAACAAAAACAATACCTACGTTCTACCAAAACAAAACGTTGAAAAATAACTCGGCAAAACAAACACACAACAGCTAAATTATTTCAAGCACAGAAGTAAAGCGAGCTTTACCGTCAACGCGCGAACTTTTCAAACACTTTAACCACACGATAGACGACGATATCAAAATTTCACGTGAAATTTGATATGTGTACTATGTTTCAAAGGGACGGCGGCGTTAACACACGCGCAACGCGGCGACCGGGCACCGACTGACGTCTGCCGAGCCAACGGCCGAGTATCGCGCCGTCCCGCTCCAATACGCATGTCCGGAACTGTTTTCCTGCACAATTTCCACATTCACCACCATATTCTATCCCATACACCGATTTCCCAACGCCATCATTGAATGAACTAATGTTTTAGTGGCCGTAGACTGGGATCTGCGAATTGGTGATGGCAGGCTGGAAAGAGACGGCGATCGCACCGGCAAGGTCGATCGTGATTGTTAGTATTGCAACATCGTCCATAGCAAAGGCGGCATTCAGGTTTTACACCTGGTTTGAAAAATCAAGAGGAAAAAAATGTTTGGGACATGAAGATGGTTTAAACCTCTCTACCTAACTACACGATTGCTCGAAATACCACCAAAACTAAGTAGGTTTGTATCAGCCCATTATTATTACAATTTTGCTGAGGGTATAAAGTAAGCGATTCATAGACGAGCCCTCTAGTCTACGAGTCCAATAAATTGCAATATCTGCCGAGCCAGAAATATGTAGTACTTTTCTCAACTACTACGAGAAAACTAAACTTTTATGTGATGAAACAGGCCAAGAACATTTTTATTTTGTTTTCTGGCACCAAACTAGACCAAAAATGTTCATATTCCCGAGCAGTGCTGTAGTGTTGAGAATAGACTAATTTGTTCCCCTGATAAGCAAAATATCATAATCGACTTTCCACCAACGTCGTTTTAGCTGAGATGCAAGGTTTAGCGAAATGTAGGACTTGTATATTTTCTGAACGGCAAACATCAAATCGCTAATGGCTTTTTATCGTGTAGTTCATAATGATTCTTGACGTATTCAGAGAAGCATCAAACACTCATCTACATATGGCTTCTACAAACATTACTCATTTCCTATTTCATAACACGAGACCTATTTGTATGCAGAATGTATTTTCTGTGTGACATCCGGACTATTTTAGACAACACTAAATTGTACTTTCACTATTGTACTGCATATGGGACGATGAAAGTGAGTGTCACCGAGATATTGCTAATACAAAGCACAATGAGAAGTTGTAGCTTCGAGAAATTCCTTTGCACTTTCATATGTTACATTACGTAGGAATTGTATTTTGTGAAGATCCTCAAGTACCCATCAAAGAATTCAAACAATTTAAAAATGAATAACGGCAGGTTTAGTTTAAGAAAAAAAATAGTTTGACTTTAAGTGGTGCATGGTGTTATAAATTCATAAAATATTGGTTAAATTAAAAGAACCATTATAACTAAAATCTTTTATGGAGAAAATAATGCTTATAGATGTACACAATGACCCCAATTTTACTTTTATAACACCTAGCTGTATCAGAAATTACGCTAAGGTACGCGTGCACAACACAATGTAGGTAGGTACTTACTACAGATTAGAAATTGATAAGCATCCTATAGTTTGATAAATTCAAAATTATATACTTAGCAACCTAGTATATGCTTACGTATCATTTAACCTACCGCCAAGCAGCATTGTTCCCATTGTTTTGTTCCGGTGTGGGGATATGACAACCGGTGAAATTACTAGCATAGAGGCATTTCATCTTATTCCTCAGAAATGGCAAAGCATGTGCGGTATGAGAATTGCAGTTTTAAGAGTACAAATGTCTATGGATGACAGATCCTAATTACCAACAGGTGCTTGTGCCACCATGCCATAAAAAACAGCAATTTATGTACGTTAGAAAACGTTGAACAGACATATTTTTAAGGTCAATTCTTCAATATTCTTGGGTAAAAACACATTCATCGAGACGTAAAGGTTACGACTTACCCCAACTTCATTATCCGAGTTAATAACGCCTAGTCTAGACAATGACCGTCGAAGGCCGATCAAACGGTTTATTGCCCGAGTATAGCGACGCTTCTCAACTTTGCTTGTGAAAATGGCGAATATCTTGGATAAATTTTACCTACCTAATTTAGGAACCATAAAACGCAACCAACCTGTCTGTCAAAATTTTCATTTCACCTTTTCCAAATGTATATACATACATACATTAAATCACTTTTTTTTTTTCCAGAGGGGTAGGCAGAGACCACTTCTTTCCACCTACGATCCTGACAAATCTCTTTCGCTTCTTCTACTTTCAAAATTTAACTATAGTTAAATTCAAAAGGTCTAATTAGTGTGTTCTTCAACTGCCTTTAGCTTTAATTGTACAGCAATAATCCTCCATCCTCATCAATTTTATAATACCAAAAAGATACACACTAAAAAAAAGGGCACTTCTAACAAGATGTGTTGTGCGTATAAACGTCTTGATTTTATACGAGCCTAACAAGACGTTACAATCGTTACTCGTACACGCATCTACTAAGATGTTAGTTGAATCAATAAAGAACTTGCTGTTGTTAGTTGATATAAATATTTTGTTAATTTTATGTCAACTGAACAAAATCTCTCATGGCTGGCTCTAATTTTAGAAGTTTCTTTATTTTTAACAGAAAATAAGCCAAAAAGTAACTTTTAAATAGTTACCTACTGAATTTGTTAATGGTTTGCTTTTGGTAACATTACAAACTAACCAACAACGAGTAGAAATGTAGACCGACATGCCTGAAGACTGACCTCATTGCCGGATCCTCGGGGAATGAAATTGGACATACTCGTCATTTTATTGCAAAATTGGCCTTCAAGCTTCGAATATTAGCTAGGCCGTTACGATTAAATTGACGGCTATAGCACCGCCAATGACGTATATATATCGTTAGCAGTTTAGCTTGTTGCGACTTGAGTGGGTAACGGTTGGTGACTAACCGCGTCGTACTCAGAGACATTCTAAACACAATCAACTTTTTCCTTTTCTCATCATCGTATGAAAAATCATCACTAAGGAACGAGTTAATATCATTAACCTCGTGAGACCCAGTGTGCCATAGGAGGCATATAGGTAATGAAATCAATTTAGTTTAAACTATATTACAATGATCATAAAGTTCATTTTTATTTGTTTCAAATTTGAAAATGGCTTTTAAGAGCAAAGGTAACTGGACGTTATTGCCTTGATGGTAGATTCAAATTCCCACTTACAAAAATCTCCCTGGTTTATAGTATGGTGGGCCTCATGAGGATAACTGTCTCTGAGCATGTACGTGTATGTTTGGTAGATATAAAGATGATCATAAGTTACTCAAATCCTTAACATGTTGGTTTTGGCTTAATATTTTGAAGTAGCATCAAACATTACAGTGCATTGAAATAAAATAAAGCTCTTAAAGTAGTCCGTCAGCCGATATTAGCCAGTGTTAAGGAATTTACTTCGATAGTTAGGCGTACCTGGTAACTGTAGTGGGAGCTCCTTGACGTCTGGGGCCCCGTGTCTTTATACTCCAAAGGTCCTATTATCCTGGATTCTCGTAGGTCTCGTGTTCGCTGGCTACTTTGTGAGGTTATTCGGATTTGTTCTACGCGACGGGCTCAAGCTAGATGCGAGCTGGTTCGTGGCGGCGGTTAGAAGATTAAGAATATAGGAAAAAAGTTGGCAGCACTGTCGCTGCGTTTTGAAGTTGGTTTTTCAAAGCGTTTTGTTCACCTGGCTTGACCCAGCTAGATATTTTATCGATTAAAGAAAATAATATAAAGGCAAAAGAAAACGTTGTGGTTTTGTGCTAATAAAACTACGGAACAGCCAGACTGTTCACTGTACAAGAACACAGACTATTTATTCTCTTAAGATTTCATACATTCACAGGTTTTGGATAGCCGGCTGCCTGACAGACTTAGGACTGAAGTATAATCTACTCGCTTAGGTAGTGTCGTCGCCTTTGTATCGCGCCGCCTTGGCACGTGCCGCCTTTTGTCAAAGGATGCCGCCGCGTAAACAAAAAATGCGAGCGGTGTACCCGCAAGTGAATTTGGCAGTTTAAATTGAATTAAATTCGTATTCGATTACTTACAATAAATGTGTGCGACACTATCTAAGCGAATGGACTATAAACTGTTAGTTGGGTGGTTTTCATAAAGTTTTCCTTTCGTCACGAAAACTTATAAATTATATTATTACAACCTTAGTAATTTACTTGTACAGATGAAGGGTATTTATAAGACAAATTAGTCGTTAAAGGTAAAAAAGAGCACAAATTAATAACGCCGCAAAAATGAATGAATGAATCATCGGTTCCTAAAGTACTCGTCTCATCCGTACAATCCCGTGGTCGGATTACTTTCCGTGCGTCTCACTTAACAAGTCAAACTTATTTCTTTGCTTGTTTAACAGCAACAGTGGCAACAAACATGTTCGCTCCGCAAATATATCAAATCGCTTCGCGCCAGAGGGCATGGAGTCGCTTACACTGCACACTGATTAGAATCACGGCAAATAAACAAAACTTAATTATAAATAAATAGGTATTGTACGACTCCGTCTGCGTAGTTGTTTATTGCTATTGCCTTGGGGACTGTCTATTTTTTAGGGTTCCGTAGCCAAATGGCAAAAAACGGAACCCTTATAGATTCGTCATGTCTGTCCGTCTGTCCGTCCGTATGTCACAGCCACTTTATTCCGTAACTATAAGAGCTATACTGTGGAAACTTGGTAAGTAGATGTATTCGGTGAACCGCATTAAGATTTTCATACAAAAATAGAAAAAAAACAATAAATTTTTGGGGTTCCCCATACTTAGAACTGAAACTCAAAAATTTTTTTTTCATCAAACTCATACGTGTGGGGTATCTATGGATAGGTATTCAAAAATGATATTGAGGTTTCTATTATAATTTTTTTCTAAACTGAATAGTTTGCGCGAGAGACGCTTCCAAAGTGGAAAAATGTGTGTCCCCCCCCCCGTAACTTCTAAAATAAGGGAATGATAAATGTAAAAATAATATATGATGTACATTACCATGCAAACTTCCACCGAAAATTGGTTTGAACGAGATCTAGTAAGTAGTTTTTTTTTAATACGTCATAAAAACATTGATCAAAGCTACAACGAACTTTTATATTATGTTACTTGCTGCTACGGAACCCTTCATGGGCGAGTCCGACTCGCACTTGGCCGCTTTTTTTTTTGTGTAAGAAGTATCCTTTGCCCGCCCCTAGTTTCAAGCTAACTCCATTCCAAATTTCATTAAATCGGTTCAGCGGTTTAGCTTCAAAAGCGTAACAAACAATAAAACAATAAAGTTTGTCAAAAATTTAATTTGTGGGACAAGTTTTTGTTGCCGACTGCATAATTATTTTATTGGCATAGTTTTTCCATGCATTGTAGTTCTATTAACGATGCCATTTTAAAATTCGTTTGATTATTTTTCTGTTTTAGGCTGACTCCTTAAATTGCAGTCAGTGCTAGAGTTAAAACCTTTTTTACCCTACAATACAATACAACATCACATTCACCAAGACACGGATATACAAAAAAAGATATTGTCGCCAAATTGTGCACATGAGTCTTACAAAATTTGTGCATGTAAAGGTAGCATCGATTGAATCAACAGCTACCTTATTAGAAATTCAAATCAGCTTATCTTCCATAGCAGGGAGAACTCTGCGGAAATCCGTAATTACCAGAACAGCGTATAGCTTTCAAATATTCATTTAACTGTAAACAAAAATCGTACGGACTCGCATTTAATACAACCCAAAATTTCTCATACATAATTTCAATAGATGAAGCTTCTCCAATAATTTCCATAGGTACTTCAGTATATGATACAAATGTTGATTATGTAGTTCATTATAAATACATTAGTCGGTCGGTATTGTCCACAGAAGAAGGCCTCAACAATACTACGACTAACATTTCTATAACACATCTATTGACATTGTTTAGAGTACAGGCGCCTACTTGGTTATTTGTCCACCCACTATCAAAAACTTATACGATTATATCGCAGCAAATAAACATAAAGGTCTCCATACAAAACAAGCTCTCATGTTTGCGTTGGCTCGGCAAACAGCGGGTAAAGAGCGGAAGCGTTATTACAGCTCAGCACTTGTACCACGACATCAAGATGCATCATTAAATAAACGTTACATATTACTATACCTAAACCACTACAGTTTTAATTCGATAAATTTTATTTCATGTCCTCCAAAAACCGCAATGGATGATAAGAAATTAGATGTTTCGCAGGTTGTAAATTCTAACATCTCATTGAGGTTTATGAATACGTACTTGAAGCGTAAACTGAACTTTTAGCAAAGCTTTAACAATTCTGAAAGGGAGTTCAATCGGAAATGAAGCTTGTGTTGAAATCGATGGATAATTGAAAATCGGTCGTAAATCAGAATATATCCTTAGTTTATTGACAACTTTGATGTAGTTTATACATGTAACTAGGTACTTACTTCGGAAATAAAGAATAAATGAATGCATTAAGTATTGTAACGGAAGACGTAATTTAACAGCCTCGCAATTCACAACGCTCCATGCTGGTATTTACCGTTTGCTTTTTAACGACCTTAAAATTAATATGTACTTAATATATATCAAGGTGGTTATATTTTTAGAATGGCACAAAATGATCACGAATTTGCCTCTCCCAGCCACTTTGCAATTAATCGTCTGCCATTGATAGAAGTTATAGGTTATAGTAGAGCACATGTTGTATGCGTACCTTTTTAAAGCTACCTAATGTAATTTTATTATTATTTTATTTATTTACCAGCCTATAATATCTCACTGCCGGGCAAAGGCCTCACTTCCTTCCACGTAGCCCTATCTTAGTCAGTCTCCGACCAGTCTTCTTTGAAGGCATCAAGCTCATCTCGCCAACGTCACCTTGGTCTGCCGCGACGCTGAACTCTATTGCGTGGGACCCATAGACCACAATTCCATTTTACCAATTTTAAATGGTACTAAAAGCAAAAAATCTAAGCGACATTGTAAAAGTTTTATGAAACGGCAGAGTCATAAACCGATAAATACGTTGTAAAACCATAACTGAGGCACTGAGCCATCTATAAATTACGCCGAACTCTACTTCGGAACAACGCCCGCTAGTGATGCGACATAGTTGAGCCTAAATAGACCAAAAAAGAAACACAATTTTGAGACCTGATTATTATTTTACGGGTCAAATATGAATATATCATGAACTACAGTATTTAAATTGAGGAAAGGGAATAAGGCGTTGCTCATAAAAAAACTGTAGAAACAAACGGTTTTTTTGGGGATGCTGTAAGGTTTTTACTGTTATGAAAACTATTATCATTTGAAAACAGCGGTGATTGAAAATACGAGCAAGTGTAAGACGATAACAGTTCGTAAAATAGATGGGCAGCTTGTAGCAGACTGTAAGGGCCTGTTTCACAATCTTAAGAAAAAACACTATCTGGCAGATAAATTGTAACTCTGATTTTTAGAGTACCGTAGTCAAACTAGGAACCCTTATAGTTTCGCCATGTCCGTCTGTCCGTCCGTCCGCAGCCTAGCGCAGAGACTCTTAGTACTAGAAAGCTGTAATTTGACATGAATATGCTTATTAGTCACGACAACAAAGTGGTACAATAATCTCGTACACTTAACGTGGGGATGTATTTTTTTTCTCGTCTACCCTATAGTGTGGGGTGTCCTTAAGTAATTCCATTATGGAATATTAAGCTTTAAAGCGCTAATTTTTGTAAGACTCAAGTGTCCTCCCCCCCCCCTACAGCCAAAACTACAAATAACAAAAATCTGAAAAAAATCTTAAATGAAAGAGCATATAACAAATTTTAAAGGAAAACTATCACGACTAAGTAGACATCATTGGTTCTGAGATACAGGCGATTTAAGTGTTTATATCTTTTAAAATCATCTAAGACTGCACCAATTGACTTTAAATAGAAAATTAGTTATTACTGGTTGATTTTCATATTTGTATGTATTACTTATCTGCTTCGGAACCCTACACTGAGCATGGTGCGTCATGCTCTTGCCCGGTTTTTATTTAATTCGACAAAGAAAAGGAAAGCGATAATTTTAGATAATGTGAAACAGACCCTATATTTAGAGTATATTTTCTGTAAAAAAAAAACACAAAAAATGTACTTATTGTATTTTTTTTAAGTTTATTTTTATTTGTCACTTCACTAATCGTTACTAGGTCGCCGACCTCAGTCGAAAGAAAATGAACTTCTTGTCTTTGTGACCGAATAATGTAGTGGAAAATTGGCACACACACACACACGCACATAATTACTATACCATACACGTGTGTTTAAATGATAAGTAACATAAATTAGAACTCGGTTTAGCGTGAAGAATGTTTACTCTGCCTTGTTTATTCACTCTAGTTTCGTTTTTATTTCTTTTCCTGCGATTATTATAGTATAAAAATGAAAAAAACGTAAATCAATTATTAAGTACATTTTAATATTCCCAGTCCTTACTTTATAAAAAAACAAGTAATTAATAATATTAATTGGTTTTTCAATTGTTGATATCTGCAAAGTTGCGGTACGATGCCTTTAGTTTCAAATAAATTTTCAGGTCTAATAAATGTCAAAGGTCATATAAGTAATAACTTATCAACAATTGATCATGTATTTAAATGTGGTATTCAAGATTCTTTGCCTTTTCGCCGACAAATATTTGACAAATGCATCGTTTCGCAACCTATTCATTTCCCAAGCCGCTTTTTTTTCTCTAACTACAAATATTTCAGGATTTTTATAAAACTAACCTTACGTAACCTATAGGGTTCTACACGATGGTCCTGAAATAAATCCAGAATTATTTACGGTTTCGGAAAAAAACGCGGGTTGACAAATTATATGTTTGTGAAATAAATCACTTGTGAAACGTTGGTAATGAAATGATTGGATTCCGGTATTCAATGAAGAATATTTGCATTTGTATTGTATTTATTTTGGTTATTTGATAATTTAATGTGGTATTTGAGCGGAAAAGCACTGTCATACTTTAACTGTTTACTTTAAAATTCATAATACCTAGCACGTCGTCGAATGACGGCCACGATAATTTTTCGATGCTATTTTAATTTGGAAGTGAATCGTTTACCAAAGAAAATTAATGCTTTTAGTCTACGATGGATCCAAGTAATACCTACAGGGTTCTTCTAACGTCAAACCTTCATCTCAGTACCCCGAACACCTACTTTTATCGTCTATCGGGTATGTAACGTTATGTACATACCTGGGATAACTCGGGGCAAGTTGTAGGAATTTGATATCGATAAAAAAGATGTCGATGTAATTAAACACTGGTTATGACACTATGAAAAAAGTAAACAGTCTTATAAAAGGTAAGGAAATTTCAATAACCAACATGAATGAGACATTGGCTTTGAGTCATTATAAATATTTAAAGAATGCCCCGTTGACCACTGTGGTAGTTGATAGAACGTTTAGCAGTAAAAGTGGATATTTTCATCTAGACGGCTATCATTAATACCATCTAATATGGAAAAAAAATTGAATGTACAATACAATACAATACAAAACACTTTATTGTCCACCAAACAAAAACATTACACAGAATTTTCACAATTTAGAAGACCCAGGTAAACAACAGGCGGTCTTATCGCTGTAAATCATGAAAACTGTTTTAAAATAAACATATAAATAGGTACACGTTTTAATTTGTTTTTTTTTTTTTTATTTAAAGTGAGGAGAAAATAAGTAATATTCATTTATGTCGCATAACATTTAGATTTTCGCAGTAACATCGATATATTTTTTGTCGATAAAACATTTTGCTACACCACTTTCGTATAGATGCCCCGTGAAATCCCAGGTATGGACTTATATATCGTCAAGAAGTGTGCATGACGATTCGTAAAAGTGCCTCTTGTCCATATTTACTACTAACATTTGACACTGACGTTGACTTTTGTATCGTCATAGAGTAGTAAAGGTGAATCATACGTTAAGCAATTTATGAAAAGGTGAGTACGTTTTAGGGGTTCTTACTACGAATAGGTTAGGCCTGAGTATAAGTTGTTCACGCGGCAAACCGTCTGGAACGCGTTTGCGACCATGTTTATACGAGAAACGTAAACGCATTCGAGACGTTTTTTTGCATTAGCTACTTACACTAAAGGCGAACATGTTTTATAGTAAGGGCGATTCGCAAACGAAAAGTATGATTGTAATGTGCGTGCTTGAGCTACTGTTTTTGGTGCGTCTTGAGGTTGGTAAATATTTTTTCGGGATCTGGTCATTCATTTTAGTAAAAATTTTAAATTAACATCTGAACTACAATAAACAATTGACTTAAAGACATTCAACATCTAAAAAAATACACTAAATAAAGAGATTCAAGCTGTCCAAACAACACATCCCCTCTTATCGTTTATTTTTGTTTTTGTCAAAATACACAAGCGATGATAAATTCCACCAAAGCACAGTGGGGTATTTTGACATTCTAGCCGGACAAAATTCTTTTTTTGATTTTTATTATTGCTTACGGGTTTCAGTAGCCGTATATATTAAAACAAGGTGTTTTCAATTAATAACAAGGTATATTTCTTAAAAAGTAGTGTAAAAATAGGTAAAATAGGTATTAATCCTAGCTAGATGACGGTGGTGAATGCCAAGGGTCTTCATCAGACTCTTGAATGGCATCGTGCAAAGCGTCGTCATCTGAATCTTCAGAATCTGACTCTCCAGCAGCTTCTAGCAGCATTTCGACAGCTTCTTTTGAAAATGGCCGTGAAGGTTTTTTTGGTTTCGGCCTCAGGCTTGTTATCAAGGGATCTGATGATAATAAAAGCCGATTGAGGACATCTAGGTTGCACGCCTCCCTTGAAAATTTTCTTGAGAACTGGTAACGGTATGCCCTAAAATGCTTGTTGCGAGCTTCCGCTGCTTCTTCAGACAACAGGCCAATTGGCAATAAAGCTTTCTCCATGACGGTTGCTCCATGAATGAGTATTTTATGCATGGTCGGTGTCATCGGCAGCCACGAATATAACGACACATAGCATTTAGCTGTTTCGAAACAATACGTGGCGAACGTTTTTAAATTTACTTTATGGCCACTTGAAATAACTTCTAAAATTATTTTAAGTCTGTAAATAAGATTTAAATCAACGCCCGTAATTGCACTGGCCGTCTCAGGGTCGGCGAAAAACCTCCTACTTGTGTTACCGTCATTGGTATTACCAAACCCAGCTTTGGGTACATCGACTATCAAACCCATTTCTTCTCTGAAAGATTTATGTATTGCTGCTTTCCTTTCTTTGACAATTTTCTTATCAGTCTCGGATCTTACCTGCCATTTTTTTATTGGCAATTTGTATGAGAGGTGTAACACGCTCTTAAAAAGTCGTATCCTTGCATGTAGAGTCGATAACCCGAAGGATAAAGCTTCAATATCAACGTCCATTTTGACGTTTAAGTCATTGAACTGTTTTGAAGTTGCTCCACAAATGTAGCATCTCATCGTTGATAAACAGTCTGTGGCAGCGTTACAAACTTTGCCATCTACCATTGTTAGTACCATTGTGAACTTAACACTAGCACAGACATGGTCATTACTAAATTGGCAGTTTTTTAATGATTTTATTTTTGTCTCCAAATAATTAATTTCATCTTTTATAATCTCCTTAGTTTCTTTTATAAATCTTATTTTGATTGGACGACAATATCGTGCTGAAGAAGGAGTCGGATTTTGCCAAATAACTTTCTTTGTATTTTTGCCACAAACTAATCGAACTGGAACTAGGCAACTTTGAAAAATGTTTGCATCTGAAGAAGTGTCATACTGCATCTTTTGCTTGAATTGGGATTGTTGTGACCCATCACAACCCCATTTGCAGATAAGCTCT
The DNA here is from genome assembly GCA_949316455.1 of Acleris holmiana. Classification (NCBI taxonomy): domain Eukaryota; kingdom Metazoa; phylum Arthropoda; class Insecta; order Lepidoptera; family Tortricidae; genus Acleris; species Acleris holmiana. The sequence continues at coordinate 11,688,789 of OX438776.1, read as the reverse complement.
AGGGAGTCACGGTCTTCTTGATTTAAATCATTTAAAATTTCTTCCAAATATGTCAGCAGTCTAACCACAGTGTGATTCAACAAATCTTGTAGATTAATTTCACAGCATGTTTCTGTAACCGTATAAGACTCCTTTGGTGGATAGCATTCTTGCTTTGCCTTTTGCAGAACACTATAACTGGGGTATAATTTCTTATTGGAACTTCTAATAATTTCATATTGCCGTCTGGAAAGGTCTGCTTCCGTATACATTGATAACGCTTTAAGAGGCGTCAATTGTGCCTGGTCAAGTTTCATGGTTTTTTTATAAGCTTTCTTGTATTTACTGGCTCGTTTTGGTGACTTCATAATTTCAGTAAACACCTGTGACACATTTCTATCGCCAGCAGTTTGCAACATAGTTTTTGTAGCGTGCACCAATATATCTTTTCCAACTGAACGTAATTCTGCCGTTTTTCTTCTTTTACTTCTGTCGGTCAACTCACAGAATGCTTTTGATGGGCGACCGGAAACTGTGTGCTTGTGAGTAACTCTTGGTATTTGAAAAGTCCCTAGCAACCACGTGGCATTATTTTTTAAAAATGCTTTTTCCTTTCGGCATGCTTTTACCCACCTGCTTTTGAGATCGCTTTTTAAACATCTGATTTTTTGCTACAAATTCTTTATTTCATCTTGACAATACTCCTCAGCAGATAAAATTTTATTCTCTAAATAATTTAGTTTTTCCTCAAATGTTCTTAAATTTGACTTTTGCATTTGGTCGTATAAACTTTTTCGAGTCATTACTCTGAAGTATGAGAAACCAGGTAACTCTAAAACAAAAAATATACACATAAGGTTTTAAAAAGTAAAACTTCAAAAAATCTTCATTTGTAATGACAACTAATTGACACGATGGCATAACGAAAAGAGCAAATAAGAGCACCCGTTTTCTTCATATTTACAACAATAATAATGTGCTTTACATCGTGACACCATAATAATCATCCGATAGCACCCGATAGATGAACTTAAACCCTTATCAATTTTGGCAAACCAACAAAAATAATAATTCGACCTAAAACCTGGACAAGTTTGAGTTGGGTTAATGGTTCCATTTAGTACCAGAAAGGAAATCTGTATACTTTTGTTGTCCAAAAAAACTATAATTATTTCAGTGACATTTAGATTTATGTTATAGTACAAAAGACTCGGTAACAATCTCGTAAAATTGTCAGGATATGGTCGAAAGTTTCGGTACATGGTGAAAAGGTGTAAACCGATAGGCGACGTGTAAATTCGTTTTTACACTCGGCGTCAAAAATATCGCCCCTCCTCGGAAAATAATTACAACCGACTTTAAACCCTATTTGATCAAGGACAACAATATGATTGTTAGGTATCATTTGAAAGGTAATAAAGTGTTTTTTTAGGAAAATTAAAAAAAAAAAGGATTTTCCCTTGGGGCCAAAAATTAAAGGAAATGACATTGCGAACAGTTGAAAAATGTTTATTCAAGTTTAAATTTACAACAATAAATGGATAACAAAATTTTACAAAAAGTGCCTAAAATTAACTTAAACCTAGTGTTACCCCCCCTTGCCCTTATCACTGCCTCTAAACGGTCTTTCATTGATCGCACCAACTTTACGATGTCCTCTTGTGGAATGTTGCCCCATTCTTCGATGACTGCGTCCTGAAGATCTTGCAGGGTGGTAGGGGCGGCATCTCGTGACCGAACCCGTCGCTTCAGCTCGTCCCAAAGGTGTTCAATCGGGTTTAAGTCAGGACTCCTGGCTGGCCACGGCAAAACGGGAATCGCGACCTCCTCCAGATAATCCCGAACAATTAATGCAGTGTGGGAGCGAGCGTTGTCGTGCATTAATGTGAACCCAGAGCCGACGTAACCCGCATATGGCATCACATGCTCTTCCAGGATCTCGGAAATGTATGGGCAAGCATTCAAGGACCCTTGGCCGCAAGTGCCTCCAGTCCTGGAGACGCAGACAAGGTCGGTTTTGCCGTCTATAGACATGCCCCCCCAGAACATGCAAGAGCCACCTCCGTAGCCCACTGTCTCTTCAATACAGGCTTGAGCAAATCGTTCGCCCGACCTTCTGTAGACTCTGGCCCGCCTGTCGTTGCAATAAAGACAGACTCTCGTCTTATCGGTAAAGAGAACCTGCCTCCATTGCTCAAACGTCCAATCGACGTGGTCGCGGGCAAATTGCAAGCGATCTCTGCGATGCTGTGTGGTCAACATTGGGCCTGTAGCAGCCCTGTGAGCCACGATATCCTTCTCCCGCAGTCTTCTTCTAACCGTAGAGATGCTAACTGATCTTGTCCGAGCTTCTCTGAGGCGTTGTTGCACCTCAACAGCACTAGCGAAGCGATTGCGTAGAGATGATGTCACGATGAAGCGATCATCTCTTTCGGATGTGCAGAGTCGCCGACCAGCCCCACGTCTTCTGATGTAGCCCCCAGTCTCCTGGAACCGCTGAAATACTCGGCGGACAGCATGACGGCTTAAATTGAGTTGCCGAGGGACATCACACTGCCGAACTCCTGCTTGCAGTAGTGCAACCACTTGAGCTGATTCAGCAGCGGTGGTCTCCATGTTCGAGGGTTGTTTTCTTGCTTGAGTTCCTTAGATGTGTTCTCTTCGATGTCTGGATAGTGAATGATTGACATTTGACCTTGTACAGGCATTTTATACCGCTGGAAAAGGGCACAACTCGCGACCCTTCAAACGAGTATTTGTGCACTTTTTTTTCGAAACGCTCTGATTCACAAGCCATTACGTTTTGTTTAAATTAAACATTATTAATTTAAAACACATTAAACGTGCTTTTAATTGATACTAATATTAATTATGTAACATAATTTCGCTAAGGTCTAGATTAGCTTGAATCTGATTTTCGCGGAGGGGCGATATTTTTGACGCCGAGTGTATATCGCAGGTACTGTACTGACCTAAGTGGTTACCATAATAAGGTTAAGCGATTCAGTTTACGATGAGAGAAAGATATAGAGCCGTGTAACTGCTGTAGTTCTGTCCTTTATACTCATCTTAAATTTAAATGCATGCCATGGTAACCCCCTGACTGCGAATCTTGCGCTTCTTTCGCGGCTTCTGTGACGATCTTTGAAGAGCAAATAAAAATAAATACCTACTTGGTAATTTAATGCATAATGACAAATTGATCTGGTTAAGCTATACACAACACAATCTGTTTTTAATTGCGCTCTTGAAAACAGCTCTAAAGATTTTGATTAGTGTATTTTGGGTCCAAAAATTGATCCCTCCCATAGTTGTCATTTTTAGGAAAAATCTTTTCAAACCGAGCGACGCCTGGGGGGGTGATTCTCTCAACACAGCGCTGCGTCGAACTCAAAGGCGAATAGAAGTTTTATCCGGCAAGTTTAAGAAGTCCCGTCGGAGCGTACAGAACACATTTTAGCGCGTGCCTTCTCAATTAGGCAGCAGGCAGGTGTCGGTTCAGTGTCGTAAAAAGCCGCCTAATTGAGAAAGCACGCGCTAAAATGTGTTTTGTACGCTCCGAAGGGACTTCGTAAACTTGCCGGATAAAACTTCGCCTTTGAGATCGACGCAGCGCTGTGTTGAGAGAATCACCACCCTGGTCTTCCGGGTTCTCAAACCTAAAATCGGGACTTAAAAAGATCGCGAGCAAACTGCGATCCTGGCTTTAAGTTGGTCGACGTGCAATGAATCCTGACGTATTCTCGTTGGCTAGTTGATTCGCCAATGGACTAATTAAAGTACCTTTCCTTTGTTTTACTAAGTACAATTATCAATTATGTTCTATGAACGTCACTCATTAATTGTAAAGGTTCACCATTTTCCAGCGGATAATTAATATAAATTCGGAACGCGACGCTCGACTCATCTCCCTAGATGATAAATTTAATGCCAACTACTCATGCATGCATAGTCACCGTACCTCAAACTAGTCTAATTAATAGGTTAATAATAACCCTTAGTGCTTGAGCATAAGGGACAAAATGAATTTACGGCTGGATTATCCACGTACAGAATGACGTAAGTACAACGCACGTAGAGACAGTTACGCCGTTATCGTACGGATATCGTGTAATTTATGTCGGTATACGGATAATCTGCGGCGCGTCTCAATTCATTAATACTATCGCTGTAATTAATTATTAGCATTAGTGATATTATTAATTATGTTTACACAAACGTACTCAACTCATATTCAATTCAAGTTCTTATTTAAATAACCTACTACATAGTAAGTACTGCTTATAAAGCAGATAAATTAATTAAATAGGTAAAAAATGCTTTCATATGAGTACCTACTCGAAATTAAAATTAATGACCAACTTATAACCTTTTTGTTAAATCCTACTCAAGAGTAAGTGTCAGTTGACGTGGTTTTGTTTTATTTCTAAATTCAAAAGAAAACTGCTGGAAAATGCAAGAAAGGCCCAGTATTTTGCGACTTGTCCCTTACCTACTAGTTACGGAACAACAAGGTCTTCGGATATGTTAAATATGAGTCTTATTGTAATTCTTATGCCAATCTCTAGTATATGATAGTGATCAATCTGATAAGTTACCTACGTTAATCATGGTCGTCTAAAATGTTAAAATGTACGATTTAAATACACGATAGGTACTGAACAAACGTTAATAGCTAAACCAATACAAAATTCCCACCGTATTTTACAGCGAACAAACACTTTTAAACCAGAATGGTAGCATCTTCATATTATCATCTGAAGTGGGCGTAAATTTCTCCATTCTTTTCATCTCCGTTGCAATGAAAACGTACAATATTTTCTCTATCGTTTTCCTCGCACAATGGAACTCAAAAGGAAACTTGAAATTAAATAATGTTGAAACAATCTTCGAAGAATTTCCTATAAATTTCATCGACTAATGAAGGGGAGAGGGTATTGAAGAGGGCATTAAATTATTTTTAAGTAGCTGGACTGCCCCCGTGGCTGGAGGCACTCCATTGATTTTAAACGCTGCCTCTGGGATTATAGAGGGCGGGCGCTCTCAGCGTTTTTAAACGAAGTCGGACTCATGCGTCAATATTAGACAGATAAATTGGTTTTTAAATATTATTTTTATGAATCAGTACGTACCTAATAATACTCGTAAACCTGAGTAAGTTTAGCTTATGAACTGGGCGCCTAGCCAAGATGCATTCTACGACTGTAAAAATCTGTTATATAAAATAATGGAATGACCGGCGAGCTCACGACAGCTTATGTCAGGACTATAAGTACAAGCTCTTTGATTCCTACAGTACCTTCACGTTCACAAAAGGCAAAATATGATTTGACTAGGCTCGCAGATCCGTGTGACTATTTGCGCTCGATAAACAAAGAGCTTTGTTGTTTTTTGTGCCCGAAAGCTTATTGAATAAGCTTCAGAATGGTCAGAAAAAATATCGGCTATTCAAAGCATTTTATTTTAAAGTCTGGTACACATGCCAGTTAATTGTAAAGGAATGTCCATTAAGTTCAAATAATAAAAAATGTTTCGTCATTAATAAAATGGATTTACACTTTAAAGTAACGTTTTAAGCTTTATCTTTTTGTCTTGTATTTGTTTTGCATTTTTATAACACAAACAAAAAGTACTAAATCGTGGCAGACACAAAAGCTGTTACGTCTTTTACTCAAACAAAATATTCCTTTTCAACTGCGAGTTTCCCGAAGAAAGCGGTCATTAGCAATGCGAAGCCTGATTGTGCCAACTAGAAGCTGTATTAATTATATTACCAACCCAACAATGAAGAGAAACAACTATAATATGCGCTTACGTCGACTAGCGACGGAGTGAAATTAGATAAAACTGAGCAGACAAGAGCTAAATGGAGTCCAGTAGTTACTAAAATTATGCACCACTTGTACTGAAACTTCAGGGAAGAATTCTCTTTTAGAAATTAATTCAGAATCAGATTTAATCAAGTAAGAACAACGGACTTTTTCTACGAACTAGCCTGGACACACGCCGTGTGTCTAGATGTAATTTTACCTGAAATGCATATACATGGTAACCAATAGCGATTCTTTACAAAAAAGGGAATGTCTTGGCTCTTTTAGTTAATTTAAGTAGGATGGATCTAAAACAGATTAATAAATTGAAATTTGGTCACTAGCAAAGTTTGCTAATAGGTCGAACATGAAACGTACAGAGTTCTTATTGAAAACATACTAAATGAGTTCACTAAAGAAATGGATACATACATGGATAGGTATGTATAATTACGTATTGAATAAATTATGGAATAAATGTGCAAATATTTTCAGATAACTTCTAAAAGGAAGCTATTACAATGGGTACTCTACTACTTCGCTGCTACTTCTTCTTTTTTCTTGTAAAGAAACGTATTTCTGCTGTTAATATATCAAAACGACGTTTTATTCCAACAAGTTTTGATAACATTTTAAGTTAATTTTCCCAAGAAAACTGTGAGTTTCTTCGTAAAAGTAAGTCTATTGAAGCCTTTTGTGTAACCCTAACTTCCACTACACGGCTAGCACATGAGAGAGATAGACTACCCGTCATTGTCTAATTAGAACGGTCAGAAAATGACAGGTAGTCTATCTCGCGGTGACATAACTCGCGCGCCGTCATGTGCTAGCTGTGCTGAACACTGCCAATGAACGATAGACAAAAGAAATAAGACAAGAAAGAGAAAGAAGAGTTTGTCGACCAAAGCAAAGAAGCAAGCTTAAGAAGAGCAAGGATAAATACAAGGATCAGGATAAGATGAATACAAGACTAACAACAACTAACTGAAGATTTGACAGCAGAGGTGACGTAGTTCATTTAACGCTACAAGCATTTGAGTAAACGCAAAGTGTAAATATCTCATACCGAACCTATAGTCTGTACTTTTAGGTATTTAAAAAAGGGTAAACAAACCAAACCACGTGACTCTGCTTATCAACCAATACAAGCTGTTTGGTCGAGCTTTGACGTATCAGTGTTCTGCTCCTATTGGCTGACAAACTGTCATCTGTCAATGTCACGTGGTTTTTATGTTTACACTTTTTTAAATACCTAAAAGTACAGACTATAGACATAATTTAGCGTGTAATATAAGGAGTGAGTTTGCCGGCGAGTATAATCATGCAGTCTCATAAAAGGCTTGTCACGCTCGATGAAGCGGACAAAAGGTGTCTCAGTCTATTGTTGGGGATGATTTAATTCAACTTTTTGCACATATCTACCATAAATACCAAACGCTTTTTATGTCACGTGTTGTAGGTACTAAAGTTAGTAGATACATAATATCAGATTAAATATTAAGCGTCTGCAAAGGTCAAAACTAATTATTTTTTGTAAGTAATATTTGTTAGTTCTTTTAAAGATTTTCGGCATTAGCATCGATAATTAGACATATTTAAAAACCTTAATTTCATTTTATTCCTCTAAGTACAAAATATTAAAACAAGTTCATTTTCAAGTTGAAAGACTAGCAATTAGTAAAGTCAGCTCCTCCTTCGAAGATTTACCTTCCACCTAGTGGTACTTTAAGTCACTTACCTTCCCTATTATCAGCAGAAAATCGGCAATATTTGTATAATTGGCCAAAATATATACAATCGCATTAATTGCTACGGTAAACTCACATTGAGCAGGATCAATAGAACCATTGACATAATTATTACCAATGTCCATTCGGTTTAATAATTCCGATTTTCCTATTAAGCTTTGCCGGTATCACAGACAAAAGGCTTTTAATCATTCCCTGAACATTTTCCACAAAGCCCTGAACGAGTTCGCATCCATATCGGCAATTAGCACCATTAGGGAGTGTGGGATCCTCATTAAAATTTACACCGCGTTCTGTACTTACGGAATAATCCCTTTGAACTGGAAATATTACCTGAAATTAAATTAATATGATTATTATAACGATTCCACGTGATAACTTTTATACTTAATAAACGCCTACATTACTTGTACATTATTATAATTTAAATAAGGAACATGCATAAATTATACTGTTACCCTCTTTGGTAAGTGCTATGAAAGAGAGGAATAATTCTGGGGTCCTAGTGAAAAAGGGCATAAGTCTTCTGACGATCAAGTGAAAAAGGGTTTAAGTCTAGTATACTCCGTTTATGTATATACCCTTTTTTATTACGAGTTAAATCGACTTATACCCTTTTTTACTAGGTCCCCAGAATTGTCGTGTAAATTTTTCATAACTATGTTTAACTCAATATCGTTGACTTAAAATATTACGTAAATAAAATGAGTATGCCGAAAAAAACAAACTAAACATTAAAAGAAGTTTTTAAGTTGTAACAAGTTTAGATTCTATATAAGATCTTAATATACGGGTGTAAACTTAGTGTTTTGCTTTTTATATCCTTTTTTAACACTTTCTCCTAAATCGTAGTACCAATGAAACTCATTAAAAACGTAGTACCTATTAGACAACAAGCTTTTAGAAGCCATTATCTAATTACAAAAAATAGTTTCAAGAAGTGTCGTTACTAGGGAACCTTGACACGGCCTTGACCAATTACCTACTTTATTTAATAAAAATGTGTGTTGACCCGGGCCTCTATTCTACTGCGTTTTAACGATATCGCGTTTGACGTGTTTTAGAATCGTTTATGAGTCGGTCACCATTATTGACAATGACATAAGAGTTATGAAAACGTTGACAATACGAAAACCCTTCAAAGGTGATATCGTTTTTACTGTGTAGAATCACGGCCCTGGGCCTATATTCAACTGCGTTAAATAACGATATCGTGTTTGACGTGTTTTAGAAACGTTTATGTCACAGTCGCCATTATTGTAAATATAAGAGTTAAGAAAACGTTGACAATACGGAAACACGTCAAATACGATATCGTTATTACCGTGTAGAATCCCAGCCCTGTACTCTACGACCATACGAGCATTATTCTGTTTATAACGCACGTGGGTTGGCGCGAGTATAATGTATAATTATTCGCGCCTACTGTTTCTTTCATAGCAACCATTCATACAGCTAGAATTTTGCTTCCTACGTACAGTTACCATAAAACTTTGAGACTTTCTCATATCCACCAGGGGTATAATTTTTATGCAGGTCTTCCTACAACAAACCGCTTCGTTTTCTACATTATACGATACAATTTACCTTGGAATTTTTGCAAAACATGAAACAGCGTCATAATCTTGTAACTTTCCAGACAGCGCCCTAATCGAGTTAGTCGGTTAAAAATGTAGGCGTGTTAGGAAAAAAAGTCTCGAAACTCATTAAAGTCTTAAGTCCCGTTTAATTAAAGCTGTCGCAGGCCGGTCACGCCGGGGACTTGGAAATAATAATAATGACCAAAGCGAGTGCGAAAGTCAGACGAAAGATTCCTGTCGCATTTTACTTTTTCCACTTCCTTCCACTTTTGTTCCGGTTTTAAATCTACATTTTGAATATTTCGTTTCGAAAATCAGATTGTTTCGCAGACAGTTATTGTTTCATAGTTGCGCTAGTTCTCTTTTATGCAATTCCTACAGACTGAAATACATATAGTTGTTTTTTCTGGTCATAATTTGATATTGTTTCAGGTGTACTAGGTATGTTGTCATACCAAGTTACAATACTCGATATAGGTATTTTTGTTAGAGTTTTAGATTAAAATCTTTAGCTTTTATCAAATAATTGGTTTCTTTGATAATGTGGTAAGTAACAGAATTATAAGCAAAAAGACTTTTTAGAGTTGTTTGTTATTTCTGTAGCTCTGCCTACCCCACTCTGGGAATAAAGGCGTAATGTTATGTGTTATGTGGTTCTTATGATTGTTTTTGCTACTAAAAGCCTACTTTCGCATCAAATCTTGTCTCTATCACCCGTATAGTGTGTTTAACACCAGCACATCACCGCCTTTCAGAGGTTGTTTATTTAAACAAGCGGTGTAAGCGCCAAGTTATTGACGCCGAGTTCACGAATGTCATTCCCTTCCCGACAATCATCATTACGCTGACGCAGCGCGGAGGGATCTTCGAGACTAATTGAAACAAATATTTACCAGAACATTGGCCTATGCGATACATACACATGGTGTCAAAACAAACTTAGATATTAGTTTTAGAGATTGCCGTTTTAGGTATATAAAGCTTGAATTTTTTTAATAAGTAGAAGGCACACGAGCTCTCAGGCCACCTGATGGTAAGTGGAATTTGAGACCCACAAACATTTGCATTCTCAAGACCATAATCATAAGACTGCAATCCTAAGACCCCAAAAGCATTGCCAACCCCAAGTTGAGATGGAATGCCTCTATGCTAGTAATTTCACCGGTTGCCTTATCCCCACACAGGAACACAACAATGCGAACACTGTTGAACTTAATGGCTATAGTTCGCAAAAATTGGCAACATATTTTAGATACTTACTTTTCTTTATTTTGAAATAGGAACGTCCGTCTGTCCGTCTGTCTGTCCGTCCGCGGTTAAACTCAGAGTGTCTTCGTTCTACAAAGGTGTAATTTGGCATAGTTAAACATTCAAATTACGCCGGAAAAGTTGTAAAAGTGAGGTATCATTGGATAAGTCCTAAAAACATTTTGTAGGTACATGTAATTATAAAGTTTGGGATTTGAGAAATATTGAACTCGAAAAGTGTCATTTTCGCTTGCGTGTGCGATTACCAAAATCATACAAACCGATCACTTAACCGGTCATCACTAAGTATTCATTTAGTTTATAAGGCTTTCAGGTATACTAGAGTTCCCTGATAATGTGTCCAAGATCTCATACTATAGTATTTTTTTGGAGGTTCGGGTGTGTTAAACGCCTACACATCTGTCGCCAGAATTAATTAAGTACCTATACGTTTAGAACATATACTCAGGAGCAATGTAAACGGGTCACTTTCTATGGAAATTCTTTACTAAGTGACCCGATTTCATTGCTCTGGACTATAGAAGCACCATAAACGAAACGCGAAGTTTGGGGTTTTTTTTAGCGAAGCATTATTGGCTTAATCGTATATGACAGAGGTACGAGCTAAAAGCTTATAAAATTGTGTGCAGAATATCAATAAAACGTCTCCGTTGCCTTTACAAAATGATCCTGTCACAAATAACTTACTTCGAGGAAGGGTCGACGGCGAGCCATTAGGCTTTTCATTTTCAATTTTCGAGAAATTCCACTTCACGCACCGTGAAACTAATTAATGAAGATCAGGTCTCAATCATTATTAAGACGGAGTTAAGATGCTGCACCTAATCTACATCAAAAATATAGACTGTAATAATTGTGATGGAAATTTCATAATAGCATAATAGTTATAAAAGGAATTAGAAGTAGACACTAAAGTCGAAGCTTTTATGATAAATACTGTAAGGTCTTAATTATCACTACCGTAAAACGGGGTACCTAAATAGGGACTAAGTGTTAAAAAGGGACACAAAAAAATAAGGCATAACTTGTTACAAATAAGATCAAGTATTAAATAAAAATAACGTAACGTTCTATTGGAAATTATTTCAGTTTTATAATTAGTAACATGTTTCATTTTATTTTAGGTTGTGTCCCTATTAACCAAGTATTACGGTAAAAGGTCCATAAGGTTTGGTTATTGAACCAGAACCATACAAATACAAATGAAACAACAAAACAACTAGGGTGATGGCACCAGCGTTGGACACATTAAGCTGACATGCACCAATATTGGACACTTCTCTATATTCAAAGAACGTACGGTCATAAATTGATTGTTGCAAAACAAAAGAATAATCCTTATCTTCTGTAAATAAAGAACCAGGTGTCCATCATTGGTCCTTGTTCATTACCGGTTCCATCAACCTACCCAGTAGACCTTCTTTCTTTTTGAATCTTTATCTAATGTTAAACATTCCCGCCGGGTACCTATTCAGTCACATTTTAGATTAACGCGTTCCTTTTCCAAACTTGTGTATGAAAAATCGTCACTAATGAACGACTTAGGTAATCGTCATTAACTGACTCAGTGCTGCCGTTAGTGAACAAATCAATTTTAGTGATTGATTTGGCAGTTACCCGAATTTCTCATGAAATAGACATTCCGGATACAAGGATGAACCTATCTAGAATAGGAACAGCAGAGTGATTGAAATAGCAGAATGGGTAGATGGGTAGATTCCCACAAGGTAACGTGGAACGATGACATAATGAAGGTCGTTAAAATGCACATGCGGGCAGTACAGAACAGTAGCAGTGTTCGATATACAACTATGTGGCCTTTTTAGATGACGGACGTTATTTTACTTGTTGAGATTTTGTATGATTAATAACGATCTCAAGTTTTGAAGAGGTAAATACTATTTTCACATACGTCATTCATCACAATCCATATTCCGGGATGTTATGCCTTGTGTCCGAAATATTTGTTCGCCGAATGTATCGTGTCCATTGTGTGTTTTTTTGTTTCTTTCCATTTGCCAAACCGCTTTTTTTCGGTAACTGTAAATATTTCAGAATTCATTTCAGGTCCATCGTTTAGAACCCTATAGGTTAGGTTACGTTAGTTATACATATAAAATCCTGAAATATTTAGTCTCGGAAAAAAAATCGGTTTGGCAAATGAAAAGGTTGGGAAACGATACATTCGGCCATAAAACATTTCGGCCAAAAGACAGAGAACCCCTCTGCCCTCCTAAGCTAATAAGCAGTATCTCAAATTCAATAGCCAAAGCAGATTCAATCCTATCTTTTTAATAATAAGGTTATATTTGCTACAGGAGTTTTGTCAGAGATACTGCCATTTGTGTTAGCAGGGCAGCCCTTATTCCATCAAGTGTCAATAATGGACATCGACAAGTCGTTAAAATATAAACTCTTAGCACCTAAATTAATAACTTATAGGCCCATTGCTAATAAACAAACGTAATGCACATTATGTATCCCTTTGTTTATGATAAAGTTGTAGTTACAATAACAATATTTAATACCGGGTAATAATTCGTGGGTTGCCCACGTAAGCGGGCAACGACAAAATTACTGTCATCAATTTCTGTACAAGGGTGACCTTATGAGGGTTATGAGCAATATGAAATATCTATAAACTAATTACGATGAGAGTTTTGCAATGATTGCGATAGACCTATAAAACAACTCCAGTTATTATTGAAAACGAATTTCTACTTTTGGAATGGTGTCGAAGTTAATAATATTACTACTTGCAAGACTTATCGAATCGTATTAAAAATCTGTCAAAACTTATGTTTAGGTTCTCGAAATCCTATTTTTAACGTGTTATTGGTATTGCTTTCAAGATTGCACTACCCAGCTTTAGTTTTACTTAAGGACTAGCGTATTTATGTCAATGACAATTAAGTATTGTCACTGTACCGTCGATTCAAGAGTCTCGAGTGTTAATTGTTAAAATCATGAGAAGTTACGTAAATTAGAATAAAATAAATCTTGAACCTTGGTAACTTAGCATTCCTTGAATACAAGAGCAGTTCTATAATATATAAAAACGAGCTTTATCTTTTTACCTGCCTACCAGAAGTTTATTATTTTGACGGCTAAGGCAGACGGTCCGGTCTAAAATAACGAAAACAAAACACAGTAACATAACGATGAACACTAACCTATCTTATAATTATTTACAAACGCCGTAAATATAGTTCCGTCTCAAATAAAGCCAAATTAACCCCCATTAGAGCCTAATTTCAAACGACTCCACACACCAATTACTTGGACAATTAAGAGAAACTTCAGACAGGTGCTCGCGGGCCGACATGTGTCCCCTCACATGCAAGTGAAGTATAGTGATGGGCCCATGGGAGTTTGAAGGAATAACATTATTTCGAAAAATGGGTGTTACAATGTTCTTCCTCAAATGAGGTGAGGTGCCGCTTTTTGATTTAGGTACATAAAAAATATTTTTAGTTTAAGTATATGTATAAATTCAACAATACTTGCAATAAGAGCGTAAGTATTATATGAGAGCGAGTGAGACATCATTACAAATCCGAAGGCCGTTTTAAAAACTATCACACTGGCCAACTTGAAATTTGAACCCTTTTTTGTTCCAGAACAGGCACGAAAACTTGTATTTTCTTGCTCAAGACGTTCCTGCCATAGACTAGTTACTTGTAGAAAGAAGGCGATAAACAAGTCGCTGACAATTTGTGCTAACCCTGCTATTAACAATGGGTCAGACAGAAACAATTTAAGGTTGGTGCCTAGAAGAATATGAAAATATAAGTTCCGTCACAATTAACTAATGCATGCACACTCGATAGTTTTATTGATACGCTACACTATTATGTATTCACCGCACTCACATGATGGTCGGCTTGTTCTCCTTCGATGTGGCAAAAACAATAAGATACTTAGGACGTGTAGTACTTACGAAGTATATTTTACTATAACACGCATAAAACGAAATTAATCAGTGCTTCTTTCACTAGGCTATACCTACTCGTCTCGAAGAAGTCAAGACAATCATTCAAAAATATACAATATCATTATGGGGCATTCTTAAAATTAAAACAGAGTATCTAATGAAACTGTATTTTCCAACAACAAAAGTGTATAAAAACGACAAACTGACTCCAAACGATTAGGGAGTTTCATTGATTTTCCATGGATACCATGACTTCAGATCTTCAAGAAATTAAAATATCCATGAGATATATTTTAAAAAAGCCCATGCCACTATATGTGCCTTTAATATTTTAAGAGTTCCCTCAATTTCTCTAAGATCCTGTCATCAGATCCTGACCTGATGACAATGGGACCACCTGGAAAATACAGGGTATTTTTTTTATCACTGCACTAATTTTAACATATGATTTTGTATCGTTAATATAATATATTACAACAATAAAACGAGTTAAAAAAAAAAAAAGTAAATTATCTCTCTTTTACTTTCTCGTGTGGACACAAAGTCACAATAGAAATGATGACATGGGTTGTCAAGCTGTAGGTATGCGATACACTGTATTGGTATTCGAATTTTGAAATTTCATGTACAGCTTATCAGACAACAAGCCCCTCTCCTACTGATATTCTAAATTTGAAATTTCATTTATTAACAACACTCCCCTCTCCTCGCATCCCTGCATTAGAGGGTCCATGAATATCGTTAAGTTAGTGGAATCATTGAATCGGCAATATCTCTAATAAGTTTTAAGCTAGAGTAAAAATAACATAACATGTGTTATTGATTAAAAATAGCGAAGCAAATATTAAAATGTGTGCACCTATTAAAAAATTACCTTGTATAACAAAAAGTGAGTGTGACATTTGAGTTGTCATTTATGAGTAGCAGCTCATCACTACAAGCCAGGCTCTCCGTTAAACTATTTACCTTAAGAGCCTTTGACTCGTACAACTCAGGCTAGAAATTTGGGCACGTGTTTTATGATTATGAGCTAACGAAATTTAACGCTCGTGCTTATAGTACCCTCTTGCTTGGGTAAGGCTTGAAATTATCGTGTAATATTATCATAATGTCCAAAGGAATTTGTTTTAGTACTTTTATAGTATTAAGGGCTTAAGAGAATGAGGGCTTGTAGTACTGTTAGGCGATGGGCTTGCAACCTGTCACTAATATACTCTTGGCCTGTTTGTGCGGAATGTGGTTACAGAATTATCAAGAAGTCTTTTAAGGGTTGTTGGTATTTCTGTAGCTCTGCCTACCCCACTCTGGGATTGAAGGCGTGATGTTATGTATGTATGTATAGTTTACCTCCAGGCTACTTCTAGTTTCCTATGTATTGTTTTAATAATTTCTGTAAATAGTTTCTGAATAACCTATTTCATTATGTAAAAACTAGCAACTAGTCCACGCTTCGTTTCGGCATGGCAGTAATACCTTTACAAATATTTATAATCCCGCGAGATATCGAAATCAAACGTGCGAGTTGGTATAGGAAAATGTAATGTTAAATTCACATTTTAATTGCTAAATTTTTCATTAATCCACTGAGCCGTTTACCATTAGTTACGATTTTTAACAATGAGTTAGTTTAACTAGTGATTAAAAACCAGGCCCTAAGGCCCAGGGTTTATGGGGTTAAGGGGTTTGATTAGTAATTAAACTAATTGTTAAAAATCCTAACTAATGGTTAAATCTCAAGGAAATGTGTTTATTTAACTACTGATCAAACAAGTCGGCCTTAATATCACTATTTATAACGTAGGAATAGGTAACAATGACTTATCTGAAGACGCGTTTGTACCTATCGGTTCATTACAAAGTTTATACTCGTAATATTAAGCTAAGTAAGTACAGGGCTATTAACATTCGACGTGATAATGGCGCCGAGCTTGACGCAATACCTACTAAGAAATAAGTAAGAAATTAAATACAAATGTAATTTTATTGTTGCATTCACAGAAAGTTCTTGTCCTAATTAAAACGTTTCGGTATTGACAATAAATACTGTATTGCAACGGTGACCTAGATGAACTGATCACATGGTAGGTATAATTTATTTTGTCAACAAGTTGAACTTATTTTGTTAGTTTGAGCTGTAGATAATTATTATTTATACCGTTACCACAGAATAAGTACTTACAGAAGGTTCTCTGTTGACAAAATTCCTGTTTAGGTACACCAAACGTGTCTTAATGTGGCCATTTCTTTATATAGCGTGCAACGCGCTCTTTCGAAAAGCGCGTTGCACGCGTTCTTTAGAGCTAGATAGGGTTGCCACCAGCTCAACCTATCAGATTAAACGTTAGTATAATTGTGTATTTTATTTATTAAATATTACGATTATTTTTTATTTACTTAGGATCAATTAACTACACAAAAGTTATGTAATTTGCCTTTAGGTTATAACATCAAAACTGCCTGCAAAATGTAAGACGAAGACACACAAGTAGGGTACCTATATATTTCATTTAAAGAAAAGTTGATTTTAACCAATATAAATAGACGACGCGGCGCCGGCGGCGGTACCGAAAAATATATTAGGTACTAATCGTCCATAGCGGGTAGTCTATATTTTTTTTAGTTTTAGGCATGTTTATTTTACGAGGCGAATGACGATATTGACGATGCAATGCAAAGCACGAGCGAACGCGTGTCCAGTACGTCCCTTAACCGCGCGCGGCAACCAACCACTAATAGACCGCCGAATGGCGGCCGGCCGCCTGTACTTGTAGCGGCGCGACGAAATCACAGAGTGAACCGCCCCTGCCGATACTTTAAAAAAGTGAGAGGTGATCATTTTCTAACAAGATGATTGTTTTAATGTGCTTTACAGGTTGTTTAACAAAGATCTCTTAAGATCTATACAAACACATAAGATAGGTACAGGAATTGTTATTTTTATTTCAATATACTCACCTACGTTTAAGATAACTAGGACGCTAGTATAAAGATACTCTGCATTTAAACGACTACGTATTTAATTCATGTATGCAAATAACTATTATAAAATAACGTACTTAAGACTATCATTAACAAAATGCATAACCATGTTTCTGTTAACCTAATAAAATTTTATGACGTACATTTGCTTGTTGATTTCTACCAATAAACACCTGGGCAATAAATCGATTGGTTTCTCAACTACATCAAGCAGATATAGTTAATGCTTATAAGATTTAAGAGTCATTACAGTTTAAAGTGATTGCATAAGCTTCAGATAATTTAAAACTGTTTTGCAATGGACAACAGTAACTGTTTACCTTTAAAACATTAAAACGTCCTGGAAACCTCGAAAAGCTATCCCACCGTCTTTTAATAAGTGATTTGATAACACGACAAATAGAAAACTAACAAACCATGATACCTATGACGGGAATGGAAAGGTAAGTACCAATTTCACCATACGATTTTACAATACAATACAATACAAATATTCTTTATTGAACACCACATACAAATACAGCATGAAAAGTAAAATACAAATAAAAACTTACTAAGCGAGTCAATAAGCGGTCTTATCGCTAAGTAGCGATCTCTCCCCACTATACCGCCACCACTATTTAACACCACCACTAACCACTACCACTTAACCACTACCACCACTTACCACTAACCACTTAACAGACGATTACAGACGATTAGAGCGTTAACAGTTGTCAAAAGATATGAACTAACAGTCGAGTAACATTGATTAAATATAATATCGTATGGTGAAATTGGTACTAAAGCTTATACTTTTTAACGTTTGAAGTACATAAGTAAGGTTTAAGGCAGGGCTATTTAGGTACTTATCGCTTGATCAGTAAATTAATAAGTGGTAGAAATATGAACAGAATAATAATTATTCTAAGGGTCGAATTTCCAATTACCAAAAATAAGTTTTTGACTGTCAAATTAATAACTGTTCCTTTCCTTTACAATGTGTATGAAATAAAAGGACGAAGATCCAATTTTATCAGACACATGCGAATAGGTACTATATATTATTTTTATCGATTTGCAGTCTTACGATAAGCGCAGTTCTTATGTATTAAATGATAAACCTCACATATCTCCAAACCACGCTTATATGTATCTGATATCATTAAGTATACACATATGAACGTATAATGAAATGCATCCCATCTGCATTCTCCCTGTTCAATATAAATTCCTAGCGCTGCACGCCGCAAGAACAATATACAACCTAATAACGACCACCGATGCAGTTACGCTGAAATGTTGGCGTGCACATTGTCTAGATATTATTAATATTACTGAAACATTTATCTTAATAATACAGCTAAAACTCTTATAAGTGCCGACAAATTCTCTTTTAAATTTGCGCCATGCACCCAGTGCTAACTAAACTAGACTCAATGCTTTTCAACACCAATTCAGATTTCATAAATTATGGCTATGGTCACCAAGTTTGAAAATGGCTCAAACACGGTCATATACTTAGTAGTTGGTAGGATTCTGTAAGTGTTGATAGATTTTTGATTTTTTAACACATCTATGAGCTTCTCTTTTAATTAACAATGTAATCTTGGAAGTCGATTTTGACTCACTTTTAATTGTCGTTCTTTAAGCAATACTTAAGTATTTGGTGTTGAAAAAACATTCCGCTATCCCATTCAAGGGCTTTCGAATGGGTTTTTATAAGGGTTTTACTTGGAAAAGCCGTATCGCTTAAAAGCCGTTTGATTTGCTTTTAAAACCCGCTATCCCATTCAAGGGGTTTCGAATGGGTTTTATAAGTAAATTTTACTGAGAAACGCCGTTCGATATGCTTTTTAAAGCGCTTTTTATACGGGTTTACTGTTGTTTAGCTGTTAAGGTTTCCCTTATATATTTCGTTACAATAGGTTATTCTTTTAGTGGGGTATTCTATTGAGAGGTAAGTCTTTCAAAGTATTTTATCGGGGGATGGGTGGGCGGGTCCCTGCTTATGACACTACAATAATATGGTACCATTGAGCTGGTTGTATGATGGATGGTAGCTGGCCATGTGAAGATATGAACTCTTCAACGGCGCATAATATAGTAGATCCGTCGAGTATGGACTCATTTAAATGGTGTTTTGATAGTGTGTTTATTATCAGTGTTAAAAGTTCAACCAAAACTTATTTCGACTAAAGAAATCTACCAAACGCATGACAGCTCACGGCAACTTTATTTATTAAATTATAGAATTTCGGCCTATATTCCACTCCATCTTTTTCCTGTCTGGATTCATAAACCATACGATTGCAATAGGGATGAAAACGCTGAGGGAATGATTATTATTATTATTGGGGGGTTGAGGTTTGTGTACCCTTTGTTTAGAGTTTACCGCAAAGGCCTTTTGCGTCCAGCAATTTCCAGAAGCTGTGGGCAGTGAGGAGGAGTATCTCTTGTGGGTCCATGATATGTCAAGAGCGAGTGATAATGCTATCGTCTACATATTTAGGTGAGATTAGGATAAAACTTACCTACATCGTAACCTGATTTCAAATGGAACATTGTTACAATGTACGAGATGGGTTCTAGCGGAACTTTCCAGTGAACGAGTAAGTTTCAAAACTTTAACAGCAAATCAAGTTCCTACGTTGTTCTAAGGGTAGCCTTGCAAATATAAATTACTAGACGGCAGGTAACCGCTCTTGCATTCAACACACATTGCCAGAGAAGTGCACGGTGGGCAGTATAATCGTAGTAAAACCAAGGCGAAGCGCGAGCAGCGGATACCACGTCGGTCGCGTTCCGTATCCTGTGCGTTTACTGTCACGACGACGATTACTTAAGATAATAAAATAAGTATGGTAAAACCATGGTATGGCTGTCTTTTGGTGTCACACTCTCTATGGCATCTGTAAGTATATTTGGTATAACAGTGTGAAAGCGAAAGACAGCCGAGTACCTAATATTAAAACACTGGTTTTACTTTAATTTATTTCGTATTTCTGGTTCATTTTAAATAATAACCCCCTTACTAACGTTGAATAAGCTTGGAAATATACCATGCATTGTCCTTATCTGTCATTGCGACATCTGAATTCGACAGATAAGGACAAAGCATGGTAGGTATAACTATTCCAAGCTTATTCAACGTTTATTAGTAGGGGGGTAAATTAATACTTTTATAACCTTACTAGAAGACTCCTGCGAGTTCGTACGCGTAGAATTAGTTCCCACTTCTCCTCCTATTTTACCCCCAAGGGCATGAATTTTCAAAAAACCTGGCTCTTGAGTGCACCCCTAGGATATCCAAGGAATATTCCTTTCAAATGTGAAGTCTCTAGGTACAGCGGGTTGGGCTGTACGTTAATATATCAACCATGTGTTTAGAACAGTATAGATACAGATATTTAAACATAATAAATAATACAAGTTATTTTCGATTAATATTATAACGAAATGTGAAAAAGTCTCAAAGATCCGTTAGAGTTGGTTAACCAGTCAGAATTAAGTTACTAATACACTGGTAAATATCTAAGCCTACTTGTGCAAAATGTGGTTACAGAATTATCGACAAGTCTCATAGAGTTGTTGGTATTTCTGTAGCTCTGCCTACCCCATTCTGGGAATGAAGGCGTGATGTTACGAGTATGTATGTTTGTAGGTGAAAATGCAAGCATTTAAAGTAGGGTTAACTTAAAATTAAGGACTACCAGTGAAAATAAAATAAAATAAAATATAGAACTCGTTATAGAAATCATGAAATATTTTTTTTATACTCGTCGATTAAAATCTGTGTAAGGTAAACGCAGCTATCAACGACCCATCGAAAATCTGCAGGTATTACCGACCCATTAGCGTAATTCTAAATTTTAACGTTTCTGCAACTGTTTGAGCCACAGGTGATAGAAGAAATACACGCGTTTGTTTGTTGAGCATCGGATAAACTTACTTTAGTGTGCGTGTCAGTGCGAAAAGGAGATAAAATACATCGGTTTCTGTGCGGCCGGCGTGGACGCAGGTCTTGTCGTACTGGCCCTTGTTCCGGCAGGTAAGTACCCAATTTTTCTGCTTAAGACATTTAATGCATATAAACGATATCTACAATTATCGTGTAGTATTAAATGTATTCATTTACTTATAAATTCTCGAATTTGTAATGCATTTTATTGATAAAACGTCACTTTATATGATAAAACTTTAACTGAAAATAGGGCGGTGATAGCTTCTTCAATTTTACTAGTTGCAGCCATTAACGACCCATGAGTCGGTAATGGCCGCCACGTAGACTTTCGTTTTTATATCTTTTCTGTTGAAATTTGACAATTATCCAAGTATTTGTATAAACCATTTTAATAACAAACAATCAGCCTTTGTATAAATCAATTAGCGTTATACAATAATTTGTGTAGTTTTCTTGTTTTTGCGTTGTAAATTTATTGAAAATGACTACATTATTCATAACTCGATTTACTTTAGAGACAAAAATTAACTAACCATAATTTAATAAAACGTTGTTTTCGTAGTTAAATGTTGTATTACTTTAATCAATCACGGTCTCTTTTACAGTCAGAAAACCACTGATTATAAATATTATGTACTTTTTATAAGTCGGTAATACATTTTACTATTATACCTACATATTCTATTACCGACCCATGTGGGTCGGTAATAGCAACGATGGGTAACTATTAGCGACCCTACACAAATTATTATACTTAAGTATTTCATGTTAAGTAATATTATTTATGTTGGTGTACATTGGTGGTCCAAAATTTGACGATATAATTGAGAATCTAGATGCCTCATGCCTAGGCCAATCTGAAACACCCCCTTGTATGTTAATTTGAAACTTTTGGGATGGGTCAAAAAAAAACAGATTATTTAATTCTGCGATGGTATTAAAACCGATTGGTTTATAACAGTGTTTTTTTCTGAAAGTAGTCCAATAAGGAATCTTTTGTATTTTTATTAAAGTATTTTTCACCATTTACAGTTGTATAATTTTTTGACAGTCGTTAATAGCTGCAAAAAAAACGTTAATAGCTTCACAGCTGTTACTATGGGTCGGTAATAGAAACAATCGACTTACCCACTTTATTAATTATTTTTCACAAGAAAATGCTTTATTTTGTAGCATTTAACGTGGTAAATATAAACCCAATATTCAATATTACCATATAAAAATAATAAAAATACTGTGACGGCTACCAATATTCCTAATAAGTATGATCAATTTCAAAATTGCCTTACGAGGGTCGTTAATAGCTGCATTTACCTTATTAAGATTTCATAGAGAATACTGTAACGTCACTCTTTTCATCGTTGAATAGTCTATGTTACTTCCGAAACAACCGAAATAACTATTTCGATACGCTCTAGACAACCGAAAAAAAATTGAAAATAGAACTTCGTATTTAAATAATATGTGCCCTTGTTTAAGGAGACTCGATGCGGTACAAAATTGCCAATGTATGGAGTTTTGGAAAGTAGCAGCATCGCGTCATCTGTCAAAAATCTACTTAAACTTGCTGCTGTACCCAGAACATACAAAAAAAACTACGCTTTGTGATTGGCTAATATTTTTAGCTTGGCACAGTACTGCAACATTATGGACGCCGATGGTGTGATAACTTTTCTTTCAAAGCTAAGATATTTACGTTTTTTCTGTGGAAATAAAAATCAGACCTTGAGCTTTAAAAGTTAAAATATAAACTAAGAAAATGAGTAGTGACAGTGACGAAACATCTTTAACTCCTCAAGAAATAACTATTACAATTATCTTGTATAAAAGAAGTCGGATATTAGAACTAGACAATATAGTACTTACGATATTTAGTTTTCTCATATAGGTACTTGTATTAATGATTTAAATTATTAATTTTAATGAACTCGTACAAAAAGTATTGTTCACTATAGTGTCATAATCAAGCTTTTTAATCTCGTACCTTACTTAGGCCACGAAGCTTGCTGAGACACGGTACTCGACTAAAAAGCTCTCTATTATAACACGATTGTGAAAAATACTATTTAATGTCTGTAAGAGAGAAAGCACGCCCGGTCTCTACGAAACTCTTACAAACCATTCCACCCACATTCTCCAATTCCTTTCAGCACTAGAACCCTCTCTGCGACCGAATCGGCAAAGTTTTAATGGAGTGCGGCGAAATAAACTGGCGTTGTACGGTAACCTGTTACGTCTGCAGATGGTAATTCAACGTGCATTCGCTGTACAATATTTTGAGCCTCAAGTGTAGGCTGAACAAACCTAAAGGCTCTTCCTATTTGGGTGATGGTACACATGTTAACAGTAGAATGGTCTAGGTTCTGTGACCCTAGTGAAAACGGATATAGGTCGACTTAAGTTATTTATAATAAATAGAGGATAAACCATATGCAGAGTATACTAGACTTATACCCTTTTTCATGTGAACCTCAAAAGAGTTATCTCATGTTTTTACTAGGACCAGAAAATGTAGATAATCACTTTTACCGTTTCCATTCCAGGGCACCCAACTTGGCCAGTTCCAAGCAGTTAAAAGAACAGAATACTCCTATAGGTATCTTCTTCTGACAGGAAATTGGCTAGTTTGAACTGCTCATAATCTCAAAAGGACTATGCGTCCAAATGATTCTAAAACCAACACAGGTCGTCAGGTAATTCATTTAGGTCTTGGCAACCAGTTGAATGTTAGTTTAGTACAGATGATAGGAAAGTGAGATTGCCTTTTTCTCGCTTTTTTTACAATTTATATATGACGTTTGGCATTCAACTGGGTGCTTAGAGTATCATCCAAAGTAGCCTTACAATTAGATGCTTGCAAAGACCTATTTAATGATCTAACACTCAGTTCTGTTGGTTCTTACAAAATTGGCTTTACTCCTTTGCCGTTAAAGTGATAAGTTAGAAAAATGACACTCAGGGCGTTGACTGCCAATTTCATCGATGTAATAGGTAGCTTCCGAATCAATAATATATAGGTACATAACTAGCGACCCGCCCTCGCTTTAGTTTGTGAGTTTTCTGTTACAGTCGTACATAAACCAGAATTTATTAAACATAAGTACCTTAAATTGATGATGAAAACCGCATCAAAATCCGTTGCGTGATTGAGGAGGAGTTAGTGGATATACAGACTGACAAGAAAGACGGACAGACGTGCAAAAGCAACTTTCTGTTACACTATGTACTACTTAGCTCAAGTACGAAAAAAATGATTATAGTCACCCTGCCTACTAAGCTGCGGATGGGCAAATTGTCGTGTGATGAGCGCTAGTATTTGTTGCTGCATCTTGGATGTTTTCTTTGTATTTAATAATGTTTATCATTGCCTAGTTTCTAGATAAATTATAAAATATGGAAAAGTCCACTCACCAGTTAGGTTCTGGGTTCTTAACCAATTTGACTTTAACAATTCTTAAACAGTTACTCCATAGCGGAATCAGACTACAAATTCTTATTATGGAGCGAAAAGCTCTTAAAAGTACACGACAACAGTGTTAAATATTTAAGCAGTCTTTCAGAATTTCAAACAGATTATCCAGTTTTAATCCTGTAACACTAAGTAAACCGGTTTGATCCAGTTTTCGTCCGTCTCAGCTTTCCTCGTTATCTTTCTTGCTAATTGGCAACATTTCACGTCGGCAGAAACACTACTCGATACTAGAGGCGCTAATGAATGGGTTAAATGATTGAATTTCAGTGAAAGTGTAGCTACGGAAATATTCGTTACGGACCGTTTGATTCAACAGATTGTTGGTCGGTGATTTTGTGCTGCTACTAAGAACAGGTGAGCTTGTGAAATTAATAAGTGTATCATTGCAACCATTGGTTTATATGGTAGTTTCGGTGTCGTAACATACACTTTTATAAATCTACAGTTGGTAAAAGAACAGTTCGCTGTTGTACACGCTAACTTTATGTTTATACTCGTATATATTTTTTTATGCAATGAATATCTAGATTTTATACAGCTAAAAAAGGCAAATGTGCAGGCATCCCATGTGAAGGTAACAACAAACCCTTTTTGGGTTTCCGTCCGTTTGTCCGTCCGTCCGTCTGCAGCCTAGCGCAGTGTCTTAGAACTAGAAAGCTGTAATTTGACATGAACATACATATTAGTCACGTCAACAAAGTGGCACAATAAAATGTATTTATTTTTAGGGTACCTCCCCTACACGTAACGTGGGGATGTTTTTTTTTCGATGTTTATGGAAATATTAAGCAGTCATCGTCACCCATGAACCTCAGCAATGCCAAAGGGCCAATGGCCAATGGCACATCCAAGTTGCTGCCTTATAGTAAATACTCTTGTTAAGCCAGTTTACAGGGGACACCATAGTGGCAAAGAAAAAAACTTGGAGGGAAGCCCCTTCTATAGTTTCAAAGTACGGGGAACAAAAGACCTCTGGGGGTTACCATGACATGCCTAAGTAATTCACTTTAGGATGAGTGTAAGGGACAGAGCTATAGCAGTTACACGGCTCTGTCTTTTTCTCTCACTAAATAAACTGTTGCCGAGTTATATTGCAATGCAATCGTTTTATAGTTACCAAAAATAAGTGAAAAGGAATTAATTTAAAACTATGTAGTTACATAAATAAATAATTTATCCATTTCTTCGTGGATTGAAGCAAATAACTCTTTTATTTTACCGTCAAAACGAACTTGATTTCTGGTTGATCTGATAATTTTATTACCGAAACTTCTTCGCCACTATAAATCACTGAAAGCGGAATTGCACAGCAAATTTATGAGTGTCTCAACTGATAAACAGAATGGTTAATAAATATCTGTCAGCATGATGGACAATATTGATATCAGACAGCTGGGTGCTGGCCAGGGATAAACGTAAAAGGATATAAAGAAATCGGGGCTTTGTAAGTCAATAAACATGTGAAATCAGACAGAGACAGATTTGAGTGTGAAGGTGTTTACACGGATTACCTTCGTACCGTCAAAAAGTTTTTGGTCAAATGTTTCATTTCCCATATTTTCATTTGCCAGCGCTTTGTTTTCTGTAACCTTCAATATTTCAGGATTTTATAAAAGCTAAGCTAACCTAACCTAACCTATAGGTTCTACACGATGGTACTAAAAAGAATTCTGAAAAATGTATATTCCTATCCATGTTGGATTAGGCAAATGAAACATTTGGGAAATTATATATTTGACCAAAATTATTTTGGCCAAACGGCAGGCTCCCGTGTGTACACATCTGCCAGATACAGATCTTTATCTTATGCAGCTGGCGTGCTTTAAATATTCACATAATTTTCATTGTTTTTCAGTCTTCTTGTAGTGATAAAGGATATTCAGTGACCGGTACAGTGACCGTGTACCTAAATGATAGGAAAATAATGCCTTTGTGTACAAAGAGAGGACAGTAGAAATATCTTTCTTCAGGCGGGGTTATGCCTGGGGACCGAAGGCCATTTGGATGAAGTTGGAAGTGGTATATACCTTAATTGATTGAAGAAACTTCGTTAGCGCTGGTGGTGGCGGCGCTGTCGAGTTGGTTGTTAAAAGCTATCGCAAGATGTCGCTTGGTTACCACATTTGTAATTTTCTATTTAAGTAGCAAATTCAGCATTTCAGCCGAAGCAGCTACGCCTACTGCTGGACATAGTGTCCCCCAAAGTTGCTACAACATCCATCGGTTTCCCGCAAACTCATCAACATCGTCGGTCTACCTTGTTGGAGATCTACCCATCGTCTTCAGGTACGCAGGCGCCACTCAAGAACTCTTCTTGAAATCCGTAAGAGAACCAATAAGTCACCGACATAGGCATAACAATTGCTATAATTAAGTGGCAATGGATGAGGCACCGCCTGTTGTTCACAATAATGTTACATAAAATTGGTATTGTTTCATATTGTAACTAACAAAGGTGCGCATTAAAGAGTTCAACAATTGACTGAATTTAAGTTATATTGGTTATTCTGAGGTAATAAACTGACCCCTATATCCATAATTAAGGTAAAGCAATTAATTCTTAATTTGAAATGTAAACGTGTCACTGCGCACGTGCGATACTGTAGCATCCTTAATTTAGTAACGTGAAGTGAAATCGTGAAGTGAAACGTTGCGCAGTTTGTTAACCTGCGTAAAAGGTCCTTCGCGGATTAACGGACCGTACCACTATACCTATACTCAGGAATCTTTACGATGACGTGAGCTTTATATTGTAGGATCCAAATTACAACTACCAACATCTGTATTTATTTAAGGGCATAATGTTAGGGTTCTCTGTTAGCATAACAATTAAAATTGTTGACAGTACATTGTAAAAGGTACAACAACGCGCTTGTATCATTGGTTCCGTCGTAGGATTTCCATGAAACCAACCATCTCATAATGGTTTTTTATTCTGTAAATTCTTATTGCTTTCCTTGACATGTGACGTAATGAAAACGGCGTATCATAGGTCTGAACGCATTGTCGTTTCAATGCAGTAAAATAAGTATTAACCAATGTTATGTACAGAAATAATAACTACAAGTATGAATATAGTTGTTTAAAATAATGTGAATTGCTAACTTTACTGCACATTGTTCAAAATAGTTATCACAAAACGTCCTCCTTTGTAAACAAGAAGAAATTAAAAAAAAAATGTTTCTAGACAATTGTTATACGATAACATACGCCCAAATGCTATCATTACTAGCATGGAGGCATTCCGTCTTAGTCCTCAGGGTTGGCAACGCATTTGAGGTCTTGGGTTTATAGTCTTGAGAATTCAAATGTCTATGGGTCTCACATTCCACTTACCATCAGGTGGCCTGAGTGCTCGTGTGCCTTCTCCTTAACATAAAAAAAAAAAAAAAAAAAAAAAATTAACAAGAGCATTTAGGAGTGTCAGGAGTCTTCCTTGGGTCACGCCACATTAACTAAAAAAACCAGTAAACTGGATGCGATATTAAATCCATATTTTTATGGCCTGCGCAAACCATAGTACCTAAGTACTTTTTTATTTTGTCTTTCCGATATTTCATTCAATTATTTCTAACAAAGCTGCCATCTAGTCAAACGTGAAGTTTTATTTTATAGTATTTCACAGTAAACTGAGACAAAGATATCCGATGTTATAGCCCATTCCAAACTCAACAACCATAACGGCCACTTTAGGCCAACAGTGGGTTGGCCACAATTTAGCACGGTACCCTAAAAGCCAATACAGCCGATACGGTCTGCGCAAAAGCCCTGGGCATTATGCAACAAAGTGCATTGTCCGCTGCATTATCTTACGGATTTATCTCCAGCGAATGCAGCGAGATCTCGATAAGATCTTATGAAACGAACCAAAAGGTTACTCAAAAACAATAAACTGGATAATTCGATAGTGCTGTCTCTTTCCAAAAAAAGCCACGAATGTTAGAGCGAAAGAGATTGCACAAAGGCTAAACGGAGTCTCAAGTGATTCTCTTTAGAGTCCGAGTCCCCACACGTATTTTAGACAAGCACGTAAATGTGGCCAAATACACTTATCGCTTTACTCATTGGGTTTTATAAAATAATACGGATTGAACCATTTTTAAGGTAAAAATGGTTCAGTGCAGTCCAGTGAGTCTGAATATAGTTTTGATTTGTTGTACGAAGTAGAATCAAATGGTTAGTGCACATTTATTCATCAACATTGCCATGTACAAAGCTTAACTTATCTTGTAACGATAAACAAAAAGTAGTTGCTTCATACTAACCAGTAAACATGCTAAATCTTTCAAACTCTAAAATGGCCCAGATAAGGAAATCATGATAATCAAGGAGATAAAATATCACCGCAGCGTCTGCAGTGATATCATCGAAGAAATATGATAAAAAGTGAATGCTACATATTAGGTAGGTGTACGAATATTTTGAGATGAATCGAGCGTGAAATCAGAAATGCAGTATAATCATTCGATGATTGAATTTGATGCTAGATTAATTGATAAAATATTTCTTAATTTGGATATCAGATTTTTACTATCGGAGATTGATCGTTATTTAGAAACTGACGAATTGATTCTCAACCATAAATACATTACTTATTTATCACACCTATACTCAAAATGGTAGTTAGTGGTTGTCTTGTATACATGTATTTAAAATAATTCGATAGCTCCAACTTATAGGCATTACTGCAGAAAATAATAATAAGTGTGCTACATTTATGTTAAATTTACTTTTATCTGACGGAAATCTGATTAAATAGTGACCTCATACCCTCTTTCACCAACGTTTAAAATGAACTCCTAAACAATTTTATTATAAGTACTATTAAAAAATGACAACTGTTTATTAAAAGTAGGTATAAAGTGGTTTGTTGGTTGATAATAGTGTTTCTAACTGCTACATTTAGAGGGGTATAATAACAATTGAATACATAGGTACATTGTACAAATCAATATTAACAAGTTTCAAACAAAAGGCCGGCTTTCCATTTTCTTAGTAATAGATAAATTTTCTTGACGGATTTCATTAGCATTGCAATTTGCAAGCAAGTTATGAGGTAGTAATGTTACATTATTTTCTCCGAACACTTGTACAGCAGTGGCAGCAAATTCGACTGAATTAGTCGCCACCAATGGACAAGGAAGTGTCCAATTCAAGCTTGTTTTCTGCCGACACAATGTTCTGTCAAGTTTATTATGCCTCCAGTAAAGATAACAGTCACCTTCACCTATAAAAGTATTTTATGGTCACTTGAATAACGGATTTAAATTAGCCTGGGTTTAATAATGGCATACTTTTACGATTCAACAACACACCCGAGTTTCTGCATTAACTCGTCGTATATGCCAAAAAATCGTTACGTGACTTAAGTTAGGTCCGTGATACGTTATTACGCCTAAGATTAAATTTCAATTTCGACATTTTAAACTCTGTACTGAATCGAAAATGCACATGTAGTTTGCAGTCACTATTCTGGCTAGCTGTTTTTTTAGATGTATGTATTTTATTTACAACAAAAAACCATGGAACTGTATAACGTATTCACAAATACTAAACTTAACATAAACGATAAGCAAATGCTATCAGTGCAACAAGACACGTTTAATATTCCCCTAGCGTCTCTGCCACTATTAATACATTAAAGCCGGTGCCAGTGTTGTCAATCCATGCGGCACAATGCAATTGAAACTAATAAAAATGCAATTTACGTAATGCGTCTCGCTCGACTCTATTTACTACCCCTTACAGGCGCTGCATTCGATGAATAATAATATCCTCAGTAGCATAGTTGTTTTGCGAGGTTATTTATATGTGTATGAGTCTATTGATTGCCGTAATACGTTTGATGAAGGTGCGGCTATTTCTGAAAAAAATAACAACACTTCACACCAGGGACAGGAAGAATAGATCGTTAATATAGTGATTACTATCTTTAACAGGAATTAATGGACAAATTTCTAATCTAGACAGTCAGTAAGCCAACATAAGTTTGTTGTAAGTCTAGTTTGTTTGTGCTAAAATTGCCTTTGACGTTATTAAAACCTAAAAGTAAAAATTTTCATAACTTGCGTTGTATACCAGTAGTCTATATGTGGTACAACACAAAACGTATGGAAGTAACTTGAAAATCTGGTTGGTGCTAAAAAGGATAGCAAGATTTTTCTGTGAATTAATTTTTTATCAGTTTCTGGCTTACCTGTAAACAAAATGGCGTCGTCTTACTGAGCGACGCGTCCTGGCACCGCTGTCCAGAGATGAGGACCACCCGCCGCTCTCACTCGACCGTGCCAGCGACAAGTTTCGCGCCTCCATCGTACGCGCACTCTCCAACAAAATAGCTGTGTACTTTGTGATCAACATGATTCCTGATCAACCTTTCTTCAAGACATAATCAACAAATCACTTAAGCACTTTTTTCACTCACGTATACACTTCTGAATAAAAGCTTTACGTTTATATTAGACACTGGAGGTCCGCTTGCAACGACAAGTTAACTAACTACTATTGTCGGGCACGGCATCCGTCTACCGTCATGCCGCACTGGTCACCGCATCACATATCATCATTATATCCCTCCGGCTGCACAACGGGATATTGTGAATTATGAACGAGTCAACTTTAAATTCAACCAAGTGCTAAGAAGCCATAATAATAAAGAATACGAAGTAAGTCGGGTCGGCAATAGAAGTCAATCAGCTTTTCAAATTTACTGGCATGAGTCTAGATTGTGCAGACTAATTGACAGACAGTCAACTGAAAGAGATTAACTAGATCTAAACTATCTCATACTAATAACGCATTTATAGCTGGAACGCGGAACATTTCCACATGAATATGCATTAAGTTGGATATTTTACCGTCGACGGATAATTGGGCAAAATGAGGTGGCCATAAAGGGAAACCTATTAAACGCTGGGAATAAATTACAATACAAATTGAACCAGAAGTAGACAGCACAATAATGCTCGCATACGTAGAAATCATAAACAATATGAGTGATGTATTAGATGCGACAAATAATTATACATATACGGTCTAGGAAGCTGTCGGTAATTGTGAAAAGGGATACGGCAATTAAAGACGAAACGGTACGGTCGTTGACCAGTGTGCAAGGCATCTCCGTCGCAAATAAACAATTCGCTATAGAAATAGTCCCTTGTAACGCTTGGATTGGCTTGTATACTCGGGAGTTTCAGTCGAAAATAAAACATGCAAGATGCCACTTGTTTCATTTACAGGTATTTTCTTACTACAAATATTTATCACAAGATTTAGTTAATTATCTTGACCCTCATACTGGTAAATAAAACAGGAATCGAATCGATAATTCGCACGAGTATGTAGACCCGCCAAAGTTTTACAATAATTGTATCTAAAAGTTCAACAAACCAAAGATAATTGTCACAGAGCAAACATAATCTACAGAAATTCAAATCTCCAAACAAAACCAAATGATAATGCTATAAGGAATTCTCCTCGTTCCTCACCCTTGACTTTATGCGCGCAGCAGTGCGTGGCGACTTTAAAGCATCCTCGGTGGTGAAGACATGGCCCGTTTGCACGTAACGGATTACTATCGCAGATCTCTGGAGATAATTGCATCCTACTGGTCGTAATAAGCGATGTTATCGCGGTGGTTATCTGGATTATTAAGTGCATCAGTGCGGACTGTATTGTACTGTTCTAGGTCAGGTATACATTGTTGAAATAAACTTAACGAGCTTATTTTATCAACGAAGCTCGATTACAAACTAGCCAAATCAATCATACATAACACTATAGATCTTTTATCTTTGTCTTAACCGGAAAAAGGTAGATATCATATAATGGAAACATAATAATGTTCAAGATTTTTCTTTCTCTAGTTCAAATTAGAAAAGTGATTCAAAATTACTTTTGCCAATTCTAATAGTCCTTGCATAGCGTTTACCAGTGATAAATACCTCACAAGCGTTTCAATTTGCACATTTCTGCATTTAGCAGAGAGCGAGGCTGGTTGCGAATTAATAGGCCTCAAGTTCGAGACTAAATTGCATTCAGGAACTGGCCGTTAGTTCTTATACGGCGTGGAGTGGTCGACCCGATATGGGCATCATCAATTAGGTTGGTGACATTTTCACGTTATAGGTCACGTAGCTAAGGAATTTGGGAATCGTTAAGCATTTTTATTGATGATGTAAGGTCATCTAGAGGCATTACTTGGAATATGTTATTCGTGTGGTATTGACCTTTTCATTTGTTACCTAAGAAAATACTTTTATCTATATCAAAGCAGACTCTAGTATGATGAAAGTATGATATACCTTAACTTGACCTCATACCCCTAATTATGGCATATGATCCTAGACAATTTTTTGTACTTTCTAAGGCGATTGAAGTTTTTCACTTTAGGTCAAAAATTCGTTAGTTACAATAACAGTTTTTGACGATAATCGAATTTGACTAACACTTACCAGGCTATAATGACTATCTGACAGATATAAGGTCTTAAGTTAAGTGTTTGCTTAGTAGGTAAGTATCAACTAACAATAAACTAGATGACCCAGCTACTAAAACAATATTGGAAAACCCAGCTTAGCAAACATTAGCCGTAATTCCGCAAACTGAACACGTACGAATATAGAGCACGCTCTTGACACAGTTCAAAGGCGTCATAAACTACCAATCTACAAGTCATATTGTTATTAGGTACAGGTTGTTTAAAATAATACGTCCTAGTTCACTTTTGCTTTAAAGAAACTAGTCCTTTTCAAGTTACATGCCCAGTACTTGGTATCGGGTCAATTTTGAACAGGTATCTCTGAAAACCGGGCCTTGAATGTGTTAACTGCAGTTGGTAATAGAGTGTCCTAACCAATATTAAAGGCTCCAGGAACGCAATAACTACGGTGTACTTTAGGACACTTCAATTTGTCATCCGAATTTGTAAATTCATGTTAAAACTTTGTTAATATGGACAAAAACTATGAGTAGGTGTCAATTAGATCATCTCATTTCCTATTAGTCAACAAAAGTTAAAGGCTGAATCACAGTCGGTGCCTAATGCGATGCTGATTGAATTCTACTTGCGCAACATGTCACTGAACTGTTGTACGAACTTCTATTTAATTAAGCTCAACGCTAGATTTACAGAGTAATTGAGTTTACGAACCGCAATAAAACACAATCACAAAATTAGAACAACTTGCAGTCAAACTTCACTTGCACCTTTGGAATATAAACCCGTCGCACGGGATTACGCACTTGCGCAAAGAATCCAATCGATACTTCACAAGCGCGTAAGTAAATACAATATTCGCGTTATTTTCGCGCACGCGCCGCGTCGCTATCCAATCGTCCGATCGGAAACATCGGCGCCAGCGCACTGACTGTGCGCGCGCAGTCCTGGCAAACGGTTTAATTTGAACTTGGAATTTAGCCGCAAACGGGATGCGAATTTGGTCGTCTTTGTATTGTACACATTCGAAGTTGACGTTCATTTGGAATACCACATGAGGTGTTTAACCTTTAAACAGAATCTCCAGTTCCACAACCTGTCTTGCATCTTTTTACCGTATTATATTTTATTTTAATGGAAAATAAAAATATTCGACGGAAAAAGATGCTAGGCAGGTTCTGGAACTGGAGAATCAAAAAACATGTTTTTATGACATATTACTAAGGCACCAGCTTTATTTAAAAAGGGAAAACCGAGAGCCAGTCGTGATGTGAACAAAAAACTAAATATGCACCCATGTCTTGACGTCGGCGAATCCTTTATTGTAATTCAAACTCGATAGTATCCGAGGACGTCCATTTTCCTGTTCTCGTATCCAATAAAAAGCACAGTAGCCCTAAATGGACGGCGATTTCTAAAAAATGTTATACAACTTTCCTTTTCAAAGGGATGGGGACGCATTATGTGGAATAAAGTTATCTGAGCATAACCTTTTATGGCCGCAATCGTGGATTGTATAGCAAAAAAGATCACATGGAACGAGTCGGTCATTGCGTGGAATAGCTCGCTAACGTGGGCTGAAAGTAAAATTTATTCACGACCTTCTACATTTATTGGACGTTAAATAATTTTACTCTATACCTCTCCAGAGAATTATTCATTAGATGTTCTAGAGAATATCTAAATATATCTTATAAAGGTGCCAAATTGGTTAAGATCGTTTTGTGAATATGAATAAACTGAACATCCGAATAACTCCTTCGGGTAAACTAAGCCAAAAATAAACCCCTGAACAATTTCCAGGTAGTTAATGAAAATTATATCACTTTCACCAACAAGGTTACCCTTTGGGACCGGACTTGCAAATGAGTCCTGGACTATGAATACATATTGGCGCATTAGAGTGCCAATGATGCTGCATAATTAATAACAAGTGCTCTTAAGTCTTGCACTGAGACTCGTTTTAGTTTTGTACTTTGAAAAGGCTAGAACGGCATGTTTTTCTGTTTACTTTAAATTGGAGTAAAGTTGGCATTCAAAGTTTGAATTTTAGTTAAGTTGGGGTTTAAATGACTAGGAAAGGAAAAATATTTCTAGAAATGAGCACTCAGCAGTGTTTTGTACTAATCAATAAATATTCGCAATTGACACTCAAAAAATAGAGGTCGCTGGTATATCGACTTCGCTATTTTTAATCGAAATCAAAAGTGACACCCTACACGATAGATCAAAATGAAAAAAATCTGCCCGAGAATGAGGACTTTCCAAAAGTAGAATCTCGATTTTCTGGAAAAAATCAGTTTTACCTATTCAAAATGGGTGAACATAATTTTTCAAGGCTTCAAATTGTTTAACATATCTTGTAGTTTCGAAACTCTATGAGGGTCTTAATTAATTTACCGTCTAGGGAGACGTCGAAGGCTAAAACGATGTAATTGGCAGAGATGAGAGGCGCGAGTCCCGGCCCATCGCGGTGCGGCTTTCTTATCCTATTGAGTGCCGTCCCCCAGATCTTCATTCTAAATGGACGCCATATGAAGATCTCGGCATGGAATGTGTCGAACCTTCCAACAATGAGCACGATAATAGTCCCAACTATTTAGTATGGAAATCGAAAATGTGGCACGGAACATGTTCAGGGTTTAAGACTCTATTTTTATACCTTATTTTCTAACCTCGGTTGAAGGATATGGTTAGTTAATTTGAGTACCATTTAACGGCTGAAGACAATGCAAGGTAAGGCGGTGAAAAGGAAATAAGAACCTTATTGCTTGATTTGTCAGTTCATTGATGTTACTTGAAATACAATGGATTATATTTATCCAGTAAAAAACATTGGAATAACAAAAAAAAAGGTTATCACGTGCAACAGAATACTCCAGGATACGTGCTCCTGACCTCTGTAACGGTAAAATTAATTCAGACAGCGGCAAAATACAGAATATTTCAAGCCAACTAAGCTAAGAATTCACGTAGAACTAAAAACTAGCTGCGATAGCATTTCATTATAAAGTACGAGTATCTAACATCAATAATAAAAACAAAAATCACTGATGTTATCACCCTATTTTGTACCTTTACGCATTAACATCAAATTTGAACTACCACATGGAATTTTGAAACGAAAACCAACCGGGTCCAAACCAAACTATTAAGATAACATAGGTTTATTATAGAATATACTACTTAACTACAGTACTCTCAGTTTTATGCACTTGCACTTGCAACTGACAGTATATTTGTCACTCGTGTTTCCTAGGAAAACGAAGAGTGCTGCTATAACTATCAAGTACTGTACTATTAATATCATTGGAAGAGATAACTCCACGATTGCGATCAGCCTGCAGCGCCAGAACACTGAGGCAGCCACGTGGGCGAAAGGTACCCAGAACTGGTGCAATTAAACCCCGTATAAATAACATCAGATAAACAACTACTTGAGTTACTGACTGCGAGACTAACAATCGTCGGCATATTTAGTGTAAACTGTAAGAAGAGGACGGTGACATACAATACCTATAGTTGTATCCCTTGTAATGATGGAGCCGCGGTCTGTGATAAGTCTATGCTTTGGATGTGTAAAGCTGGGCACAGCAGAATTTGATACTGACCAATGTTATTTGCGTTCATACATTGTTAGTTAGTTAAGAATGTTAAGATAATTCCTCAAGTGTGCTACTAAGAAGGAGTGAGGTTTCAAGTTGCGTATCAATTAGTTAGCCTTCTTTGTATATACGCAACTACACAGCGAAATGTTTGCTATTCAATCCCTAAGGTAATCTAAGTAAATTTATAAAACTGTGTTATATATTTCTTGACAATGCATTTTATGCTAAATTCAGTAACTTCTATAAAGTAGATGTGCAAGACCTCGTCGCTGTACTAGTACTTGTCACCATCCTTTAAATTGCGATAAATAAAATAAGATCAATATTACTTTTATCATCATTTCATTTAAGCGATGAGAGATGT
The DNA here is from genome assembly GCA_949316455.1 of Acleris holmiana. Lineage (NCBI taxonomy): Eukaryota > Metazoa > Arthropoda > Insecta > Lepidoptera > Tortricidae > Acleris > Acleris holmiana. The sequence goes on along the minus strand of OX438776.1, from coordinate 11,651,666 downwards.
GTTGACTTTTGATATTACACACGCCAATTTTAAAATATTGAACTTTTTTCAATTTCAAGCACCTGACATTGACTCATACAATCCGATTGACAATATTTTTTTTCTTTTGAGAAATTTTGATATGGTGTATAAAACAAATTCCATTTAGCAAAAGTAAAGGTGACATCTCCCATAACACATAAAAACGTTTTGGGTAGATGTATAAATGAACGTAATATCACGACGCAAATAAATATTTTGTTTTGACATGTCGAGCAGGACGTCTACCTTACATAATAAAATACTTACGGAAGAAGGTAGTGGTGGTAGGACCCTGTGCAGGGTCCGTCCGGATTGCTACCACCATCTTATCCATTAACCACCCGCCAAGCAACAGTGTTCGCATTGTTGTGTTCCGGTGTGGGGATAAGACAACCGGTGAAATTACTAGCATAGAGGCATTCCATCTTAGTCCTCAAGGTTGGCGACGCATTTGAGGTCTTAGGATTATAGTCTTGAGAATTCAAATGTCTATGAGTCTCAGATAGATCCCACTTACCATCAGGTGGCCTGAGTGCTCGTGTGCCTTCTCATTAACATAAAAAAAAACTTAGTGAATGATATTGTCTACATATTGTCCTGTTTTCAGGCATCGCACATAACAAAATAAAATTACTTAAGTAATTATCCCCAGGGTCAATGTATCAGCCATCATAACAGACGTATTAACAAATTTTCATTCTAGCAAATAGCTGCGTCTCACTCGGTTGGTCTATGAGTCTTAAAAACTAACCATCCTTACGCCACATTTACGAGTTGCCACGAATTCTGATCTAACTCAAGCAAATGATATATTTACTAAATTTCCTTATTAGTATCGTAGGTTATCCGTGTCAACCCACAATAAGCTAAGGTGAAAGAAGAATGTCATGCCATTTATCATTAAGTACCTACTTAGTTAGGTCGAGAAACTGACCCTTCCGGCATTTCAAGGACCGGAATTTATGACGCAAATGCCATTACTACACAATGACATTTATTTTTATCTTCAACGTTATTGATATTACGAGCATAACCATAATATACCGCCTACTTGCTTACATAAGAACTTAACGCAGTTTATTGATGAGCATTTATACCGACGACATGATAATTTAAATGATGACTACCATACGTAAGAAGATATATGCAAAAAAAGATGTAAATATGTTAAAAGTTGACAAATTAAAAGATTGGCTGATACGGTGAGTAAAATCTTACCAAATACGTCTATACCAGTGATTCAAATCCTGTATAAATATTTATTGTGCGATATGAAAAAATCGTTAGACCAAATATGAGCAGGTACAACCATGTTTGGTCTTCCGAATGGACGTGCAAATGTATGCTTTTCTATTATTAGACTTAATTTAAGCCCAAGCTTTACATTACAGACACTTGACAGGCAGAAAAGTAAGATCATTTACAACGAGAAAAAGCACTTTTTGTATTGACTAATTTGCAGGAAACAACTAATGAGTAAATATAAATAATGGTTAGGTGACTTGGGATGACAATAGTCACAAAGAGCAGTTAGTTATTAATGTCAGTTACTTATTCTTGGTCAATAGAAGAACTTTATCCACAGTAAATTCTTTTTAATTTCTACGCCTTTGTCTTTGGCAAGATTTGTGTAGACTGTAAAAGGTGTGTAAACAACACCAGAGTAAAGTTTCAATTTAAAAGTTAACGCAAAAGAACGCGAATGCCAAAACTTGGTTACAAACGTTCAAATTATAGACACATCTTGTAAAGTACGTTTTTTTACATTTTACAAATGAACCATACGATGGCCTTCGTAGGAATGCGATGATTCACTCCTATTGTTGAACAATGTGAGGACTCGACCGCACCTTGGTATAATTTATAACGCCCGAAGTCGATTCCTAAACGACAATATTATAATTGGTAATTGTACGTAGGCGTGGAGATTATTAATTTGTTTACAAACTCTAGGAGGAATAATGCTTAGATACCTTATCAAAAAAAATTGCGACAGACAGTCAAAGTTTACAAAGCATACAATATTTATGTTTGTAAACCAGTCGTTACATAACAAAACCTTTGAACACGAGCTGCTGTAGTCAAAACACAGGGTTCATTGAATTTGGTAGAAAATTATTAACTTTTTTGTTCTACACTCTATATTGTTATTGTTACTCGTCTAAATTAAAATCTTTTCTGCGATGATAACATGGAAAAACACCGCTAGCAACTCAGCCCATGTGCTTTATTTCGAAAATACCTTTAATATTCCTTTCAAAATTGCTTAGTTGCGTTGCATTGGCTATAATTTCGTTAATCCCTTTCATCGGTGCTTCAATAATAATCGCATCATGCACTTCTGCGGGCATTGTTTTCATACGAGGGGCGAGGCGGTTATCTGATAAATTATTGTTTCCAGTGTTAATGGACTCGACTTAACCCCTGTTTGAGGCATAGCTGTGTGGTTGGTGAGAGATTATTGAAGTACCTACATATATGAAATGTACAACGTAAAAAAGATGCTGCATATTGATGCAATAAAGTCGGTATAGATGCGGATAAGCATATTACTTAGTACTTATTTAAGACTACGTTCGCCCCGCTGCAAATTTCTGACTTTCCAGGTGGATTTTTTTCTTTCATAAGAACCTTCCCCTGACGATAACAAAAACAAAAAAGAATTAGCGTAATTGATCCAGCCGTTCATGCATGATGCCGTTACCAAGGGAAACAGGGATTCATTTTTGTAAATATATATATATATTTAGATATAGATAGATAGATAGATGACAATGACGAGTATAATTCAATTTAAAAAAGGTAAACCGACTTCAAATTATTAAGGAGTTTCGTTTACTTCCATGGATAACATGACTAGATCTTATCGATTAATTAAATCGGGACCACCTATGAGAAATAACCCACTCATAAAAAAGTAAAACGCTATTATCACTATGCCTATAATATTCAAAGAACAAAATAAATACGACGCGGTGTTGTTACGTTCTACGATTGTGGACTTGGGTTATCAGAAAACTTTACGGGGATCAACGAATACAACGGAACAGTTGAGGCAGCACGTGCCAAAGAATAATTCATGTGGCAAACAAGAGTAAACCCTTGCTAACTCGTCGAGATAAACAACTCTAGCTATTAATTATTACTCACGAGAGCTAATACCGCGGTATTATCGCTGTGCAAAACAAATAAGTTCCCTGGATAAATAACGACCCTTTATCTTTCAAAGCAGTTCTCGAAGAGAGAACGTTGGTGCTGCTAGTCTGATTAACTTTGTTACTGGACTTGACAGAAGCGCGTGGAGCTAAACACATGTGTTTCTGAATAGTTCACAAGAGAAAATACTCTTTTAGCGAACAATGGTCCTCGAATGTGATATCTATGGACTTATGTCTCTAATAAGTCCAGAGAAAGTATCTATAAATAACTAAAAAAATACATCTCAACAGGAGTGAAGCCATAAATAAAAATTAGAACTAGAATTAGAACTCTGTTAGTTAGCGACAGTGACCTTAGAATGCGTTTTGTTATTTTTCAAGTCACCAAAGTGATCTCAGAAAGCTGGGATATCGTAGCTTCATTATAATACGTAAGCTTAGTTCTAATAAATCCCTTAAGATCAAGATAGCGTTTTCAACGATTTAAAAACTAAACTCCGTCTATAAAAGAAATTAATTCCTAATAGTGCTTGTACACTTGACCACTGGTTTGTTGATTTGATCGTGTTAAGGTGTGTCTTCACTAGGCCGTGAACTTTCGGACACGAGCAAAGAATGTTCAATAGCCGGCCCAACATTTGATTGCGAAAAATGTTGTTGTACACGTTTAGCATGTGCATGGCTCGTTTTTAGGGTTCCGTAGTCAAACTAGGAAACCTTATAGTTTCGCTATGTCCGTCCGTCCGCAGCCTAACGCAGAGACTATTAGTAGGTACTAGAAAGCTGTAATTTGGCATGAATATACATATTAGTCACGCTAACAAAGTGGTACAATAAATAATGAAAAAAAATATGGTAACTCCCCTACACGTAACGTGGGGATGAAAGCGCTAATTTTTGTTGGACACATGTGTCCGTACCCAGTTTTATCGTTCACGCCGGAAAAATCTGCCGAAATACCAAAGAAGGCGACTAACTGCTAACCACATTAAATTTAAAATGCTTTTAAATACTCTTACTATGCACTTCGCCGCCTTCTTTGGTATTACGGCAGAAATTTCGTGTTCGCGTCTCCGCGCCTTATCTCAACACCGCCAGGAGATTTTGATGATGAAAACTCATTTTAAGAAAGAAAATATATTTATTGACACAAAACGACACGATTAACAATATAATAATGAAAACTTTACATTTATCCGTGCCATTAAACACAAATAAGCCCCCTTAGTCCAATGCCGAGGCCAAGGCAGGCCACGGTGCTGATTTTCAGTGACGTTTTCATTACACGCACCTTTGCCCTTGGTGGAGACGCTCCTGAACATGAACAAATCCATAAACCAGTGGTCGAGTGTGTAAATAACGATATGAAAGCTTTACAAATCACATTCCGAGTTACACAGTTCATGATTTTACAATCAATCATAGTGGTACCGAAAACGTTAACTTTTGTATGTCTACCCTGTCCACTACATTGTAGTTTATATGTATTATAGATCTTATCTTGTACAATAAAGGTAGGATTTGGAAACATAGTTCGCGTACGTATTTAATATTTGTTCAAGCCCGCCGGCTGGTATAGTTTATTCATGCAGTAACTATGTCTAAGGGTTGCTACTGTAATTTAATTAGATAATATGGTGTGAGTTAACCTTTGAGTACGGTTTTATTTACAGCTTTTAAAAGTAAAAGTAAGCTTTTAATAGTTGAAATAAGTAAACAAATTCTGTATTTTCCAAAGAAAAATAATTTGACCGTTGCGTTAAAGCCTAAATTTCTGCGCTTCTGCTTGTAATTCAGACAAGCTATCAGAGAAGAGTAAAATTTTACACTTCCTTTGGAAAAGCTGTAAACAAAATTGTCTGCAAAGTTTAATTTCTGCCAACCCTAGTATAATCCAAAGCACCGTCCGTCAAACGTCCAAGGCAATTGTATCGGGAATTAATCACTAAGTAGAGTACCAGGTGGCTAGGGCTGCCTCAGTTTTTACTTTCACCTTCACCGAGCGGGGAAGAAAATTTAATAAAAAAGGTACACAGTTCAATAAACTTTACAGAAGATTGTGCGTGTCTCGATTTTTCTTTGAATTGAATAATTCAGTTTGTGGTGTTATTAAAGTTTAAGTAGGTTATTTAACTTAAGTAGGTATGGTGGTGTTTTCAGTTTAACACATTCAGTATTAATAACACGGTGTCAGCCCCAAAACGGGTTTTAAGGTATTGCAGTGTTCTTGTGTAGACTTGATTGCTTACATCATCCGTATTCTCGTTTAATAAAGACAAAAAAACATATTATTTTAATGCTAGCAGTGACTCACCTCCGTAGCCCATGTTAACCCGCAGCACCAGGAGAAAAACATTGTCTTAATAATGCTTTAACAGATCAAGGACGGCAGGATGGTATGAATTCGTTGAAGAATTGAAAAGCGAGTTGTTTGAGAAATTACCTAACAAGGGCCTTATTCTATAACAGCTGTTGCCCGCGACTCCCACTCGCTTAGAAATCGTTTATCGCTATTCCCTTGGGAAGTGTCAAAATTTTCGGGATTAAAACTATTCTCTGTCCTTACCCGGGACCATAGCTGTTATCTCCAACCCAAATTTCATCATATCTAATCGGTTAAGCGGCTTAGCCGTGAAAGAAGGACAAATAAAAAAACGAACAAACATACACACACGGATTGTATGTATGGATCGGCCGCCGTTACTGACAAATTAGTAAGATCTAACATGACGTTGACGATACGATAACGATAGGCAAAAGAGTGTAGAATAAGGCTCCAGGTACGAGTATGTTTCTTACAAACCTCATCAAATGAAATCCTTTTCCCTGACGATAATATTATATAACGTTTCACACAACATTTTTCCACGCAATTTATTTGCTCGCGTAAACCAATTTGATAGTCTGCCCTCTTCAACCGAACTATGTGAACCGGCTTCCGTGGGAACGATGGTCGTGAGGATATGATCACCGGCTCGCTGCGGTCACATCAAGGCATTGTGAACTAAGACATAAACAAATTAACGAATGATGTTCGAAAAGTAAATACAAAATTATGATTCCGTTTTAAATTAAGTTTCGGTAAAGGGGTGATGTAAAATTTAGGAAACGACGAGAGAAATACTAGCCGCAAGTTTGGTTAGATATACAGCCTGTGTCTGTAAAATGCAATATCTAGTTTGTGAAGCTAGTATGTAGTTTCCCCGTGTGGTTGCCGGGTTAGAATAGCGCCACTCCACGTCTTTCCGTGGATGTCGTAAGAGGCGACTAAGGGAATAAGGGCTTGTAGTACTGCTAGGCGATGGGCTTGCAACCTGCCACTAATACACTAGTAAACTTCTTGGCCTGATTGTGCAAAATGCGGTTACAGAATATAAATAAGTATTTTTTAAGTTGTTAAAATAAATATCAGGGGACAATCTCACACAAATTGACCTAGTCCCAAACTAAGCTCTAGGCTTGTACTATGGGTACTAGATAGCGATAAACATACTTATATAGAGAAATACATACTTAAATACTTACAAAACATCCAAGATTCCGGAACAAATATACGCGATCATCGCTCAAATATTTGCCCTTATCGGTATTAGAAACCAGGACCGCAGGCTTCGGAGGCAGGGTCACTCTCAACTAGGCCAACGTGTCGTCGTAGCTCTGCCTACATTACTCTGGGAATGAAGGCGTGATGTTACGTATGTAGTTTGTGAAATGTCTATATTTAATCAAAAAATTTAAGATAAGATGAAGTCACTGATGTTAGATTGTAATCTACAAATATAGGTGTAACAAAAGACATTTTCTTGAAGTAAATAAAGACATAGGCACTCCTAATCTAACATGAATTGGTGTAATTTTGCCAACGTCTGTTGATAAGGCGTTGGTTCTACATCGAGCAAAACCGTGAAATATTTCAAATAATAACACGATAAAATCACAATCAGTATTAAACCCAATCTATAGAGCCGTGTTCGTATTCCGTCGAGTCAGGGAATTCAGGGAGTGTTCGGTCCGCCCCTTCCAAGTCTCGGGTCGAGTGTAATTGAGAACCTATTCATTATTCGCCAGTACGGGTATTACAGGTAGGGTTATAGCAAAGGCTTTAGCTTACGTCACATTAGAAGTAAAGTAACTTCTTAGAACAATTAGGTATTGCGTGCAATCCAAATTTGATACACTACAGCCCGTAGAGTTTGTTTGTATGATGATGACGTAGTGTTCCTCAACACTATCCTTTTAGAATAAGATGGCATTTGCATAGAAGAATTCAGGTATCTCTAGTAGGTGATAATCATAGCTCGGACTAATTATAGCAAAACAAAATACGGAAATAGAACAAGACGCAATAGAGTCGTCATATGTGTTCGACTATTATTATCTAAAGAGAATATTTTCGCAATTAGCATTTGACTTAGTTTAATTGAATTTCTGCTATAGCTTTGCCACGTAACGTTCCTGCAGCAATTTATGACGGCTAAAATTTGTAAAAGTATATGTCGTTATTTCTAAATATTTTAAGAATGGTGAAATTAAAAACGGTCAACTATTAGATTAAGAACCATTTTGAGCTTAATAAAATTATTTGAGAATGAAAACAAAATTATGCTCCAGTTAATAGACTATAATTTGTTGATGGTTGCTTATGTCCAACTCAACCGTCGGAATTAAGAAAAATTTTGATGGAAATACCTTCATAATACGATTCTATTAGGTACATCCTTTTCCATTTCCGAGTTGTAATTGTTTTCCTACGATTAGTCCGAGCTATGGTGATTATATAAGTGCGGAAGTACTAATATTAAAAACTAGCTTTTCTGCCCGCGATTTTCGATTATCGTTACTCACACTTTAACTAGAACTTTTAAATTTTCCGGGACGAAAAGTAAACTGTGTTAAACCAAGGTATAGGCTATCTCTATTCCAAATTTATAAACCGCTAAACTGATTTATATGACATTTTGTTTAGATGAAAATTTGACGGTTCCTGAGGGAATACCGATAAACGCCTTCTATGCGGATGGAGTCGCGGGAAACTGATAGTAAATTATTAGTAAAGAAGTTAAAGTTCTCAAACGGCAACGAGTTCTAAGCAGAAGTTTCTTTAGAAAAACATCACTTTTTCAGTATCACGATTTTATATTATACTAGCGACCCGCCCTCGCTTCGCTCCGGATTAAAGTATTATACATATAAACCTTCCTCTTCAATCACTCTATCTATTAAAAAAAACGCATCAAAATCCGTTGCATAGTTTTAAAGATTTAAGCATACATAGGGATATAGGTACAGAAAAAGCGACTTTGTTTTATACAATGTAGAACACACCCCGTATCGAGAAACGTTAACATTATGCAAATAGTCTACCCTTGTTTAAGGGTGTTTCAATTATCACATGTGATATATAATGCTAACGTGGAACACAATTACATGTCTCTGGAAATGTCATATAGTGAATAATTGGCCAAAGTTTCTTCGGTTAAGTAAACTAAGGTTCAATTGGATTATAACCCAATGTATTACTTCTACTATTATATAAAATTGTATAAAATAATAACGAGAGAGAAAGTTCTTACTTATTTATAAGGGTTTTAAAATTAATGAATTGTGCATTATTCAATATTTTTAATAAATTAATGAATTTGTTTTATGCATAGCGTTTTAAAGCGCACTAAGAATTTTCGCAACCCTAAAACTGTTTGTAATAAATAAGTAGTGTTTTTTTTTTTACCCTTCTGGATAAATACCGTATCCACATTACTGTTTAGGAAAAATGCGTATATAATATGTTATAACACTTATAACTCATTAGCTCATTATAAATACTTAAAGTCGAGTAAGGGAAATATCTGCTTGGTTCTAAAAAATTGCATTAGCTTACGTCTTTTCCATACATCCATTGCAGCGTGCCAGGGCCTTTTTTTTATTTGTCATATCCAGATTTAAAATCTATCTGCGTGTTATTCTAGTACTTACCCAGAACCCCGGGGCGAGGATTCAATACTAACTGGACGAGAAGGAAAGCGAAAATCGAATCAACATCGTAGATATGGATGGTGCTCTCAGTGAAATTAATTGAGAAAACCAATCAGACCCTCGGACAGGCTGTTTATTCCGCTGCGGTTGGGTCTGTTTTTGTTAAGTAAAAAAAAAATGGACGTGAAAGAGGAGTATTTGTTTTTTATAGTAGGTTCTTGAAAGTTGAACCTTTCATTTGTTATACATTACTTACTTATTCATAAATTCAGCCCAAGCATTTTGTTAATTACCTCATGTCTTCGACCATCCTACCTTAGACAATGAAATTGTGACTTCAAACATTGTCACTCTATTACCTGTAACAAAATAAAATCAATAAAAACAATGCACATAATGTTTATAGTAGTCTATATTTTAAATAAACCTCCCCTTCAACATTGATATATTTTTAACTGTTTTTTTATTTACTTGGCATCGGATACGGACGACATTAAGATTGTAATTAAATAACGATACAGCCAATGAAATAGGGCTGAGATTCTACATGATAACAACGATATTGCTTTTGACGTGTTTACGTATTGTCAACTTTTTGATAACTCTTATTGACTTGGCAGTAATGGCGGCCGTTTTAAAAACAATGCTAACACACGTTAAACGCGATATCGTTTTAGCTTTAGTATAATAGAGGCCTAGGACCTCTTGTTTAGTGACAGCAAGACAATTGTCACCATCAATCACCTGACATGGGTCAAGTAGTGACCGCTACAGAATCTATTAAACTTCAGGGTATTCCATCGTAACTATAGTTTACAGCCTCAACAATTTAAGTTATTTAGGGTCGCACTGTAAATCTTAATCGTTGAAAGTTTGCAGCAATGACTCGCGGACGGTCCGAAACGGACGCTGTGTTTTATGGGGACCTGAGAGGCTTAAATTGTTGGTTTGCCTTTACTATTAATCACAGGGGTCCGCGGTATCGTTTGGACCACTTTGTTGGATTTGAAAGGGTACTTTAATGGCATCTTGATTTTCATGTCTAATGGGTTTTCATTTGCATGCGTAAAACTATGTGAATAGTTGGTTGGTTGAAGTTATGTTAATGGGATTTATTTATTCAATGAATGTGTTTGTGAAATAATCAAGTAGATTTCGTTTACTCATTGGTACCTACATTGGCCTCTATTCTACTGGGTTAAAGCGATATTGGGTTTGACGTGTTTTGGTATTGTTTTTGACTTAGCAGCCATTACTGCCTAGTAAATAAGAGTTATCAAAACGTTGACGCTTATATCAACTTTCATACATTTTGAATGCTTATGTCAATTCCATACATTTTGTCAGTTTTCGATCATTTACATTTTGGAATAAATGAACATAAGATGTATGTGGCTATTTTCCATAACAAGTGTGAAAGACAATAAATAAAAACAAAAAGCACTTCATGTTATGAAAAGGGGGAAAAGGTTGTGGGAGAGAAAACAGCAACTGCCAAACAAGCGAAGTATTTTTTCTGAACAAACTAGCGAACGATTCTGGTCACGCAACGGTTGATAAACACACATGTTGGCAAGCTTTACTTTATTAGCTAACTAATAAAGAAAGCAAAGAAGGACCTGAGTGTGGGCACAATGTCTACACTGTACAAATTGTACCAAAACAATAAACACTGCAAATACCCGGTGAATTAGTACGATTTTAGAAATATGACTTATTTTTATCGCATGGATCCGGCAAACGAGTGCTTGAGAGCACACATGTCGCCTGGTGGTAGGTGGGATCGAAGCCCCATAGACATTTGAAATCTCTAGACTTAGGAATGATCGGCTTGATTAGTGTTATGTGACCGCTTGCTAAAGGAGTTTTATTTGAGACCTGGCTAACTATGTAAGAATTATGAATCCCCATTTGGCTTTAATTTTATTTTGCTTCGTCCTTTTTTTTTGCAAATTTATTGAATAATGCCGTTTTTATACACCTTCATTACTGTCATTTTTACTCGTCCTGAGACTTCGGCTCGGGCCCTCAAGCTAAGGCACCTCGGGACTCGTGTAAAATGACATACTTTTCGTACTTGCATAAAAATTTACTAAGACATCTGATCATTTCTAAGTTATTGTTTCTGCTAGTTTCATTTTCAGTTTAATTCTAGCTTAGCATTTAGATTTAGATCGTTTCTTCGCAGTTTAACCCTGTGGAGAGCCACAGAGGAACTTTTAACTCCACTACACATAAAACTTTAGACCCTCCGGTTCACCACATGCGAGGGTCTGCACTCCAATAAGCCAGTGCTTCGTCAGCAGTGACCCTCCGAATGTTGCCTGATTTATCGGTATGGTGCTGAATGGGAATGGTCACATTACTATAATTTGACCACTACAAGTTTGGTAATTTAGTGATGAGCAATATATATTGACGACATTATACTTAGTACTTGATTTGACGACACGTTGGCCTAGTTGGGAGTGACCCTGCCTCCGAAGCCAGCGGTCCTGGGTTCAAATCCTGGTAAGGGCAGATATTTGTGTGATGAGCACGAATATTTGTTTCGGAGTCTTGGATGTTTTCTATTTATTTAAGTATTTATTCTCTATATAAGTATGTTTATCGTTGTCCAGTACCCATAGTACAAGCCCAGAGCTTAGTTTGAGACTAGGTCAATTTGTGTGAGATTGTCCGCTGATATTTACATTAACATTTTTACATATGATACAAACATTACACACCCAACACAACAGTCCCTAACAGCATTAAGGCTGATTTTTGAGTAGATATTTTTTCCGATTTTGCTGGCTTGTCTAGGGTAATTAGCCTCGACAGTAAAACGTTGTAAAATTAGGATTACATTTATATGTATATTTACCTAGCTGTTTCCCGCGGTTCCAGCCGGGTAAAAGTAGTTTATTGCTATTCCCTCAGGAAACGTCAATTTTTGCGGGATAAAAAGATTAAAAAGTACCCTATGTCCTTCCTCGGGACTCAAACTATCTTAATACCAAAAGTCATCTAAATCAGTTCAGTAGATCCAGAGATGACCCCCTACAACCTCACACACTTTACCTCTTTATAATATTATATAGAATATAAGTATGTAGTATCTATATAATCCATAGTATAGATAATAGAAGCATGCTGATCGCTCAATATTGTACCTGGATTATCGTTAAACTTAAACAGTACTGTCATAAATAAGGTTTATACTAATGAATGACCTTAATGATACTCGTATCACTTTCCAATAGCACGTACAACCAGAAAAACGTGTGAAACAAATTATCAGTTTCTCATTTCGCTTGCGTGAGCGGTTCTATTAACAATGAATCAATTGCGCTAGCTGTATAGGAGCGATAAAAGAAGCTTGCAGGTGGCAAGGGTCGGCCGATATTGAGACATAACTCAACCACTGAGCACTTGTGCTGGCTGTTATTTAATATTTACGAGCTACCGCTTTAAAGCGGTTTGGCAGGCTTAGCCTAACCGCTATAGAGTAATCTATACGCAGCTCGATGGCTTATTTCCATGGTTTGGCAACTCTCAAGGATAATAAAAATAAATAAATGTCACGCGACAATCTCATACAAATTGACCTAGTCCCAAACTAAGCTCTAGCCTTGTACCTACTATGGGTACTAGACAACGATAAACATACTTATATAGAGAAATAAATACTTAAATACATAGAAAACATCCAAGACTCAGGAACAAATATTCGCGCTCATCACACAAATATCTGCCCTTACCGGGATTTGAACCCAGGACCGCTGGCTTCGGAGGCAGGGTCACTCCCAACTAGGCCACCGTGTCGTGTACATCTAGTAAATAGTAGTATTTACGCTTGGGTTAACGCTTAATGCGGGTTGAGGAACGTAGTTGCGTTTTTGTTAACTGGAGTGGGATAACTTTTCGTAGAATTATACTCGTAGTGTGCTAAGGTAAAAGGTAGATCACCCGACTGATAGCTCCTGAAAGAAAGGTTAGACGGAAATAAATAATTAGATATATATTTATAAAAAATATACATTACATAACCTAACCTACGGGTGCTGCCGGCAGCTGGGCAGGGCTGGAATTCTACACAGTAATAACGATATCGTCTTTGACGTGTTTTCGTATTGTCAACGTTTTGATAACTCTTATGTCGTTTACTATAATGGCGAACTGTGACATAAACGATTAAAAACACATCAATCGCGATACGTTATAACGCAGTAGAATAGAGGCCCAGGTCTCAAACTACCGGTGGTTAAGGCTGCTTTCTGTATCTGGCCCTTGATCCAAACATATAGCAAGAGTCTTCTCTATGAGACCATACGCCAAAACAACCATCGGGACAATAATTGTAGAGTCAACATCATCCACGCTTTTTTGAGTAACCACCATTATTCTCTTAGGTTCCATTAGGAATCCTTAAGTAATAGTCAACTTGAGTAAAATCGACAAAAAATTGCAAAATCGAAGTTTTTCACCAGAATTTTATGTAAAAATTAAGTTTTCAATCGAATTAATTGTCAAACTAAAAAATACATGCTAAAACATAATTGCACTTCACACCTACACAGACTTAAATTTAAAAGAGTTTTTACGTACTGTTCATGAACATACATAATTTAAAAAAAACATACAATGGAACGTATAAGCTCCTCCTTTTTTTGAAGTTGGTTAAAACAAGTGGTGGACTAAAATGTCAAGTATACCGTCCTATGTCATAGGATCGTGATTTATGTAGTCAATTAAATAACGCCCCCGTAGAGTCTTCGCGTAAGGTGTCAAATTAACTGCAACGAGAAAAATATGTTACTAGAAGAAAACGTAAGAGTGTTCATGATTGACGATAAGAAAAAACAACCTTTTGGACGGCACTTGCGTTTTTCAATAAAACTAAGGTTAACGGGTTTACCATGTAAATATCAAATAACGTAAATATTATAAGGGGTCAATGTCACACAAATTGACCTAGTCTCTAACTAAGCTCTAGGCTTGTACTATGGGTACTAGACAACAATAAACATACTTATATAGAGAAATAAATAATTAAGTACACAGAAAACATCCAAGACTCAGGAACAAATATGTTGTGGTGTGTCGTCAGAACTATCTTCTGCCTTCCTTTGATGTTTATATCCTTACCCTCGTAATTAACTAGCGGGGTACAAAAATAATAAGGTACTTAAATTAAGAAAATCAGATTTAACGTTCAATCCCAATGATTTGCCGCTAATAAATAAATAAATATTAGGGGACAATCTCACACAAATTGACCTGGTCCGAAACTATGCTCTAGGCTTGTACTATGGGTACTAGGTAACGATACAAATACTTATATAATAATTACTTATGCAGTGCCCAGGACTGCTAGCTTCGTAGGCAGGGTCACTATACCAACAGCCTAACTACGTCATAACTATAAGTATGAAAAAGTTGGAAGGATTAAGGATTAGGGTCAAAAACATAAAAAGTACAAACGATAAAGCTGAAAAATGTGTAGACAATTTACTGGCGTTTTCGGTTTTGTGGCATGCGAAACATTTGAGCGCTCGAATCTCAAACATCAGACGCCTGCATAGGCTGCATAGTTTTAGGTTGGGGAGCGGAGAAGACATGCGATCCTGTTGTCTAAACCAACAGAGGATAGTTCTAACTTAGGTTTATTAGCGGTACGCTCGGACTCGGAAGTAGCTTTACCAAAATGTTAGCACCTTGTCGTAGCTGTTGCTCTAATAAAAACACCTACATTACATTTGTACATCTGCTTCCTCGATGCACAACCGTTCACTTTTCACAATCTCTCAAGGGTTATCTGGAAGAGATCCCTCAAAGGCATAAGTTATTTATTTTATTGTTTTGGTTTTTCTTTTGTACAGTAGTGCTTACATACAAACATAAATTCAAACCACTCTTACTTTAAAACTATACTGTGACAAGGTACTGAAACGTACAACATTCTACTTCTGAGGACAAATGTACAAGTTGTTAGTGAAACTATCTGTTTTGTTTGTTTTATCTTCACGGAGTAACTAGTAAACTTTACTTGCGAAATAGCAGAGAACTAGTGGAAAACTACACATAACTGCGCTTTTATAGGAATAACGATAAATGCATCTCACGTTGACAAAGCCGCATGACCACGTAGATTTATTTCTCGAAACTCACGTCCTCAACAGATGAAACTTCAGAAGCTCTAAGATTCACTTAGTCTAATAAAACAGCAGGTTCCCAGTTCAAGTTGGAGAACGTAAATCAGGTCTAGAGCTGGCAAACGGCTTAATATGCGGTGAGGATCTCGGGGATCTTGTCTGAGAGGAATTCTTGAATATATGTGAAGCATTATAGTTGTGAAAATGTTAAGGATGAAGAACATTGTCGTTGAAAATTTTGGAACGCGGTGCAAGCACTTGTTTAATAGTTTTACTAGACTGCCCCAATAGGTTTGTTCTTTAAGTGTGTAAATAAAGTATATACCTTCTACTAATTGAATTGGTCGGTCCATATTGAAAACCACAAGTGTATTTCAAATGTTTTAGCATATTCTTACTAGCAACTGCAACTTTTTAAAAGATGCTACAGTAAAAGTTTAGATGATATATGTTTCCCAATATAATACGTACACTCCTGTAACTAACAACAAAGAAACTTATTTTTCTTCTGTACAGTTAGATTGTTCCAAAGAGAGTTTTACTGCTACCATCACGTGATTAATTTCTTGTCAGAATATATTCAGACTGACGTAACCCCCGTTACTTCCCAGGCAGGGCTGTCACGACATGAAATGAATTTCACTTCTCATGAAACTTACTGGTATGACTCCTTTGCATAGCGGGAAGGAGTGTAAGTTTTCATTTCTAGTGTTTCAATACTTTTGCAACGCTTTTATTTTCTAAGAAAACCATGAAAAATCGGCGACATTTAAATTGAGAATACAAAATGTTGTTCTGAACCCGATTCATATGCTGCGGTCGTGTCCACGGTGTATAGCTCGGCGACTCCCAAAATGGAACTACTAATTTACCTACTCCAACTTTGTGTCTTATATTTGCCCTTTTTACCCATAGTTTGTTTATTACAAAGACACTTTTTAATAAAAACTTGTCTCTTACGTGTCGTTGTTACTACATTGTCCTTACTATCGACATTGTTTGTCTAAGAATTAGACATAAGACCCGTGTTAAATTGTCACCTAAGAACACCATCTCCTTTATTTGTCTAAAGTATTTTTTTCTTTCTTCAGATATTTAATTGGACAGCCCTAGTATTGCACCCGCCGTAACACAGGCTGTATAAATAATTTATCAGAAGGCAGGAAGGCGTTCTGGACACTAGTACAACACGTGTTCGCTTACAATCCTCTGAATATTCGCGGGGCTAAGTCAATATTAAACCGTCTGGGAGAGTTGGGAGTATTAAGAAGATTCTTGGTGCGGTTTGTTGAACTGACTTTTGTACGTATTTTAGGCCTTTTTTAACAGCATTTAAGGAGCATGGACATTTAATTCACAGTTGACACGGCGTTAACTGATACTGTTTAGGAGTCTTAAAAAATGTCTGTCAAAACGGGCACAAGTTATATCAAATAATATAAATATCCAATTTTGCTCTTGAAAATGAATTGACTTGTAAACTAACAATTACATAAAATCCAACAATTCCATTATCATTCATGATAAAAAAAAATATTAGAGTAAGAGACATTATGAATGTTTGTTAACCAAAATTGAACAACGTCAAGTTCTTATAACTCGTTGCATACATAGAAATATTTTGTTTTATAGCATAGTAACTTTTTCAATTTTGAGCAAACGTGTCAGAACGCGGCTGGAAAGGGCTCAGTTTTTAATCGCGTCGAGAATGAAAGAGCCGGGGCTCAACCGGAGCCTTCAAAAGCGGAAATAACTTTCGCAACAAAAAGCAACCATTCATCTCGCGTATTTCCAGGTGTCAAGGGAGCAAAGTAAAAGTGAAAAGTTTCCATTGTTAACAGTAAAGACCCCCTTACTGTACTCGAGAATTTTCACACTCGAAAAGAATCTAAATTATTTGAATGCGATTACAAACTCAGCCTTTGAGGTAATGGAATTTCTGTTTGATCGAAATTTAGTCGTGGTAATGAAAAGGTAAAGGACCAATAAGTAGCTCAATCAAATTGCATTATCGCTCTGTAGCGCCCCCTTGTGGAGGGTAGACGGTAAATTGAATTAGGAGTCCCGCAACCTCTGGCCGTCTGTGTAAAAATCGCCTTTCAATTGCCTCTCGTCTGACACACCTTTACAAAGATGACCAACTCGCTTTCAGGTTCCAATTCAAATAAATTTTATTAGGAGCACTTTTATATTTGTTTGAGTATTTGTTCCTGAGTCTTGGATGTTTTACATGTATTTAAGTATTTATTTCTCTATATGAGTATGTTTATCGTTGTCTAGTACCCATAGTACAGTCAAGTTCAAAAGTATGTATACACTTTAGTACCTTGTCTATTTAACGTCATGTTTAAACTGCCATATGAAATTATCCAAGCGATTAAAGTGACAAGGTACTAAAGTGTATACATACTTTTGAACTTGACTGTACAAGCCTAGAGCTTAGCTTGGGACTAGGTCAATTTGAGTGACATTGTCCTGTGATGTTATAATTATGTTATTTATTATTATTTTATCTCTTACCTTTCTTTATTTAATTATAAAGGAAGGAAGATCTAGAATGTTTGATAATATCAGAACGGTCTTGAGTCAGAAACTGAGGAGTGCTTATTAAAACTATGAGTAATCCGTTTTTTCATCTCTATTCCTTTTAATCGTTCGTTTCGCTTCGTATTTCTTATGTCACTTTTGTATTGACTTTTACGTGGCATTTGTAATGTCACTCTGCGTTTTATCGCAATATATTCATCGTTTTCCTTCTCATTCTTTCTATCCCATTCATCCCTATCATTAGTGGTGGTAGGACCCTGTGCAAGGTCCGTCCGGATCGCTACCACCATCTTATCCATTAACCATCCGCCAAGCAACAGTGTTCGCATTGTTGTGTTCCGGTGTGGGGATAAGACAACCGGTGAAATTACTAGCATAGAGGCATTCCATCTTAGTCCTCAGGGTTGGCAGCGCATTTGAGGTCTTGGGATTATAATCTTGAGAATTCAAATGTCTATGGGTCTCAGATTTCACTTACCATCAGGTGGCATGAGTGCTCGTGTGCCTTCTCCTTAAAATAAAAAAAATAAAATAAAAAATAAAATATGAAGTGCAAATCGTTTAATAATTAAGCTACTTGAACATTTTAATTACATCTAATTAGTGAGACTGATAAATACCATTAAATTAAATATTCCGCGTCTGGTGCGGTGAGGGGCAAACCGCATCGAACCCTGCGACACGCAATCACGGCCTATTGTTACATACCTGTACTACGGAACCCTATTTTAAACATAAATATAGGGACCTATAGGTAGATACTGCGATCCTTCCGTTACAAAAAGGGTTTAACTCTGACTTTGAAAATTTGCTAGCAGATTCAATTTAGACTTAAAACTATATATCTCTATCAAGTTAAACGTGTGCTCCGAAAGTGCTTATTGAGTTTTTTTATACTTTTTTTATTAGTTTTCATGAATTATGCCTACAATGGCCCTAAACCACTTTTTCTATTCCTAGAACTTTGAGAGATTCAAAATTCAAAATAGTAAACATTCCTCAAAATTGTTTTAAAATATTCTAGTATCTTAATTGTACAGTATTATTTATTCAATTACATCAGACATGACTAGTATAAATGTGGAAGAGTCTGAGGCCCAGCCAAGATGCGTTTCGTTTCGTTTAGTCCTTAAACCAATCACGTCACTCGTAGATCACGTGACTTTTCGTATGACGTGATCTATCAGTGACGCGATTGGTACCCCTCTGCCTACCCCTCTGGGAAACAGGCGTGATTTAATGTATGTATGTATGCATCACGCAATAATTAGAACACAGCCAGATTAGAGCTTTCGTTTCTACGTAATTATGTCATGAATAACGTGGTCTATCCTTTTTCTTCTCGACGAGTATAAAGAGCTTTTATTATATCGGTTAAAGGTGGCGTCAGCGGTAGTTAAGCCCAGAAAAGTCATAAAACACAGTCAATTGCCGGCTAAAGATTTTATCTCATTTTACTATGACGTTTTACTACCAGTATTCGAGCACTTGGTAAAATAATTTAATGCGGTCCTTGAACAGTTGTCAAGTAAGTTAATTCATCTATAGTAATAAAATCGCCGTAGCAAAAGAGTTAAGATAGATAAAACGTTGTGTTGCGATGAGGTTTTATTTGAGGTTATAAAACTGATTTGAAATGAAAATTTATTAATTACACTTACTTTTTTTACGGGCACAAAAAATAACAATCCCGGGAGAAAAAAGTTACAGGGCATGATAAAAACACTGTGAGTTAAATAAAAGCCATGACCATACAGGGTGACATTGAAGACGTGACCAGGAACCATATTACAGACTCTGAAATTGATGGCCATTTCAAGCAATTTATTTTTTGTCAATTTTCCTCTTAATTTAATCACTGATTTAGTAAATCATGGTTACCCTATTTTTAGAATCATACCCTCTTTGGATCCTGTTCAGACTATTTTACTGTAGTGACACTTAAGTTACAGTACAATTCAAGTCAGTCATTGTATTCTGTCAAGTAGGGTGACCACACTGTTTACAAAAAAATGTTAAATTATGATATTTATGATCATTGCGTGATTAAGTTTGAATACTACATCTAAACACCTATATACCTATATTATTAGAACCCACTTCATTTCTTAATTAAGTCATATCATTTTTGATCACGTCTTCAATGTCACCCTGTATGTAGCGTCGGTACCCAAAAACTGACGTCTCATGCAATTCTGTGTCTGTTAGATTGCGCCAGTTGTTCATCACGACTGCAACCGATTTCAGACACGCTCGGTAAACACAATCCAGGCAAATGCACATGGATTGACTGCACGCCATTCGACGCATCAGAGAGCACCCCCAATATCACCCTAAACACCCATCTCTCTTTGATGCCAGTAAGATGTCAGGGACAAAAGATACGCATTCATTTGTTTAACTGCCGGAAATATGAATGACCGCTGACATCGCATTTTGGTTCAACCTATTCTTAAACAAATGTGGAAGATTTCTAGTGAGTACAGTCAACCAATTAGATTTACGTGAGTATTTAGCTCAGGCAAGGGCAATTTTTGAGAATGGAACGCTCGAAAATTTCATTCGAAAATGAAAGTGAATCTTGTAATTTTTCATATTTGGGGTTGGGTGTGACGGATCGCATGGCGATTTATTGTCTACTTTCAACCGCTCGATTTCTCAAATATCGACCTGTATTAATCAAATTGGTTGACTGGTAGTACAGTCAACCCATTGGATTCTTAGAACAATGTGGACTATAATAAATAATAAAGTGACGTTGTCAACCAAAACGTAAGAGCCTACTCATGATTAGGTTA
Source organism: Acleris holmiana (assembly GCA_949316455.1). Classification (NCBI taxonomy): domain Eukaryota; kingdom Metazoa; phylum Arthropoda; class Insecta; order Lepidoptera; family Tortricidae; genus Acleris; species Acleris holmiana. The sequence continues at coordinate 11,631,032 of OX438776.1, read as the reverse complement.
ATAGCATCACATTAACATAGTTCATAGTGGCCAAGGGACCATTGAATAACTGTAAATACAAACCTAATAATCACACTCTATTATGAGATATCGTCATCCTAGCCAAAATTCAGCGAACGTTATCGTTATACAAAACGTATAGAATTGACGTAAGCTGTCAGACTGTCGCATCGAGCGCTTATGTCAATTCCATACTTGTGGACAGTTTTCAAATATCGTTTACGTTAGCGTTCTCGTTCAGTGTCTCGGACCCAGCAATTTAGGATTACATTTCCGAAATAAGCTTATCTAAGATTTTATGAAAACATACGGGAAAATCTGTTAGGAACAGTAAAACATCAAGTAATACGATACGCTCGTATGCAATATTCCGAACGAAAACCGCAAACGGTTCACTCGTAAACCGTTTTAATAAAAGTGACACCAACGTTTTCATATTTGTTGACAAAAACTGGTGCTAGCAAAACAAACATATTGCTCTGAAATTCTGAAACACGGAGGGCAACGTAACAGTCACAACACACGAGAGGATTTCTCAATATGAGATTCCTAGATTATAATGGTACAGAGTGCATACATAGGTACACACATTATTTTCACACACACATGAGTCTTACAAAAATTAGCGCTTTAAAACTTAATATTTTATAAATGGTTTGCTTAATCGAAAAACTGTTTCTACAACCCGTAGTATTTTTGAAAGTCCTATCCAACGATACCCCACACGAAGGGGTAGACGCCAAAAAATCCCCAACCCCATGTTACGTGTAAGGAAGGTAAGTACCCTAAATTTTTTTTTTTTTTATTATTTATTGTACCACTTTGTTGGCGTGACTAATATGCATATTCATGCCAAATTACAGCTATCTAGTACTAAGAGTCTCTGCGCTAGGCTGCGGACGGACGGACGGCTGGACATGGCGAAACTATAAGGGTTCCTAGTTTGACTACGGAACTCTAAAATGGCTTCTGACAAATGCATCAAAGCATGAGTACAAATTGTGGTAAATGTCAGATCTTACCATCAACGTAACACAAGATTCAAGGAATAAATATCGTTTTGTCAGTTGTGAATTTAATATACTTATTGATTAATAGGTAAATTGAGAACCTTTACTTAATGATTTTCAAAAATAACCACGAATTACCTTCTAGAATTCCATAAGAACCAATTTAAGATCGTAGCTGCCGCTTTCATATCAAGCATTATTTTTCAAGAAATGTTTAAAAACAAAAGGAACAAAGCTTATTCTCAGTCGTTCATCATTAGGATCTCCCTTATCCTTCACGCTACATTACTTGCGCCTGCGATCTTTAATTAAATCCCCTTGAATGCCGACTGCGACGCATTGTACGCACTTGTAATACGCAACGCCAACCTACTGGAAAAAATGGAGGATCAGCTCCGAGCTTAATTTCTAAAAGGTAATTAAAGTATTTAAAAGCAATTAATTGTCTAAAGCTACCCAATGATTTAGGGATTTCATGAGTGCTTGTGACGAGCCTAAAGTTATTTTCCTCGCAAACTACAGACTAATGCCCGTTCTTAATATTCAAATCGCGGATAGATTAGGTTACTTTGAGTTAAAGTTTAACGTTTGATCACGGTGTGATCATAGGGATCGGATATTTATCATCTACTGATTGTCTTTCATCTCTACAAACTTTGTAAAAAAAGCGGTCAAGTGCGAGTCGGACTCGCCCATGAAGGGTTCCGTAGCAGCAAGACGATTTATGACACGTATTATTAAAAACTACTTACTAGATCTCGTTCTAACCAATTTTCGGTGGAAGTTTGCGTGGTACATCATGTTTTTTTTAGTATTATCATTCTCTTATTTTAGAAATTACAGGGAGGGGACACATTTTACCACTTTGGAAGTGTCTCTCGCGCAAACAATTCAGCTTGGAAAATATATATATTAGAAACCTCAACATCATTTTTAAGACCTATCCATAGATAGGTTTTCATACGTATGGGTTTGATGAGAAAAAAAAATTGAGTTTCAGTAATAAGTATGGGCAACCCCCAAAATGTTTTTTTTTTTCTATTTTTGTGTTTCAACAGTATAGTTCTTATAGTTTCGGAAATAAGTGGCTGTTACATACGGACAGAAAGACAGACAAACAGACATGACGAATCCATAAGGGTTCCGTTTTTTGCCATTTGGTTGCGGAACCCTGAAAAGGATAAGGACAACCGCACAAAATCGACCGATAGTTGGCAAGTCTTTGGGGTCTCTTACGGCCGCACTCTTAAGTCGATTTTTCATGGACAAGTTTGTAAAACGAACGAGTTCATTGTTTTTAAAATTTATCTGCATGAGTACGGCAGTTCTACTCCGACTTCAAAAAAGGAATCATACCCACCCAACGCTGCAGACCCAAGCATTGAAATCGGTGTCGCTTGACAATAACAGCCCAAATCGTTCCCCTAAATAAAATCGTCAAAATTGGAATGAATTAAATTCCCCGAGAAAGCAAGAAACAGTGAAAAATTCTTCGAACTGTGAGAACACGCAGATGTTTAAATGCCTCTTGAATAATTATCACCCCGACTGCTTCGCGACACATACCGGCGGCAAACGCAGCAACCGAGCATTCTGTGATTACGTTCAGCAGGGTAATATAACCTATTTTATACAGACCTACCTTCTGATATTTTATTTCATTGGGTTTACAAAGGAAATGTTACAATATCTACATTATTTTATGGTTAAAAAAGTGATGAATATATTTTTATTATTTATAGGATTTAGTTTATTGAGTGAAAGGCGAGGCCTAGCAAAGATGCAAACGCTGCTTAAATTTCCGTTTAGGTACTACAAGTATTGCCTTGAAGTCTATGAAGTTGATATGAAACAGTTGACGCGATCTGTCATCAGTGGCTCCCTTATTCCTATACAATTTGTCGATTTTCATTTGAGTAAACTTGATGAATGTCATATAATATAACGTACACGTAAATTAAGATATATATATACGTTAAGTTGTCATTACCAGAAACCAACAAACTTAACAGTAAAATGTAATACATTAATTTGGAGGCAGTAACGGGTAAGCATCATGCCACAGTTGCCTAGTTGGTGCTAACTTATTCACTTTTTAATGTTTATTTATTTGATTATTATTAGTATTTAACTGGGAGACCGGGCGTCGGTCGGTCGGGTTGAAACCGAATTTCCCCGAAAGATGATAGGCTGATTTCTATACCCAATAAATGAATAAACATCCAATACCACAATTTTCATTTAAATGGTACTGAGACCTGTTATCGAGAACAATTTTATAAATATTGCGCGTATGATAGAATCTAGATTAGGATAACATGATCTCGTCATTATACATTATTATTACAGAGATTATGTGCGTAAATTACTGAGTTTAGTAGCATTACATTCGTTCAGCCACCGTGACACGAGGGATATGGCAAGGCATGCATGAAAGCCTCTTTGAGTTGCTTAGTTTTTGCCTCAAACGTTACGCAATGAAGCAAATATGTCTCAAAACGAAATTAAAGAATAAATAAATGTAAACTAATAACTATATTGTACACCCCTTTTCAGTGCCAATAATGCTCAGGTCGAGCACATTTATTTACAGAAACTAGGTAGCAGTGAGAAAATTGAATATGAAGACTACATGAACAATAGAAAAAACATGTCTAGTCACTTTTTATGAGATTTCGATCTTAAAATATGGAGTTTGCATATAAGAGAAGAGAATAGAAAAAAACATGTCTAGTCATGTTTTTTTCCATTATTTTTTAGCCTTCATACATCATTTTCTCACTGATAATTTCTGTAAAAAATGTGCTCAACATGAGCATTAATGGCACCGAATGTAATTTAAAAGGGGTGTACAGTATAGTTTAGTAGAAAGTTACTATCGTACCCGCCACTCCTAAGTTACAGAGTCTCATGTCAAACAAGGATATGCACTCAAGGCCTGGGGGACCAAGAAACTAATCTAATGCCGAAACTTCTGCGAGGAATCTAATGTAGGCTCTGAGGTTAAGGCATTGTTTAACTGATAGACACAAGTATAGCGACTACGAGCGCAATCTGCAACAGTTGCTGGAAATTTGGCTTCAATAATTAATTAATAATTCTTGAGTCAGAATTTCTAAAGTAGTTGAGTACATATACACATTGTCACAACACCACTCTTGTATCATTATATTATTGTTTTTGTCACATAAAAGGAACACGAGCATCATTTTAATGAGATGAAAATTACAAAATGAATGATAGAGTAGTGGTGCGTCGAGTAACACCGGCAGTTTTGAACGGTTAACTGATCATTGAATAAGTGAAGAAAAATTTACATTTGTGTAAAATAAATTCAAAGTGTTGGTTTTAAAAGGATAGTAACTCATGTAATCACATAATGACTTAAGTTCGGTTCGTTTTATTCGTGGCAACTCTCGTCAATCGACTTTGTTATGTACCTACCTGCATATCAATAGGTACCTCCCCTTTTCTGAGGTGGGACATTGTGCCGCCTCATTTTATAAAATGGATTCCTTAAATTAACATTTACTTGTAATGTGAAAATAAGAACGTCATTGCGGTCAAGCTAATACGTCAAATCGATAGCAGGTCAAGCAGATCAATGATAAGCTTTGCTAATGATCACGGAGCGTGTAACTTTGTCGAAAAAATCAAGAAATAAAAATTAAAGGTAGTAGTCAAACTCTCGTTTGGGAGCAACCGTAGCTTTACCTGAACAAATTCGGTAATAGCTTACTCTATAGTCACATATTTTTTCGATCAGAGAAAGCGTTATCAGTTACTATACGAGTATTATATTTTTACTTGTATATAATATCTATATAGTGCCATTAATCGGCGGCCATGTTTCATAATACTGTGGTAATAGAGTTTAGTTAGATTTATATCGAGGATGACACGGTGGCCTAGTTGGGAGTGACCCTGACTTTGAAGTCAGCTGTCCTGGGTTCAAATCCCGGTAAGGGCAGATATTTGTGTGATGAGCGCGAACATGTATTTGTTCCTGAGTCTTAGATGTTATATATGTATTTAAGTATATTTTTTACATCAAGCCTAGAGCTTAGTTTGGAACTAGGTCGATTTGTGTGAGATGATCCCCTGATATTTATTTATAATGTACATACTCGTACATACATAATATTACGCCTCCATTCCTAGAGTGGGTTAGGCAGAGGTACAGAAATACCAACATCTCTAAATAGACTTGTTAATAATTCTGTAATCACAGTTTGCACAAGTAGGCTGAGATGTTTACTAGTGTATTATTGAGTTGCAAGCCCATCGCCTAACAATACTACAAGCCTTTATTCCCTAAGTCGCCTCTTACGTCATCCACGGGAAGACATGGAGTGGCACTATTCTAACCCGGAAACCACGGGAAATTTATATTTATGTATTTATATGTATGTATGTAAATCTAAAGTCTATTACCACAGTACTATGAAACATGGCAGGTACAGTCGACATCATAAATATGTTTACACTTTATTACCTTGTCAGTTTCATTCACTGAGACAATTTCATATATAATTATAATTGTAACTGTCTCAGTGAATGAAAGTGACATGGTACTAAAGTGTAAACATATTTATGACGTCGACTGTACATCTCAAAACAAAGCCTTGCCTTTCTCTCATTAATGTATATTTTCATTAGTGTGTTGTATGTTACATACTTCTCATCTCAGTCTGACTTGGTCTTATTTGTTAAAATGGCATTGTAATTTACGCCCAAATTTACAAGCAACACCTGCCTAAGTGAAATTAAATAATTTACGGGGGTTTAAGAATAACCGTTTGGGTTGGGTTTAATAAACTGTCTGTAGCATCTATTATGGACACTCGATGTTGAAATAAATTTTCAGGCTCGGGCGGAAACCGTAGTCGGCGGTATTCCGAAAAGCGAGGGAGGAAATTATTTCATTATCAAAACGATGATATGGGTAGGTATAAATTGAAAACTCTTTTACCTACTATTAACAATTCCGAATAGTAATAGTATATTAAGAACTGAAGTAAGTTTAAATAACCACCTGACAAAAAAAACAGGAGATAAGAAAGTATTAAACATACAAATATAACATAATCACGCCTTCATTCCCAGAGTGGGACAGGCAGAGCTACAGAAATACCAACAACTCTAAAAATACTTCCTGATAATTGTAACCATATTTGGCACAATAAGGCTAAGACGTTTATCAGTGCATTAGTGACAGGTTGCAAGCCCATCGCCTAGCAGTACTACAAGCCCTTATTCCCTTATTCGCCTCTTAGATATTCACGGGAAGACATGTAGTGGCACTATTCTAACCCGGCAATCACACACATCATGGTAGCCGAATTAAAAAACATACGTTGACACTTCAAAGGCAATATTGTTATTCTCAAACATGCTCGGAAAGAACCGTTTTCCAATTGAAACACAAGGACGGAATGTGCCTCATTTTACTCCTAGTGGTAAAAAATCCATATGAAAACAAACTCCGTCCATTTCCATATTTTATTTAGAAATGATCTCTATTGCCTGTAAAATCGAATTAACCATGAAAAATTCCCATACACCCAATAATATAAGGTGGCGGCGCTGGGGCGGCGGTGCGGTGCGGCGGCGGGCGGCGAGTCATTGTGAATTCTGTAGTTTTCAAAAGCAGATTCTGTCTCAATTCGTCAATATTTTTTTACAAATACTTCTAATTATGCATTTGTATCATTTCGTTTTTGTATTTTTATTGAGAAAATAGTTATATTATTATATGCTATGGCGGAAATGGGATTGCCTGACTCGTATTTTAGCACGCCTCGCTATTGCTCGGCCTGCTAACCATCTCGTCAGGCAATCCCTTACTGTCCGCGCCTAGGCAATAATGTACTATTACAGAGTAGAAAAGAAGCCATGATCAAGATTCAAGATGAAGTATTTCTAAGAATGCCTGTTTACATGAGGAATCGTAATAAGTAGGTTACATTCTGTTGGATAATGAAGATTTATTTATGATTTATTACTTGTTTCTACGCAGACAGTTTATCGCAATTCCCTCAGAAACAGTCCAACTATTCGGGATGAAAAGTAGCCTATGTCCTTTTCCAGACTATATGTATTATATCTGTGTGTCAAATTTCATCTAATATCCAACCATCCAAACTTTCACATTTATAACATTAGTAGGATTGGTGTGATGATTGGAGATCCAACAGCATAATATTACATGATAGAAGTAAACGAAAATTACCAAAAACTGAAGGTTCAGTGTTAGGAGTGAAACTGTACCACAAACATGCAATAACCTAAAATGCGTAAATTCGTTTTCGTTTTATATTTCACTTAACATAAGAGCTTCGTGATAACGCGGTATCATTTTTAAATTTCACGCTGATCATAGCCTTTTTCCGGTTTTTACGTCCGCCGAGAAAATATCATCCTCCGGAATAGGTAAACTTCTGTATTTTATGCTAACGCATCCAGCGCTATGAAATAATAATATCCACTCCGGGAAGTGGCGGATCCTCTTGCCTTTACGTTTACCTTGTACGTGTTTTAAATTTAGCCGACTTGTAAACAGACCTTAATGGGGTTTGTGCATGGTCTACTCCGGTTTCCAGACACTAGCCACCGACTGGATATTAAATATTTAGAATGCACGCAAAATTAGTAACTGTAATCATTTTTCATTTTTTATTGTAACGGTCACATGGGTCATACACACTCTTAAAAACAAAAAATGTCTGTCCTGTGGTCCATAGTTACAAGCTTGTGTGCATGTAAGTTAAGCTTTTATGTGATCTAAGGCAGTTGTGGCGCCGTTCATGCGGGAATGGGCTTAGCCAGAAAATTAGGCCTTAACAACCTTAACTTCCGATGTGTTTACAAGAAAGACGGTAATCTAAATCTGTATATGACCCACATATTACTAGAGGTAGGAGTTTTTTTTAACAGTAATTAATCAAACAATCAGATTAAAAAAATATGACATTGTCTCTTTTTTGACACAATTCATGTTAATTTTGGTTTAACTCAAAATTAAAAAGTAAAATTTAGGGCCTAAAATATATGTATATTTGAGTATTTATTTTAAAGGAAATTATTGAACTATAAAATATGATCCCCTGCTTGAAGTTAAAGTTAAGAATACTGAACATTTGATTTAATGAAATAACTGTATATTATTGGACAATCCATGAAATAACTAAAACTAAGCTTACATAAAACTAAAACTCAGATATAAAAATAAATAAGCGGGACAAAAGGATCTGTTCCCGAAGTAATTTAAAGTATGCTTCATATGCCGTCCGTAAAACAAATTGCAATCAAGTTAAGTAAAACCTTCGAAGGAGCGTAAACTTATTCCACGCGGGGAATACTGCACAAAAAATCTGTAGGCCTGAAATCACTGTCCAATTTAATTACACTTATTTTGCTTTTAATGATAATACAAACATCATGCGTCCTAAAACTCTATAGTGGCCTGGGGCCACAAGCTTTTCCCATTAGTAGAAGCATTACTAGGATAACCATTAACACTTACAATCTGACAGGACACATCCCCTCAAAATCCCAATAACTCAGGACTTGGTTAACTAGCGTAACGCATACATCTCAATTCTTGCAAGTAGTTGCGGAAAATTGCGATCATTTTGTTCTTCTAGCCGGTATTACCCAAGTTGTAGTGAACCGTGGTCACCCTGATCGCAGGTCGTTAATCGTGTTTAGAGCGTGATGCGTATACCATGTCACTGACCTGCCTTGGGGCAGTTTTGAGAAATAGGAATTAATTTTGGCGAGCGTTAAATTAATGGTCAGAGTGGTTGACCATTCGTTGAAAAGTAAGAGGTTTCCTATGCAATTTATTTCTGTGTGTTGATTTTTTTTGCTTGATAACAAGCAACACAAAAAAAAGGATAAGGTACTTATTTATATAAGTTTCTGACTCTAGGGACCGACAAGCAAAACACAAAGATACTCGTAATTTTCTTATCTTAATTTGGCATTTGGTTTTCCATTCATTCATTAATTAAATTAAAAAACCCCTTCAATTTGGAAATACATGTATTTGGCGCTTCTAATGTTTATTTATTTAGCCACTAAGATGTTATTTTTAGTAAACAATTTGTAATAACTAATTACATCTAGACAGATGTGGTGGGTGGCTAGAAAACCTACTAGGTACATAAGTAATCGTTGTCTTTGCTAATCTAATATTTAAATCATTTATTCAACAGATAAGTATTCTACTGGCCCACGCCATAAATTTTTGGGCTCCAAAAATTGCGATCTGGAGTAAATCTTTCCTTATATTTTTTCCCGCACACGAAACGCCGTATCTAGGAGTAATTATTCAACCGCATCTGCTGGTTCACAATGAAGGGAAAGCTTTTTGTCTTAATATTACACTTGCCTTGTTACAAAAAATAGGCATTAAAATGACAGACTTAAGTATATTTAACACTATGTATTTACCATGTTTTAGGGAGAATTCTACTGGTGCTACGATATTACTCTTATTAATTTGCTTATTCTACACCCGGATTAAGCGAATTAAGAAAAACACCTCGCCTTTTCTCAACCCTACTTTAGTCATAAAATGTTATGCGCGGTCGCATCTCGTATTGAGTATAACTAATTATAGGTACCTAGTTAAAGTTACTTAACTTAAATTTTGAAGAAAAAATGTTTAGTTTGCGGCATAAGTTTACCTACCGAAAAGATGACGTAGAAATATTACAACTCGCAATTCCTGAACTAACAAATTCAAAAGTATAACTTTCTTACAATTATGATATTTATAAAATCAAATCTACGTTCACGTTTGTGTAGACTATATTTAGCATGATAAAAGCACCACAAAGGGATAGGGACGGGGATTACACTGGATTTATACGCATGGAAATACCGAAATACCCTTCTATTTATTCACCTTCAACTGTTTTCATAAGTTTATGACGGGAGATAAATAAGGAAAAAATGTCCCTTTGAGACGGATATCCATTGTGAAAACAAGGTACTTTTACAAGTAGAACGGTTTATTATTCAAAATAATAAATCACTCTCAAACAGCAGCTTACTGATTCAACGAATGTTATATTCTTCGTTTTAGAAACATAATTATCTGTTAAACATAACAAGGCTAATTTTGGTTTTAGTTAAATTGATATCGTTACTATTTGAAAGCAACCGAACATTAGCTTAATTCAAGATTTCCTAAATCTTTACCCGAATATTATTACAAGCAACTTGCATTTCTTTCATTATTCATTGTCTTTAGTTCGACTAGTTAAGGTCGCCTTTTGTTTAAACTAAAGTTTCTTAGTTGTAGTTTGACTTTGGCTTGGCTCGGGAATTGCCTTGGTAGTCAACAACAGGGCGGCGGCATAGACAAATGTTATTGTTAGTGTTACAGTTATTGGCCGTTGTCTTTGTCGCTTCGTTGTAATGGCTGGCAACACTTTCGCGGTGTGGCTTACGACCTAATATTTTTATTGGGGGAATAAATGTTCCTCGTTCCAGATATTTGAATTTGGAACACTAACGTTTTTATGGAGGGCTCGTTAAGTGTAACCCAAATATAAATGACAACATGGACTAGAAAAAGATCGAATAACTTTTGATGTGAAATTAATAACTAGCTAACAGAAATGAAAAATTTAGAGTGATACCAATGCCTGCTAGGTAACATGGTTGTGTACGTATAGTTTTATATACCCAGTTGATAAACGTTGCATTTTTATACAGATATTCTCTCAAGCGACATTTGCAACACATTTGCTGCCATAGATTTTCATGGCACCATTACAGGGCAAACGCACCGATCGTTGACCATTGGGGGCGTCGTTCGATTTAATTTAGCGCAGCCGGCGGTTACCCTAGCTGCGGTTAATTTGGAAATAATTACCGCTTCTCCCCTTGATGATATAAAGAAATGTGGCAAGGAATGATGCAACTGCTCAATGCGTGTAATCGTTAGGCAAAAGGGAGAAGAAGAAAAACCGCGTTCGCCTCTGACAATGTGCTTACACCGCACTGTGTTTTCGTAGGTTTATGAAATATGATACAAATTATAATAATTTAAATAATTGGCGAGATTTGGATATTTAGATGACGTTGCGATCGGCGATGTTGTTGAATATCAAGAATCATGATATTATTTACCGTGATATTGTAAAGATGTGTATGAGGATTACTTAGTAACCACGTATCTTAGAGAATAGGCTACTTGCCATCGGCTTGTGAATTAATATCAGACATACTAGAAACTTGTTGGCGTGATCGTGTAAAGCAGTAGTGCGAGTGCGAAAAGTCTATTAAATTGCAATTCATTATTATGCATAGGTATATCAAAAATTAGCAAGCATCAAAATATCTCTATATACTTATTATTATTTTGTAACTTTTCAGTGTAATGAGTTGCCATGCATTGCAAAATATGAATATAATGTAGGGATATTTTTAATCCTTAAATATTTTTGATGAGTGTAGGCGATTTTCGCTTTTTTTAGTAGAGTAGGTATAAAATTTCCAGAAACCTTCAAAAGACGCGGCGAAGAAAGCATCCTAAATAACGGTTGGTTTTTCATATAAAATAACTTCAGAGCGTATTGACAGTAAAATAAACCATTGTACTGATTGCGAGTGTATGCGGGCCGCGAGCAAACAGTGATAGCCATACAATATTCCGATGGCGCGGCTGGGATTGACTCCGGCGGCATTGTTTGTGAAGCGCTTGCAATCACTCAAAAGTACTAAAATGACGTGCATTGCAGGCAGACGTCGACATCGATGTAAGTAAGTATATATTTTTTTGAAGGTCGGTTAATTGTTCATTTACCCTCGTTTTACTGATTGGTTGGTTAATTCAAAAATAAATACGAAAATGTAAAGAGTCCAAAGACTACACATATAACACACTAGCGACCTGCCCTCACTTCGCTCCGGATTAAAGTATTATATACAAACCTTCCTCTTCAATCACTCTATCTATTAAAAAAAACCGCATCAAAATCCGTTGCGTAGTTTTAAAGATTTAAGCATACATAGGGATATAGGGACAGAAAAAGCGACTTTGTTTTATACTATGTAGTGAAGCCACCACTGATAGGACGAATTAGGCTCTTAATTCTATAAGATCGAAATCAGCGCCTTAACGCGTTAGGCTTGCCTATATTATTTACTAGTTTTAATTAATCTCCATTTGCGCCATGATATTGTTGAAAATGATATGTTTTTTACTTAAATAGAGAAATTAGTGTTTGTATTTGTTATTTTTGTTTTAGTTTCAATGATAAGAACCTTCCTGGTTACGTCTCTTAGATAATAATTAACAATAATTCCCAGTCAGCGATTGTAAAAAGTCACGTATAGCTGTTATATAATAGATAAACAGGTAAGTATTTAATATATAATTCCTTCTGTGTGTTTACCAAACACGAGTCCGTAGCAGTGTGTTAGCAATCTTAGCAAAGTACTAGGACTTCAGATTACGCCTTGAAGTCGCCCAATAAAATATACCTACAGGGGGATTCGTAGTTGAGTGCAAAGATTTTAGTAATTAAATCAATTTTATCGTACTCTATCAAACGCCCTGTTTATTTTACCACAAAAGTAATACTCAGGAACATCCCTACAGGCGAATATGAAAGGGATCTGAGGTTTTAAGAACTAAAAGCGCAATAAGTAGAGATATAGCGCTCACAACCACAAAAGGGTCGTCACAATGTCTGCCTACACAATGGCACTGTAAACTCAGACGTTGGGTTTGCTTTCAATAAAATACGTTTTCATGTCCGGTTTTAATACGTCCTTTAAATTTTTCTGACGTGATATTATTGTTGGTATTACAAATTATAAAAGTTTGCGAGTCTATTTATATCAAAATGAAACTATGAATATATTATGCGGTTTAAGGGTTTCATCATTTCATCAAATCTATCAGTTCATCGAACACTATTTTATGCTGAAACCATAATGTTTTCAGGGTATCTTAAATATCTAACCTAACCTACGTAATTAATGTTTAATATACCCTGAAAACATTATAGTTTCAGCAGAAAATAGCGTTCAATGAAATGAAATTCGATGAAATGGAATTCGATGAAGTTACCGCGATTTAAAGCACATATCAACATATTCAACATACAAATAGATAAAAACATTTACTCCCAAATATTAAAAAGTACAGTCAAAGAAAGTCCTATAATATAGGACTTTCTTTGACTGTACTTTTTAATATATGAAATATTTTTTATGTATTAAGCAAGCTGACATGTTCGAAGAACGAAAAATTTGACTGTAAAATTAAGTAGGACTAGTAGGAGGAAAGTAGCTAATAAATCTACTCGTATTACAACAATAGTGTGTATTTTACTGCTTTTTTGCCTCATGGCCATTAAATTTCATTTTGAAATCCCTTTGACAGCAGCAAAATAGTTTGTGACAACAATAAAATTACTGCCACTGTAAAACCAACTTCAGGAATATGAAATCACTTAACAACTTATTTGGGGCCTATTATGGTCACATGTGTCACTTTCTGACTAGTATGTAAGTGCGAGGGAGACGGGTATCCATATTTATACACCGCAATAAAGCTGTAGGTAAAAATTACAAGGACTGGACGCAGGAAACCCGTATAAATTTAATATCTCACTGCGTTTCACAATTAGCCAGAGAAGCATTCTTCAGGATAAAGACGTCATAAAACTTTTCTCTTTACACGAAATTCAGAGTCTGTGGAAGACGAACGTTAACCGCGTCAGACCTTCTTTGGAATGAGGAAGTTAGATTTAATAGTTTTGCTTTTGACAGTTTTAGTACTTTACTTTGTTGATGAAGTATATTAGTAAATATCATTCTTATTATTTTTCTTATTTGATTCAAAGCGACACTTAAGTACCTCGTCAAAAGTACTTTGTTCCCCGAGTTTGAAAGTTGAGTATAGTCTACAGACAATATAGTGAACAAAGAATTGATATTATGTTATTAGCTCTTATTTATCATCCAGAATACGGGCAGTAAATAGGTGTGACATACCCTTGCGGCTGCTGAGCTTTAACGATTGAAAAGTTAATAACCTCTACGACACATTGATTAAATATTTTATAACTTCCTTATGAACTGAACGCTAAATTAATTTCTTCCCTAGACTGAAAAATAAATTTAGAGCATGTTTAAATTTAGTATAGAATACATATTTCAGGTCTTTTATTCACCAATTCTGCCCATTCAATCTGTTCACTCCATTAAATCACGGCCATGCGATCTTCAAAAGGAGTCGCCAGACTTAGACGAAGGGTCTGTGCCTAATCGTCAATTTCTATATGCTAAGCAATTTAACATAAAAGGTTCCCAGTTCTTTGTTTCTTGAGAAAGATAAGCATGAAATCAAACGTTTCTTTTCTTTCTTATTTTCTCAGATTTGTTCATTAGGTACCACAAATGCGACGACGACGTCGTTCATACACTTTGGTTTAATTTATCACTCCAGTAACAGATAGCTGAAAGTTCTATAACCGAGGGTCGGGGGACCTTTAGGGACGTCTTCAGGGAAATTCACGCTAAAGTTCCGCTTTAAATATTTTAATAAACTCGTATTAAAGCCGTAAAAACACTTTGTGTCCCCATTTTTTACCCTACGACACCCTACCGACGATTTTACCGCAAATTCTGGAAGCATGCTGTAGATATACATGTACCGGGCGAGTTCACAGCCGAACATTGTACAAAGGGTGTTTCATTATTCATAATGCTTTGTCCTGAACTTCAGGCTGTTTTGGACACATGCTGTTGTTTTTGACGGCGCTGTTCATTAAATACAAATTTAGATATGAGTCTATTAAACTTCGAACGAGTTGCCGACTTCTTGTTTTGTATGAGGATCCTAAACAAACGGTCCTTAACTCATATAAAATTAATTATAATAGCTTTGTTTAACAGTTTGGATAACAACTTGGTATTTCATTTAAATAGCTCCGGTATGAAATGAAAGGAGAGTGTGGATTTGGTTTAGCCCGGTGATAACGTACGGTTCGCTTATGATAATGACGCACCGGTTGCATAATGTGATGGTGTGTCGGGACGATTCCGTGGAATTTTATGCAAAATCTGCGTCGTGGGTGAATTTTATGCGTACGTGGGTACACGGTGTGTACACGGTGGCGTGAGGCGTGTGCGACTTCAACAATACGTGTAGTTACATGATTATTTATTTTTTACCGTAAAATCGCTCGGAATCACGGTAGGTACGACAATCGCGCATAACTTTGTCTCGTGCAGAATATTCCAGGTTACTGACGACTATTTTGCACTTATGCGCAAAAATAATGTTTCATCAATACGCAGAGTGAGAGGAAGCACGCGGTGCAGGGGGGTGATTCTCTCAACACAGCGCTGCGTCGATCTTAAAGGCGAAGTTTTATCTGGCAAGTTTAAAAAGTCCCGTCGGAGCGTACAAAACACATTTTAGCGCGTGCCTTCTCAATTAGGCAGCAGGCAGGTGGGTCGAGTTCCATGTCGTATAAAGCTGCCTAGTATAGTTTTAATTTTAAAAGACCCACTATGGTTACTTAAATTCTGTTTGTCTACTAACCAAGTGTGGATCAAAGGTGTCTAAAAATAAAGTTATTTTATTAACCGACTTCAAAAAAAGAGGACGTTATACGTTCAATTGTATGTTTTTTTTTTAAATGTATTTATACCGATCACGTACTCCGTCAATTGTGGACCGCTTTTAAAAATTTTGTTTTGGTTTGATAGATCACATTGATGGTCACCAAATCTGAAATTTTAACTTTTATTATCTTTCTAAACGTCACTTTCTAAACACAATCGCATATTTCAGTAGTGATGTAGCGGAATTTAAACGTAATATTGTAATCATCTCTCATTCCAGATCAGGTCCAGACAAACACGTCAAACATTCGCGTTGCACCCTCATACAATGCTTTGCGGCTCTTTGAGGTGGCCACGTGGAAATTGAAAGGATTAATAATCGAATTTTACGCTCTCCCTTTAATCCCCGTGTCTGCTGCAGGGTTCTCTTATTGCATACCCTGTTAAAACAACGCAGTACAAAGCAAAATGCATTAAGGTGATTTAGTCCGCGCAAGGCCTAAAAAAATATGTTCCATTTCACTTTTGCTTTTACCAAATAATATTTTCGCATTATAAGAACAAGAGATGCACCTATTCAAGGAACTCTTAGTTTATAATTCAAAATTAATTTATTCATTTCTTTTATGGGTTTTACAACAGCAACACAAAACTTATTCTACATAATTATCCTAACCATGTTCTTATTAAGTCATGCATTGTCTTTAAAATAAAATAAAATGTGTAAACAGTAAATGCAATTTAAAATAAGGATATCCGTCGGTTTGATCTTTAAATTATTTCTTTATTTGTTTTATTGCGTCAGGTACGTTATTCTTTCTTTTTATTTCCATATGGTGTTAACTTTATAAGTTCGTAAAAGAGCTCACTTATTGTTTCGTCTCTTAAGAGTGTGGGGTCTAGAACAATTATCCCTTGAATCAACCGTTTAGCAGCACAATAGCCACAAACTAGCGCTAACGCGCACTCATTTTCACGTGAATGCAGTTGCACTAACTGCATTTAACGCCGGTTTAATTCACTAACCTGGCTAAGTTTTTGTCGTCGCATAGCTCCGTCAGCATTTCCTCCAAATCCGTCGACAGGGTATTCAGTAACTGCGAAATAAAACGAAAATTACGTCAGGGCAATAAAGAGTATTTTTTCTCGCTATTTACTGGAAATTTACAAATGGCAAGTTGCATCAATGTTTTGCATACTTCCTTACATTTGGTGGTTTAATAATTGAACAATATAAGTTCAACGAAACTATTTAACAGCAATCTTACCCGTGAACATAATAATAATAATGAAAAGTTAGATTGAATATTGTTCTTCCAGATTTCAATCGCAAATTTCATCTAAGGAGACGTCGCATTGGTAAAGAGAAAGGAGCATGAGAAAACTGAAACGCAAACCGTCGTGACATTTCAATTCAAAGTCGACTATTCAAAGTTACAGGCAGATTACAAAAAGCTATTCACGAGTCCCTTTTCTTCCGTCGACATGTGTTCGTAAGAAAACTATTGCAATTTTCTATCGCTCAAATCCAGAATGATCGATTCATTCACCTATTCACCCCGACAGCGCATATTGGGAACGGTGTCCGGGAAATGAGTTAAACCTTGTTCGCCGCAGCCGGCAGTAGGTATTTACTTTGATATTACTTAAACACACAGGAGTTGAGAATGAAAAACTATTCGTGGCAGACGTGAAGCTCAATCGTCGGGTTTATACTAACTCTTTAGTCTACTTGGTTATGAAAAACCACATAATAATTTAAAAACTTATTGAGTTGATGGGCAATTGTCTATTCGGTGTGTTCCACTGCACTGTTGGGAAAAGGCTTTTCTTCTAAGTACGAGTATATGCCATCTCACCATACTATTTTTATTAGTATAAGTTGAGAAACTGTTGTCTCGTTTAAACATGCCGTTTAGATAATGTCCTCGTCCTGCGCGTAAAGACCCGGGTTAAATCCCTTTTATTAAAATCGCCATTCACTAAAGCTAACGACCAATTTTTTATTTGTTAGCTCTGGATTAAGTGTTTAGGTATTACATATGTGGCTTCAATAAAAAGACATACATAAACTCACGCCGTCATTCCCAGAGTGGGGTAGGCAGAGCTACTGAATTACCAACGACTCAAAGAACTTCATGATAAATTCTGTAACCACATTTTGCACAAACAGGATAAGATGTTTACTTCAATAACATACGTCTTTATTACACCTACGCGTTTACATGCGACAGTCAAACAACATAAAATCTGTAAGATGCTGGTAGAATTTTGCACTCACTCACTCTACAGCGAGATGTGATAGTTGCGTCCTTGTCGGTACTGTGGTGCTAGACAAGTTGCATTCGACAATCATTAGCGATTGTTTCGATTGAAAAATATATGGAATTGACGTAAGTGTCACGTTACTATCTCGGTGGCTTACGTCAATTCCATACATTTATCAATCGAAACATAATCGCAAACGATTGTCGAATGGAACTTGTCTAGCACCACTGTTTCGCATGCGAACGCGAAATGGTCGTTAGACGCAAGTGTAAGTAGGTACGCTAGTGGTGTTTCGCATCGCAACGCGTAACCGAGTCAATTTTAGCCTGTAAATGTTCCTTAATGTTTTAGAACAAGTATGCCACATATACCGTCTCTGTGTATACAATCGGTGTGTTTGCCGAGTTGCAGACAGGGTGGTGAAATAAAAAGTTGCTCAAATAGAAGTCTCGCTGCGTGCCCCGTGCGTTGTACCGACGCTTATTAGCACACGCCACAAGCGAGCACAAGTGCACGCTCGGCTTTAGGCATTCGATGCCAGCCTCCCTGACTTTCATACAAAACGAGGGGACCATGGATTTTTCACCATGGAATGTGGTAAGTTGGTAACCATCAAAGAAAGGGAAAGTCGTGTATGATATGCATTTAAGTCTGAGCACATTTTTAAACAGAAGTATGTGTATATGTATTTAACACTTTATTGAACAGAACACAGAAACTAAAATACAATAATTACAGGATAGAAATGTATAAGACGAACTTATCCCTTTAAAGTATCTCATCCAGCTAACTTTTGGGTGATTGAGAATAAGTTCTATCTTTTCAGTGACACTTCAAAGCATTATCAAATTAAAACTTCACTACTACTCGTAGCTACTCAGTAGTGAAGTTTTAATGCATAGCAAAAGTCTTGTTGGGTCATACACACTCTTAAAAACAAAAGTTGTCTCTCCTGTGGTCAATAGTTAAAAGCTTGTGTGCATATAAGTTATGTTTTTATATGATAGGTCTAAAGCTGACGGCGTTTTTGCGGGAATGGGCTTAGCCAGAAAATTAGGCCTTAAAAACGTTAACTTTCGGTGTGTCCACAGGAAAGACGGTAACCTTAATCTGTGTATGACCCTGTTATAATAGGAAATAAAATTTTGCTTACGCAATTATCGATATTTAAAAAGAACATTATTAGAAGTCTGATGGGAACGTTTTTTTGCCCAGTCATCATTTACATACTTTTTTGTAATAAGCCTTGTAATACATAATTATTTGAGTGTAAGTAAGTAGGAGAACATTATTTTTCCGTGTAACGTAAATCTGATAAACATTCATCCAATATGTAACAGTCACTAGATGGAAAATGCCCATTTTCGTTCGCCCCTTTGCTTTTTATTCTGTTTGTTTTACAATTTAAGATCAAGGTAATTTTTATGAAAGACATTGGCTTTTACGACACAGACGGTGAACCTGATAATCGGAGAATACTTCATAAAATACCTCAACGTTGAAATCTTTTTGTAAAACTTTGTACAAAAATCGGTAAAATGAGAATCCGTATAAAATTAAGGAGTGCATTTCAAACGCGTATTTTTTGCCAGATTTAAATGGTACATTTACAAAAAATGCCTGAATTCATAGATAAACTATATTAAAAGTAATTAGACCAACCAACAAATTATTAGTGTGGAATATTATTTCAATATATTTGCTTATTTTATCCGTCATCCAATCATCATCCAGCCCAAACTTTAACCCACTGCACTGGCTGCTTCCTTGAATGAACACACGAGTAGGTAATGTCAGAAATACGGATGTGTGTAAAATAATAGAGATACTTTATTTACTTTGACGATGTCATCGTTCATGGAATCGCTATGACTATGCTTTATAAAGGTCATCGAACTTGCAGGCGTACACAAACCGTTGTCATGGATACTAAACAAAACGCACTCATTTCAGCCTTTATTGCTAAGAATTAAGGACTATATCTATTGATTATTTTGCCCCATTTTATGTGGGTTAAACGTGATTTGGTAAGTCAGTGAAAGTGAATCACGTATACTTAGGTTAAATTTTTCGATCGGTTTTTACTTACAAATATAACATACGTGTATTGCGAGTTTACCACCACAATCACAAATAAACTGTGTGGCTAGACAAATTGCATTTGATGACCGTTAGCGATTATGTTTTGATAGATAAATGTATGGAATTGACGTGAGCCACCGAGATAGTATCACGTGATACATATTTCTATCGAAACATAATCGCTAACGGTTGTCGATTGCAACTTTTCTATCCCCACTGGACACTTAAAATTTTCTTAAACTTCAAGAGTTGGAAATGTTCAAATTTAAAGGTGTTAATTGTGATCCTTCAGACGACATGACAACCACCAGGCGTCCAACGAAAAAAGTTTGTCCATACATTGCCAATTCCACCTACAGTAATTACTGGCTGAATCCACTCGAATTAATTGGGATCTTAAGTCAAAGGTCGTTAAAAGAAGTCATCCATCCTTACAACCTTCGCACTAGCCATGACTTTCAATCGTAAAGTTTACGAAAATTAAGCAAACGACAGACAGGCGTAAAACCCCTGTCCCCAAATGACTTGGGCCAAATATACTTTTTATGAACTACTAAAGTGGAAAAAACGTCGAAGCACCGTAAAGTTAACGAGCTCCGTCTAATTGTTTGGAAGTGCCCGGAGTCCCGGGAAGGTTGACGCGGGACTTATATTTCTTTCCACCGTTTAATGTTATGAGATGATATTTCATTTCGCAGTACTCATGTAAGTAAGATGCGGCATGCGGAATGTTTAATATGAAATTACAAAATGTATAAACATTTATGTAAACAAAATTTCGTACAAGAAAGAGAAACGAAGAAATAACGAAATAGTCACCCTGAGATTTATATCATATTTACTGAAGGAAAGATTAGATATAATGCTCACTTGTGATCAGGTTGTAGCAGCTCATGGTACCTATTTTCCAAGAGCTCACCTAGCAAATACAACTGTGAAGACATTAAGGAGCCTTGTTCCCAGGCTATTAACAGAAGTACAAAGGTTTTTTTCTAGGTTTTGAAGTACAACTGGATCAGATCAGATTCAAGTGGTCAATGGATGTGGGCAACGCAGTATAGTTGTTGTTATTAAGTGATTGGGGCAGGCTTATGCCTACCAAAGGACGCCTTTCGCCTGTGACGATAAACGTAACTACGTCATTAGTTGATTGGTTAATCAATCGATCAATCAGCTAATCGCCTTACTCTACAGGACGTAAGCCTCCCCAAGTTATTGGGCATTCCGTGTATCTATCATCGCGCGCTACCTTGTTCGAGCTATTATAGCTCAGTGCTGGCTATTCATATTTGTAGGAATATTGCAGCGTTTTAAAGCTGCTTCATCTGAGATCCCAGACAGTACTGCTGTATGCAAATTTGGACATTAAACTGCGCGTCCCCGGAGTGTCAGCGACACCCTCTCTGCTTATGAATAATGCGTTTCGTTACGGAAAAGTATCATTTTCGGCACGAAACAAATATAATACTTTAGGAAATCGAATGGAAAAGGCCATGTCTAAAATACCAGAATATCTTTTTATTTATACGAACATTTACATTGTACTATTGGCGCATCTGTTAAGAGCTTATTATACCATCCTAAATAACACACTAACAAGAGGGACGCCGCTACGTTAGACACGTTGGTGGTGTGGCGTTCACATAATTAGCTACTTTTTAATGATAAGGCGGTATAAATGTCACAGGTTAAAAGTGTTATTAGTTTTTTTCTTCATGCGAGCAATGCGTGCACAGGAAGAGTCCAAGACAAATGAATGGATTTTTATTTTACTATTCACATGTTCGTCGATTTGTCCTTTATCTTCAGATTTGACAGTTTAATTAAACGATCACGTTTGTCGATCCTCACAACAAAACAACTCGCAGAAGAAAATTAACGACGTCTGCAGCGGCGCAACAAGAGTAAGAGTTAAAACGTTCGCTACCACCCACTCCAGAGTGGACGCAATATCGATACGCCAGGCGTGTCGCTGGCGCTTAACAAGTAAAAATAGCAAATAGAAAACAGATAAAAGAAACGCGTCGATAACAGAGACAAACGACTTCGTCTTGATAGCTGTTTTGTGAACGAAATTAATTATAAACCAGATATTTGTTCTTGCCATGGGCGTATTTAGCAGCTAAAATAGATACAGTTGTTACATCTCTTCAGTAACAAAGGAGATTATTTAATACTATGTACTTAATATTTACATGAGTAAGCTTAGGGAAATGCTTCTAAGCGTAACAGTAATTTCTGCTTCTCAGCAGCGGAACTTTTTATTCTCAAAATTAAAGGACTACGCTATGAAGTCCATACTTTAGACCGAAGAGTTTTCAACCTTATACTTAACGATAATATTTATTAAGGCTGACGTATAATAAGAAGTTTTAATCCTATCCAAGATGAGAAGGAATAAACGGACTGCTCGACAAACTTGACCTCACAGTCAACATAAAAAATAGATAAACGGTTTTCTACTTTGTCGCTTTACAGCCACGTAAGCACTTTCAAACGAGATTGTCAAATACTTTACTGCGATAAAGTACAAAAGTGATCATCTACTTCTGATGTTGGCTATTACCCATGATACAAGTATTTTGGCAGAAAATTTTCCAGGTATTCTAAGTGTACCAGGAATATTTGTTTGTTTTTAGCGCAAACCGGAAAAAAGCTGATAAAAGTCTTGCCGTCGGTCTGTAGCAGGCAAAATTGGAAACAACTAATAGGTAACTCAGCATTGTTTACAGCGGTGCAAATGAAGAAACTTCTGCATTGATGCCTGTCGCAGGGGGATTTCAGACCGGGAAACAAGGGGGCTACCGGGGTTCAGCGTAGATTTATTGGATTTTTATATATTTATTAATTTAATAAAGATACTCATATTATAAACATTACAAACGCTGCTTCTTTTTTAAATGCCCCTCGGCAAGCTTCTTTTTCTATGAAACACAAGTGACAAATATACTGTCAGATGCGAGTGCGAGGGAGACAATGACTGTTAACCAAGGGGTATTAAGAACATAGAAGCACTATATATGACAATGTGTAAAGTAGGTACTTGAAAGGTGTTTCGATAAAATGATAGACACCCACCTAAAAAACTAACCAGCTGGCCTATTGTTTTTAAGAATACAGATAAACCAAACTGTAAGTCTACCACACATTGTTACGACGCGACGGTGTGGTTGGCCTAGGCGACCCTGTCTTCAAAGCGTCCCAGATTTGATGACTGGTCAGCGCGTGAGTAGTACCCGAGTCTTGGATAGATGCTTTCTTAGATTTATCTATACAGATACGTATGTTTATCGTTGTTTCGTACCCATGTCAGAAGCCTGCGGCTTAGTTTGGGACGAAGTCAATTTGAGCGAGTTCTTCACATATGATGTTTTTTTATTTACCTAATTAAAAATACGGTTAGTTATTGTTGAATTGAAAAGTTAGTCTTATCAGCTGTACCTCCTCGTCTAATGCGTCTGCAGTACGGTAGGTATAGCCAGCGTTTACTGTACGGTCAAGGACTTTAATTGTAATGGTATTGTTACTATGGAACACTGTCATAATGATAAGATAAAGAGACATTTATTCGCAGCAATAAGTACAAAATTACATTTCATACATACAAAAGAATAGAGAAACTGATGCGAAACGGTCCCAAGTGTCCCAACTCAGCATTAGCTAGCCGTAAAGCCAGCGCTGATCTTCCGTTGGAACCGCTTGGTGAAGAGACTGAAAGTGACACTTAATACAAAACAACGCAAAAAGAAAAACAACATGGGTTATCATAAAATTTAAACAACTATTTTAACAAAAAATAATAATAATATGTAAGTGAAAAAATAAAAATAAAAATAACGATTGTCTACGGGCGGTCAAGTCAAAGTATAAGGGTTGACTTGACCGTATAATCTGTAGCCAAAGTGAAATACAACCACAGATTAGAAAGTGTACAAACCAAGTAATACCTAGCCAATAGGTTACCGCACTTCACAACAAAAAACAACAACAACATTAATCAACAACGTTAATCATTAATTTTTGCTTTCTTTCATGGGGTTTGACGCTGTCATTATGAGAGGGTTCCATAGTGGCATAACAATTAAAGTCCTTGACATCAATATCTAACTTTTGTAAAACGGCAACGCTCAGAGCCAACTTTGATAAAGTAACGAGTTAACTGTGTCTAAAATGTCTCTAAGTACGGCGGGAAGTTTCCACAAACGGCGGAACCCACTCAGTATAAGCAAATCGCGCTTGATCCGACTTTTTCTTCAGGCAATGTGGAGCCACGGCTGATTTGCTCCGGTATTTGTTATTTTCTCCATTGATTCCATCGCCATTGTTTATTCTCTTTATTACTCGCTAACAATGTCTGAAGGCAGACGGATTTTTTAATTAAGCTCTTGAAATGCCTATAGACTATTGGTATTTAGAAATCAGAAAGTTTTATCCAATTAAGATACAAACCATTGTAAATGTGATGTTATGTCTAGTATTTTTGTATTATAGGCAAAAGTCAAATCAAAATATCGCTTGTGCCTGAAGTTGATAAACCTACCGGCATGACTCCAATTTCTTTAATTACCTATCATTCTACCCTCTAAAGCATTAACAGCGTACTAAAATATACCTGTGCAAACTGTAAATACATCTATCATATCATAAACATAATTAGGTACACCAGGGGACAACCCCACATAAATTTACTGAGTCCCCAACTAAACTCTAGGTTTAAATGGTTACTAGACAACACATACGTATCATAGTCAGAAAAGACTATGATGATAAAATATAAAACCTTTAAAGAAATTATTAAAATCATCCATCCTGTTGTTTAAAAAGACTAGAGGGATTTTCCAACACCCTATAGACACTTATAGAAAACATCAAAGACTGATACAAATACTGTTTAAGTGTAGTTCTCCAGTCATAAAATTGTAAAGTAATTTAATATTTCGCCTGAAAAGTACTCGATAGCTTACAGAGGCACTCAGAGTCAGTTAATGATAATTAAGTCGTTCCTTTTAGTGACGTTTTATCATACGTAAGTTTGAAAATGAATCGAGTTTATTGTCCCTAAAATTACTCTTTACTCTTTAACTAAAATAAGTGGTTCGATTCGCCAAATCGTTTAAATTATGTCCGAGAGCACAAACAACACTTTCTACACGTTTCAGGAGAAAATACGGTACACATACATAGTAAGTTTAATCACAAGTACCTACCAGGAACCCATGCCTACCACGTAGTTTATACGTAGTTCATACGGCGGGACGCGCGGCGCCGCTTTGCGGTGGTCTCGGAAATTGGACGGCGCCGTAACGCACGCTACAAACAAACTTCAATCTGAAGCCTTTTGTTTATGTCCGTTTGGTACTTATATTTAGGTTGGGATGGAAATTTGTGGTTTTCAGTTGTTTGTTCAATAAATAACACGTACATTTTACTCGTAATTGAAACATCATTTTAAATTATTATGGTCAGAAATGGATGGTTTGGTTATTGTATGTCCATATGTCTTTTTTTGGGAAGTACTTAACTATGTTACATGAATAGATTTGAGTGATCCTCGGATAACAAAATCTTTATAAACTCATGCTCACCACTTAATCCGAACTTATTTTTCACTTATCTGGATTACCTACCGGTAACTAGGTACCTACTATCAAAAAGCGTTATACTCTTTAAAGTTATTAAATTATGAAGGAAGATAAG
The DNA here is from genome assembly GCA_949316455.1 of Acleris holmiana. Classification (NCBI taxonomy): domain Eukaryota; kingdom Metazoa; phylum Arthropoda; class Insecta; order Lepidoptera; family Tortricidae; genus Acleris; species Acleris holmiana. The sequence goes on along the minus strand of OX438776.1, from coordinate 11,605,374 downwards.
AAGTTTAAATTCTAAAATATTGCAAACATTTTCAGTAACTTTCCAACTTTCTCAAAGGGCAAAAGTTCTTAGAGCTCATCACATCAAAATTCGTTGATTAACAAACGCATTAATTCCTTTGATAACAATTCTAACGAGCCAATGAAATTCGTATTTCTAAACCAACGCTAATGAAGTGACTCCTGAACAGTATGAAGTGACGACCTCAAATCGTCAAACAAGAATAATTAAGAGTTTCCGATCCCTGAATTGCTGTTTACTTAGAAAACGTTGGCGACCCCTGCTAATGGGCTATTTCCATGATTTCATCGCCAACTTTTAATGATCCTTTTGTGAACTTCTCTTGAACGCTTCTAGTCTTTAATTTTATTGGATTTACGAGTTTCGACCCCTGAATGTTGACAAACTCGAGATTCACCCTGTTAGATGCGCTCAGTGACTTTTTGGAGCTCTGAATAGGTACTTCAAATGGACAAAGTTTTCGTTGATTTTTAGACTACCTGTATTTTAATGATTGAGTTTTGAACTAGTTCAAACAAACGTAGCAAACGTGAGTGAGCTTAAATCAATTTACATTATACAACTTATAACTTTGTTGCTGTGCAAAAAATTGTAGGCGCTTATCGCCGTACAGTCTCGAGATATCTTAGAGACAATTACTTAGGGCTTGTTGTTTGATCAGTGATTGTTAAAAATCGAAATGTTTAAGAATTTCGATCCTGTTTTCGAATTTAACCATTAAGTAGTTCAGTTAACAACTGATCAAACAACTCGGCCTTACTAATTCCTTTTTCAAACTTGTGTACCTACCAAAGATCATCAGCCAACAAAGAAAGGACTTATCGTTATTAACTAATTCTGAGTTAATTTCTTCTGTATTTTTACATTGAAGCCATTTTAAGTTCTTCGGGAGTTTAAGCTTATAGTAATTTCTTAAATATTATACTTCGAATTAAATAACGTATTACTATTTACTAGATATTGTTCGGGTTTCAATGGTCTCACACACACCTTAGTTCACCCACCCCATTTAGATCACACGGCACAATATTCAGTAAATGCCTATTTCTGATGATCAAACGCAGATAATTGATACCTCCCGACTAGGTTCCATACGGCCTCTGTCGCCAGCCGAATGTTGGTTACTAATAAAGTGATACCTAGATATTATACATGCACGTTGCGACAAGCTGTCTACGAACCACGGAGTTGAAGAGGCGACGGAGATGCTAAAATTGTAAGTAATAAATTGCGAACTTGCAATAAGCGGCAATAGGTGTACAAGAGGCGGCTGAAGCGGGCGCACCTGCCCAGGCTCGTGTGCAAGCGTGACCAAGATACATTCGCCAGATTGCGTACTGCCCTGCTAACACAAAGGCAGTATCTGAGACAAAACCCCTGTAGCAAATGCAACCTTATTGCCAGCAAGATAGAATTGAATCTGCTTTGGCCTTTAAATTTGAGATACTGCTTATTGGCTTAGCAGGGCAGCATACGGATCTTGGCTACGGCCTCAGCAGTAGCTGCTCGAGTCGGCTCTGGCACAGGTGCTGGCAGCGCGCAGTGTCATGTATGTAAATAAATAAAAAATAAATAATCACAGGACAATGTCACACAAATTGACCTAGTCCCAATTTAAGCTCTAGGCTTGTACTATGGGTACTAGACAACGCTAAACTTACTTATATAGAGAAATATATACTTAAATACAAATAAAACATCCAAGACTCAGGAACAAATACTCGTGCTCATCACACAAATATCTGCCCTTACCGGGATTTGAACCCAGGACCCCTAGCTTCGAAGGCAGGCTCACTCCCAACTAGGCTAGCGTAGCGTAGCGTGTGTATGTATGTATGTAAACACTTTATTGTACAAAAATAAAAACAAAATCAATACAGTGAAGATAAAACAGAAAGTACAAAGACCAATTTATCCCTTTAATCTCTTCCAAATAATCCTTGAGATATTAAGAAAAGTGAAGCATTGCGCTTCGAGTAGGCAAGTGTACACATATATTTAGGAAAGGAGCATATAAAAAATAAACACATTAGAATATCTGCATAAATAGATACAGAAATATATATATTATATACACATGCTTAATCTTACATAAAATACATACATATATCACTATATTCATGTAAAGGACAGTCGATACAATATTTAGGAATTAGAGTCAAGCCAGACCGTCAATGTGTCTTTTAAGACATCTACCTGCTGATTGTGATGTAATTGGCAGCATGGATGTATCTATTTATGTGAGTGCTTAGGTATAGGATTTGTGTGTGTAAAATATAAATTGTAGTGTGTATTGTATATGTATAATTATAATATGTAATTAATATGTATTTTTTAAATGTGTTTTGTTTAAATAAATTTATTCTTTGGACAAAAATATGTAGAATAATTACGTTGAAGACATTTAAATCATCGTTTTTTATTTCAAATAAAAATCATTATAATATTGAGTATGTAATTTAGTTAGAAATAGAGAGTTTTTTCTGCATTGCACTATTCAATCTTGTGTGTTTGATAACCTTCTCCATTTCAAAAAATTAAAATCTCATCATTAGGTATGGATGCGGTGATTATTGATCAACCATCACGGGAAGCCCCGATTGTTTAATTATCAGCAGCTCTATGCATTTCCGTGCTAGGTGCATCGGACAGCATTATCAGTGCATGTCTATCGGGTGGATGCAGGAAATGGAAACGTCAGGCACATGCATGCGGCTTATGAGAAAAATTACACGTCATGATCAGTGCTGATGGCCGGTCGCTCGTGCGGTGGAAAACCAATACGATGTTTAATTTGGGTAGCGTTTTGTGGGATAGGTAATTGAATCGGGTTTAGTAAGAAAAATACATATACTACCTACAGGTTGAATGATTACTTGACGAAAACCTTAGTAGAACTTTCGCTTTAGTAAACAATGAGTATTTAGTACGGTTAGGGTACGGTCAGATTTAGTACGTTGTCCATTATTCAATTGTTTCACTAAACAATAATACATACACACATTAAATCACGCCTGTTTCCCAGCAGGGTAAGCAGAGACCACTTCCTTCCTGCTACGATCCTGAAAAATCTCTGTCACTTCTTCTACATTCATTCATCGAGTCGTGCATGCACGTCGGTTTCGAGTACTTAAGATTCGGCCCTTTTCCAGTATTTCTCCAATTTGATTTAAAAAGGTACGTCTAGGGCGGCCCCTTCCGTTTCCACTCACTTTGGCGATGATTAGTCTTATAATTATTATGTATAGAGTACTTACCTAAGTAATATTTTAGAGACTCCGTCTAATAAGTTATTTTATGTATAGTATCAAGTAGAAACTATAAGCCATAAGAGAAGTCCAATTAAAGTTGTTTGATCAAAAGTCAACAAATTACTAAAACACTGACATTCTTCATCAATTCTAAAACTATATACTAATATCTAGTCGTGATCTGGAAAAACATTATCCCTTACTGACTCATGCACTCAATGTCTTTCTCTTCCCCCGTCCTTTTTATTTGCGCTCATTCACATTCTTAATCGTGACTCATAAGTCTTAAAAGTATACTTAACGACACTGATTTATCAAGTAAAAACACCTGATTAATTTTATCAATTGCGTAAATCATGCCCTTTACCACTCTGACATAATCCCAATCGGTAAGACACGAAAGTTGCGTTGCTCATTAAGAACTTGAATTGGTTCTGTTATAGCCTGAGATCACGCGATGCTAGAATATCGTTAAAGTTGTAGTTAATAGCTACTAGTTTTCTTAAAGCTAGTTATTGTATCTTAGAAATATACACAGGGTGTAAGGAATACGTAAGGAGCTAATACGATACGAAAAATTAAATGAAAAAGGTATAAGTGTGCTTCGATGATTGTTCAACAAGACTACAATGAAGATAAAGCGAAAGTGAATGTTCTGAGAAACAATAATTATGATGGTATACGAAAGTACTGTCTCATTAGAGGTTATATTCGTTTAAATTTAAATTTAGATATACCGGACTAACATTACATACTAATTAATAAGAAAAACATCAGTAAATACAGGATAATTTAGGTGCCTTGGTTAGGTAATCCTACCTTAGGTTAAAGCATCTGGAATTCAGTTGATCCGCTATCTTATCTTATACTAATCTTACTATCAAACTTTTTAGTTTGGATGTTTGTTACTCAATCACGTCAGAACAGCTAAAAGGATCTGGATAAGATAGTCTGGGTAAGATAGTAGAAAGAGATAGTCTGGAATAGCACATGGGCTACTTTTTACCCTGAAAAACTGAGTCGCGCGCAAAAGCTAGAACCTATTTGATAATAAGTGATTAAGTAGGTACTTATAAAATTGTATAATACCTTCATGTAGGAGCCTCCATTCCTCTCGTCGCAGTGCCGCTTCATATACCGTTGGCATATGTTCGACATTGTTCATTCTGCAAAGAAGAAATGAAGAGTTAGGGTTAAATAGCATAGAGTTATGTATTGTAACAATATTTTTCGTGTGGTTGCCGGGTTAGAATAGTGCCACTCCATGTCTTCCCATGGATGTCGTAAGAGGCGACCATGGGATTAAAGGTTTGTAGTACTGTTAGGCGATGGGCTTGCAACCTGTCACTAACACACTTGTAAATATCTTAGCCAACTTAGTAGTCTACTTGTGCAAAATGTGGGTACAGAATTATCAACAAGTCTTTTTAAAGTTGTTGTTATTTTTGAAGCTCTGCCTACCCCATTCTGGGAATGAAGGCGTGATGTTTTGTATGTAAGTATGTGTGTACGCATAATATCTAAAATAAGGGGGTTTTAAAAATACTCTCGCGGTCAAATAATACGCCTCAGAGTGCGTTTTTCATACTAAAGAGGCTATTTCGAAGCCTTGGTTCCTCGCCAGGGGATGCTTTTAGTGAAATCTGATGACGGATACCCCGAGCATCGATACAGAACTTTCAGAGTGCCTAAGATACCCAACTGATGCGGTTATCGCCGGAATTGCGCATGATCAGAAAAACATCTAAAATGGCAAAGAAATCCAACTCTCTCGCTGTGGTGTTAACTGATTGTGCGATCAGATAGGTATCTTAAGAACTTTTGACCTCCCCTATTAAACCTCGGAGTATCCACCATTAAACCTCACTCAATACAGCCCCTGGCCAGGAACCAAGGCTTCTCGTTTTGAGTCAGGTTTAGACGGCGAGTGCATCAAGTTAAACGATTGATATTACTTTGCTTTACTCAACGCAAGTATATCAGTTAAATGACAAATAATTGCCCAGGGTCTCTATTCAACTGCGTTCTAACGATATCGTGTATGACGTGTTTTAGAATCGTTTATGTCACAGTCGCCATTATTGTAATTGACATAAGAGTTATGAAAACGTTGACAATACGGAAACACGTCAAATACGATATCGTTATTAACCCAGCCCAGATATGCTAAATTACGGAGATCAAACTGTATAAAAAGAAGGCCGATTGGAAACGTATGTTATGTTATGAGCTATAATATTCATTTTATTTATCATTACTATTTAACGTATCTTCTATCTTCGTGTGTGTGTCTGTGTGTAAAAGTGATCCCATCAAAAACATTTTCATGTAAAATGTTCCCAAGACAAACCATATGGCTCGCACTATCAAATAGTTATCAGATCGTAGAGCCAAGCTTCTAACTCTACACGCCCTAACTTTGTAGTGCAAAGTTAGCAGAAGCAAGGCTAGTGTTAATAATAATCTTACAAATTACTGAAGATATAATCAACCTAATATTTATATAGACTAGGTTGCAATTACAATCTAACAAAAATAGGTAAGTATCGGGGATTACGAGGAATTGTATGTTTGATGACCACACAACCCGTGCTATTTAGTTTTGACATCAAACGTAACGAAACTTCCTACTTATTCCATTTGGCGGCATCTGCATCACATTCGTTTGCCGTTAAAATACAGGGTGCTTGAATGTGCTCTAACTAGATGTGATATGATATTATTATCTGAAGATGATCAGTAGTAAAGAAATAAGTCTAAACGAAATAGATATCTGATCTACCAATGTTGATAAAAAAGACACTTCGGAATTCGTGATATCCAGACAGGTTATTCAATGAATAAGCCAAACTAATGATTGTTTTGGACACAGTTGACCTATTTTTTCCATTGTTCAACGAATATTTAATTAGTCGTCTAATGTTTGGTCGAAACCGGAATTGATAAACTTAGGAAACGAGATAAAATACAAGTTACTTATACAAAAATCATTAAATACTGATACCAAAATACTAAGAAAAAAAAAAAACAATTTCAAGGCAATGAGTTCTAAATAACCTTCTTCAATAATAAGGATTTAAGTTACAACATTTGCAACGCTACCGAGACCATTTTTCTTATTGAACTTTTACAATCATTCTGGTTTAGGACTCCCACTACCTCAGTCATCTCTACGGTTCAACACGTTGCTTCTTACATATCAAACAAATAAACATCAAAGATCACTTCCAGTGATTCTACCACCATCGGTAAACAGTTGGGCAGCCAGCATCAACAAATATAAGCAATTCACGCCCATCCGGACCACGTAACTCGAGAACATTAGGAAGTATTGAATTTGTACGATTCCTTCACACGCCTTAATGCTGTTTAGTTGGGCTATTTCGATTCCGCTTTGGTTTGAATACGGTTTGTTGCCTATAAGTAAATAAACAATAAAATCAATAGGAGTCGGATACACTAAAATAATCTTTACAAGTGTATGTATCATTTCATCGAATTTCATTTCATCGAACACTATTTTCTGCTGAAATCATAATGTTTTCAGGTTATCTTAAACATCTAACCTAACCTAACCTACGTAATGAATGTTTAAGATACCCTGAAAACATTATGGTTTCAGCAGAAAATAGAGTTCGATGAAATGAAATTCGATGAAACAATACATTCAATGAAGTAAAATTCGATGAAGTGATGAGTTACCATTTCTTATTGCTTATTTCCATTTGCTGTTCCTATTTGTATGACACGTTGAATGACGCCACCCTGATTGCTATTAATCGGGTACCAAAATGCCTATTTTCCTTTATTCACAATTTGAAACATAATGAAGTAACCCTTAAATTGACAAAAATTAAAAAAGTCGTGAATTCAAACCCTATTTGATTTCGAACCAGCATAAAAAAATATCAACCCAAAAAAAACAAAAAGTGAGCATTATGGTGTGTATACTGCGGTGCACACTGCCAAGTTAAGGGTTTCTTATTCTAATCTTTCCTAATTCTTCGGGATACCAAGTATGCATGCTCAAACAAATTGCAGACTGATTGAAAAAATAAAGATCTTTTCTCCTTGTAAATGATCCTGTAACTCAATGAGCTACAAGTTAGAAGTATTGAACTCTAAAGGATCGTAGTTCAAAGTACGGAGTTGTTAACGGGTTTAACTTACTGCACTTGTAAGTTCTTTTCTATTTTGTCGTTTTACTTGTTCCTTTTAAAGGCGCGGATAGTTTCCACGTACTGTACGCGTCATATTAAAATGCTATTAAGGATTAACTCACTATACGTAGTTACGTACTATTAGGTACTTCTATGCTTTGTTACAAAAATACTGATAATGGAGTCAAACAGAGAAGTAATCTTTTTTGGTTTGGCCTGAGACCACTCCCAAGGATAGTGTTAAAAAAAATTAATAATAAATATTTTTATCGGGCGTTTTCCAAAAAAAGTGTACAGAACAAAGTTAAGAAAATTTAACTTTTTCCACCTCGTCACGAAAATTAGCCATACATTTAGATATATTAATTTTCGTGACAAAATTGGAAAAAGTTAAATTTTCTTAATTTTGTCTTTAACGATGTACACTTTTTTGGAAAACGCCCATAGGCAGGCCATAAACTAAAATAAGCTTGAGTTACTGAACTCATTTCTTAATGAGGCCATTACAATGTACCACCTAAAAATGATGCTCGGCTTATTTCCCCTTCGTGTAACAAAAACAAATGAGTGGACATTTTTACGAAGTGAAGCATTGTGGCAAGTGACTGTTGTTTTGTCGTGCCTAGTGTTTAAGTAGTTCACAAGAAAAAAACCCGATAGCGATCTTTATATGGAATGTACTGTAGCTATTTATGTATCATCACGAGTGAAGTGGACAGTGGCAATAAATATGGAAATGTGCTCCGGCGCACGTGAGCCTTGCGCCAGCTTAGAGATTACCGCTCCTTTGTCTGCAAACAGGTCAGCTGCGGATAAAAATGAATCTGCTTGTATAAAAATGTTAGGTTTCAGATTTCTAGATTGTTAAAAATAATAGGGAGGGTTGAGTGTTTTGGTCTTGGACGTTCAATAATTGTCGAAAACTAGTAAAAACTTATCACTTAATAATTTAACTAACTGTTAGTGCCGTTGTTAGAACTTATTTTTGATAATTATAAATAAATAAATACCACGGAACAATGTCACACAAATTGACCTAGTCCCAAACTAAGCTCTTGGCTTGTACTATGGGTACTAGATAACGATAAACTTACTTATATAGAGAAATAAATACTTAAATACATAGAAAACATCCAAGACTCAGGGACAAATACTCGTGCTCATCACACAAATATCTACCTTTACCGGGATTTGAACCCGGGACCGCCGGTTTCGGAGGCAGGGTCACTCCCAACTAGACCAACGTGTCGTCATAATCAAGTTACGACATGAATTTAGCGTTGTAAAATATTTTGAGTAACCACAACGCGTTGAGTAGATGTCAGATGTCACACTCTTTCTGAATTTGAACAAACTATTAACCCAGCCAACAGTAGGTAGGTAGGTACCGCTAACATTTCCAAAATTAAAACTTCTTTGCTTTCCTATAGCCTAGCATCTAGCATTATAAGAGTCTACTCATATAACTCCTCGCCTCGCGTCCCCTCCGAGCGTTTAAACAAATTGCCTTTAAGATTAAAGCGGTTATTACTACCCTTGCTCTAGAATAAGCCCCAAATTCGTGGTTGGGGTAAAAGAGTGTCGCTATGCAAAAAGGTAAGGCCTCGTTTAAAGGGACGGTTTTTTTGATCTTAATTAATTTCGTGATACATCTTACACAAAACAAAAGGTTTTCAATTTATCCTTTGAGTTAAATGCCCTGCGTATCTATGGTGTTTTTAAAGGGGGTCTGACCCAGAGGAAATATATTTTCAACAAAGTATGTAGGTTATTTGTTGATTTTTAGGGTTTCGTACTCAACAAAGAACTCTTATAGTTTCCTTACGTCTGTCTGTCCGTTTGTCCATCTGTACGGGGTATCACCTGTGATATTTATTTTAAAAATGACTTTTGGTACCTATGTTTTTTTTCTTTCTGGTAAAAGAAAGTGAAAGCAAAACTTAAACTTAAAAGAAAACTTAACTAACTAGACTTCATTGGTCCTGAGATACAGGTGACCAAAGTGACTGTTAAGTGAGACTTGTTTTTTGACATAGTTTTTTTGTGTTTGTAGTAACGGAACCCTACACTGATTATGGTCTGACATGCTCTTGCCCGGTTATTCTTTAAAATATCAAAGCAGTATAAACTAGATTCTGTGTGACCCTGTATGAGAGCGTAGGCTAACATAGGGATTGTTTTTATTACATACGAGTACACTATTTAAAGACATTTTCGCTGTCCTGGTTGTGCAGAGATAACGTCTAAAATAAATAAATAAATAATCAAATAAATGTCACACAAATTGACCTAGTCCCAAACTAAGCTCTAGACTTGTACTATGGGTACTAGACAACGATAAACATATTTATATAGAGAAATACATACTTAAATACATAGAAAACATCCAAGACTCAGGAACAAATACTCGTGCTCATCACACAAATATCCGCCCTTACCGGGAATTGTAATAACCTGAAGAAATACTTCCGCAATTTATGGCAAAATGTGAAACTTTTGATATAATGCATTGACGATTCTTGTAACATTAGAGTGAGTGGCGCTAACTCAACAATGGCAGTCTAAATGATGTTGTGCATCACCAATTTCACTTGATATGATACTGTGACTCACTGATGATGATGATGCTCTTTACAATATGGTGGCATCAAATTACACTTGCCAATACTTGTTATTGAAAAATGAGAACGGTTTAGTTACTTCATACTAGTTTTTAGGGTTCCGTAGTCAACAAGGATCCCTTGTAGTTTCGCCATGTCCGTCTGTTCGTCCGTCCGCGGTTTAACTCTCAGACATTTACATTACGATGACAAGTATTAAATAAATAAAAAACTGGGCAAGAGCATTCTGAAGCCGTTAAGTACTAAAAACAAAACTATAAACAAAAAACAACAAGTAATAACCAGAGGGCGGAATTTCTCATGGCAAAAATTGAAATGTCATAGGAATAGAACATTTTGCTTTATCGACTTTTCCAGTTATCGATATTGTGTAATCACTAATCTCTTTATTATTTTAGTTTTGCTTTTATATTAAAATGTAAATGTCATTATTAATTCGCATTTAGTTATTGTTTTTAACAATACGTGAAGTTTTAGGATTTAATTTGTAAATATTATGTTATTTTTGTCTAAAACACATGTCTTTATTAACGGTAAATAACAAATGAAAATAAAACTAAATCTAAGACATAGAACTATACAATAATAATGAAAACTACACCTACATTTACTAAATACTACGTTAATCTAAAAGACTGATACTAGAGGGGAATTGTTAACATTGGAAAAATATTTTGCTAAATGTAATGTATCGATAGGAGGTATAATTCTATTTGGTAAAAGATCTTGTGCTACGTGAACCAGAACTACTTGTCGATAGTCGATAAAATACTTCGTTCTATCCCTATGACATATCAATTTTTGCCATGAGAAATTCCGCCCTCTGGTAATAACTAATTATCTATTAAAAGTCATTTGGTGCCTTCTTAGATGATTTTAGTAGGTATAAACACTTTAATCGCCTGTATCTCAAGAACCAATGTCTACTTGGTCGTCATAGTGGTCTCTATCTTAGCCCTTAAAAATACACTTTATCAACGTATGAAATTCAGTCTGTGGTTTAAACCAACGGCAGAAATCTCATGTGCGATATATGACTAAATCGTTTCGTGGACTGCAGCGGGAATAAAGGAACAATCGTTATTTGAATTAAACTCCCGCATGTCATTTTACCCGAGCCCTATCTTTACGCACAAGTGTCACTTTGCAAAGAGCCGGGCGAGTCGCTCGTGCGAGAGATACGTCGTCGGGGTAAACGATGCCAATTTAAGAAGAGAAACATTTAGAAAGGATAAATAAATATCAGGAAATGTCACGCTAATTGAGCTAGTCCTAAACTAAGCTCAAGGCTTGTACTATGGGAATTAAACAACGATAAACTTACTTATACAGGGTGTCCCAAAAATCAACGTCAAGCCGGAAATAGGTGATAGGGCAGCTCATAAGCTATCGATTTAACCCCCATGTATGATCAGCGATTTTTCGTGGTTTCGGAGATATTGATCATTTTAATCGGAATTATTGTAATTTTTCCTTATGTCCATGTTTCGTTTCTTAAGTTCATGTATTATGTCATAATTTTTCAGTGGATTCTTAAATCGATAAAATAATTATGAACAAAGGATGTTTTTAAAGCTACTAGCCAATATGTCAACTTTTTGTGTAATCACACAAAGTTACTTTCTCCATACTAAGTGAGCCTTAGTTCCCATTTCATCTAGTATGGAGAAACAAACTTCGTGAAATTACACACAAAAATTACTTAAAAAGAAATTGGCAAGTAGTTTTAAAAACATCCTAAGTTCATAATTATTCTACCGATGTAGGTACCCAATGAAAAAATATTGAAATAATACATGAAATTAAGGGTTTTTCGAAACATGGACATAAAAATTACAGTAATTCCGATTAAAATGATCAATATCTCCGAAACTACGAAAAATCGCTAAACATACATGGGGGTTAAATCGATAGCTTATGAGCTGCCCTATCACCTATTTCCGGCTTAACGTTGATTTTTGGAACACCCTGTATAGACAAATATATGTTTAAATACATAGACATTACAAGAGTCAGGATTGGATATGTATCGTATATAAAGATCAAAATACATATTTAATGGGTCGTAATAGGTAGGAGTGGCCTACTTACTAAATAAACAATTTTATCTTCTTTTATTTTTATCTTTAATAGGTATTATAATGTTTTTTTCCTGAAACCGTAAATTAACAGGATTGTTACTTACCTACTCTTACGATTATACCATTATTTTAACCTACCTTTTACAAATAAATAAATAGAATTGACGTATAAAATAAACCTGATCTAACCTAATGGGTTCCATAACATGTCATATAAAAAAATCTAAAAGTTTACGGTTTCTGAAATAAAACCATTATAAGTAAGGACCATTGTGTATTATGCCCCATTATGTATTTAGAACTTAGAGTACATACTTGGGCTAATCACAGAAATATTTGCCCTTTCTGGGAATTGAACCTAAGACCGCGAGCTTCGTAGGCAGAATCACCAATATTTACTAACATAACCGCGTCGTCAATAACTTCCCGCATGCCAGTTTATCAGCGCCCTGTCTTTCCGCACAAGTGTCACTTTGCTAAAACCATGCTAGGCACTCGTGCGCGAGGTACATAGTCGGATTAACGGTGCCAATTTGCGTGAGAGAGGTACTGGAAAATATAAATAATAAAAAACAAATATCAGAGGAAAATCATGGACTTATTCCAAAACGAATATCTAGGCTTGTTCTATGGGTACTAGATAGCGATAAACTTACTTAGATAAATACATAAAATAATCCAAGGCTCAGGGACAAATACCCATCATCTCATAATTACTTTGGCGTAAAAAGGTTACTAAGAATTGAACCCGGGACCGGTAGCTTCGTAGAGTTACTACCAACTAAGTCAAGATACGGCTCTGAAATTACATCTAGTTTTCGGAAAACTATTCAAATGGAACTAAGCAAGAAAATCTTCTAAAATTTACTACTATACTCCCCTGCTAAGAAAAATTGCAGTATCTGGGCGTTTTCAAAAATGTACATCGTTAAGGACAAAGTTAAGAAATTTTAACTCCATTTCGTCACGAAAATTAGCCATACATTTAGAATACGTTAATATTCGTGACGAAATGGAAAAAGTTTTTTTTTTTTGATAATATTAAAAAGGTTATGAATAAGCGTTTACTGGTCAGCTGGCCTACGATGTGCATTCATGTACGCATTCGACGCACTAATTATTGGGTGTAATGCGGGCTAGCCGGTGCGGAGCAGTAAACCCAGTGGACGCACTTAAACGACTTACTACACAAAGATAAGTAGGTACTAAAGACCATAAGAAGCTTCAGTCCAATACTTCTTGATAGATAGCTGGTACACTAAACAGTTATGCATGTTATGTACTTAATCTATCCATATAAATGTGAAAGTAATGAAAGTAACTCTGTCTGTCTGTCTGTCTTTCTATCTGTCTGCTTGTTAAGCTTTCACGGGTAAACCACTCAACCGATTTAAATGACATTTGATATGGTTACTTTTTATCTATAAAAATTGGACGGTTCCTGAGGGAATAGCGATAAATGACTTCTACGCGGACGGAGTCGCGGGCAAAAGCTAGTTTAGGCATAAGTAATATTTATAATACTTCGGTTTGTTGACTTCTATTATTCTGTGGCAATTCATTTAACACAATTTTATCTTGTATTGTATTTAGGAGAGACGTAGGTACGTGAACGAGAATATTATGTGGGAAAAGGACGGGAATATTTGGGCAGTGTCGTCAAAAGGGGACAAACATGGGCCGAACATTTGAGATGCAGCCGTGAATTTTAATTTTGTTGCGGTCTGAGTTACGGACGTTTTATGTGCAAAATAACGCTGATATTACTATTGAATAACAACAGTATTGTCAATTTATATTGGTCACTCGTAAAATTGATAGTCATAAAATGTCAATGTACGATAGTAAAACCTTAATAGGTATACAATACAATACAAAACACTTTATTTTGAACCAAACAAAAACATTAAAAATAAATAGCACAACAAATTAAGAGACAGGTGAACAATAGGCGGTCTTATAGCTGATTAGCGATCTCTTCCAGACGACAAGCTTATAAGGGATAAGGTGACAAATTAAAACATTTTACACAGTAGGTGGGGCAAACTATATAAATGTAGTTCTTAAAATCAAACCTATTTTTTACGAAACATTTTGTTTCCTCCAAGTACTTACTTACCTAATTGGCTATTTTTTATCCTAGTCAAATAGAGCAACGTTAAATAAATTATACTTCTCCCCAAAAAAATATAGTCTCGTTTAATGTTTTTAGTTTTATTTTTCACATAACCACTAGGTAAATTTGCACTAACAGTTATTCCTCATTAATGGTTTCCAATAAACCGGATACAAATGCCAGGGGAATGATAAAACCGCGACACCTTTAAAACGGTCAAATCTGTCGGATTTGCACCGGCACGGCGTAGGTACCTAACTACTCGCACGTGGCATAAACGACATAATGGACATAATGCACGGGACTATTCGAGCACAAACGATAAACCAGTGGCATTCATTTACTTGGACAGTTTTGACCTTTAAAAGACAAAAAAAGGGAACTCTGGGGTAATTATAGATTTCATTGATGCACATAACAAAATACAAAATGCAGACACATTGTTATTTTATTACTACCGGTTTGATAAAGCTAACACAGACCTTGACATGGTTTCCGATATCCTGGTAGATAAAAGTAGGTACATTACTTTATTGAATAAGCTTACTAACAATCTATTGTCCCTCAACAACAACACGAACTTAATAGCTATTTATTTACACAAGATATAAAAATTGTCCTATTCAAAAGACATAAAGATTAACCCATCAAAATGTCTTGCATCGATTTCGAGAACACCCTATTTTATAGAACAGGTAATAAACATAAATAAGACCCAATAAATGAGACCGTAGCATTCCAAATTTGAATCCGGGTCTGTTCGAACGCAGGATTACGGGATTGTTCGGGTGTCATTTCGGGTTAGCGATTTATTTGCTCCCACGTGCCTGTACATGTTTATTGTATGCGATAGGTCGACAATAACCCTGCCAATCTAACATAGACCCTAACACCATGTCTTAACGCTTATCTAAATACGATTCAGTAACAAAACACCTACTCTGAATATCAAAATACGTTGCAGGCGAACATTATACGTGTAATTAGACAATCCAAACGGATAATCTGATATTCGATCATATGTTTATAAATATAAGCAACATCTTAAAAGGATGTTTATTCAATTGTCATCATTATAACGATTCGGTGACAGCGTCTTGAGACAAAAGTAAAATACTTAACAAAAAACAGCTCATAACGAAAAGCAAAATGGTTTAATTTTACAAATTACCACCTCAACACCCCAAAAGCACGTAACGCACCAACGTGACGTACCGCGGAATCAGTTGGTATTTTATTCCATATTATTTGCCATCAGGTGATACAGGGAGCGTCTCATTAGACAGCCCTAGGCTGCTCATTTGTCAACACCCTCACTTCCGAATTACAGGGAGTTTTTTATTAACGCCAATTTCTCTGGCCTAACGGGCGTAATTTTTCCTTGAATTTCCGGGGGTTTTTTCTTTTCGATTGTGCAAAGGTAAAGTGTTTTTATGGGTTGCTTTGAACCAGTAACCTTTGTTTAACTTAATGTGGCACGTCAGTTTGACTTACAGCGGTCAGCGGTATATTGATGATCTTATACTTACGTCAAACTCCCACGTTCCATGTAACATTTTTTGCACCGTCATCTATTACCATCTACATGTATAACCTTTCACCGCAAGAATACATGCGTATTGCGACTCGGAACGTCTCAAAGTCACCCCTTCAGGCCTATTTAAAACCCCCCACATTTGCACCCTCTCGCATATTCAGATGCGTTAATGCTCGAGCTCTGAGTATTACGGCATTTTTCTGCCGACATTACTCATATTGCGGAGATGGGGAAGGATTCATCGGCAAATGCATCAGCCTGTGTAGTGCAGCTATACCGTATAAAATGTAAGTAAGTATACGTTCAAGAGCAAGAATCTAGTGAATATACACGTGGTTTTCAAATTTTCAAACTTTAACACAGTAGGTATTGGAAGTAATTCTACGAAATATTTAAAGGAGATCAAAGAGAAGCAACAAAAGTGAAATATCTTATTCTGTTGATCTCTTGTTAATGTAGAAAGGTATTCCTTAAGGTGCGCTACACGGGGAACTTTTAAGCAACAATTATGCCGGTCAATAGCACGGAAATCTTATTACGTTAAGTGAGTGTAAGATAGTTATTGTTAACGGCTATAAATTGCCGTAAAAAGTTACCCGTGTAAGTACACATTTAGACATCAAAAATCTTCTTGGCAATAATCAGTAATTGCACTCGAGTCATATCTGTTTTTTGATATATTAGTGATTTGAGCATGCAAAGAGAAGTTATAATTTATAATATTATAATTTGGAAGCTGGATTCAAGGGAGCAATGTGACCAAAATAATAATTTATAAAGAGTGACAAGTGTCATAACGTTTTGCAGCGTACAAATGTAAGAAACGAGTTACGCACTTGCACAACTACTTCCTTATACAGAAACTTGAACCAATTAACACCATTAGAAGAGACAAACCAAAACATTTCTTCAACCATGACTCACACATTAAAATCCGTATAAACATGCCACTAACTTCCCATTTAATAGCCCTTAGCGATTACAAAACAGGCAATCGATTCGAATTTAACTCGATCGTTCAACATTTCAAACCAAACGGTTTCTAAATGGTCTGACGTAATCTCGGATCGGCGTAAATCGTCTATTGATACTCGATTACATATCGATCTATCTGCCCTGACACCTGCTTAGGCTCCGATATGCTCTTTGATGCCTCGAGACATTGATCGATGCTTGGTTACGAAAGCTTGGAAATTAGATTTAAAAGAACACGGTTTTTCGATTTGTTCGGTATGCTGAACTAACGATAGAAAATGTTATTGAGATGATTTGGATCCTTTTTGCACCAACAAAAAGCAAGTAGCAGTGTTCGCGATCAGGCAATGTAGAAATCATTATCATAAAGGCATGTCTTCTTAGTAACTACTTAGGGTTGACAACGTCTCGAGAATGCAAATGTCTACGGGTTACAGATCACATACCATAAGGTGAACAGTGTGCTCGTTTGCCTACTCCTTGCCATGAAAAAAACTAAAATATCAGATTGATCACAATAATTCTATCTACCTATCTATCATACATAATAATCCTGCAAGAAGTTCGTACTCCATGCTGTCAACCAACTCTAAACCGATAAATTAAATAAAAACAATTTAGGAAATAATTTAAAATAGCATGGCACATTAATCCTCCCCAGGGATTTATTTGTGGGCCATTTACTTGCTACCCTCTTCGCAATTTCTACCTTTCCTACACGCGAGCCAGTTTTTTCACCTATGGATCTCGTGAAGAATTTAAGATCGTAAAATAAAGGGGGGTTTGTACGCTACCTGCGGGGCGATGCCTAGAAATTGCGAAGGGAGACACACGCAACTAGGAACTAGATTAGTCAAAATGGAAAAAGAAATGTTCTTATTAAAAAAGTACTGGTGAACTTTGGTCGCAATGAAATCATTACTGGGCCTATATTCAGGTGCGTTAAAACGATATCGTGTTTGCCACGTTAAAGAATCGTTTATGTCACAGTTGCCATTATTGTAAATGACATAAGAGTTATCAAAACATTGACAATACGGAAACAGGTCAAAAACGATATCGTTATAACGCAGTTGAATAGAGGCCCTGGTATACCGTCCAAATGTCTCAAATTTATCTGTATTTCGCTAAACATCGCATTCGCTGATAGATGTCAACTTCTGAATATGCCCTCTCTATGGTTTTCCGCGATCTTCACCAGGCCGATATTAACAATTTATTTCTTGTGTAATATTTATCGTCTAGTACCCATAGTACAAGCCTAGAGCTTAGTTTGGGACTAGGTCAATTTGTGTGACATTGTCCTGTGATATTTATTTATTTATTTATAGCTTTAATTATTACTTGTATTTATATGTAAGCGTGAGCCAAATCTGCCCAAAACGTTTTGGGCAGATTTAAATGCAGATATAGTGAAAAATAAAAGAACAGGTCCACATTCCTTGCGCTCTCGTTTATCTGTATTTTTTTCTTATTTTAGAGTTACTAACCCAAATTAGCTGAATCCAAATGACTAAAACTGAACATATAAAAAAAACGATATCGAAGTGTTTTCATACTGTATCTTCTACTGGACAAGCCTCGTTGCCGTGCCTGTTCCAGCCACATTACCTCCTCGGTAAATAGAATTTTATTGGCGCGGTGCTGATATATCGCGGTGCCAATCGTAAATCTGTTGTGGTGAAATAAATAATTTAAAACTAATAAAACCGGCTCCACTCTCGTAATGGTGAGGTTCTATCTAGATTTATTCCGACTCCCGACCGGAGCGTGATTCACCAGAAATCGAGAAAGCTATTGTACTTCAATTACCGTACATTTATTGTTTTTCTTTATTGAATTGCTGACGGAGATTTCTAAAGTATGTTGGGAATCAATATTTGCCGTTTTGATATAACTAAACTTAAGGTTAGTTAATGCCTACGTCTTGCATAATCACATTACGATACTTTACCTCAAACTAACGAGACGTAAGTTCGCTAACGATGACAGCATTAATTCCGCCAATACTATTACATGCCACAATACACCCTACCGTAACGAACTTAGTGAACGTTATTGCTCTATTGCGTTAATTCCCGATAACGTATGCACTGCACGACTTTCTAAAGGCCGCAATTATTGAGCATTTTTCTCATACAACATCGACGTCATGCATGATTCGCAATCATACGATATAATTATCGCAAATGGGAATTCTACAACCACATCCTCACTTGGATAATGGGACGGCGAATGCACTAAACGCTTTAAATGGCTATTGAGGAAATACTTTACAAAAAATCTGGGTTCTTGGATATACCAAAGAGAATCCGCCTTTTCAATTTGAAGACTGCGGGGAGCATAGACCGTGAAATAACCCGCAACAAACATGACCATCATTATAAATTACGAACAAAGCTGGTGAAACGGCAACGCAATCGAGGCAACGGGGTGTAGCGGCAGCTCGGACGTCGCCATTGTCTTGCCTCCTATCAAATTGTCAACTGAACAACCCCCACTTTCATACTTTTTATAAAGTGTAGAAGCAAGTGTTTCCACGCTACTGTGTATTGTGATCCCATGCAATATTTCTTGCGGGTTGTCAGTGCTTGTGACTTACTGCCTCCGATCGTTGGACGTTATGTGCGGTTTATCAGGGGAATTCCTTTGGCGAATTCTATTATTGAATGTAGTGTATTTTGAGAACCATTTCGTGACATGTGAGGACCCGACGAATGCCGTTTTCAACGCTAATATTAGAGATTATTCCGTTAAAGAAGATGACACTGTAAGTTACATAATAAATAAATATATTTCAATTCAACTTTCAAAACTGATCATAGTTATTATTTATTTTAGAATTCTACAAATGTGAGAACCCTTCAGAAGGAAGAGGTAGGCAGATATGCCAGTTTTGCTCCAATTCGAAACCCAATACGCTTTAAGGTAAGATATCTTAATACAGTAACTAGATTCCCCTTTTACTTAACATCTCAAATTTCAACTGCTACTTATATCTGTAGAAAGCTATATTAGGTCTTAATTTAGATTGTAATTGTATTTGCTGATCAATCACTCTATTGAAACAATATACACAAAGACCATTCATTCGTGACTTATTTTGATGTTGATCCCCGTTATGTTGCGTAGGTAGTAGGTACCTAAAATAAACATATCGACAAGGGAAAGGTAAAAACGCGATACACAAACGTGTTTATTGTAGCTTGTAGGTTCAGTCCTATTGTCTATTTATAACGTAATACCAAAAAGAGTTAATTTCACTTACTCCCATGGTTATTCACACTATAATTTTTAACTCCGTTTCATTTCGAGAAGTGAAGAGTATAATTACGCCTGAGCTATTTACCCTAGGTAAATAGGCACCTATTAAGTCGTAGAACCTGGCGTAGGCTTATAATAGCTGCAGTTTTAGCTAGCAATTACCGTCACACTTAGGTCGACATTCAGCGCATTTCAAATTCAGAAACAGACTGTGGGAATATCAACGTCCCACATTCCTGATAACTCGTCAGAACGGAAACATGACTCAACTGTACCCCGAGTCATTTAGACCAAATTGTATAAACTCTCAATAATATAAACTATAAATTAGTTCTCATTGTAAGGTAATGTGTCTAACTTCTCAGCATTCACAGCAATTTGCCTCCTTAAGTGGGATCACACCGCTGCATAGCTCGAAGTTTTTTCCCGTGACGACCTCGACTCACCACAGTTAAGCTGATATCAGATCAATTCTCGGTATAGATGAATAACACTCTGAATCAAGTGTTCATATACAAAATGAGATGAACCATCTGATTCATTGGTTTTCGGTATGCCAAAGGTTAACGGAGTGTTTTGTAAACAACAAAAACTAAACATCTGAGCATCTGACGCCAATGTTGTGCGATCAGTTTATACAATAGCTTAACAGTTCTCAAGGTTTGAATGACTACAGATGTAATATTGGAAAGTAAAAATGTTTGGCGGAGGTCTGTCAATTGGAAAAGGTTTGAAGGACCAAGGGGGCAGTGGCCAGACGATCCTATCGAACCAGCGAACCGTGCTGTGAGGACAACGTTCTAATTGGATTTAATTATAAGGAAAGGAAACCAAAATTTTACTTCAATTATCGGCGTTGACATCACCTTTTCGTAAAAACAAAAGGTATAATTCATTTTAACACCGCCTCTTAACTTACTTTTTACTCATTTTTTTTTATTTTAGAATATTCTATTTGGATTTTCTTTCCTGAATATTTGAGTCGAAGCGATGACTATGAAATAATATGATGTCTCAGACCTAGTTATTCTCTCAAGAACTAACTTTTTAACTCGACGAACGAATGGTTAACCGGCGAACAAAAGTTATCCCGTCAGAGCATACAAACAATATTTTAGAGCGTGCATTCTCAATAAGGTCATTATAATGTATTAATTTGTATAAGTATGTACTTGATTATCTATTTATTAGTTTGGTAAGCGTATATTTATAGATAAATTGTGTTTTATAGCTAGGATAGTTCCTTGTTATTTTTCGAAATTAGTCTGCACCACCTACTGAGTAATTTTTTTTAACTTGACACCTTATCCCTTCTCAGGTTGTCTGGAAGAGATCGCCAATCAGCGATAAGACCGCCTGTTATTTACCTGGGTCTTTTAAATTATGCTATTTCTCTGTAATATTTTTGTTTGGTTGTTTTGTATTGTAAGGTGGCTTAAAACTCACTCGTATGAGTTCGCTAGCACGATCGATCGTTCTGACAATGATATGAAAGATAGCACAGCAGGTTCTGCCCCGTATATAATGAGCTACCAACAACCTATTATTGAAGAAACAAAACTCTTCAAAAAACAAATGCTTTGACAGAAACTTATCTATGAGCATAATTTTAGGAGATTCCTGACAACGCCTTATCCAGTTCGAGCTACGGTCGCTTGCTTCATCATGAACATGAAGGTCATGAAGGTACCGTGTTAGAACCTTAAGGTTTTGTGCTACCTTTTTCAATATACTATACTTATTATAAAAGTACTGGACAAACAATAACCCTTGAGCGACCGGTTCGGAAAACGTCTTTACTGCGGGGAATCCGCAAGCAAACCGACAGGAATAAAAACAGGTTCTGAATAGTTCCAAAAGAACTTAAGAGAGCTACTGTGAGCCCGAGTTATAAAAGCAAACTTTGTAATAAATCTTTTGCTTCAGTACGATTATATGTACTCGTAAGAGGCAAAATTCAGTTTCTCGGAGAATGTAATTAAGAGCGACCCTATAAATAATATCTGTATTGTAAAAAGATAAAATAAATATATGCATGGTGTTTGTATGATTTACATTGTAAACGACCATTTTGCTCATTTCTTTTCCCAAACGAATAGAAGTAACTTAAAAAAACACTAAGGACATTAAATTACAGGTTACGGCATTCATGATGGTTTCTACGAAGACGGTTCCCATTACGGACACGGCTACGAATACATCCACGGCGACGATCACCCAGACTTTGGTCATCACCATCATGATTCTGACCATCATGGGCACGGGCATGGTCACGGACATGGGCACCACTTCGGGCATCACCACCACTTAGGCCATAAGCATCATCACAAGTTCCACGATCATCATCATGTAAGTAATGGTATTAAGAATAACAATGTTGATTTGTCTGCTTTTGTTTTGTAATAAATAAATGTAATCACTGGAATTTTCTTGTATCTTGAGCTTATAGCGTGACGGTTCCGCTGCCATCATGTTTACAAAGCCATTTATGTTACATACCCGTAAAGGTTGGTACCATGTCCTAGATAGTTACAAAGTAATACTTTCGACAGTTTAATTGTTTCTAGAGCAAAACTACCCGATATTTACAAATACATTATTTTTATTCTATTATTCAAAAAACAGCACCTAAAATATCCTTCTAATTCTTAATTATTGGATACTACCCACAAACCTGCTATGCAACTCCTTTTCAAACCCACACAAAGTCCTGTTTAGGCGTAATTTATGCAATGCTTGGAATATTTATGACGTTATTATCCCATCGAAAAGCCGTTACTACTGCGTGTGCATTTGTTGCTGGAACCTCAATGTTTTGTGATTGCAATTATTTATTTTTCCTAGCTGCTAACTAGTTTCACATCCTCTTTTGGTCACCTGCTAGATTCTGGACAAGATCGGGTTTGTCATTTAGGTTTTATGAAAAAATATGAGATGAGATAAACGTTGAAATATGGGTTAGGACTAGCGATGAAAATTACATGAAAGATACGAGTATCTTTTAAAGGCCCCTGTATTTTTCAGTAAAATACAGTATCTTTCCTTGCGGAGCTTCGATTGGATCTTTCGCAAGTTTAGGTTTTTTACAAGTAAAATACATTGTATTTTTCGCATTATTATATTTATTATATTATTTTATGAATAGTGACTCAGAATGTATTGGCTCTCATACAAACAGGTGACTTTTCATTCTGCTCAGACTATATCTCGATATCAGTTAACTAAAGAGGTTGAAATTATCAATTATGAGTGACGAAACACTTATAGATTGGATTATTATTATTTAATTTACTCTTTTACACAGGCTAGGCTTTTTACAATATTATGTTTATAAAAGTAAATTACAAAAATATTATTATTATTTGTATGTCTTGCTTTATCGTGGGACCATAGTACAATTATTTAATCAAGTCATTATTATTAAATAAACATGTAAAATACACAGTATTAAACAGTATTAAACAATACGTGTATGATTGTATTTTTCAGACAAACGTCAGTTTTGTTTTTTTCGAAAGTTACATGTATTTTATAGGAAAGATACAAACTTTCGAAAGAAACAACATGAATCTTTCGCCATTTTCATCGCTAGTTAGGACCAAAATTAGTTGGACCATAGTTAAGCGTAGTTAACCATACAAACAACAAAAGTGAAAAAAGTTCCATTGTGACACGAAAATTATCCCTACAAATGTATAGCTAATTTTCGTGTCACAACGGAAAAGTTTCATAGAAAATTGAATTGAGTGAGTTAGCATGGCCAACTTTTTGGTCCTTACCCATATATCATATCACTTAGCCCCGTATTAATAAACTGATCTCGGTTTAGATGCCCGTTTCAAGATACGTTACAGTTTGCTTTGGTTTGACGTTTATTTGACGTATCTTGAGATGATCATTTAAACTGAGACGAGTTTATTAATACGGCCCTTAGTATATCAACATTATTGTTTAAATAAGTACCTACTTAATTTAAAAATTCTTAGTGTATGCCTTTTTTATTGGGTTGCTTGTCATCGAATAATGTTAATTTGCAGGCCTGTCTAATTGTTTCTCGTTGTTGCACCCGCTCATATGCACCTGCCTTTTAATCCATTTTTATTTTAATTTCAGCTGGCATCGAAAGCATTGTTATGGCCAGTAGCAGGTTTAGCTCTTTTAGGGGCTGCAGCTGCTTTTGTCACAAACCCAGTCCTCCTGCAACTAGGGGTAATATCAGGTCGTAGAAGAAGACGAGATACTGTGGAAGTGTCCGGTCCTGACTACAATTCCAGTGAGGATTGGCCTTTGGATCCGTATGGAGGACAAAATGTTGAAATCAAAAAGGAGACTACCAAAACTGGTATTTCTGAAGCCAGTAAAGTTGATCTTAAACTGGAACGGAAAAAAGTTTTGCAAATGCCACGGCGAGGTTTAAATTCCGAAAAGGATGTAAAGAAACGATATATACCCATACCTCTTAAGTTAAAAGGTAATTAATTAAAGAGAAAGCAGGTACTTACTGGTAATTGTCGTTAGCGACATGGTATTATTATATTTGTTATAATATAACATTGTAATATATTTTTTAATTAAAATAAAACGTATTGTAATGGATTCCAATTTGTCTGCTTATTACAGTTAGTCACCGTGCGATCGAGAACTAGAACAATGAAAGAAAAAAAATACGCTTAACGTATGCAAAACACGTTTAAGAAATGATTTAAATAACTTACTGTCGACCATTACTGTTCGGAAAACACAGAAACCACACATAAACACTTGTAATTATTAATCAAATATCCATAAAGCACTTTCCACAATAACACTCGTACCTACTCTAACAACTTATTACACTAAACCGCCGACGGTAACCAACTTTATCTTTGGGCACACAGAATCAACTTCACAGAAAACAATCAACATCACTGGGAGCTATTGGCAAAACAAATACAAGCTGTCAATTGTTCCAATAAACGTCATCAGAGCGATCCGATCATACGGTGTTTAACTTACGAAAGGAGTGAAGTTTGACTCAAGATAGCCGCATGTCAGCGGTAGCTTTGAATGAAGTTGTCTGCTGATTGGCTGTCCGCTTGTGTGCGTGAGCGCAACGCTGCGCCCGCGCTGGGATATTGAAAAAACTTGCCCAAGTTCCTATCGCTTTATGGGTGTGTGCGTGGCGTGAGTGTACTCGTAAATTAGTCGGAAGGGAACGCATTATTTCGATTTATCCCTCGAATTTAGGAGATTTTAGTCATATCTATTAGAAAACTTGTGGGAATTTTGGTTCGTAGGTACATTTAGTAGTAAAAAACTATAATCGTTACATGCAGATTTACTTACCGTAGGTACCGAGCTTAGTATTCTTACAAGAACTATTTTTGTACATCAGTACGTAGGTAAGCAAGATGAAAAGTACTAATCGAATTGATAGCAGGCACCTGTATAAATAAAATCAATTTGTTGATATTTACAATCAATAAACGGCATCGTTGCATACGAAGATCAATCAAAACCAAAGAACTGCATACAACGCCATTAACCTTCTCAGCGCCATCTTTATGATTTTATCCACACTGTGGAGACAAACCCTACCGAACTTTGAACTGAAGCTGAACTCGCGTGATTCACTGTAGTTGAGTAGATGTTTACTAGATGGCGCTGTAGCATGCGATGATGTTTAATTCCTGCTACGAGCCCCAATGCAAAAGAGTTCGTCAAGTCATAGATTGTTAAGTATATGAATCTTATATCAACTCGTTTTATTTCTAGAAAGGCATTAGCAGCAAACGATTTATACAATATCATACTCCATAAATACAACGTTGCTTTTACACTATTGCACAATATTATGGTTTCGCAAAACAGTTCGGCAGGTTCTTAATTGATGCAAAATAGTTCGTACATGCCTAACGTTAAGCCTCTTTAATTTTATTACTCAAAAAAATAAACAAGATTTAAATAAATTAGGAACCCATTGTCATTTAACATGTCAAAGGGTATATATAAGTATATACATACCCCAAGTATTTTTCATTATTATAAGTTATTAATTAGAGCAACATGGGCCGCGGAAAACACTGGCACTGGTGGAATGGCACTGGTGGTTTGGTTTGTGACTGCACAGAAGAAGTCAGGAAAATTATAATTTCCAGTAGTGAGAGTGGAAAATCTACCAACCAAATCGCCAGAGATTTATTACTGCAAAGATCTACTGTCCAGTCAATCATTGAGCATCGCAAGAAACACGGCACAATTTCGTGTTTGAAGAAGTCGGGTCGACCGCGTATGACGAGTGCCGCTGAAAACCGTGTTTTAAAGAAAATTATCAAACAAAACCGCCGTGCTCGTGCGGGGGAACTTACCGTAAAATGGCGTGATATGATCCAGAAAGACGTTTCAGTGGATACCTGCAAAAGGGTTCCCAAAATAATGGGATATGGTTTTTACACGGCCAAGAAAAAACCTTTACTAACGGAGTTACAGAAAAAGAAGAGGCTGAAATTCGCTCGCGAGCACTCAAACTGGACTACTGAGCAATGGCGTCAAATAATATGGAGTGATGAATCAAAATTCGAAGTAACTGTCGGCGACGAACGGAAAAAAAATCATTCGAAAGTGTTAGAATTACCAATGTTTCCTTTGCCTTTTAAAAAAAAAAGACTGACTCGGTGATTTTAAAACAAAAAAGGAATAACGGCGGTCATTCGATTGGGATAGCGATGGTGGGTCGAGGGAGATTGATCGCGAGTGTTACGATAAGTTACGAGCTGTGAAATAGTTAATATAATTATTAGAACACTACGAGGTATATTGTTTTATTAGTTCAGAAGTGCAGATAACGCCCGCAAAGGTTTGTTTATTGCAAAGGGAAAAAGGTATGTAAACACTTTATTTTTATTTCTGCTTAGTGGCTGCAAATTTCGTTGCATATTTGATGCATTAATAGACATATTTGGTCGCTCAGATGCGTCCTGACGATGTTAGATTATTATGAATTTCAATATTTGAATAAAATAATAATAATATGGTTCCATCTGACCGTTACCAATTTCACTATTAGCGGAGGTCTAAAACGAGCTTAGTTATATTATATCCCTGGATATTTTTATGCCTCGTATATAACTGAATTGTCAAATACAAAGGGACGGATTTTTGTTTTTGCTTAAGTTAAAGAAACGCCAAAAGCAAAGTATGTTGTTTTTTTTTTATACCTAAGTGTATTAGCACACATTTTAAATACAGATTTGGAGTGTTAGTTCGCTATTCGTTAGAAATACTACCAAAAGGTTACATTGCTTTTGTAGTTGAATCTTACGACCGTGTGCATTTTGGAGTAATTCGGATCCAGCAATAGTCTTTGTTTACGTTAGATGCTGATGCCGTGATATAGACTGCTCCTGCTAAGTTTTAATATGTATTTGCTAACATTTTTGTAAAACCAGGACTGTTATAAACGTGCCATTGTTATAAACGGACATGAAGAATATTAATAAGTATTCTTCTATTAATCCATCGTAAACACTAATAATCATTTTACATGTTTTTCTTTCTAAAATTATGTTATTTTCAGCAAGAGAAAAGGACATTTTGTTTCGGTTGCTATCCTTTTCTGTTCTTTAAATACCCTCCAATCCTTAACCTAAATGTCAGGTCGTTATACTCCACCGTTGCCAAACTCAGCACAGCTACCACAAAGCATAGGTCTATCTAAATCAACGGGCACTGCCAACGATAGTATGGATGGACATAGAAAGCGTAAACGAGACATCTCAAAGTCACCTACGAGTGGCGACTCATCGTCTTCTTCTGGCCCAAGACGTTCCCGCTTACGAACAAAACGCTCGCGTAAACAAAAGGCTTCTGCGAGTTCTCGTCGTAACCGGAAGTCATTGAAACGTAATCAGAAAAGAAAGAGCACTCGTTCTAAACGTGACAGTTCTTCGGATAGCGAAGGCTCGTCCTCTTCCTACGAAGCTAGACGCTCACGTTCAGGGATAAGACGTTCTCATAAGCCTAGTCGCCGCCGTAGTCCCTCAGGAGATTTTGCAGGCAGACGGTCAAGACGCAGTGCAATGTCGGACATTAATACTAATAAATTATTAGAGACGTTAGTTACTGCAATCCAAAAGGACACTTCTCGTGGACCTACTGCGGGACAGTCACATACGCCTGGCGCTCAAAACGTTATATCCGATTTTGATCCTAAATCTAAGTTACAAACCATGAAAGACTGGATCTTAAAAATAAACGAGTCAGCGGAAATATATGGATGGACCGAACGTCAAACGATTTTCTACGCCTTGCCAAAACTTACAGGACTAGCTAAGAAATGGTACGATGGTCTCACTAGTGTCAAATACAGCTGGATAGAGTGGCAAGCCAAATTACTCAAAGCATTTCCATGTGAGCAAAATTACGGCGATTTATTGTTCGAGATGTTAAATAGGAAGAGTAGGAAAAACGAGACATTAATGGAATATTATTATGATAAAATAATGTTAATCAACCGTTGCGAATTAAAAGGAAGGCAGGCGGTTGACTGCCTTACGCATGGTATATTAGATCAAAATATTCGAATGAATGTTCAAGGTGCACATTACGATGAACCGGAACAGGTATTAAATTACTTCCGCAACATCTCTAGTAGAAACGTAGATACGTACCCCACAAATAAACCATTTACAGAATCACGCTTTTCGAATGATATAAGAAGAAATAACATGAATGTGACTAACAAGAGGTACTCAAATAATATAACCTGCTATAACTGTGGCGAGTTAGGACACGTCGTTAGCAAATGTACGAAGGAAATCATAAAATGCAGTAAATGCAATCGACATGGACACAATGACAGTAACTGTACCTTTAATAATAGATCAGGAGAATTTAACAAGGGCGCTTACACTTCAAAAAAGGTTATGAGTATAGACAGCAATGCTGCTTCCAACCGCAAATATTTTAAACGCGTCACGGTAAATGGGGTAGAATGCAAAGCTTATATTGACTTTGGGAGCGAATGTACGCTTATAAGCGAAAAACAGTGTCTTTTATTAGGATTAGAGGTTGTCCAGGAAAAGTTACCGACACTGACGGGGTTTGGCAATAGCGCCATCGCTCCAAGTGGTAAAGTAGAAATTCATGTTGTTGTAGATTCTGTAGACATCACATTAATTGCTTATGTAGTACCGTCATCACTGTTGCCTGCTGATATTTTAGTTGGTCAAACTCTAACCGAGTTGCCGTCAGTACGGGCATATAAGTCGGACAGTGAACTAATTTTGTACCAAGTTTCACCTACTACACAGAAACCGATTATAGTAAAATTACTAGACGACACCACTATCAAGGGAAGTACAGTATTAAGGGTAACCTCAACGCCTAACTTTAATGGATTTCTTAGTGTCACCACCGATGTGAGTCACGAGAACGAGAAGCAATATTTAGTATTACCCGGGTTGTATTCTTTTCACGACGGCATTGCTCTCGTTATTGTAATGGGGTTAACTGAAAATGAATTTGAGTTACCGAAAGGAAAAGTTATTGCTAGAGGCACACCAGTACCCAAACCCATGATACCAGTTTCAAAAATAGATGACGACTATGTGGTGAATGTTCGTAAAATAAACACTGAAGTAGAATCAATTAAATTACCTGATCTCAATATTGATTCGGATCTCAATGATAATGTAAAAGGGGAGTTAGTCAGATTGCTTAACCAACAAAGAGATTGTTTCTCTTTCTCAGTGAGTGAATTGGGCAAAACATCTGTCGCTGAGATGCGAATCAAACTAAATGACGCGACTCCTGTTACTTACAGACCCTACCGATTATCGATTTCCGAAAGAGAAAAACTTAATCATATCGTTGATGAACTTCTTGCAAATGGTATTGTTCGTGAGTCACATTCTGACTATGCGAGTCCCATAATATTGATCGCTAAGAAGAATGGCGATTCAAGGCTGTGCGTTGATTATAGGGCTTTGAACCGCAAAACCGTAAAGGATAAGTATCCCATGCCGTTGATCGATGATCAAATTGACAGCCTACAGGGTTATGAGTTTTTTACTACGTTAGATCTATCTCAAGGCTATCATCAGATCCCGATGGCAGAGGAGTCAAAACATCTGACCGCGTTCGTCACTCCAGACGGACATTTTGAGTATAATCGAATGCCGTTTGGACTGACTAATGCGCCAGCGGTTTTTCAGCGAATGGTGCATAATCTACTTAACACACGTAAAATCCCAGGCATAGTTGCGTATATGGATGATATAGTTATTGGGTCCAAGACAGTAAGCGAAGGCATGGAAAAACTATCTAAATTTTTAAGCATTCTGCAAGAAGCCAATCTTACGCTAAACATAAAGAAATGTCACTTCTTCAAAAGGACAATCGAATATCTAGGCTTTGAGATATCCGGAAAGGGAGTTCGTCCTGGTAATAGGAAGATTGAGGCCGTAGTATCTTTTCCCGTGCCACAAAGCGTCCACGAAGTGAGACAATTTATCGGCCTTGCAAGTTTTTTCGGCGTTTTGTTCAAAATTTTGCTACTATAGCAAAGCCATTGACATCACTAACCAAAGCCGATGCTAAATGGGTTTGGGAAAAGGAACAAATCGAAGCTTTTACCAGGATTAAGGAAACTCTCACTTCTAGACCGGTCTTAACCATTTACAATCCTCATCATCTAACGGAACTTCACACCGATGCGAGTCGGTTGGGAATCGGTGGTATTTTACTGCAGCGTGAAGACGAAAAGAGCCCCTTAAGAGCCGTGGCGTACTTTAGCAGACAAACGACCGCTGAAGAACAACATCTGCATTCCTTTGAGCTGGAAACACTCGCGGTTGTAATGTCGCTTAATCGGTTTCGTGTTTACTTACTAGGGGTTAGTTTCAAAGTAGTTACGGACTGTAACGCACTAAGAACCACTCTTACAAAGCGAGATCTAGTTCCCAGGATAGCCCGTTGGTGGCTCTTAGTGCAGGATTTCGATTTTATTATAGAATACCGACCTGGTGTTCAGTTAAAGCATGCAGATAGTTTAAGTCGTAACCCCATTCCTGATACTGAACAAGTAGACTTAACTATACTAAATATAGCAGAATCGTCATCGCTAATGGCTGTTCAATTAAGTGATCCACGACTGACACATATAAAATGCATATTAGATAAAAATTGTCAGGAAGCTAAAGAAGTTAAAAATAATTATTTACTGAGGGAAGGCAAAATATTCAGAAAAGTAGGCACAGAACTGAAATGGGCAGTACCCCGTGACGCTAGATGGAAAGTGTGTCAGTTATGTCACGATGAGAGCGGCCATTTTTCTTACGATAAGACACTCGAAAAGATGCGAAGGGACTACTGGTTTCCGCGTATGACTCACTTTGTCAAAAAATATGTGCGTGCGTGTATACCGTGTGGGTATGCGAAGCAACCAGCCGGTAAAAAAGAGGGTTTTCTACATCCTATCACAAAACCTGACGTGCCTTTTGAATGCGTTCACATAGACCATCTGGGTCCGTTCGTTCGTAGTAAAAGTGGAAACAGCTATATATTAGGAATGATCGACGCTTACACAAAATTCATAGTACTGCGAGCGGTTAGAAATACAAAGAGTAGGACTTCAGTACAAGCTTTAAATGAATTTATTGGACTTTTTGGATCCCCAAAAGTCATAGTGTCGGACAGAGGAACGAGTTTTACTTCCAATGAATTTAAGATGTTCGTGGATGCAAATCAAATCCGGCACGTAAAGAACGCAGTAGCTACACCGCGTGCAAACGGGCAAATAGAGCGGTACAACCGTTCCATTTTGAGCGCACTGACAGCTTTAAACATTGACAAGGACGATCGTAATTGGGATTCCGATCTAAGCAAGGTGCAGTGGGGCTTAAACAATACGCTAAACAAAAGCATAGGTAGAACTCCGGCACAGGTCGTTTTTGGCAAAGAAACTGTTAATTTGACCGAAGCTCATCTGCATGAAATATCAGACAACGTATCAGCTAGATACGATCTAACAGAAATCCGTAAGCAAGCGTCAGATTGCATTCTTAAGCAAAGCGAAATGATGAAGACTCGATTCGACAAAACCAGGTGCGCCGCGAAGGTTTATAAGGTAGGGGATCTTGTTATGGCACTGAAGACCGTCCGTAATGTAGGAGATAGCAATAAGCTGATTCCTCCATACTGTGGGCCCTACAAAATTACGACAGTATTAGGGAACGATCGCTATGAAATCAGCAGTATTGAAGGGTTTTCAAAGAAAAAATATACCAACGTATATTCAGCTGATAAGCTAAAGCCATGGATAAACATTAGTGCGACTGCAGATTCTGGGACCGACAATGACTCTGATTATCCGCAAAGTGACTAAACCGTCAAGTGTGCATTCGACCTGAGTATTTTATTTCCTCTTTTCCTTTGAACTACCTATCTGCATACCTTCCTTATTCCCCTCCTCCGTTACACTGTGCAACCATGTAGACAAATTGACGTCGGCTCCAAATGGGTCCTGTGTACCCGATTAACGAAGCGATGCTGCATGCTGATACGCCCTGTGTGCGTTTACAATGATCAGTCGTTACACCCTGCGTGTGTACGTTTGTGCCCTGTGCGTGCAAACGAGACCAAATAGAATCGAAAGCTGGGTGCACCCTGTGTGTGCATCCCAGACTGGTCGATGATCTGCACCCTGTGCGTGCACGTAGCGTCTTCCACGCCCTGTGTGCGTGTGATAGTCCTACTTATTATTTGCGTGCCTTATGTGTGCAATCGATGGTTCCTGCTGCGTCCACTACGCCCTGTGTGCGTGTGTGAGACCTGTATGTTATCTGCGCACCCTGTGTGTGCGCCCATCAGTTCCTGCTGCGCCCATTACGCCCTGTGTGCGTGTGTGGGACCAGCGCGCTATATGCGCACCCTGTGTGTGCACCCATCAGTTCCTGCTGCGCCTACTACGCCCTGTGTGCGTGTGTGGGACCAGCGTGTTATATGCGCACCCTGTGTGTGCGCCCATCAGTTCCTGCTGCGCCCACTACGCCCTGTGTGCGTGTTTGGGACCAGCTTGTTATATGCGCACCCTGTGTGTGTGCCCATCAGTTCCTGCTGCGTCCACTACGCCCTGCGCGCGTGTGTGGGACCCGTGTGCTCCCATCAGCACTCTACAGTACCTGTTGCGTCCGCCATGCCCTGTGTGCACGTATTATTATGGAACCGTTCTGTCATTTCCGATCCCAGCGTGTGGGGGTCAACCAACCCCCCCTTTTTCCGGTGTTGTGTAGTGTGTGTGCTAGTGCTAGTTGATTTAACCTACGGATGCGTATATCGTGTGCATTAGTGTTATTATGACTTAATTTGGTGCAATGCAGATTGTTTAGCGTGTCACACGAATCACTGATAATTTAATAAATAATTGTGAATTGGAATGAGGTCATTCGTAATGCTAGGATGGCCGAAACGCTGTTGCTGCAACTTGTAGTAGTATACCTGTAATTAACGCTTTATAATATTTGTAGTGCAACAGCATACTAGTGTGAATTAAAGACAAGTGCTTATTATTTTATTACATTAGAAGGTATTGTTCATTAACTTGGATTTACTATAATAGAAAGGTATAATGTATTTAAGTTACTCTTATTACGATCAATACTGTATATAAAATAACTGGGTATGTAGTTTCAGTTAATTACACATTTTGTAGTGTTTGTAAAATTATCAAAGTTTAAAAAAAAAAAAAAAAAAAAAAAATTGTAATAATAATACACTTTGTCAAAAATAAAATTAAATATCAAATGTTTATTTGATATTTATTTTATTTATGTCTGAGGACAGACATATGTCAGAATGGCCGATTGTTAGAATTACCAATGTTTCCTTTGCCTTTTAAAAAAAAAAGACTGACTCGGTGATTTTAAAACAAAAAAGGAATAACGGCGGTCATTCGATTGGGATAGCGATGGTGGGTCGAGGGAGATTGATCGCGAGTGTTACGATAAGTTACGAGCTGTGAAATAGTTAATATAATTATTAGAACACTACGAGGTATATTGTTTTATTAAAAGAAAGACGAAGCATTCATCAAAGACTGCATTAAGAGAAAAGTGAAGTTTCCTGGGTCTGTGATGATATGGAGTTGCATGTCGGCACAAGGGGTAGGCCGCCTGCATTTTGTAGAAGGGACGGTGAAATACCAGGACATTTTGAAAACAAGTTTAATTCCATCTTTTCCAAGCTTGAAATATGAAAATGTCTACACTTTTCAACAAGACGGGGCTTCTTGCCATACTGGGAAAACCACGAAGACTTGGCTCGAGTCTAAAGGAATCCCCACTATGGAGTGGCCGTCGAATAGTCCAGATTTGTCACCCATTGAAACATTGTGGTGGAAAATGAAAAAAAAATTACGCAAGTTTCCATCGAGGTCAAAAAGTGATTTAAAAGAGAAAATAGTCGCTGTCTGGGAGTCTATAACCCCAAAAGAGTGTGAAGAGTTGGTAGAGACGATGCCATTGAGAATCAAGGCTGTTCTTAAGAGTAGGTAAAGGCGAGACAACTAAGTGGTAGGCGAACTATTTTGCATACTCAAGATCGATAGCCGAACTATTATGCGTTGTCGTTGATAGAAAAATTATATTTTTTTCATTTAAATACAGAAATGATTTTAATTTGTATTATGTAGGAAATAAACTTGATTAATTTTACAATACTTTTTTTTATTTCTTGCTTCCATGCTATTAAAATTACTAACTAGATTTTACTTTGAAAAAAAGTTACTTTCAATTTTAAATAGTAGCCGAACTCTTTTGCATTGGGGCTCGTATGCTCTTCGCTATGCCGATTCCTTATATCGCACCTTCGGTAGGATAAGGGCACAATTGTCCCTTTAGTCACATTGTACGTTGTGCCTTTGTTCTACCGCGCAAGGGCACAATTGCCCCTTTAGTTACATTTTATATTGTGCCCTTGTTCTACCGAAAGTGCGATACGCACGTTTAGTCGTTTAATCAAACAAAGAAATATCGTGAAATAGAAAAACATTCGAATTTCAAACCTGACTTCTGTTAGTAGAGTTTTATTTAAAACTGAATTTGGTTTTGAGTTAATTCTTTTTTTGATTAAACATGTGAATTATATTGCTGATGCCTGACTGAGTTAAGTGCTTACATTTGGCTTTTAAGCCAGAGTAAACGGTAGTAAGCCTATAAATAGCCAAACAAGCTAGGATAATTGAATTAGCTACTACCGATTCACCACCCGCGCATTATTCAGTAGCTTCGTGTATTGTTTAAGCAAGGTAATAAATATTATCTAAGGTAGGGCGGGCATATTGCAACGTTAAGGGTAAATTTATCTATTTTTAAATTTTATAAAGGAAATAAAACATTTTAGAACAATTTAAGCTCCCTTTTATAGTAGTTTAAGTACCGTACAAAACTCACAAGTAAAAGACATGTCTTCAAATAAAAACCTGAGTAGAAACGATAAAAAAACAAATAAGTGTTCAAAATGCTCCCAGGAAATTAAAAACAAAGAAAGTATGAAATGTTCTATGTGTAAGTTTTCATATCACCTAGATTGCACTAACGTCACAATAAAACGCTTTTACCTAATGGTTAAGCAATCTAAGGACGCCTGGAAGTGCAGGCGATGCCTTGATACTCTTACTGCACCATCAACTTCTGGAACTGCAACAGTAACTCAAGCCCCCGATAAAAATGAAAGCTCTCAAGCAAACTGCTCGTTGAACGATAGCATGGCTAACGTAACCCAGCGCAGACAAACTCCAAGGAGTCACAGTCTATCATCACTTCATACACTAAGCTGTTCAACAGATGGATCAACAGAGACTTCCCCTAACACTAGCGTTCAAAGTATGCCTGATCGAACCGAACTCTCTCAAATATCAGACCTCAAGGACACGATCGATTCACTTACAATTCAGCTCACCAGCGCGCATGAGGAAATCACAAATCTCAATGCTGACATTACTCGTCTAATGAAAAATCAGATTGATCTTGAGAGACAAATAAACACTTTAAAGAACCTACTTGCAGAAGGAACTCCTCTTCGCAAGTCCACTCCAAAGTCAACTCCAAAGGCTAAAAAGAGGGAATCTAACTTATTGCATAATCACGAAGCTACTTTAATATACAATAAAGAACCTGCAAACACCAGTACAGAACACACTATTATTGAAAACCAGACAAGAATTGAGGCCCCCCCACCACTAGAATTACCACAAAGCTGCCAACCATCTTCGTCAGCGCAAACGTGTGCTGTATTACCACAAAGTCGACAACCATCTTCGTCAACGCAAACGTGTGCTGAATTACCACAAAGTCGACAACCATCTTCTTCAACGCAAACGTGTGTTGAGCAGAAGGTTGTAGTTAACGCATCGCAAGACGTCGATCCTCCCAAACAAATTGAGGAGAAACAGCAAGAAGGGAAAAAATCACCGAAGATACGGTATAGTGCTAAGACTTTAAGAAATATACACATAATTGGAACCCAACAGTGCGTAGGTCTAGCTTCAAGACTTTCAGCATCTAGACAAAATACCACATACGAGAGTTACAACATAACTTCTTTTACTAAACCATTTGCTACAGCACGTGAAGTTCTTAAAACGTGTTTTAACTTGCATGCCTCAAAGAATGACCACATAATAATTTGCGTTGGAGAAAATGACTGTAATCCATGCACACTTTTGTTTGAGCTCTCAGCTGCGCTTAAGCGGCTTGAATGTTCAAACATAATCCTATTAAGTGTTAGGAATAACATGTTTTTGAATGAGTGGAAACTAAATATTGTTTTAAATCAATTATGCAGTCAGCTTCAACATTGTAAATTTTATAATAAGTGTTTTAAATTTATGACTCAAGATAGATATTTAAGCACTATCTGTAGAAATATAAATCTGATTATTGACTCTATAGACTATGACAATAAATTCTTAACTGTTACTAAAAACCTAAGTAAAGGTCAAACTGCGCGCATGGGTAATTTGGATACCATTCCTAATTGCATTCCTGAGTCCGAATCAAGAGAGCCGGCCAAGGGAACTATACCATATTACTTCTCCGTTAGCAAAGGTCAAACTGCGCGCATGGACATTCCTAAATGCATTCCTGAGTCCGAATCAAGAGAGCCGGCCAAGGGAACGATACCATATTACTTCTCCGTTATCAAGGGTCAAACCTTTACCAAGGGATCAACTAGCGTCGGTGCCAGTACAAATCATAACGTAACATTTTTTCGAGCCTAATGGGACACAAAATTATTTACATAATGATAGTAATTCAATATTCTTACTTCATCAAAATATTCAAGGACTACTAGCAAAATTGCATTGCATCTGGTAAACTTGTCTTTTACACAGGGCGCTTTTCCGGGGCGCTTAAAGTACTCAATAGTTAAACCCCTACACAAGAAAGGGAACAAACAAGACGTACAGAACTATCGTCCAATAACTCTAGTACCGATTTTTTCTAAAGTATTTGAAAAAGCTTTTCTTAGCAGAATTTCGCAATTTTTAGACAAGCACAACATTATAGCAAGGGAGCAAAATGGTTTTCAAAAAAACAAATCGATTACACATGCTGCATTTTCATTAGTCAAAAATATCACCCAATACATTGACAAAAAGATCCCAGTCATAGCGACCTTTTTTGATATGACCAAAGCCTTTGACCTTGTTAATCATAAATTGCTCCTTCGTAAATGCGGAAATTATGGTATCAGAGGCAATGCTCTAGAATGGATAGAAAGTTATCTGGGTGATCGTATGCAGTGTGTAGAGATACACCAGGTCAACAAACACAACGAGAACGTCGTTCACCGGTCGGCATACAGGTGTAACAAGTGTGGAGTTCCTCAAGGAAGTGTTCTTGGTCCGATGCTTTTCTTGCTCTACATAAATGACCTACCTAGTGAGACCTCATGCCCGATGACGCTATATGCTGATGATATAGCTATAGTTATACCAAGTGACGACACTATTACGTTTGAGGACAAAACAAACCATACGATAGATTTAGTTGACTCGTGGCTAAACAAAAACTTTCTAAGGACTAATGTGTCGAAAACATGCTTCATACAATTTGTAAACCACAAAACACGCAATTTAGACCTAAATTTACAATGTCAGGGCCAAGCTATACAACAGGTCAACGAAACAAAGTTTCTGGGCATAATATTGGACAAGCACTGCTCTTGGAAGCAACATGTACAGTTTATTTGTGGAAAACTGGAGAGGTTTGTTTACGCGTTGAAACAGCTAAGAATAATCGCGGGAGAGAAGACTACACTCCTCGCATACCATGGCTACGTGACATCTGTCTTAAAGTATGGTATATTGTTGTGGGGTAACTCAACAGATGTTAGCAAGGTGTTCCTAATACAGAAGAAATGTGTAAGAGCGGTAAGCGGCGCTCAGCCGAGGGATACTTGTAGACCTTTGTTTCAGAGACTAGGCCTGCTCACATTAACGAGTCAATATATTCTTGAGGTAGCTCTCTTTGTTCGCAACTATCCGGCTTATTATAAAAAACCGACATTCAATAAGATACTTAGAGAGAGGGATGAGCTCAAGTTGCTTATGCCGCATTGTTCATCCTCCTTATTTAAAAATAATTGTTATGTAATGACTATTATCGTTTATAATAAAATACCATATGACATTCGAAAATTGATAAACCCCTTGTTCAAGACCAAATTACGGAGGTGGTTACTGGACAAAACTTTCTACACTGTGCGTGAATTTTTAGATTTTAGAGGTTAGCTTATAATGTATCTGTAATATTTTAACTAGATTTAATAAAAATATTTGCATGCCTGTAAGAAGGTTAATCATGTGATACTTGACAACTACTATTTGACATCTGAAATGTACCATGTTTAAGCAAATAAATTATTATTATTATTATTATTATTACCTGAATTTCTTTTAAACGAAGCAATAGTTTTATCTCCTTTTATTCCTTTTTAAACAATTAGTAGATACATTTACCGCCTTAGTAGCCCAGCTCCACCTTACAAGAATTTTAATATAACCTTGTTATCCTAGATAAAAATAATATTGAATTGCTTTTTGTACACATAGCAATAAGGGATTGGTATTAAATTGTTATATTGAATGAATCATTCATTACATTACATTAAGAGCTGTCAAAATCTCCATACTTTATGTCCGGGCGATAAGGTTTCTCATTTTTTTAATTTGTTTGTTTCAAAGAAATATTTTCTTGGAAAGAAAAACGTACAGACCTAGTTTTTCATGAAGGGGGAGAAACGTTATCACATTTTAATGCCTAAAACTCTTTAGTAAAGCTCTGGAAATTATATTTATATAATAACGCAGAACCATGCTCTTACAACAGGCGACACACTTCAGACATCACCTACAGCGTGACCCTCAGAACTATATCCGGCAATTATCAGCAGCAATGGCCGCGAAAATAATTCTTTGCGACAGGATCGGCCTTCTACGGTCGTATGCGAATACTTAATAATAAATATAATATAATATATTTATGTGTGGTTGCCGGGTTAGAATAGTGCCACTCCATGTCTTCCCGTGGATGTCGTAAGAGGCGACTCAGGGAATAAGGGCTTGTAGTATTGTTAGGCGATGGGCTTGCAACCTGTCACTAATACACTAGTAAACTTCTTGGCCTGATTGTGCAAAATGTGGTTACAGAATTATCAACAAGTCTGTTTAGAGTTGTTGGTATTTCTGTAGCTCTGCCTACCCCACTCTGGGAATGAAGGCGTGACGTTATGTATGTATGTATGTAATAATAAATATTCCTCTGTCAGTTTGTACGTAATTATCACCTATGCTATACGTGATTGTTTTTGAGAAATAAAACACAATATTATGATTTTATTTATTAATAATTATTTTGGTAGCGCTGAGTCAAATATGAACTCCACCTTTTTTCATTCTCAAACTTTGAACCCGAACTGAAACGAAAAGTTAATAGTTGATCTGAGTTTCATGTATTTTACATAATAAGGTATCAAATACCAAAAAACAGACACGACAACATATATCATCCTATTTCATCATCATCATCCATATTCTGTCTGTCTGTTGACAGTACCCGCAGTAACATTGTTACACACACATAGTAGCAACAATCAGAGAGCCAATTCTCAATCCTAAGGGGCGTTAATCAAACTCTCTCGAAATTACTTATCTCAGGGTGGTTCTATCGTGCGTGTGAAACAGTTACGAAATAGAAATGTATAATTAGTATAAAAGAGTTTATTAACGTCTTCATACGGTAACTTACCTTAGGAGCGTTGTGGACAACACACTTGAAGATGAGAGCGGCCCTTTCACATCCTTTCTCTCCATCAGTTACAGGTTCATCGTTAACTAAAAATATCGTTAAATCGATCATTATCTCGTCATTATTGTATTTAAGTACATGCGGGACCTACATTATTCAACTCACTTACCCTTAGCACATAAATCTGCCATTTTCTTTGCGTTCTCGAAACGTTTCTCATCGCCGTTCTTAGTCAACTCTGCTATTTTATAAGCATGTTCTAGATCATACAGACCTTTAGCATTCATCTGCAATTGCAAATAAATATCAAAATAAAAATACATCAAATACAAAACATCCCAATTTCAATGTACTCGAATTTTAACGTACAGTAGAGAGGGCATGTTATCTAGGTGTCTACAATGGCGCTACACTGACTACCATAATTATAAATATCACAGAATTAGAGGATAATAGGAGATTTTTTCGTGTTATAATACGTACTGAACCCTCAGCTTTGTATGCGCATGCTAGAAGACACTTAGAATCTTTATTCTTGGGTACTTTGAGAGCCTGCAGCGCCATCAGTTCGTCCATCTCCACGGGGTGGTCTTTCTGGCACTTCATCACGAACTTCGTGAACTCAATCTTTATCTCCTCATCGGTCATTGCCTATTAAAAAATAACTGTTTAAACTTTCCCCGTGTGGTAGCCGAGTAAATAACTTAAAAACAATCGGCCAGCTGGTTACTATTCTAGGTGGGTCTAACATTTTATCCAAATACCTTACATCGAATGTATCATTTCATCGAACGCTATTTTCTGCTGAAACCATAATGTTTTCAGGGTATCTTAAACATCTAACCCAACCTAACCTACGTAATGAATGTTTAAGATGCCCTGAAAACATGGCTTCAGCAGAAAACAGCGATGTAATGATTCATTCGACGAAGTAGAATTAGATAAAATGATGAGTTATCTATCTATTTTTTATTTTATTTTATTTTATTAGGTACAATAACATGTTGAACACCAAGCATTTAAAATTAAGGTTATACAAAGACACTTACATGGTAACAACACAATAACAATTGTACACAGCGTTTACATTATATTCCGATAAATAAATTATGCTAAATTAGAAATGTGGCTGTTTAATTAATTTGGTTCTAAATTTGTTCGCGC
The DNA here is from genome assembly GCA_949316455.1 of Acleris holmiana. NCBI lineage: Eukaryota > Metazoa > Arthropoda > Insecta > Lepidoptera > Tortricidae > Acleris > Acleris holmiana. The sequence goes on along the minus strand of OX438776.1, from coordinate 11,563,896 downwards.
TATCAGAGAATATATCTATGTCTATGTCCAAACAATTATATCTACGACACATCCTTAAGAGTGGAGCGTTAAATGAAAGGTTGTTGCTTGTAAAGGGTATGCTGAATATTTTCTGATTCCTAGTGATCTTTTTCTTGGCCATGAAGGATATGTAGTTAATAAGACCAGTATCAAGAGCACCATTCAAAATCTTATGTAGCGTCATTAAGTCAGTCACATCCCGTCTGTGTTCCAAAGAAGATAGGTGGAAATTAACTAATCTGTCACTATATTGAGGAATAGTGCGCCGCACGCCAGTTAACTTGCTGAGATGGCGGACGAATTTCATTTGTATAGACTCAATGCGGTTAGAGTGGATACTATAGATTGGGTGCCAAACACTGCTACAGTATTCCAGAATCGATCTGACTAAAGAAGTGTATAAAATAACGAGACTTTAACGGTTCTTAAACGGTTTAGCGGTTCGAACACAAAACCCAACATACGACGCGCCCTAGACACGACAACATCATAATGGCCGCGGAATGACAATTGATTGTCAAAAATAACTCCAAGATCCCTAATCGTTATCACTCTCTTCAAGGATAATCCTTTAATATTATATGCGAAATTAAGTGCATTATGTTTTTTAGTGAAAGTTATAAACTGGCATTTGTTAACACTTAAGGACATACAATTGGCTTTGCACCAGTCGACAACAGTGTTTAGGTCTGCTTGCAGAATAAAGCAGTCTTCAATTGATTTTATGCAACGAAATATTTTGATGTCATCGGCATATGCCAAGCAGTTGCACTGAATTCTACCTAAAAGGTCATTTATAAAAATAATAAACAAAAGGGGACCTAAATTTGAACCCTGTGGTACACCAGATTCAGCTAAAAACGGGATAGACTCGAAACCAAATACGCAGACTAACTGAGATCTGCGAAATAAGTAAGATTTGAACCACCGCAGCAAGTTTCCATGGATGCCCAAGTGTTTTAGTTTTGACAGGAGTATGTGATGATTAACACGGTCAAAGGCCTTGGCAAAATCAGTATAAACAGAATCAATCTGGGTTTTAGTCTGAAATGCCAAGGATAAATGGTGCACATAATTCAAAAGATTGGTTGACGTCGAGCGATTCTTAACAAAACCATGTTGATGTGGATTAAGCATATGATTAAAATGAGAATAAACCACTGACACTACAATGCCTTCAAAAATTTTAGAGAAAATACTAAGAATACTAATGGGACGATAATTTGAGACGTCAGACTTGTCACCTTTTTTTAGTACAGGCGTTATTTTGGTGAGCTTCCAAAGACTTGGAAAGACACCATCACGGAGAGACTTCCTAAATATAAGTGTCAATGGTTTGGCCAAAACATCCGCACAAGAGCAAATAAATATGACAGGCAAACCATCAGGGCCGGCCCCCTTATAGATATTAAGAGATTTCAAATGTTTGAGCACGAGGTCCTCCGTTATCAATACATCCGATATAATAAAACTACTTTCTGGAAAATCCGGGGCATAATTAGCAGACCTGGATGACTCGTACACTGAAGAAAAATACTCAGCAAAAAGGTTCGCAATATCTTGCCCGTTACTAGCGACATCATTATTATAAAAAACGCGGTTTGGTATCTGATTTGTTACTCTTTTGGATTTTGTATAACGCCAGAAAGTTTTGATATTTTCATTTAAGCTATTTTCAATGTTAGAGATATAGGACTTAAAACAATTACTCATGACCAGTCTTGCTCTTTTTCTTAGCAAAGAAAATTCACTATAGTCACGCGGGTTATTATATTTTAAAAAGTTCAGTCTGACTTTATTTTTTTCTTTAAGTAACCGTATTAAGCCCCGAGAGAACCAATCAGGGTAGCGGTCAGATCTCGGTCTGATTTTTGGTATGTTCTTTTCGATAACAGACCAGATGATATTGTAGAATTCCTGAAGAAAGTCATCACAGCAAAGGTAGGCGTAGCCATCCCAGTCGATGCCAGCTTTATTAAAACGGTAGCGAGAGTTTGCCTTATTAACCTTTAGAGTAGAATCTTTGAGTTTATGTATGCTTAATTCAAACGAAGGATGATGTGCATCAATACGAGAGAGTGGATAACCTTCAATCAGTGAAATCACCTCAAAACTAACCAGTGCCAGATCCTATATTCGATTATTGCTATTTTGCAGCGTATTAATTTGTCTGAGATCAGTATTGGACAAAAGATCCTTCAAAGCTAACAATTTAGGGTCTGAAGGAATAAAGGAATCATCTCTGACAGCACCGTTTTCCCAATGAATATTGGGCAAATTAAAATCTCCCAATATAATAGTTTCACAATTAGGAGAATTAATAATGATGTCCTCACAGTTATTTAAAAAGTCAGAGAATATAGCAAGAGGGATATATGATGGTATATAAGTTACACAAAGATTAACAACAACATTATTAAATTTTACCCGCAACCATAAATCTTCAAGAGACGTTTGCTAACACACTCTAGCCTCGACAGAAAGCTTTGCGGTAACGGCAATAAGAACACCTCCACCGTGTGCCTTCCCATAGCGTGACTTGAAATCTGTAGAACGATCACGACGGTACACAACATACCTGTCGTCAAACAATTCGCTTGATTGAATAGTACTGTCAAGCCATGTTTCAGTTAGACACACAATATCATAATTATGGACTAGAAGATTATTATAAAAATCAAGACACTTACTTTTTAAGCCACGAACATTCTGATAGTATATGGAAAGGGCCACTGCTAAAAATACCACAACTAAAAATTACAGGTTTTAACTGGTAATACTTAAAACTAACGTTTTTACTTAAGATTATCAAGGAAGCTGTAGTTTTTTATATTAATAGCGGAAACAGTCTTGTTCTTCCGTACAAATATTCGACCGTTGCGTACCCACACAAACTTATAGGATAGTTCCCTGGCTTTCAGCCGAGTAGCAGCATGTAGTTTCTTGAAGAAAGGAGACAGGTGTTCGGCTACGTATACAGGTGATTTCTGGCCCGCGAGACCCAGGTGCGACGTATCCAGCTTACCTTGCGGGTTTGATTTGTTATACCTTGAGACGGCAGAGATGAACTCGTCACGACAGCGCTTGTCCTTAAGCTTGAGCACAACCGAACGAGGCTTGTTGTTATCGCGAGTCAGCTTCGCAACTCGTGTGCAATGGATAATGTTGCTCTCTGCTAACTTAGAAGAGACCACGCTGGCAGCCTGTAACACCACGGTGCTCAGATTTTCGGCTTTGTGCTCGGTTATTCCGTGAAATTCTAGGTTATTCTCCCGAAGTTGCTGCTCCAACTCGTTGACGCGATCCTCAAAAGATTGGAGTGAAGGGAGAATTTTGTAACACTTTGATTCCACCTCAACTATGTTCTTACTCAATGTTTTTATTGAGTTATCGATCTCTTCGTGCTTGTTATTAAAAAAATCGAGAGATTGCTTCAATTCTATGAGGTCTTGTTTAATGGGAGAAAGTTCACGCTGCAAAAGATTATTAATAGACAAAGAGATTTCGCTATGTATTGTGTTACGAATTTCAAGGCGAATTGCCGAGATAATAACGTCGTAGAGTGTCACCGGAGAAGCCACGATCTGTTTAGCAGGCGAGTCCACATCCGTGTCGTGTTCTGTATCGGAGCCGCTTTTCAAGGTTTCGGTTGCAGGAGCGCTACGAACAGGCGTACTAGAGTTGTCACCCCCGCGTCGCGAGCCAGCCTTACATTCAGGACACAGCCATCCAACCGCGATTTTGGTGCTAGGAAGAGTTTGCCCACTCTTGTAGTTTACACAAGTTTGGTGATAGTTATTCTTACATTTAGGGCAAACTATACGCAGTCTTTTAATATCTTCTTTGCACCCCCCACAAATAAAAGGCATATTCCCCGACCCCTCGATGCTGGAATGGAATCGTAAGCAAACCTATTTTCACAAAGAACAAGTCTTAGTCTTTTTCGAAAAACTCTTTACAAGGACTTAAATAATATGTTATATTATGTACACTTCTGTCATATAATTAATCATAACAAAGGAAGTCACTGGGGTAAGTATTTTTAATGCACTGGCAACACTAGCATGAGAAAAATTGAGAAGGTAGCCACCATGAACGGCCAACAATGCGGGTAGGCGGACAAACCACGCTTAATTGAAATGTCACTGGAGTATTTATCAGCACTATTTTTACTGTTTATATGCATTCAAAATGTGAGATAATATTTACTTATAACATTCGATTGGTGATTTTCACTTATTTAGTATTTATTATAACTATAATACCGAACACAACTAAAACAGGAATTATATTCAAAGGAATTTTACAAGCATGACACTGGGTAAGTTTTTTTTTTTATCTAGGACCTATACACTCATAAGACCCCAATATACTTTTTTAGTAACCCCGTGTGGTTACCGGGTTAGCATAGTGCCACTCCATGTCTTCCCGTGGATGTCCTAAAAGGCCACTAAGGGAATAAGGGCTTGTAGTAGGTACTGCTAGACGATGGGCTTGCAACCTGGCACGAATACACTAGTAAAAACTTCTTGGCCTGATTGTGCAAAATGTGGTTACAGAATTATAAAGAAAGTCTTATTAAGAGTTGTTGGTATTTCTGTAGCTCTGCCTACCCCACTCTGGGAATGAAGGCGTATTGTTATGTAGGTAAGAGTCTACTAGTATGTTTAAACTGGAACCAGACATCTTTAGATACCTAAGCTCAATTAAGGTTGGTATCCTATCCCATGTCCGAAGTTTTGCTACCCAAACGATTTGTCCGAAAATGCATATTATGTTAGATTATCATTTCCCCCAACCATCATTTCAAACCCATTAACTTTTCATTATATTTAAATAGACTACAGAATCTGTTCCGTAAACCAAACCAAACCCAACCTACCGTGTTAGGTTGGTTTTATAACAATGCAGGAAAGTTAAACGGTTTCAGAATAAAATGATTTCTAGCTTATGAAAAACGAAACGGTTGGTAACTGAATTCGATTTTGTAATAGGTCTTGAAATAGATACCCATAAAGAAAACAAATGTTTAAGCCGAAGACATGCACTTTCGATTGTGGCGTGGTTAAAAATACACTAGATAAACAGTAATATTTCTTATTAAAGTTAAGTGATTTCAGGTCAATTCTCGGTAACTAGCCGAAAAGACATCGCCAGGCGGCAATAAATAATTTAGTCGAAAATACTTACATAACAATAGGTACTGCAAAGCCCCAACACGAATACCGAAATCCAGAACATTGCGGATCTTTTTGTTATGTGTGTATTCCGCAAAACAATTGAAAATGAATCAAAAGGTCATTATGATCCCCTTTTTATATCCCCGATCGACCAAATTAGTAAACTGATCCTATCATAATAATTATTCTTATTACAATTTAATTTAGTTCCGCCAGAAGTTAAATCTTTATCAGATTCTAATTTATGTATTAAATCACATCCTCTAAAAAAAATTAATTTAAAAACCGTCGACTCAAAACAGTCTGTAAAAAATAATAAGTATCGGCCCTATAAGTTTAATTATAATCAGGTATTAACATTTTGATCCAAGCATCGTCGCGTAGGAGTAGACGCTGATTATTTTGACGACACGTTGGCCTAGTTGGGAGTGACCCTGCCTCCGAAGCCAGCGGTCCCGGGTTCAAATCCCGGTAAGGGCAGATATATTTGTGTGATGAGCACGAGTATTTGTTCCTGAGTCTTGGATGTTTTATATGTATCCAAGTATGTTTATCGTTGTCTAGTACCTACTGCAGCATTACCGCTGCAAAGTTAAACCTTTTTTGCACCGTCGTATTGTTACCTCCTTGTTCCGGTACGTGATGTTATTCTTTGGTCGCTTGTCATGTATGTTTTTAAATTTTTAAGTTCAAAAACTTTCGAATTTTTCCTGACGTTCTCCGCTCTCTTGTTCTCGGTCATTATGAATTCGGAGCTGACATGTTGATAGTCACATAAAGATTATTTTTTTTGAAGAAAAGTCATGTTTTGATCAGTGAAGGCTCTCTAGTGTATTGCCCGCAAGATTCCTCAGTCTTCAACCTTTTTTTGGCCACTTTCGAGTCTTGTACTGCCTCACGAAGGCACCGCTGTACCGGTTTATTCCCCGGGTAAGTTACGCTTCGCCTGTGTTCGTTTTCCCAAGATTCCGTTCCCCTCGTTTGGTTCTCGTAGATTTATTAGTCCATTCTTTCCAGTTCCTACCGCCTACCCCATTTGGCACCAGTGCTATTACGCACCAACCAGACTCCAGTCCTTCCACCTACCCTAACCGGCACCACGGCGTGGAGAGGTTGACTCCGCACCACCACCGCTCAGCCCGCACCAGACTACACCCGGCGCGCGTGCATTTTTCCTTTTTAATTTTTATTATCTGTATAAGTTGTTTTAACCGATAGTCTCTGTACACAAACGTCACCCCAGAAACCGTGAGTATACCATTGTCACATTTCGTAGTGTTGCTTTAGCGACGTCTCTAGAGTAGCATTCCAGTATTTGTTGACTGGTATTTTAGTCACCATCTCACACCCTTCATTCAACCCAGTAACCCCCCTAAATTCAAAAAAGGCCCGCGCGCCTGATCGAACAGCATTTATAATGTTCTTTTTCGGTTTTTAATTTGGTCATCGATAGTTGTATTTGTGAACACATAACCGGCTCGCTTTCCTCTTTTACGGTGTGTGTATTTCTCATTTGTGTATTTCGACTTAGGATTTAATTAAAATAAATCTTTGTCTTTAAAACGTTGTTTGGCATTTTTAATTCCACAAATTCTACGTATTGAGCACCGGTATACTCCGTGTGTTCGGTAGTACGATCATTTAAAAGTTTTTTTTTTTTTTTAAATAGTCGTGCTACACTACCCATAGTACAAGCCTAGAGCTTAATTTGGGACTAGGCAAATTGTCCCGTGATATTTATTTATTTGATAAGTAGGTAGTTAACTGAACACTGACACTAACTGAACTGACACGTCGGGGACCGCTAAGTAGCTGGGGTATGTTAAATTATTAAGTTTACTTAGCGGTCCGCCGCGGTCAATATTTCAAAAAGGGCTGAACCGATTTTTAAAAAAGATGTCTAAGAACCATCGCTAGAAAACCAGCTTTTTAATGAAAAAAACCGCATCTAAATCAGTTCGTGCGTTTAAGAGCTACGGTGCCACAGACAGAGATACACACACACACATCAAACTTATAACACTCCTCTTTTTGCGCCGGGGCTCGGGGGTTACGATAAGCGGACTAAAGTGATACATTTTGTCTCTAGGGACAATAAAATATTTTTTCTTTGTAATTCCCTTGGTCAGCTACATGTTGCTCATGTCGTCAGAGAGGTGCGGTGCGGCGGCTTGGTGGAGATGTAGGCAATGTAGGTTAGGTTAGGGCCTGGCCACATCACCACGGCGGCGCGGCGTCGATAACGTTGTAACACTGCTATATGGAAAAACTAAAAAGGATAACTAAACGTTCAGAATACTAGTAACTGACATAATACTCAAAAGGCCAGCGAGATCGTCTAGAAGATTGGTAGGAATATTTTGTGATGTAGCAAACCAGCTTCAGAAGATTGATGTATGAGAAGATAGTAAAATTAGTTTAAAGTTCGCCACAAAGTGTGGAAGGGGGCACCGCCGCCGCCCCCTTCAGTAGACTACGTCACCTGACGGGACAGTCTTTCTGCGAAAATCACTCTGAAGGAGAATGAAGCTTGGATGAATTCAAAAGAACGAACTAAAAGTCTTTGTTGGATGTTACAGTCAATGAAGGGGAATAAGAGGGATCCGCAATAGAGAGGTGCCCCTACATTTTTTATCAAGTATGAGAATATTTACGCTCTCTAGTAAGGATTTATAAACTGCCAAAGGAATAGTGGAAATGGAGGGCGTGATAATGCATACGAATGAAGGTGATGAAGCTGATCTGGCAAGCCTTTGGATTTCATTCCTGCTTCCAGATCCTAGCACAATTTCTTCAGTGCTAGTCTCTAATCATGGGCATTCAACCGCCTCTATTGTAATCCCGTAGGATAAAAGTAGCTTCATTCGAGCCATTTCAGGTTTGTGATAAGCGTCTGCTAAGCTGTCGTGTCACAACGTGAAACGGCGCGGCGCCGTAGAAAGGCACGTAACAACGGCTTAAGCTATTTTGATCTCTAAGCGCAGGACTTCTAAGCGAATTCAACTTAGAATTGCATTTTAAAATGAAACACGGCACCGTATAATATCTGCACGACGTGGCGACGTGCCTTTCTACGGCGCGACGCCGTTTCACGATAACCAGACCAGAGCTCCTAGCCAAGATGCGTTCATTTCTACAAACGTTTACGCTACGACACCATCTGTCTCACTCTCGATTAAGATCTAAAAAAGGGGTGGACATATTTAGCGCTTCTACAAGCGCAAAAGCTATCGTCACTTGGCTATAGGCTCAGCCCTTATCGTTTTAAGAGAACTTGCCCCATTCTTGTCTTCACCGACGAGCTGGTAGGTTGTACGCGGAGACCGAGGTGAGGTCTCCGTTTTGGAAAAGTTGTTATGTATCATTTGTTGGGAAGGTAACCCCAAAAACACCTCTTCTGCATTTGAGTGATTGGCAGAGAATAAAAAGGGGAGCGATATAAGGTCATTTTTTTCATATCTGTCTTGGAAATTTCAATTTGATTTATTTTCTTGCAACCAAAGTGAAAAGTAGTAATGTGGTAAACTCCAGACTAAAATGCCATAGTCACATTCAAACTATAGCTCTCCTTGCTTTGCTCGGGTGACTAAATATCTTGTGCCATTACAGCTTATTTCATATCGTTTGATAAACAATCTATCGTAGGAAAATCAGAATGGTTGCATAAATTTGTAAGAATGTTTCAAGACGACATAGCTGTAATAAAAATCCGTTAAGGTTCCTTTTGTGGAAGCCCTTTCCAACAATAAAAAAATAAAAAAGCTCAAGCCTTGTCTAATGTTTTATTAATCTAGGTAATTGACTCAATCTAGTTTTGGAATAATTCCATCTACGTTTGGATTTCTTTATCTTCCACTACCTCAAGATCACTTTCCATTTATCTGAAAAAAAAAGTTTGACATTGAATGCGAGCCGTGTAGATATTGAACTATATTTTACACGTAAGAGGATCATTTTACTAGGTGCAGAACGTAACAGGAAAAGTAAGTATGTTATTTTTATGATACTGATTGTTTGTACGAATTACCTTTGCTGCATTGTCGACGCTACATTTAAATATCATTGCTGCACGCTCACATTCCTTTTTGTCGCCGGTTATCTCTTCGTCGTTAACTACAAAAAAGACAACACCAGTGTAATAAATCTACTGGACTTGTAAATTATTCGTCATCTTGACTTTTTTTTCCTTTTTGTCTATTAAGGTGTGTATTTGTGTGTGTGTCTGTGAATCTGTGTCTGTGTATCGTAGCTCCCAATGTAATAAACCGATTTAGATGCGAATAAAAAAGGTACATTAATAGTTTTTTTGGAATTTAATTTGATTATTAATTAGGTTTCATAAAACCGATTAGGTCGTTTTAGAGATATCAGCTCTGAAAGAAGGGTTTGCTATTTTTGTAAAGTTTTAACTATTTAATAGTTAATAATAGTACATTGTTTCCAAGGGTAGAAATTTGTGGACGAGTCATATCGAAACGCAGAGTTGAGGCCTAGTGTACAAGTCCATAAATTTTCTCTACTTTCTGCCGAGGCATCAATAGTTATTTTCTCAGCTACTCATATTGCGAGGAAATAAAAGAATTATTTAGTAAATTCTTTACGTAATAAGTATCAAATAGGGCAAGAAATATGTTGATTTTTTATAATATCGGCCTGGCATGTTTAAATGTTTATTTGGGCAAACGACGGTACAAATAGTTCTTAATTATAAAACAGGTAATTTTATAATTTTTACTAACGTATTATAATTTTAATAAAGCCTGTTAATGAATTGTGCGTATTGACAGTATTTAATAATGAAATTTAATGAAATTTATTATTATAATTGTTATACTGTTTATAATATCTACATATTGAGATCACAATTAAGGCAGTAAATAGTTTTTTTGCGTGTACACCTGAAAGGGATGGGTTAAATGAAACTTAGATGTACGAGTAAGCATGAGTATGTGTAATTTGTAATTTTAATCTACACGCATAAAGTATCAATAAATCATCATTAAAGCATATTTCCAAGCAATGTAATGAAATATTTATTTTCCTTATAAGTAAAAAAAATATGTTTAACTTAAATATCGAATCATACCAAATTTACAGGCTTCAGCAAATGCTTCACTCCTCTGCCTTAGTTCTGGCTGTTCCGCGAATACGTCGTCAGCAACTGATTTTATACCTTCCACTGACAGTTTTCCCTCATCGTCCGTCTGTAAATTAACAATATCTATTCATGTATTGTCGTTGGCGTAATTGATAATAAAAACCAAAGGAACCTATTTATTTGGTATTTCGTAAGGAAACAAGATAAGTTTGTATTAAATATCTTTCAAGAGAGAAAGTAGATACCGCATAACATTGTATAGAGTCGAACCAAAGGCTACAAGACAATGACTGAATACAATTGGGTGACCTAGAGCGTAGTTCTAAATTAAGATAATAATGATTAAATGGCATTCCTTAGTTTTACCCAAGGACCAAAATTCAATCTCGCAAGTTATTGAGTTCTTTGTTAATGTTTTTTAGATAAAGATGAATTAAGCATAGACCATACCGACCGAGTCCTATAAATATGCTGAATCTGCGTCAAAATCACAAAAAAAGATGACGTTATTTTGGACGTGACCACTCCGATCACCGGTCACGTCCAAAAGACATGAAAAAATATACGTTAAAAACGTGACGCTGTAGAGAAGACGCTTCGCTGCGTTAACGTTGCGTCAGTGTATTTTAAGCTCGATCGATCGATCCTTTGATCTGAGTTTATAACTTAACATGTTCTCATATTTGACATAAATACTAGTGAGAATATGAAAAGTCTAATTATAATTCCGCTTTTGATGCCATCGGTACATGCCACACGAGCAGTTTTTTTAAGTAAGAGGATAAAATACCTACAATCTGCGAGCAAAATCATAAAGTATTGTCCGGTGCGCACTACCGTGTAATTGGCTCGTCACCGTTGACCTTGCAAAACAAATTAAGCAACAGAAATTCAACCTTGGACCCTAAACCATACACATAAGAGCCACTCGATTTGTATCTGCATGACTCTCCATGATGTCTACTAAACTCTACTTACAGAGGTTAATTTTTTAAATATCAGTATGAAGGTGGAATGACGTGCAATAATATCAGGACAAAACAAGTGAAGATGAGTCTTTATCCGACAGTGCGTAGCCCAAGGAGTAGGTAGGTACTCTCTCTGAGTTAAACATACAATCTACATACAACAGCACTACCAAATGTTTTATACCTAGTTATCGGCAGTCTTCGTTTTTCTATTAAGACCGAGTGACTAATTTAATATTCTTCAATAGTCGAACTTCAAATTTCTAAACATTTATTTCAAAAATTGGCCACGTGAGGTCTGTTTTACAAACAAGCTAGTTTTCAGTTGCAAGTGCAAGGGTGACCGCGATATCCATCGGAACTGTACTTTTTTTTTGCTAGAGGGGGCAAACGAGCTAGTGAGTCGCCTGATATGAAGTTGTCACCGCTGCCTATGGACACCTGCAACACCAGGGGGAGGCATTGCACTTGCCTTGGAGAAAAGAGTATGCTCGTCGCTTGAAGGTCCCCAAGTCGTAGTCATTGTAAGAGCAAAAAATATATGTTCCACTTAAGCTTCTGATTATACGTGTCTCATGTCGCCAGTTTTTGTTTTTGTTTTTTCATATATTTTTCCTTTGTAATAAATATTTTCTTCGAAAGGAAAACGTACAGACCTTGTTTTTCATAATATCTACAACATACTCAAAAATCGTAAAAATTGGACAACGTTTAAGGGGAAAAATACAAAAAGATAAATTTTGTATGGAAATTTTTGCTTCACAGTTCTCTTAATTAGTAGAATTTGAAATTTTGTAGAGATAAGAAGAGAGGATTTACAGCATGGGGTTTTCAAAGATACGGATTTCGCCGAATATAACCGGGAAACTTTGCAACCTTTCACTGTTGCAACAGTGTGCCAATGTGCAAATGTGTGTGTGTTCTTTTAGTGTTGACCACTGGCATAAGAGTAAAACATGAAGATACCATACCATCCCACTCTTCTTATAAGTGCAGGCCAGCAAGCACTTGACGTTATCGGTCTGATGTTTGTCATTATTCTTCATGGCAAGTAAGTCGTCAGCAGAAACTGGGAAATCCTTCGCGCATTCCAATAGGTAGTTCACGTACATAAGCTTCAACTCTTCAACAGAAGCTGCCTGTAATCATTAGCAGTTTGGAAACGTGAAGAAAAGCTGAGTCAACCTTTCCTGTGACTTTGCCAACAGGTTCGTTGATTCCTCAAAGCTAATCATGACCTTTATTTTGGTGCATATCCCCTCCCACTAAATATGCATCAGAAAAAATATTTGCTACTACATTTGTACCGTGTGGTTGCGGGTTTGAATAGTGCCAATCCATGTCTTCCCGTAGATGTTGTAAGAGGCGACTAAGGGAATAAGGGCTTGTAGTACTATTAGGCGATGGGCTTGCAACCTTTCACTAATACCCTAGAAAACTTCTTGGCCTGATTGTGTAAAATGTGGTTACAGAATCATAAACAAGTTCTTTTAGTGTTGATGGTATTTCTGTAGCTCTGCCTATCCCACTTTGGGAATGAAGGCGTGATGTTATGTATGTAAAAATATTTGCTAAGTATATGTTATCTTTTGTAATTTTGTTAGTGATCGATCTCATAAATTGTCTTATATTCTTTTCTGGTTTAAGGGTAATGGCATGGGCGTTAGACACTTTAAGCTAACGGAATCCGATAATGGATACTTAAATCTTAGTTAGGTAATTCAAAGATCATACGGTCATATTTTTTTGCAAAACAAATGAGAATCATGTTTCCACCATTGGTGGTCCATTTACAGGGTTCTATGAAAATATATACATAGGTGTCTTCAAGTATGAACAACATACCTCTGCACAATAGCTGATACACAAAAGAGCCGAAGCAATGAAACAAACTTTGAAATACATTTTCAACTTTCACTTCGACGCACCGATGCACAGGGAATTCAGAAAACGAATGTGTGAAAAAAGCTAAATAATCCGTTTTATAGTTAAATCTATAATAATGACGCTGTAATTTAAAGTGAGGCATCACCATTATCACCCGAGTTGTAATTGGGGGGTTATTGCAAAACGTGTTAGTTATTAGGCCCTGTTTGTCGACAAATTTTCATAACCCTTTGTCACCTTATCTGTGTTACAACAGCATACATCGCACGGTAAAAACCGAAAAGTAATGAGTGGAAACAAAAATCCATTGCAATTTGAATCTTTGGTCAAAGGTATTAACGCCATTTATACTATCAAGTTAAGATTCTCCTTATTTCCTTTTGCTTTTAAATCTAACTTTGTAGCTACCAAAGCGATAGAAATCTGTTTACCGTGTTTAATCCTAAAGCAGAAACGTTCAATTTTATTATTGTAGTAATAGTTATAGTTCCTATTCAAATAGATTATTACAGGAACATATCACACATAACGGTTACCCAGTAATCGGTTCAGATACTGCGTTTTATACTACAATGTACGGTTTATCTCCTCGTATGATCTTTAAAATACAAATGAGATTAATATAACGTTTAAACAAGAACTCTTGAAACTGTCTGTCGTGGTGTTCGAAGGAATTTCCAGTTGACGGTCAGTTGGACCTTTAAAATGGCCGGTACAATGTACTGATCATATGCTACAAATATGTCATTTGCGGGAAGCCTCTAATTATGTTTTACCTATATAAAACGACAAAATCGCCAAATTTTGGCAATTACAAGTAGCTCGTCTACTGAACAAGTTGTGAAAAGAGACATTTTTAAACTCATTGTTCCTAACAAAATGGCGAGGCTTTCGGTTTTTGTATGTTCCTTATATGTTTTGCTGGCAGCTTCGTATTCGATGGTAAGTATTACTTTAATTTATTGTTTTTTTCAAATTAGGAGAAACTTTGTTACACATCGAGAAGTAATCATATTGTAATAATGTGAACCTTTATGTCTGCTTTGCCATTCGTTGTACCTCAGTTTGTTTATGAACACCTACGGGCCTAATATGTTGCTACGGGAACTAGTCGACGTTTGACGACTCGTTGGCCTAGTTGGGAGTGACCCTGCCTCCGAAGCCAGCAGTCCTGGGTTCAAATCCCGGTATGGACTGATATTTGTTCCTGAGTCTTGGATGTTTTCTACATATTTTTGTATGTATTTCTCTATTGAAGTATGTTTATCGTTGTCTAGTACCCATAGTACAAGCTAGAGCTTAGTTTGGGACTAGGTCAATTTGTGCGAGATTGTTCCTTGGTAGTATTATTATTATTAGTGTCAAATGACGTCAAACGGGAACTGAGTTTCAAATATTATTAAGAAATTATTAAAATGATAGCTACACGGGGTTTAAGTTGCTTACTAATAAAAGGACTCAAGTCACACAAAACACACTTTTTGTCGGCTTAGAGTGCAAACCTACTAAATCCATTTTTAGGATTTAGAAGGTTTTCACTCTAAATAGATAAAATAGAGTGCATATCTGCTTTTTCTAAAAATGAATTTAGCAGGTTTGCACTCTAAGCCGACGTTTTATTTTAAACCTTAACTCCTTGTTCTTACGTTAGAATATCGAATAGACCAATTAAAGTCCAAAGCCTATATCAAAATCTAGTCCTGTAGCAGCGTGTTAGGTCCACTGATCTTCTTACATTACTAACCTTCGCTTGGCTCAGTTAGTATTTTCGCTTATATTTTAGAGACATTTAGTTTCAAAGGTGTTTTGTCTCCAGGCAATGACCGCTGAACAGAAGGAGATTGTCCGCCAGCACTTCGAGCAGCTCGGCTTGGAGTGTTTCAAGGACAACATGATCTCTCAAGATGACATTGCTAGCTTGAGAACACAGAACGTTCCCAGCGGACCCAAAGCCCCGTGCTTTCTGGCTTGCGTATTCAAGAAATCTGGTATCGTAAGTAGCAATACCCGCTGTTATCCGTTTTTTGTTAATATTTGGTTAGGTAAGGTTAGGTTAGTCAGGGTCGCAGCGGCTTATTCTACGTAGATTTAATTTTAAATTTTTTATTTTTTAAAATTTTATTGTTTTTCTTATTTGCGTCGAATAAATACTTTGTAGGTATTCTATTCTATCCTATTCTATTCAGTACTTGTGGGTCAGAGATTGATTTAATATCTTAGAATATGGTAATGATGTAGTGACTAAATGGATCGACCAACACATCGTTATACGACGGCGACTATGCTCGCGGCAAATGTTTTATTGCCTATTCTCTTTCGAAATGCTGTTTCAACTTTGGTTATGTATCACTTTTTTATAATGTTTCTTGCTAACTAAACGGGGTGACATAATATGAGATAGTGATTATTTCAATGATTAATCAACGGTTAAAAAACTAATACAGTAATAGGTAGGTACACAAATATATTATAGATATAGTGCATGTGTATATTACGCTATAAGAATACACTTTGGAAGTACCGTTAGCACAAAAGTACATATAATAAATAAATATAATTAATTACAAATCAATCTATGATATCTTCATAGTTACACTGCAGACACACTTATAGATAAAAGACTTAGAAATAATGTTTTGTCATCATTCAATACGTATAAAAACTCTACCTATTCTTGGTAAATGCGGTGTCAATGGTGTCATATGTTTTATAAAAAAAAAGTGAAACGTTGAAAATGACTACTGGCAAAGAGAATGCTTGGAAATTCCTCGTAATGAAGTAGTTGTCAACATAAGTATGTACAGCAGCAAACTATTTTCTATGCTGTTAGATGTGAACGTGCATATTTAACACTATTTAGCACATTAATTATCTATTTTATTTTCTCTGTACCAGGCGATGATACGGACACCTCTAAAGACGATGGTGTTATGAATTAATAATTTTTGATGCTGTTCCTAAATATAGTTATTATACATTATTTGTACTTTTTTTAGTAGGTAATATAATTTATGTTTTTTTCCCAATCTTTATAACTTCTTCCTACATAAATAAGTATTTTCATTTATCTGCACACTCTGCCATTGACAGTCATTTCATATATTAATTCAGAAATGACATATGTGCTCAATTGTATTCTAATCGCGGTTTGATAATACATTCCTACGACACATCGAGTTTTGTCGGATATTTAAATTCGTTTTTCCTAGTTTTCTAAATTAACTTTTCGATGGGCATTGAAGATGACTGAGAAAGCATGATTAATAAAAACTTACCGTACCAAATACGATTCCTTACATTTATCCACTACATCTGTAGGTATGTACGTACATCAGGCCAATGGAACCCTGACCTGTCATAATAACTGTATCACAGTGACGTTATACTTCAAGGCGTAAAGTGTGAAACAATTTGTTTTATAATGTCACTGTGACAAGGTTCTAAAGTGGGTCACGGTTCCATTGAATTAACAGTAAATCTTTTTTGCCGTTTTAGTGACGTTTGTACTCGTAACTGTATATTAGTGCCATTTATTTTAACTAACGTTCTGTTTACACTCATCGATATCAAGAATTTGGTTCCTAAATTTCTCCTTCCATTAGCTTCCGCAGAATATCAATATCTTAAGAAGTATGTTTTTATGAGACAGATGGATGACGTCGGAATGCTGCAGAAGGAGACCATCCTGGAAATGGCGAAGAAAGTGTTTGATGACGCTGAGGAGCTAAAGGCGATTGAAAACTACCTGCATTCATGCTCGCACAGTCAGTATAATAAAATATAATTGGCTGAGGACCAAAAAGTTGGCCACGCTAACGCACGCAATAAATTTTTCCATGAAACTTTTCCGTTGTGTGTCAAAAATTTGCCATACAATTGTATGGATACTTTTCATCGCACAGCGAAACTTTTTCCGTCTAACTGCGCTTGACTATGATCTAACTTTTTGGTCCTTACCCAACTGTCATCATAGTATTCATTCTCACCATCTTAATTCCAGCATTATTACCATTGACAAGCCTTTGCCAGAAACTTCGTCAATGCACAACGTATTATTCGTTTGACGCTCAGTAACTATGTTTTTTTCCTGAACATGAACCTGGTACAAGTGCAAAACCTGGACATGGACAATCTGCTTTTCAAATTAATCTGTATGTCATTTATGCAGAATGGTTTAGCTAAAGTATATGAAGAAAATATTATCCACCAAAACATAAATGTAAAATAGGCCAAGTTCTCGTGTGCCACCAAAAGTATCATAAGTATCTAAAAGCTGCCAAGTTTGGCACTAGATTATTAACAGTCAGATCAATTTGTTGCCACTTAATGCTTTTTGAGTCTTAATTTTTCATACATTTTAATAAGGAAGAATGTTTTACTATTTTCCTTTCTAGGGTTGAAATATTTGCTATTTTAGTTTTTTTTGCCTATACTTGTGCTGAAAGACCTACCTCGATGCCAAATGTCAAGGGTCTAAGTCATAGGGAAGTACGCGTACTTATACCTATGACATTTTGATGACTGAGTCAGACAGTACAAAATACGCTGTTTTTAGAAATTAACATTTTTTATAGGATAATTGAACAGGGTTATTTTTAAGTCGACCTATTCCCGTTAGGAGGTGATAGGGGTGACTATTTACGATAATTTTGACCCTCATATGCATTATGCAAAAGTGAACAATTTTTGAGTTAAAACAGTTAAGTTTTTAAAATAATCTGCAAGCCAAGTTTCATAACGTTTTATGTTTTTAAGGCATTTTAGTGGAAAGCGATCGCAAAAAACAAATTATTGAAAAACTGTCGTTTTCCGTCTCGCTTTTTAAATTTGGACCATAATTATTACTGTTTTGAAATTGAAAAATAACCAGTCTTTAGACGTTCTGTAAATAAGAAAAAAATAATTGAAATTGATACTTTTTTGTAATAATTTTTTCAAGTTGAATTTCTGACTAATGTAAAAAAAAAACTAAAAAACGCGATAACTCAAAAATGGTTCACTTTTGCAAAATGCATATGAGGGTCAAAATTATCGCAAATAGTCACCCCTATCACCTCCTAACGGGAATAGGTCAACTTACCAATAACCCTGTAGAACCTTTTCTGTAAGGTCCCAGATTTTAAAATAATAATTTGGTCCATAACTGCACTGGGGAAACATTTATGAAGGTGGGAAATAACGTTTGAATGGGTTTGTGTAAATAAATATTCGATATTAATTGAATTACTTAATTATATAATACGTAGATTAAAGTATACATAAACACTTTAAGCTCCTCTGTCCGAGTTTTGAAAGAAAGATTGATAAAGTATTTGGTTTTCAGTAAATCAGGAACCTGTCAGCGATGGCGAAAAAGGCTGCGATCGCGCATTGATGTCGTACAAATGCATGATCAACAATGCCGCACAGGTAATTATATTTAATGAACACAAATTGACCTCTGATCACATCAAGTTGTCTAATACTATCATCTCATACTAATAGACCTCTATATCTGGACTGTTTTTGCGCTGCCTCATAAACCTAAGCTTCGCAGCATCCCGCCAAAGGGATGCCAAGAGGTGTTACTATGGGTTACTTTTTTTGACGATCTGTTCATTCCATGTGATTTGAATAGTGTGATATTTAATTTACCCAAAATTTGATCGTAGGTGTTAATCTTCAATTTTATTTATGACGCAATAACTAACCCGTGATTTTACCCATTTCCACCATATTCATCCTAAATCCTATGTTATTTACTTCTGTTTGCGGTCAATCGATGACCTAAGTTATTTCCGCTCCATTTGGCTTTAGAGAATCGGACTCAAACCAAATGGTGTGACAGACTGACAGTGAATGTCAAACTTCCTCGCGCCACGCTCGTAGTCCCAACTAACCTTAAAAGTTAGCTTGACTGACAATAGGCAGTGTTTGACTAAGCCCCGATTCGACCAAACTTTTTACACGGGGGTAAAGCTTACTCTGAGATTAGTAATGTCAAAATGCCATAGAAAACTGTCATTCTTTGACATTACTAATCTTAGAGTAAGCGTTTACCCCGGTATAAAAGTTTGGTCGAATCGGGCCTTAGGGTTAGAAAATCAACCACCCTAGTGTAACTAATTTTAACGTGTACATTTCAAGGTTTTATATATATATTTTTATCTTTGTTTTCAGTTTGGTTTTAATGTCTAATAAGTACCTGAAGAAACTATTTCGCTCCTGACGACGACTAATCGCTTACAGAACTAATCCAGGACGGCTCGTGTGTGATAATTGTTAATAGTTTTTATCAAAATAAAATGTTTATTATGTACTTAAAAATAAATAATTTTAACCAATGACATCTTTGATCTCGTTGACAGCGAAAGAGAAAAGAAAAAATATGGGAAATCATATCCACTTTAGGGATTGAGACGGCAAACAAGCAATCTGATGGTAAGTTGACTCTGAAGCCGATAGACTTTTGGAATCTTAAAATTGCAATTTTACGATGGTTATTATCTCAAGAGTGTATCCAACCCTAAGGATAAAAATGGAATGCCTCTATGCTAGTCATTACACTACACCCCCTCACCGGTGCACAAAACACACTGCTGTTTTACGGCAGATTAAAGGGTAAGATGTTGGTAGCGGTAGATGCATGGTGCCCATGATTTGATCTTCAAAACAGAGGCCGTATAGATATCACAATTTAAATAAATGGAAGTGAAAGGAGACTTAGATATACGACGTATACCTTTTCAGGGTAGGAAGGAACCAGAGTTTCTCTTCCATGGCACTGTGTACTCGACAATGATATGTATTACATAGGCAAGTTATTCCATTGAAATAAGGTGCAAAAGTGTATACATCTCTTTGATCTTGACTATACTATTGGCGTACCTGGATGCAAGTCCCTTTAAGGAAGTCCGTAAGCTTCAAAAGGTTCGATCCTTGTCCAACAACCTGGCTAACAAGATAGCGACATGGCGTGCGACACGAACTCATCTGTAGCCATACACACCTACAAGATGCGGACAAGCTTACCGGTCTCGCATTGGTCGTACCAAAGAAAATGTCTTCAACTTCTTACAGAATGTTGTAAGTAATCGTCTGCCTCCTTTACTGACTTAACAGGTTTAGACAGTTCCTACCCAACTATAGGTAAGAAATAAAGTGAAAATTGCAGGTTATCAACTACTGTAGTTTTTAAAGCATTTCCAAAGTTAAAATCAACTAGCGAACCAGAGTTATGCAAAGGAAAAAACAAAGATAGAACAGAACATGATTTATTAAATTTAAAATTAAATAAACGCGTCGAAATCTTCCTTGTTATGATTTGCACTCCTCTTAGGCAGAACTCTCATAAGAAGCCATTCCTTAAAATTGTAGATCAAAGCCATGCTGAAACAACAAAATATTAAACTTATATATAACATTCTCGTGTATAGTTTACTTATGAAAATAAGAATAAATTTATTAAGTAAAAAATAAGCGGTTTACAAATAAGGACCCCAAACTATGTTGGTAGTTAGTATATATTGACTTGAGTTATATAGTACTAAAAATTAGGAAATAGATGCTCTTACGGCGAGGGATAAAAGTCGTGAGAAAACCAGCAAATTGTGTAGAAAGTGTAATTACGCAAAATAAATAGGAAAAAAGGAAACTAGCATTCGAACTAGTAATTATTTCCGAAATAATAAGGGAGAGACAGATTTAGGCATTTTCACTTTTCAATTTCACGTTTAGGGGCACTATTCCACTCGGTAAACCCATATTGCTTTTGACATCAAGTAAATAAGAGCTATCATAGCGTTGACAACACAAGTCAAAGTGACACTTTCAAGTTTCAGGTAGGTACATTGAAAAAAGTAATAAACAGCCAGTTACATATCACTTTTAGATTATGCTTTCAGATACCGAAATGGAAATGCAGTTTGGTCGTTAGTCGTGAAGGTCTAACCCACATCTCCCACCCCTTGTTTTCACTAAAATAATGCCAATTTGATGACTTTTCTGGTTTTAGGATTAATTATTTAAATGACTTTACCTTCGGTCCAACTTCGGTTAGGCAGGCAAAGGCAAGGGCGGCTCTATCGCAGCCTTTGTCTCCATCTTGCACTGGTTCTTCGTTGACTAGAACATAAATATTTTATACTAACACATCACTAGTCAGTTATAGACAGATCCCATGATATTTTAAATCTAAATTATGCTATACCTAGATATTATTTCGCTGGGAGAACGCCCTTACCGGGACAAACTTATCCCTATCCCTTTGTTCGGGTCTATATCGCTTGACATAATCATTGTTCGGTCTAATATATCGTTTGGTCGAAAATCATTTGGTAGAAAACGTTTTCTTCAGTTAAAATGGTATTTTTTCAGATTTATAATAAAACTAACCTGACATACCTAATCTACACAACAGATATTTATTATATCCTGAAATTTCTGCCAAAATGAATGTAAAAGAAAAAAAAACGACCAAGCAATATCTAAGTCAAACAATTTTATGCATTTCAACAACGGGCTCCCGTATGTACTATATGGACGACTTTACTGTAAAGTGAATAAGAACAACCTTACAACCAACAGAAACGTTGGCAGCGTTTGCATCTTCAATACGCCCTAAATACATTTTAACAAACAAACTCAGGTCAAAAGCTCAGCATTCAGCTAAAAAGTCAGGCTGTCAAAGAAAACGTGAGAAACCCCAATACCTTTGGCACATTCCTGAACAATGTCCTCGACTCTACTCAGACTACTCTCATCATTGCCAAAGATTTCCTTTGCGCTCATCCTGGCGCCTGATGGCGTCAACTTGCCCATGTTATCCAGCTGAAAAATAATGGGATAGGTTAAAATATATACTTCTCAAGTTCTAATGGCTCTATTCCTTTTTTGCCGAAGAACTTAACTATCGTATGTACATTTGTAATTTTCAATGACAGGCAAGGTATTGTTAGATTCGTCTTAGCCTAGTAAATAGCACTAGGCGCTTTAATAAAGTGCCTAAATGGTGGATTTACAAGTTATTTAACATGACTATTGACTGAATAAAATCTGTCGTAAATAATTTCTGCTCATTGGAATAATTACAACCAACAACTTTGGTATGAATGACGGGATTTTATAGTGATGATATGCGTCTAAATTATAATCAATAGATAAATGAATTAGATCATATATAAAAGGGCTCTTGTATAAAGAGTAATTCAGTTTTATTTCCAATAATCATCAGCCAAGTCACAGTGAGCCTAACTTCACCCGCCCAAGCATATAATATAACGTACGTGCTCACACGCGATCCGTCCGACCTGCTGGGTGCCTTATTATTATGGTCGCCTTTATCGCGGTGGATAAAGCAGCCGTCACTCTCGTACTTACGAACTAGTCAGAAAGTGACAGACGCTTTATCAACCGCGATAAAAGCGACCATAATAGGCCCGCTGGTCGCTTTGGGAAGCTCTGCCAAGGTCGTGCATACCTATCACTCCAAAATAAGGTTGGTGTGATAATTATTTTTGTTTGGATCTTCTGTCAAGATGTTTATATTTTCTAATGACCTCGTCTGATTCATAAAGAACCAAAGAAATAACTTACGATTCCTAGATTCTTAAATAAGCAAGCGACAAAGCATTTTGCCTGTTGTCCTTCGGGTATCTTCAGCATCTTCAAAGTATTGATGTCATCCAACGTGAGAGGATTGCTCTTTACACAAGACAATCCCCTTGAAAGAAACTGGGCTTGAACAAGCGTTTTTTGTAAGGTTGATATCCCCTGTAACAAACTTAGAAATTGATATTTGTCGATAAATTTGACGGTGCGTTTGGTTTTAATGTGATTTTGAAAGCAAGCTAGACATAACGTTAGTCTTGCTTACTCCGACGTAACGCAGAGCACTGCGCGTCTACTTCAAAATCATAGTTCAAACGATACGCTGGCTCCGTCTCTTTCCAGACTTTGGTATGATTGCCGGGTGATCATTAGCGCTACTGCGGTGTTTTGGATTATGGTCCCGGAGGTGCTTCGCCATGTTTGACACTCTTGTTGACTTTGATTGAGAGACTGGGTCATGAAGCATGGTACGCCGTGAGGGTAATAGTTTTCCATCTGACCTTGGCTCCACATATTTTGTGGAACGTCTTTAATTTGTGTTACGTTATTCCATGATTTATTATTCAGCGGTTGTATTTTGAAAAATAAATGAAAATTTGTGGACCATCAAGGAAAGGCTTTTGGTTCTCCTTGCCCGACTATCTTCGCCCACATACAAGTGGTGGGGCAGAGCTCACAAATTTGTAACCCATTACCCCATTATTATTGTAACTATGGAGTTATTGTATGAACCTTTTAAACCCTCAACGCTTTAGGCAACGAAACGCGTGGACCCCATAGGGTTCATTGAAAATTGAATGGCCTAAAAGATGTATGTTTAAAAAGTTTGAACTTAATAACGATTGGGACGCGGCAGCTAATCAAGACCTTGAGAAAAAAATCTCAGGCACAGGGATGCACTGCCCTTTTAATCCAAAAGACGGTCGCTAAATCAAATAGCACAAAGCATTTTTGATAACCTTTCGTTGGTAATAAGGTTACAGATACCTTCTACAGACGTTTCGCAGGAGATGTCGCGTTTTTGATTAGCAGGCCAGCACCGTCAGCCGCCACCAGTCAACCCAGTTCATACAATAACCCCAAGACAACTTAGTAATATTAATTTCGCATGCCTACTCAACTTCATCTATCTTCTATGAATGCTATTGGATAACATTATCTTATTATAAACATCGATTCAAAATATCTAAGCACTTACCGAAACATTATTCATAGCAGCAGCTACAATTAAACAAACAAACGTGAATCGGGTCATGTTTATGGCAGCCTTTACAATCGCTAGATAATGAATACCGATTGATGAGTTACTTTCGTGCCTGCCCATTATATACCAACTGGGACATACCAGCTTACCTTGCCTATTCAATAGGATGACATGCCGGTAACAGTTCAGGAAGCACGCTGGTTTTTGCGAGGCATCCTCTACTAACATAGAAAATGTGTCTTTGTCGGTTTGTAGCCCTGAAACTAATTAAACTTGTTGAAGTAAAATAGTTTGTGCCTGATTTAAAATAAGTATCAGGGGTTAATCTCTCACAAATTGGCCTAGTGTAAAACGATAAACTTACTTATACATTCAAGAAAATGAATACTTCAATACGTTGAAGACATCCAAAACTCAGGAATAAATACTCGCGGTCATCACACAAATAAGCAAACTTGCTTGCTTGCTTGCTTGTTGCTTTTTTCTTGTAAGCTTTGTGGAATGCAATAAATGATTGAGTATTGAGTATTGAAATATTTGCCCATACAGGAACCGAACCCAGGACCGCTAGCTTCGTAGGCAAGATCACTACCAACTAGTAGCCTAGTCTAACTGCAGCGTTAAAATATATTTTGTTAGTTATTTAAAGTTATTCCTTTTGTAAGTTACAGAAGAGATGAACAGGATTCCCATCGTCACATGGGTTGCGTTTTTTTTTTGCATACTCTTATCTTTTTGAGAGCTATAGTAGGTACTATTACAAGATTCTGATGGGCCTTTTGCGTGCAAGAAGTGCTTTAATTTACTGCACAGGCCGTGCGTCCAGGAATTTCCATATGCAGGAAACTTCTCAGCATTTCACAACCACTTTTAGGTAGACCTGCACAATATTTCGCCCTGGGTAAGCAAAAACTTCTTTTGCCTCCATATGAGAGGCATTAAGTATAAGGATAATAACAATTGATATTAACCGTAAACTCTGTGTCACCTTCTGTGTTTTCAATGAGCTGCCTCAACGGAAGACCAGCGTTGGCTTCACAGCCAGCACATGCTGAGTTAGGACTGTTTCGCGATAGTTATCAGTTATCACTTTTCTGTTGTCTTTTTTAGGTTATTTTATGTGTGTGATTGTTGCTAATAAATGTGTTTCTTTCTTTTCTTACTTTCTTTCTGATATGAATATCTTTAGATATATCGTTAAGACAAAGTCGATGCTATAAACTAGTTTATTTCACAAATCCACAAGCAAACCCAGGCTACAGGAAAATAATTCAAACTTCAACATTTGTTTATTTGTCGGAGAATTTGTTTCGGTTGTGGAACGAAAGGCTTCACAATAAAAATACAATGCGGTAGCGTCGAGATCAGTCAGCTTACGTTCAAACAATTATGGACCATATGGGTCGTAAGCATTACAATCACGGAATTAGTTTCCGAGCCCATTTGGGATCTTCACGCAGAAGGTACAGTCTTTTTATTGTAACTTCTTCTTCAGGCGCCATCTCCTACCGGAGGTTAGCGATCATCATGGCTATATACTGACCTTATCAACAGCAGCTCTAAATAACGACCTCGGACTCATTCGATACCACTCTCTTAGGTTTTTGAGCCAAGAAATGTTACGTTTGGTGGTCGGCGTCCTTGAACTTTTCCTTGGATGATAAGTTGTATAAGTCTATAATTCTCATTCCGCATCATGTGACCAAAGTATTCCAATTTGCTCCTTTTATGATATGGAGAAGGCAAACGAGCACACAGACCACCTGCCACCTATTTCACCATATTGACAATAATAGGTGACATACGGTATACATTGCGGAATTAATAAGTTTTTACATCAATGGGTTTCATATAAGCTGCACCATGTACTTACGCTAGAATGTCACCTGTCACCTGCCATTGTCAGGATGGTGAAATAGAGGGCAGATGGCAATTGAAAACTGCGACCCATACTTATTTGCATTCTCAAGA
The DNA here is from genome assembly GCA_949316455.1 of Acleris holmiana. NCBI lineage: Eukaryota > Metazoa > Arthropoda > Insecta > Lepidoptera > Tortricidae > Acleris > Acleris holmiana. The sequence continues at coordinate 11,537,979 of OX438776.1, read as the reverse complement.
CTACAATCTTCGGACTGCCTGAGGATTGAGTGGAAAATCTCAATGCTACCAAAATCACCGGTTGTTTTATCCCCACACTAGAACACAGCAAATTAAAGACTGCTTGGCAGTAGAGATAAGTTGGTGGTAGCGATACGGACACACACCGCACAAGGTTCTACCACCCCTAGGCATAGCGCAATAGTTCTTAAAGCATCCTTCTTTTGTTAGTCTAACATTCTTTACCCGATCCCGAAAGACTTTTCAAAGACCTTGCACTGGAAACTAAAGGTGCTTTTCCACCAGCGAGATGAGACGATGAGAGACGAGAATTAGAATTTACGTAGTAAAAAAACATTTCTCTCCTCGCGCATCTTCGGTGGGAATGTTTTTTATTACAAATTAAAACTCCCGCGCCGCCTTGTCTCGCCTCGTCTCGCCTCGCCTCGCCTCGCCGGTGAAAAAGCAGCTTTAGGTTGCGTCAAGATAAATCAACATAGAAGTTTCGTCTATGGTTGCTAAACTAAGTTTTGGTAGCAAATTCAATAAAATGCAAAGTTAACTTGCAATTTATATTTATTCTCTTAACATTTTTATTAATAAAACAAAAGATGATTCTTACAAAGGAACATGCTAACTGAAGGCGAAGAGGTCAGAAGCAGTAGGGTCAATTTAGAGTTCCAGCTGAAAAGAGGAGAAAAACCGATTAAAACTCTAAGTAATTATCAGTTTTAGTCATGATCGAATCAAAAAGTATTAGAATATTTAATGAATTTCATTCATATAATTGCAACTCCAATCCAGGGTCAAGCATTTTATTCCACTGAGTAAAATAATAATAATAAATAATAAAATAATAAATATCACAGGACAATGTCACACAAATTGACCTAGTCCCAAACTAAGCTTGTACATACTATGGATACAAGACAACGATTAAAGTACATGTAGAGAAATATATACTTAAATACATAAAAAAAACCCAAGACTCAGGAAAAAATACTCGTGCTCATCACACAAATCTCTGCCAGGATTTGAACCCAGGACCGCTGGCTTCGGAGGCAGGGTCACTCCCAACTAGGCTAACATGTCGTCAAAGCCTTAATTAAAGCCTTTGATATATTTTCGTATTATCAACGTTATGTTTTTAAACCAATCGCGTCACCACTAGTGGCTCACGTGAATTTTTGTATGAAATGATGTACAGTCACCATCAGATAGATCTAACCGGACAGCGAGCCCAAAAAAATGTGTTGCAATGGATTCCCAAAAAAGACTAATACGTGAAACCGTCAGAAAAATGACACGTAACACCACGTTTAAATTATTTGCTTGGATAAAAAATCAAGAAGATGTAACTGCATAGTCGACCAAAACGATTTAAAAGGACAAAAATTCAGCTGTATCTAAGGTGACAAAAATTCAAAATGATCTTTCAAACTACCTCTTTTTGCTAGAATACTTTATATAGGTTTAAAAAATCAGGACCAAAATGACTAATGTCAAAACTGACAACGTAAACAATAGCAATAACATTCCTCACAATATATTCAGCGATATAAGAATTGTTTTAAAATATTATGCGTGCGTTTAAAATAGTGTGCGAAAACGTTAACCAAATTGTTCGCCGCGGCCAAACTGAGTGCACGTAGGCCGCGCGCCAGCGGCTCGGCTCGTGTTGAAGGTGTGTTGCTGAGGTCGCCTGTTGGTTACTCTCGCCGTACCGCCCCTCAGCTTGATCACATGAACGGCTTTGAAAAAATCACGATGGTCTCGTGTATGATGCCTGTTCTACAAATACTCTTAAAGCAGTCTCGTCTCGTGCTAAGAATCACAATAACGAGGTAGCTTGAATAAGTTTATTGCTGGGTGTGGTGTTGGGTTTTGTTTCTAATTTATGTGTGTAAATTATATAAATCACAATAAATGAACTATATTACGAGTGTATTGTTTGTATAGCTTTTATGCTGCCCTTTATTAAAAGCTTTTATTTAACTTGCAATGTTGATTTGTAAGTTCTGCTTTAAGTTTCTCAAACCATTTTTCTACCACTTGCTGCTATAAAGAAAGTTGAAGCGACCCTGCATATTTACGAAGCTAGCGGTCCCAGGTTCAATTCCCGGTATGGGCAAATATTTGTGTGATGAGATTGAGTATGTTTCCGACTGTGTGTGTAAATGTGCGTGTATTTGACACGGAAATTAATTTCTCTATATAAGTATGTTTATCGTTGTCTAGTACCCATCCATAGTACAAGCCTAGAGCTTAGTTCTGTTAGGGACTAGGTCAATTAGTGTGCGATTGTCCCCAGATATTAATTTACTTATATCTTAAGGTGCCGATAGAGTTGCGCATTTACTCGAGCATTCTAGCGACTATGCTCGTCTATCAGCACTAATAAGGATCACAACAGGGCGCACTTCAGTACCGCGGGGCCTCACAAAAAGCTTAGTAACCTCGGCAAAAAAGAGTTTGCATTGGTGACAGGTGGAATATGAATATTTTAAAATGTCCGCCACAAAAAAATATCAGATATGTTAGGTAAACGTGGATCATGCTGCCAATTTCGATTCGAACAGTGCCATAATTTGAATCCAAACTCTTTCTTGTTAATCTAGGCACAATGTAAGACGTATTTATGATACCAATAATTTAATAGCTCCTAACCTAATCTTAGCCGTTCGTCTAAGGTTAGGTTAAATATTTTATTTAAGTCTGATTTGGATAAAATAAAGTTTCATCCAAACCAGACTAAAATAAAATATCGATATCATGTCGTCTCTCATGCAATTTTTAGCACAAGTTGTATTTTATCGCTTGTCGCTCAGTGTGTCTCTATCGTTACAGACTAGATGGAAAGGAAGATCCGAGCGACAAACAAGTCACGAACCACTTGTGCTAGCCCTCCTGCGACGAAGTATAAAAGCTTTCAAACCTCTTAAAACCTTTTATTTAATAGTAATACCAACTTCAATGCATATAGGTAAAAAATCACTTAGCAACTTATACATGTCACATAAGCACATAACCCATACAATAAAAATTAAAGGCATAGAAGGAGCCTTAAAAAGAAAGCGTCTTATCAATACCTATATCAAAAAATTTAATATGATGTTCAATAAGTTAAAAAGTAAAGAGTATAGAGTCCAGCTCTCGCTAAAACTAGTCGTACACGCCAGTGTTGTGAAGTCGTGTATTCAACACCTTGGTCACCTTGATCGTTATAGTGTACGATCATGATGTTTTAGCCCATACTTCGCAGAATATCATATTAGCAAAACATGATATTAGCAAAACATTATATTCGCAAAACATGATATTTGCAAATAGTGGAATTAGGTTATAGAATCGTATGTAGGTTTAGGTTATGTTAGTTTTACAGCAGGCCAGGAGGGCCAAACCACCCAGAAATAGGAGCTCCGCGGTAGCTGTCTTGCTAATAATGATGTTTTGAGAATATCATGTTTTGCGAATATGATGTTTTGCGAAAATCGTGTTTTGCGAATATGATATTGAACATACTAATTGGTTTTAGCTTATAGGACCGTCTCTTCCAATAAGACATCATATTTTATAGCTCCTTCTATGCTTAGTTCTTATTCTATAAAATAACTTCTACACGCCATACACGTTACGGCCACATACGAGTACATCTACAAGCTTCGGCAAAGGATCGTATTGGCATCCCTTAAAAATTAAATACAGTGTCCCTGGATAAGACGCACAAATGAATAGGGATGAAACTAGATGCAATTTTACTAACAAAAAAAAACGTAATTTTTTAAATTGTTTAATTTTATATAAAAAATCAATTATTGCTGTCAACCCTATCGGAACAAAGGGAAATATCTCGCCTCATATGAGGTATATTGAGATGAAATAAACGGTTTTTTATCCTATAGCATTTCTTGTGTCAACCAAATAAAAAAAATACAAAAAAAAAAATACGCTTAACACAAAAAAGACAACACATGCTAAACGACATAATATCTTTGACCACTTATCAAAAATGTCGTGCATGCTTTAGACACGTAATTCTTTTTTTTAATTTAAGATAATAAGTTGATTAATAATAATAGCTAACGACACACACGACACGAGGTCATATGGGCATATTTTCAAGTGACTAAAGAATAAATAGGATTTTACAGGAATTTAAAAAAAAAATTTTTTTATGAAAAACGTGCTTTTATTGTTTGTTTTTTTTTTTTTACATTCTTTTATTTATTTAATTGGCACGTAACGTGGGGATGTATTTTTTTCTCGTTTACTTTATAGTGTGAGGTGTCGTTGGATAGGTTTTTCAAAAATATTACGGGTTTGTGGAAACAGTATTTCGATTAGGTAATCCGTTTATGAAATATTAATTTAAGCGCTAGCAAAACTATCACGACTAAGTAGACATCATTGGTTCTTGAGATACAGGTAATCAAAGGCCGGCTTGGTGCCGTCTTAGATGATTTTAGTAGGTATAAACATATACCTACTAAAATCATCTAAGACGGCACCAAGTGACTTTTAATAAAAAAAATATTATTACTTGTTGATTCTTATGTTTGTAGTACTTAACGGCTTCGGAACCCTACACTAAGCATGGTCCGACATGCTCTTGCCCATTTTTTTTATGACCATATTCCAATAAATCATTTTGAACTTTATGGCATTAAGTTATAACTTATATAACTTATTTAATTCAAGTAAGTGTAGGATTGAGGAAAATAAAGTACTGTTTATAGACTTGTATGTGGTATTCATTTTAAATATTTGGATGGTTACTTGGCTTACATTTTGATCACTGTTCGTTAGTTTAAAATTGAATTTGTTCACAATATGTCAGCTGTCAAGGAAAGTCCCCGTGACTTCTTGTAGGGGAAGCCGGGCATAATCTTACACTTCAAGCTTTTACCTGTAGCACAGAATGGATAGAAGTATAAGTATACCTGTAGCTTTAAAAGTACATAACGTACGTGTTTTATTTTCATATCCATTTAATTATTATAAAAAAGAGGTCTTCTTCAAAGGGGTTTGTAACACAATAATCGACAATGATATAAAAATCGAATGGCTAAAAAATAATAACATTGCATAGTGGTAACTTTAATTTACTTTCAGCCTTACAGACAAGCCAAGTTAAACAATAATCAACGTTAGTATCAAAATATCTTAATTTGTTCTGGTTTTTTTCACACGAATAAAATCTTTTGTCACATTATACGATTACACAGATACCCCTGTTTTGTTAAAACTAGCCCCGTAACCTTACCATGAGTTGCAATTATCGTACTCGCTAGCGAGTAGAATGCTCTGTTCCTCACAATATTATAGTAGAGTGAGAGGGACAGAGCATTAGAATCTCTAGCGAGTATCGTAATTGTAACTCATGGTCAGGGTAGCGGTCACTCCTGCAACAGTAGAAAAAACATTTAAAATTAAAGCAATTAAATAACATGATAATAACAATTACTATCGTTACTTAATCAAAAAAGCTTTATTCAACACCAAATTGTGATTTCATTGTGGCAACAATTAGTGAGGAAGTCAAAAAATTGCAATCGTAAAAAACTCTATTTATCTGCAAAAAGTCGCCGCGGCGCACAACTTTTTCGTTTGGAGTCCTGCTGACAACTGATGGGTCACTACGTATTTGGTATCATATCATAATCCATGGAAGGAATAAAAAAACGAGATTTAGATTATAGTAATTTGGCCGCTATTGACGTGTTAATACTTATCCTCGTTAAAACAAGCCCCGGCCTCCCCTACGCGATATTTGTTACTTACGCCGTGACAGAATTTAGACATCTCTTTTACTCTTACTGTTTTTACTTTTATTGGTGCAGTATTTTTAACACACTTACGTTAGCGTCACTTGTAACTAACATACTCGTATTTATGCGATTTGGATGAGAATATTTACTTATAATAATAATTAATAATAACTGTCCCATCGAGCTATGCTGATGGAGACAGAAGGCAGCCATAGGAAATCCTCAAGGGCTAAATTGTATATTGACTCCTTAAATTATATTTAAAACAGCTATTGCTGAGATAAGTGTCTGCCGAAATTTTGTTTTTGGTACCTACTTACAAGGGTTTGGGTTAAGGTCTGTACGTTTTTGTGCACAGTAATCACTGCTTATACCGAAAAACCCAACGAGCCCAAACACGATGGGGCTATCTTGTTTCGATGCGAAGTTCCTATGACCACTTTATAATAAATAATATTGCATTGTCACCTTACTTACATAAATATGCCAAATTTCAGCGCAATCCGGTAGCAGCAAGTGGTAGAAATATGCTTTGCAAATTGATCTAACTTATCAAAATTGCAAGCTCAATAAAAGCTTACAAAAAGGGGCAGCATAAAAGTTATAAAGGGATACGTTCAAATTAAACTAAATTTATTTTTATTTATACAATTAACACACATAAATAAACACTACACACCGAGCAATAAGCTGATTCAAGCTATCTCGTGTTTGTGATTCGCAGCACGAGACGAAACTGCGTTGAGATTATTTGTTGAACACGCATCATACACGAGACCATCGTGCTGGTTTCAATGCCGTTCATGTAATCACATGAACGGCTACTGGAAACTGATCAAGTACTCTGTGCCCCTAAGGCGGTACGGCGAGAGTAACCAACAGGAGACCACGGCAACATGCCGTCGACACGAGGCGGCAGTTTGGTCACGGCGACAAACTGGTTAACGTTTTCGCATATATTTGAAAAGCACGCATAATATTTTAAAACAACTCTTGTATCGTTGGACATGTGAAGAATATTATGGTTATTGTTTACGTTGTGAGCTTAATGTCAATATTGGCATTTGTCATTTCTGTCCTGATTTTTTAAACTTCCCAAAAAGTTTTACCGTAAAGAGGTAGTTTGAAAGATCTTTTTGAACTTTTGTCACCTTAGATACACTGAATGTTTGTCCAGTTAAATCTTTTCGGTCTACTATGCAGTTCCATCTTCTTGATTTTTTATCCAAGCAAATAATTGAAACGAAGTGTCACATGACATTTTTCTGACCGTTTCGCGTGATAGTCTTTTTTGGGAATCCATTGCAACACATTTTTATGGGCTCGCTGTCCGGTTAGATCTATCTGATGGTGACTGTACCAGTGACGCGATTGGTTTAAAAAAAAAACCGGCCAAGTGCATGTCAGACCACGCACATTGAAGGGTTCCGTAGCTGGGATGAACGTTCATGGTCGAAATTCAATTTTTTTTTTTTTTTTTTTTTTATTAAAATCCCAAAAACTACACAGCGTATCGTGTTCAAAACAATTTTGGTTGGAAGTATTTCGTATGTTCTACTAATGTAATTTTCAAAAACTACTCACTCGGACAGAATTTTTACGACTTTAGAAGCGTATATCTCGCCAACTGTTCACTTACGTAAAAAAGTCATTAGAAACCTCTGTATCATTTTGGAAGCCCTATCTAAAAATAACGCACACGCAGATGTAACTAAAAAATTTTTTTTCGTCCCCTAGTGACATGTATGGAGTGCAACCCCTAAATATTTTTTTTTTCAATTTTACTGCATAATTGTATAGCGGTTCATAGAATACATCTATCCTCCAAATTTCATTTATATAGTGCCAATAGGCTCTGAGTAAAATAGCTGTGACATACAGACGGACAGACTGACATGACGAAATTATAAGGGTTCCGTTTTTGCCATTCGGCTCCGGAACCCTAATAAAACGAATAGAAACGCTAGTTAGCGTACGCATTCTGGCCTAAGGCAAAATTACGTCATTCCGACTACTATTCCAAAGCGGAGTAGTGCATAGCAAACGCTGATAATATTCGATATATTATTTTCTTCGTGAATATTAAAAAACAAATAGTATATACTCTTGAGACAAAACTCAATAATCATTTTTTTCGAACATTTAAAAAAAAAACCTGTTGTCAAATTAACATATTGTGTGTTTTACTGGTATCAACATTATTGAGTAACCATATTAACTATAAAACAATAAAAATAGACATACCATTTTTTTTTGCTCCATTATACACGCAAACAAAGCCTTGGATCTGGCACATTTGTCATCTAACGCCTTTTCGTTCACTGAAATATTTCAAAAGTTAAAAAAGCTGTTGGAAAAAGTGAATGATTTGATATTGCCATATGTACATATGTTCAATTTTTAATGTTCAACACAAGTATAAAGACACCCCGTTTATTGAAATCGGGTCATACGTTCAGCATCTATAAGGAAGCAAAGGTCCATACTTACGATCATACCATACAAACATACATACAGGTCAAAATTATAACCCTTCTTCTTTGGCAGTAATGTCCTCTTCTTTCAATCTCCAGAAAAGTGAAAACATGAGATGTAAAACGCTAATGCCAACGATTTTCGAACACTGTTAAAGTGTATGGAAGTGACATTAGCGTTCCACGCGACTGATTGGCAGCCCAAGTCAATCCTACACATTTTCAACGCCGATAACATTCCCTGATCGCATCTGTTATAGAGCCTGCTGTAGTCCTATTTTTTAAAAGCATATAACAGTGATTTCCTTTTTTTGGCTGCGTTTGTGCCATAATATTTATTTGTGCAACAAGAGAGCAAAGTTGTTTTTCGCTGCGAGTGTTGATTTTGAATCCCGAGCAAGCGAAGGATTCTAGATTTGAATCACGAGCGTAGCGAGTGATTCTAGGTTAGAATCCTGAGTGCAGCGAGGGATTCAGAGACACGAGACGCAAATAACCTTGGTCTTGTGTTGCACAAACAATTTTTCACGTTAGCAGCGAGAAAATATAACCTTTATGTACACACATATCATAAACCCTCTATGATGCGATCAAAAACCGCAAATTACGACTAGCATAAAGATAAACTGTTTTGTTAGAACACATTTCTTATTGGTGAAAAAATATTATTGCTTAATAATGACATCAAATTCGATATCAATATTACATTCAAATTTCGAACATCGTTGAAAAACAGCAATTTTATTTGACTTCGATTCTAATATCACTCGAGATGACATTTTATTCGAAATGAAATGTCAATTGCCTACAATTTTGACAAATTTCGCTTGTTACTTGATATCGAACGATATGTTAGTATAGGCCGACTCTAGTTTGTCTCTGAAATAAAAAAAAACTACGGGGGCCGCCATTGTTGACTTTCTATTTGTCTTGTCGCAAAATATTGCACTGCTAGATCAAAACAGTATCAACTCAAAAAAACTGTTAGATTTGTTTCAAGTCCAAACACATTGATATTAAAGTTGATTTTAAAATACAGTTTTATTTTGAGTTGATGCTGTTTTGATCTAGCAGTGCGAAAAAGTTTAGTTTGTTTTGTTTTTTATAATAATATATGTATGTAGATTATAACTGCACATTATTAGGCATTAAAACACTCGTGTGATGTTATTATGTAACAGTCACATAAACTACTATAAGGTAAAATAAACAACACGGTAAAAATAAAACGACATCCCCCAGACGCCCGCGCGCCGCACCACCGTCACGGAACAAAAATTACTTTGTCTCACGAACGCAGCAAAATTGAATTTTGCTCACTGTTTTTAAACAGCAAAGCCACCCTATTTGAGGAGCTCAGGTGAAATGAAAATCAATTTGTTCACGGTAGTTTTCTTTTGGCCCTGTGGATCTTACCGTAACATACATAAATGAGATACCAAACATAGTACTCGTACCTACGTGGCTGCGGAATAATACTACTGATACCTATCTGTTTCAAAATGATAGTAGTCGTAGTCGTTGAACTCCCTGCCACTGTTCGTATTTGGCCGTGTAATGCAAATCGGGACTAGTCGGTTAAATACTCGCATACGCAGTATGTATTACTCAGCTAAATTATGAAGAGTGGCAAGTGGCTTAACATTCCTGTGTTTTGATTATACCTAGATACTTGGTTTTAATGGAAATGAAACATACCTGCAGTACAAGTCTTTGCCACTTCGTCAAGTTTAGCCACGTCTTCGTCCTTCTTTATGATTTTTTTCATATTTTCTACAAATTTCTCCGGTTCGAACATGCCGTCATCGTTTACCTGTCACACATTATAATAAAGATTACCTACTTTGTGAGTAATTTATAAGAATGTTGAAAAAAACTGCATGAATTTAAAGATTTTCAATAATCACACACACACACACACACACAACTGCAGGTTTTCTGGAAAACTAACCGGTATTTTTCTTTCAGAAATAATAATTTGATAATTTTATTTGTAGTTCAAACGTAAGAATCGTTCCCAGCTTCTTATCAATAGGTAAGCGCATAAAAACCGACTTCATAAAAAGGAGGAGGTTTTCATTTCGTCTGTATTGAATTTATTTTTCTTCTTTTATATAGTCAAAATTCTCCAAACGACCCGTAATATACACCTATTGTTGTGCTCACCTTGTTTATTTAAATTTAAAATAATACTCCAACTAATTTAAATATCATTTGAATGGGTATTTTATATAAACTGGTAAGCACAAGGTTTAGATAAAACGTTTAACGTAGACTCCAAAGGTTCTTACTATGCCCTTCTTCTGGAGCACACACTGGACCAAGCAGGAGTCGAGACCGTCGACGTCTTTGGTCTTCTTGACAGCCATGACCTCCTCAGGGTTCGCACCGTGCAGCTCGCTGCACTCCTTGATGATGGGCATCATGTCCTTGGCCATCTCTTTGTGCTCCTCCTCTGTCAGAGCCTTGGAAAGAAACAGTAATTCGTTTTGCATTCGTTGCACATTCGCGAAAACGTTAAGTTTTCAAAAGTTAACAAATATTTTTTTCGTATGTGAGGTTGAAATAGTTCTAGCCGGCATTTAAATTAAAAGAAACAACTACGTCCCTACATAACCATCAGAAACTGAGGAATGATGATGGACTTAAAACTCATAAATGATTTTTAAGGCGCTATTTTTACGGCAGTTTTTTCGTGGAAAATTTATAGCCGGCAAGAATAAGCTGGTAATGTATTCTGACTTAACCTGACTTCTTATACCTATACTAGGAGTACTAGTATAGTCTGACAAGTTTCTGCGTAAGTTGCGTGATACTCTTTGACACGGGGACGAGATATCTAGAGTTAGAATGGGTGCTTAAAGGCTTAGGAGACAAAATAAATGCAATTTATACTTTGGAGAGATCAACGGGTTCAAGTAACTGTTACTTCTTTTCGGCACCTGTGGTAATCAGCCGAATAAGGTTTTTATGGGTAGAAAATTGCAATTGATATATTAAATTCAAAACACTCTGTTACTGTGACATAAGGTACTAAAATGTACAGCTACTGATAGACTGTGCCACAAATAAATAATTGTATTTGATTTTACAGTACTTATAATCCAAGTCTTTTAAAATTGTATATAATATTGTAAGTAATTCCCAAACGACTGGGGGAAAGAAACAAATTTGCGTCGCTGCTCGATCAATAAAAGCTGAAATAATACCTAATTGTATAAACTTACATCAGTTTTTCTTAATACTAAAGCACACACAACTAACAAAAATAACGATTGTAATTTCAACATTTTCAGACAAGAGGTTCTCTCGTTTCCAAGTCAAGTCTGGCTTTGAGGTCCGTCCGTTCCACGTTATATACTGTTATTATTAACTCATCAGGACAATTATTTCGCCTTATGGCACGGAATATAATGCTCGTCGTGTTGTTATAAAGAAGCAGATAATTTTAATGATGGTCAGTTTTATTCCAGCTTGTTAACGCGCTGTAGTTGCATCCTGTCGCAAGGCAACATGTCACACCACAGCCCAGTGTTAATTAACAGTGTGTCTATTTAAGCACTAATAATTTAAGACTAACAAAAACATTTCTTTCCGACTGTACTTTCTTGGTTTACAGCAGAGTCCTGTTGCAATCTTAAGACTCCTTCGTCAGATAAGCTCTTAGATACCAAAGTACCGTAGAGCCCTTGACTATACTTAGAGTCAACCATTTTGATTTCTTTGCCACTATGGACTATGTCAACTAAAGTAACGTTATCAACCAAAACGTAAGAGACTTCATTTAATTTGGTTTACACGTCACGTTGACATAGTCCATAGGGCCTAGGAATCAAATTCGTTGACTATACCTATTTCAAGTTCAAGCCCATTAACGATTACGGGAAGTGGGTGGCGCACCACAGGTCTGAAGGTGCCATAGCAAACCAAGGCATCCTCCCGGAATTGAGGCTTCACAGCAGAATACGCAAAACCTGGTCCTCACCGTAAAAGACACAGGGGGTTTACTACCTACTCGGTTGTCGGCCCTCCATCCATTTAGAGTCCCTTTCTGGGTGTGCGTATGCATTTTACGCTTATGAACTAATTATTTAACCTCCTGAAGTTCAAAGTACTAATACTAGAACAAAATCACTTTGCAGTGAAAGCCCAAGCATTAAAACAGTGACTTGGGTGAAAACCTACTGTGCTACTACTAGGACAAAATATTTTCGGTCTTCCTCGAAAGTACCCTCTTTGAAATCGGGCTGCAGGACGTTAAAGTTATTCGGTGCGTATTAAATTAAATTATAAGTAGATGTAAACACTTTAGTCGCCTGTAACTTATCGTGTCGTGATGGTTTTCCTTTTTAAATTCGTTATTTAAGGTAAACGCAGCTATCAACGACCCATCGAAAATCTGCAGGTATTACCGACTCATTAGTGTAATTCTAAATTTTAACGTTTCTGCAACTGATTGAGCCACAGGTAATAGAAGAAATACACGCCTTTGTTTGTTGAGCATCGGATAAACTTACTTTAGTTTGTGTGGCAGTGCGAAAAGGAGATAAAATACATAAGTTTCTGTGCGGCCGGCGTGGACGCAGGTCTTGTCGTACTGGCCCTTGTTCCGGCAGGTAAGTACCCAATTTTTCTGCTTAAGACATTTAATGCACATAAACGATACCTACAATTATCGTGTAGTATTAAATGTATTCATTTACTTATAAATTCTCGAGTTTGTAATGCATTTTATTGATAAAACGTCACTTTATTGATAAAACTTTAATTGAAAATAGGGCGGTGATAGCTTCTTCAATTTTACTAGTTGCAGCCATTAACGACCCATGAGTCGGTAATGGCCGCCACGTAGACTTTCATTTTTATATCTTTTCTGTTGAAATTTGACCATTATCCAAGTATTTGTATAAACCATTTTAATAACAAACAATCAGCCTTTGTATAAATCAATTAGCGTTATACAATAATTTGTGTAGTTTTCTTGTTTTTGCGTTGTAAATTTATTGAAAATGACTACATTATTCATAACTCGATTTACTTTAGAGACAATAATTAACTAACCATAATTTAATAAAACGTTGTTTTCGTAGTTAAATGTTGTATTACTTTAATCAATCACGGTCTCTTTTACAGTCAGGAAACAATTTATTATAAATATTATGTACTTTTTATGAGTCGGTAATACATTTTACTATTATACCTACATATTCTATTACCGACCCATGTGGGTCGGTAATAGCAACGATGGGTAACTATTAGCGACCCTACACAAATTATTATACTTAAGTATTTCATGTTAAGTAATATTATTTATATTGGTGTAAATTGGTGGTCCAAAATTTACGATATAATTGAGAATCTAGATGCATCATGCCTAGGCCAATCTGAAACACCCCCGTGTATGTTCAGCGATTTTCATTGGTTTCTGAGTTATTTGAAACTTTTGGGATATTTCAACAATAAACAGATTATTTAATTCTGCGATGGTATTCGATTGGTTTATAACAGTGTTTTTTTTTTCTGAAAGTAGTCCAATAAGGGATCTTTTGTATTTTTATTAAAGTATTTTTCACCATTTACAGTTGTATCATTTTCTGACAGTCGTTAATAGCTGCAAAAAAAACGTTAATAGCTTCACAGCTGTTACTATGGGTCGGTAATAGAAACAATCGACTTACCCACTTTATTAATTATTTTTCACAAGAAAATGCTTTATTTCGAAGCATTTAACGTGGTAAATATAAACCCAATATTCAATATTACCATATAAAAATTATAAAAATACTGTGAGGGCTACCAATAGTCCTAATAAGTATGATCAATTTCAAAATTGCCTTAGGAGGGTCGTTAATAGCTGCATTTACCTTATTATGAGCTTTATTTGAAATATTTTTCATATTTTTATTACTTGTAGTTGGTACTGTAATTAAAGAAGGATGTAGCAGTACATACTCCTTTCATTGTTTTCTTTTTTCTATTTTGTTATGTCGAAATGTCTCGAAATCTTTGGAATAAAAAGATTTCGAAATATGGAATGCCCGCCGGTGGTTTTCAGGGGGACGCTCGAGAGTCTCCAACGGACCGCTTTGGCATTCACATGTGAACTAATATATATTTAAACGTTAAAATAAATGAAATAATATATTAACACTGCAAGACGTATACTTTTATTCTACGTAGCTTAGTTAAAAGTGCGTAAAGTATTAGCTTAGGAATAGGCGCCTACCAGGCTTACAGTACCTATGGAAAAATAAAATTAGGGGAGGCCTTTGCCCAGCCGCGGAACACACCAGAATCTTAAAAAAAAACTTGATATTTCGAGGGAACACGCGAAAATGACACTCTTAAAGTTAAATATTTCCTAAACGGATCCCAAAATCTAAAAATTTATAATAAAAAGTAGGTAGGTTGGTATATAATGCTTTTTAAGAGCTACTCAATGCTTCCTCACTCGATGTTGTATTGTAAAAAATACATTTGCTTTCCATGAATGTATTTAAAAACCTAGATAATTTTTAGAAGTTATCGTTGTAAAGTCTCTCGTTGCAGAGTCTCTGACTAAAACACTAGATATGACGAATCTATAAGGGTTCCTTATTGACTACAGAACCCTGAAAATAAGAGTCAGCTGAAGTCGATTTTTGTATAAAATATTTTCAGAGAATGTGACTGCTTAATTCAAGCCAATGCACGCACTGGTAGAGTAAACTGTCTGTTGGATTGTGTTGGTTATTTACTACGCTGTCATATTTATCGAAGCACAGGTAAATAGGCATGGATTTAATTAACTCATCATTAGGTGATATAATAGGTAAGTTGTGGTCTAGCAAATGTGATGGCTAGTTAAAACTCGTAACGAGGAAAAGATTACCTACACACCTACGTGATGCTTTTGTACCTTTACAATCGTAACACAATTAGGTACCTCCTACAAAGGACGTCCCATTTACTCGTACCTACCCTACTTTTCTACTGAAATCATGATGTTTTCAAGATATCTTAAACATATGAAAATTCTGCGTAATGATAGGTACCTACATTATTTGAAATGGGTACTGGGATGCAAAATGTCGTGACTGTTCTATAAACCAGAAAAACCCTCGTATGGAAACGGTCGCAACTGCAGGAGGTCAAATTTATCATAACTATAAACGAACCAGCTTCTGCCCGCGACGTCGTCCATGTATAGTTCAATTATAGTTATTTCGTAGGGAACTTTTCAATTTCCGAGACAATTGTAACCTATGTGTTAATCAGTATAGCCGTTGCAATTTGGAAGAGTAACAATCTAACCCACACACACACACTCACACACAAACTTTCGCATATGTAACATTAGTAGGAAGTAGGATTGTCATCACAATTAGAAGAGACCAGTGGGGCCGCCGTTTAGATTTTATATCAAAGCTTAAAAAAAGCGTTATGATATCAAATACAAAAGCAGGGCACGCTTGTGAACAAAATCTCGGCATTAGTCAATTTAAGTTACCGTAAAATGGGGTGAGTAGGGTTTGCGGGGTAGTAGGGATGCGAATCCAGAATTTCTTTTTTCAGTACCTAGCTACTTTAATTTTCGGGTTCAGGTTACTCATAAAGTCATTTGATAATATTTTTAGACATATTTTTTCCCATCTCACCCCAACTACGGGGTGTGTTGGGATTGCCTACAACAAATGTGTTTATCGTTGAAACTATGAAATGAAAGAACAGATTATCATTTACAAACTAAGATTCATAGGTAGTAACACTCTTTTTGTATATAAATCAGCCACATTAATAAATAAACTTTTATCCAGGTTTGAATTTCGATTTCGTCCCTAGTCAACCCATTTTACGGTACTCATTTGTCGTCCGTGTGATTCTAAAATCGAACCCCTGTACAAATATATGGCTTCATATAACATCACATCAGCTTTTGACGTGTTTTAAAACCGTTTATGTCACAGTCGCCATTATTGTAAATGACATAAGAGTTATCAAAACGTTGACAATACGAAAACCCGTCAAAGACGATATCGTTATTACCGTGTAGAATCCCAGCCCATTCCGGTCTATCTAGGTATTTTTCAAAGAAATTGTAATTAATTAAGGGCTGAAATTAAGTTACGGTAACTTTTACATGTGAGTAACGAAAAGTAGTCGTCCATTTATACAGTGTGTAAATGGTATACGGGCGTTCCTTTTAACTGTGGTTAGAACAACCCATACTGAGCACATTTAGGCAGATTTTGTTAAAATTAATTTAAAAAAAAATAACCATACAAAATAATTTAACACGCAATGTATAACGAAATGCAATTAATAAATTAATAACGAAAATACAGCTGACGGATGGACTTCGATGTACATTGCGTGTCGATAGTATGTTAAAAAATTAATAACGGTGTATACGTTAGCGTAATCAAAATAATTATTTCTGTTAATGATCAGTAGAGTCTTAATCTATGTCCAGTTTTAATAAACGCCCGTATACCATTTACACACTGTATAGTTCATTTCCGTTACTCACATGTAAAAGTGTCACTTTCTGGCCAGTGCGTAAGTGCTAAAATGATGGTAGCGTTTTATACTCGGCGTCAAAAAATAGCACCTTTTGATGACATGAAGCAGATATAAGCCATATTTCATCCAAGGTGCCCAAGGTATGACTGTGAGGCCTCTTTTGAAAATTTCAAAAGGTGCGTCTTTGTTGACGACGTGTGTACCTACCTAGTTGGTTACTAAGTTCTGTTACTCGATTTGCAAACTCTTTTCTTGCGTTAAAACTGCTACCGAAAAAATAAAAAATGACATAATATGGCGGGTTGTCAGTTATAATTTTATAGCACACACAACACTTATCTCGTAGTATTTATAATGGATTGGGGTCTAAAAGAAAATCGTGTCGCTGTAATTGCGTTGCACAAATGCGGGCATCCGCCAAACGTGATTTTGAAGTTGCTTCAAAATCTGAAAATCAACAAACAATTCGTTTATCGTACCATTAATAGGTACAATAGTACCCGGAGCTTTGATGACCGCAAGAGGTCTGGAAGACCACGCACCGTTCGGACCCCAGCTCTAATAAAGGCAGTGAAGGCGAGAATCGCAAGAAACCCCGTCCGGAAGCAAAAGTTGTTGGCAGTTCAGATGTCTGTGAAGAGAAGCTCCCTTAAAAAAGTTATCAATCAAGACCTTGGACTACACGCTTATCGTAGACGGAAAGGTCATTTGCTTAATGGACGATTGAAGACTATAAGGCTGAATAGAAATCGCGTGCTACTGAAGCGGTACGCACAAAATGGCCACCGAAATATATTATTTACAGACGAAAAAAATTTTACCATTGAAGAATGTTGTAACCGCCAGAATGACAGAGTATATGCAAAAAACAGTCAAGAAGCGAGTGTAGCTGTTCCGAGAGTGCAACGAGGCCATCATCCCTCTTATGTCATGATTTGGTTAGGTGTGTCATACTCAGGGTTAACACAGGTCCATTTCTGTGAAAAAGGTGTCAAAACTGGGACTAAAGTTTACCAGGTAACCGTTCTGGAACCAATAGTGAAGCCTTTAAGCCACTCTCTATTTCAAAACCAGCCCTGGGTCTTTCAACAAGACTCAGCCCCTGCACATAAGGCAAAAACAACTCAAGCCTGGTTTCGAAGCAACAAAATTGACTTCAATGCCCACGAAGACTGGCCCTCCTCCAGCCCGGACCTCAACCCCCTGGATTATGCTATATGGAAAGAAAGAAAGAAAAATATTTTATTGGAATCAAAAGCGCACCTCCACCAACTTAATTAACTTAAACATAAGAAATTTTACAGTACATTGGTGGTATTGCACCCTGACGCCAATAGGGGCCCACTCAGCATGTGTTGCGGCACATGTGCTGCAACGCTGATTTTCAGTGGATCCCTAGTTTGCGTGCAACGATAAACAATCATCCTAAGAAAGTAATAAAATAATAATAATAAAAAAAATAAAAAAAAGTTGCAACTTGGTGTCTTGTTGAATGCGCACGAATGGTCTAAAAAGCTGAATGTGTGTAAGTGAGGAGATAAATAGGTATACATAATACAGAAAACATATTCATATAAATAAATAAGTGATATAATAATAATTGTAGTTTACTACTGCGTATCTTTCAATGCTAGAATCAATCAAATGTACCAAATTAAACAACTCATATAATCATTGTCAAACATAGTTTGACAATGCACGAACTGTCTATGGTTGGGATTTCTGAATGTTCAGTAGGTATTCCTTTAATTTGTACTTTAATGATCCAATTGAGCATTTAATATGGCAGGTTATTGAGGAGAAAGCCTGTGCTAAACCCCACACAAATTGACTCCCTCAAGCGGGCCATAGTCAAGACAGTGACGGAATTAGATATGACCACCGTGCGTGCCGCTATTGATGACTGGCCTCGTCGTCTGAAGGCCTGTGTTCAGGCCCAAGGAGGCCATTTTGAATGAAATTGACAAATGTAAATCCTGATTGTATGTACTTCATTTTAATATATAATTTATTTAACTTTCGTTAGTATATTTTATAAAGATAAGGATTATTACAGTAACATAACTTAGTAACCAACTAGGTATAACCACTGTAATAAATGCGACCATAATACGGGCCCTAGACAAAATGCTTAAGACTAACGTCCCTAAAGGATTTTCGACAGTGTATCGAAATGACATAGGTCAACGCGACCTACGTTTTCGTTTCGTTTTCGTTAGCCGAATGTATCTTGTCTAGTAAGCTGAAAGCGATTCTAAATAGGTACTGACACACGATGAAACCCGGAAGTTCAATAAAATTTTGTGACTCTTTTTACAACACAACCCAATGCCAATGGACAACTTCTTGTCCAACGGCGGATCCAGGGGGGGTCATGGTGGTCATGACCTTGAGCTGGTTCCAGGACTTAGGCTGAACATTTTTACTTTTATCTATTGTTATAAAAAATAAATTAAAAGTTCTTGACCATGACTATGTGACCCCCTCCTGGCGCCAAAGCTGGATCCAACCTTGCTCTTGTCTTGTCTCAATCAAGAGATTGAGACAAGACAAGAGACACCTTAAAGGGTTAAATGTCGCCTATAACATACTTTTTATCTTCATTGTATTGTTTCTGTTTTTCTTTTGTACAACAAAGTGTTTACATACATACCTACTTCTAAAAATAAACTCGAAGTCACTACTCACGCCTCACGTAGTCATTCAAGGTGTTCTATCTATCCTATGATTAAACTTGACAAAACAATGCATTGTTTGTCAGATCTAGGAGATATGGAGAGTGCTACCATGCCATCATAAACCTAATGAGAAAATTATAGTACTATTAGCTGATGCCCGCGACTCCGCGTAGAAATCGTTTATCGCCATTCCCTCGAGAAAAGTCCAATTTTCCGGGATAAAAAGTATCCTATGTCCTTTCCCGGGACCTTAGTTATCTCCATACCGTATTTTATCAAAATCGGTTCCGCGGTTTATCCGTGAAAGAAGGACAAACAAACAAACAAACACAATTTCGCATTTATAATAATAATATGGATAACTTGCAGGTTTTATTACACACAGAAGGACCTAGATAACAATCTTGTCTTGCGATAATTGCAGAACAAAAGAATAGATTTTTGTGTCACAAGGGAGCAAAAGGACATATTTACGAGGGCATACATTGAATCCTGAACGAAGCGAAGAAGTCTACAATTGAACCCCGAGCGTAGCAGGGATTCTAGAATACAATCCTGAGCGTACTTAGGTATTCAAGTGTTAACGCCCAAGGTGGAAATAATTTTGCTACCGTGTGGCACATACCTACCTACTGCTTTTCACATCATCACCTATGAGGAAAATAAAAGATCGTTGTGATGAAACAAATTTAATTATTTACACTCTAAAAGTGCTGAAATTATCAGATTTAACAGGCAACAAAAAGTCCTTGAACAGAAAGGTGCCACTTTGATCCCTCCTAACAGGGAAGAAAAGTCCCCTTTCCGAATAGGTGATGTGAGAAATTCATCTAACCTCGTGAGGCCCGGTGTGCCATAGGACCATAATCAAGGCAATTTAGTTTAAACTATATTTACGTGAGTATAAAAGTTCATATTTATCAGTCACAATTTTGAAAATTGCTTTAAGACTTATTTTTGCTTGCGGGTTCAAATCCCAGTAATGACAGATATATTATGTGTGATGAGTATGATAAGCACGAGTAAATTTAGTCTTGGATGTTTTCTATGGTTTAAAAGATAAAAGTTGTTTATTCAGTAAGTAGGCCACACGGGCACTTTTACACGTCAAAATTCTACTAGCGCTTCAAAAAGACCACTACTAGAAGAAGCGCCACAAGAAACTCAACAATAAGCATTTTTTTTTAATGTTGCTTGTGACAATGATAGAACTTAACCTCGCATTATATAAATAATAAAACAATAATAAAATTTATATATATCATGCGTAGTTAAGCAGGAAAAAGTGTCGAAACTTCTAACAAATACAAGAGCAAATAAATAAAATAATAATAATATTTATACCTACCCATGACGATGCTAAACTAAACGAAATAAAAAATTGAATAGTTTCGATACGTTCTCCTACAGAAACCGTGTCCCCTAGACTAAATAGGTACTAAGCTGTTACGTTAGGTATCTTAGGCCAAGCGTTTTAATCATGTATTTCTCTGTAGAAGTAAGTTTATCATTGTCACTATTACCCATAGTACAAACCTCAAGCTTTAGTAGGTCCATTTGGGTGACATTCTGCCCTCATAAGAAACAAAGCAGCTATCTGTTGTAAAAGAAACCTTATACTTTATCAAACTGAGTTGGGAATTCTTCAACTATCATAGTGCAAATAGCCGCCTACTTTTGTATGACGGCAGCATTGTCCTCTGATATTTATTATTTATTTATAATTTCACAGAGACATTTTATAAAACTGTCTCTGACACAGTTAAGTGCTGCAGTGGATCAGGATTCTATTTTGCCAGTTGTACAATACCTACACTTGGTTGAATATTTTAAGTTTTTGGAAAATCTAGAAACATCTAATAGATTATATTAATAAATAAAACAAAATTTTAACTGTTTGTTTATTAAATTATTTTTGGCAAAACACAAGTTAAATTTACAAATACAGTCCTTAGTGTACAATACATTATTTTTAACCTTTTCAACGCCATTGACGGATATTTCCGTCTTGGTTGACAGCGCAAAATAGACCTGAGTATCTATGAGGCAAAGTTGACATTCGCTCTGGTTTTGTTTTTGAGATGGCGTTGAAAAGGTTAAATACTAGTGACCTGGCCTAGTTTTGCTCCCGTTAGCAGAACAAATTATATCTAGTCAGGGATAATGTAACTTCCTATTAAGGTTTTTTTTTTAATTAGTACATTAGTTTCAGAGATTACCCAACATACAAACAAATAAATACATGGGTGAATTGCAAAAAATATTGTACATAGTTAAGGCCCTAATTGATGTCAATGTTTAATTGTATCAAAACATTTTTCCTTTGTGTAACAAAGATTAACCATACAATTGTATGACTAATTTTCGTTACACAAAGGAAAAATATTTTGTTTCAATTAAACTTTGACATCAATAAGGTCCCTATGTACAATATTTTTGCAATTCACCCACATGCTCTTCTTTCAGGAAATGACCTATTTTATAGTATCAAAAGTAACCTATGTCCTTCCCTGGGATTAAGACTTTATTCATACCAAAATTCAACAATCAGTTTAGCAGTTTAGCTGTGAAAACCTAACAAACAGACAGACAAAGTTACTTGGTATGTATTATGAATGAGAAAAATAAAACCAGTTGTTTTAATTGTACAGTATTGATAAACCTCTGGGTTGTTCCATCTATCCCAACTGGCTATCCCAATTAGTTGGGATACATGGAACAACCCCAAATACAAACTCACAAACAGCAGAATGCAGTGTGTCATGCAGTGCGATAAGTTTGCCTTTGTGCTTTAGGTTTTTATCTTCACTGTATTGATTTTATTTTTCTTTTTGTACAATAAAGTGAATACATACATACATGTGTAATGAAATGCTTCTTCTCAACACTCTTTGCCTATTGCAACATGTTACATGAAATTTATATGAATCCTGTGCCACATCTCTACTTTCTAAGCATTTGCAGCTCAACATAGTAGATTGATATTATATTGACGACATGCTAGCCTAGTCGGTAGTATCCCTGCCTTCGAAGCTAGGGGTCCTGGGTTCAAATCCTGGCAGATATTTGTGTGATGAGCAAGAGTATTTGTTTACGAGTCTTGGATGTTTTCTATGTATTTAAGTATATATTTCTCTATATAAGTAAGTTTATCGTTGTCTAGTACCCATAGTACAAGCCTAGAGCTTAGTTTGGGGACTAATTCAATTTGTGTCATATTGCCCTATGATATTTATTTATTTATTTATTTATTAGTATTGGTATAGAATTAATATAGAGGCATTCTCTATCTTAGTCCTCAAGGTTGGCAATGCATTTGAGGTCTTAGGATTGCAGTCTCGAGATTATAGTCTTGAGTATTCAAAAGTATGAGTCTGACATTTCACTTACAATCAGTTGGCCTGAGTGCTTGTGTGCCTTTTCCTTGCCATAAAACACGAGGGAATATTATCTTTCAATCAGTATATATGTAGGTGTTTTTACAAAAGTTGTAAATTTTGATATACAGTGTGGAAAAATAAGTCAGGCCCTGGAAGGAAACTGCCTTTAATCCTTAAGTTGGCTCATTTTACTTAAAGGAGACATTCCATTATTTAGAAAAAGAAACAATTTTATCGCCCGGGACTCGAAACCAAATACAATTAAAAAAAACAAACACTTGCTATTTTCTTAACATAACTATGCTTTACATAATTTTAATGTATTGTAAAATTGTGTAGGTATAATGTGCATATGTGACACTTAACCCTCATAATGTATAAGCAGTTAAGTAACCATCACTAAACCCTCTGAAGGGTTGGCCTGTTTGGAATAACATACAGTAGATTACCTAAATACCTGCATATAATAAGTAAGTTTATAACCAATACAGATTTCTTTTCTTCACACAGTTCTATACATTTATATTAGGGATTCCAGTCTTGACACCAAGTGACACTTCTATATATTTCAAGAGTCTTCTTGCTAATAACCTTGCATCATCTGTTTTGAACACATCAGCAGTCATCATATCAACTTTGAAATTATTTTTGAGAGCCATTAGTTCCCCCGAGTTTACCGCCATGGCGTTCGGCGGCAGTCCACTTGAATTAACTAAAACCACTCGACGACTCCTCAGGTCCGGATGCACCTGCATTAAAACTTTCTTTGCCCACTCTATGCAAAATATTCTACTCGTGTCCAACCCTAAGATCACAAAATCGATCGAAACTCTTCCTATCAAATCTGAGTGTTCCACCACTTCTTCTAAGTGAAAAGACCGCAATATTGTGAGTTTCCATCTGAAGTTGCCTTGACGATGTATCTCAGTAAGAGCTTTTGATATATTTTCGATGATATCGACGCTTGAAGATAGTACGACAACAGAAAGTATGTTTTTACTTGTTGTAAGGCCAACCCATGGCGCTATCACCGCCATTTCTTCAATATAAGACATTTTGTTATCAAATTATGTTTAGCAGTTCCAATGTTCAGTGATGTTCAAAAACTTTAAAACAACAGTTTTACTTCCGAAGTTCCAAATCAAAATAAAACAATCGCACTACCTAACTAGTAACTACTAACCGCCATTTATTTAAAATATCTGTCAAAACAAAACAAACGTCAAGGTACTAGTTTTTTTAATAGGCAATGGTTTATATCATTCTGCCTTGCGTAGTCACAATTATAAGTTATATTTTAATTGGTAGTAAAAACTACTTATATTCACTTTTAAGTAAAGTTAAAAAAAAAAACATGGTCTTATTCTTCTTCTTCTTTTTTATTAAATGGCGGTCTACATAGTGATTTCGCCAATGTCAAGTGAATAGAGTAAATCAGTAAACAGAATAAATCAAAAGTAAAAGCCGGGCATTTTTCAATCGGCCATCTTCCCTCCCTGAAGGTTACCGGAATCCCATGGTATTATTAAGTAAAAACATTTATTTGGGAATGAAGAGGTCACAAATGGCTAAGCATTCGTGCGGGTCCAGACAAAAAATAAAAGAGGTCAACTCGGACATGTGATTTCAAACTGTTCCAGCTACAAACAAAACCGAAATTACTGTTTACTTATTTTTTTAAGCGTTAAAATCTTATGCCTGTAGCAATTTGTCAATTTGTCAAGATGTACCGGTACCCTAACCTAAACAAACGTCATTATTTTTGTAAATATTAAACTTGGCGCATTTAGTGACGAAACTAAAAAACAATTGATCAGAGTGAGAAAAAAAAGAAACGTAAGTAAATTGCTATTATCTATCTACAATATAAAAATGAATCTCAAAATGTGTTGGTAAGCGCATAACTCAGCAACGCCTGGACCAATTTTACCAATTCCTTTTTTTTAATGTTCGTTGAAGTCCAAGGATGGTTTTTAAGGCGAGAAAGTTCGAATAATTTCCGGGAAAGTCAGAAATTTGCAGCGGGGCGAAGCCGCTGGCGGGCCGCTAGTAATCATTAAAAGTCATTAGACATAAAGACATTCCCGTTTAATCTGTAATTAAAAGTATCGTTAATATAATAATTAATGCAATAACCCAACAAAGTGATATAAAACATCTGTTAACAAACATAACGTGAATTGCAGAAACATATTATGAGAAGACGTGATGACAAATTTCCAGACAATGGCTTCGAAGCCTGGGGTGGTTACATGAAAGCTAAGATCTCTAAATTAGAGGAGCAGTTTGGTTCCAGAGCTCAAAGTGAGCAAGAGAAACTATCCGACATATTTAATGGTGTCAGCATATTCGTCAATGGGTACACTATTCCATCATCAGATGAACTTAAAATGCTTATGGCTAAGCATGGTGGAGTATACCACGCATACCAAAGGAGTGAAGATTTTATTATTGCATCTAATTTGCCTGATACCAAGGTTAAAAATATGTCTTTAGTGAGAGTAGTGAGGCCAGAATGGATTACAGACAGTATAAAATCCAATAGACTACTAGATTACAGAGATTATCTATTATATGGAAATTCAAGATTACAACCACGGTTGAATTTCGCTAAAGTCAATTCCAATGATTCCATTGTGAATAACAAAACGCCTTTTGTTGATACAAATGATATTAATGTTACAAACAAGATACCAAATTCTATCAACCCACCTACTGAGGACAAACGTAAACTACTTGGTATCAGTGCTCTAGATCAGTTACCAACAAGGAGTGATCAGTCTACTAAAACTGCAGCAGATCCCAATTACATTTCAGAATTCTATAACAATTCAAGGCTTCATCATATTTCACAACTTGGAGCTTGTTTTAAGCAACATGTCAATGACCTTCGTGAAAGTAGTAATTTTATTTTTCCTGCTCGGACACAATTAAAGGAAAAAATTCTCAAATTAAATAATAGTAATTTTCTCTCACAAATAGCTTTTGAAGGTGGTAAAACTATAATGCATATAGATATGGACTGCTTTTTTGTGTCTGTAGGGCTAAGAAATAGACCTGATCTTGTAGGTAAACCAGTTGCAGTTACACATTCAAAAGGAGGACAAGGAAGATCAAAGAGGTCTGGTGTAGATAGGGAGGCAGAATTTAGCCTATACAGACAGAAGCAAGCAAAGAAATTAGTAAAGGCTACTGGAATTAGTGAAGAAGAGATTAAACTAGAGACCAGAGTAGATGCTATTGCCGATGAGGGTGAAATTTATGGGTCAATGAGTGAAATAGCATCTTGCTCATATGAAGCTAGAGCAAAAGGCATTAGTAATGGTACATTTATGGGTGCAGCTTTAAGATTATGTCCAAATTTACAAACCATACCTTATGATTTTGATGGGTACAAAGAAGTGGCATATACTTTATACAACACTGTAGCTCAGTATACTCTAAACATTGAAGCAGTGTCTTGTGATGAAATGTATGTTGATTGTAGTGAACTTTTAAAAGACTTAGGAATAACAGTTCAAGACTTTGCAACTGTTTTGAGAGAAGAAATAAAAAACAAGACTGGATGTCCCTGTTCTACTGGTTTTGGCGGTAATCGTTTACAAGCAAGACTAGCAACAAAACGTGCTAAACCTGATGGACAATTTTTCTTGTCAGCTGAACTTGTTGAAGACTTCATTTATGACATAAAGCTGAGAGACTTACCCGGAGTAGGCAGGCAAACCGCTTCAAAACTGGAATCTATTGGTCATCAGACTTGTGGTTCATTACAGAGTCTTACTTTGTCTTGTCTGCAACAACACTTAGGCATAAAAACGGGAATTCAATTGTATGACCAATGTCGAGGGCGAGATAACAACCCTTTGACATTCCACACTGTAAGAAAGTCTGTATCAGCTGAAGTAAATTATGGAATCCGATTCGAGAACAATGAACAGTGTGTTGAGTTTCTCAAACAGTTGTCAACAGAAGTCCATTCTAGAATGGCCCAGTTTAAAGTCTTGGGAAAATGTGTAACCCTAAAACTTATGGTAAGAGATGAAAATGCCCCTGTGGAAACTGCTAAATTTATGGGCCATGGTTTTTGTAATGTTATAAATAAGTCTACTACTTTAGCAAATGCTACAAATGATGCTGACATAATAGCACGAGAAATTATCTTACTTTGCAATAAACAAAATATTGATCCTAAAGAAATGAGAGGCATTGGAATTCAAATGACAAAATTGGAATCTTTATTAAAACAAAGTCAACCTATGGGAGCTATGAGTAAATTTTTACTTATGAATACAAAATCACTGAAAACTGAAACAAATGCAGTTGTAGAATCAAAAGCTGCAGTTACTATAAAGTCAGAGCCTCTGTCAAAACCTGCTACACCAAAGAAAAACAAGATAACATCCCCTACAAAAAAGTCACCAATACTGGGTGCATCAAAATCCTCACCCACCTCAGTGAGAAGACGAGGTCGGCCTCCAAAGAACCTCTCTCTAAAACTGCATACATCAGCTTCTAAGAACCTCATAAGTAAATTCCTACAAGGGCAGAACAATAATGTTAATCCTCCATACAAACCGCCAATACCAACAACTTCTATTGTTACTCATGAATATAAAGAAGTCAGAAAAGGTAATAAACCACAAGGCTTTCAAGATCTGCCTTGGGAAAAAGTCAGGGAGTTTCTGAGAGCTTGGCTAGAAAGTGGCCAGACTCCGTTGCCTTATGACATAAATCTAATTGTAGAATATATGCAAGAAATGGTTGTAAACAAAAACATTGACAAACTAAATATACTTCTGAACTTTTTAAGAAGAAGAATTCGTGAAATGGACAGCAGTAGTTGGTTGGAAGTGTATGACCATATCATGGAACATATACAGAATACCATGATTGCTATATATGGGAAAAAGCTGTGGGTTGGTAGTAAAGATTCCATAAGATTCTAACAAGTTTAAATAAAAACAAGAATGCTTAATTATTTCATTTAATTTCCAGTATTTCATTATACAAGATGATCATTTGAAATATTTCCTATGATATAAGATACAACAATTTTAGCGAAGTTATTGTATGTATCACTTCAATAAGGCTGCCATGCAAGAATCAGTCTTGCATGAAGTTAGTATACATCAAATTTGAAGATTTTCTAACAATTTAACATCTTTGGCAGCTCTGGGCATCACAGTACAATTTTACGAATTGATTTAAGAAAAAACTGTAACACTAAAGCAAAATATATGTCTTCAGTAGGTAGTGGTGTTAAATTCTATCTTAGCCCTTAAATTGGCAAAAATTAAAAAGTAGTGAATTCAAACCCTATTTGATTTCGAATCAGCATAAAAATATATCAATTAAAAAAAAAAGTGAACATTTTGGTATGTATCCACACTGCCAAGTTAAGGGTTAAGAAGGAAGTTATCTTCTATAGATAGAAACTTGATCATCATGTATTTAAATGTACCAATAAGGTATCACTTATAAAATGGCAGTTAGTATCACCTTAAGTTTCGTTTAATTCCTATTTAAAGGTTTAAAAATAGGGTGAGAATATATACATATGACATATGTATTTTTTCGGTTATGTTAATTTATATCACAGCAGCCCATCCGTAAATAATACATTTAGCCCCGATTCGACCAAACTTTTTACACGGGGGTAAAGCTTACTCTGAGATTAGTAATGTCAAAATGCCATAGAAAACTGTCATTTTTTGACATTACTAATCTTAGAGTAAGCGTTTACCCCGGTATAAAAGGTTGGTCGAATCGGGCCTTAAAGAGACAATAGTTCGCATTAAAAACAATAATTGAATTATATTATAACCTGAATGACACGCAAACTTCAATATTAGGCGCATGTCAAAAAGTAATTTTTTTTTTACATATTTTAATTAGTTTAGCTCGATATGTCATGTAAAAATCAAATTTGTAAGAAAGTAATGATATTGTACTTATAAACTCCTATTTTTGGGACAATGACAACAGCTTTAATTAAGAGAGCTAAGTGTGGTCGTGAGCTTGCATTTACCTAAAAGTTCTCAAGAAAAATAATCTTACCAAAAAACTAAAACAATATTCATTCCACAACACTTTTGTTAGTCTAAAGGATACTTAAAAATAATGCTGAATTTCACTAGCAAAACAATATAGGTACTTCATGGCATTTAAATAGACCGCTTGTAAATACAGCGGTCCTTAACTTGAAGCTGCATTTCATTTTTAACATACGTTTTTACTATGACTGCTTTATTGCTACAAGTTTTTAATATATTACTTAGAAATGCTTTTAACTTCAAAGTGATCATTGAATATTTACTTATTCACCGAGAGAATATTTATTCTCTCTGCTTGCAATTTCTATAATAAGGACATTGCTATACAAGAAAAATACCAGAAACTCTACAATGGGTTATCGAAGCCGTCTCACGCCGTGGAGTTGGCCGAGACAGAATGTCTCAGCTTAGAGTCGATGATGATTTCATCTCCAGATCGGATGTTGTAGGAATATAGCTGCTTTGTTGGGTATTTCATCTCCTCGGGTCCCTGAAACATCTTAAAAATTGAATTTCCGTGTTAGTGGAAAGCATGCAATTTCGTTAAATTGATTCTGTTTTTATGGTAAATAAGGAACAGTTTATTTTCGAAATATTATTAGTGCAATTAAGTAAGTGATTAAGTAAGGGGTATTAAGAATTGTAGGAAATTCGGATAATTTGTGCCCACGACATGCAAAATATTTTATACTGCTCACACTAAGTCTCGCTACGTGAAAAAAAAATTAAAAGCGGTAGGAATATTTTCTGTCGAGCGATTAACAAGACAGAGACAAGAGGATTTACGCACCTGTGTATCCCTAAGCTCCTGGTCGACGTAGAACAATCGCATTTTGGATGCAGGAAAGCCGGCAAGTCGCTCTAGCCGCGTCTTTAGATCGGCTACAGTTCTGAAAGATTACATATTGGATATAAATTATATTATAACGAGTCGACATGTTACTGAATATAAGTTTACAGTGTACAGAATCGATAAAAGAAGGCTAGATAGAATAAAAAGTAGTCTTGATTTGATAAAACTTCGATTTAGAGTCTAAATTTTAGACTGAAGAATTTGGTAGTCCAAATCCTTTAGTCTATAATAGAGTTCTATAGAGCTGGTTACTACCTGTAGACGTCAACAGTGCGAACTTCGCTGGTGTCTCCGCAAGTGAAGGTGATCTGCACGCGTTTCTCGGGTCGCAAGTCCACGGATACCAGCGGGTTAAGCTTGCCGTGGACTCCCACCAGCTCCCAGTATCTAAAAGATATGGGAAATGATAAATTTTACGGACGGGCAGTTATACCTTACGTCAAATTTAACATAAGTTGTAATGTAACATTTGGAATTATTAACGTGGCGTATTCACAGAACGTCTTTTCGATTCTAAGCCCTGATTAAGCCAGTCCTCGGGATGACAAAGACGCACGTAACGTTAAGTAGTAGGTATAAGTATGATGATTTAACTACGATTAGGCCATAGCTTTAACGGTTGCGTTGCATACAACGCAACCGTTAAAGTTCTGCGGAATATTCCATTTACAAAGATCGAATTAATTATAAACTTATGTTAAAAGATAGCAATAAAAGTTAACTAATGAATTCCAACAAGCTTGAACTAGGCTCAGATGTGATACAATGCTTGTTGTGTGATTGCAACCTTGCTGTTTCGTCATTGCACCTAACACGAGCCGTAAACTTCATATTCATAAAGGCAGATTACATACCTCGCGAAGTTTCAATCGAATTAGCATAAAACTTTAGTCATTTGGGTCGCAGTT
This sequence comes from Acleris holmiana, assembly GCA_949316455.1. NCBI lineage: Eukaryota > Metazoa > Arthropoda > Insecta > Lepidoptera > Tortricidae > Acleris > Acleris holmiana. The sequence continues at coordinate 11,507,384 of OX438776.1, read as the reverse complement.
TTAGTGCCAATCTTCAGCCCACACTCTACTAAGCTTGATTATGCAGTTATTTTCTATATAATTAAAGAGCACGTTTATTAACATCTTGGATAAGATTATCATAGTCTTTATTAAATTTAATCTTAAAATACCATCAGACTACAACTTAAATACCAAACTATTTACACCGGTTAAACGACAGGGACTTAAAATGCGATTGAACTGTTAAAAAATAGTATTTTCTTATAAGAATCAGTGCAACCTGAAATTCATGCTCTTTTCTTATAAGAAAATAAAGTATGTTCCAATCCCAAATCTGATGGTGGCGCTCCACTTGGCGTTTCGCGTCCCTATTTGAAATATTTAACAAATACTCGTTATGTGAAAACGACATAGATTTCAAAACTTGTAATAATTTGTTTTTTTTTTTCATATACTTAATGCTAATAGCTAATACGCGTTACGCGTTTTGTGACACGCATTAAAAGAGCCAAATATACAAAAACGCAGTGAAGCCGTGTTCTCATGGCTATATACATATTAACCTTGAATGACCAACTTATTCGACTTTTTGCTATTGAGATCTATGTATAGTTGATTCTATTGGTTATTTGTATAAACGTAAACCATTCGTCAAACTCATACCGATACTCATACACAAATACGCATCGCCAAGTAACCTGTAGCGCCACCTGCTTCTTGCTTTCTCAACATTGAGAACCAATTTTTAAAGTTGATGATTGACCGACTTTGGGCGCAGCGACCGTAAATTGGCATACATTTCGCTGAGAACTTTACTATTACTGGGGTGCCGTCAATCTACCCATCCATACCCATGTTTAAGTTACGAGTACCTCTAGCTTCAATAAGCAATCACCAATGTTAAACTTGTCTCTACTGACCTGTCAGGGCGGTCGCTCTCGGGCTTCTCCATGTAGTACCGGATGAAAGCCCGCTCAGCTGAGTCCCGCTCTTCATCAGGTACTGCTCCTCCGCCGTTGAGGGTGCGCACGCGCGGCAGTCTTGCCACCAACAGCAGCCGCCTCTCGTGCTCTGTTGACTCGAGCCGCTCCCAGAGTGGCCAACCCTGGAAAGTAAAAAATACATTAATCGTTTATTTATTTAATTATTATTAATAAGGTCCATTTACATATATGCTACTTGCCCTATAGCCAAAAATAAACATGGGCGGCGGCGCCATAACGTTAGAAAACAACAAAACCGTGTAAACTTACATTACATTACATAGCCATTTATTCCAAGTTTTACATTAAAATTTACAAGTTTTCAATAATATTTTTTTTTTTATATATATATAAAATCATAGTTTCTTAATATATATATATATATATATATATATATATATATATGTATGTATATATTCACAGTTAGTTTTATCAAATGAATGTTATGAGTTTGTCGTTGTCGTTAACTTGGGTACCCATCTGCGGGTATAGGCCTCCTCCATCAGTTTCCATTTAGCCCGGTCGTGTGCCGTGCGAGTCCAGACGGCGCCGGCGCAGGCCTCGATGTCGTCACGCCAGCGCGCGCGTGGACGGCCGCGGGCGCGGCGCTGCTCGCGCGGCCACCAGTGCAGCACGCGCTCGCTCCAACGCTTATCGGCCGCGCGCGCCACGTGCCCCGCCCATCGCCATTTCAGCTTGCAGGCCTCTTCGGCCGCGTCTGTCACCTTCGTACGCTTCCTAATCTCGACGTTTCGGTGTCGCTCTCGAAGACGGATTCCCAGTAGGCTCCTTTCTGCAGCCCTTTGGAAAACTTGCAGCTTATATATGATGTTTCTCGTAAGTGCCCATGTTTGGCATCCGTAGAGCAGAGTTGGTAAGATTACAGAGTCCATGACTTTCTTTTTTAAAGGAATTGGGAGTTTTGATTTAAAAATATGTTTCATGGACCAGTATTTCCCCCATGCCATTTTTATACGTCTTTCGACTTCATTCTTTGTGTTGTATATATTTTTCTACATAGTTTATCTTGTGAGATTGCAGCACTGTTTCTATTTCATCGCTGTTAGTCATGAGGCATGTCTTGCTCGCATTCATTTCTAAACCGCACCTACGACTCTCTTCGTTGAGCGTTTGCAACATGAGGTAAAGTTCGTTATAATTACTGCTCAAGATGACTATGTCATCAGCAAATCGTAAGTGGCTGAGGTATTCTCCATTTATGTTTATTCCTAGACCATCCAAATTCAATTTTGAGAATACATGCTCTAGCAGCACTGTGAAGAGGTTAGGTGAGATGGGGTCCCCTTGCCTCACGCCTCGCTCTACATTAAATGACTCACCTAATTGATCTAGTCTTATTTTAGCTCTACTTCTGCTATAGATTTTTTTTTAAATTTGTATGTATCCATCTGCTACGTTTGCAAATTTGAGAGCTTCCCATAGCGCCTTCTGAGATATCGAATCGAATGCTTTTGAATAATCTATGAAAGCGAGGTATAGAGTCATTTTGTATTCATTTACACGCTCGATGATTTGAGTTAGAGTGAAGATGTGGTCGGTGGTGCTGTAATGCTTTCTGAATCCGGCTTGTTCCCTCGGTTGTTGGGAGTCTAGATTTGCTTTAATTCTTCGTAATATTATGTTGGTGAAGAGTTTATAGAAGCTTATAGGTCTATAGTTTCCAATATGAAGAGGATCTCCTTTTTTGTACAGTAGTGTGATTATAGAGCTCTCCCATTCTTCTGGTATAGTTTGCTGTTCCATGATCTCGTTGAACAACCCTGTTAGTATTGGGGTTATCGGTTCTGCGATAGCCCTAAGTACGTCGTTGGTAATCCCATCCGGTCCGGGACTTTTTGCAAACTTCAGTGACTCTATGCCAGTTCTTATTTCACTTTGACAAAACGGTGGAACACTTTCTATATTATCAAACTTGTTCTTGTCTTTCTGTTGTATGCTGTCACGGTTTTTGTACAGATCCTTATAATATTTAGTCGCTTCTTTCAGGAGACCCTTTCTATTTGTTATTTTATCACCGTTGGTTGTTCTCAAGGATATGATCCACTCTTTATGTTTGGTTAGGCGTTTTTCAGATTTCTTTACTGAACCTCTAAGTTTAAGTTCTTCTTCGATTATATCATATTTAAGTCGACTCTTGTTCTTTTTAATAGTCCTTTTTATTTTATGATATAGATTCGTCAGTCTCTTTCTATCTTTTTGAGATCTGTTTTTCTTTGATTTTAAGAGTGTTCTTTCCAGCATCAATTCCTTCAAGTTTTCATTGAAAATGATTTCATTTTCCATTTTATCCTTGAGTTTTGGTAGATGTTTTAAACTTTCTTTTATGTTCTTTGTTAGCTCTGAGTATTTTTGTTGAGTACTTTTAGCTTCAAGTATTGTGTTTTTGATGTATTTCTGAAAAATAGTTTTTTATGCTTTCTTTCTCTATAGGGTTTAGCTGGGATTTCTTAAGGCTGAATGATTTTCTATCTTTTTTCCAATTTTGGTTCAAATTGTACTCTATTCTTAAAAGCCTGTGGTCCGTGCTGAATACTGTGTCAATAGCCTGTATGTTTCTTATTTTTTTAATGTTATTAGTCAAGATGTAGTCGATTTCGTTGCGCGTCTGGCCATCTGGCGATATCCATGTCCATCTTTTCTTTGTCTTTTTCTTGAAAAATGTGTTGACTATGTAGAGTTGATTTTCTAGACAGTATTGTATTAGGATTTCGCCACGTTCACTTCTATTTCCAAATCCCCATTTTCCAACGGCTTTGTCATCATCTAGAGTCACTTGTCCTACTTTAGCGTTAAAATCTCCCAGTATAATAACATTCCTACTTGATTTTCGTAACGCATTATTTAAATCGCTGTAGGATTTTTCAAGTTCTTCATCGGATGCTTTTTCTATAGGTGAGTAAGCTTGTATTAAAGATATACGTTCGTTCTCGAATTTCAAATCTAGTTTTGCGACTCTATCTGAAAAAGGCATGAACTCTTCAATGTTAGATTTCAAGTGATTTTTTTTCATAAAACCAACGCCATTTGTACCAGGTTTTATTCCATTGAACATTAATATGTAATCTTCATATTCCAAAATTTTAGTTCCTTGTTTCTTTATTTCTGACAAGCCTAATACGTCCCACTTTATATTTTGTAATGCATACTCGAGTTGGTTTTTTCTATCTTCAGAGGCAAGAGAGCGTATGTTAAAAGTTCCTATGTATAAATGTGTGTTCGTTTCTTTGTCCTTCCTGATGGAGGGTTGCGGTCTAATGCTCCCACGGCGACCACCCGGACTGGGAGATGTAATTGTTTTTATGGATGTTTGGTTGTATATGGAGGGGCCTGCCGTATCTCATATTACAGAGGTTTTAGCATTCGCATCGCTTTGGGTTAAACTCTTCTCGTTCCGATGCATGTACTCTAAAAGTGTATTGCTTCCTTTGAGTTTTTTGGTGGAATAGGTTCTAGCTGTGTTACTATTTTTGTCTTCTGCGGCGGGAGGAGAAGAGGATGGTGCACGTTTTCTATTTTTCTCAGTTATTATAATTTTATCATAGCGTATAAAAGCCTTGTGTCCTTGCTCGAGATGTTGTTTTAGCTGAGGCATGAGTTGTTGTTTTATTTTAAGTATTTTTGGTGGGAATTCTTGCTGTACATAGAGATCTGTACCGGACAACATCTTCTTGTTTTGAAGAATTTTTATTTTTGTGCCTAGAGTGGTGAAGGTTACTGCGACTGGTCTAGGTTTGCTGCCTTTTTTCCCTATTCTTCTTACGGCTTCTACTTCACTGTCCTTTACATTTATTCTCAAATTATTGTTTATTGCTTGTAGAAGCTGAGCCTGCAGCTGTAGGTATGGTACATCCTCATCTTCAACCCCAAAAAATACTAAATTCCTCTGGACCGCTCTTTTTTCCAGTTCATCTATCCTTTTTTCTTGATGTTCTGATTTCTCGCGAAGATCGTTAAGCTCTAGTCCTAGTTGTTAAAATTTTTTGTCCATGTTTCTAATAATTCTGACTGTAATTTTATCTTCCGATTGATCTATGTGTTGTTCTATTTTTGTGTATCTAGCGTCCAAGTCTTTTTTCATGTCCGTAAATAATTTTTCCAGCTCTGACATTTTCAGGGTTTTAAATCTTTTATCAGTTTCTTGAGGTATTCGATAGATGGCGTTTTAAGCAGAATCTCTTGCTAGTACACACTAGTGCCAGAAGCGGCAAGTAGCGGAACCAATTGTACAGAAATCGGTGATAAGTAAACTACATCGCAATAAATCATTCTAGACCCAGAAAAAAGTTCCTTGTGAAATAAAATTTCGCGGTTGGCTTATTTGGTAGTGACCCTTCTTCGAATTTGAGGTAAGCGGTTCGGGGCTCGGGATTCAATTCTGGATAAGGGGGGTGATTCTCTCAACACAGCGCTGCGTCGATCTTATAGGTGAAGTTTTATCCGGCAAGTTTAAGAAGTCCCGTCGGAGCGTACAAAACACATTTTAGCGCGTGCCTTCTTAATTAGGCAGCTATATACGACACTGAACTCGACTCACTGCCTGCTTGAGAAGGCACGCGCCTAAATGTTTTTTGTACGCTCCGACGGGACTTCTTAAACTTGCCGGATAAAACTTCACCTATAAGATCGACGCAGCGCTGTGTTGAGAGAATCACCACCAAGGGCAAATACCTATTTGCGTGATGATATTAGTTTGAATATTTGTTCCTAACGGCCGCACCCCGATGTCAATTAAATTGAATGCTTGTGAAATGGCGTGTTGTCTTATTCTAATTCTATGGCAAAGAAAGTGACAGCAGCATTTTATCTTATCTTATTTTATTTATGGTGTCATTACGGATACACTTCGACCCTACGAGATCTTTTGTGTAATTACCCCTCAAAGCAGCATCTTTAATCACACTTTAAATTTAATTGACGTCTCTGAGCACGGCATTAAGTCTTGGTAATTTTTAATAATTTAAGGACTTGCTTTTTATCCATATCTTTATCTTTACATAGTTTTAAAGAAAGTCCCTTCTCGCGTCTGTCTGTCTTTCTGTCTGACCGTACATCCGCTATTTCCCCCTAAACCATGCAACGGATTATGATGCGGTTATCGCTATCAGTAAGATATTTTTTACGGAAGGTTTTATTGTATAAAACACATTCAGGTTTATGTAGGAGTTACAGAAAACTCACATAAACCGAAGCGAAGCGAAGGCGGGTCGCTAACATACAAATAAGTACGTATTTATTATGTATTTTCAACTTAATCTCCCGTAAAACATCCGGGTACCTTTTTATAATACAGTCACGAGTTCAGTCTCAGACAATGGAATCCTCCGGTAAAAAATACAAATTAATATTGAATAGGTTTCATCTCAAGGATAAGCAAGCTTCCTAATAGGGCGTCTCAGAGTTCGTTCGCAATCATTGGCCTTTGCCAGCTCTTGCTTATTAAAAGGTCTAAAATAATGCGACTTCTTCCATTAAAGAATACAAGGGTTTTAAACCTGAAATATAAATAACGAAATAAATTCACAGACATCCTCCACCGACCATTCACCATAATTACAATAATACTTCTGGTGATGCCGATTGGGTTTTTTTAATTCGTTGGCCTGGAGACTCGAGCCGTAAAAGTGTTATTTATAACAGGAAATCAGTAAATGGCCTTTCGTATATAAACATTGTGTCTGCCCTTCCCCAGGGTACACATCAGACTTCAGACTTACTATTTAAATATATTTTTCTAGTAATTAATATAAGTAGGCAATTATCTATTCCGGCAGCAAGTATCCGCAAACTTCTCCATTCCAGATCCAGAATCTTTGTTTATCTCAAACCAAGGCTTCATCGGCCTCGATTAGCGATTTTTACTAAAAACGGAAGACGGAACTAAAGCGCGCGTCAGTACCTACTGTACTTTAATCAATAAATACGAGTATGCAATGCCGCATTGATTTATAAATGTAGCTTATTACCATTTAAAACGACCATTATCTTTAAGGATTTGTTACAATCTAATTAGAAAAAACCGGCCAAGTGCATGTCGGAACCACGCACAGTGAAGGGTTACGTAGCTGGGATGAACGTTCATGTTGAAATACATTTTTTTTTATTATTAAAATCTCAAAAACTACACAGCGTATCGTGTTCAGAACAATTTTGGTTGGAAGTATTTCGTATGTTCTACTAATGTATTTTTTATTACAATGTTCTATTTAACAGTTCAAAAGCTACCTACTCGGACAGAATTTTTACGATTTTAGATGCGTATATCACGCCAACTGTTCACTTATGTAAAAAAGTCACTTAAAAACCTCCGTATCATTTTGGAAGCCCTATCTAAAAATACCCCACACGCTGATGTAACTCAAAAAAAATTTTTCGTCCCCTAGTTACATGTATGGAGTGCCACCCCTTATTTTTTTTTTTAATTTTACTACATCATTGTATAGCGGTTCATATAATACATCTATCCTCCAAATTTCATTTATAGTGCCAATAGGCTCTGAGTATAATGGCTGTGACATACAGACGGACAGACGGACATGACGAAATTATAAGGGTTCCGTTTTTGCCATTCGGCTCCGGAACCCTAAAAAGCAAAGGTCTTCACGAGTAGCTTCATTATGGGGAAATTCATCATCTCTTGTGACAATGATTTTTAGAAATCATCATCGCAAAATGGCGTGTCCGTTGCAACCGGTAACAGTTCCGTTCCGAATCATTAATTACTGGTATTGATTTCTGTTCGAGGTCCGGTGCAATCAAAATGTCGAAAACGCACAGCTCCACTCATCCATTGCAACGCTCGAAACGTACTGTTAGGAGGGTACGTTTGGTTGGTACCAATTATGCCGGTAAATTAAATTCACATTTGAAAAAACAGTGACGGCCGGCCGTTTACAATAGGTCTCTACTTGGCGACTCCGTAACAAATACGTCAATATCATTCAAAACTTCATTGATACCTATTTCATCGTAAGTCGTTGTCTTATCTATCGAAGTAAATATAATGTTCTCCACGTATCTTCGAACTTGGAATTTTAAAATAATTATGTCTCCCTAGTATGATCGACCACTCGATTGTCGTAACATGTTTTGTGGGCCGTTCTGAAATAAGACCCCGACACTTTGTTGGTTTTGAATTTGAAGCAAATGTTCTTAGCCTTCTCTGCTTAGTTTGCTTAGTTCTTTTGTACTTATCCTGCAGTTATCTATTGAACAGAACTAATGGCATTGCAATATTATTTCCGCGATAAATCCAAGGATAAGATGAGACTACAAAGGACTAAGCAGGTACCTTAGTTATAATTAAAATTACTGTTCAAGAATACAGATAAATATATGTATAACTAGTCACGTAGGAAGAAGCGTGATACATAATCGTAATCGGCAACTCGTAGGAAACGATACTTATCGCAGAACTGCATCGCGGTAAGCTGACATCACCTTAGAAACTACTTCTGCTAATTGTCATCCCTAAGTCTAACAGAACAAAAGATAATTTATTGCCCTAACCATCATGAGCATGAGTTTAGTTTAGCATCATGCATGTAAATTACTAAGTAGCGTCGGATTGAAGTTGTTTCCTTGTAAATAGTAATACCAATATCTACTACCTTACTCCTTTATCATTCCTGCATACAAGTTTCAATTATGTTTCAAAAGCCAATTTGCGGGACAAAGTAACGGGTTCAAGAGTTCTTAGGGTTATGTAAATGCTGAACAGAGGGCCTGCCGTACTGATTACCTATGGTCTGTACGAGTAAAATACAAACAGACATAGCGTCTAGTTGAGTAAGATACCTACGTCGCTTAATATAAAACTACTTGCTAAAAGGAAATCAGTATGCCTAGTACAATTGGCGTGACGTAAGCTTTACTTGCCCTTCAATTAAATTAATGGTAAGTACGAGTACGGTAGGTTGTTTTACAAGACTCGTTACTATACATTATTTACATTATTATACAATAGATAGAACGGCATCCGTCGTTGTTAGCGATCCCATGCATTTCAACATACATACATAACATCACGCCTTCTTTCCCAGAGTGGGGTAGGCAGACCTACAGAAACACCTACAACTCTAAAAAGACTTGTTGATATTTCTATAACCACATTTTGCACAATCAGGCCAAGAAGTTTACTAGTGTATTAGTGACAGGTTGCAAGCCCATCGCCTAACAATACTACAAGCCCTTATTCCCTGAGTCGCCTCTTACGACATCCACGGGAAGACATGGAGTGGCACTATTCTAACCTGGCAACCACACGGGTTCAACGGGGAACCCATCCCATGCATTTCAAGTCGATATAAATGAGAAATGTTAGCAGCGTTTGTATCTTGGCTAGACCTACGGGGATGATATTCTCTTAAAGTTTTCTGCTCTTAATTCGTCTTCGAAGTTAGGCACGTTATCTAACTAAACCCTTCGTCCAAAAAAGGCACTCAATTCTCGCTGGTTCATAAGTTTGTTGATGAATAGAAAGGAGAGTTGTTAAGATAATTGTTTATGAGTTTATGACAGACATTTAAGCACCTAGATGTCTTTTGGCTAACATGATGAAGATAAAATTGTGCCCAAATCTCATTTTAAGTACCTAATTACCCTTACCTACTTCCTTCCACCAAACTGTAAGAGGCATCAAGGACTATAAACATTGCGATGCCTTTCCTTGTGTCACCCTAGGCCTTTAACATTCGAAAGTTACTAACGAAGCTTTGAATGAATAAAATTCCCGCCTGCGTCGCTTTGTGGACTACTTTAAAACGTTCCATTTGTTTGCTCAAACACCAAAACACTAACGTTTTATTAGAGGATAAGAAGAAGAAGCATTTTTCTTATGTAAATGTCTTGTGACATTTCCGTAAAAGTTATCTAAAGTAATCTCATATCGTATGAACTATATACTTTATAGGTACATACTGTTAGACGACGACTCCACGTTTTTTTTTATGACGATCCCCGGCAGGTCACAGAGCGCGGTATCTTATTACATTTCCCTTTCTCTATGACAGTGGAGAAATGTGGCTGAGTTGACCTAAGCCTAATGCAACTGCATTATTGCAAACGTACAATGCACGTTGACCTACTTGTACTGAACCCACACTGGCAGCCGTCCCCTTTATTCTGCTGCTCGTTTAACTAATCATTCTAGTTAAATTAAGCCGTAATTAGGTATAATATACGGATGTTAAACCTTGGACGTATTTTGGAGTCGAAGGACGTGGATGTTTTTGTTCTAATAGCAATGATTAAAGTTAAAACAATATTTTAAGTAATGTAACCTAGACATACATTAGCTGTTGTATTATATAAATATAGCCCTCTCGTGTTGCTGTGCCCTTGCAGGGTGTCACATGTATGCCTATTCTCTTTTGTTCCACCTTGAATTGTAATGTGATACGCAATAAATTATTGAAATTGTGTAAAATGGTAATAAGAATGGTATGGTTGATACCTACACCTCTTAAGAAAAAAGGCCACGAAACCTTCCCTTAATTTAAGCGAAGAAGCATAATACCTACTTATCAATAATCATGTACCAAAACTACTCTATATTAGCTGAATATGATCCCCATTACGCCTAGGTATAACCAATGCAATAATATACAATTCAAAGATAATCGAACTGTCCATCCGCTTAATAGTGTCCTCGAAACGAAGTATTTTGAACGGGGCTCAGTACACTTTACAGATAAAGTATTAAAGTATAATATTGCATAGGGTGGAGGTTAAAGCGGTCACAGGTACGAGTAGTGATGGGTCGTAGGTAATATTCTCATTACCAGTATTTTTCCATTTGGGAATATTACCAGTAACTTTCCAATGTTACCGGTAATATTACCAAAAGCTAGTAAGATAGGAAATCATCAATTCGTATAAGACTTCATGATTCTTTTGTTATTTTATTAAGTAAAACATTGCAATATATCTCTTTCTCTTTCACACTTACAATCTTATGTCTCTTTCCTCTAGACTAATTATCTTAAATGGTACAATAGGGTTAGTTTTGCCCTTACCACGAAGCGGAGTGAACGTCATACGTATGTGAAGTGGCGATCAGTGTGCTTGAAACGGGACAATGAAACCGAAAAGTGAAGTGTTTCATCATTTTACCGAAAAAACTAACGAAAATAAAAAAAAATACATGTGTAATTTTTGTAGTGTAGTGTACAATTTTGAGAACGCTACAAAATTTGCGTTGCACATTCTTAAGTGCAAAAAAGCTCCAGAAGATGTCAAGCAAAACTTTAAACATTATGACAAAAATCAATTTAAAACATGTGAGACTCCGCCGCCTGTATTTAGCGATCGTGCTACTTCAATATCTTCACTGCAAGATGTGAGACCGAATGCCATGGGCAAAAACGAGCAAGTAAGTAAATCGATAGATAATTAGTTTAAGCATATATAGAAATATAATGAATCAGAAGATTTGAAATCACCAACAAATACCACGCGTGCGGGGTATTGTGTAATGTGCAATATTTATTGAATGCATGCAATTGAAGAGTTAGTTTATGATTAATATTCTGCAATCAATGCTTTAAATATGACATTGTTTTTATTTTGTTGATAGAATCATGTTGATTTTTATGTACCTACTTATAAACGTTTGACTCTATTGTTGATTTTTTTATACATGCTTTAATTGTTATAAGACAACCTAGGTACCTAGCTGATTTATTTTGTAGTTCATATTATATTATTTTTATAAAAAATAAGTGTGATACATGCTAGAAGGAAAAAAAATGATATTATTGACCATCCTACAAATAAGACCGTTGCTGCTGTAATTATTCTGATGTTGTTGATTTTTAAATTTTTATGCCAAATTAAAATGATTTACGTATACAAGATTTGCTTTTTATTTTACGTGTTTTTCCTGGACTTTATGATAATGATAAAAAAATACAGCATAGAAATATTTCCAGTAACATTGGTAAGATACTCGGTAATATTGGGTATATTACTGGTAAGATTGGTAATTTACTTCCTTAAGTTTGCCATGCATTTTTTATGGTTGTGAAATGGTGCATAATAGGACCACATTGGTATGTTAAGAACAAAAAAAGAAATGAAAAAAAACTATTTCAATATTTCTTTAAATTTCCGGTGAGTGGTAATATTACTGGTAACATTACTGGGAAAATACTCGCTTTGGAAATATTACCGGTAACGACCCATCACTAGGTACGAGTAATGCATTCACAGGTCACGACACGAGTGCACGACTCGTATTGCACGTGTTATGGTCTAACGAGAGTTTTACATCGTGTGTCGTGTTGTATTACGCCAAACTTTAACGAACGACAGAAATTATATTCTTCGAGGCATTTTGCTTTGTCACGTTGATACGTACTTACTTACTAACATTTTTTTATATAAATACTTATTAGAAAACCTTTTTCAACAAAATTGCGCCAATATACGTTAATACCTACTTAAAAAATGAAAGTTACGGCGCGGCTGAACATTTTAAAGTAAGCAATATAATTTCACCACTTTTCTAAATATCGAGCTATGAAATAAACGCTTAAGAGTCAGTTAAATAGAAACTTAATAATGTCAATTTAATTGGAGAGTCCAATTCATCACCTACCATAAAAAATGACTTATATTGCATCCGTTCTATAATGACTTCTGAATACCTACAACATTTATCTCTTTTTTGCAACACAGAATATTTAAATTAAAATATGTTGAATAAATTAATAATTTAATTAGATACGGGAGTGAATTATTAACACACAGATATTTTTATGTTAAAAGTAAGTTTGACTTTAATGTCTTCCAGTCCAGATGGTCCGTTCCATAACTAAGAGAAATCGTTAATCGTTAATCGTTAATCGTATCATGCTATAAGACGTCATCGATTCAGTCGACGTCAGTTGTAAACGGTAAGATGCTAGCATAACAAACTTCCTCTCTTCTCTGTTGTATCCTCAAATCATGGCTGACTATTGTAAGCGCTTTGCCACCGCGCGCTCTCCAGGCTACACGATCTTGGGCTCGATGAATTCAAACCTGAGGTGTCTCTCCGGTTGCAGCTGTTATTGCTTTAGTCCATTTCATAGGACAAAACACAACGCAACGCTCAACTATTTAGGATTTTATGCACTCTAGAACAACGACATGAAGTATTAGAACTACAGCGGCAAATACCTGATTTGCTCAGTGATGGTACTAAAGGTACGATCCGTAAGATATCTTGCTTGCTCTTTACCTCTTTAAAATAAATACATCAGCGTTGGAGTCGTCTTAGAACACAATCAAGTAAAGTACTAACAGCGTTATACCTACTTCATCAATATTTGAAATTTACCTCTATCAAACAAAGACTCGCAACAGCGCAAAAGGCGTAGGTGTGGGCAATACAAAACGACCGGTACTTGTCTCATGTTTATGATTCATGTGGCACGTGAATATCAGCCTCGTCTCGCGGGGTCCCAGTTATTTTCTTATTTAAAATCCGTTTTTTTTGCACAGTATTTGTGACCAAAGTCATCGAGTCACCTTTACCACAAGGATATTCCGTCCTTTGCAAGAACCGCTTGCGTTTATGATGATGACGCTCTGCTCTCTAAAATCACGAGCAGTATTAAATTGTGAAGGGCACTTTTTTATTCGTACAGCCAGCTTTATTATAAAGGGCCATTTATTTGTAACTTTCTTAGGTAGGTACTTTGTCGCTTTGCAAAGTCTGAATTGCCATGCGAGTTTGTCAAGTACAAGGTAACTAAATACCTATAGCTGTTTTATTTTATGATGCTGATCCCACATCGAGATCAGAATTAAACTTAATAATTATTTTTAAAAATTAAACCCAATTTCAACAATGTAATAAGTACCTAAACCAGAGAACGCAAGACTTTTACTATCTTCAAGAAACCACAACATAATTTTAAAATAGTTTCAAAAGTAGAAGGTTAATTTTATTCTGTCATAAATAATTCAGATTGCAATTTGGTGTTTTAACAATTCTTGAGAGAACAACGGATTTTTTTTACTAACAATCTTTCGGTCAGTTTACCGCTGATACAATTAAATTGTGTTTGGAACGATTGCGATGGAAATCGTTGCTTTTCGTCTATGGTAAATAAATGGAAACCGTGGAAAGGTCGCTAGGTAAAATGGCGGCTAAAGTTATTGACCGGCAACCGCAGTTGTTTTTGTTTTCGTCCTGAGTTGACTCATTGATTCAGACCTGATTCGTGGAAAATCTTTAACTTTGTTTGGTATATTAATCACACCCGACATCAAATTATACCTCAGTGTAAAGCTCTGTGAGGCAATCTTTGATTTCATATGTAAAGTTTTGTAAAGAGTAGGTACTTTTTGTGTAACAACTGTAAATAGCGCTTATTACGGCGTAACAAGCAAGACTAAAATAATAATGTATATTATAGTTTAATTAACATAAATAAGGTGCGCATCAGAATGTATAAACACAAAAGATAAAAAAATAAATGGATTACATTTATAGATGAGCACGTTATTTATCAATATTAACGTCTAGTAGGTACATCTAGGTAAACTGCGCACTATAGAACACAAAGCGCCGTTTCATAACTTCAATCAATCGTTGTATGACATCACAACTTCTTCATACTACGTTTTACAACGCAGTAAGCCATATACTTCGGAACTCTAACGTTTAGTCATACTTTCACATTCTTCGTCGCATGACGGTCACAAAGCGGCACTGATCTAAGACCGTTTTGTAACTCTAATACAGTTTAAACAGAGCTCAATTTCGTTTGGTAGAAAAGATGGTAACGCTGGAAATGATAGCCTCACTTTGTTGTGTTTATGTCTATTGCTAAGTGTTACCGGTTTTATTCCGCGATTTGATTGATTAACCTTGACATCTAGACATGTTTGTACGGAATTAAACGCCACAGACAATTAAATTAAAACCACAAAAGAACTTTAGTTTTTATAATCGATCCGTTTTATAGTTTTCGGTTAATTCATAAAATATAAATAAATGTACTTAGTTTATTTACTGCATTTTAAATTCATCATTTATTTTACCGAACACAATAATTTTCTAATTTAGCCTAGCCTAAGACATCAATAGGTAGTGTATAACCGGAGTCAATTTCAGTTGTGTATTTCACTACGCAGACCTATCCAGAATTAAATATAGGTCAGAATTCGAAATGGAACAAAACACAGGAATAAAATCCAAGGGCGATCTATAGCGAGGAATACATCAAATACGTCAAGAGACCGCACGTGTTGAAATTACGCATGCCGGGACTACTCCGGGCCGTTGCGCAAGCGTCGAGTGGCCGCCACTAAATCCGGAAGACCTTCACCTGCATTACGCTGATAGTGATCCCGAGGGACGCAACACGCACAAATTAAGACAGCACACCGCGCTATGAAAAAGCACAGACACTAGGATTCAATAACTCGGTCGGGTTATACTAATGATGATCAAATGCGGACGAAACGTGAATTGGCGCATCGATTGGCTAATAAAGTTTCTACGATGTCAAAAGATCTAATTCACTCACTTGGACTCGTAAACTCTTGAGAGAAGGAAACTGTGCCAGCCGGTCCACTTCATCCCAAGTCGCCAAGCCGGTGTTATTCAAATTCAGGAACCTCAACCGCCTGGAACATATATTTTGAACACTTAAGGTCGCATTTAATGAGCGGGCTTAATTGTTCTTCAACTCTGATTTGTAGGTTCACTAGGTCAATGTTAATGTGCACGCTGTGCGTAGCAACAAGCGTTGATAATGAATTTGGTTAGAAACAAGATGAGAACTTACGGGAAGGCGTCGTGACTCTTCCTGTTGCCGTTGCCATCTCCGCATTTCTCGCAAGGATCAGGTTCTAAAGTAGTGACGGGACAATCGTTTACCAACAGCGTTTCTAAATTAGGGAAAGCGTAGCCGAGTCTTGATACATCCCGCCAGTTGTTGATTGGATTTCCAGAGAAATGGAGCTTCTTTAATCCTTCATGTACGGGTTCAAAGGAATCTGGAGCGTTTAGTCGTAAGCAAACTTCGCATCTGTACTTCTCGTCGACTTGGCTGCTTAGATCTACGCATGCGTACTCGTTGAGGCTCAAATGCAGCTCCTCGAGAGCTGGCAGAGCCTTGAGTAGAGAGTAGACATTAGGCCAGCCGACGTAGGTAGAATTGAGTACGAGGTTGCAGAGACTGTCCCAACGCGGGTTGAGTGCTTGTGCGGCCTGGATTTGCGCTGAAAGTCGGTTGAAGCTCAAGTTTAAGAAGCGAACCCGCGGCGTCTGTTCCAATATTGCGAAGACCTAGAAACAAAGCGAAGAGTTGGAATTTTCAAAGCAATTTTTAAATTAAACTTAACTTTTTTTCCAGCTTCTTTATATAATATGCAACAGCGACCTTATATCTTTCTAATATATAAAATTCTCGTGTCACGGTGTACGTTATTGAACTCCTCTGAAACGGCTCGACCGATTCTTATGAAATTTGGTGTGCATATCGGGTAGGTCTGAGAATCGGCCAACATCTATTTTTCATACCCCAAAGTGACATAAAATAATAATTGCAGCGGGCGAAGCCGCTAGCGGGTCGCTAGTAACCTATAATATGTGATATAACAAAAAGTAATTATTTATTATATACAGATGAAATTCATAAAACGGCTAAATTATTAGTATTATAACCAACAAAAAAGATCATACACTTGGACTGCGTGAACAGTGTCAGCCCTTTTCGGTTCACGTCACTTATTTTGTCATAGTAGACGTTATAAGAACCTGATATAGGTAGACATAGGTACATACCTCTTCCCATTCCGTTAGCTTATTGTTAGCTATATCCAGTTCCACTACATCAGCGAACTTGTCGGCCAGCACGCAGGCGTCACCGGCACAGTCGATATCACAATCGTTCAGCACCAGGAGAGTAGGCACGCTAAGTCTCGGAGACCTCTTAGGCACAAATATGGCCACGGGCATGTTGTCTATGCATGGGTCGACATCTCCCTTCGCGCCGTACTTCCGCTCGAGAGCCTCAAGTAGCGACGGCATCTTTATTTTTTTTCAACCTGAAATTACATTATGCAATGAGACACATGCAGTCCATCGTATTTGTATCACCGGATTCTTTAGCGCATTGATGACTCACTTGGCAACCGTGAAAGAATCTTTGGTGTCGTAAGGTTTCAGTGACGACTGATGTGCGATAAGCATCAATTTAGTAGAAGACTAGAAATGCATTTTAGAAGAACTGAGGAAATTTAATCGGCTGAATTGTACCGCTATTTATTCTGATTAACATGATGAACTGATCATCTTAATTCACGTTGCCTTTATAAAGTGGTTGAATTATCATTAAATCTCTAACAATGTAAAGTTGTCGGAGTGTCTTGATCTATTTTTTTTCATTATTATTACGATGAATACCACGGAACTTTCTTTTCGGCTAGTTATAGGGTAAAATAGTTAAATTCCTAGCTTCCCACAGATTTTAAACAACATCAATTTCGCTCTTCCGCGCTTTTTGCACGGTGTCGTTGTATGGCTTTAGTTATACCTCTACAGACGTATTTATGTATGACAGCGAGAAAACAAAGCAAGCAGCAAGAAATATGATTTCGAAGTACGCAACAAGTTAGATTTGCGCACAAAAGGGCAAGGCGAAGTGTCGGGCGACTTATACCAGAGGTCAAGAGGTCCATATTGCAGATTAAATCGTAGCTGTTCATGTTATAGAAGAAGTAAAATTAACTTTGAGCGGCACATTGATTAAATTAAAGTAGCGGAACGTCATATAGTAGGTATATAATTACGCGATGCGATACGAAAACCTTTACTATTATGTACAAACATTGATAGCTGATTTCAAAACTCCGTCAGGCATAAAGTAGTTAAAATAAAACGAACGTTGTTTTTAATTTTACACCCATGTAATCTTTGGACGCAGGAAAACCTAAAAAAAGCCTCGATATGTAGGGATTAAAATCTAAACACTGATGAAAATCACGGAAATGATTTACCAAAAATGGCAATCTAAATTAAAAAATTTAGCCGAAAATTGAGCTGCGGGATGAATAATAAATCAAGAAAAATACGACGCGACTGAGATTGTGAAAGGTCACAATATACGCTTTGCCCTACATCCAAAAGATATTGCAGATTCAGTAAAGCCTAGCTCAAACTGTTGCCAGAGACAGACAAGATAAACACCAAGTGAGGAGCCAAATAACATGATCAATTTCTTGGACCGGTTTCAATTATAATCATTACCTCATTCATGTCTGGTGAGTCGTTTGACTTTATTGATAAAATGCTGTCATAAAATACTCATGTTCTTCATTGTTCTGGTTTACATAGAACGTTTATGATAGAGCATAAAGCAAAGATAGGTATGCAAAAAAACAGAATAAACAAGGACCGCTCGTCTGTGTCCTAAAATGTCGCATTAAGTTTTCAAGGCATAAATATTGATCGTAAACCAAGTATTAACCGGTCAAATAGGCGTTAATATCGCATGATACTGCTTAGCCAACGATGCGGATGCGTGTCGAAACGATACCCTGCGCAAGTGTCAGACTTCACAGCATATACATGTACATTACCAATATTACCATTCACAATTATCAGACGTGAAAAGCGTTGCGGAATATAATAATTAGAGATGGTTCTCTGGGTGTCTGTTATGTAGACCCACGGATTGAAAAGAATGGTTCTTAGAACTCTTTCTTTATAAAGTAGTGGCTCGAATCAGACCTATATTTTAAATTTCGATACCTATTCCTAAATCAGCAAACTGAAGGCTGGTATATAACAGTAAATCAGCAATACACAGGAGTAAAATTAGAAGGGGTGTTGCTCAACTGAATAAAGGGAGATAAGGCCACATCGTGCTTAAATTCGAGGTTGAGTGCGTGAATGCTTTATGAGGGTTCATTTAAGTATTGTCTCTTCCGTTGGTGAGTAATGCTAACCATAAAATTTTGTATTTTGACATGACCATTTTCTAAAACATGAAATTGATCAATCTATTCATAACTAAAACTTTGACAAATTAAAGAAGCCAAGGTTAATACCTAACTAATGAGTTGGTCGCTAATGTGCACTGTATTGCAAAAAGTAATTTCTTGCTTCGTTGTAGATGTAATCTCTAGTTATTATGTGCACGCATTGCAGGGACCTTGATGTTAAGTTACTATAAGTACGAGTCCATTAATTTGTGCGAGTGATCGTGACCTTTTCGCCCTTCCAATAGTTCAGGGTTTACTCTTGTACCATAACATCCAGCCTTTTAGGGTTCCGTAGTCAAACTAGGAACGTAGTGTGGCCATGTATTTTTTTTCTGGTTTACCCTATAGTGTGGGGTGTCGTTGGATATGTATTTTTGAAATATTACGGGTTTTGAATACAGTTTTTCGATTAGGCTTCGCAATATTAAGCTTTAAAGCGCAATCTTTTGTTAGACTCAAGTATCCCCCCCCCCCACCCCTCTACAGCTCAGGGACCGGAACCGGTTTCCGTTAAATACTCTTTTGATCGGGTTATTCGATAGGGTTGATTTTAAAAACCCCATCAGTGCGGCAAGCGTATCGTTGGCTAGCCGCAATTAAAGGGTTATCCATTGATACGATGGATTTGGCTTTTCGCTGGCAGTCTTACCGGTATCAAAAACCCTTAATACGCTTGCCGCTTTTAAAGGGGTTTTGATAGATGCCAAGATATTTCAATCTCTGCGCCCAATTCCTACAACTTACATATTATTGCACAACCTAACAATAGAACGGTAAGCGGTCGGTAGGCGCACGTGGCGACATTTAGATGCAAGCGGGCCTAAGAGACAGCAATCAATAGGATTAACCCAACCCTATTGATACGCTGTTTCTTCCAGCTGCAAACACCCTGTCGGACAACAAGCGCAATGGAAACGGTAACCTTATTCGAAAAGGTAGCCATATCGATACGGCAACACAATCGATAGGGCTACCCGTTGTACGGGTAGCCCAGTGATAGGCTTTTGAATCGAAAGCGCTTAACGAATAAAGCGGTTTTCCGGTCCTTGCTACAGCTAAAACTACAATTAGGTACTAAAAATCAGAAAAAAATCTTAAATGAAAGAACATACCTATATAACGAATTTTAAAGAACTATCACGACTAAGTATACATCATTGGTTCTTGAGATACAGGCGATTAAAGTGTTTATACTTACTAAAATCATTTAAGACGGCAATATTAGTTATTACTTGTTGATATTTATGTTTGTAGTACTTAACGGCTTCGGAACCCTACACTGAGCATGGTCACAGAATAAGTAATAGATGGTCCGACATGCTCTTGCCCGGTTTTCACTTGATAAATAGAAGAGGCAAATATCTCTGTGCTCCTTTTAAAATGTTAGCAATTGAGTATGTATTGCTATCCCGACCTTAACCTGCAAGCTACCAAAATAGAACATTTTTTTTAGTTAGGTAATAAAAAATCAATATCAGCCAGGCCGAAGTGAAGCCCGAACCAGGAAATTGATTGTAACGCGTAGATTTCTATGAAGGCCAAGGTCGTATCATTAAACTCAATTCGTTTACGACCCTCTTGCTATCAAACTGAACCAGATTATTACATTATGAAGAGATAAACGTTGCGTCCGTGCAGTGTAAATTGTATTTGCTTTGCGGATCTTTTTGACGTTATTACGTGACGCGCTAATTTTGTAAGGCAGCGAGAATAACAGACATATCTATGTGTCATACCACACATTTAAACGTTCCAGATTTGAAACAGCGCGTATAATTTTATTGCACGATTTGCGGCCATTGGGCAACGGCTGTCCATCAGTTGTGCAAATCGTCACTATGGGCGTTGTGAAAACTTGAAAATCGTTTGTCGGATTGAAACAATACAAAACAAAGTTTACACGATGAAGGTAAATCTATACCTACTAATGTAATAAATGTGAAAATAACTCTGTCTGTCTATCTGTCTGTCTGTCTGTCTGTCTGTCTGTTTGTTTGTTACGCTTTTACGGATAAACCGCTGAAACGATATAGATGAAATTTCGTATGGAGTTAGAGTCCCGGTGTAGGACATAGACATACATTTATCCCGAATTTTTTTACGGTTTCTGGGAGAATAGCGATAAAAGACTTCTAAGCGGATGGAGTCGGAGGAAACACCTAGTATCACATAAAATAAAGTTAAAAATCGTAACATAAACTCTTGACAGACAAAGACTTAGAAAAAAAGTCTTCGAAAGACAAAGATTATAGAAAGAGAAGAGAAGAAGTTATTATGTGGCGCAATATTTCGTAATATCACTAGGTATTCAATAACACAACATGAAATACTAAACTAACAATAGATTAATACCTACTGTTAGTTGTGTTCTCTAGGAAGGCCGCGAAAGCGAGAGTTATCAAGGCTGCAGCGATCGGAACGGTACAAAATTATGTTACACATACTTATTTGTTAATTAATAATTACAAAGCTTGCTGCAAATTACTGTTTAAAAGGCACTTGGTTTTTGAAAATACTTTTAGAATAATGTATCGATCAAAGCTGCATGGTATTTGTCTTACATAATCTGTGAGGAAACACATTAATCGACTGGGAATTTATTTGAGAAGTCAGGTAAACCTTGATTGAGGAAACTGAAACTGAAAATCTGCTGAAGTAGTTTTCAAATAATAATAAGACAAATACGGAATACCTATACGATGAAAACAAACTTGCGCAAACAAATAAACAAAGCTGTACCTCCGTATGGGAATTCTTAAGCACAAAAACGATGTAAATTACCTACTTTCCATGCACAAGGACCAGTGCTTCTGCTTCCAATCCAAGGATATCCTAAACTTGAGAAAAAATATTATCTTGTAGAATCGTGGCAAACCGTAAATTTTTAAAGAAAAGCTATTAGGTATGATCTGATCTGTCTTGCGTCACGTTTCATTTTAAAAACCTAAAGCAACTGTAGGTACCTACCTCTATTTTTGAATCTGGCTACGTAACAGGTACTAAATTGGTCATGTACTTTTTGATTGGGGTCAAATTTGATAAGTGATTTTTAGACAACGTTATCAGAGGTGCAATTTGGTAGCTGGACGTTCTTAGGCATATAGTTTTTCTCTACAATTAGTTTTATATACAATTTTTTAGACAAAAAATGTATCATTTTTATTTTGTATTCCATGATAATCAATTTCATCAGATAGCGGATCAGTAGAATAAACCCACTATGGTTGCTACCTATTTCACAATTGTTCAAAGTTAATTACACCTTTTTTTTTTATGCTCGAGGCGCGCAGGCCAGTAGGTAGGTACATGAAATTAACAAATTAAACACATTTTTTTTTTTTCTAAAACACTCATTATGGTTGAGAAAAAAATATTGACATAGATAGATAGATAGATAGACATTTATTCACTACACAGAAGACACAAAATAGATATAAGTAAAAGAAAACAATGACAGTACGAAGTGTGTGTCCTCGCGGTAGTGAATCGGACACTGGCTCAGCATTATGCTGAGGTGTCAAACACCTGCAGCGCTGATTTTCAGCCAGGACCGTCGGTGACTCACGGAGCGCTGTACAAACATACTGTAATACATATAATTCTATAACTGCTACATACGCCTGAACATACTAATATACTCGTACGTATATAACTTAGTGTAAACTACTTATATAATTTAGTGACAGAGGCGAAATATAATAAAACGCATACATAAATACTGATATACAGCCTTGATAAAAATATAGTAACAAACAATGAATAAAAGGTGACTTTAAAACCAACAGGTTGGCATATTAACAAGTGTGAAGTGCTGGAAAAGGATTAGGATTTCTGGAGCGTCAACAAATAATCCTTAAGCTTGCGCTTAAAGGTGTACCTGCTAGACACCCCTTGGATAGGAGGAGGGATATCGTTCCAGCATTATTTGGTAGCTATATTTGGTTTTTTTTCCAGCTACCAAAATGCTCCGATAACGGGGTCTAGTGAAATTTGTAGGTATGAAAATAAACGCAGGTTTTTCTAATTTCGTAACTGAGTATGCATGTATTTAAATAAAAGACTACCCTAAGGCATTGTCATTTTGTTCTGTATGAATGAACTAACAGTTCAAATTCAAACAATAATAATCTTTGATCAGTTCGTGCTAATCGAAGGAGTGTCTGCGATGCATTGTTGAATGCACTAATTAATACCTAAACCTATATCTTACAGTGTAGTCTTTGACGCTACGGGTGATAAATCTTTGGCGAGCGAGGACAATAGGATGGGATTATTAAAATTAAGTGCTGCTCGAGGTTCCGTTGTGTACCTACCTACTGGTTTAAGAGCTATATACTGAAATACCTCTACTAAGGAAAATTGACAACGATTTAACGAATAATACAAGTCTCGGAATTCAATTTTGGACACTTACTAAGACAACCAAACCAAAATCTAAGGGTTCTTAATTAGGTTTTTTTTTTCTGTCAACGAATGCAAGAACTTTAATTTTGCGTTAGAAAAAGATAAATCAACATTAGTGGCCGACATTCCTAAAAACATCAATACCTACATTTTGACGTATTTATACCCTCAACTAGATATCGAAAGCAGTGCATTTATAAAATTGAGATAGAAAACTAAAAGATTCAAAGTCCTAGAACAGATTGCCACCAGTGCATCCCTGTAAATAAATCAGTATTGCACAGCCCTCCCCGTCGCGACATGAGTAATGGCCAGAGGGTACCGAACCAGACGTCTCGCCACGATGGAGTAGGTATTCACTAAGGGCGTTCATTGTTAGCACCAGAAATGGAAAACCTGATAGTGACAACCAACATCATTCGCTTTGTCGTTCTACTATAAAGCCTCCCTTTTCTTGCTACCGCATTATAGAGAGTTAGTATCGAATTGAATAGCTACGAGAGGGCGGGTTGATAACTTTCCGAAACGGCACAGAAATAACACAATATATATTATATATAATGTTTTATTTTTCAACGTAGGTAGCTTCCAAGTCCACGCACTTAGCCCAACGTTTCTCCAAGGCCATTATCCTATTTTTAAAGAATGATTCATCAAGTCCCTCAAAATACGCATTAACAGCTTCTATGATTTCAGTGTTCGAGAAATAATTTTGTCCTCCTAGCTACTTTTTAAGATTGCGGAACAGGTGGAAGTCGCAAGGGGCCAAATCCGGCGAATATGGGGGATGGGGTAAAAAATGTAACAATTCGAAGTGCAACTCCTCAATTTTGGCCATTGCAACTTTAGCCGTGTGAACAGGGGCGTTGTCTTGGTGCAGTAAAATTTTCTTCTTGTACAAGTGAGGCCTTTTCTCTTTTATTGCGTCACTGAGATTCTGAAGCAGATCAACATAATATTGGGCGATTCCTTCTTGGAGGTAATGTACAAAAAACAATTCTTTGGAATCTCAGAAAACGGTCGCCATTACTTTACCGGCTGCCTAGATTGTTATTTTGTCTCCAGCGTGTAGATTCACTTCTCGTAAACTGTTATGCATCGACGTAAAAACTCATTAGGATTACGCCTGGACTTCTCTAAAATTTCCTCCGAAACTTCCTTGCGTTGTTGTTTTTTTGCTCGTCTTTCAACACACGCAGCACCCGACGAACACAAAGCTTGTTCATATTCAAATGTTGGTGCAAAATGTTGAAAACATGTTCTTTTGAAAAGTTTACTATCTCTGCTATTTCCACCAAATTCACACGACGTACTTCTAATTTGTGTGAGATTGTCCTGTGATTATTATTATTATTATTATTATTATATTTTTTTTATTTCATTGTTAATTTCTGGAGTCGATACATCATTAGGCCGTCCGCTGCGGGGAGAATCTTTACAGGTCGTCCCACCGCGTCTGACTAAAGTCGGTAACCCAAGTGTAAAATGTGCTCAAAGATGGTGAAGAAGAGCCCCAATACGCGGTACAGTTTGATTTTTATAGGTTAGGCTCGTAAAACACACTTTCCCGAAATGTGCACTTTCTGCAAAGGTGTACTTTCCGCAAAATGTACACTCCTAAAATGTACACTTTTCAAAAACGCACGCTTTCCCGAAATGTGTACTTTTTTTATTCAGTCCACTTTTCCAAAACGCACGCTTTCCCGAGATGTGCACTTTTTCAAATAGTGCACTTTACCAAAACGCACGCTTTCCCGAAATGTACACTGTCCCATTTCCTCATGTATATAGTAAGAAGTATCCAAAGTAGCCAAATATTTTAACGGAACGTTTATAATTTCGGTCTTTCTTTCCGTCCGTCCGTCCGTCTGTGTCCGTCTGTTTGCATTTGCACTATTTCATAGAAACCCTTAGTAAGTAATATAAAACAGGGACACCCCCTAAAGTGTACTTTTCGGGAAAATATACCTTCTGCAAAAGTGCACATTCTGGGAAACTGCACCTATTGACAAAATGTACATATCGGGAAGTGCACTTTTAGAGAAAGTGTACCTTCCGAGAAAATGACCCTTTTAAAGAAGTGCACCTTTAGAGAAAGTTCATATTTCGGGAAAGTGTGTTTTACGAGCCTAACCCGTTTTTATCAGAGCTGCGGGGTTGCCTTTCAAAACATAAAACTTAATCATAGCCGCACCTCAGATTTTTCCATTTTCACAAAAATGAAAACAGCTTTTCTTTGGACCTCTATTATAAATTATTATTTTTATTACTTACCTACATGCCAGGAGATTAGAATAACATTACAATTATTATTATTTATTTTTTAATCTTTCATTTCGGAAACTTATCAGCCAGCCCACGTATGCGCTTCTTCGATTTTCGAACGCAAAACTATTTTTATTTGGTATAAATTAGATTATAGTATAGGCGTAAGTACATCTTAAATGGGAGAGGAATCATACTTCACCCCCGTAACTATGCTAGGCTACCTCAGCTCTCAATTAAGTTGTATGCCTATAGATATTGTTTATTCTTAACCCCTCGTATGTGGGAGGTGAAAAAAAACAAGTTCCAGTCTCTTCGGATTAGTCCGAAAAAATAAGCTTGAAAAAATTACAAAAAGATGTCCAAATTTTGTAAGCAGATCTGCTCTTAAGCATATGAAAGGTTAATTGAAGACCCATATTAATCGACTTAGTCAAAGTCGAGGTGAAGTTTAGGCCCTGTTTAGGCGACCTATGTAAAGAAAGCAGATCTAGGTCAACCAAATAAACATAGGGCGTATAATGTATGTATGTATGTATGTATGTATGTATGTAAACACTTTATTGTACAAAAGAAAAACCAAAACAATACAATGAATAAAAATAAAAAGATGTACAAAGGCGAACTTATCCCTTTAAGGGATCTCTTCCAGCTAACCCTTGAGAGATTAAGAGAAGTGAAAGGTTGTGCATCGAGTAAACAGGTGTACAAATTTATTTAGAGCACCCAAAAAACAAAAACTAACCAAAAATACTATAAAAACAAAAAAAAAGAACCATAAAATAAAAACAAAACTAATACATTCAAATACTTACATAAATAGATAGAAAGATATGTAATTAATTATACATAAATAAACATACTTAAACTTACATAAACTAAATATATGTATATATCAACATTTGGATAATTGATACAATATTTAGGAAATAGAGTCAAGCCAGAACTTTTTTAATTTGCCTTTCAGGGAATCTACCGATTGTGATTGCCTAATACCCGCTGGTAGCCGATTCCACAACCTGACAGAGTGCACAGAAAAGGATTTGGAATAGGATTTAGATTTGTGAGACGGGAAAGCGAGGGTGAGATTGGCCTTTGAGCGCAAACGGTTTTGGGAGCCGGTGGCCATGAAGCTAAACCGCTCAGAAAGGTAGGAGGGAGAACGAGGATTAAAAATAGTGTTAAAAAGCTGCGACAGGACGTGAAAATTTCGGCGAAAACGAATTGGTAACCAGTTTAGCTGTGCACGGAAGTGGGAGACATGATCATATTTCCGCAAACCGAAAATGTAACGAATACCCACGTTCTGGAGGCGCTCAAATTTATCGAGCAGCCGTTCTGAGAGGTCCATATATGCAACGTCAGCGTAGTCTATGAGAGGGAGGAGAAGAGATTGCGCTAAAGTTATCTTGGTTTGCTGAGGAAGAAAATTCTGCAGGCGCCTTAGAGAATGAAGTGAAGCGAAGAGCTTGCGGCTGACATCGGTAACCTGAGTTGACCAGGAAAGGGTCTGATCCATTGTGACACCCAAATTTTTAACTGCGGAGGAAAAAGGAATTATGGCACCGTCAAACATCAAATTGGGAATCACAAGGTCAGACAGCCTTGAGATGTAGTGCGGGCTTCCAACAACAATTGCCTGCGATTTCTTTGCATTGACCTTTAATCCAAAAGTAGTGGCCCACTTCTGGATCGTGGCAAGATCGTCATTGATAAGGTCAATCAGGGAAGGGAAGTCATCAAAACTAGCACCCGCATAAATCTGCAAATCGTCAGCGTATAAATAGTAAGAAGAGAGAAGAGAGGTCGTTATACCATTAATAAAAATAGAAAAAAGAAGAGGAGAGATATAAATCAGCGCCTGGTCAGTCTCATCTCTTAAATAGGTAGGTAGGTATGATGTGTACAATAATAATCCATACCAAAATCCACTCCCCTAGATAACAACACATTTAGTTAGACATAACAAAGCCCCATCAAATTCATAAAGCATACGCACCGAAAACTCATTAGGAACATAATAGCTATTATTGCCACGACGTGACGGCGTCTGCGTCCTTCATGACATCCATTACGGCAATAGCAAAAACTGTTAGCAAAACCTATCGCGAGATAACACTACTGCGCACTTTTGGAGGTGCGCACTGCGCAGCAACGTTTTTAGACAATCACACGCATTAATAGCAGTATTATTAAATAAGTTATCCAGCATTTACAAGGTTGCGTGTAAAATTGTTAGGTACAATGTTTCCAGCATAACAAGGAAAATAATATAAGTACCTAAGTACCTAGTTATACAAAAAATTACATGTTTCAAATAGAAGATTGTACAACAAGGGCATAAAACAAACCATATTTTCCAAGACTTATGGTATCCATCCGAGCCGTTAGGCGAGGGTGGATAATTAAGTCGAGGATAAAATGGGTCTTAAGACAGAGTTATACACTCTGTTTTTCACTTTGATTACGAGGAAATAAAACAGTGATAATGTAAAAAGTTTTTGTTGGATTTAGGCGGCAATGTCTGTTCAATAAGTTCTTTTGCATTTTTAACCATTAGTGTGTTAGGTTAGGTGTGAGCATTATTTCCTCCTCACTAGACGACATTTTAACAAAATTCTGTAACACAACAAGTTTTGCAAAGAAAACAACTAATTATTTAGTCCAAAACGAGACAACAACCTATTTCCCGCCACTGCTCTGCTTTTATTATTATTTTTTAAATTTTCTGCCTGAAACTTTTAACTTGGATCGAACACAATACTGCCAGTTTTGCGAAGAAAACAACTATATAAATTAATAGTCCAAAACGTGACAATAACCTCTTTCCCGCCACTGTATATTTTTAAACTTTTATTTTTTGCTTGAAACTTTTAACTTAGGTTGAACGCAATACTGCCAAGTCATACGTTGATTTTGTATGTTGTTAGTTAATAATGCTTGTTTTTAATAGTTTTAAATTTAGTTTTTGTCCGATGCAACATTGAAGGCAAAGGCAAATAGCAAGTTTATTTAGTGCAGTCTCCTCGTCTGTTTGGCTGTAGATAGGGATTAATCGTCTTAGTCTAGATGACCACAACACAAAGTGGTCATCTAGACCACTAAAAATGTACTATGGTGGATAAAATGCACTAGTTCATAAAATGCGATTTTATGCAGCTTATACCCAGCATAAAGAAGGACTTTACGAGCATGACAAGTGAGCAGTGGGTAAAGTCTGTAACAGCTACGTTACAGACTTTACCTATATTGTTGTTAAAAGTACCGAGTCAATCCCACAAAATGAACTTAATCATACCTAAATACTCGTAGCAAGTCTGAATGCGTTCTTTGGATAGGTAATTCTAAATAACTAATAAGTAGACTTTATTAAATAACTAACCACCCGCCCTCGCTTCGCTCCGGATTAAAGTATTATACATATAAACCTTCCTCTTCAATCACTCTATCTATTAAAAAAACCGCATCAAAATCCGTTGCGTAGTTTTAAAGATTTAAGCATACATAGGGAGGGATCTATATCAGGGACAGAAAAAGCGACTTTGTTTTATACTATGTAGTGATAAGTAAAGAGGTAAAGAGTACTTAGATCCTATTATTTTGTAATGCAAGATAGAGGCAAGACTACTTCTTTACCCTACAGGGCCTCTATTCAACTGCGTTATAACGATATCGTTTTTGACCTGTTTCCGTATTGTCAACGTTTTGATAACTCTTATGTCATTTACAATAATGGCGACTGTGACATAAACGATTCTTAAACGTGTCAAACACGATATCGTTTTAACGCACCTGAATAGAGGCCCAGGATCCATGATTAATCTCTTAGCCCTAAGTTAACACCTGGTAATACACTTGTGGAAAAGCAATAAAGAATTGGGTATTGAAGGTAAATAAAATTGTGTGAATATGGATAGGTATACCTACCTAGGTACCATCACCATTAGACAGATTCTAATATTATATTTTTTAACTACAGGGTGCCAATCAATAACAGGGTTAGATAAACTTTCAGCCAGCTCTTGCGTTCCTGGTACCTAGTTTCACATGAGAACGGACACACGGCACTAGTGGAACAGTCATCTAATTACAGACTGTAACGACGTACTTGAGTTGAGCAGCATTTCATTAGATAGCGCATGTCATGATATAACTAGGTACTTACGTATATCATCTAATATTCGAAGCGCTCTAGAATTTTCTAGGCCAAGGTTAACAGAAATTCTTGAGTATATTTATATTTTTTATTTTTATTCGAGTGGAGTGCCAGGTAATTTGCCATAGGTCTGCCTACAAGTCGAACTAGACCGTCAGTTTTAGACACCGAGTATGTGGTAATTAGGAACACAACAGCCAAGACCTTTCCGACCTGTCCACAGAACTATTATGGTTCTGTGGACTGGTCAGCGCAAATCATTATCTGATAGATAACTCTACTTATTTTTCCATTAAGTAACCTAACCATTTCAAGTGGAACACATTTCCTGCAGGGTATCATAAATTCATATTATACCGAAGGGGAATGAAGTGACGACGCTAGCTAGCCGCTTGGCAGTTAAATTCGCGCGGCTGCGTTCGCAAGGACGCACTATTTCTGAACGCAGTGTCGAAATGCGCGGGAACTCGTTTAACCATTTTCACCGATTTCCTTTTACTACTTTAAAATTTTGTTTATGGCTAATGTTCAAAGTGCACAGTTGCGAAAGATTTGAAACTAGTTCATGGGTAAAAAATTAAACCATGCTGATAAGATAACTTGGTAGGTTCCTAAAAAAACCTATCATCAAGAACAGAAATTAGTTAACACTTCAAAATAGGTAGGTACTTAGTCATTAAAATGCGTTCAAGTATAATAGCAATAACACATTCTTTTCTATTACACTACACACTTAGTAAGACCTCTTACGAGTAACAAGTAACTATGTACCGATGTTTATTTCTAATTTCTAGTTTTGTTTTAGTTTTTATTTTATATTCATTTAAACATAGGTATACTATTCATAGGTAGGTAAATATATAAATAAAGATAAAATGGTGTTTGTTTTTAAGCGCGCATCACTTGAGAAAGTCTGGACATTGGAATTTTTTTTAATGTTTGTTACCTACTTATACTCCGCATAAGGTTTCTAGGAAGAAAAAAGGTTGCTTTGAAAAAAAATAGGTACTGGACGTCTGTCACGTCTGTTGGGTCAGCTTGTTGAAGGTATTTTAATATTCCCCTTAGATTTTGCACTCGTAGAATACGACGAGTACCTACGTTAAATATTAGGAACCTAACTAGGTACCCGTTCGGGATTATGTATTTTTTCGGTATTAAAAACCTCCCAGTCCCCATCTAGGATCCAGCTACATATAGGTACGTGATCTTAAACCGGTTCTCTAATTGACGTGAACGACAAACACATTAAACTTCAAATTGTTTGTGAAAATTTTATTGAACTTGTGCCTACTTATCTACGGAACTTAACGCGCGGTCTCTCGAGCTCGATTTGTTCATATAGGTAGTTAAAATGCTGACTGTACCTACCTAGTCACCTAGAACAAGGAAGTTGGTGTTTATGGCAACGCCACTGCCAGCCAGCCATCGACGCCAAACGGCTAAACTGGTTTCCATTGGCCAGTTATATTCCATGCATAGCGCAGCGCATAAGGAAAAAAAACGTGGGTACCTACCTGAATCTATGCACGTGCCTTTGTTTTTAAACTAAATGTTTTATATATACTTAGGTCAAAACAAAACAGAAACAAAACGGTGTGTAAGTACTTACCCTGAAGATAAGAGCTGCACCGACTAGATTAAATCCAAAATATAATTGCGAAGCACGTTGCCGTATTTTTTTCAAATTAAACATTAATTTACATCATAAGAGTTTCAGTTACATCAAATACTCGCTCGTAGCACAACAAAAACCACTGTTATGTAAACAAAGATTTTTACACTTCCATAACATCACGCTTGAATATAGCATGAACTCGGTAGCTGCTGTGATGACAGTATAATCAGCTATTCACATGTTTAATTGCGTCTTATAAGAATCCCATACGATCATGTAAACGCACTGAAACACAATGACAACAGAGTTGGTGTTTACATCAATAGCTTGAGAGCAGGCGTGCCTTGCTCGGCGCAGCCCGCACACACACTAGCGGGCAGCGGCATCTGTGTACACGACACTGAGCGAGGTATCGACTGTCTGTAGTGGGGATGAAAGGGGTCAATGACGGAACCAGCTGAGCGCTGCTGCAAGAGCGAGCAACAACTACTCTCAATTAGTGAGTTAGGTGAAATAGAAAAACAACACTGCAAAACGGCACACAAACATAAATTTGAAGTGTTCTACGTACGTGTTTTAGTTTCCCACCCCAATGTTTGCCTAAATGGATTAGAGCTGCCCATTTAAAAGCATTTTTATGTTTTTACATTTTCACGTCAGGCATTGATGAAATTGAGTACCTATATGACATTCCCTTTCAGACTTGTCACACACGGTATGACGGTACGTATACGAAGGTTTTATTTTCATCCTTTGTGATAGATATCCATGCTCTAATGACAAGTAAGTAACCTCGGTGCTGTCTTAATTAGTATTTATGACCAGCAATACCGACATACATTTTTGTACATTGGCGTGAAGTTTCTATATATTTGGTACCTGGCTAAGTAAGTTACTTCTAAGTCCAGATTACAAACTAGGTAGGTAGGTAGTTTGGCAATAAACAGTTGGAAAAATTAAGGGCATCTATTTTCTTTATCCCAAACGTGTATTTGGTACCATTGTCAATTTATGAATTTAACAGTAGTAATTAGGCCTCTATATTTGATCAAGTGTGCTAAACTTGCAGACATTATGGCTATAAGTAGATTTCTGGGCCTCTATTCAAGTGGATAAAATCATATTGTTTTAAGCGTGTTATTTTTAACTTTGCCGCCATTGCTGTCACGTAAATAAGAGCTATCAAAAATGCATGCAATGCAACACGTCAAAATCAATATTGGTGTATGTAGAATTTCAGCTCTGGTAACACCTATACACGTGACGGGCGCTGTCACTGTCAGCTTGACACTGACGGCCGAGGAACGTTGAGTATTATCATTATCACATCAGTCAGTCAGGCGAACAAATAAACGGTGGCAACCTTATTATCTGTGGAATAGTGGAAGTCAATAAGCAAAGTAAAATAATCATAAGAAAGAAATAAGAATCACTTAAGAATGTTTGAACCTTGTAAGGTGTGAATGTGTGATAACTCGATAAGACGTTATATGTGTTGCTCATAACGCGACCTGTACCGGCTACTCGTCCGGAGTAGACAGTTATTTGAATATATAGGAAGTTCCATAGTTCAGGTACCGATTTATATTTTAAGACTATTTTTTTTTTAATGTACACCTCGCACACCGAGTGTTGGTTTGCGCGTTTCCTATCGATAGTCTCTCTAATCTCAGGAAATCTGAAACAAGGTTACCGGGTCAAATTTTTCTTCAAAAAGGGAAGGGAAATGATTTCAAGGGCATAGTTGATATTTTTAAAGTATTTCAAAGTAACCCAGTTGAAGTCATATTTTTTGTTTAAATGTGTACCTATTTAAAAAATATTTGTAGATAAAAGGAGTTATTTTTTTCATCTCTTTATTATCTTATTGATCTATTTATTCGGAATACAAACAAATAGTTATTGGTATTTCTGTAGCTCTGCCTACCCCACTCTGGGAATGAAGGTGTGATGTTATGTATGTATGTAAACAACAAATTCCTTGTAGGGAAATGTACGTAAATAAATATAAATATAAATATCAGGAGACAATCTCACACAAATTGACCTAGTCCCAAACTAAGCTCTAGGCTTATGCTATGGGTACTAGACAGCGATAAGCATGTTAAATAGAGAAATATATTCTTAAATACGTAGAAAACATCCAAGACTCTGGAACAAATATTCGTGCTCA
Organism: Acleris holmiana; assembly: GCA_949316455.1. Classification (NCBI taxonomy): domain Eukaryota; kingdom Metazoa; phylum Arthropoda; class Insecta; order Lepidoptera; family Tortricidae; genus Acleris; species Acleris holmiana. The sequence continues at coordinate 11,473,821 of OX438776.1, read as the reverse complement.
TCACACAAATATTTGCCCTTACCGAAATTTCCCACGGCTTCGGGGGCAGGGTCACTCCCAACTAGGCCAATGTGTTGTCAATTCAAATTCCTACTCACAAAAATCTCCCTGTTTGCAGTATGTTGGGACTCGTGAGGTTCTTCTCTAATCTCATATGAGTATTGTAAATGAAAAATGTCTAGCTGTTTTTCTCTTTTGCTTTCATGACTAACTTGTTAAACCATCTGATCATATTTGAACATAATTTTTTAAATATAAACATGATAGCATTATTATTTCTTGTTAATTAAATAAATATAAGTTGCTCTTAAAAATATCATATTATAACACGATGTTCCCTTCTTCTCTAGTAGTTACTGTTTCATAATCAGTGCATAATATTATACACATTGTCTTAGTCCGGAAATAATCTCTAGGCAACATTGGTTGTATATAAAATTAAGTAGCGAGTTGCTTTTTCATTAAGCACGCTACACAACCAGAATAGTTTACTTTACAAATGAATTATTTGTTGTTTACTCGATTGTTATTGCCCGTTAATAAATATAGATAATCATCAATTTGTAAATTCTATTTCCAAGTTTAACCTTGTGAGACCTGGTGTGCCACATGAGGTACATAATCAGAGCAATTTAGTATAAACTATATTTTAATGACTATAAAGTTCATTTGATTTTGTTTATAAAAATGGCATTTTGTAAGTGCAAAGGTGATTGAACTTTATTTCCTAGATGGTAGATTCAAATTCCCACTTATAATAATTCCTGTTCCCGTTTGTAGTATGGTGGGCTTAGGTGGATAAGGTTATACTTATCCATTGCATTCCATTATTTACTTACTGAGTTGTAAGTTAAAACTTCTTATTCGTAATATTTTCTCATTAAATACCTAACCACTTTTTACATTAATTCTTTGGCTAACTGATATAAATTTTTGGGTCCTGAGCCTCATCTCAAAATTGCAAATTCTTTGTCTAGTCTACTCTGAGGTAAACGGAATGCCTTTGTGCTAGTAATTAATTTCACAGGTTTTCGTACCCTCACACTGAATCACAACTATGAACCATACCATACCATAGCTACCATGTTATTATATTGTCATTGAAATTGCCATTGGTATTCTAAGTTACAAATCGATAAGGAAAAAAAAACTTTTTATTAAGACCCTCCTTTTTTTGAAGTCAGTCAAAATTTGAAAAAGATTATAGTTGACTTTCTAGATTTTTTTACAAACAAACGAGTGAATTTTTGCTATTCGATAACAGTTGACCGTGACGTGGCTTATCGTAACGCACGAGAATGTCATCGCATACATTTTGAGTGAGCGAAAAGAAAAACGTTATTAGCGTTGGCATCCCTAATAATACGTACCTACCTACGTAGAAAAGTGTAGGATTGCACTGAGAACCTCCTCCTTTTTTGAAGTCGATTAAAAGTAAAAGTGGAAGAACAATAACTGTAATTCACTTCACTTAGATATCTTGGGGGGTTACCATGACATGGCTTAGCATTTGAGTCTACGGTGAGAGAAAGAGACAGAGCTATATAACTGGTATAGCTATGTCCTTTACGTTTATCCTAAAATAAATTGCTTAGGCATATCATGGTAACTCCCCTATTTAAAATTTCTGGAGCTTACACCGAAAAGAAAGTTGTGCACCACGCATCCAAAATTTGCTAGCAGCGAAGCACTTGTTACGAGACGCGGGCACATTTAATTAATAATTTTAAACGTTTGATCTTCTGATGTTCTCATGTGAAACAATGTTTGGTATTTGTTTAATGTGTGATCAAATGATTGTTATGAAATCATTATCTTCTCGGCAGAATGGTGAACAGGCTCTCAGTTGGCGTCAGGGCGGTGAAGGCGGCTCACAGGCTCTCTTCGTACACAGGACAAGCCAGATTCGCCTCTACCATGGACAAGGGTACTAATTTCTTTTTCAGACAGGTAAGGGTATTTTTAAGAGCATGGTTTTTTCTGGTGACGTCTGAATTAATGAATTTACAAGTATAAGCAATTTTACCCATGTTCTAACTTTTGGCTATTACCACAGTCTGTGGCTATCACACTTATTTCAATTTTAAATTTTCAACCGTGTTTGACCTCATATTATAAAGTGGTAAATAATTTCGAAATATCCAGAAATAATTGGGACAATCAACTTTTCTTTGTACCTCGTTGCCATTATAATGTCTCTTAGATTACTCTTAAAAAACATGATTTTAAAGTATATAAATCCACCAAACATCAGTTGTTATGGCAATTACCGGCTCATTTTTATGGGTTTTCTTTCAAGCATATTTACTAGAGTTTATTAAAAAAAATAAGAAACTATCACTGTTGTCTTTTGAGTTACGGGACGGAATAACAACAACAAAAACTTGATACACCCACTTAATCCAGGCTCATTTTTATGGGTTTTCTTTCAAGCATATTTACTAGAGTTTATTAAAAAAAATAAGAAACTATCACTGTTGTCTTTTGAGTTACGGGACGGAATAACAACAACAAAAACTTGATACACCCACTTAATCCAGGTTTTTCTCGCGACTTAGTCGGCGTGAAATTGGACTAATTTCTTTTTTAATGAAAATTATTTACCTACTTGCTTAATTTTATCTGGGATTTCAATTATCTCGATCCAATTTTCATCAAAACTAATCTTAGAGGATTAGCCATGCAATGGTTACAAACAGATAAACCCATTTTGGATTATACCATTATAGTAGGGATCATTAAGTAAAAATTATTTCAGACGTTAGCTGGGAAGAAACAACGTTCTTAAAAACACTAGTGTTATCTGAGACATAGTTATAAATATTTTTTCAAAGTAAGACTGAATGCGTACGCAGGTTTTCTCAGTTTTCTCACTATGTTTTTCCTTATCAAATAAGCATCGGTTATCAAAGCATTCATTTGATGCACAAACTTCATTACCTACCTGTATTATCAAACTCATTGTTTGATAGCGACCGCTGGGGTTTCAACATTATCATAATAAAACTGCTATTTAAAAAACCGTTTTGGGTTATCTACATACAAACGTCGAGGTATTCTATTACGTCAGTAAGAATCCAAGTGCAAAATATTATGATTTAATTAGTAATGCGATATGATTTGATTTCAATACAGTCAAATATAAGAGTACCTCGATGGTACCTTTTCAGAAAAATATTTCCCTTCACAGCAGTAAACAGGAGTGTAACTCATAATTTCCGAAAACATTTATATTTTCGGAAATTATGAGCCCCTCTCGAAATTAATAGGGACTTAATTAGTGAAGCGAGTGAATAAGTGCCATCAAATCAAGTCAAAGCTGCGCTGAGGCAGTGTTGCGTAAGAAACAGTTTTTTTTTGTGATGTTTCAACTTTTAAGATGTTTAATTAAATCTAAAAGTTTTATGTCTGATCCTAATATTTAACCGCAACGCGGACTGATTTGTTAGTTTGCGTTACAATTTGGTATATTTATAAATGCCAACTTGCACACACTTTTTCGCATAGCAAATATACTGACCGATGCTAGAGAGAGTTTACCGTAACCTAATCAATATAGGTTTGAATGCTGAGAACGGTCATTACTCTATCAATTTATATGCAAGTACAAACATTTTAATCATCTACTTATTGTCTTATTTTAAACGTTTTACTGACGTATTCTATTTAACAAGAAAAACGACGGCTTGTGACCGCCCACTGCCGTTAGCGGTATGTTATAAAGGCGCGACCTTAAACGGGTGTATAAGTTCTTATTATATAATCTGTGGCTTTATTATTCATATTCTCCTGTAGCGTGAACAGGAGACTTCCGCTCATTCTCCTATTGTAATTGCTCTAGCCGATAAGACAATTGATACACTTTGTTTTCCAGCTGTTCGACACTGTGAGCAGTACATACACGTACATTCTAGGGGATACGCGGTCACGCGAGGCGGTGGTGATCGACCCAGTTTTCGAACATGCTGAGAGGGATGCAACGCTTCTTAAGGAGCTTGGTTTCAAACTTGTTTATGCCAGTAAGTGCACCTGCAAGAAAACTTCTGCGAAAAATCTCCGATAGTCCTTCCGACAGTGGTTAGTAGTTGTTTTTATTTGCAATTCACTGACAGCAGTTCTCTTGGACATTTCTCGCTGAAGTCTTCTTGCAGCTGGAAAATAGTCTATAGCAGCTTTTCCACGTGCAAGAAAACTTCTAAAATGTCCGATAGGGGTACTTTACACTTCAATATATCTTCTAAGTGCCATGCAAGGCACTTACAAATCGACTGTCCTACATTTATCGCGGAAGTTTTCTTGTGGAATATATTTATTATTTTAGAGTATTTCAGCATTCGACCACTGCTTATAATCTAGACTAAATTACTAGGTACAGCAGCATTTCCTGCTGATGGAATTATTTAAATTAAAGCATAATAAGGGAACCCATAGTTGTAGTTGCGAGTTTTTATAATAAATGTTCGTGCCATTATGTTGAACCTCTTTGAAAACCTCACCACAAAAAATATTCACGTTTATCACACATAACTTAAAATGTAACTAGTCTCATTAGTATATTAATTTAATCATAAAAAATATAGTTAACTAGTAAACATAAATTTTACATTACTACAGCTGTCTTTGAACTTATAAGGTAAAATATTGGAGAAGTTTTACATATTTTATATAAATACCGCAACAAAAGGTTGATATAGCGCAATTCGAACCGAATTTAGCGGTCAAATAAATGTAATTTCTTAATTTAAATGTAAATAATAATTTCACCACATTTTTCCAATCTAACTGCTCTGATTTATTCCAGAAGTCGATCCCTCGAAATGAGTTTTTACTTATCATACATTGTTAAAAAAAAGGTGTGCTTATCCCAATTGGTGCGAGATTGTTTCCTGATATATAAATATTAAATATAGCATAGCTTGTTTACCTACTTGTGTTACGTATTACGTGTTCGTTCATGTGTCTCGTCAAACAATAGCACAGTGAAACACTCGTAAAAATGTACACAAATAAATATTACTTTGTGCTGCCCTTGAACGTGACGCTGCACGCTTTATTGTTTATAAACTTATTTGCTTCTGTCACGTGTTGGATATGTATATAGGTGCAACGTATTTTCATTAGTAGCATGCAAGCGATAATTATTTTTTATCGCATCGGAGAAGAAAAACGAGCAAACTGGCCACTGTATCTACCTCTGTTCGACTGTGTAAAACCATATTGGCTTTGTCGCGTTATCGTGTCGTTTTAACTCGTCCGTCGTCCGTCGTTCGTCGTTACTGTCTAGTAAATAAGATCTATAACATTGACAGTACGATAGCAAGGCAAAGGTATGGTTTTACCCAGTCGTGTAGAGGGCCTGCGATGGCAAATTGGGTCTCACTAGAGGTTACAATTAATCCTTTGTCTGAGGATCAAGATGGAATGCCTGTATGCTATTTCATCGTCTGTCCACCCCCTCACCGGAGCTCCTTAATACAACAGTGCAAATGCAGTGGTATTAGCTATTCGAAAGGTATCTGCACAAAGTGCTACCAATCGTTACGGTAATACCAATGGAATCCGCTGGTTTGTGCCATGAATGGTTCGCTGCCCCCCTTCATGGGTTCACTTAAACGCACTAAAAGCAAAGGCGCATACCCATACCTTTGGGAATGCTTTAGTATTGGAACGCGCCGCCTCCGCTCTCTGTACGTTTGCGGTTTAACTCCTGCTTTAAATGTTGACACCATTTATTTCTAGTGAATACCCACATGCACGCGGACCACGTGACAGGCACGGGTAAACTCAAGTCCCTCCTCCCCGGCAGTAAGAGCGTGATCGGCGCTCGCTCGGGCGCTCAGGCAGACATCCATTTGGAGGACGGGGCGGTGGTGAAGGTCAGCGGGTTGGAGCTGCTGAGCGTGAGCACCCCGGGGCACACTAATGGCTGTTTCACATATGTCTGCCACGAACAGGTTAGTGCGCGACATCAGCATGATTACTTTAGCAGCTGGCATTTGTTTTATTTGTGCGAGAGACTAGCGTATAGGCTATGTAAGTCCTCGGGCTGTTTCACATATGTCTGCCACGAACAAGTTAGTGCGCGATATCAGCATGATTACTTTAGCAGCTGGCATTTGTTTTATTTGTGCGAGAGAGTAGCGTAGAGGCTATGTAAGTCCTCGGGATGTTTCACATATGTCTGCCACGAACAAGTTAGTGCGCGACATCAGCATGATTACTTTAGCAGCTGGCATTTGTTTTATTTGTGCGAGAGAGTAGCGTAGAGGCTATGTAAGTCCTCGGGATGTTTCACATATGTCTGCCACGAACAAGTTAGTGCGCGACATCAGCATGATTACTTTAGCAGCTGGCATTTGTTTTATTTGTGCGAGAGACTAGCGTAGAGGCTATGTAGGTCCTCAGGCTGTTTCACATATTTCTGAAACGAAGAGGTTATTGCGCGAAATCAGCACGATTACTTTAACAGCTGGCATTTGTTTTATTTGTGCGAGAGACTAGCGTAGAGGCTATGTAGGTCCTCGGGCTGTTTCACATATGTCTGCCACGAACAAGTTAGTGCGCGACATCAGCATGATTACTTTAGCAGCTGGCATTTGTTTTATTTGTGCGAGAGACTAGCGTAGAGGCTATGTAGGTCCTCAGGCTGTTTCACATATTTCTGAAACGAAGAGGTTATTGCGCGACATCAGCACGATTACTTTAACAGCTGGCATTTGTTTTATTTGTGCGAGAGACTAGCGTAGAGGCTATGTAGGTCCTCAGGCTGTGTCACATATTTCTGAAACGAAGAGGTTATTTCGCGACATCAGCATGATTACTTTAGCAGCTGGCATTTGTTTTATTTGTGCGAGAGACTAGTGTAGAGGCTATGTAGGTCCTCAGGCTGTTTCACATATTTCTGAAACGAAGAGGTTATTGCGCGAAATCAGCACGATTACTTTAACAGCTGGCATTTGTTTTATTTGTGCGAGAGACTAGCGTAGAGGCTATGTAAGTCCTCGGGATGTTTCACATATGTCTGCCACGAACAAGTTAGTGCGCGACATCAGCATGATTACTTTAGCAGCTGGCATTTGTTTTATTTGTGCGAGAGACTAGCGTAGAGGCTATGTAGGTCCTCAGGCTGTTTCACATATTTCTGAAACGAAGAGGTTATTGCGCGACATCAGCACGATTACTTTAACAGCTGGCATTTGTTTTATTTGTGCGAGAGACTAGCGTAGAGGCTATGTAGGTCCTCAGGCTGTGTCACATATTTCTGAAACGAAGAGGTTATTTCGCGACATCAGCATGATTACTTTAGCAGCTGGCATTTGTTTTATTTGTGCGAGAGACTAGTGTAGAGGCTATGTAGGTCCTCAGGCTGTTTCACATATTTCTGAAACGAAGAGGTTATTGCGCGACATCAGCACGATTACTTTAACAGCTGACATTTGTTTTATTTGTGCGAGAGACTAGCGTAGAGGCTATGTAGGTCCTCAGGCTGTGTCACATATTTCTGAAACGAAGAGGTTATTTCGCGACATCAGCATGACTACTTTAGCAGCTGGCATTTGTTTTATTTGTGCGAGAGACTAGAATAGAGGCTAGAGACTATAAGTTCTCAGGCTGTTTCACATATGTCTGCCACGAACAAGTTAGTGCGCGACATCAGCATGATTACTTTAGCAGCTGGCATTTGTTTTATTTGTGCGAGAGACTAGCGTAGAGGCTATGTAGGTCCTCAAGCTGTGTCACATATTTCTGAAACGAAGAGGTTATTTCGCGACATCAGCATGATTACTTTAGCAGCTGGCATTTGTTTTATTTGTGCGAGAGACTAGAATAGAGGCTAGAGACTATAAGTTCTCAGGCTATTTCACATTACGTCTGCAATGAAGGGGATAGTGCGCGACATCAGCATGATTACTTCAGTAGCTGGCATTTGTTTTATTTGTACGAGAGTACCGTAGAGGCTATAGAGGTCCTCAGGGTTGAAGACGCATTTGCAGTCTTAAAATTGCTATAAGGGTTTCGGAGCCTATTACCGTCATAGTATGGTGGCCATAGTATGTTATTGTCTGATTCTCCAGACTTGCGATTGGTAAACGTGTCTGGTCCGAACAGTTAGAATGTTAATTAAAACTATGATATTGTATAGGATTAACTTTCGTCTGCACGGCTAGCTCATGACGCCGCGCGAGTTATGTCGCCCGCGAGATAGACTGTCTTTTTCTGACCGTTCTAATTAGACATTGACGGGTAGAGTATCTCGCGTGCTACTTAACTCGCGCGCCGTCATGTGCAGGATAAATTAAAGAGGTAAGTTGAGTATTCAACGGGGATGTTGCCTAACATCTTTCTGTCCTTCGGCAGGATGACCCTAATTCTGGACATTCGTTGTGGGTTTTGTGCAATGGACGAAGTTTGACACTGTTCTATCAAGGTTAGGAGACGTTGGTACTTCCAATTTTTCCTAACTAATTGCCCGTCTCTGTGCACTTTAATTGACAGTAAACTTTCATAACCTAACCTATATTATAACTTAAATTATTCGTGAGTTTCTTAGAAGTTTACTGTTTCTTCTGTTGTATCAATTAAATGTCTCCCATTGTTATACTTATCAATTATCATTATCTGCGATTGTCAAGACCCCACATATAACGTGCTTATTTATGTCTTAGTTCAACATTAATAATTAGTCATACGTGGAGGATATTGATATCTTGTCGGTTTTTTCCCGACTACTTGAATATAATATATTATAGGTGTATACACTTTAGTACCTTGTCTATTTAACGTCATGTTTAAGCTGTCATATGAAATTGAGACAGCGATTAAAGCGGCAAGGTACTAAAGTGTATATCATATTTTTGCCCTTGACTGTACGTACTAATCTATAAATAGAGATCTTCTATACATAATATAAAAGGCTTCTTTGACTGACTGACTTGAGACAACGCACAGCATAAACTGTTGGACTTATTCGTATATATACTTCAGTGTTATTGTAGACGGGAACTAAAAAAGGAATTTTGAAATGCAACAGATAAAGGATGCCCTATTCTTAATATATTATAAAATGCTAATAATAAATTCTACTATAGGAGTCTTGGCTGCGTATTTTAATAAGGAGTTCTTTGATTTGCTGCCCTCGCCAGTTTTTTTTTTATTTTGCTTGTCTAAATCAATTAACTATTGCAGCCAATACCGTTTTCACTGTTGGCAACGCACTGAAGCGTTGTACTGACTGTTGCTGCTACGCAATCTATTTCATCTAGCATTCGATATGTAGATTTTTGAAGTCAATCATTTACTTACCAAAGAAACTTACTACTACTAAAGAAACTTACTACTTACTTTTCCGTGTGGTTGCCGGGTAAGAATAGTGCTACTCCTGTCTTCCCGTGGATGTCGTAAGAGGCGACTAAGGGAATAACAGCTTGTAGTGCTGTTAGGCGATGGGCTTGCAACCTATCACTAATACACTGGTAAACATCTTAGCCTGATTTTGCAAAATGTGGTTACAGAATTATCAACATATTTTTTTAAGTTGTTGGTAATTCTGTAGCTCTTCCTACCCCACTCTGGGAATGAAGGCGTGACTATATATGTATGTACTTACCAAAGACACAACTACAATGGTACAATGGTGGGACCTTGTGCAGGATCCGTCCGGATCGCTACCACCATCTTAACCATTAACCTACCGCCAAACAGCAGTGTTCACATTGTTGTGTTCCGGTTTGGGGATAAGACAGCCGGTGAAATAACTAGCATAGAGGCATTCCATCATAGTCCTCAGGGTTGGCAACGCATTTGCAGTCTTAGGATTGCAGTCTTGTGAATGCGAATGTCTATGGGTCACAGTTTCCACTTTCCATCAGTGGCCTGTGTGCTCGTTTGCCTTCTCAATGACATAAACAAAACACTTTCTGTGTTTTACGCACTAGGCTGGAACTACATTACATTACCGTTACCAACTTTAAGCAAGCACTCGAATTCACGTTCCAGGGTATCGCCTTCACCGGCGACGCACTCCTTATCCGTGGTTGTGGGCGCACAGACTTCCAGGAAGGATCCTCAGAAACCCTGTACAAGTCCGTGCACGAGAAGATCTTCACCCTCCCGGACCACTACACCCTGTACCCCGCCCACGACTACAAGGGGCAGACAGCCACCACCGTGGCCGAGGAGAAGGAGTACAACCCGAGACTGACAAAAAGTCTCAAAGAGTTCACCAAGATCATGGATAACTTGAATTTGCCGTATCCTAAAATGATTGGTAAGCTTGCGTTGATATAAATGAATATCAAGGGACAATGTCATTCAGACCATGCTCTTAATCTGGTACAGTCACCAGCAATAATAATTATCTCATGTTTATTGCTAGATATAAAAGCCCTTTTTGGGCCCAGTGCTGGATAATATGATAATTGCCGTTAGCTGAGAGATAAACACTTGTACATAAAGAAAAATATCCTAAACTTAAGGGCATGGGTGGCTAAAAAGCACGTCTTTTAAAAAAAAAACCTGTTCCACGTGGGTTTTCTCATCACTACTGGGAAATATAGTTCGTCGATGGAAATTATTATTTTTTTAGTCTGGTTTGGGTTCAGTAAACATAACGTCGTACACTAGAGGGCACCGACTACGTTTCTGGCTTCGGTTCTATTATGACTTGTCCATAAATCATGCACTTTCTACCCTGTGCAACAATGTAATATATTGTATACACGTAAGTAATAAAATAAAAAAAATATAACATCATAAGGTCCCTACTGTACGGAACAGGGTTAATTTTTCAAAGTGACTTCGGCGTTTTTGTGACTCTTGCAAATAAATTAAAACAGTTCTCGTTCGAGCTCCAAGGAATCTGGTGGTTGGGAAGCAAGCAGGTTTGCGCTGCGCCCGACCGTTTGTTCTTACTGCACTCTCACAAATTGTATAAGATTTACCTAAGGGGATGATAATAGATCACCAGCTTGCGTCGGCCGCTTTATTAACATTTAATACATTAGTCTGTTTTCGAAAATTAGCTTTATGCATCATGTCTTGGCCCCGAAAACAAGAGTGTATTTTACCCTCTTAATGGCGTGTAGAGCGACGGTCGGGCCGCGCGTGAACTGTACTTTCGCTAATCATTTCATTACACTAATATTTTCCTTCTATCTTACTAGGTAGGGTCGCTAGCAACTAGGTTAACCCCGTCGTCTATATGCGCGTCGTCTTATCGTCACATTTCTTAACTGGTAAAACAATGCGGTCTGATAAATTAATCTGTATTGCAGATCAACCTTTTTCAATATGAAATTTCTAGTTTTTCAGGATAAAAAGTATCTATCTATCTTTTTAATAAACATCTATACAGCTACAGAATATGCAGTCTGTTAAAAATAATTTCTTGGCAGCCGTGTTTCTGTTAAATGCCATCTAGCGTAATCTTACAGTATTACGCAAGGGTGTGTTGGTCGTGGTTGCCATGCCGTGCGTATAGATGGCGCTTTGATGAGATACAAGTACACAATTATAAACTGTGGGCATAAATAATTACGCGTCTACATAAAACTTCAGAAAAGTCTACGCATTCGTCATTAAATAACTTAATTTCGCATACATTTAGATACATTAATTTTCGTGACAAAATGGAAAAAGTTATTTTTTCTTAATTTTGCCCTTAACGATTTACACTTTTTTTTAAAACCGCCCAAAATAGTTTACTTGACTATTGTCACCAGTCCTTTTATTATTTTGTTACTGTTATAACCTTATGTCAATGACTTTTGCGGGTTACTTCTATATTGTTCGTGAACGCTGATGTTACATTCTATTTTTTCCACGGCGCAAACAACGCAATTAAATAACTAGATAGCATGCTTGTAGATAGATGGCTTACGGCGCTTTGACTGCCATTGCCATTTCTAAGGGTTTAAGATGGATTGCCTTTATTTTAGTAGATTCACATGACAATGTCTTTCTTCCCTCTTTCGTTTCAAGTGTGTTTTTACTGCTGCTTGTCGGCTGGCTTGAAAATAAGTAACGTATGTTTAATGTTTCAGATAAGGCACTTCCTGCGAACAGAGTTTGTGGCATCTACGGAGTTAACGATGAACAGAAATGTAACAAATAGGTTGGATTAGTATTACTTGATTGAAAAATACTCGAGAAACGATAAGTCAAATTGAAAAAGATAAATTATTATATTTTTGTAAGTGTTTTCTATATAAGGGAATTGTTAACGATCAAACGCGAGCATAAAATAAGACGGATTTGTTAAAGTCTCAATCAATGGACTTTGTGGTATTTTGGAAGTAAGGGGAGTAAGGCACGGATTACTAACCAAGTGTGCATAACCACACGAGTTTAGTTATTTTTACTTACCCTCGAGTGATAATAATACAACGTGTTACAAAATAATCCTAAAAAAGAAATTACGAAAGTAGTATCAACCCTAGTATACTGTATACCTAAGAGAGGGTTGACACTACTTTTGTAATTTCTTTTTTACGGATTATTTTGTAACACGTTGTATAGACTGCTTTATACTCACTTACATAACATACGTGCGTAACTTTAAGAGGATGCCGACCGTCCAGTGGCACATTACTATTACTAATATCAAGCAAAAAAAACTGCAAAAAACGGTTGTATGGGAGCTTCACTTACATATTTATTTTATCCTGTTTTTAGTATTTGTATGTATGTATGTATGTAAACTCTTTATTGCACAAAAATATAAATATTACAATTATAACACTAAATTAATGTACAAAGGCGAACTTATCCCTAAATGGGATCTCTTCCAGCTAACCCTAAAGCAAATGAGTAAGGACAATGCATGGGGTTGGACACATACAATAGTATTTGTTGTTATAGCGGCAACAGAAATTCATCATCTGTGAAAATTTCAACCGTCTAGCTATCACGGTTCATAATATACAACCTGGTGACGGACAGACGGATAGTAGAGTCTTAAGTAATAGGATCACAAAATAACACTATTCGATTTCAAGACAGTCCAGGCGCAACTGGACGTTCGGCCAATAATAAGTTAACTACAAAACAAATGGAGTAAAGCAAATATCATCTAGGGACGAGCCGTTTTGAACTCGGGCACGGAATAGGTAAAAAAAATATTCATTCTTTTTATCTTGTTTAAATACTCGCAGATTTTCAACGCTTTTTCATCCGTGCAATCAAATGTTTGCTCTAAAAATACTTGTTAACTTAGGCGGCTAACTGCAATGTATTAGTCGTAGCATTCTATACTTTATTGGTAACATTATTAAATTTAAAATGTTTAAACTAGTATTATGCAGTTCTACACGAATATAAGCACGTAAAAAGCGGATTGACAAAGATAAATGTGTTGTGATTTACATAATTTAGTGACATTTTGATTTAAGCGCAATTGTATTTTTTTATTGTTGTTTAAGTGATTGTTTTGTTTGTTAAATGTTAATAATAAATCATTTTGTCAATAAAACTTCTAAAACTGTTCAAATTTTAGTTTTGTGTTATCCCATAATATACTCCTCGCTGTCGCATAACTATAGAAAAAATAGTGATTACAATTTACTTCGTCAGTCAAATTGATGTTGCAAGATTGATCCAAGGTATGGTAAATATGGCAGTGGGGCGAATCGTCGCGTCGTGTTTTAAAAACAGTATAGCAGTACACTAATGTGGACATATTTTTGCAACCGTCATCAGTAAATGATTTAAACAAAATGGAACAATTCCCATTATGATATACCTTCATTGATGGCGGGGTACCGGTTTCGATTCCCGGTGTGGGTAAATATGTGTGATGGGCGCTAGTATTTATTCCTTGAGCTCTATTCTCCTCTGTAAATCGTATTCGTTTTGAAATGTTATTGTATTGTCAAAGTTATGATGGCTCTTATTTACTAGACAATACCATGACAATACCTACTGGCGGCCGAGTTGAAAACAATACTATAGCATGTCTAAAGCAATATTACCTACTAGTATAGGGCCCCGGATTCTTGGATGTTTTCTACGTATTTAACCTTTTCATGCACCTACCTAACGCCAACGCCAACATATGCCGCAACGGCGCCGATACAAAATGTAAGGAGCGTACCGATGCATCAAAAGCATTATTACCTACTACCTACTAGAATAGGGCCTCGTATTCTTGGATGTTTTTTACGTATTTAACCATTTGTACGCCGCAGCCTGCTGCAACTTTACGTTCACCTGACGCCAACGACGTCATATACCGCAACCTCGCCGATACAAAATGTAAGGAGCGTACCGAGGAGCACCCGACAAGAAAATCCGATGACGTGATATGCCGTGTTCGGCGGTCAAAAGGTTAACTTTATCAAGTCATCAATAGTGCTGACGTCATTGCGATAGGTAGGCATTTACGCATCCGCGCCGAAACAAAATGTAAGGAGCGTACCGAGGAGCGCCCGGTGTCCTCTGCATGCATATCAAAAGCAATATTACCTACTAGAATAGGGCCCCAGATTCTTCGATGTTTTCTACGTATTTAACCTTTTGTACGCCGCGGCCGGCTGCTACTTTTCGTGCACCTGACGTCCGTCGTTTGCCGAAACCGAGGAGCCCCCTGTGTCCCCGAGAAGAAAATCCGATGACGTGATATGCCGTGTTTGGCGGTCAAAAGGTTAACTTTATTAAGTCATGAATAATGCTAGTTACTCGTATTTTTTATGTCACCGTCAATGCGATAGGTAGGCATTTACTCAATCCCTTTACAGGGCCTCTCTTTTACGCGGTAAAACCATATTGCTATATTTACGCTTTACGATATTGTTTTTAACTCTGCCGCCATAACTGTCAAGTATATAAGAGCTACCATAACGTTGACGATACGATAACAATGTCAAGTCAACCAGAGAGTATACGCATTTATTGAACAATAAAATTGGGCTCACGTCTGACATCCGTATGCACTTATTTCTCTAATAAGTCAATGGGAGTGTCTATAAATTACTCGACATTAGCGAAATACACCTTAATAGTGAGCAAGCTGCATCGGGACAAGATTTAGTCATGGGCTAGGAACTTTATTCCGTACATACCATACTCCAAATTAAGAATAAAGTGTTAAGGTTTAAATAAAAGTGTGTTTTGGGTGACTTGAGTCCTTTTTAAGCAACCTAAACCCCGGGTGGTTGTCATTTTCGTAATTTCATTATGGGGCTTCTAAGCGGCCCATGTTTTACTGCAATTTGTGGCCGGCAACTATTTATATCTTAGTCTTACTTCGTATGTTAGAGCCAGATGTGTATAGTTGCCCGGCCACAAATTGCAGCAAAACATAGCCCGTTTTAAAGGCCCATTAATAATACTCGTAGCTACTTTTTATTTGACACTCTAAAGTGTGTGACATCCATAAGAACATAAATTTTAGGTAACGATAGCTTTAGATGCTTTGAACGGTTTTATCGAAAAAATATAACAATAACCTTTTCTAATGGAGAGTAAATTAAATTTTCTCGAGCAGCAATGTAATGCAAAGAGGCCAACGAGTTAGGTACAAACAATCAAATGTTAGTGTCAGTTGTTAGCTTAGCCTATATATACATTGCGTGGCGAATTAGTTAGTGTGAAAAAAAAAGTACCTACACACTATGTTAACAATACACATCTTTTTATGTTAATTAGGATGCATATTAACTGTTGTCAAAATATATGTTTGTATGGATGTCACACACTGTATAGGTAGTTCCCGTTTGACGTATTTGACACTAGTAGTCCCCGGTACGACGTGTTAGGCCCAACAGGGCTGGAATTCTACAAAGTAATAACGATATCGTTTTTGACCTGTTTCCGTATTGTCAACGTTTTGATAACTCTTATGTCATTTACAATAATGGCGACTGTGACACGAACGACGGCCCAGGGCCTCTATTCAACTGCGTTATAACGATGTCGTATTTGACGTGTTTTAGAATCGTTTATTTCACAATTGCAATTATTGTAAATGACATAAGAGTTATGATAACGTTGACAATACGGAAACACGTCAAATACGATATCGTTATTACCGTGTAGAATCCCAGCCCAGGGCCTCCATTCTACTGCGTTATAACGATATCGCGTTTGACGTGTTTTAGAATCGTTTATGTCACAGTCGCCATTATTGTAAATGACATAAAAGTTATCACAACGTTGACAATACGGAAACAGGTCAAAAACGATATCGTTATTACTGTGTAGAATCCCAGCCCTGATCAAAAGTAATGTGGTTTTACCAAGTAGTACTTATAGACTTGCAAGAAACTTCCCAATATAATCAAGAGCATTTTTTGCAGTTGTCAATTTTTGTACATCGGGTAAACAAAACGGCGTTG
The DNA here is from genome assembly GCA_949316455.1 of Acleris holmiana. Classification (NCBI taxonomy): domain Eukaryota; kingdom Metazoa; phylum Arthropoda; class Insecta; order Lepidoptera; family Tortricidae; genus Acleris; species Acleris holmiana. Next base: position 11,457,490 of record OX438776.1, on the reverse strand, counting down.
TTGTAAACCATTAAGGTTTACCTACTACATAAAAACTATAAAAATACTTCGTTGCTTTAATACAAAAGCGCCACAAATCGCATTTAAATTCTGAACGCTATTTACTTAAAGTTTTAAATTCAATTGTATTTATTTTTGTTTTGTGGCGCTTTTGTATTAAAGCAGCGACTTGTCTACAACTTACTAGTTTTAAAGTGCTTTTTGCTGATCGATATAGCTGCCGCAACCTTCATTCCCCTATGTATTAACAAAAAAAAATACTCCGACAAAGCGCGCGATCTCGGATAGCGACTATAACACTCACCGACAGTCTCTCTCTAGAAATGTGGGTATAACTCAATTGGCTAGTGTAACGTATTACTTATAATTTAGTAGATTCACTCCATATTACCAACGTGTAAAAGAGCCCTTATATGGCCAACTTACAGATTTTTTTTTATAAATTTTCGTTGTAACCTAAATGTTAGGGCACTTCCCAGTATATGCAAGTCAAGCCGAGAGGCAAGCCCACGATATGTTCAATTTTACAAAAAGATGTAGGTATATCTTGGTACAGCCTTTAGAATTGGACTTATTTTCACATAATTGTACCTTGTCGCTCTAACGCCTTTGACAGTTTAGTGCAGCGGTTAAAACATGACGTTAAAATAACAAAGGACTAAAATGAGCAGCTACGTATAAGGCCAAACGTAGATTTACTGCAATTCGTCACGTTAGCGTAGTTGGTGAGCCTACCTACGAAATTAGCGGTCCTGGGTTCCAACCCCGGTAAGGTCAGATGAGTACTTGTGTGACGGGCGTAAGTATTTATTCCTGAGTCTTGGATGTATTCTCTGTATGTATTTATAAACAAACAATTTATGATGATCCTTTAAATAGAATAATGTTATTATCTTTCTTTACATATAGTTTCCCTGTTTAGTTGCCAGGTTAGAATAGTGCCACTCCATGTCTTCCTGTGGACGTCGTTAGAGGCGATTAAGGGATTAAGGGCTTGTAGTACTGTTAGGCGATGGGCTTGCTACCTGTCACTAATACACTAGTAAACTTCTTGGCTTAATTGTGCAAAATGTGGTTACAGAATTATAAACAAGTCTTTATAGAGTTGTCGGTATTTCTGTAGCTCGGCGTACCCCACTGTGGGAAAGAATGCGTGATGTTATGTATGCGTATGTTTATAGTTTGTTGCAAGAATAACATTTATCGAATTAAATTATCTATAAGATTTCATTGCGGTAAGTAGGTACCTAAGCAATAAGATAACTGTAAGACCAATAAACAATATGATATCTAATAAAAAATCTTTATAACTATCTATCCAACCTATCGCACTAGTCATATCCGTACCGTTAACTCGGGTTACTTTAGCCCTAGGGGGTAAGATTGCCCACCCTTAAAACTATAAGTATTTTAGTGGCAATCATCTTCAATTGGTTAAATATTTGTAGAACCATATAAGTAGCTTAGTCCTGATGTATCATTTAACAAAATAAATAAATATTAAAGATGGATTTTGGGGTGGGCAATGTTACCCTCTAGGGCTAAAATAATCCGAGTTTACGGTATTAAACTTGTAATCGCTACTTCAAATCCTACTTCTAACATTAGGTAAAAGCTAACATTGTGCATTTGTAAATCTAGTTTTAACTTATTATTCCTATAGTGCCATTCCATTCAAACTTGAATATTCACCAAAATTTCAAACAATATTACGGACATGCATTCACCTCGGAATTGGAAAACAAATCGATACGTCCGCCCCTACTCGTAGTATCTTGACGCACTGCTTCTATGATATGGCGTGGCATTAGCAAAATGTCGCGACGTTAGGGGAGCTAATGGTCGTCCAAAGCATTGAACAGTTCAGTATAATGAGTAATAATTCAACTAAATGTTTCTCGTAAATATAGACTTTATAGGTGAACGGGTAAAGTTCAATTTTAACTGACACTCAATGGTTGATATTACTTATTCGTTGAGGTTTATAAATTGCGGGGGTGAGAGTGACGATGCTTCTATAAACTAGTAAGTGTGTTTTAAGGAAAATAAGTTGATGCACCCAAGACAGTGAAAGTTTATTTTAAGCTTCAGGTTTTATTCAAACAAAAATAACGTTTAGTTGACACTAATTTTTTTAAATAACCCTTAGCAAAGGTGTTATTGAACAGTATATTCTTTTTGTTAAGTAGGTAATGTTATTTATATTTTATCAATAACGAAAGCTTCCATGACAATTTTAAATCTTCATTAAAGGTCCATTGGGTAACAGTTAATAAGTTAATAATAAGTTATAAAAATATCCTAATATGTACTTTTAAAATCCGGGCTAAAGATAATAAATTACACAGCCAAACTTATTCGCGTTAACCTAGAAAGGCACGCATTTTGGCACCAACACTGGACTTGGCAGAAGGGATTCACTCAATAAAGTTAAGCGTTCTTGGTCCACTTCTGATTCTGACCTACTGAGATAATAATATAATGAGGAACATCAAGTAATACATATTTTTACGCTTCGTTGTTCGGTCTTAGTAAAGTTTTGTAAAACTAGGGCATTTAGGTAAAACTTGGGCTCGACAATAATGTACTTTTAGACCTTAAGTACCAATTTTACCGTACCATGTTAACCACTAAACAGACTGTTAGAGCGTTAACAGTTGTCAAAATATGAACTAACAGTCGATTAACATTGACTAAATATAACATCGTATAGTGAAATTGGTACTAAACCTAGAGACATTTAGGTATCCGTTTCAAAACACGTCATTTATACAAAACTGTAGTTTTTGTTTGTCGCATCCTGAGACGGGGATCTCATTCAGTATGAGTTTATTACGGACCGAACATTTAATTTTTATTTTCTGGTTGACTGTAGGTACAAAACCGGGCAAGAGCATGTCGGACCATGCTCAGTGTAGGGTTCCGAAGCCGTTAAGTACTACAAACATAAAAATCAACAAGTAATAACTAATTTTCTATTTAAAGTCAATTGGTGCCGTTTTGGTTGATTTTAGTATGTACACTTTAGGTAACACTTTAATCGCCTGTATCTCAAGAACCAATGATGTCTACTTAGTCGTGATAGTTTTCCTTTAAAGTTCGACATGCTCTTTCATTTAAGTTTTTTTTTAGATTTTTAGTATCTGTAGTATGAAATATTAAGCTTTTAACCGCTAATTTTTGTTAGACTCAAGTGTCCCCCCCCCCACAGCCAAAATGTTAGGGGGGGGACACTTGAGTCTAACCAAAAGATTGCGCTTTTAAGCTTAATATTTCATGAACGGATTACTTAATCGAAAAACTGTTTACACAACCCCGTAATATTTTAGAAAGACCTATCCAACGACACCCCACACAATAGGATAGACGAGAAAAAAGAATACATCCCCAGTATCCCCACGTTACGTGTAGGGTGAGTACCCTAATTTTTTTTTTCATTTTATTGTTCCACTTTGTTGGCGTGATGAATATGTATATTTATGCCAAATTACAGCTTTCTAGTACTAAGAGCCTCTGTGCTAGGCTCCGGATAGACGGACGGACATGGCGAAACTATAAGGGTTCCTAGTTGACTACGGAACCCTAAAAAGTGGGCGTCATATTATAACTGTGTCATAAAACTATAACGAAACTATTTTTTTGACGATTACGAGAAATAGTCTAATGATTACGAGTAAATCACTACTAGCAGTGAGTACCAGCTTAGGGCCTCTATTAAAACGATATTGCGTTTGACGTGTTTGAGTATTGTTTTTAACTCGACCGCCATCATTGTCAAGCAAATAAGAGCTATCATAATGTTGATATGATAATACGATAACATATCTAAGGCAATATGATTAAGGGAGCGACCGCACCGACGCGTAAAATACGGTGTCGTTGAAAAGAATGAGTCACACTAATTACATGGCGTTAAACTCCGGTGTGATTGCTCCCTTACCTAGTACAATGAGGCCCTGTATGCTTGTTGCATTATGAGGTCACGAAAAAAAACGACATTTACAAAAAAAAAAAACTACTAATTTTACTTTCAACTCCAAACTGCAAAGTTTGGAGTTCAAAGTAAAATTCAGGGCTCGTTTTATCTAATCCCGTTCAGTGAAAGATGTGTGACGTTTTTCTCGAACTAACGGTTGTTTATCTAAACTTAGAATAGAGGCCCTAATTCTCCACGGTAAAATCTAATTGTTTTTGACGTGTTTCCGTATTGTCAACGTTTTGATAGCTCTTATTTATTTGACAGCAATGGCGGCTGGTTTAAAAACAATACCGTAACACTTCAAAAGCATAATTGTTTAAACCAAAGGTTAGGTTTATCACCCAAAGGTTAACTGGAAGAGATCCCTTACAGGGATAAGTTCGACTTTGTTTGTTCCTGTTCTATGAATATTGTATTTAAATTTCTGTTTTTAGTACAATAAAGACAAGTGTTTACATACATACATACATTTAACCGAATTGAATAGAGGGCCCTGTGTTTTGCTCATAAACAGAGGGCGGAATTTCTCATGGCAAAAATTGATATGTCATAGGGATAGAACGAAGTATTTTATCGACTATCGACAAGTAGTTCTGGTTCACGTAGCACAAGATCTTTTACCAAATAGAATTATACCTCCTATCGATACATTACATTTAGCAAAATATTTTTCCAATGTTAACAATTCCCCTTTAGTAGCAGTCTTTTAGATTAACGTAGTATTTGGTAAATGTAGGTGTAGTTTTCATTATTATTGTATAGTTCTATGTCTTAGATTTAGCTTTATTTTCATTTGTTATTTACCGTTAGTAAAGACATGCGTTTTAGACAAAAATAACATAATATTTACAAATTAAATCCTAAAACTTCACGTATTGTTGAAAACAATAACTAAATGCGAATTGATAATGACATTTACATTTTAATATAAAAGCAAAACTAAAATAATAAAGAGATTAGTGATTACACAATATCGATAACTGGAAAAGTCGATAAAGCAAAATGTTCTATCCCTATGACATTTAAATTTTTGCCATGAGAAATTCCGCCCTCTGCTCATAAATGAGCAACGCTGAGACATTGCCCTTCTGCTCTTCTGGCAACTTATGTAAAATTTGGTTTAATTTAAAAAAATAATTTGTAGTATCTAAGTGAGATATTAAAACGATCAGAGCACGCAAAGCCCTAAAATATAACTAAGGGTTGAAATATCAGTACTAAGGGGTAGCTGTATGAATCATAACCTACAGGCTACCATGAATCACAGGTACCCACGGTTATTCCCATTGCGTGTTTCAATTCACCCCCTATCTACTCCCTATGCCTAACCTCATTAATACTTCAGTTCCTAAAAGTCGATGACACTAAAATCAATGGATAGCTTGCTTTAAAACTTTACTTATGAACAGGTGTAAGACACCCGGTGAAATTACTAGCATTGAGGCATTCCATCTTAGTCCTCAGGGTTGGCAACGCATTTGAGGTCTTAGGATTCTTGAGAATTCAAATGTCTATGGCTCTCAGATTCCACTTACCATCAGGTGGCCTCAGTGCTCTTGTGCCTTCTCCTTAACATAAAAAAAGGTATGGCGACGAGAGTTGAGGTGAATGTTTAGGTTTTATTGTGGTAAACTAGTTTAATTTAAAATTTGTCACGGGAGAAGTCAGATGCTGTGCTTGAGCCCCTTATAATATTCTAATCTTATAAAAAAAATATTTGTAAAAATAAATTTGCCTATATTCTCCACTCTTAGTTTTTTCCCCGGTTTTATTTAAACGCATTATGATGGCTCTCATTATATTGACAGTAATGGCAGCTCAGTGGCAACGATGTACGATTGCAATAGGTGTTAAAATGTTAGTGCACGAGCCCCTGGTTAAGGTATCTGCCCTTACTGCCCCGTCTCAAATTTCCATTCTGTATATTACCAAGCAATCGATATTGCACCATAACAACAAGGCTTTAAAGTATCAAAACTGTTTATCTCGTGACTCACTACCACTATATTCGTTTGATTTTGAATCTTGTAACTTGGACGTTTAAGTTAGGAATTGTTTGTTGAGATGCCAGCTCTTAATTGATTTGTAACTGGTTTGAGTGTTTGCTTTACTCGATTTGATTGGTTTGGCGAATCAGTGCATGTCAACTGCATGAAGGATGCATTTGCATCGTTAGTACTTGTACTTGATGAAGACTGAAGACGGAACATGACAATCAAATCTTGATGGATGGTTTTACTTGGTTGTCCAAGTTAACACTAAGGGATAATAATCACTACATAGTATAAAACAAAGTCGCTTCCCGCTGTCTGTCCCTATGTATGCTTAAATCTTCAAAACTACGCAACAGATTTTGATGCGGTTTTTTTTAATAGATAGAGTGATTGAAGAGAAAGGTTTATATGTATAATACTTTAATCCGGAGCGAAGCGAGGGCGGGTCGCTAGTTATTCAATAATTTAAAGTAGTCAGTGGGTGTATTATGCCCGTGTGTGTGTAGATGTGGAAAAACGTGGACAAGACATGTTGTTACTTTCTGACCAGTAAGTTAAGTTTTCCCGAACACATGGTTTAACCTCTTTGAATTCGTGTCATACTCGTGAACGGGTGCTGTTTGTGGAGTCCAGTCTGTTCACGTTTGCAAAGATTGGTTCTTCAGTTAATTATGCTAGTTATGGTTTTTACGTAGATACCTCGTCGTGTTGTTCGCCTATAGTCATTATTTTTAGTTAAATATTATATTAACCTTACATTTGTAATGATTTCAATGAACGATAGTTATATCGAAGCCGATAATGGCAACCAAACAAAGCAGAACAAAATCATGAACTTATAATCTTGAATTGACAGAAGCGCGTGAATCTAACTTCAGCTGACCCCTGTTAAGTCTGCAAAAGTTAATCAAACAAGTTGTCCTCGCATGTGATATCCATGGACTTAACATTTCCAATTAATTAAATTAATATGTCCAAGGTGATTGTCTAAAACTCGACATTGGTTAAATACACCTTGTTAAAACAAGCAGTAAAAGCCATTACCTAAATAAGAAAAAATCTCTAATAAACTACTTACTACTGTAAAAATAAAAATAAATTAGCTGTGAATTAATTATTTTATAATTAAATGATTATAAGTGATTGTAAGTTTACTATTTCGATGACGTTAAATATGGAATGGAATGGTTTGATTTTCAAAATGTTTAACTTTAACATAACAAATACTTGAAAATGTATCTCTCGGTTTAGTACAATCACAACTAAAACCTTGCTCATTAAAATTAAGAGTTCGTTTCATTTCATTTCAATTTACTCGCAAATAATTATTTTATATTTAATATAGGCATATAAGCGTTTCGATTATATTGCGATAACCATAAAAAATAATAACTTTTGTCTACACATAAGTTATAATTCTCCAAAAATCTACGGCATACTATCCATATGCATTACAATAATGGGGTAACGCCGCATATGGAAATTTCTGGAACGTGCGGACTATTCGTATGAAGGAGTCGGTCTACGACAGTTTAATACTGCGGCGTATTGACGCAAGTACGATGCAGCGATGCGCCTCTCTGATTGCATTTTAAAAATATCCATTGGGACTTTACGAAAGGGATATATTTTATATTTTCCAGACCAACTATTTAATTCTTCGACTTTAAGCGGTGACTTGAACCAATGAAACGGGGTTGACTTTCGCTGCAGTCAAATTTGTCAATATTTCAACTTATGCATTGCAAGGAACTAAAGCGTGTCACTAAGTGTTAGACACCTGCCTGAAAGAATGTAAGATTAGAGTGATAATTTCAACATATTGATATTATATTTTATATTGAATTCATCACCCTAATCTTACAGTCGTTCAGGCAGGTGTCTACTTTGAAAAGGTTTCCTGTAGCTCCTAGCTGTCTATTGGACATTATTTTGATTTATTTTTACAACTTGGCCTGCTTGCGCAAAATGTGGTTACAGAATTATCAACAAGTCTTTTTAGAGTTGTTGGTATTTCTGTAGCTCTGCCTAACCCCCTTTGGGTTTTTTTTTCTATCAAAAACATAGTATAACAAGTAACAGGTACTAAAGCATTGTGAAATGCATAACATTACAAGAGATAAAAGATGGATACATAGTTTCTAGTACAAAAATTACAGTACATTTAATCCACACATTTATAAACAATTAGTTGACGACAGACACACATCCATCTCCTCGCAGAACCTCAAACATTCATCATTCAACACCACCCACCTACACGCAAAAACATCGCAGTCTGGTACCGATGCGAGGAGCGAATTAAGAAGCTTTAAGGCGCGAACAAGTGGCGATTTGCTATGAGACACAGTGCGCGCCGTTGGCATTGCTAGCAGATGGTGGTGACAAGGCTGGAAGTAGTACTTCGTCAATGATGGGACAAACAGGCGCACCAGTTGCGGCACCAGCTCAGGACAATCAGACTCTCCCTTTAAGAGGCCGTACACGAAATTTTGCCGATTTCGCTGATTTTCGTGATTTTACAGACGTGATTTTACTGTTGAAATACTTTAATTTTACAAATTTTAATGCGCAACACGAAAGATAATTTCGATTTTGAACGAATGTATGAAATACTTTTTTGTTTTTATTATTTAATTTTGATTAATCGACCTGAAACCGGCGACTGTTTCGTGAGTTTTGCTGTAAGAGGTTTAGAATATAGCATATTCACGAATCGTTTTGACTTCTTAAAGGTATGAAAAAATAGCAATTGATTGCTGTAAAAGTTGTCAAAAAAATGTATGAATTACTTTTTACCACCATTGTATATTTTTTTGTGTAAAATAATTATGAACTTGGTAATTTTTTACACAAAATGGACAAAAATAGTTTAAAATTTCGGCTTCTTAAAACACTCGTTCATAAAATTAAAAGAACAGGGGGGTTATCATGAGCTAGCTTTGCAGTTCTGTTTACGCTCAGAGAAAAGGACAGAGCTATATAACCGCCATAGCTCTGTCCTTTACGCTGACCGTAAACAGAACTGCAAAACTAGCTCATGATAACCCCCCTGTAATAAACTTCAGTTCAAAATCAATCCATTACCTTAAAAACACATCCAAAAATTAAAAATTAAATGACTATACATATATAATATTTTAAAATAACTTAAATCCCGAATTTAAATTCTCGACAAAGATAAAAAAGTAGCTCATTCATTCGTAACTCATTTATTCGATCAAAACTGAAATGATATATCATGATGTGCATAAAAACTTATAGAAAAGCAGTATTTAAACTGTAAAATCACGAAAATAAGCAAAACTGGCAAAATTTCGTATACGGCCTCTTAAGATTCTACCAGCACTAGTCAGTAGAACGAAGTTACGCATCACTTCCAGAGAAGGAATTAAGGCGTGATATTATGTATGTATTTGATGATGACAATTGGAAATGAAAAGAATCACCCATGTAGCTTACCTTATTAGTTTATCCTGCAGTAAAATGAGGTAAGCCGTGTAATAAAAAAATAATGTAAAGTCAAAAAAAAAGGTAGACCAGTCCAAAAAGTTTTAGGTCCAGTTTGCAGAGACAACGGACAAAGTCCTTGCTATACAAAATATGTATTATAAACTGTTCTTTGTCTACTATTTGTAAAAGTAAAATTCTTAATGAGATGTAAGTATTATGTTATAATCTGTGCGTCGCAAGATACTGACTAAGCCTAGTTTGTAATTAGTTTTCGAAAATGTGATTCATGCTTTTTGACTGGACAATATACAAGGATCTTATAAGTTGAATGATATGTATAAATATTGCGAATAATGGAATAATACGCGATATAACAATAATATGATACTACAGAAAATTGGCATTGGCGTACCTAATCTGGTATTTGTTATAAACAGAATTAGGAAGGCCTTCTTGTTCTAGATACTTGAGCTAAAACTATAGTTAAATGTTCAAACGATACTATTTTCCGTAGTAAATAGTGGATTTTATGTTTAAGCTTATGAGTATACTGAATAGCAACATTTTCAAAATTATTCGTAAATCAAAAACTTGACGGATTTAAGCTAACCCAGGCCTAATTACTTAATGGACTCCCCGTCGAGGTCAAACGGTCCCTTTTTAAAGTACCACGGATTTCTGCTGATTAACATACTTGTGTTATTCAGGACAGCATGCGCATATTTTTGTAGGTTTAAGGGTGTTCCGCGGGCGTAGCGCTGGGACCCACGTTATATATACTTACCTAGTGACGAGCATGTTTGCTTCCAGTGACATGCTAAATAATATTGATCTCTTTAATGTGTTTTTTATTTTTTTTATTTTGAAGTTTATAAATCAGAATATATTAATACAACCTTTATGTTGTTATGCAACTAGTCTAGGTTATCTACAATTGTCCTGTAGCTTGAGTTTTAGACTTGTGTGACAAGGTTGTATGTAAGTATGTAAAGACTATTGTAGATACAAAAGACAAAAAATCAAATACAATATTTACGGAATAGGAATGGACAAAGGCGAGCTTATCCTTTAAATGGATCTCTTCCAATGAACCTTTGGGATACAGAGAGAGAGAGAGAGAGAGGAAAAGCAAACAAAAAGTCAATGAGTAAGTAGACATAAGTACAAAAACAAAGTTTACAGAAATAGTGTGAACTAAATTTAAGCACTACCTTTTAGTAGCCTATTCGATGGCAAGATTCTCCGAACGTAGCTAGAGCAGCTTCAAAAGAGAACAAATCCATATTTTAAAGAAAAGTTATAACATGAGGCACCTTGATCATACCAAGTCAGCACACCACACTTAATCGTTGACGTTTCGTGCGTGAGGGGAGAAAAGGGGACACGAACCCTTATTTTATTCACAGGCAAATTTATTTGTTATGTAAATACACACTCTTCCAAGATTGTATGCAGCAGAGAATATGATAAGGATGAAATTATGCAAACAAAATATGTCGTGAAAAGGCAACTTGCGATGAAAATTTGTGAGGCAAGTTGATTTTTATTTTTTACATTCGCGATATGGCGAGAAGGATATGTTAGTAAGTTTAAAGACTAAGTAGTTTTTATTGGTATCTTTTATTTTATTGGCTTAACAAAGTACCTGTTAATGATTTTTAGGGCAAAAAAAAACAACCACACGTGGCACCTAAAAGTTCTCTGAGGCCTATGAACAGATGTAATGAACAGATTGAAAATGCGTTGCAAACCCTGAGTACTAAGATGGAATACCACTGTTTGTAATTATTACCTGGCTATAAAACCACCACCCTTTTGCCCTGTGTGGTTGCCGGGTTAGAATAGTGCCACTCCATGTCTTCCCGTGGATGTCGTAAGAGGCGGCTAAGGGAATAAGGGCTTGTAGTACTGTTAGGCGATGGGCTTGCAACCTGTCACTAATACACTAGTAAACTTCTTGGCCTGATTGTGCAAAATGTGGTTACAGAATTATCAACAAGTCTTTTTAGAGTTGTACGTTTTTCTGTAGCTCTGCCTACCCCACTCTGGGAATAAAGGCGTGATGCTATGTATGTATGTATAAAACCACACAGTGATGATCAAGAGTGCGAACCCTACTGCTTGGCCGCAGGTCAGCGAACAGTAGTGTCATACTATCAGCATGTCAATCTAAAGAAATAGAAATCTTTTCTTGAGCAAAAACAATTGCAGTCCCAAGAGTTTATAGCCGATATGGATATGCACCTACCGAAATGTAGGGCCAGCATCCAAAAGTACATATTCCAGGAAATACCAGGAAACTGCAAACCCTAATTAGGATAGGTACATAATAAAACGATAATCACCGTTTTATTTAAAAACCGTTATAAAGTAACATGTAATACACTACAACCTGTAGTGACATTTTATCACACTCAAAAGTTAAAGGTCAAACGAAGCAAACTGTAGTACCAGTAATATTTATAATACATTGTCATTATGGGGAAAAGCAGCATCACAAAATAGATAATAGTACAAGCTGTATCTATCGCCAAACTCTCCGCAAAAATCGCTTGCAATCAAAATTCAGTTTTAACCCCGCCCTCAATTTAGATGACCAATTAGGGACGAAAAGCTTTCTTTTTTGTACAGGATAGCTGTTTATAGTTCTTATGACTTTCAGTAGTGTCAGTACCATCTGGTGGAGCTTTGGTAGTAAACGTGTAGTATTTCGTTTAAGCATCTATTTGCTTATTCCACATATTTACTTTTTTGTATTAACTATGAGTATTAACAAGAATTTAAATGCCACCAAGAGGAACTAAATTATTTGTTTAAGAAAACATCAGCCAAATTTCAGAAGAATCAAACTTAACGGTAAGTAACTCTTTATTTTTCTTACAACATTTTGCACAGTTTTTAACCTGATAATGGAGTAAGAAGGTCAATATTTTTAACATATCTTACTTTATCGTAATTATTTGATAGGGCCACATACATATACGAAGTTATCAAATAAAATCCAACACCGTAGACCTACGATGGTCGGAAGTTAGCTCCAGTCCAATATGCTGATTCCAGACTTAACTAAACAAGCCTATTTTCCCCTCATCCCTGTTAGCAAACTCGTCTCCGCTCCGTGTTTGTTTACAGCAGGTAGGTACTTAGGCTGTGCTAACTAAATTTACCTGGGAACTGTGGGAGCGGTGATGTACGGTGACTACAAAAAGACACCAAAACCGAACTAGCCGGCTAGTTCAAAAATATTTCATTCTGGCCCGTATGTTATGTGTATTAAAATATATAACAAATTACCTAACGAAATTAAAAACATTGAGTTCAGTAAATTGTTTAAAATAAGCTCCATAGATATATAACCAATAAGCGCTACTATTCGTTGCAAGAGTTTTATTATATTTTTATTATAAACGTTACGTAAAATTCTAAAGTAAGTTCGAACTTAAAGTTAGATTTGATGATTTTGTTCTATTTATATTTCTAGTTTTAGCTTCCTATAATACGCTTTCGCAGTACCCTTGCAGGGTTCATAAATGTACAGACCTATGTATGTTTTATGAAAGCAAATAAAGAATTTGAGTTTAAGTTAGACCTTATAACATTGCAATAAGGTGAAAAAGTGGATACATCTCTTCGTAATTGACTGTACCGCATATAAGACAGGTAGAATACGCCTCTAAGTACTATGTACATAATGACTAATGAGTTACTACAAAAGTCAATAAGCTATGGTAAAAGGGCGTTTTCCAAAAAAAATACCTATAGTTAAGGACTAAAATTAACTATGGTAACTTTTCATTACACGAAAATTAACTATTACTGCTTTAACGCATTCACTGCCACCGGCGCATAAATGCGTTCACTGTCATACAAGTTTGTTCCTAGGCCACGCCCCTTGGCAGTGAATTTATTACTTACAAGTGAGGTTTGAATCTGCTATGCTTATTTAATTTGAAATACCGCCTGTTGGCTTATGAGGGCAGTATATAATACATGACTAATTTTCGTGACATCTTGGAAATATTACTTACCGTTGTTATTTTTTTCCTGTAACGCTAAAAATCTTTAATTGCGTCGGTTTATTTTTTTATGGCACGACGAAGGTAAACTATCACAACGCCGCCAAATGGTTTAGGCTCTAAGGGGTTTAGGTCCATGGACATACGGCACAATGTCTATAAATTGCAAATGTGTTAGGGCGTTTTTACGTGTACATCTTTCAGGACTATAATTAAGAAAAAATATTTTTTCCATTTCGTCACGAAAATTAGTTAAACATTTAGATACGTTAATTTTCGTGACCTGAAGTCTAGCTCTTATTAATAAACGTGGAGTAACCGTGGAGAAGCTTAACCATGTTTTGTCCTTATCTGTCGAATTTAAATGTCATAATGACAGATAAGGACAAAGCACGGTTCAGCTACTCCGCGGATACCCTACGTTTATAAGGGCATAAATGGCTCACTGCGGAGTCAGTTCATAACGATTGAGGCGTTCCTCAGTGATATTAAATTTCATACACACGTTTGAAAAAGGAACGAGTTGATTGCCTCTAAAATGTGAATACGGTGGTGAGATGATATGCCTCTCGTTAGTATTCATTGGCTATATTGCTCGTACACCGTAACAGCCTAGCCAAGATGCAAACGCTGCTAACGTTCTATCGACTCGAAATGTATGAAGATGACATGAGCGGTTGACGCGATCTATCATATCATATACCTTACGTTAGTCGTATATTTTTTGTCGATTTTCGAAAATTGCTAACTTATCGTTAGGGGAAACGCTGGGCTGTGTGGGATTAGGATGGTGATGGCGCATTATGGTAGCTTCGGACCTTCTAATTCAGGCGCCAATCCTGAACAAAGTCTTATCATTTGCATTAATTGCTGATTTTCGATTGACACCTCTCATAATTTAAATCGCATTAGACTTAATAATAAAAAGTAAGAATTCTATCAAAATCTATCATTGAATTTGAGCGACATGTTCAACAATGAAAAAAGAAAACGGCATTACACTAATTTCAAAAAATGCTTTGGTAATTTGACGGTTCTTCCAGTGTACCGCCAGTGTTACTAGCAATCATTTAAATTTCCCCTTTATTTGATTAGGGGTGAGTCATGACTGAGCAACAATTCGCGCGTTTCACGTTAGTCGTGAAACGCTGTTAAATTCCACTTTAAAACTCCAATTTTGTGTTCAGACTAATAGTGGACAGGGAAAATTGAGTTCAAGCGGCGCGACGCTATCAATTCGCTAGTGTCGAGTACTCTATCACTCTCGAAATTCGCATTGGTTGTCAAAAACTGATGCATCATCATTGGGAAATCCGGACAAAGCCAGACGAAGACAGCATTTGGGTATAGTGGTCGACGTGGTCGTGTACGGGCTGCAGTGCGCGTGCGTGGTCCGCCAAGCCGTCTCTCTTGCTCGGCGGGCGGGCGCGCGCCGTCCCTCTCCCTCCCGGAGGGTTCGATCTATACGACTAGGTACGATTACGGCATGGTGCTCTACCGTCGCTAGTACGCAGGTTTGTGGCGCCCGACTCAAACGCTCGTCGCCGCTCCGCACTCGGTACGCTCCCCGCGGCCGCAATTATGTCGCGTGTCGTGCTTTTTATTAGTGTTTTTACCATATTTTTGGACGTCCTCCATGCTGGCCAGGTAAGTTGTCATGCTTTATATTTTTTTGGCGTATTTTCTTTATAATCTAGTGTCGGTGTTCCAGCGAGGCCACTAAGTCGAAAATCGATTGGACGCGTTCGAATTGTTTTCACGGCGGGTGTAAAATAGTAGCTGAAACGAGTCGGCCGTAAAACTTTCGTGTTTTACGGCGTTTTTAGAAAACAGTAGTGCGTTTTAGAATAATACAAAGTAGATTGCGTAACTGAAGCTAGGAAAACGTTACCATATTCAGCTATCGGCGCATCACCACGCACTTTTTGTTTTATGAGCGTTAAACAGTATTGCGACGATACATTATATACTTTGCTATTGAAATAAGGTTAAAATATGCTAAACTAGTATCAAGAAATTGGTTTTATTTGAAAAAACCTATTGTAACGCGATGCGCCAGATAAACAAACGCAAGTCATATAACTTTCAAGGATTAACTTTTAATTACTTAAAATCTAGGAAACAGATGCTAATTAGTAATATAACGTTCGTAATATTTATAATACGCATATAACGGCTTTTTAAAGTATATATTAAAGTTTCTACATAAACAAGATAACAAAACGGTTATTTTTATATTTTAACAACACCTTAAAGGCAGTTTGATGTGTTTTTCTAGAAACGTCAGCGCTTTCTACGTTCACGTTAACTGTCAGACTTTCATCGCCCCGTTAAATGTGATCCGACGGTAATACCTACTTACTTACTTTATACTTATTTGGCAATGCTTTCTGCTTACAGGGTAAAACAAAAGGGTCTTTATAGCGCTATACATTTAATGTGATCGTATTATTTTAACTGCTAACAAGGTCCATGGTAGGTACTAAAAAAGAATAAGTTTTGAATCGAGAACGAGTATAATTAAAAAAAAAATGTACGTAGGTAAATAACGATCATAATAAATCACTTCTTATGGTGACATTAGGGTCTATTTTAAATCATTTGTTAATTATGTATTAAGTCAAAATAAAAATGATTTGGACATTTAAGGGTTAATTTAATAAATATCAAGGGATAGTCTCACACAAATTGATCAATTTCCAAAGTAAGCTCCAGGCATGAATGGAAGCGAGATAACGATGAACATTCTCATGTAGAGAAATATATAAAGGCGGGGTTATTCCGACTGAAGGGTAAATGCAAATTATTTTTTCAAAGAATGCAATATTTTGTTACTATTTTTGCAACCTTTTCAAGTAAGTACCTAAATTTCTATAAAAGGATGCAAAAATTGTTATACAACGTTTTATTCCTATATAATATTTAAATGACGCTCTTACCGCCCGACCTTAATTGAAACATAGAAAATATACAAGAATCAGGAACATAATCGCGCTCATCGTACTGATATTGTCCCTTACCAGGAATGAAGCCGAGGACCGCTAGTTTTATAGGCAGGATCTCCACCAAGTTGGTGGCACCAACTAAGCCAACCGCGTCGTTAGTCAAAGCAATAAGTATTATGGGGAATATTAAAGCAACCAGATTAAAACCTAAAAGGTTTGATTGACAAAAGTAAATGTTTATAAAAAGAAAAACGAATAAAAATCAATCACATATTTAATCACAAAATGACTTGTAATAAGTAGTAGATATATTCAGAAAGAAAGAAGTAACAAAAAAACTTGATCAACTAATTGTTATTACATAATAAAGGAGCTAAAAGATTTTTTATTGTATTGAGAATGAACCACATACCATGCCATAAACATACTCATTATGTTTAACTTATCTGACTCATCACCAACTAAACGGTTCATTTATCACCGATATAAAACTAAGAGCTGTTACAAGCACGCTAATTCCTTTACTAGCTCCAGGGTTTGCAAATGAAGCCCTGTCTAGGAGCCGTGCCAAGTCTGGAGCACCCTCGCGCGGGCTCCTTGGGGTGACATAATTTATGGCTTTAAGAGAAAGTTAACAGCTTTTGAATGGAAAAAAGGTTCCAAAGGACTAATGTTCTGTGTACTGCCTGAAAATAAAATACTGAAGCATCTATTTGAAAAAGGAATATTCAATGGTTTTTAGGGTCTATTTCGTTAGGCCAAAAAATTTTTGGTCAATTGTTTCATTTCCCTAATTTTCATTTGCCAACCTGCTTTGTTTTCTGTAACCGTAAATATTTCAGGAGTTTATAAAAGCAAACCTAACCTAACCTTGTAGGGTTCTACACGATGGTACTAAAACAAAATCGGAAAAATGTATATAACATTGTTTTGGCAAATTAAAAATTTGGGAAATGACACATTTGACCAAAATCTTTGGCCAAACGGCAGGCTCCCGGTTGTTTTAGTAGACGCGGCCGTTACAGACGCTCTTCTCTATAAATGCATTCCAATACTATTATTTTACATGAAATATTGTCATACTTCAGTTATTTCACAACCTGTTATAATTAAGCATTAAGATTTGCAAATATTCTAATAATATACTAGAATATTTGCAAATCAATTGTGTATAAATGCTATACTTGTACACATAACCATATATCACATTTAGTGTGATTGTTCGAAATAGTCTTTTTCGAATTTGGGGCTTGTAAAATCTTTATTCGTTCACGAAAGTGATAAAGATATTATATTTATACTCGTATTTGGTGATTAATTGTCACCCATTAGATTACAACTACAGTATTGGTGTTCTACTAAGTCTTCTTTAAATAGCTTGTTGGAGCCTTTAAATCATAGACTAATCATAAAATCATAGAATGATATTATGATGACTATTCACAATAAATGTATGGTATCGCTTCTAAGTAGATACCCCAAAAAAAATTTTGAGCACTTAGTGTCTTATAAACTTTAAACTGAACATAAGTAATAATAATAATAATAAATATCAGGGGACAATCTTACACAAATTAACCTAGTCCCAAACTAAGCTCTAGGCTTGTACTAGACAACGATAAACTTATATAGAGAAATACATACATAAATACATAGGAAACATCCAAGACTAGAAAACATAGAATATCAATTGTAGTGCAATAGGTTTTAAGAAGTCTTTAGGGTTTGGGTGAAGTCGGTTGAACTAGCATAATCGCATAGGTATTAGAGTGAGCAAGAGAGAAATACAAACCCGAAAGCGTATGAGAGCGAGTGAGAGACAGTTAGAAACCCGAAGGTTTTTTTATCAGCTATTATAGTATAGTATGTCTTTGTCGATGCCGTTTACTTACCTATAAGTAATGAGAACGTTTGAAGATGCTCAACATTTTTATTGGCTGAGTGAACACCATCGTCAGTCACGCGATGCTACTCCTTGCAGTGTACACAGTTTTGTACAGAGTATCTATTGGCTTAAAACGATATTGGGTTTGACGTGTTTTAGTTTTTTTTAAGCCGGCTGTCATTTCTGTCAAGTAAATAAGAGTTATCAAGATGTTGACATTATACGGAAACACGTCCAAGGCAATGTCGTTTTTACCGTGTAGAATCTCAGCTTAGAAAGATAATTCAAATAGTACCAATTTAGTAAGTTATTGAAATGGTTAAAGTTGCTCAGCTACTAAAGATGTTGGCAAGCAAAATCTAGGTGATACTTAGAATTTCAAATTTCCCAAACTTATATCGAACGTCATAATGCGGCTAGGTTCGTGAGCCGTGCGGCGGACGTCGTAAAATTGTCGCTGAGTCAATATGATGTTGCTGCCAAATAACTGAACGAGAAGGCGATCTCTAAAAGTATACATGTGAAAATGTCTTTAGTATTTTCCAGAATTATAGAACCCATTATTAAGCGCGCAAAAATTATCGCTGACATTATGCGAAGGCACTGACATATGGAATTGAAAGTGTGAACTGACGGAACTGACTGATTCAGCAAAGCATTTTTTAACAAATAAGCATTGAAAGTAATTGCAATTTGTTCTTAGAGCGTGGGATTGGAAAAGTAGATTCTGGAAATCCGGAGCAAACGGCAATTTCAAGGGTATCAAGCAAAAATATATTCTTACTAAAATTGTACCTACTGTTTATGTAACATTTTACTAATAACGTGTTTTTTGCGTGAAGGTAACGAAAGTAATTCTACAACTGTTGCACAATCATTATCTCATATTTGATTAACGAGTACCTATTACGAGTTGTTAGTGTATTCATTATTTAAGTGTAAAGGTAAAATATACGGTGCATTCAGTAGTACATACAAACGGTGCAGTGAAATCGTTCAATCCACCAAATCGGGCCAATCGCTAAATTTGAACGCTCATTGAAGTAGTTCCTAAATGCGGACCTTTAAAATTTTACTCTGATTCACTCTGGCTATTTTCATACCGTATATCAAATGAGTTTGCGTTACGAAAGTGTAGTTACGGTGCGATACACATGTTCATGGATGGGGATTCCGATTAGATCTTTAACTAATAAACAAATTAACAATTACGTAAATCTCGTAGATGGCAGCCGACGTTAACAATAGTATTTCCGTAGTCACAACTACAATAATGAATACAAAGACATAGCAGAAGATGATGCCGTCAACAAGGAAAACAACGATGGGAGAAAATTGATGGATGTGGCAGCACAGGATCAGCCATCGTGGCAATCTTCAGAGGGCATTCTACGTGCAACAATAGACATTTTATGGTCGATGGTGATGATGCAGAAGAATTACAAGATGAAAATGATAGCTATTGATGATAAAGTTGTTCAAATTACAATAGGTTTGAAAATGAACTGCACAGCCGATCCTTAAAAATAACTTTGCATACCCACTACGTTAAAGCAGCAGGTCTTCATAAAAGTATTAACCGAGCTGGGAGTAAAACCGTATGTGGCAAGAATGTTGGCTAAGCCGTAATAAAGGGGGATATTCCAGCAAACCACGTGCCGGCTGTAAAGTGAACCACAGTCCCATTTCTTCTTTAAAGAGCCTACTACATTTAAATTGGGAATGTACTTACTCAACGGACACTGGGAAAAGAACGATATTTTCTAGAAATATCTTTTTACGTAGTATCGTTAATTCTGTAGTAGAGTGGAGATCTTTTAATAGAATAATAGCAAATAGTACTTAGAGGAAAATGCTAAAAGTACACAACAACCAAACCTTTTAAAAAAATAGACAATTAAAATAAAGACGGACATTAAAAGTTAAAAATTGCTTATATTTTACGTCAGGAATATAAAAGTATACATTTATTGTGCTATTATCACAAGAGGTTCATTTAAATACTTAATAATAATAATGTGTATTGATGATACGGTCTCAATCTATTTTCATAATTACAGAACAATATGTACAAAAATAATTGTAAAAGATCAAAGTCCATTGCTTTTGTAGGTCAATTCCAGGAATTATCTGCCATAAAAAATTCTCTTTTCACGAACAATAATTTAAAAGCAATGGTGGATTACCAGGCTTACTGCATCCGACCTCCGCTAAAGCATCGCCCATAAATCCGCTTAAACTATTTCCACTCCGACTTTTATTCGAAGTAGGATTAAAATGGGAAAAGTGAAAGAGTACATTTTTAATTACCTCGGCACTAAGCGGCAAGATTCAGGATTTCGGATTAAAATATTTTCGGACATTTTCAGGAATATTCGGCATTTGTCGGGGATTCGGTTGTAATGGCGTTTCTTTTAGAGGATTCCGGGGTTTTGAAAGGCTTTAGAGGGTATTGTTTCTAAATCGTTATGGAGTGCTTTCGTGTTTTGCGGGGGAAATGTCAGAGTCTTTTTTAGGATCAACCCAATCCAGACGAGACCCGTAATTTTTTTCTGATTTAAGGATAAAGCCTTAACGGATATGACTCATTTATTTTATAAAATACCTAAAAATCACTGCGATGCGTGGTTCCAATTTCTGGATTTTTACTGAACTGCAGTAAATGGGAGAGGAGATGATATCAATTATACCTAGGTACTTACATTACTTAAACCCCTTGCACGATAGAAGTACCTACTTAACATTATCTAAGAAGAACTTAATTCAGACGAGCTAATTTTAAATGACAAAACGGATATCGCACTTTTAGAATTATAGTGACCTAATTAAAACATTTTCAGTTTTCGATTTCGAGTCATAAATTTAGTACCATAGAGATCTAAATCGAAATTCCGAATATTTGGATTAGGTCACTATAATTCTAAAGATGCGAATTATATACTCGTAGAAGTGGCTGTAAAACTTGATTTATGCGAAACTAACCAACATACCCATACAAAATCCCAAGTAACGAGTAAAGTTAAGACGAAACAGGGAGACAGGATTGCGTAATTAAAACCCTTTAGGAGGTTCTTCGGTCATGTACGTACAGTCTGGAGTAGCCTAGACTTAGTCTTAATCACCCGTTAAGCAACAGTGTTCGTATTGTTGTGTTCCGGTCTGGGGAAAAGACAACCGGTGAAATTACTAACGTAGAGGCATTCCATCGTAGTCCTCAGAGTTGGCAACGCATTTGAGGTCTTAGGATTATAGTCTTGAGAATTCAAATGTCTATGGGTCTCAGATTCCACTTACCATCAGGTGGCCTGAGTGCTCGTGTGCATTCTCATTGACATATATATAAAAAAAAAGTGTTGTTCAGAAATAATTGTAGCTGGGATATGAGTGATCTGAGTATTCTGTTAGCGTATTGTAGCGTTTCATCAGCTTAGTTTAGGCGGAGATATTATAAATAAGTAGGTCAGTTTACGGACAATTCAATCTTAGATCTTTGAATCCTTTGCAGAGTTGAAAATGGGTGAGATATTTTTTATATATTTATTATGCACGTAAAGACTATTGTTTTATCGGTTTATCATATTAGCATGGCCACAGAATTAGGCGTTACTCTAATACCCGTATTTGTAGACAAGAAAAGTAATTACTTGAGTAATAGCAATGTCAAAAGTCATACTAAAATCGTTTCTTAAGTCATTACTTTTGCTTAAGTAATTACTATCTTGACACTTGTGCCCGCAATGTACACGGATTTTCACCGCAAGGATAGGCTACATAAGTCATCTTCGAGCGCACGAGCGCCAAAATGCTGGATAGGAGTCCGAGTGGTCGCCATGGCCGAAAACGGTCGGATAGATCATCACTATCTTGACAAAAAAACACTTTCTTTAACATTTTTTTTTTTTGCTTATTTGAGAATAAATAATATATTTTATAAAGACGGTTTTTTTCCACAAAACCCGCATTGGTTGAAGCAATTGCAGCGAACCTGGTAGCCGCCATATTGCGCCTTTTTACAAAATGGCCGCTGTTCCACCAGTCACAGATGAGTGCGCAATAATTCTTTTCAAGCGATCTTTGCTGAATTTAATTGCATCCGTGAAGCCAGAATTCACGAGTCTTAATTTTGGATATCATTCCCGTATAGAAGAGTCACATTTTCCTGTAAGCTACATAGAATAAATACGTATAGTGGATACTTTAAACCAGTTTTTGAAAAAACTCTTTCATAATAGGACACTAGATTAAAATGTATGTTTATTTTCTTAGACAATTTAAAGTATTAGGTCAGATGATAGTATTTGGTTTCTGTTAATCTAAGCAAAGCGTCGTTTTTCCATGAACTTTTTATGCTTTCAAGCAACTTGGAATGAGTAACAGGATTGCACTCACACGATCAAATGTCACAATATTCGTCACAGCTCTAGTGAGGAGATCAGGGATCTGTAAATTTCCCATTGATTTTACAAGAGTTTCAGAATCTAGGTGCGGTCAAGGACTTTAATTGTTATGCCACTATGGGACCCCTGTCATAATCTCTTCTTCTTCTTTTTTATTAATGGCGGTCCACCGCGATGTACGCAGTGATTTCGCCAATGTCAAGTGAGTAGAGTAAAACAGTAAACAGAATAAATCAAAATCAAAAGCCGGGCATTTTTCAATCGGCCATCTTCCCTCCCCGCAGGTTACCGGAAACTGTCATAATCTCAGCGTTAATATTTAATTTTAGCTTTCTTTCATGTGGTTTGACGCTGTCGTTATGACAGGGTTCCATAGTGGAAAAACAATTAAAATCTTTACCTACGTGAATTAAGACTAAAACTGTAATCATTTCAAATCAAACCCCATTCTTCTTTACATTCTTGGGTATTTACAAACACTTCAAATCAGTTATACTAAAACTCGAAAAGTAAAGCAAGCTAAACAAAAACAGAAAGGCTAATATACCAGCTAATTTATTATTCATCTTAAACTCTAACAGTATTAAAATTAAGAAAAAGTTCCAGCGTCGCACTAAAATAATGAGTTTGTTCTCTAACTAACTCAATTAATGCTTCTAAAGCGGTGGTTGACCCCACTCGAGGAGATTAGACATGGCCGAACACGGCTTCGTTTACGGTATAAATTTAAGAAAAGCTCAATACCTACGGTAAATAGGTACAATCGCGAACTCAGAAGTACTTGACCAAATGGTACCTTGTCGCAGTAAAGGATTAAAGTGAGAGAGGTTTGAATTTAGTATATCAACAGCTGCGACAAGGTACTAAAATGTACAATTACCTCTGACTTCGACCGTACGTAATAATTTACGGCTGGAGTCAGTTATCTATAATTAAGTCGTTCTTTACTGCCAATTTTTCATAAGAGGTTTAAAAAAGAACGATTTAATTGTCTCTAAAATGTCTCTGAGCACGGCGGGAAGTGTTTTAACAGGTCATTTCATATGTTTACCCGATGGTGCTGAAATTTAGGAGCTAATAGAAATAGAGTAATGAAGTAGCTCCGATAATATTGTCCTAATCTAAAAACCTTAACCATGACCTGATACAGAAAGCATACCTTCCTCTTTAGCGGGATTCAAACTCACGTTCTTTTGGACAGTGCCTAACTAGTTCTTCCGGACCGGTCATTAAATCGTATCAAGACATGAAAGTTACAGAAAAGTTGTGAGAGACGGTAAAAATCTTGTCAAAAGAATTCATAATTCGCAAGTACTTCGACAAAGTTGTTGGAGAAGTTCCGTAAAGTTTGGACAGTTTTATTTTAAGTGAAGCAAATCTGGCAGTGGCAGGAGCAAAATGAGTCTTTAACCAAAATTCAAGTAAAGAAAATTTAAAATCCCGATTCAAATTCAACATTGACTTTAAAAAGCATGGTCTTTCAATTAGTTGTGCGGGTCTTGGGTCGGATCAATAGCATCCAGCACCGAAGCTACACCATATTGCAAGCGTTAGTCGAGTGACAAAGATGTCAAAAAAAATATTTTTATAACCGTTACTGTGTACTTAAGTATGCAAAACTAGGACTACTCCAAAAATCTAAGTTTAGAGCTCGACTAACGCTTGCAATATGGTGTAGCTTCGGTGCTGGATGCTATTGATGGGTGAATTGCAGAAAAAATGTACCTTTTGAATTTCATAACTAACCTGAGAGTAAACGAAATTGATAATTGGTGTAACGAAACTGATAAAATAAAGCGTCGGACACATGGAAGAATACTAGTGATATCTTGTGGTTTCATTCGCAGAATTATTTATTCCATTATTTATTCCATTGATTTTTTATTCCATTTCTTTTTGATTTTTTTACTCTATCTAAATGCTTTAATCGTAACTCCTCATATTTTGCAGGGTTTTGTTTTAAACGTTCTCTGTACTTCTTTTGCCTTTCAGCATTTGTCATTGGAGCCATGATCTACTGTAAACAATAGTGTTTTTTAGTCGTGTTATTGAATCAATAGCTACAGCCAGCCATATCTTTACAAAAAAGAATACACGAAAAACTCCAAAAAAATCGGTTAGGGAATTGACAAAGGCAAAAAAACATTACAGTCCATATGCAAACACATATTATGTACCGTAAAATGGGGCTATTTGGGAATCACGGGGCTATTTGGAATCGAGTAATTATTAAGCTTTTAGTTGCTATAATTGTGTCATGGCAATGGCAGAACTGAAAAATTAGCCTGACACCGAGTTTTACAGTTCTATCATAGCCATGACAAGAAATATATCAACTAAAAGCTTGTGATTACTTAGTACCAAATAGCCTCATTTTACGGTACTAGCTTTTGCCCGCGACTCCGTCCGCGTAGAAGTCGTTTATCGCTGCTCCCTCGGGATCTGTCTAATTTTCCGGGATAAAAAGTAGCCTATGTCCTTCCCCGGGACTCAAGCTATCTCCATACCAAATTTCATCTAAATCGGTTCAGCGGTTAAAGCGTGAAGAGGTAACAGACAGACACACCACATTCATAATGTTAGTATGGATGGTTTGTACCGTGGCAGACTTTTCGACTGAAACAAACTTACACACCAGTACTTTCTATATAGTTTTATTGTATGAAATAGGCTTTACAGTTTCTCAGTTTCGTTACATAACGAAAAATAACGAAACTGAGAATGATAATATGAGAAACGTTACCTAAAAAATATATTTCCCTTCAAACGTGTAATGCATTGTTCTAGAACTTTGTAAATTCTTAAGAAGCAGAGTAAAACTACACGGTAATGAATAAAGTGGTGTACGAAAATGAAACTTTTACCCGAGAAAATCGCCGTTTATCACCATGAGATTTTTTAGATTTTATACACTAGACTGTCAATCCGCGTGCCACTTCGTTGAAAACAAAATGGGTGTCGCTGTGTTCAACAGTTTGATAGATATCAAGGTGTATCCAGATTGATAAAAAGTAATTCTACTAAGATATTTAAAACTTTTTTTGGGATTAAATGCTCCGTAACTAAAGCTGAGTAACGAAAGTCCAGTAAGTTGGGACAGGTAAATTAATATTAAAATTTCATAACTATTTACAATAAAATTTAATAGATTTGTACGGAACTTAAAGATTAACTAAAAAGGACTGTATAGTTTACAGTTATGCTTTATAAGAATTAATATAAATCGTAACAAATTTCCTAGATAAAAACACACTCGGAATTGGGACATGACCATAATATATGAAGTACTCGCGTATCGCAGGATTGTTTTTTATTTAAATCTATATAAATAAAACAGAATAAAAATAAAAATATTTTTATCTGAATTTTAAGAATTCTCATACTTTAAGAAAAATAATTACATCGTCTTTTCTTCTCATGATATAATTTTAAATCCACCGTGTTTTCACGGGACACCAATTAAACTAAAAGGTACATTTTTTCTGCAATTCACCCTGATATCAAATATATTATAATATGTAAAAATACATTCAACTACAAACAGTCTTCTTGACGAAACAAATTTTGATCTGACGACTCTTTCGCGAAACATACCACTCCAATAATTATAAAAGTTAAAATGCGACATGTTCAAGTTTATTGTTTTATACAGCTAGTAAAAATATTCTGGACTAACTTTCTTAAGGGCTTGTACTCATTAGGCGATGGGCTTGCACCCTGTCAGTAATACACTAGTTAACTTCTTGACCTAATTGTGCAAAATTTAGTAATAGAATTCTAAACAAATCTTTTTAGATTTGTTGGTATTTCTGTAGCTCTGCCTACCCCACTCTGGGAATGAAGGCGTTATGTTATATAGGTATGTAACTTTATTATTAACAACAGCAACACTGTTTCATCCCAAAGCGAACACTGACGCGACGATTTACTGAGGGTGTTCCAGATTATTTCTCTAACGTGGCACAGATGAGAAAACTCTTTGGAATCTAATCCCCTCCCACAAGATGGCGCCACTGCATTACGCCGGGCTAAGTCGAGTCGCAGCACACAGAATATATAATTATTTTAACGTCAATAATGGTTTATTTTATGCGTATTAATAGCATGGCCAAATTTATTATTTGTTTTAAACAAAAAATGCAATATTACACATACCTTCTGTAAACGAATAAGAGACCAGTTTTTGGCGGCTTCACTTGAAAACTGCATATCAAGATAATCAATGTGGGAGAAAATCGACGTGAAAGATTTGTTAACTTATCCTATCCAAATAGGGTTTTTAGTATACAAATTAATCTTTTGAATTCAGTAAAATGTGATACTGTAGCTTGTATTCAGGAGTCCACATCCCAAGCCACCCACACCCCTTAGCGAGGAAGCTTGGTCGTATTCTATCAAGCCAAGAGAAAAGGGGTTTTTCCGTTATAACGACAATGATTTTCACTTAACGAAAATGGAGGTAATATAGTTATGTGTCTTACCTTGCCACTTGGTATTATTGTAGTGTGTTGGTCGATTTAGGTTAATTGCGACATTTCTTCATGTAACTTTGATTGCTGAAAATAACTATTTGGTTCAACAAACATCAGCCAGTAGAAACTCCCGTTTTTTTTTTATAATTATTATATGCTCAAAATACATCTGTAAATACTTAAACCTATACACATTTTGCCTTAAAAGGTACCTAGAAAGACAGATGCTAAAGCTAGTACACATGTAAAGTCCAATTTTTTAAACAACGCCATAAGGTATTTTTAAAATAACTTCTCCGAAAGAGATCTGTTTGTTAACTGTTTAAAACTTCAACGACCTTGACCACTTTTGCAAGTTGTTTTACTGCTCATTTAAAGTCCACTGCGCGTTCTCCAGATTCAAAGACTTCACAGTCTTCAGCGGAACTTGGCAGAAGTTTCCCGACTATCTTTTGTTTGATGAGTTTGTGAACGTGCATAATGAGCACTGAGTTTAGGGACATTATGTTTTTGCATCTTTAAAGTTGTTAAAACTTTTCGTGCCACGGCTGAGGCAAGGCAAGGAAGAAATTGGTTCATGCACTAGCAACATTGAAAAATTGAATGAAATTGAATCTTAGCAGTAAAAAATGTTTAGAGTGGAGAATGCTCGGAAACAAAAGGCGTTATATTATAAATGGGAACAAATCAATAAGAGCGAAACATAGACGAATTCTGCAACATTTGCATTGCTTTTTCGAAATTATTACTACATAGACAAACACTGAGAAAGGTCTACAACTCGTAACTTAGGTCTAAAAGCCACTACGCTATGTATATCTTCCTGAGCGGTAAAGCAGGTTAAACTCCAAACTTACTCAACACACTTTTGATCCTTTTACTAAGCCAATAACGATTTTCCATTACACGGCGTCCCAGATGGCTCTATCCCATTATTAGAATACCACACGTTCCCCTTCCATTACAAGTTTGCAGGTAAATTTGTTCATACGACCTTTAAAGTTTGTAAGTACCAACCTCCCCTAAGTACCCCGCCGAGGAGACTTACCTTACATGTTAGTTATGCTGGTTGTGTTTGATGGAAGTTTACACACAAGGCCTTCCCCGCGACTCCTCCTGGGTCACTATTCTACTGGTTAAATCATATTGCCTTTGACGACACGTTAGCCTACTTGGTAGTGATCCTAGAAAATAGTGGTCCTGGGTTCAAATCTCGGTAAGGGCAGATATTTGTGTGATGAGTCTTAGATGTTTTCTATGTAATTTAGTATTTATTTATCTATATTATGTTTATCGATGTCTAGTACCCATGGAACAAGCCTAGAGCTTACTTTGGCACTAGTTCAATTTGTGTGAGATTGTCCAGCGATATTAATATACCTACTTATTTTATTTACATGTTATCGTATTGTTTTTAACTCGGACGCCATTACTGTCAAGTAAATAAGAGCTATTGTAACGTTTACAACCCGGCAAATGCAATGTAGTTTTACCCTAGAGAAAAAAAGCCCTGATTGCTGGATAAAAAATATCCTTTATAGCTCTATAATAACTCCTGAACATCGAATACACTAAAATTCGTTGTTTTATGTTAGCAATGTAAAAGGTTTATCGTTTGATCTGTGCCTGTATTTTACTGGGTGAACCATATCGCTTGTGTCGGTTATCGTATTGTTAATGTAATGATGGCTCTTAATTACTTAACACTAATGGCAGCCGAGTCAAAAACAACACGTTAACACGTCAAAGGCAATATGATTTGCCCAGTTGAAAAGAGGCCCTGGAAAACAACACAAATGAAAATTTTGCTAGATTCTAAAATAGATTTTAAGCAACAAAGTGTTACTGTAAGTAACATCTACATCTAAACATGAAGTTAACATTCTATGAATAACTGTCAGTGCCGGATCGCAACTTTTAATAACATCCATCTGAACGTGTTTCAGTGGGCCTATCATGCTGCAATGGGACAAGATTTTGACAAAGGGATTTAAATCCGTCTATTCCATACTCCAACGTAAGAATAAAGTGTTAAAGTTTAAAAAGAAAATGTGTTTTGGGTGACTTCAGTTCTTATATTACTAAGCAACTTAATCCCCGGGTGGCTCTCACTTTATTAATAATTTAATTATAATATCTACTTCCCGTTTGACACTAGTTCTCGTTTCATGTATTTGACACTACGGCGTCTTAGCCCCACACAGCTTTGCGTCTATTCACAAACTCACTTTGCCTTTAAATAACCCATCATTAAAAAAACTGGACTCCGCTGTAATTTCATGACCAGAACCACTATAAAAACCCCCCGTATATCAAATACTGGTCTGACTTCTTGCCAATATAGGTAGAACCCTTGTCAGTTCAATTTGATGTGGTATATGCTATATTAAATGTAGGCTCTCCACACTTCTGGCTCCCGAGGGATAGGCGCCCCCGTAAGAGGATTATCCAAGGAAAGTCCCGCGGAAGTAGGTAACCACGCTTCATCTAATTTTGTTGGATATTTTCGCGTCAGGTAATTTTCTGATATAAAAATATTGTCCAAGGTTTATCGGTACTCGTAATGGACTAAAAATATTACAAAAATATATTTTTTCCCCTTTTGACTGTGTGAAATGCATCGTTTTGAAATTTTACTTTATTGTGGTAAAAATGTGTAATATGTAATGGTGCTTCCACACTGCGGTTTTATAACGTTAATAACGTTATGAACCATTTTATAACACGACATTCTTTGATCAATTAATACTTTCATTTCATTAATGAAAAAATACCAACTAAAAAACCAAATCACTCCGCGGGGTACTGCAATAAAATACAAATATTCTTTATAGGCAGAACACCCCATACAATAACAGTATGAAAAGTAAAGTACAATGAAAATATTACAAAGTGAATCAACAGGCAGTCTTATCGCCAAATAGTGATCAGACTAATCTTCCAGTTAACCTTACTATTTCTTATATTTCTATTGTATTATTAAGACTTTTTGCTTTTGAGCGTTTGTAATCTACACTATTTTGTAATTTTAAAGTAAAGTGTTGTATTTATATGCCTTTTTGTCTTTTCCCATTACTGAGTTCTTTATGCTCCTTAAATATAAATTCATATTAAAAAATCAGTTGATTTAACCTTATGCTGTAAGTACTGCAATTATTCCAAATTTTAGAGCAATCGCTTCAGCCATATCAGAAAAAAGAGATCATATGCTCAGACGGACCACTTCATCTTATAAGGGTTCTGTTTATAAATTTTTTGCGGAACCCTAAAAAGATATAAAAAGATGAAACATGAAATAGGACACATTTTACTTTGTTTTTATAATTAACAAGAACGAGTAACGCTCGAGGTCTCACTCAAGTACAAAAACCAAATTATTTAGTTTTGCAGTAACACAATACCAACCGACAAGGTTGTGGGTGCAGCTAGAGCTGTGTGCGCGCACCCATATAAGGAAGGGGATTTTTTACAATTGTGTATGGATATTGAAAGGGCACGACCAACCTAAAATAACTGCCCATATGTCTTCTGAAGAGTACACCAAAATTTCAATTGATTTACAAAAAAATTGGGACTACTTACCATTTTAAATTTTATTTTACTCCGTATACATATTTGTACAAAAAATAGATAATTCTCAAAACCCTGTTGTATTATTAGTAACAAATTTATTTTTTCTATAAATAGAAGGCGATGTAATGGTTCAGAACAGCTTTGACATAAGACACGACGCAAAAAAAACAACAATACACGTACAAGGTGCATCATTCGCTTTTCCATCAACTCAGCGTGATCCATACCCAGTGACTAACTAGCACAAATATTCGTACATGTATTGGTTATAAATAGATGCTAACTGTACAAAATTATACGACCGGTCCCGAAGGAATTGCA
The DNA here is from genome assembly GCA_949316455.1 of Acleris holmiana. Taxonomy (NCBI): domain Eukaryota; kingdom Metazoa; phylum Arthropoda; class Insecta; order Lepidoptera; family Tortricidae; genus Acleris; species Acleris holmiana. The sequence goes on along the minus strand of OX438776.1, from coordinate 11,426,455 downwards.
ACAAAAGGCGTGGGTGAACCGGTCTCATAGTGCAACGGGAATCATTATAAAGTCAGGTTCAGGTTTTATGCATTCAAGCCCTTATACAACCTATATGTACATATTTTGATATTGTACCAATGGACCAATATGCACTAAGCTCTTTACTGTTTTTTTGTCGTAAGCCCTTCATATCGTATACGATTCCGCTCCCAGCAAAACTTTTTTATTCTCTAATTTACCCGCTAGAAGTGGCCCTCATGTTTAATTAACATTAATTTATTTGTTACTTGTCCGTCTTTGGGTCACTGACGTTCATGTGGATACCAAATTTCAAGTCAATCAGCTAGCTTCGGAGCAAATCGGATGTGTCAGACGGACGGACAGACACGCGAGTAATCCAATAAGGGTCCCGTTATTACTTTTGAGGTTCGGAACCCTAAAAACCAAGTACTAAAAATAAAAGGTCAAAACATGGCGAGCAAGAAATCTTCCATTTACAATAAGGAATCAAATACCTATTAGCCTAGGACTTGCGCTGAAAGATATACACACAAAAGCTCTATGGAATAAATTTATTTATACAAAACACATTTAAAAAATTACATATTCATTAGAACTAACTTATAAAATAAAACCCTCCATTGAACCCAAAAGCTCTTACAAAATAGGAAATTTCATATTTTCCGGATTTAGTTATAGAGTTGGCGCAGGCGGCCCGAATAATCGGATATCGGAGATTAAACTCTTGAAATACAACGGATTAACAAATAATCTTAATAGTTGGAAATCGTCCACCGTGCGATTTTCGCGAGCCTTTTTGCCACGCATCTTATCTTTGTGGAATCAGCTCTCGGCGTCTGTGTTTCCGAACCATTATGACTTGAGGACCTTCAAGAAACGAGCCTACTCTTTTTTCAAAGGTCGGCAGCGCACTTGCGATTCCTCTGGTGTTGCGGATGTTTATGGGTCGCGGTGATCACTTACCATCAGGTGACCCGCTTGCTCGTCTGCCACCATTTACAATAAAAAAAAGAAGTAATATGTATATTTTAACGAGTCACCACAGGCAACATCATGCAGATTAATGACGGAGTCGTGAGCTTCATCTAGTGAAGTCGTATCATCATCAAGGTCAAACATATTTACTTTACTCCAATCGAGTATCTTTGTAGATTTCTAGCGACACAAGGAAATACATAATCTTTATTTGACTCGAAACTAATAAACAATATTGGCACTAGGTACCATGTATTCCTTGAATGCCACTCAATAGCAATGTGCAACATTATGGACTATTCATACGTGGTACGTTCATATTCAAGTAAGTTCAATTAATCATAGCCCCATTCTCTACTGAGTTACGACAACCACATTATTTCAAGAGTGTATAAGTAAACATGTTTTCAACTATAAGACGCCTAAAATAATGGCTCATTGGCCGCTAATATTATCCATATCGATCTCGACATTCCGTCACGGCTGGGTTAACACGGTCTATAGAGTTCAACAATACAGTCATATGTTAACCCACTACATCAAAAAGCCCAATGGAGTGTCAAATAGGCCCTTCTGCACTAGTTACCTACAAGGAGCGGCCTGAACAGGACAGCGAGAACCGAAGACGCGGGCGGTAGCGGTAGCGAAAATACAATTTTTGGAAGGTTGTACACAATGACATTCAATTAGAGGCATTGGTTTTTAGATAAAGTTGAGAGAAAATGGATCTCTCGGCAGTGGGCGTTGGATATATTTAGACGGGTAATTAAGGAGTAGGATCGGATAACAGGCACGTGTAGACAAGAGAGAATGGCTGCGTTTTAAATGAGGCTTGCTTTAGAATAAATTGCACAGGGACCCTTTTGCGTAATCCATTCTATTGTACTGAGCAAACATGAGATACATTGAGGAAAGTAATTAAATCACGGTCCTCTCACAGGTGATAATGATAGTGCTCTAATATATCAAAATGACAACTAATGTTTTATCGTACCACAGGATAAACATTTTTTTGATAGAAGCTTGTTGTTGATTTGACTACAGAAATAAATCTCAGTGAATAAATTATTCTCGTCTACTGTTGGGATTATTCCTCTTCCATGGAGAACCATAATTTCCATGTTGGCCTCAATATAATTTAATTCCACATAGACTAATGTATGTGAAACACCGTTGCTCAGTTTCAGACCAGAGCCCATTAACATGCATACATTTTCAACATCCATATTTCGATAAGTCGCTTCAGCTTACAATTGACAACGTTCGCTTTTCAGGTCATGCATTGCAAGTGAATTTCCGACTGTCCAGCGCCCGAATACACATGTTAGACTAAATCAACTGGATGTTATTGCATTCAGTGCTCAGAACTATACATTGGGTTTATTTTGTTTGGAAATGAACAGTGTCTGGCAGTGAACGTGTTTAAGGCTAAGCGGTTTGGCTGGTGGCCCAATAAATGTTAGGACAATCCGCTAACACTAGCCAATTAATGCTCGGATGTTCCCTGCCACAGTAATGGCAGGTTTTTAGACTCAGATAAACAGTATATGGCTATGCGTTACCCGCGTTATAGCATATTAGTTATTATACTCGTATCAAGCAATGACAACCAATTGCTGGATTTTTTGCACGTACTTAATTTTGTTAGGCTGGAGATTGATACGGGGGGTTACTTTTTGTTCCAAAATTGACGATTGTTTACATACATATTTACTCAATGAATGAATTACATCTGATCAAATGGCAAAATGCTGATTGCGCATAATTCAAAAATAAGGGGGTGCTCCAATGGCGAGTAGACCGGCGAGTCGGCGAGCTAGCGAAGAAATCGTTGGCTCGTCGCTCGCCGACTAGCGACACTCGTAGTGATTCATTTTAAGACCGGGGATTTTTAGTGGGTCTATTGGCGGTTTAGACCTTTGACTCGCGGGCTCGTGCGGTTTAACTCGGCAATGGATCACACCTTTTACCGAATATTGACTACCTTTGGATTGTCAAACAAAAGACCAACAACTTGCCCATTTACAGAAAGGGACACTACCCAAAACATGACGCTGAAAAATTTATCCAGAATTTTAGTTTTAGGTAATAGTAAGTAGATCTTTTTATTAAATAGTAATAAGTTTCTAAATTTCCCATCAGAGCTTGTTGGTAAATTAGCAAGTGCTCAACAAGAATGATCACGAGTGTAATGTTTATTAGATCTTAAACCCTCAGTCCCCGTCAACCTGAGCTTACGTTGCCTGGCTAATCATGCACATTTATTCTAAGCCAGGGACTGAAAAATGAATTTAAACCTCGCTACTTGAAAAGAAAATTGCGCTTGAATAATTTGCTTCTACAGAGAACACGCTCTACGTGCTTTGTGAAATTACTTTACCATGTTAACGTTTTTGTGTTTAAATTTCAGCATTTTCCGTGCAAATCCTTTTGTTGGGAAGGGTCGGAGGGTTATAGTGTATTTAATTAGAAGTGCTATGTTTATTTGGTAGCGCTAACCGCAGACATTTTTCAACACGAGGCAATGTAACCCAAACATGATGGTATTCATTTTATGAATGTAGTTGTGGAAGTTGCCAACTTGACTTGATGCCGTTAATATTATTAGAATACTTAATTTGGTTCTGTAGTGTGAGTGTTTCCACCGTCTAAAGTAAAGTATGTTAGCACGGAAAGGTCAGTTCACGGCGTTCTCGCCCGTAACATAAATTTTAAAGCATGTAAATGCCTCATTTTAAACTCCGTTTAACACTCTAAACTAGTATACGATGTAAATTTAATTGGTGTTGTATGTATACCAATTACATGATACTTTCCTTTACTTCTTTGGTTATTTTCCTGTTTAGAATTAATAATATTGTGTCTTTGTGCTAGGTAATTAAACGCCCGTGTGCCTTCATGACAATCGGCAAATTGACTTCCACAAAGACAATGGCCATGATAGGGCCGTCTGGGCCATCTGTGGCCATCGGACCAAGCAACAGGACGCAAAGCCCCTATTGCTTCCGACTGCCTTATCACTGCGCTCCTGAAAAGCAATTAATATTAGTATCATTGTTGATAGTATTAAGTTTGGGCGGTTTTCAAAAACAAGTACATCGGTAAGGACGAAAATTAAGAAACTTTTTGTATGACTAATTTCCGTGATGAAATGAAAAAGTTAAATTTTCCTAATTTTTGTGTTTAATGATGTACACTTTTTTTGATATACACCCGTTTACAATTTTACATTGCTAGTTCATGATAATCTAAATTTAAGCAGTATGATGATTTAGTTGTAATAATTGAAAAACTTATAAAAGTACATCCGAGGACATTAATATCTGCAAAGAGCAGTCACTGAATTTAGCACTTTTATTTATTTGTTTGTCATTGATTGTACGAAACCGTAATTATTATTGCGACGCTAAACGTAGTAAGTAGTCAAATAATTTAAAAGTATAAGAAATTGATCAGGACGCGGGGGTTTCACCCATTGAGCTTAAAAAGAACAAATTCCTAAAAGGTAACACTTCTCTGTCCACGAAGAATTGGGATTGAGATTTTTCTTGCGTCTAGGGCGTCTGGTGGCAGGACCGTAGGGTTCCAAGTACGCCCAGACTTCATTCCTGATTCTGGGGAAAACACACCACTTAGTGAAAATAGGACACGTAGGAGTTTAGTAGTACTAAATAAATAAAATATTTTAGTCTTCTTCATAAGTGAAATCTTTTCATTGGTCGTTCAGTTTTTTCATATCGACGTGCCATTTTTAAACCCAAAACCGCGCTAAACGGAAACACCGACCACGGAGTTCCAATAAGCGCAATAACCGTTACATTATTACCAGCAGTAGTTAATGTATTCGTTATTCATATATTCAGCAAAGTAATTACCTTTCTTTGACATTATTTCCTTACGGCAAAACCCAATAAATCAGGAGGAGCCATGGAACGACTGCGAAGTTTTGAGTAAAAGCGATATTTACGACACTTTTCCGACGAACCCTCCATTTAGAAATTTGATTGATTAGTTTACTAAGTTAATGAATCTTAGATGATTTCCGCAACAGTGCATTTACTCGTAACTTTACCATCGACAGGAATACACAAAAAGTTTTGAAAAACGATTTTTAAGCTACTTAATTAAATTTGAATTAAGATATGAGTTCATCTAAGTATAGCTGGGTAAGAAAAAGTCAAAGAAAAGAAACAGGGGTGCTGTACGGAGTGAATTTCTTAAAATGGGTTTGATTTACTGAGACAATGCTGCTTGAAGGTTGCCACTTGAGAATATCGTTAGTCGGACTTAATGCCATGCTATAGAGAAAGTCGGAAAATCGTTTTTTTTCATTACTTTAAACCTATTTATTTTTTAAGCTCACACTCTAAAAGATTGAAAAAAAAAACATGTGGTAATTGTCAATAGAAGTATTTAAGTTTTGTTCCATACTTATATCTTCTTCAGTTTTATTGAAAGCGTTAATTTCTCATGTGATGTAGGTAGGGTTTAACAAACACATAACGTGGACGCACGTTTCTGCCGATTGGTTCTGTTTCTGTACCACAAAATCTCGTGTGATTAGGCCAAAACAACTTTAATATAAGTAGTTTTTAAACAGGGTGAATTAATTCTGCCCCACCTGGTTCACCTTTAACCCTTTCGTCCCTTCTAATCGCTAGCGTGTGATTGTTTCCAGCGATTATGCCGGCTAAATCAAATCACAATCACGTAATCTGATTGAGGTTCGCCTTAATTCGGCTGTCCGGGCCCTTTAGGATTTACACGGAACAGCTTTATTTCTAAACTATCTGTTTGTTTTTGCTCGACTGCGGTGCAAGAAAATTAGGTCAGGGAGGTATACAATCCGCGTGTATAGACATTTATTTGGTAATTACTTGAGGTAAATTGTAACATATTTTATTTAGGTTCGTAAAAAACCGGGCTTTTATTTATAAAAAAAGTTACTATTCGTTCCGAGAAAACAAGTCGACAGGGAGGTAGGAGGTACGTTTTCAAAATAGTTAACGAACAAACTGAATTCTTTACTAGGTTAAGTGCATAAATGAACAAGACTAGACAACTTGTCTACTAAATAATGGTGAATGTTTCAAAAAAAAAAAAATAACTGCCCTTTATAAATAGGTTAAATATTAAAATTCACCTTTCCATCATTTAATAAATTGTAAAAGTTATATCAAATCGTAAACTCGTTCCAAATGTGGACGGCAATGTTTTGATGCCCGTCATAAAATGTTCATATTGCTTTATACGCGCCAACTTAAATGGGTTTCACACGACGCGAGTGGCCAGTGGCTGGCACTTTATTTAAGGTCCGTGGGCGCCCGAGCAAATGCACCACCCTCTATGCAAACACAATATAAATGTCGTTAAAGCTTGAACACAGTTGCACAAGTTGTTACATAGCTTTACGGTCTAGGAGCACGAAGTTACTTGTACTGGTTTATATTTAAAAGACGACTTCTTTTATAGTTATTTTATATATCACACGATAGCGATTTTCTTGCTTCCGGGATCTATAAATTTTAGTATTACAATACATACGGCATTTGCTAGTTATTTTCTTTTACTCGTTTGTATGTCGGTTGATGAGTATATCGGTCGATCCTGGTAAAAAGCGTCAATTATCTCAAAACCAAAGTTCTACGTAGATTTCTATAGAAATACTCGTTTTGACTTAACTAATGCTTTTTAATGCCGTTAAAAATCTCAGTTAAGATCTTGACCACTATATAAGAGTTACTGGTCGTGTAGAATGCTCCTTATACGGCTGCATTGGCTTAATGGCCACAATTTCCCGACTCAACGTCAGCGCCACCTAATTCTCTCAGGAAAGCTCCGAGGGAGCACTGGACTTATAGTGCTAAATATAACGAGAAAAACTAGAGCGCTTGGGCGGAATTACTAATAGTTTTCTACGGGAAGAACGTCTTAAATACTAAATTCGATTCGTGTAGTTAAGTAGCACTCTTTAATGCTCCGAACCGTAATAAATTACTTTAAATACGGTTGTTCGTACTTTTAATTGAATCTTTTTTTAAATTATGTATTCTCTACATTCAATTCCTTTGTAGAGTTGATAATGTGCGGGTGTTTTCAGGTTGAGTAGACATCAATCCGGTACTAGAAAGTCTGTCCTAAATTATTTCTGTCACAAATACAAATGGTTCAGTAGGTGTAGCCGTTTAAAGTTTCTGTTCTCTATCGACTCGAAATTTATGCTATTTGACATAAGCTTTTAACGCTATCTGTCGGTTCCATACATTTTGTCGATTTTCGAAAATCGCTTACAGTGCGTTCCAACCAATCAACTAATTGCGTCACAGTCATTCGAAAAGTCACGTTATCTACCAGTGACGCGATTAGTTTAAAAACAATGATCTTGACTAGGGCCTCAGTTCTCGTATCAGTGGCCCTAGACAAGTTCTCGTTATTCATAATGTACATACATTTACGTGTATACATTTTGAAAGTTTTCGAAAATCGTTTGCGTTAGCGTTAGGCATCTTATCTAGGGTTACAGATTACACTGTCATTCATGTCACTGAACGTGTGTGCAAGTGGCACTATTATTAGATCGTTTGTCAAATGATAAATCTAGTTGCCTTTCAAATCTAGATTGAAGACTGACAGCCAAATTCTAAACATTTGGTACAACTAAACTGTACTTACGACTAAAACTATTTTGCAATTTGCGTGTGAGTGGTATAAGAAGCAAAAATGACTGATGAATGATGATCTAGGTTTAAATACAATATCATCAACATATAGATTTACTGGATAATTATGAATTACATTACCTAATCACAAAATAGATTAGAAAACGGCAGTGCAAAAATTAGATGCATATATTTCTAGTCAATAGTTCTAGGTAAGTACCAAAAAGTTAACGACTTATGTCTCTAAAACATTTTTTTTTCAATGTAAAAAGCGTCAAAAAATGATGGTCTTTTTTTCCCTATTTAATCGTGTGTATAAATTGCTTGGCGCAGGGCATTTTCGATGAAACAGTAATTATTCTGAATAATCAACCAAGTAATTGAGTGTTCGATACAAAAGAGTCGATCCCAAATACTCTTGTATAGACCTGTTTGAATCAATTTCTAGGCGCGGTCAAATCGTACTAAGTTGAACTCACTAACCAATAGAATTTAATACTTTCGATGCAAAGATGTCAATGACTCAACTCTCAAGATTTTATTGTGCCAACGCTATTAAAACGTTAATTATTTACAATGACAATTCAATGGCGGGGTTCTAAAGCTTTATTGATATAAATTATTGCTTCCATAAAGATAGGCGTAATTTGGCGGGAGCACTTCACATCAACGACTTACGTAACTCACGTATTCTATTACGAACAGTAACCTTTAATGAATATATCTTGTCAGAGGGAGCGTTGAGCAAGTTGGGAACAAATTACTGGCGTAAAGTTGTAGCACCTTCGTCTTTGCCGTAATTACAGCGGTAGTTCGGATGCTGGCGCCATTGACAGGCGGCGAGCATATCGCGTATCCGCTGCCGCCAAAACGAGCGTAGATAACCACTTTATTGCTTGACGACATGCCAGAGCTATGAGCCATGATGCTCCCCGATCAATATTGTGACTTTGTTGCATATTGAATGTTGAAAATCAATTCGCCTTCGAGCTATCCAGCCATCTAGCCCCAGTCTACGGACTTTTATTAAATGCCATTTTAGTACATGCCATAAAGCCCTAGTTTTGTAAAATATATTTAAGTGAAATATTTAACCACCGTCAAGGATTCTAGCTGGTGTATTTTATGTATTGCTCGCCTCGGGTTTATGATCCGTCGTTGGTTTGACGATGGGTCTTTTAGTTTGATATAGCTCTTTGAGTTTATGGGGTAGAGAGATGTTTATTTAATATGATTTGCTTTGTTGTGTACTTTCGCACGCATTTTATTTAACAGTAAATGTCATCCGGGATTTCATTTACTAATATGCGTCTTGAACATACTTAAGCATTTTTCCCAATACTCATATTTAACGGAATACATTTATGAACAATATAATCCTCATAATCCGTGCCAGCTCCACGACTCCTTCTTCCTGAAACTGGCACTCGAGCATCAAGATAGCTGATGATTCTTTACGGAAGGAGTAAAAAAAAGTAAGTGAGATTAGCCGCCGGGTACCAGGAGCGCAGCGGTCTCGCGGAGTGTCGCTGCTGTGAAACGGAGCATGTAGGTTAAGAGCCCTCGGGGCTTTGTTAGCGCGCTCTAATCACTGCCGGCCCTCCACGGCACGCGACTCGAGGGCTCCCAGCGCACTAGCGTTTTGTGCCTGTCCTCGTCGCCTCATCTTACTTCCTATACTCACCTTGTACCTTGAATTCAAAAGATTTTTCAACCCTTAACATTATTGATAGTACGGTACGGACCAATAAATCTCTGCAGTTCCCCCATTTGGCAGCAACATTGGCATGGCGGCACTGGAAACAATCCAAGTTACCTACGGTTTTAATTTCATAATATCGAAGTCACGCCATATTTTTGGGATAAACCGGCTTACAATAAGCAGACAATAAATAACCGTCGGAAATGTAATAGCAGAGTATACCTAAAAAGAGAAATAGATACGATTAAGTACAATTGATATAATAGTTTTAGGTGAAATCCAAAGGACGCTTGAGAAAATTCTCGCAAATCCAATAACATTTTTCCAAAAAATATATGTTCGCCATTGACCGTGCCTTGAATTTGTAATTGGATTTTGTAAGAGCTCTCACTGCGTGTTCGAATCTTTTTACGGTATCTCAGAGGCGGCAAACTTTTTATTACGGTTCGCATATTTTACGAGGTTTTTGTAAATGACATTTAATTTCGTCATTGTTCGAGTTGGCGATGTTTTGCGGAAAATTTAATGAGTTCTGTAGAAACCCTTAAAATGTACTAACTGGGATACACAATACTTTTGCAATGTTTGGTTTAAAAACAAATTCTAGGCTTACCTACTGACTGACCCATATTATGTGGTCAGATATTGACACAGGTTTTAATTTAAAAAAGCTTTTGGTAGTTTTTGGTTTTGATATAGGAGAGTTACGTCTGAACTTAGCGACAAATCCACTAGGAAGGGAAAATAATACACTCTGAAATTTACCTTCTGGTTTCACTGTGAAGGATTTGTCGTACAAACCACCTCACTTTCGACAATTTCAACAGCAGAATGTAACGAACTGACGAAGTCTTGCTTAGCAGGCTTCTCCGTTTTAATCGTGTTGCAGTTCTCAACGCCAACGAACTTGAAAATTCGTTTAAAACCGACAAGTGTATATTCTAGCGGGGAAAATGGGTTCAAATGGATTTTCCGACAGGCTAATAATGAGGTGCGGTTTGCTTGTCCCCTGACAGCCGGGGAGGCCGGGGAGGCAAGACGGCAACTCATTTCCGGAGTGTCGACGGAAGCCGGCCGGCCAATAAGTAAAAAATGTATTCAGAACTCACTTGGGCTCTTTAGAATTGTAATTTTATATTTCCCTTTTTGTCAAGTTGTTGAGTTATTAAGTATTGCGTTGAACCTGTTGTTTTGTAACTTAAAAGCTGGTACGTGGAGTGTGTACCTATCTCACAGGTTCACAATAAACGACATCAACTCCCTTGGTGGTTACGACGAAGCAGTAAATTCTAAACTTTGAATGCATTATCCCCTTCAACTGTCATTTGAAATGAAATCAGGAAAAAGGGATGGAGACTGTTTTGGCCTTTCTTTTAATTGTAACCATTTTTCAATATGTATTTGGCAGTTGAGATCGTTGCCTAATTACTGACCTAATGTAACAAAAATGCCAGACTTGGTAATATCCATCGATAATATTTGCCAGCATTCTCCAATAACATCGAAAACTATTTGATAACTAGACACAAAAGCGTGTCAGATATTGTTTAACCCGAGGCTGTTGTTGGTAACTGTAAAAAATTATAGTTATTGAAATCCCTTTGTGCATTTGGTGCTACCAAATGAATGTAATTTTGCTGCAGGGCGTATTATAATTGTGATTATAAATAAGCTTTTTATTCCATGTTGATCCAAATCGAATTTTATTAATCACTTGAACATTTCTGAAAATACAGAAAAGCAAAAAGTGGCATACTTACAGAAATAAATTATTTTGATAATTGATGTTGGACATTAATTACATATATCTTTACATAACAAGTGCTTAAAAGTATCGTCAAATCTTTAAAACCCTGAAATGTACATTTGCCCCGATGCGCAAATGCCTGTTTTTTTGGCAAAACACTTGGCTTTAGGTCGGATCTGTGCTGGCAGCAGGCCAGCAATCTTGGCAACAACACATGTAGGACGCCAAGTAGCTGTTCCGCCCCAGTTTTGCCAAAGGCCTTTTTTCGTCGCCACTTAATTGGTTGAGTCCTATTTGTTGAACGATCCATTTGTTTTGAGCCTATTAATTGGATTTTTATTAAACCACTGAAATGTGTAGGATACTGTCGGTAGAGTTTTATTAAGGAAAGTACAACGACGATACGAAAGAGCAGTATGGACGGAAATTCTGTCGTAACCAACGTGATTTTGCTTGGGACTCGTAGGTAAACGCAGATTCTGATGAATGGCAAATAAAAACAAATGAACTAAACGCGGCTTTACCAATCACGCAAACAGTGACACGTCGTATAATCGTGTTTCGTAGGCTTGATTTTACAGTTACTTCGAAATCTGTAATATTTTTTTATTAAGTCAAATTGTAAATAAGTCTCAAACGCGGCTGTCATCATTTGAATTAATATTAAGTTAATTAATACTACCGTTTGCTTTAATGCCGTATATTTTTAACGCGCTTGGTTTCGTGATAAAACTCTGTCTCAATTTGCAGGGCTGCGCCAAGGAATTTTATTAGGTCCCTTTTTTAATTAAGAGGGCGAGGTCCCAGAGGCGGCGGGCTTTCTTCCTTCCTGAGCTATCATTATACTTAATAGCAGCGGGAGTTGCGAGTTCCTGAAAAGTTAACAAGCCTGGGAAAATGTTTTACCTTACGCTCCTTGAGATGTCATAGCTCTTATACCAGACTTACTTCTTTAGTAGCAAAAGTTTAGAAGACGTCTAATATAATATAATATAATATAATATATACGAGCAAAGTGAAAGAGCAAATCCAACGTAACTTTTTAATATTAAATGGCAAAACGTTTGTAACACACAACACCCAAAATACAAGTCCTTCAAGATTCCGTACAAATTGAGTTCTTTCTGTTTACTCTACTCGAGATACAAAGAAGATGAAATTCCGAGTAACGCCTATGATTTTATGAGAATATTTCTAGAGGGATTTCACTTTACGACTGCTTTGCTTTTTGATTACCAGTGAGGCCGCAGAAAAATCAAGGAAAAAATTCATATACCTATAGAAAATAATATAATACTAGAAAATCAAATTGCTTTACAGCGGTATTGAATTTGAGTTAAGAGAAAATATTATCGCTCGCCCGGAGCGGAGTTGTTCCAAGTCACGTCCCGGAAAATCTGAATTGAAGAATCTCGCTGAAACTATTTTCTCGGAGGCTGGATGATGCCGCATCGGATTTTAAAAGTAAAAAAAAGGGAACATATCTCTTCCGCTTTTCCGTCTGAGAGCGCGCCGCGCTAGAATGCTTTAGCGCGGCGCAACCTTGTATTTCTTTATTTGTTGTACTGCTTTGTGGGATATGTTCGTGCCAGAACAAAGTTATCGCGGTCTGCGCTCAAGGCTCTTGAAAGAGGAAAATGGCTGCCTAGTACGGGCTAAAAACTATTGTATTAAAGGTTAACAGAGCTCGTTGAGGAATAGAGAATACCTGTTAATTTAATTGAAATTTCATAACTTTATGAAGACGTATTTAGTTCTCAAACTTACGTTCTCTCGCGTTGAAAGGGGAGTCTTTGTGAAGTTCGTGGCTCGTTAATTGGCTGTTCGGGTTGTTTGAAAGAAAGCTTGTTGGATTGTTAAGTTTGTTCAGTGAACGTTCATTCGCGGCAGCTCTGGGCGATATGATATAATCAGATGAAGCGCAAACATCGCTGCTTAAACTCTCACAGCGATTATTGGCGCAAACACCAGATCAACGATCTAAAGTTTTCATCCTGGTAATGAACCTAAATCAAGGTTTTGAATTGTACGATGTTAAATATTTGTGCTTTCACAAGTCTCTGGCCTCCGCTCCCACTTCGCTTACCCAACTCAAAGTTCACACTTGTATGGCGGCGGTGGACGAAACCACATGTGGTTGTGAGTTGATAAAGAGAGCCCCATCTATAAAGTATCTGGGAGTAGTGCTCGATGAAAAGCTGACATTCACTGATCATATTGTGACCACGGCCAATCGCGTCAGGAGGCTGATATACATATTTAAAAGACTGCGCTGTGTCATGACTAAAGAAGTTCTTAAGACAACGTACACGGCCCTGGCGGAGTCTGTCATTACGTATTGCATCTCTGTGTGGGGAGGGGCAGCTAACTCACACATGATAATTCTTGAGAGAGCTCAACGGTGCCTACTGAAAGTAATGCACTCAAAACCCCGCCGGTACCTAACTAGTGCCTTGTACAAGGAATGCGAAGTATTAAGCGTGCGGCAGCTGTACGTACTTCAGTGTGTCATTCTGGCCCACGTAACGGTCCAGAATTTACCTAATTACAAGGACCTTCTTCTAAAACGCACATTTATAGTCCCTTTACCACATGTGAAATCAAGATTTGCTCAGAGGCTTGGAGATTATCTACATCTGTACATCTACAGGAATGTGGATAAAACTTGCGACATCAAAACTTGCTCTCGGAGGGAGGTTAAAACAAAAGTTAAAAGATGGTTGACCACTTTAAATTACAAAGAAACAGAAAAAATACTTTCAGCGCTTTAAATAATTTAATACCTACTGACTAACCCACGCACACTCACATACACACACACACACTCACACACACACGAACACACACACACACACACACACACACACACACACACACACACACACACACGCACGCACGCACACTCACATGTCCATCCATGCCTTCTTTCTTTCCTTCTCCAGACTAATTTATATCTCTAAACGGTAATCATATAAATTACATATAAAATTTAATATAATATTGTGAAATTCTTTGACGTCGGATAAACATTTTCTGGTAACTATGTATAGTGCCACTCTACGAGACAGGCCGAGCCTAGTGTAGGTGACACAGGAAAAGTTTATATACTTGTAAATTTTGTGCAGTGTTTAGTACTTAACTACTTGTGTTTCAATTTAAATATGTAAACTGAGTCACTGTAATAATAAATATATATTTGATATTTATTTGATTTGAAATACAAAATAATTCAGATGATAAGAGACAAATTTAATTATAACGTAATTTTGACAGAGTTCCATTGTAGACTGTGAATCAAATTGGTTGAGTGTATGTGTATTCCGTTGTTATGTAGAGTTCGTTTCATGAAAACTAAACGCCCTACATTAATCGACCTATGAAAATGCATCCACAGTAGCGTAAACACAGTGGAGTGTTCAGTTTAATATCAGACTTCTTTACCTATTTAGGTAACTACTTTAGTACAGCGAAGTTATTACCGTTTTGATAAAATAATCTTATAATGGTCGATAAACCTGATGCCAAAAAAACCATTATATTAAGTATATTTCGAACTTATAAGAAAACAGTAAAATTGTAGTCATCGGATAGCTTATTGTTTGTAGTTGGGAATAAATAGTTGTACCTATGTGGTATGTCAAATAATCTCACTGAGACGGTTTGCCTGTTAATTACACTAATAACCGCATGTGTTTGTTTCAGGTACGTTCCTAATCAACCACAGACTGGATCATGCGGAATTCTAATCTAGTCATCAGCTAATTACACTCCAAATACATCGCTGTATACAGAATGTTCTAAAATCGAAATGCGTCATACAAGATTTAGCAAATTAACGCGTAGATATAATGTGCCCATGTCGCCGCGTCTTTTTGAATATTCATTTGGTGAAGGAGCTCGCATTATATTTCTAGAAAATTCCCTAATTCTGCGTAATGAGGGAAAACCGCTGAGGATACAAAGCTGCCTTTCCAAACAGGCTGAGTACAAATTATATGATAATTTCTCCCTCATAGCTTTGAACAGCGCTAAAACTGTATATAGTTGCGAATACTTGGGTAAGTAGGTACAGACAGAGGTAGTAAAATTATGTATGGATACAGAAGGGTTTCGGATGGGTCTTATATTTAGTTGTTTTGAATAAACTCATTTTACAATGGTGTAAAATTACCTGTTAAGTTAGCACAATAAATCAGGAAATCTAAGGCTCAAACGCTAAAAATAAATGGTATTAAACGGTTATCATATTTTTGATCGTTGACCTGAATGCGTTGATTTTTATAGGCTTAAGCTGATCTGTTTTTATAATAATAAGATCATACAAATTTACTTATTCACGCCACAAATATGGCTCATACCTTGAAATTTACAGTTGGCCCTTGAGATCTCGTTACTGATCTCATCTATCATGTGGACGTGTTGTTTTTTTTATCACGGCCTGAAAATGCCGACCTTGTTTTACAAATCCACTCGGCGTACTGTCGGCGTAGGGTTGGAATAACCAAGTGTCAACTTGCTTCTTCATCTGTATACGTATTAACTAAACCGTTATCTCACCATGTGTATTTTCTTACCTTAACTCAATTTGGTAGTATTTCTGATCACTGACACGCTATAAAGTTTTGTATTACCTACTATACCGACTCGTAGGTACAATTTTAATGTTACGCGCACAAATTTAACTCCATACCACCATAGAAAACTCAAAAAGATGCAATACAACAAAAACATAATTAAAGACCCCGGGTTCATCCGTCGTAAAAGTATCTTTTTTTTTCCTTTGTTTTAAATGACAAAACTTGTCTGGGACTTAGTACCCTTGATTAAATATAACAAACTGATTAAAAACTAATAATTTTAAACTTTCCGTGTTTTATACACAAAAACTACCAATTCATAAATGGAAACGCAAAGTCATTCCTAAATTAATCACGCGAGAAAATGAAAAATTATTCCATTTCCGTTTACCTGCGCCCGGGTGTCTGCCGACCCGGATATTGCCTGAGTGATGCGATCCGGACGTAAATCAGGCCCGGGCCAACATACTGCATCACCCTTTATCAACGTACGGTTAATTTTGATACTTCATTTTTGCACCGTTAAAGTTGGATTGGGAGTTTTGATTGTGTTTGGAAATGTTTGGATGAATTTTCAATTTTAGTTTCGAACCTTGCTTTGAGGAGATAATAGGAGGTTCTGTATATGGAACTGGAATTTAAAAGCAGGTAGGCAGGTTTCTTAGGTACGTTGGAAGACTTAGCTACTTGTAGGTGTTTCCTACAAGTAGCTAGAGTGAGCATAGAGAGAGAGTAGAGAGATACCTTGGTAAGAAACCGTTTCATTAACTTTAGTATTACTTAGGTAGAGTTTGGTTTGGTACAGCGTCAACGGTATATCAGACGCTGACATATTTAGAACTTAGTTAAGTAGGCACTACATTTAATTATTAGTAAATAATAGTAACTGGGATAAAATTAAAAAGTACTTACCACTAAATCACAACATCTTAGAGAATTGGTTTCCTTGCCTAAAAATGTTTTATCAAGGTTTTTTTTACAAAAAGCGTAGGCGGGAATATTAATTACCAAAATGTTCCAAAATTATTATATAAATGTACCGCGTCTATATCCACCCACATCGTTATAAGCGCATAATGAAAGCGGCTTACCTGTGCTGATGTGGCGCTCATGTAACATAGAAAACCTTTATGTTTTTGTTTACGTTATGTAAATTTAAAGCGTATTTTATAAAACGAATGAACAAGCCAGTGTTCCGTATGGTCCGCCATTAATCCATATAATTATGCAAGCCATCCTTATTATAGTGTAGTCGCACCATTCACCGTCCTTTGCAAATGTAAATGGGTAACGGGTTCTACTCGTACCATCAGGTGTTCTGTGTGCTCGTTCACCTTCTCCATAGCATAAAAATAACTTACCTTTTTATGTGAATGTCTTTATTGGTTTGTCCTTCTTTCACGCAACAACAGAAAAATGCATTGATCGTTTGCTGTTTGCAGTAATTTAAGTGAGTGTGTAGGATATTTCTGCAGTTGCAGGGCTGACGCGGATTCAGCATATTATGCAACAGGGTGATAAATGCGCGGAGGTCAGTGTCCTCCATCAGTATTCAACCGGGCGACTTCATCAGGCGGCCGCATTACCCGGGCAACCCGGGCAACCCGGGCAACCCTGGCCACCCGGGCAGCGCACAGCTCGTAATACAACTACGATTATACTCCTATCTATGTTAATGCTAAGTAAATGACGGCAAATACATATTTTGTTAATAACGTTAGATTTAAAGATTGTCTTTGGTTTGTAACTTCTCAAGAAAAAATAAAATTTGTAAAATACCAAATTATTTCGAAGGAAAAACACATAGTTATAAAGACACAAAAACAAAACGGGTAAGGCTTGGGTCGCAACACATGTTGTTTGGCATAAATGTATAGTCATAATTTTTAGTTTTTTTTTTCACGTCATCGTTTTTTTTTTCAGGGTTTTTGTAAAAAACTAACCTATTTGTAACTAATCTACACGATGGATGTTTTTTTTACACGGCCAAAATATGTATTAAATATAGCTAATTAAAACTATCTAAATAATTATTTTAGAATTTTGAGTTAAAAAAACCAGATGTGCTGAATATTTTTTTTCTATATGAAAATTTATTTAGCTGATTTAATTATTATTTCGTCTAAACACTGAGACGTTTCTTCTTCCATTAGCTGTAATTAAAAAACGAAGAGTAAACCAACCATGGGTATTTCCCACCGGATTCGGATATAGGTCCGCGGGTGTGGCGAATATTAAATAATACTGCTTTGTGCGAGTTGCGCCAATCGACCGAAATCCATCGGGACCGCCCTTTTGAAGTATTGATTAAATAAATGAATTTCAATACAACGATGTAATTGAATAATTAGGTAAATTTTAGAGCGCTTCTAAAAAAGATGTTATAAATGCTACAACTATTGGAAACATAAATTGGGTTACATTGCTTTTTTGATTTAAACTAACCATTTTAAACATTATTGCAACTTTTTTTTGAACTAGTTGCATAGTAGGTATTTTACAATACCACTTTAATCTTAAATCTATTCCTAAACCTACGTTTCACCTTTGTCATTTAGCTTTTGTTTGAAAAATGAAAGAAACTCGAGAACCCAGTCCGCGCCAATTACCCGCCAAAACGAGAGCCGTTGACAGTTAAAAATAAAACTTGAATAGACTCAAACGCAGTATGCCTACATGAGAAAACAGTATTGTCTCGTATGTTTGAAATATGAACGAGAGTTAATTGTCGTTTTCTTACTTAAGTAGATACATTTATAAAGTGACGAATGGATAACAATAGACACTTATTTTTGTAAATGTTATCCTGCTACAACTTTCATACGGCTTGTAATACTAACATGATCACGGTATAACACAATCAGTAAGGGAACAGCTGTATCTAAACTCAAGTACCTAACAACGCCTTTTCCAGAGTTTTCACGGCGAGAATAGAGAAATAATATGAATGTTTCTAGGATGCCAATTAACTCGTCCTTACCTGAAAGCATGCCGATGTTATTCCAGGTATACTTGTAATGGTTCAATAACTGAATAAATGATGTCTAGTAGACGATAAGTAACGCTACACGTGCCAATGCTCCATAATTATAACTACCTAGCAACCGCCAAGGACACGACGACTAAAGTACCTGACTGAACGTTTCTAGACGAAGTATTGAAGAATAAAGATTGTGTACTTACAATCACTGCTATTTTTAATTTCTCTTAGTGTGCGATGTTTGAATTTTTGAATCAACCTGTATAGTAGTGAGAAGATTCGACTTAAGTTGAGCTCGTTACAAATGTTTGTACGAAAATAAAAAGTAACTAGAGTTTGTTTACAAGGAATTCGCAATTAGTATGAGCTGACAAAAACTACAAAAGAAAACTTGTTGTCTAAGCAAATTAAAGTTTATGTGACATTAATATTTTGTTTATTTAAATATTGCGCCGTCAAAGGTATTAAGTAATTTTTATAGTTCTCAAACAGTACAGTACTAGAAGTGCTGAAATAGTATTAGGTAGTGCTTATAACATCCAGACGCAAAGGGATAAAGCTCTATTTCACGTGTGCCGCGCTTATTTCGCGATTGCGTTTGTCAGCGACAAGTTGCGCCAAGTGCGAGGTTTTAAGCCAACTCGCACGGGCTAAAGTTTGAGAGCCCGTTTGTTTATTTTGACATTTAATTTAAGATGGCGGCAAGTTGTTAAGCCAGGTTATGACTCGCGAGTCTAGCTTTGAAATAAGTTTTAGAATGTTCAGTTAGAGTTAGAGTAAATTCATTTTAAACATTGTGGCTGCTTTATTTTTCAACTTCTACGTCTTTTAACCTAATTTATAACAGAATAACGATGCGATTAAGTTTCATTAAAGACGTGCAGGACTTATTTAATAACAGAAACTTGATAAAATCTACAGCTGAAATCAGATATCCGCTACAGATGTTATTACAACGGTTCGGAGTTGAAAAACTGAAATTTCCACTTGAAAATTGCTCACAATTTAGTTCTAAAGCGCTTGGATTTCCGCTCGGCTCTATTGTGCCGGATAAAATGGATGCCAGGGCTACCTCGGTGATTAAACTGGACGGCGGCGTTGCGGCGAGAGGACAATAGTAACGCAGTCGATAGTGTTTGCGGGGACTGACATCTGCGGTAGAGTTCCGGTTTGAACGCATGTTTCGAGTTGCTTTGACTACGTTTACGGTCACTTCATTCAGGGAACTCATAAAGGGATCTGGTGAACTAGAATTCTGCAACAAGAACTAAAACAATTTATAATTTTGGGTAGCCTGTTCAAAATCACAATGTTAATTCTGTAAATGACGAAAGTACGCCTTGAATTGCACGTAACTTTGAATTGCCTCGCAGAACTTACAATAAGTTGCGATAAAATCAGAAGAAGGGACAATCCGAACCCGTGATGCTACTTACTTGCTTTCACTTCTCTCAATCTCTCAAGGGTTAGCTGGAAGATATCCCTTAAAGGGATAAGTTCGCCTTTGTACATCTTTTTATTTTTATTAATTGTATTGTTTTGGTTTTTTTTTGTACAATAAAGTGTTTACATACATACATACATAAAAGGGACATGCCGTACCCATAAAGCCATTTACTTGTCCAAAAGATATAAAAACCGCGACAAAAAGTACGACTCCTACTTTCACAGTTGATAAATCTCTAAATAGGGCGTCGAGCGTCCAGTGGCGCCCTAATTACTAATATTGGTTTTTTGTGGAACAAACCAATACACACTACAACATTACTTAATGACCTATGAGTGAGTAACTTAACGGAAAAAATAGCTGCCTTTTCCGTTAAGTTGACTTCATGACGGTTGGTTATTAAACTTTGTCATAGGGTGATGACACCAGTGTTGGACACTTTAAGCTGACAGGCACCAATAATGGACTTTACTCTTAATTCAAAGATCATAAGGTTATAAATTGATTGTTGCAAAACAAATAACCTTTATCTTCTGTAAAGTAAGAGTCAAGCGTCCGTCATTGGACCTTGTTCATTACTGGTTCGATCACCCTATATGCTATTATATTATTGTGTATTCATTTGTACAGCAAAAAACGACACTTCGATTTCAAGATAATGCTTTAGTTTATTAAAAAAACAAAACAAAATAACAATAATGAGGGCGCCACTGGACGCTCGGCGCCTCTTAAGAGGATTGTGAAGCGATGCTTAAATCGCGTAGCTGTCAAAAATAATCCATACAAATTTGGCTCCGGCAATAATCTTTTCACCCCTATATCTAATCCGAACTTTATGATTTTTGATGTTGTAGATATTATGAAAGACTAGGTCTGTACCTTTCCCCTTTTTTTTAAATAAGAAAACGTACATACTTAGATTTTCAAAATATCTAGAACGAGTTCGAAAATCGTATACATCGTAAGCATTTTGTATGGAAATGTTTTGCTTCACAGTCCGATATTAACAGTAAAAGTACTAGTACCTGTACTAGCTTTCTGCTCATCCGTTTGGGCGCTACATTGCCACAGATACACTTGTTAACATTTCCCTTTTAAGTCGGGCGTTAAAAATTAACTAATTCGGACTAGAATAAAAAAACGTGCAACTCCTAAGTTTAAAGTGCTTCGTTTAGGTTGATGCGATGGACATCTTGAACTCACATTTTCCCCGCAGACTCACAATCTAGTTGAAAGATGCGAAAACTTTAGACATTTAAAACATCTGGAATGTTCCGCACGGATCGCGGCGTTTCGGTATTATACAGTAATTTAAGCAGACATTCATTGGTCATTCCTCTTGTCGCTCGCGCCGGTGTTCCCAGGTATTTACAACGGAATTTAAAAGGTGCTCAGGCATTTAAGCACACTTCCCGGTATTTTGGAAGTGAAATGCAGCGCATACTGTTGCTCGGTGGCTTTTTATCTGGTTGGTAGTGAGTAATTAAATATTAAATGTTAAAAATAATGGTTGATGACGATTTGGTTATTTAATCGCTCTCGAAAATACAAAGATAGTTGGAAAATTAGCGAAAGAGCATAGGTATATTTTCTGTATAGTCCATACTCCCTAAACAATGCCCACTTAAATCTATTGTACTCCGCGATAGCTTGAAGTAAGTTTTGAGCAGGGAAAATGTGTTTTTAAGTCAGCGAATTACCAGACGGCTTATCCATACCCTTTTAATCTTGGCGCTTTAACATCAACCAGGAAATTAGCATAATTTCTTCAAAAACCATCACGAAATCACTGTCAGGGAAATCTTTAGGCAAAATATTCCTATGAAAATCAAGGGGAGTGTCGTGAGGTTAAAAATAAGCTTGTGAGGGGTAGGATCAAAGCGGAACACACCTGCGCTTCATTGCGCATTGAATAATCGACGTATAGTCATAGCAGGAGGGCCGAGATTCTACACGGTAAAAACGATATCGTCTTTGAAGTGTTTCCGTATCGTCAACGTTTTGATATACGTTATAACATTGTCAATAAAGGCGGCCGAGGCATAAATGATTCTAAAACACATCAAACGCGTTATCGTTTTAATGCAGTAGAAAAGAGGCCCTCTGTTGCTTCCCCGGGCGAATGATTTAGTTGAATACATTTTTTTTTATACCAGGTATACAGTTAATTACAGCATAAACTTTTTTATGTTTGTTATTAAATCTACGCAGTTCAATCATCAAATCAAAGAAGTATTAAAAAGGTTCTCTCTAGCTCTTGGCGCTTTCCCATTACCTTAATCAGGGAAAATTTTAATATTTTGGTTACATTTCGTATAAAAATAATAATAATCTGGCATTGCATATAAACAACCTTACTATATTCTTGTATAATTCCATGTAAAACCCCTTTTGCAATGATTTGTCCCCATTTTGTCGGGTCAAATGTCCCTAAAACCTCATATACGAGTCCCTTAAGCCTCCTTCACGAACCCGTGGAGAGAAGAGAATCAATTAACGTCGTAACTGCTCTCTCGTCCTCGTTAAAACTTCCTGACCTTTATAAAGACCTATGAGGACTCCAGATGTCCTTAGGATTCCGCTGATGAGTTTGCCGCTCTAATACTCTCCGATAAGGACAGTTGACAACTAGATTTAGGATCTAAATAGGTACTTTGATTAAGATAACAATTTTTAAGTGTATTTAGGTAGGTAGTATTTAAAATTTAATGTGCAACGGGTTTTTCAAATCGCTGATAGGTCATACACAGATTTCGGTTACCCTCTTTTCTGTGTACACGCCGAAAGTTAACGTTTTTAAGGCCTAATTTTCTGGCTAAGCCGATTCCCGCAAAAACGCCGTCAGTACTGCTTTAGACCTATCATATAAAAACATAACTTATATGCACACAAGCTTTTAACTATTGACCACAGGAGAGACAACTTTCGTTTTTAAGAGTGTGTATGACCCTGATAGAATATTTCCATGCAAAAAAACACTGTCGAGTGCAAAAATATCTTGGATATTAGACATTTGACAGGGCCTCTACCCCTCTCTCTCTTAATTTTACGACACAGTTCCACTTGCTAGCTGCCAATTTGATAGTTGAAGAACTATTGTAGCAAAATAGTGTGTGCTATATAAATAAGTAAATGTTGAATATAAGGCCAATTGCGTTAACCAAATACCTATTTCAAATAACAAAACAAAACAGTTTACAATTAGAGAGTAGCGCTATATGAAGACAAAGAAAACAATACCGATACTAGGAAAATACAGAAAGAAGTCTTAGGGTAATAATTAACAGTGGCTTACAAAAAGCCTTGCAAATGCGATGGCTAGCTCTTTTAATCAAATACGTACTAGTAAAGGAATTCTCTACATTGTACTTTACTTCGTTTTCAACATTTCCCGCTAAAACGTTTTTGCCCAGGTAAATCTCCAGTTTAATCTATGTTGTGCTTGCTTGCTACAATGTCACATGGACTAACGCACGCTTGACTATTAAAACTTTGTAACGAATTGCGCTGTACCTGTTCCAATTTAAACTTGTGTATTTTTTAGTTTCACGGACAAAAGTCTGTTAACCTTTGTTATATGACTGTCATTCGGTGAACATAGACATGATGAGTAGGCATTATTATGTAAATAGCGCTATAGTAGGATAAGTAACGAAATAATTATCTTTTTATATTAATAATAAATTGAAACTACCTCTTGAATTAATAAAAAAACATATTATTCTACTCGAAGTCATAACTAAGGCTAAGTTTAAGAAAAAAAGTGATATTATTATTTCTAGAAATCTTTATCTACTGAAGGAAAAATAAAACCTACAAAAATACGGTAGATGTCTTAGATGGTAAAATAAATGTAATTACTGGATCATGTCCACAGTAACAAAGTTACTTTATAAAGAAAAACACAATGCATGCAGGCTGAGCACATTGAAATGATTACGAGTACACACTGTCAAATAAGTTATACTGTGTTTTAAATAAATGATTATCATGTTTTAAGCTATGCAACTCTGTAAAACAGTCCAGTTTACATAATAATCTGTTTTTACATCTTACTGTTTGCACAGATTCTCCTAATAAAGGGGTGTACACGATTTCTTCTTTCTCTTAGATCTAGTTAGAGCGCTTTCACATCGGGTGACTAAGATTGAGCACAAGGCTAAGCAGCCGTATATGAAAGCGGTGTTGTATGGTCTTTAGGTTCTTCATTCTATGGACAAGCACTGCTTGCTTATGTGCTGTTTCAGCGCTCCTATAAACAACGCATTTAATTTAAAAGTGCATTTAGTCTTCATGCTTACCCTCAAACCCATTATAGATAATCAATTTAATTTCCAAATCCGATTACTGTTCACACTCACCGCTCTACATGGCACTAACGGTTGTACTGCCACCGATTTACTAAAATATTCTCTGTGAGCCGTATTTCGCTAGTGCTACATACATTGTGCAAAGCGGATTAAGACCTAACCTAACCAAGAAGGATCTACCTTGCTTCCATTTTGTGCATCAAAGGCTGGGCATGAGAATAGACCAGTGTTCAATAGTTCATCGAGTATAGCGAGATAGTGGGTAGGTTCATGCACAAAGATATAATTTTGAACCTTACATCACTGGTTTAAGGTGCAAGTAGTAAGTGTGCATCGCTGTTTTGCCATCATTCTTTCAGGGCCTCAATTCCACTTTGTGTTTAACCGTATCATTAAAATAGTTTATGATTATAGTTCTTATTCTCTTGACGATAAATTTGGCGGCATTGTAAATAATACAAAAGTAATACACGTTAATATTAATTGATCTTGTCTTCATTTCCAAATGCTAGTAAATTAATAATAGATATCCTAACTCAATTTGTCTTTCGTTAAAATTTGAAACATACATAATTTTTCAGAATTTTAGATTAATCTAAAACCGGAATGACAAACGCACCAACCCAGCAAGTCCAATCAAGGCTCGTAAAAATGTTAGACCTGTTTTTATATACATATTTTATACAAAATATATCAATAAGTAACTGGATACGTGCCGTAATTCCGTGTTGGGTTTCTCTCATAACACTATAAAATAGTCAAGAAAAGTAAGGTAATAAATATATCCCATAATTACGAAAAAGAAATAGAGAAGACAGCTGAAAGATAAATCCGACTACAAATTAGAATAAGACTACAATTAATTAAATTTAATTAAAAAATCCTGTAAAGTAAATAAGAGCTATCGCAACGTTGACAATACGATAACAAGCTAAAGACGATATGCTTATTATCGCGTAGAATAGGTGCCCTGTTAGCGCAAAGATGCGATTGTTTTAGACTTACAAAAGAAAGCCTACAATAAACCTTAGTAAAAGGAATACCAAAGAAACAAACAAAATTCTTATACATTTTTAATGAATAATGTAAAGTCTAAGTCGAAAAGGCAAGGCCTTATTAACCTGGATGCCCCATTTCCATACCTTTATGTGCCAAGGTCTGAGTTATTTCCGTTCGGAGCCACTGATTGGTTTTTCATTAAAAAGGTTTTGCTGTATACAAGGAATGTTAATTAAATTTCGGGGCAAAACGTACGACTTTGATCATTCTAAGGCTTAATTATTAACAATTGCCTGCTGAGTATTACATGAATTCTATATGATAATTAATTTGTGAAGGTTTGTTTTCATACCAATATTTTTGTAAAAAATACCTTTAAACTCTTGCGTTATGCAAAAGATGTACATTATTTGTCTTAGTACTTACGAGTACGTACTCGTAGTTTGTACTCGCGGCTACTTAAATCCTAAATCGTTTATTATTCTTCATAGCTGACTTGTAGTTTATAAACCATGAACCTAATGCTTTTGAAATCCCATTGCCAAGAAAAATCATCTGTTGCATATAAAGATCCCTGTATTAAATTAAAAGTCAGAATAAATTTTCGTTTAGTTACCTTAAGTAAGATTAATAAATATTATATCATATCAACTGAATTAAATATAAAGCCAATACTAACATTTTTACGTTTTTTTTTTGTAGGACAAAAGTTCTTCAAGACTGTAAAATGGCTGCTCGATCAACCATTTTTTTAATTTGACTTTAAAGGCTGCGTCACTAGGCGCCGTTAAAACCGTCTCGGGCAGACAGTTGTACACCGCGGGCCCCAGCACGCGAGTGTGTCTTAAGCGTTCATCAAGAACGAGTACAGTATGTCGATAAAATCAGTTGTAACAATCATCATTCCCAAATATAATTCAGTCTCATATCTAACGACGTATAATTGTGGAATGTACATATATTGTCCTGAATAGATGATGTCCTAATCGAGCTTTAGCGATCTAGAGCGGAACGCTAGTCTACGGCCCAAACCTAATTCACTCCGTCTAACGAACCTAGCTAGCCTGATTAAGCCTTATCTTGAGGAAGGAACTGACACACTGCACTCCTTGACGGCACTTTAATATCTTGCTAGAACGTAATGACTTTAAAATACTTAGGAGAGAAAATTACTGCACGCATATTTATTTTACCTATAGGTATTGCTTGACGGTAAGGATCTTAATTTTTACATGTGTTGGGATATTTTTTTTTGCTAACGGATTTATTAGCTATAAGTACATATAGCCTAAAAATGAGGCTCAAAAATTATTGGTGGTTCTTATTTAATTATATGAAGAGAGAAAGAAAAACAATTATTCGCAACAATCACACATCAAATAACATAAAAGGGAAAGAGACAATAGAAAAGTGATAGTTGTCACGAAACGGTCCCAACTCAGCGTGTGCTGGCTGTGAAGCTAACGCTGATCTTCGGCTGGGACCGCTCGGGGAAAACACAGAAGGTGACACAAATAAAAGAAAAGCTAAAAAAAAAAACCATAAAAATACTTCTTTACTCTATATTAGCTGAATTGCAAACACAATAAAATAAAGTACATATTCCTGGTTCCTCTACATTTATTCCGTTAACATTAAAACACTAGGTAGGGTTGTTAATGTAACAGAAATACGGCAAACTTTGCTTTGCGCTAAAAATACAATCATCCTTCAAATTCATAATTCTGCAGGAAGCGCTTCGTTTGTCGTAATTTCAATAGTCACAAATGTATTCTTAGCCTGTTTAATTTGAAAAGATCTAATTTATGCTGAAGCTATTTATCATCCAAGGTATACCTGTTGTGGAAAGAATAAAACATTTCTTAAGTTAGTATTGTAATTTTCTGATGAAACCAAGATGTAATAAATATTGAATTAATAATTGTAGGAAATACAAAAAAGTCGTATATGGCTTCTTAAGTAAGTTAAACCTAACCCCTTAGTAATTAGTTCAATTAGTTTAATTTCGTTTTTTTATTTATTACCTATCTTCTATTTTCATTGCCTTACCTTAAGGCGAACAAATTAATCCGCTCGCCGAATCAATTTAAATATCATTCAACGCCGAGCTAACAGGGACTTATCAAAACGTAATATTTCAACAATTAAGCCATTAAAGCACCTTTTCGCTAATTAAATATTTAGCCAGGGAAAGGCCAAGATGCCAGATTGTATTCATTAAGGAGCAAGCAACTTAGTGGTCGCTTGGAGCAAGCGATAGGCGCTTGGAGCGAAGAGTTTTGAGACAGACCTATTTTTGGTGTACACGTGGAATTTCGGGGTACGTATGGAGTGTATCTCATAAACCTTTCAACGAACCTATCATTATGCATAATAAACATTAAATCGAAAGCCATTTCAGGCTGCATGATTTTTTTTTGGTAGCCACAAGTGTAACCTAACCTAGTCTACAATATTTGAGATATTCTGAAAACATCATGGTTTCAGCAGAAAATAGCGTTCGATGAATTGATACAATCGATGAGGTGAAATTCGATAACATGATGGGTTATCGGAATTTTGTTTATATCAGGGATTTAATAGCCTTTGGCTTTCTCTACATTAAGTCCATCGACACACCTTTCATCATTCATTTCATTTTCATGATACATTCGATGAAGTGCAACGAAGTGATGAGTTAACCAGATTGATGAATGCAAGATTGGACTTATTCAGATCGTCTATAAGACTATATACAAACTATTAACAATATGTTTGTAGTTACTCGTATAAGCCACGCACACGCAAAATATAATTCTGGTTTTCATTTGGTGTTCTCATCGTATCGATTAGACTTGTAAGAGCTAGGCAAAATGCAACGCAGAAGGTAGGTACTCAAAATCACTTTGCTGTCTTATGCTAAGGCCTTCAATCATTTTTGTTTAAAAATTATTGGTATTCTTGCATTGCTTTTTTTTTCAATTTAAATGAAATTACCCCATGTTGTTGCCGGGTTAGAATACACACATGTCTTTTCGTGGAAGTCGTAAGAGGCGACTAAGGGAATAAAGGCTTGTAGTACGAAAGGCGATGGGCTTGCAACCAGTCACTAATACACTAGTAAACTTCTTGGCCTAATTGTGCAAAATGTGGTTATAGAATTATAAACAAGTATTTTTAAAGTCGTTGGTATTTCTGTAGCTCTGCCTACCCCACTCTGGGAATGACGGCGTGATGTTATGTATGTACGTATTTAAAAAAAATATTAGTGGACAATGTCAGACAAATTGGCCTAGTTCCAAACTAAGCTTTAGGCATGTATTATGAATACTTGACAACGAAAAGCATACTTATACATATCGAAAAACATATAGAAAACGTCCAAGTCTTAAGAACAGATGATTTGCGCTAATCACACCAATATTTGCTCATGTCGGAAATGGAACCTGGGACCGTTTCATAGGCTGGGTGACTAGGCATAATACCGCTATTACTTTGGTTAACAAACAAA
Organism: Acleris holmiana; assembly: GCA_949316455.1. Taxonomy (NCBI): domain Eukaryota; kingdom Metazoa; phylum Arthropoda; class Insecta; order Lepidoptera; family Tortricidae; genus Acleris; species Acleris holmiana. The sequence continues at coordinate 11,397,566 of OX438776.1, read as the reverse complement.
AAAAAAACAAAGTCTATCCACAATCGACGGAGTAATCGCGTAATTGAAGTGGGTTAAAAAAAGCTAGCCGACATGCGTTTTGCAAATGTTATCGATTGTAGATATCTGTTAAAATGGAATTGGGGGGTTATTATGACCTAGCTATGCAGTTCATTTTACGGTGAGCGTAAAGTACAGAGCTATGGCAGTTATAAAGCTCTGTCCTTTTCTCTGAGCGTAGGCAGAACTGCATAGTTATCTCATAAAAACCCCCCCTGATATAGGCGACTGCTCTTCAGCTCACGTGAATCATCTACATATATTGTTTAATAATTAACGCTTGTTCAATGCAACGAACCCACTGTTAACTTCAAATCGCTTGCCGCTCCTCCCCTGTACCGATGGGCGTCCCCGCCCGCCCGCCTTATCTAGAGGACACTCCCCACTTTATCAGCCCAGCGCCAACGCGAGCCCCTTGCCTGCTCAACTGCGCCCGAGTTGAGGATTCGCACTCCTTTAGGACTTCAGCTTCAAGGCAGATGGCGATCGATGATATCCAAGATGTATTTTTATGAAGAATTTGTATTCTAAAGAGACGGAAGTAAAATATTCTACTATTCTTAATTCAAATGACGATTACGAGGACTATGACGCACCCTTATAGGTTATGTGAAGCCGTTGAAAAATCATGACATCCTATTTTATTGAAATCGGTTAAATATTTCGTTTTAGCTTAACCCAAAGCTCAACTGGGGGGTTATCATGAGCTAGCTTTGCAGTTCTGTTTACGCTCAGAGAAAAGGACAGAGCTATATAACCGCCATAGCTCTGTCCTTTACGCTGACCGTAAAATGAACTGCAAAGCTAGCTCATGATAACCCCCCTGGTATAGAAACCATTAGGCATTAACTTCTTTCACCTTTTGTATGCTATTTAGTTTTGCTTGTTTGTTGATTAAATTAATATATGAATAAACAGTTACTAAAGCATTAAAATAATATTAATTTTGTGCAGTCTTTGACAGATCATGACACCGCATTTAATAAAATTGGTTAAATATTTCGGTTTCAACTTTGCTCAAGACTCAAGAATGCCATAGGCACTTCACCTCTAGTACTATAATCTTATTGTTTGCGCATGGTTAAATAAAATTTTACGTTAAGCTACTCATATTAATAACGTAGCTTGTTGTGATGCACGTAATTAACATTCTATAAAATATGAGATGAATGGCGAACTTTTTACCAATATGTACACATTTTATTCAAGGTATTTCTGGAACCTGCTGTGGTATTGTTCACTATACAAAAGCTATCTATCGAGGACAAATTACAGCGATACCAGTAATAATATATTCGACTAAGGTTCACGATATGGCGCATTGTTGTGAGGCACAATATATCATAGATAGATTCGTCTACGATAAAAAGGGTCTTTTCTCAATAAAATGAATGGATTGGTTGCTACAAGGATATTCACGTTGGGTAATATTATCGCAAATTTTGGACATCTTCATTATTATGTAAGACCCAATACATATTTTAGTAATGTTGTAATAATCTTGTCGAACATATTTTAGGGTGCCTTTTATGTTTGGTATCAGGTTCTCGAGCAAGAACCTCACTCAGGAAGATATTAAAGATAAGGGCGACCAAGACTATACGGGCCTGGCAATATATTCAATGCTGCCTAAAACAAACGTCTGTATACTAAGTGAAATAATCGTTACCGGTTATGTTACGGTTGAAAAATGTATGAAATTGATGTAAACCACCGATACAGAACCACGTGACTATCTTGGGTGCTTACTTCAATTTCATACATTTGCCTACAGTAACATAATAGCTAACGATTGTCGAATGCAACTTGCCTAGCCCCACGGATCATTTTCGTAATTTTCTTCTCTTGACGCAGCAAACCCTAAAAAACCTAACGATGTAAAAACCCAGCCAATTGCGTTTGAGAGTTCCGTACCATTTTTGTGCAGGGTCAACCCTAATTTTTTTTTTTTTTATTATTAATTTCTATTATGACGGCAATAGAATTTGAAAATTTCAACTGAAAATTACTATTCAAGAGATACAGCCCGTTGATAGATGGACGAACAGACAGACAGACGGCAGGAGGCTTAGTTATTAGGGATCCACAAATGTGGCCGCATCATATCGAAAATTACTTCCGTTTAGACAAAGTGGGGTAAAGCTCCGGTGCCTGCTTACCTGTGTAGCTAATCAAATTGGGATCAACTTGAAATGTCGAAACTCATTTCAACGAATGTGTCGTTTGAATGAATGAATGAATGAATGATGATTTATTTGAGACACAACACAACAACATTACAACTTGCTTAATGCTAGAACAAAAGAAGTAGGTAATACAGTTTTGAGTGTGGTCTCAAAAAGGAGTCCACTCAGCATGTGTCAAGGCATGAGGTGCCTGGACGCTGATTTTCAGTGAATCCATTTAAACAGTACAAATACAAAACAAAACACAAATAACAAATAACACCAAGACACACACACACACAACAATACAACAGAGATTTCAGCGAAGGTACAGTTTAATTGCTAAAAGCGAATTAGATAGATACTTATAGGTATACGATTCACCGAATTATATTTCATTGGAAGCTACTTTCAGCTGGAACCTTATAGTTATCTTAAGTATGGGTACGTAGTTTAGGTTAGGTTAGACCTGTGACCTGTTGATGAAATGAACATTCGGCGAAGTAACACGTTCGATGAATTGAGTGTCAACATTTCAAGGTAAACCAATCAAATTATTTGTCAAATTAAGAATTGAGGTCAAGCGCGAGCGGCTAGTTCATATAAACGAATATAAAGAGCATGCTTTTTATATGTTACAATAGTGTAACATTTAAATAAATAAATAAATCACAGGACAATGTCACACAAATTGAACTATACTATCCGCAAAACTATCTGTCCGGTAGGGCAATGAACGTCGGCTACCGTTAGGGGTGTAACATGTCGATAACTTATAATGTAAACGTCGATATAATCATTAAATTTTGAAATGTTATTGTTATTGTTTTTAAAGTTATCTAATAAATAATACTAAATGTTTAAGATAAATATTATTGACACGGAAGACGAAGAAGAATAGTATAACTAGTAATAGTATTATTTAGTAATATAAGTACTAGTATTTTCCTCGTTTAGTTATTTATTTCGTTATACCTCCTTATTATTGTATTGTAATACTTTATGTCGATAGTTCAATATACCTATTTATATTTCGATAGTAACTATACAATACTGTTATATAAAATACCACGTAATTTATATTCTTTGTTTCATTACTTTATCGACATTCCTTTTTATACGTAACGCTACCTGCTCTATTGCTGCTCGGCCCGCTCCATAAGCCGTGCAGGTGTGAAAGAGATAGCATAATTCCGATGATTTATGACCTGACCGGCCAGATAGTTTTGCGGATAGTATAGTCCCAAACTAAGCTCTAGGCTTGTTGTCTAGTACCCATAGGGGTACTAGACAACAATAAACTTACTTACATCGAGAAATATATACTTAAATACATAGAAAACATCCAAGACTCAGGAACAAATACTCGTGCTCATCACACAAATATTTGCCCTTACCAGGATTTGAACCCAGGACCCCTAGCTTCGAAGGCAGAGTCACTACCAACTAGGCTAGCGTGTCGTCATATAAAGAGCATGCTCTATATGTTACAATAGTGTAACATTCTGAAGTCAACTGACCGGATACAGTGCAAGCGGCACGCGTGCTCCTCTGTCCACTCGTTTTTTCCCTCTGTTTCCCGTTTCCCGGATATTTTCCCGGCCCGTTTGTTTCAGTTAGTGTTGCCGTAGATTTAGTTGAATAAAAAATGGGAAAAACGGGTTGCTACTCGGAACTGAAAATACACGCTGCACTTTATGGTTTTAATAGTTTTTAATATAGGATTTTATAGAGGTCGTCTCTTTTTTGTTGGCGCTACAGCGCTTATTGGTTGACCAACTTCAGTTTAATTTCGCTGTGTAAATGTTAATTGCACATTTCAAAAGCAGTGTCTCCTTGTTTCACAGAAACTCATTTCATACCTTAATGTTATCAGATTATCTTAAGCATGAGTTACGTAGGTTAGATTAGGTTATACCTGTGTCCACCAAAAAATAATCCGGAAACAGTAAAGTTACAGCAGAAATTAGCTTTTTATGAAATGGAAATTCTGCGAAAGATACATACTAAATAATGAGTTCCTGTAAAACAGTCTACAACCTTCAAAAGCGACTGGTGCTTCTCCCTTAAGGTGGCAAAATTAAAAAAAGGAATCTAGCCTCATTTGGTTATAAGTGTTCTTAAACTTTTAATAAAATAATAATAACAAAGCGTTCACCTTCAGCAATGTATAGTCATGCATTACAAAGTAACGTGAAAGTTAAAAAAAAAAAAAACAAAATAACTTAGTGTCATTATTAAATATTACAAAATATTATAATGAAAAAAAAACTACTATAAGTGGCTTCCACGCTTGTTCTAAGCGATGATTACACAAAATACCTATCTTTATCCGTGTTATTGTATAGTCTCGGCTACTTCATAATCGACTCGAAATTCCCTATCATAAAGTTACGAGCACGCACACAAAGTTACGAGCAAAAGTAATTATGTCACTCGAGACTGAAACCCGTTATCTTGGCCCAAACAGTGCAATGAATATGATATACGTGGAAGTCATAGTATTTTCCCCGCTATTAACTGGACACGGCCACAGCGTAAACGATAACAGATGGCCCATTACCTGCCACCGTCAGTCCTGAACGACTGGCTGTAACGGCCGGCTCATTGTGCGCGGCTTATTCTGACAGATAGTGGAGGAAACTAAACGGGGTAATGAAATAATAAGCGTTTATTTCTTAAAAATTTTTTCCGAAACAAACACATCTCTTGGTGAGGTTACCCTAAATATGGAGAGATAGGTGTTTTGAGGGTATGAGACAAAACCTAACCCGTTAAATGGCATGATAATTAGTGACGATTATAAATACACGAGTTTGAAAAAGGAACGAGTTAGTTGTCTCTGAAATGTCTCTGAGTGCGGCGGTAAATACTTACATTTCAATATTAGCACGAACCTTCATTTGTGTCTTCATAGAGAATGCCTTAAGTCATCTAGTACCCTATTTTTATGCTTCCGTAGACAATAAGGAACCCTTATATATTCGTAATGTCCGTCTGTCTGTCTGTACGTCTGTTCGCGGTTTTATTTAGAGACTCTTGATACTATAAAGCTGTAATTTGTGATAGCTATACATTAAAATTCAGCCAACAAAGAAAAAATCTTGAATAATTTGTTTTAGTACCTGTAAAACGGAGGTAATTTTTGTACATTTTCACATCAAGTATTTACATATCTCATGCCTCAGTATCATTGGATAGATGTTCAAAATCATTATGTAATCATTATAAGGGTAGTTTAGGTAATGTTGAATTTTTATAAGAGCTGCTTGTATAGTTAAGAAGATAAGAGGCTCGTTTCATGAAGGTCTCTCGGTCGTAGAAGTCTGGAAATACCCGCTGCAAAAACCACGTTAGTCATCCACCGAGGTGGTGGGGATGGAAAGACAGTCGCAAGTCGTATGTTGAGAGCAGAAATTCGTAAAATCATTAAAAAAAAAATTAGGTGCCTTATCGTTGGTAGTGTTGATACACTAAAATGTGAAGTAACCAATTTAAAGGATTTCACAGCATTATAGTATATATATTATTAGGAGTAACCGTGGAGTAGCTAAGCCGGGCTTTCTCCAACATTTGAATTCTAAAGATAACTTAAAACATTTGAATTCTAAACACGACTTAGCTACTTCCATGGTAATTCCATATTTATAAATAAGGGTATATTAGTTTATCACCGACCGTTGCGTTCAGAAAGTTTTAGACGTTAGTGCGGAAAAATAGAAATAAAACGTTCAAATATTGTTTGGGACGTTTTCAAAAAAGTTGTACATAGTTAAGGGATATAATAAAACAAAACTTAATTCATTATTTTGTGTAACGAGAATACCATATAGTTTGTATGACGTTATACAAAGGAAGCGATCGTGATTTTTTATATCATTAAGCCTTTAACTATGTACAATGTTTTTGAAAACGACCCGTTTGCCTGTCGTTCAGGGCCTCTATTCAGGTGCGTTAAAACGATATCGTATTTGACTCGTTTAAGTATCGTTTATGTCACAGTCGCCATTATTTTAAATGACATAAGAGTTATCAAAACGTTGACAATACGGAAACAGGTCAAAAACGATATCGTTATAACGCAGTTGAATAGAGGCCCAGTTCTGTCCCTCCATCTTGTATGCTCACAGGCTCATAGACAATTCCTGTCAAGCTTAGACAATGATGCCAGCCGTTAATTTCGGTCAAATTGTCGTTTCCAAGGACCCAATCAACGTGTGCGTAAGCATAGATTGTCGGACGTATAAATCACGGAGCAAGCAGACTGGCAGTAATTACACACTAAAAGGGTAGTGCAGTGGTTTAAAGCGAATGCATGGTGATTGTGCAGTAATTTATAGACTGCACGGTGCATGGAGGTGAAATGAAAAACACACTCCACGTATATTTGTTAATACGAAAACAAATATGGGTTTATTTTCGTTAGTGGTCCAAAATTATTTTTGTTTATGGCAATGTTCTAGCTTCATGTTTGTTTATTTGGTTGTTTGAATATCCTAGAAACTCGTATAAAATAATAATTGGTTATAACTTTGAATTTATGTTTATTTTCGGGTTATATAGCGTTTTAATGAAGTTGAGTTCGTCCAAATATCACAAACGCACCTAAGGAAAAAGTTAAATGCTGTAGTTTGAAGATAATATTTATCTAAAAATGACAATAAACAAGCCATTTAATAATTATTTCAAGGTTTTCTTAAACATTATTTCCAAATCGAGAGTTAAAAAAGAGCTATAAAACATAGCGTTACCCGTAAGTTTAGGTGAAATTGTATGTAATAAGAAATAGGCTGTAAAGTTTAAATAGGCTGATGAATTCCACTGATTAATATTCGTTCAGAACTAGTTTCAATCAGCCACAGCCAAGTTTTACTTAGTGAAACTTGAGCCAAGTTCACCCGGCTCGACAGAGCATTACTCATGCAAATCACTGAACTCTCGCTCCGAACATAAATAGACGACTACTTATGAATTATTTCACGAGTCAAACCTTTTTCTTTTATGTTACCCGCGTAGAGTTGGTATTTGGCTTTGTTGTAGTAGTAGACCCCGGGTTAGAAAAATAAGGAACAATTACCATTTTAACTGTAAATTGTTCTTCTCAAACGTATAAAGGTAAACAGACAAAAGTATGGAGTCCGAACGAATTTTTACGCAAGTAAATTGTAGCTTGGAGCTCGTGTGTCTGTCAGACTAATCCAATAAAAAAAAAATAGTCGCCATTACGGCATGTACCCGATGGTAATATTCAGAACCGCAATCGGATTCATTAAAAACATAAATCACGGATCACGTTGACACAGATCTAAATATGAAATCCCTTTTGTACAGATAACAACTATATCGTTATCTATATCGTTTGTTTGAAGATGAATTCACTGTAAACAGCTCGCTTCGCAATTCACAGTGATAAATCCACTATCCAGTATTGTTTTCGCTCGAAGGCCCTCATCGCGAACTAGTTCAATCTAAACTGAAATTCCGTCGGCATTCCGAACCGAACTTAGTTCAATTTCAGAGCGGAGTTGAAGTCCGAAGCGTGGATTCACTAATGTGGGCAACTTGCGAACTGAAATGAAAGAACTGACGTGACTGGTGAAGCGAGAAAGTACTCACCAACTGGGTTATTTAGGTTTAAAACTCTGTGGAGTTTATGGTTCGGGGTTTATGACCGTTGGGCGTAAATATAAATGCATTTCATTTGTTTTTTGGTTAATATATTCAGCATAGGTTCAGAAATCGAGGATTTAGGCTACGGTAGTAAATTTGCAAAGAGAGACTTGAGTACTAAGTTATTCTTAGACTCCGCGCTCACAAAGCACCGTTGTTGCTTGATAGCAATAACAAAGGGAATATGTAAATATAGGTATTGTTCAATTTCTACAATTTCCCTTAATATATTTCTACCTAGACATAGACGTACATGTATTTCGTATAAACGATAGTTTTCCTCCGCCATACCCGCTTGTCGAGGCGTCAGTTAAATGAGAAATTCCTGTACGTGCTAGGGCTGCGCGCCGACGCCGGCGTGCCAGTCATGGCGATAACGACTGAATCCACTTGAATCGATTCACTTCAATTCAATTGAGAAGTTGGGGTAGTTGGAGATTAGCTGAGCTTGAATTAATGGAACGCTGTCAGTACCCGAGCTGCTCTTGAAAGTGTTAATGTCAACTCCAGCGAGAGGTTACACGTGTAAGTTATCACAATTAAAAACGATTGAGCTAGCTAAAACAAAAAAAAAAACTTTAGCTTGATTTGCTTACGACTTTGTCGTCAAGATTGATCGTAATTCTTTCGAATAACATATCTAATTTAAAGATGTAAAGTAACGTAAACCGAGGTGAATAGGGACTAAGGGGTGAATAAGGACACATGCTAAAATGAAGCATATGTTACTAATTATAAGACTGAAATAATTTCCAATAGAACGTGACAGTTGTTTCATTTAACACTTGTTCTTATTTGTAACAATGTTAGGTCGTGTCCCTATTCACCTCTTAGTGCCTATTAATCCCGTTTTACGGTACTGAAGCCTTCCGGATCCAATCTATTGATATCGTATCATGAAGACATCGATAATTTCTCTTCTCTAAAGCTGCAAGAATTCACGGGACGGGTTTTCGATTAATATTCAGGCTCAGGTAATGAGAACTTTATTAAAAACGGGTTTTCAGTAGTTTACCTGTGTGACATACTTTCCTAATTATATTTTAAGCTTTAGTGAGATGAGGCTTTTATGACTAGAGGAGGACTAAGATGGAATGCCTGTACTATGCTAGTTATTTCACCGGCTATCTTATCCCAAAACCGGAACATAACAATGCGAACACTGCTGTTTGGCGGTAGGTTAATGGATAAGAAGTAATCAAACATCGAAGAATAACTTTCGGCATACCCATAAAAAAGTATTCGCATTCCTGTAATTTCCAACCATTCCAACATCGTACTACATTTTTCTTGTATCCGGACATTGCACTATAATAATAGTATTTATGATACCCAACATATATTTTATTTTAATTCGATAATCCCGTTAGATATCGACATGATCTATTAGCTGTAATGTAACCCATAGGCCCAATAGCGCACCGTTAGAGAGGCCTATAATTTGCCTAAGAAACGATGTATCGCGAGAGCTTGGGCCGATGCGCGCTGAGATAAATGCGAGGTCCCATTGTATCATTAAGAGAGATTATATTTTATAAATTTAAATTATCTTTCGACTTTTCTATTAATATTAATCTGCTTAATACCTAGAAAAACGTGGAATGTATACCTACTCATTTCTGGAGGAAAGTAATGCATTTGTTAAACCAGAACGGGTTCAAGCCGTTTATTTGTGTATACAGCGTGCGTGATAAACAAACAATATATCTTTATAAACTTTTACATTCATACAAGCAAAACGCGTACATGCAGTTATTAAATAGTGGTTTTAAATCGCGTTATTTCATGTTTTACATGCTATCACCAAGATTCAATGGTTTACATAGCATTTTTTCAATGCATATCCCATCATAATGACTACATATCCTGCAGAAGGAGCCATAAATAGTGAACTGACAGCCATTCATTGAACCTCAAGTCCCATCCACTTAACGTGACGTCACCCCGCTCGATATCTAATACCCCTGCGCTAAGCTAAGAGTAATGGATGCCGTCACGCTATACGGCTACTGCGACTCCTGCTCTATCGGATTGTGAGAGTGGAGTTTTATAAAAAGTCATATTAGGGGCGTCATTGAGATTGACAATGCTTAAATTGTACTCAGAGGTTTCATAATCTAAAAGCAATTGGCTTTTATAACTACGATTTTTTTAAATATCTTGCTTTACTGTACTTATCAAAAGCTAATGATATCTGAACCAATTTTGAAATTACAATTATTGCTTACAAGTACTTCAATCCTAAACCAATTATTTGACTACTGTAGTCGTTTATATTTGAGTAATATTACTTGGCTAGACATACTGTGATCATTTACACATATGCAATGCAAACTTTCATTACTCAGGACAATTAAAACATAGTAAGAAGCTAGTTATTATAATCAAATATCTATTTGAGGTGTAAGTTAATTTTCTAAATTGGTTTTATATTTCTATCATATATCCTTATAACGTGACGCATCCGCCAGTGGACACTGAGCCGACGTTGAAATCTGATCGCGCCAACAAATATACAATGGTGCGATGTTTCGTTGGAATTTCGAAAAGCCGGTGTTATGTTACAAGAAACATTCGAGTTGTGTGAGGTGGTTATCGATTGTGGGTAGTTTATCTATATAAAGGGTGAAGTTCAACAAAAGCAATTGTTAATAATAAAACCGGGCATGAGCATGTCGGACCATGCTCAGTGTAGGGTTCCGAAGCCGTTAAGTACTACAAACATAAAAATCAACAAGTAATAACTAATTTTCTATTTAGTCATTTGTTGCTGTCTTCGATGATTTTAGTAGGTATAAACACTTTAATCGCCTGTACGGCGTTAATTAATGTCAAATAACAGCTTTCTTGTTAATCTCTGAGCTAAACAGCGGGCGGACGGACGGACAGACGGAAGACATTCCGAAACTTTGGGTTCCTAGTTCGACTACGGAACCCTAAAAAACCAAGTTTGATTGCAAATACAAATATTTTTCGCTTTGAGACACACAACACGCAACACACTTAATGATGAATACATAAATATTGATCAAATCACGTGTAGCTTTCATCCCGATAAAAAATAGGTATAATTATTGACGGAAAAGTTTTGATGGGTGCTGATTCTTTACGTTAGCAATTAGCTCAGACCATATTTTTATAATGTATGGTCACTCAAAAACCATTTCGAGGAACCCAAGATAATAAAACAATTATGAAATTTACTAATTCAAATTCAAATGTCAGGTTTTTTAATCGGTTTATTAAAAACGGTTTTTCTGTTGCACAAGGTGGTTAAATATCAAAATCGTTAAAGACTTCATTTGTTTTTCCTTCAAATCCTTTCCTTCCTCCTTTCCTTCCTCCTTTTTTCCTCCTTGTAATAAATAATGGAAAAACCAATAAAGTCTTTGTAACGCAAAATAGACGAAATTAGTTTCTTAAAATGGTGTATGGTTCAATATTTTTGTATGAAACAGGAGGTATTATTTCTACGTCTATGTCAATAATGGCGGACAAATTTTAATTGTAACAGTTGTCATTTCTCATGTAAAGTTTATCTATTGTCTAGACTATTCGGGGTTTTATCACCAGAACTTCCAAGTTATTGCGTCTTTGTGATCCAAAAAACACCGTTATTTATATCATTATTATCTTAGACTCGATCCTGTTCAGTAAGCCCTAGTTTAGAACAACATTCCGCGGTCAGTTCAGACAGGAGCGACTTATTTTTCCCATAAAAGGGCGGTTAGAGGAATCAAACGATCTTTAAAGGGAAGATTGGAGGCTTTAATAGGATCTAGTGCAGTTCTCAGGGTGTCTGGTTGTGTATAGGTCGTTTAGATGCGTATGTTGTCTCTTGGGAAACTGATGGTTGTTTTATTTTAAGTTAACATACAAAAAAGGACACAGATATTTAACGCTGTTGTTGCTGTTCAGGCTGTTTTTTTTAAATTACTTGTTTACTTTTCTGCCTTATTTTACCGTAGGTTGATTTTACGTAACTCGGCGTAAAAAATACTGTAATGTTTAAAAGTGTGGTTTCTCCCCCATGATCTAATTAAAGCTAATTTAAGTATACCTACCAAATCTTCATATAATTTTCACTAGCCCTAAAGTCAGCTAAACTTTTGTGTCCTAATTAATAACTGGAACTGGTGTGGGGATAAGACAACCGGTGAAATTACTAGCATAGAGACATTCCATCTTAGTACTCAGGGTTGGCAACGCATTTGAGGTCTTAGGATTATAGCCTTGAGAATTCAAATATCTATGGGTCTCAGATTCCACTTACCATCAGGTGATCTGAGTGCTCGTGTGCCTTCTCCTAAACATAAAAAAAAGAAAAGTTTAAATATGTTATTACAATTTCGGGTTTATGGTTTAAGGGTTTGTATCTCTTAACAAAGCATTACCTCCTAGCGTACATACAAGATCGAAACGCAACATCTGCGTGAAAAATGGCCAATTTGCTTACGGACTAACGCAACCGGTCGGTACAACTGCAACTGTCAGCGTCTGAAGATTTACACCCAGACGCCGAGCAATCAATGGCTACGCGAAAGGGTATTCTCTCGAGGAACGCCGTCGACAAGCCTGACTTTACCTGGGGGTGATTCTCTCAACACAGCGCTGCGTCGATCTTAAAGGTGAAGTTTTATCTGGCAAGTTTAAGAAGTCCCGTCGGAGCGTACAAAAAACATTTTAGCGCGTGCCATCTCAATTAGGCAGCTTTATACGACACTGAACTCACTCACCTGCCTGCTGCCTGATTCTTTTTTTTGCACTAAAATGTGTTGGGACTTGGGACTTCTTAAACTTGCCGGATAAAACTTCACCTTTAAGATCGACGCAGCGCTGTGTTGAGAGAATCACCCCCCTGTGAAAGAATAAAGTATACCAACGATGATGATTGGTTATGAGTAACCCTTCATACAAAGCTAGCGATTATGACTTAGATTCCCTGTGTAAGGAGATTTATCTGTTTGTCTATATTGTTGTCTTCTACTTACCACTTCAAGCCTAGAATACGTTTGGTATTAAATTATTTTTCGTAGGATTTTCCCCGGGCTTTTATTTATTTATTTGTGCCGTATTTATTTATCTATCAACCTTAGTTTATTCGACACGCGTTACGCCTTGCTCATACCGTACTGCCACAGTCAAATAAGCCTGGTTTTATACGGTATTGTAATTGCAAGTTTTTCGTATGTTAATAATGGTAAAGCAAAGGCGTTTATTATGTCCCCGCAGCCTGGCCTATATGATTATCGAACAGAAACCGAATACGGTAAGATTTGAAGTATAATACCGTGCCAAGACGTGTTTAGATAGGCTTGTAATCGTTCGTTCGATCATGTGCGTGCCAAACAATAACCACCACAGTCATCCATTTCAGTGAGATCCATAGCACCTTAATTAGTTTTATTCTATTTCTGTTAGTAGTAAGCTTACCATTGTCATCTATTGTTTTTAGAGTTCCGTACCCAAAGTGTAAAAACGGGACCTCCTGTCTGTCACATCTGAAATTTTCACAGATAAAATATTACTGTTGCCGCTATAACAACACATACTAAAACAGAATAAAATAAATATTTAGGTGGGGCTCCCATACAACAAACGTGATTGTTTTGTCGTTTTTTACTCGATTTTAATATCGGCAACAGGTATACGCTTCACAGAATATTGAGTTTAAAATCCACCTTAGAAATAAATAATTAAATTTAAATAAAATAAATATTAAGGGGGGGCATTATACAACAAACATTTTATTTTGCCGTTTTTGCAAGATTTCGTTACAGACACCGTGGTTAGAGAAGGACACCAGGACACGTGAAACTAAAAAAAAGATATAAGTAGATGATAATGTTACGGAACGTCAGTGTCACTGAATAAATGCTTAAAACGGAACCCTTATAGATTCGTCATGTCTGTCTGTCTGTCTGTCCGTCCGTATGTCACAGTCACTTTTTTCCGAAACTATATGAACTACACTGTTGAAACTTGGTAAGTAGATGTATTCTGTGAACCGCATTAAGATTTTCACACAAAAATAGAAAAAAAACATAAATTTTGGGGGTTCCCCATACTTAGAACTGAAACTCAATTTTTTTTTTATCAAACCCATACGTGTGGGTTGTCTATGGATAGGTCTTCAAAAATGATATTGGGGTTACTAACATCATTTTTTTCTAAACTGAACAGTTTGCGCGAGAGACACTTCCAAAGTGTTGAAATGTGTGTCCCCCCCCCCTATAACTTCTAAAATAAGAGAATGATAGAACAAAAAAAAATATATGATGTACATTACCATGCAAACTTCCACCGAAAATTGGTTTGAACGAGATCTAGTAAGTAGTTTTTTTGTTAATACGTCATAAAAACATTGATCAAAGCTACAACGAACTTTTATATTATGTTACTTGCTGCTACGGAACCCTTCATGAGCGAGCCCGACTCGCACTTGGCCGCTTTTTCTTTCTTTCTTTCACACCGTCCATGAAAATTTCACAGCGGAGGTTAGCCTGTCTTCCTCTGTTCTACTTGGTAAAATCTATTGGTAGGTTTTTACATGATAACATATTGCCAACTTTACAATAGCTCTTATTTACTTGACAGTAAGGGTGGCCGAGTTAAAACCGATACCAAAACATGTCAAAAGCAATTAGGTAACACCGAGTAAAATATAGAGTCCCAGTGGGTAAAAATTACCTGATTGGACGGATCTCGATCTTGGTCTAACTTCTTTAAAGTGTTGGTGAATCGTTAAGGACAATAAACCCCGGGCGTCTGGTCTAGCCGCGTGGGAGGCGCATGGGCAAGTCTCGAATATTAAAAAACTCGAGCCCGTTCTGAACCTTATCACTATAACAAACACCAACTTGTGCGAAGTTATTGATTTTATGTAGATCAGGCGACAACATTGTTGGGATGCTGAATTGCGTATTTGCACACATTTACGATCGTCTCGAGAGGATTTGTTCGCGCATTCGTTTCAGCTAGGACAGTGTAAATAAAATAAGGAAGATGCAATAAAAGTTGCACGTTTGCTGTAAAAAGTCTATAAAACTAAAGGATATGGAGGATCTAGAATGGTACAGTCAGAGAGAAGTGTAACGAAGTGGACAAGGTGTCAAAACATTCGGGGATTAGTATCAGTCGAGTGTCTTGCACGATTTTGACCAAAATAACTTGTTTATTCCACATGTAAAGTAAATGGCCAGCTGTAAATGTTTTTTGTAACGCTGAAAGCTTTGATTGGATTTAGCATTTTTGTTTTGTTTAAATCAAACATTGTGTTCAAAGCAACAACATTATTTTATTTGTCAAAAATATATATGATCAGACGTAGCAATTTAAAATTTGTGTAAGCTGTAACTGTAATAATAAATGTAGCATTTCTTAGTATAAAATTCACGGATCACCATTCCCAGCATTTAAATGTAAATACAAATTGTTTTTTTTTAAAAGCAATTACGTAACAAGATTTTCATTTAGATATTTGCGAAAATATGTGGCCTTATATTATTGGCCTTAGTAATATCAAACCAAAAATAAAACTTATTACAATATTCCGCGTAGGTCGAGGTAAGTATCGTGTACTCACATTATCAGGTATCTATTGAAATAGAACCAGCCTGGGAGCCGGTGAGTCGTCGAACTCTAATGTAAATGAATAAAGCAAACCTATTCACAGATTCACGTACATACATTACGGGCTCCAGTGCGAACAAAATGGAAGCACCGAACATATTAGGCAGGTGCTAAGCAAATCTAGCCTCAATGGACACCTGCAAACAAAGCCCGAGCAAAACGGTACCCCGAAATCGCATTGCGTATTTAGCAACCGGCGGTCGGTAACGATTACCAGTTCGATTCCCGAAATACGTTCCCTTTCACGCGCGATGGGTTAAATAAATTGGGACCCGGGTAATGCGGGCCAAATCCCCGGGGATACCTATCCCGTATGATTTATTTTTTATGCTCCCTCAACCGGGACTTCGGGTAGAAGTCGAATATGCGAAAACTCCAAGTATTCATTGTTGATCGAAGCGGGAATTCGATGTCTGCGTCTAACCCCAGCGGAGCGACAAAGACGAGGAGAGAAGACAGGTTTACGCTTGATGGTTCTCGATCTTTTATTATTCTGGTGTTTAAACTGGGTGATAATATTCTGATAGAGGAAAAGGTTACAAGGAGAGGCTAATTTTGTTACTTTTATGAGGGTTTAACAAAGGTTAATCGAGGTACCCAAATGTGACGGTGTAGTGTAGGGTTTAGGCACAAAGTTTTAGTGTGGGTCAAATGCTAAGGCGTCTAATTATATGCTGAACTTATTTTTTATTAAGTTAGGAGAGAATTGAAACAAATTTAATTCAGAACATTTTTAGCAGTATAGTAAATTTTACTCGAGTTACATTCGAGTAAGTGTACAAAGCGCAGACAATAGGAAACAAAAGGCATATAGATAAAGCTTATGCACTCCGTGTGATGAAGGCAACTCTCAATGCTCCACTTCACTAATGGAATTGATATTGGGAATTAAACGCAGTGTAGGCGTGGACATATAAAGCCCGAACGACAGGGAAGAGAAATATATTTCATTCTGTATTTAAAAGCCAATATGCATTTTTACTTCGTAAAACTAGAAAATTGTAGTTGTTTACATTCTCGAGTCTATTACGTGGGACAAAACATAATGAAAATGTAAATGACGAAGTAAATTAAGTACTTGATAGAGGCAATCTTGGAGTGTAGTGGTTTACTTAAATATCATACACAATTACTTAGATTCTGATTAACGTCACTGTTTTTTAATTATAATTTTTTATTTCATTTGGGATTATAATTCGATTATAATATAACACATATGCAAACTCAAAGGTTACGTGATCAAATGCCTATAAGTAGGTAAGTACAATACAATACAATACAAATACTCTATATTGAACACCAAAAATTAAAAATTAAAAACAGAACACGGAACAGTACATTTAAATCATAGGTATACAACAGGTGGTCTTACCGCTAAATAGCGATCTCTTCCAGACAACCTTGTAAGAGAAATAACTGAGGACACAAATTCATGGGTGTTAACTAATTCGTTTATAACTACAAGAAAGAATTTTATTATTTCAATTTTGAAATTAAAACTAAGTAAGTAGTTTTTCTTTAAAGTTTTTACCGGCTGGTGATTACTTGCTTTCATAAAACATTTTCAATTAACAGAGATCTATAAAGCTTATGCTTTTTAACAGAGCTATTAACTCGTTGAGTGCCAAAATACTCGTTATGGAGTTTATTTTGCGTCACAAACAGGGTTTCGGGCTTTTATTCCCGCCTCGCCCATTTTATTCCTACGTTAATAAAGTGTATCGAATAACTTTAAAGGGAGAATGCCAATACAGGAAATATGACAATTTTCGCCAGAATCAACTCGTTATTGCGACTTCAATTAATTTTATGAAATGTATATTTATCGATGATCCAAATGAAAATGATCAAACGGTTTAATTTGCTTGTTATATTTTGGCCTTTATACGTAAATCTTTATGCAAAAAGTCTATCTGTTTCACCATTTGACAAAAAATATTAAATAAGTAATAAAAAAAATGCGGTATATTTTTCTGTTACTTTTAAATTGTTTTCTAGGCATAAATTGTTTAACGAGCGCTTAGTTGTAATTAATAATTGAGTTTCCCTTTACAAGTGATCCTTTGTTGTTAAAATAATATCTTAAGATTTTGAGTCACAAGGTACTTAAAATATTATTAAAGAAAAAATAATAATTCATGAAAGAAGAATCGGTAAATTAATTAACTTATTTTATTGTATTGCGTCTCTCAATTCTAAAAATAAGTTAAGAAGGTACGATTTAAATTTTTGATAAAGGTAATATTTAATTTGTAGAGCATACGAGTACGCTCCAGCATTGTTAGAGAACTTACCAACGAGATATGTCTAGACTACATTTCTACGTTTTCTATCTCAAATTCAGTTTGGGTTTCATGCTTCGTGTAAACTCCTATATAACACCTTTCAATTACGCAACCTCTTCGTTTCAAACTTAACAAAACGCAAACATAAACACCAGTCTGCATGTTTTGCTACTGTCATCTATATAAGTTGATATCCACGTTGCATACTTCTAAATCAACCATTTTAGATTTTTTTGAGACTAAAACGTAGTACTAGCTAGTACTCAATAGCGTTTGCGTAAGCTGTTATATATCTCAAATAGGTTGCAAAATGAGTTCCTTCAAAAGACGTTTCAGTCTTTACAGAGGAAAAAGATAAATCTTCTGTAGAGAGAGCAGAATTTCCAAACTTAAATTGGTGTTCGGCGCTTCTTGTTGAGAGCCCCAAAGTCGAATGACACCTTCTTTTCGATCGTGTTAAAAAATAATGAACTCACATTTCGAAGTACCCAAGTGCCTAGTTAAAACTATTTTATTTAACTTAAAACTTTTTATTTTGTTTTATTTTTACCATGAAGTGAGTTTACTCTTGAGTTTTATTCAAGTTTTTTTAAGGGGTTTAGTAACTCATAAGTAATAACGAATGTAACAGGCAAATGAAGGCAATCGAATACATATAAGTCTGTTTATCATAATAAAACTCTGTGCAAGGAGATAGATAGTAATTACCTACACTACTTTCCTATCATTTACCTTTTCTACCATTCTACTTGTACAACGTTAGATAATTCGACTGGAGACGGTCACGAAATCCTTTCCTCATAAAAAATGAATGGCTTTGTGCTTGCTGAATTGACATCCGTCGATCCCGGACAATGCCAGAACTCGTTACATTTAACGAACTCAAAAGAACCACGTCATTCCGCCCCTGAAGGAACGACGTACGAGTATCGCTCTTTGTCCCTTTTTCACATTATATAGAACGGTTACGTTTGTGAAATGACGCTACGAAACAAAAGCAAGGCGTGCTTCGTCAATTATTCACTACGGTTGAGGCGGCGCTACCGATTTATTGAACATGAAATGTTATTAGTTGTACGATAGTGTATCCCGATGCTAATATACTATATATATTCTGCGTGGTTAGGTCTCCATTGTTCGGTATCGGCAATATAAACTCGCGTCCCATACCCCCCGGCTACTTATTACAGTATAAATACGGAACCAGGTCCTCAGTAGCCGTGAGAAATCACCTACAGCTCTTATCTTAAGCCAATAAAACGCAACAGCTCCCTCCAAAGGTAAAGTTTGCATTTGACCTTACATTCGCCGCCTGGCAGGCACCCTTCACGGGGGAATCGAGCCTCTGACTCACCACCACCAAGTAGCACCAACTCACCTTAAAAACAAAGCAACAAGATCCAATTTCCATCCACCTCGATTCCCAGACACCAGCGATGTATAAAGACGTGGCAAAAGCTACCTTAGACTGTCGTAATTAGGTACATAATCAAACAATTTGTAACCGATCAAGCGATAAATCCCTGTAGAACATCGGCGCTGAAATACACGAGCTAAGCTACTGTATCAGGGTTTATTGTAGTTTGGAGCGGGTGACAGTCTCGGGTAATTTAGACTTTGTGTTGACTGTATACGGTTCTGTTTTGTAAAGGATAGTTTAGAAGGTTATATAAGTTAGAGCAGCGTGTTAGTAATAAAATATGTCTGAAGGCGGTGTCGCTAGTGTATGCTAATGTTTTTTATAGCGCGTATCGGGTAGGGCGCTCTGATCGAGTTTATACGACGGAAAAACGGTTATTCTAAAACACGAGACGAGAACGTATCGATTGGTCGACTTAAAGCATATCGTGCCAGGCGTGGCCATAACGAGATCAAACGTTACGTGGCGGCTCACGCTGAGTGAATAAGTAACGCGAGCTTTGTCTAGGCGTCAGTGTTCTCTTACGTTCGTTATAGCAGCCTTTTGGACGCCAAAAACGATGTCTGCGTATGAAATATTCAATGAGGTTGATTTATGGTGGCCTTTATCTGTTTTTGAGGCCGTGAAATGATATTTAAAGGGAAGATTGATGGTTGAAAAAAAAAACAAGAATACATAATGGTTCCAGAATATTATCAACTTTTCAGCACAATTGGCTTATACGCTTTCAGTTTGATAGCCATCGTCGGAACAAATGGTCAGCGTTAGATACAAATAAAAGAAAGTAAAAATGAAAACAAAACGAGATAAAAATTGAAATTAGGTCGATTGTACTTTTACAACAACGAATTGGAGTCTCAGTTTAATAATGCTTTCATATAAATTCTGTTGTAATGTAACTTCGTTTTGGAAAAAAGTTATAATCTGTGTCCCGAGTGGGCTCTCTGTCATCGGCTTGGGGGGGATGTCGAGTTCCTCCGTAATTCGACTAGGGGGAATATTCTCCTACTTTTAACTCGCACGTGTCTCGGCTCTGCATATCTCGTGTAATTAAAGCTATTAAGATGTAATCGTATAATTTAAACGACAATACCTTTTTTAGAGCGACAAGAGGCACAAAACAACGCGCCTAATAACATTTTAAGATTAATATTTACATTTGTAATTATTAAAGCATCTGCTCACGTATATCCTATTAACCGTTTTGAGTTCTCCTTTATCTATTTATAGAATCTTATTTTTTTCAAAATTGGCACCGTATTTGCCGTCTCAGGATTGAAGACTTGAGATTAACTGAGAAAGATCTCACTTACCATCGACCGCCTGTTTTTTTATGTTAAGGAGAAGGCACACGAGCACTCAGGCCACCTTATGGTAAGTGGAATCTTTGACCCGTAGACATTTGAATTCTCAAGATTATAATCCTAAGACCTCAAATGCGATGCCAGCCCTGAGCATGCCTCTATGCTAGTATTTTTTTAATTTTGTACTCGTTTGCCTTCATCGTTACATATTAAAAATATAAAGACAATGGTGAGTTTAATGCGTTCATTAACCCTACAACTAAAAAGCTAAACCAATTCTACGCGTGCATTTACAATGTGTGTACGAAACGTCGAGCGGCATTAATTCGACTAGGGGGAGTATTTTCAACTCGTTAATTCGCACGTACCGCTGCGACTCACGTGTAATTGCAACCCGTGATTACGATTCGGTAAAAGGGTGTTTTTGTTTTTTAAGCTGGAGGGTCGCCGGTGGCTTTGTCATCGTCAGGGGTCGGAATAGGCAGTGCCTATTTGCCTAAACTTCGCGGGAGAACGTAACTAAGAGTGGTTACAACCACCAAAAATAATGATTTATTTTTAGTGAATGCGGGATTTTTTAATAATACATAAATGTGGAAATTGATACTAAAACTCAATATTACATGCTAAAAACATTTATCGTATACAATTTAACATGAACAAATGACATTTCTGGTTTATTTCTGATGTAATTAAACTAACAAAGTATTTCGTAATATATAATATTTTATCTCATTACTCCTTTAGCCGTGTACTTACTACCTGCATTATGCGACCCCGCTGATAATGGGGACGCTCCATAACAAAGTGCACGAAAGTATACAATAAATGTTTTTAACTTGTGATATTATTGTTTTCCCGCATTCAATAAAAATAAATCATTATTTTTGGTAGTTGTAACCGCTCTTAGTTACGTCCTCCCGCGAAGTTTAGGCAAATCGGCACTGCCTATTCCGACCCCTGGTCATCGTTAATTCAGTTTGGTTCGCTTTGGAAGAAATTCTATTTCGAAAACACAAAACTCTGCAATACTTAGTGTTATGTAATAAACTTTTAAATATCGATAAATACTGATGTTCGTGTAGATGCTAATATGATAACAAAGCAATAGTTGTGTTGGCGGTAGAACGTTTAAATACTAGTATTTAAGACATAAACAGGATTGTGGGGTAAAAAACCTATACGTGAAACATAAAAAAAAACTAGACACTAATTAGGATTTTCCGCAGTCAGTCTAAAGTAAGCCATTATGACACGAGATATTTATCCACCCGAGCAACAACTACCTACTCTCAATCCGTTACTTTAATGCAGAACGAGACGGCAACAAGGTTGTTTTTGGGGTTAGAACATTACAAACAGAAGAAGAAGAAGAAGAAAATCGTTTATTTTGCGCCTATAATAATTACAAAACAAAGTGCAAACATCTTATACAACTATTTTTATCTAAAGACACTAAAAGGGCGACCAGTTCAGACTAAATGCTGCATCATGTAGCCAAAGCGCTGATTTACAGCTGGACCCACCGATACGACATTGGTTACATGCATTGCGGCATTGATAGTATATTATATTACATTTCAATAGTCCATAGACAACATTTTCCAAACGAAGACTAAGGGGATGAGGGTTGTATGCCCAGCCACAGCCTGCCCTGCCCTCCACCGGCTCCACGGCGCACTCCAACGACATCAAAATGGCAACATGTATCCGGCTGTTTATGGTTTTCCAAGGCTTTTTATACGGAAATAAAAAATACAAAGTTCTTTAGTCCCTAGGGATTAAAATATCACTTTAGTCCCTAGGGATTAAATGCATCAGCTTAGTCCGCCTATACATGGCTATTATGAGTCATTTCAGAGCGAGGGAAGTCAAAAATAGTTTTATATTTCTGGTATATTTTACCAACTCTCTCCATAAGTAGATAATGTAATTAACATGTTTAAAATTTCCAAAACATAATATAATAACATGTCAAAGCCTAATAAAAGGCGAACACGGCAAACTCGCTATAAAGCGTTGTTAGCCGGCAGCCTGCAGCGTCGGATGCCATCGCACGCAGTGGTAAAATGATTAACAGCGTTGTGTTTTAAGCATACAAGAGTAACAATACTTCGTATAATGTGTATAATTATAAAGGTATTAAATGCAATAAAATATACAAGAAACTAAATAATATTTTCAAACGTGGTGTTTAGCTTTTTTGCCTATGTATCTGTTACATGGCTACCAATTGTGCAACAAAATGTTACACCCTGTATGTTTAGTTAGTTATAGAATGTGAATTGGTATGTAATTTTGTTCACAAGATATGAAACTAACGTGAAAATCAGGGGCCTACTACGCTATCTTGTCAGTTGAAGAGTTTTTACATTTGTGATAATGATATCATCCCGGTGAGAATTACAGTCTCATAAAACGCAGTGATTTAAAATGTTTAAACTAATTTCCTTTACAACTTTGGTCCGTTTTCGAACGTGCCGCTAGTGTCTTGTGTGTCTCATTGTCTCCCTAAATGCATTAACTATAAGACATTAATTCACATCTAAACATTCAGTTTCTTGATCCCTTTATTAATTATTTAGCTAGAGCTCAGGTGTGTTGGATGTAATTTCAAATAAGTAGTTGCTAAAGGGTGAAACAGATCGGCGGCGTCTTTGATTTAACCGGAATTCTCGTCGGCGGAAACATTCCTCATTGATCGAGACCGTGTCACCGGGAGACTTCTGAACAATTCTATTGAAATATAAATGAAAATAACTGGTTTGAAACAGCTACTTTTGTATATTTTTTTGAAACAGGCCAAAGTGCAAACCGGACACTACGAAGGTTTTGAAATTTAAATTTACACTTGTAACAATACTAGATGACCATTTAACATCTAATATGAGTATAACAAAAGTGTTAAACATATTTAGATAGTAGGTACATTTTGAAAAACTCGTAAGTTTTGGAGGTCTACCTGAAAGATCGGGTTTTTTTTAAAACTTCTAGAAATAAAATTCTGTTTTTGAATTTACAAAGGAACCATAAAAACAGATGAAACAGAAGTGGAACAATCCCGATTTAACCGGTCGAACAAAACATACATACATACAGTACGCTCTAAATAAGTATACATAAAACTCTCTCTTTTAAATAACACGTCAGAATTGGGACATGTCAGTATTTATTAAACGCGGAGGACTTTTCCAGAGAACCGGGTCGCATAGTTATTGCTGGATATTCCGTATTCGGTTCAGTTGGCGCAGATTTTTTCACTCAGATATTCGACGGATGGACGCGCATATTTATTTAAAAATATATTAGGTATATGAACTAAGCGAATTCGTAGCTATGAGGAATTAACCTTTGACGAACGATCTATTTTAACATTTATAACATTTTGAGGTGTTCATTTGTATTTGTTTTAATGTAAAGGTTAATGTGATAGAAAAAAAAAGTACTTAGGTAATTGTAATTGTTATCAATTTTTTACCATCATCGCATTCTGCTAAACAAACATTATAGCGGATTGACTGTATAAATAACCATTCATAGGTACTTAAAATCAATCGCTGAGTACCTTTTTTAAAACTGCTCTTTATATTCACCTAGTTTCCGATGCTTAATACATTTTTTTTGTTTCTACAGGTAAGTTCCAGTGGAGTTCCAACTCATAAGTATTTCCTCGGAATTTCCCATTAAAAAGAAGAAACTTGGAACAATGCAAGGTTTGAACGGGAAATACTTTCAGTTCATTTCAAAAGGCCGCCGAACGATTTATTTTGAAATTCGGAATGATCTCCGGAGTTCTGATCTGCTGCGAAGTTTTAATTTCACGAATATTTTAACAGTATTGTTATGCAGTATCAATTTTTCTTTGAAATTGTTACTTCAGGGTTTCTTCGACAAGGGGCCCTAGCCAAGATGCAAACGCTCCTAACGTTTTTCTTTTCTATCGCTCAAAATGTATGAGATGACAGTCGACCACGTGGTTTATCGAAACGCACGAGAATGTCATCCCATACATTTTGAGCGATAGAAAAGAAAAACGTTAGGAGCGTTTGCATCTCGGCTAGGGCCCAAGGATCGACAGCCGCATCCTTAAGTTGTACGAGTACCTATGCCTGGCAAAGAGAAAATGATTTCTAACTTATTTCACCATAATCATAAAACGGAGCAATTCCTACATAATATTACATATTGACCCTCATTTCATAGAATGCTTTACTTCGCCAAATTTTCATTTCATCGACAGGCATTTCCAAGTGCAGCAGTTAAAATTTTTTGGTCGTCACATTTCTAATTTAATTAAACCTACGACACCCATGCTTATACATATCGACGACCGTAATCTAAATTGATGTAAGGGACAAAATGGCGAAAATGAGTTATGAACGCAGTTCTATTCAGTTTTTTTTTCTCTATCGATTGGTATAGGTGACGTCTCGATAGCCTTAAAAAACATGCCCCTTACAGCCTTAAAAAAATGTTACTTTGACTCCGTATTTCAAAAAAATACGACGTATCTACAGCAATTAAAAAAACTGCAATTTATTCTTGGTGTAACCTTCATCTCGCAATTTACCTAACGCTGTAAGGCGCCATTAAATAAGTAAAGGTACGATACATCATTTAACGTTCTGAAAATTATCTACAAAAATAAAATTGATTCTATCACAATTAGACGTAACTATAATTTTCTAAATTTACCTGCGTCGTAAAAGACTATTCTGTAAGCAATTGTATGTACGATACGCAGTTTTGCTTTCACAAATGTAAGGCAACAGTGACCCTTACGGTAATTTGTTAGTGTATCAAATATTTGCTAAGAGTATATACGACATTTTTTCACAACTATAATCATAAAACTACCGTCCCTTACATTAAAATGTTAGCGTTATCTCTTTCGTTAGATGACATACTCAGTGTTCGTTAATATAGCTAAATCACTCTCACGCACTTTAAGTTGCTTGAGGGTGAAAGAGATCTCACTATCACCTCGTGTACGCAATAAAAAACATTTTAGAAAGAGCATGTCGCTGCTGGTTGTGGTTGACAGTGTTACTGGTTCATCTGATTTTTACGAAATCTACTGAATTTTCTTGACAATCTATTGATTTTTGAGCCTTGGACATCGATTGAAAATATGCCTATAAATGCATTTAAAATAATATTACAAGGGTTAGTTATTTGTGCAAACAGAGTATAAAGTATTTACAATGAACACGACACGTGATAACTATATTTTTTTAAATTGAAATAAAATAAAATAATTTTAATGAGAGCACTATAATTCAATTGTTAGTTTTCCAATAAAGCCTTTACATACATACATACATACGTACAAGAAAAAATCCAGATTATTAATCGTTTATTCAAAGGTATTTTCGACTGATAAAAAACTATTCATTTTTCAAATTACACCTGGCTACACTGGATTGAGTGCTGCCGCTGCTTGCTCAGTTCTGTTTTGCACGAGCACTCGTCTTCACGCATGTTTCAAGTACTTAATAATAAGGAAGGCAACTGAGATAACAATGAATATAAACAGTATTGAATCACTCTTAGCTCGAAGCAATAAATTACTGCGGGATCGAGACAAGTTATTGCAGTAAGTATTTTATTTAATAAAATATCAAATTTTCGGCTACATGCAATTACCGTGTTTGTGTCTACTTATGTAGGTATATTATTTTGCAAGTCTTTAGAAATGCTATGAGGACCAGAATACTTTATCACGTTTCTAAATATATTAAATACCAATTCCTTCTAGGTATTGCGTCATAACTTCCTAGGAAAATACCAACCAAGTGGCCTGTGTACTATTTTAATGGTACTATCCCAAAGCGTTTTCATAACGAATATTTAACTTTGCCTCACTCTGAAATGACAACAGTGATGAAAATTAAGATAGGATTTGGCCTATTGCTAATTGTATTACTATTACCTAGGTTCTAATTAATACCGTCGAATTAAAATTGTTTATGTTTTTGTTTTATATCTCTAATCGTTTTTACACCGAATCGTGTATTTTGTTTTATTTTATTACTTGTTACTAGTCTAGCTATCGACATATTAATGTGAGCTCATAATGGCGTATGTAGTGATGTATCGTTGAAATATAATTATAAAACTAAGTATATGTTCTTCAGAACACTTTACTTTAATTACGAACCTCGTATATTGCTGGTAGTAACAGAAAAATTAAGATTCAAATAATGAAAGTCCTGTAAACACTCAAATACCACTAAATAATTGCGATTCTGAGCTCTGGATAATTATGTCTATACTTCCATGATTGATCTCTTAATTATCCTAATAAATAACACAATTACATTTTATGTTTTCGTTTATTATTTCACCTAAGATAATTGTACCATGTACCTTTTACACCCTGTCATTGATTACTTTCAATGGAGTTACGATCACTTTAATTTCATTTCTTTAAATTTATTTGTAGATACATCAAATTTACTCTTAAGTCAACTGTTGGAGAAGGGTGGTATTGGACATTATGAATTTATTTTTTGACGTAAGGGACATGCTATCTCAGTAACTAACCGTTGTATGATAAATTGAGTTATTTGTAGTTAAAGAGTGGAAAAAAGTAAGTAATTGGCTATTTTTAGTTACATGATACGTAAACAAACAATAAAACTATGAATTTTAAAAGAAAAAAAATACTGTTTTTTGGCTCTCCTGAAAAGTAGCCATTTGTCCGTTACGTCAATTTAGATTACGGTCGTCGATATATATTGCATATTGCAATAACCTAAAAATAATAAAGCCTCAGGAGAAATAAGCTGTCGAAGAAATTGAATTCGATGAAACTACACTTTCATTTCTATATAATTCCGCCAACTCGACTCAACTTTGAAACGCTCTGAGAATCGACCCCCAAAATGGACATCATATTTAACCTAATCTTGCATCGCTAGTATGAAGCAACAGTGCCCTTCGCACCCGCGATGCCATCTCATATTGCTGGCCACCCATAAAACTCGGGGTTTATAAATTTCATACGACCATCGTGAGATTGCGTGCATCCGGCCAAACGGCACTTTATGAATGTATGAACACATAGAGTTTTTATGGGCCCGTTATGGCGCTGAGGATTGGACCCCAGGCGATTGCGTGCTTATGATAAAACGTAAGTCCAAGTAGAATAGTGTGCAAAATGTTTTATGTAGGAAGCAGGATCGGCGAGATTACCCGGTTTAGTTACCTATAACCGTGTGTTACCGTGAACTGCCCCGCGCTTAAAGTTTTATCTTTCTAGGAAGTTATATAGACTTCATAGGTACTAAAACAAAATAACAGCAAACTACAAACTTTTGCGTTTAATTCATCTAAGGTAACTTGATATCTAAGTTATCACTTCAATACATTGTCATGTTGTATCTTACGTACAAAGCAACTTCTTCGCACGAACTTGTTTTTCACCAAATAAGGTAAATGCTGTGTACACTCAAAGACCCCAGGTGACTCAGTCTCATCAAAGCACGAGGGTCGACACCCTCGGGGATTATTAAGCCATTAGCAATGAAATAGGAGCGCGCTCTTATCTCCTGCAATAAGCAAAACAAATCGTTTGTGCCAGCCCATACGGGGAGGCACCAGGGTTTAGCATCGAGGAAAAAGATGCGAGTCTAATTTATAGTGGATGGAGAGTTATAGTTCCAATTTTGAATTTAGACCACCTACCACAAATTAACAGCCACACTCATGACGATAACTCGTTCCTTAGTTTGAAAAAGGAATTACCTCTAAAATATCTATAATTTTCGGCAGTGTCCTAGGCAATTAGAACATGTTTTTATTTGTTGATAATATTATTCATCTTTCTCAACCAAATACTATTGTGAATTAACTAGCGAATATAATTTAAATTCAACGATCATTACAGCGTATTCTCTGATAACGGCGTCCCCGGGGTGTCTACCCGCAGAGTAATAATAGCCAACGTAGTAGGGCGACCATCAAAGACATTTCATTTACAAAATAATTTAACCGAGATAAATGTGGTAACAATAACAAATTAATATTTTTAGAGTTGTTGGTAATTCTGTAGCACTGCCTACCCCACTCTGGGAATGAACGCGTGATTATGTATGTAAGTCTTAACTGAGATAGGACTTTATTTCAATTTATTTCTGTGTCAGTACCGCGACCGGCGACAACTAGACTTTTTTCTATTAAATTGATCTAATACAATGCGTTCACTGGCGTCTATTTTAAGACGTGCTTTGGCGAAAAAGGAAAAACTAAAGTATGTTTTTGGCGATGGATATACATGCCCCGGTATACTTGTACAAAATTTCTCTTTTGACTGAACAAGTAGTTAATAGGTGAGAAATAATGTACAATTTTTCAAGAGTAATCCAAACCTCTTATTAATAGTTTTTAATAATTTAATTCATCGACGTGAAAGGTTGCTTGTTTTTTAAGGGCAATTATAATAAGGGTTATCTGATATTCTAATTTAATTTTGAAGTCTAAGGAATGCAGTCTTGAGATTGTTGTCTTTAGAATCCGGTGGAATGAGTGATGGTATGCCTTCTCTTTGCCATAAAAAAGTCAGCTGTAGAAATTTACTTCAGTTTGAATATTTCAAGTGTCCATTATCGCAGGACCTTGTGCATTTATCCTGCGGGTACAATAAGAGAAATTCGGGAAAACCCTGACAAATGGTTGCCCTAAACTTTGAGTTAAGCCCCATTCACATAAAAGAAGCGCAATTTCACGTGGAATTATTCGGAATAAGTTGTTTTTTTTTTGCCGATATTATGCCTTATAATGATGTCGTCAATTGGTGGCCTTTTTTCATTTGAACCCTTTATATTTTTCCCCTTTGGCTAACTCAAGTTCTTATATTCGATAATTCTTTTACACAAATATCACGCCCCACAGTCTTTCGATTTTTACCTATTATTTTTTTGCGGGAACAAAACATTTTGACAGATGGTTGCGAAATGCTTTGAATTCATAAGTAGGACGGGTCACAGGTATTGCTAGGAGTACCTTTCGAAACCCGGGAACATAGTGCCAATGAAACATAAGGTGAGGTTTTTAGTTTCGGGAAGCGTTTAAATAGATGTTTCTGCTGTTGCGATAAGAATAAAAGGGTGAATATTTGAAGATGTACATATTACGCGGCGATTAGTAAAGAACTATTTAAAATTATATTAATCTAAACAATCATGGTTTTTATACAATTTATAACTTTGGCTTTATAGAATAATGTATATAAAATATATTAATTGTAAATATAAATATGATTAATTTATACATAAAGTCGTCAAATCTCACTACCAGTCGTGTCCCAAATCCCAAATTTGAATAGTCTATGTTAAAAATAATACGGTATTATGCTGAAGATTGTATGTTTATGCAATTATTTGTATAATATAATAGTGGTTTTAGTAAACGTTACAATTACACGGCTTAAAGAACACTTTCAAGTTATTTTTTATCGCTTAGAAAAATGTCCCAGAGCCTGAAACTCACTACCGTTCGTTACAATATACGCAGCTAAAAAAATACTTCGCGCCTTTTTTTAACTGTCAACGATCAAAAGCGCCGATCGATGGCGTTCCCGTTGGCGACTGGAGTGAGCCGCACGCGTTTTTAGTGACTTCGCGCTGAAATTAATACCTAATCACAAGTCTGAAATCGTTTTGGTCAGATATTTTTCTCCACACTGTTCGAGGTTCCAAAGATATGTTTTTAGAGATTTTTATACAATTTTTATACTAAAATATGTACGATTGGGTCGCTTTTGTATTGATATATGTGTAATGTTTTTAAACTTTTTTTATTATCTTTAACGGTGACATATTGACTAATATCTCCTTACCATTTTCATAATTACCATTTTTTACCATTTCATTTTGACGAATGGTAGTGAGAATGTTGAAATGGTAATGAGAATCAGTATAATATTTATACCGTTTAATGAAAAAAAAACATGTAAATAATTAATAAATTCATCAGCAATACTGGAAAAAATAAGTACATCATTTTTAGGGTCCGTACCCAAAGGGTAAAACGGGACCCTACTACTATAAGACTTCGCTGTCCGTCTGTCCGTCTGTCTGTCACCAGGCTGTATCTCATGAACCGTGATAGCTAGACAGTTGAAATTTTCACAGAAGATGTATTTCTGTTGCCGCTATAACAACAAATACTAAAAACCGAATAAAGTTAATATTTAAGGGGGGCTCCCATACAACAAACGTGTTAAGTTTCCCCTAGTAATTTCTAATGAGGAGTTTAAATATTTTAATTTTTAACAGCTACTGTTATGGTGGAAGGTTGTTATCGTGTTTTTATTTTTGAGTAAATCATGAAGACTTTTGAAAAGATGATTAATAATGTTTTTTTTGTGTAATCATCGTCAGCCTCATTACCATTTTTGAAATTCCCTTAACAAATTTGTTATTTCTCACTACCATTTCATAAATTATCCTTACCATTCATCCGTACTAATTACCATTCATAAAATTCTCATTACCGTACGTATTATTTCTCACTACCGTTTGCAGAAAAAAAATAATCTGAAATATATAGATATATATTGGTGTAATTACTGTCCCTTTTGTTTTTACGTATTATTAATACGTTGACTCGTAAGTAAAACCGATAAAAATCCACATCTGAGTCGATATTTAGTTTTTTTTCTTACACCTCTAATATGCTCATCTTCAAATATTCACCCAAAAAAGGTAGTCTTAGGGCCGCGTTAATAAACTCATCTTGTTGAGATACTCGTCACAAGAGCGTCAAAGTTAACGTAAGGCCATAGAAAACTGACATTTTTGACACATCTTAAAACGGTGTTACAGTCGAGAACAGTTTGTTAATACGGCCCTTACTGTACTTAATCTCAACAAAAAAGAAAAAACAGACTATTCCTAGCAGAAACGAGCCAGAAATGTAATATACTACAAAATCATTTTCACGATGCTTTATTTAATAGCCAAGATACCACCTGTAGGAAACTCTATCTATAAAGACTAGCTTGTAACGGAGCAGTAAGTCGAGCTCTATGTTGTATAAAGCTGCCTAATTGCAAATGCAGGGTAAATTGTGTTTTGAACGCTGTGACGGGACTACTTAAACTCGCCGGTTAATATTAACTGCGTCGAGTTGAAAATTGATATGCTTAAAAAGACCACATCCTGAGTGCTATCGATTTCTTAAAACATTATCGCACTGCTACTCTTTTATAATCGTACCTGAGTTGCCTACAAGTTTAAATATAACACACGTCGATTAAAGGAAACAAATTCGGTGTAGGTATTCAGTGCGTGTGGTTACGAATGTTTTTTCGTCACAAAAGCTCAAAAGCTTTTATATAAAAGCTGTTTATTCGTCATGCCGCCTTGTTGCGCAATCAACAAACATTTATAGAACGCGGGGGATGACACATGATTCCGGCTCTATTTACCAAAAATACGTTTTATGAAGTCTGTTTGAGCGAGTTTTTTGTTCGTATTCATTTTTATTAACTTAATGTTTGATGTTTTTAGTTATGCTTTTGATATTTAGAGTAAGTAGGTTAATACTTTTAAGGTAGAATTGGAGGAAGCTATTTAGTTTATAACTTACTCTTTGCTAATCCACTAATTTTGATTCTAAACTTAAACCGTAATTTTCATTTAAATTCCAATTTTAACAAAAGATAATGTACGCAATTTAATCTATTACAAAAAGAAAAACGTTATGAAATAAAAAGGATACATAATACGCATGTTACGTTATGCTTCTAGGATATAATGTCGGTTATGTGGGTGCCGCAGCGTAGAATAAATATGATTGATTTCTTCACGTAATGTCCTGTCGTTCCTGAGCCAACACACTTGTCGGCATCTCTTTGCTATAATCGCTTACCGCTCCACCTATCGCTCTGTACTAGCCAAACCGTGTCATTAGCTTACTTTAGAATCCGAGCCCAAATTCTGCTGACACTACCGATTCTCGAATTCGCGTTTATTTTATACGATTTTTATGTCGATGATAAACTTTTTACAGCTTTCGAAATTTGTCTTACCGTTTCAGCTATCTTTAAATGCCATCTTATATTGCCGCCGTTAAGGGTAATGACCTATGGGAAGAAACGAGTGCGATATTGTTTATGTTTATATCACGGTGTTAAAAATAAAGTTAAGTTTACATTGAGCTGGAGATGTTAAAAAAAAAAAACTAAAATGACTTTATTAGACCGCAAAGAATTTACCAAGACTACTGAGTGTTTAGACAGCGTAAGTCAGTAAAGTTGTTTGTGTCAGCACTGACGCTTCTAATTCAATGTAAACTTAACTTCTTAACCTCGTTACGACTGCTCGGGACGCCTTAATATTATTTACCTTTTAACTGCGGTTGTATAAATATACTCGTACTTCAAATACCACCTCATTTCGCTGACGTCACATATTTAAGACATAATTTATAGATTTTGAGTGTAATCGTTATATTATTATATTTTTTACAGTGCTTAGAAACTATGGCAAGCACCACATGGATTCATGTTATTTTGCATAGGCAACACAAGCACGCCCAATAAAAAATCCTGATGGTTAAATGTTAAAAAGCAATCTGTCAAACTTTTATTAAAACCTTGGACATTAAGTGCCTTGTTCCTAAATAAAATGAATATCACAGGACAATGTCACACAAATTGACGTAGTCTCAAACTAAGCTCTGGGCTTGTACTATGGATACTAGACAACGATAAACTAACTTATATACACCGTGTTTTTGTTCATTTCCGATAACTTCGGCATATTATTGGGTATCTTCATAGGAACCAAATGATAGAATTGTTTTTTGAAATACGAAAAAAAAATTTTTTTCAGTTTTTAGTACATACTAATTATATATTGCATCAACAGTTATTGTAAAAGGGTCTCTTGAGTTAATCTAAAATTAGTGTCAATTATGACGATGTCCGAATGACAACACACACACAAGTAAGGATAACATTTGACAAGAAAACAACTTATTAGCCGACTGGCAGATACCTTTACTCACTGTTGTGCGGTGTTTGTTTTTATTTTTTATTTATCTAAGACTTTTTAGAAGAGAGTGAGTGTTATTTTTAGAAGTGATAAGAAACAAAACCCATTACAACTGGTAATAAGATTAGTTAAAAGACAAATATTAGCGATTTAAAGTATTTTATTAAAAAAGGTAAATTTAACGTAAATGATTTTCTAAATGCCCACCGCCCTGCTCTAAACACACATTTAAACGCATTCGTGTCTGTCTGTTTAAATTTACATTTCTACTACGCATTTCTTTAACAACACGTTCAATCTCTGTTAACAACTGCTCTCGAGAGACGATGCATTTCGAATATACTTTTTCTTTCAACGTACCCCAGACGTAATAGTCAAGAGCCGTCAAATCAGGACTTCTAGCCGGCCATGCAAATGTCGGACTTCCGCGGCCAATCCAACGCCCAGGATAGGTTGCATTTAGGTACTCGCGAACTCGTATAGCATAGTGAGCGGGAGCACCATCATGTTGTACCCACATATCGCGTAATCTCGCTAATGGCACATTTTCAAAAAAATCTAAGTTTGGAACAGATTGTAAGAAACTTAAATAGTTTTCGCCATTAAGTCTTGATGTGATTTCGATAGGACCAATAAGCTGGTGGTTGAATATTCCTGCCCAAAGGTTCACCGAAAACTCGTGCTGATAAGAGTGTTCTTTCACAAGTTTTGGATTGTCTTCAGACCATTGGTGCAAATTTTTTAAATTAACAATTCCTGCCCTAGTGAATTGTGCTTCATCTATCCACAATTTTTTTTCTATTATTTGCGGATCTTGCAACAATAGTTCATTCATCCGTTGACAGAAAGCAATGCGTGAGAAATTGTCATTTGGCAATAGGCCTTGAACCTTACGGTAATGATAAGGATGCAAACCATATATTTTCCATAAACGCCACACTTTACGATGATTTACATTAAAAATACGTCCTACGCGTCTAGTGGATAGGGTCGGGTCCTCAATTATAAGATTCATAATTCCAACCTCTTCAGCCACACTTAAATCCACAACTCTATCATGGGGAGTTGGCCGTAAGCCGAGTTCACTGAAACGCCTATACTTGTAAATTTTAAACTCTTTACTCACAATATTAAAAATAAATTTTGAGGACCTTTCAGACTTGTGTTGGGAGCTTAATTGATTTAAATAAATAATTGAATATCCTTTAAATAGTGCAAGTTAGAATACAGGTGTCTTAGAGAAATTAACTTAATTTATCCTAAGGAATGTTTCCTTGAACTTATCGAAAATAAAAAAAAATCACGGTGTATAGAAATATATACTTAAATACATATAAAATATCCAGTATCTGTCCTTACCGGGATTTGAACCCAGGACACAGGGTCACTACCAACTAGGCTAGCGTGTCGTCAGTAACCTATGAATGTATGTCCTATTTCAATTAACGATATTCTGTGGCGATCGAGTTAAATGGAGGTAAAAATGTGCAGGGGCTCTATTCTCCACGGAAACACCATATTGCTATTGACATGATATCGTATTGTCAACGTTACGATAGCTTTACTTGACAGTAATGGCAGCCAAGTTATAATCAATACATACAGCCTTGGCCAAAAGTGTTGAGCACCCCACGTTTTCCTTTGTTAATTATAAATAACGTATTATTTCTCAATTAAAGAAAATACATAAAGACATAAAATATAAAAAGTATTTAAACATGTGCAAATCATTAGTAGATATCGTTTCGAAATAACTAGATAAAGTCAAGTTTAAAAAAAAAAAAAACCACGGCATTTCCATTAGCGTCAATATATATGGCTAATATTTCCGATAGATATATAACTTTCTACAATAAAAGATATAAACGCTCCTTTAAAAGTTGTTTTTTTTTAAGAAAAACTCATGGGTGCTCACCACATAATATGTCAAAAGCCAAAATATTTAACCGAGTGGAAAAGTTTCGCAGTTCTTCCGTTTACTTTTTTACGTAACGAGAACGATAAGTAACAAATTGTCTCTTGTTTAATCAAATGTCGGGGCATCGCCCCTAGGTGTAGACAAACATACTCGTAGGTGTGTCGGTCCCTTGGGGCCGCTTACGCAGCGACCCTCAGCAGCCGTCCCTCTTCGCACACAGCACTTTTATAGGCTTGGGTAGTTTCGAACAGTTGATGTCTCTCTCTGTTGTGAGGATCATGGCAATTTCGATTGTTTAAATAGTAACCCAGTTTTTAAAATATATACCATTTTATGAAACAAAATAGATTTTTAGTTACATTTTGCAAGTTCGGGTCTTATGACTTTTGTAGGTACTTAAATATAATAACATACGTAACGTCACGCCTTCATTCCCAGAGTGGGGTAGGCAGAGCTACAGACACACCAACAACTCCAAAAAGACTTGCTGGTAATTTTGTAGCCACATTTTTCTCAATCAGGCTAAGATGTTTACCAGTGTATTAGTGACAGGTTGCAAGCCCAAAAAATAAAGAATATTTATTTTTATCTTAAATATGACATTTGTATTAGATATTTTAATAATGGTCGAAATAAAAAATAAGGGTGCTGGTCTGTGACATTTTGTTCTACTACAAATTTTAAAATTTATTTTTAACTTTAATTTGATTAAGAAACCTTTGGAGGTTTCTGTAATTTCAGTTGTGTTGAAATAACAGTTATTTCAAAATGTAGGGACTGTATTTAATTTTTATTTTCCATGCTTACTTATTAAACATTTTTGTACCTCTCCCGTGGAAAAAGATAAACATTTCACCTTCGCGTTTGTTTTCACATCGTTACGTAGTTTCGTCGACAAATACGGATTACCTGAACAAATACCTTTAGAATCATGAGAAACATATATGTAAGCCCGTAAAATATTTGAAGATGGGCTTAAGCCAATGTGGAATAGATATCTTTATGAATAAAATATAACCAATTTTAATTATATCTACAAGTGCAAGTCTTTAAGTTAAAAAAACAACAGCCCATAAACAATACGATAGCAATATGTGTAAAAATAATGTAGAATAATAAGACCATACATATTTAACACTGCTGCACTGTACAGGCTGTCCGAGGTAATCATCGTGAATACTACAAATTTTTTCTACGGTTCAGATCAGAATATAAATTTAACTTTGCATGTGTTTACATAAACTATAAATC
Source organism: Acleris holmiana (assembly GCA_949316455.1). NCBI lineage: Eukaryota > Metazoa > Arthropoda > Insecta > Lepidoptera > Tortricidae > Acleris > Acleris holmiana. The sequence continues at coordinate 11,360,878 of OX438776.1, read as the reverse complement.
TTAAGGATTTGCAGCTAAGTAATAGTCGGTCTATTAAAATCGTTGCCGGCTAAATGAGCTAAAGACACAGGAAAATAAACATAAACCTAATCTAAACAGTAACACTTTCATTATCGCGGAGCAGATAACATCGCTACCTGTAACAACAAAATGGTTAAATTACTGCAAATTGGGGCTCTCTTCCAACCTAAATCTCAAAGGACTTTGCGTGTTTCCCTTACCTAATAATGCCTGGGGAAAACCGGCGTAAGCCTTAAACAGTTACGTCTGTTTTGTACTAAGGATTATCACGTTATTCTCCAAAAACGCTGGGTAATAAGCCTAAGATTTCCAGACAGCTCTGTTTTTTAAAAAGCCTAAAATTTACAAGCATTGTTTGCGAAAGTATATCTAATTAGGAGTTGTAAAACCTATGTTGAAGCTAATTTTGTGTTTTATAACGACGAACTTCGTGTGGCAATGTCTGCGCTTGGCATGTACTTACTAACAAGCGTTGGTAAGTTATTAAAGCAAAATTCACGTTCGAACATTACTGCCGTTATTTCGGTACACATGAGTCTGAAAACACTGGCGCTTAATTCTATTAAAATAAACGGTGTATTTAAAAAATACGAGCTGATATTTTTTGTGACATTGAAAATTTTGTGCGATTATAGAAGTTCCTTTTTACTCCAATATTTCCCTCAAAATATTGAATAACAGTCATTATCTTTAACAACGAACAAAGTTGTCCTTTTACCCGTCCTTTGGCGGCAATTTAATATACTAACTCCACAAAAACATTTCCTTCGGTTATCGAGTCGATCGCGCGGGGCCACGAAAAGTTGGGTATTGTCTGGAAGCATTGTTCAGCCTCTATTGTCTGCTTCTGCGGGTACAAAGCGACTCTATTCTGATAATGACACTGTCTTAGTACCTTTTGGCACGTTTTTATTCTGGGTTATTTAGGGTATCAAGCGCTAATTTGGCTAACGGATCATGAAAACAGTCAATGAATGACCACGAATACTAGAAAACTTCGAGAGCTCTTTATGCTCAACGTTGATACAGTATTTGCTTTTCACAATGTTATGATGGCTCTTCATTTGGCGATTGGTTTTTGTGTATGTGTATTGGGTTCAGTTTGACAAAATGTGTTTTGCCTTGGTACAAATAACCAATAGAACTAATACATGAGTCCCATATCTTCGGGGTTTATTTTAGGTCCTTATAAGACCATTATATAAGACCATTGCGCAAACGTTGTATCTCCATAAAAAATATGAATACGTAATAATATAACAAATAGTTCATTAAACTTAACTATATATGAGTACTTGACTAAAATGAGGCACAAGTTGTTAGTTCAAAAAACGGAATACCGGTAAAAACATTTCCCTAAAATATTGGAATTATATGACGCTACATTTTTTTAATAAGCCGCAACTTCGTGACTGTAAATCATGAAAAAACAACCACCTGTATAAGTGTAAGCCGATAATATTTATATATTTATGAATACGGCGGATCTTTCCTCGGCTGTCTGTCACTCTGAACCGGGTAAATGAATCACAAAGTCCAATGTACTGTTTCCCGTATTACAAGTGGCCCAAATACCGGCGGTCATACATAGTCAATGTCCGTGCCTTTTAGCTGATGAAACAGCGTGGCCTTAATCATTCTCAGGGTTAATGCGGAGATACTGGTATAATATGCCGTAGTGCGAAAAGGTTGCGTTGGTAGAAAATATTCAGGACTATTTTGGTAAAGGGTGTCTTAATTAGATAGCAAAAAATTGATCATATAAGAGATAAAGTTTTGTAAAAATGATATGTTGTATAGGTTCATTCATTATATAAATTAATATCTAAATATAAGGAACAAATCAAGGTTAGTGATGAATAAAACATTTGTTTTAAAGTATTCATTATTAGTAGAATATTTCGCCAATATCTCTACGGGTTTTTGTATAATTTCATGAAATCCATTTGTGAGTTAAACAAGTAACATAAAATTATGATATTATATTTCATAAATAAAAAAAATGATCTTAGCTTTTACGTAAATCTCACTATACGCCTAAAAACTTTTTTTTGATGGTAAATTTAAAAACCGGGCAAGAGCATGTCGGACCATGCTCAGTGTAGGGTTCCGAGGCCGTTAAGTACTACAAACATAAAATCAACAAGTAATAACAATTTTTTTATTTAAAGTCAATTGGTCCCGGTTTAGATGATTTTTAGTAGATATAAACACTTAAATCGCCTGTATCTTAAGAATCAATGACGTCTACTTAGTCGTCATAGTTTTCCTTTAGAATTGGTTATATGCTCTTTCATTTAAGTTTTTTTTTAGATTGGGACGACGACACTTGAGTCTAACAAAAATTAGCGCTTTAAAGCTTAATATTTTATAAACGGATTACTTAATCGAAAAACTGTTCTCACAAACCCGTAATATTTTTGAAAGACCTATCCAACGACTCTACACACTATAGGGTAGACGAGAAAAAAAAAACATCCTCACGTTACGTGTAGGGAGGTACCCTAATTTTTTTTGTTACATTTTATTGTACCACTTTGTTGGCGTGACTAATATGCATATTCATGCCAAATTACAGCTTTCTAGTACTAATAGTCTGCGCTAGGCTGTGGACGGACGGACGGACATGGCGAAACTATAAGGGTTCCTAGTTTGACTACGGAACCCTATAAAAGACTAGATAGATATTTATTCACATCAACAACACAACGTAGATGAAGTAAGTTATATTTTGCTTGTTATATTTCATTTTCAATTTTAATATATCATGCCTCAATAACAGTTTTCTAATATTTGGCATAAGTTTCTAATAACCATAATTCTCTGCAGTAAAATTACAGAAAATATGATTCCGCATTCACAGTACATGAATCTTTAATATCAAACGCTGCCAGCACCGTCGGTGCATACCTTTACATTTCCACGCCGCTTGCCAGACACGGTATGCAACATGCAGAGCACTACAATATAGCAAACAGATAGCAAGACGATTTTCCCGCAGCTTCATTATTTCCTGGCAACCCCACAACCCTTTCTCAGCCTTTTTTAAAAATGGAACGCGCGTTTTCGCCCGTCTTTTTTCCCCGACAAAGAAACTTACTGGCTGACAACACTAGCTTTTTACTAATGAAACTTTTTGGTTGCATTCTACAAAGCCAATTCGATAATGAATAAGAAAAGTTTGTTGGGGTTCTTTTGAAAAAGGTTTTTATTCGATGTTAGTTCGTTCAAACTTCATTGTGCTACGAGCCATCGTTTCAAACGAGGTTATTTAGCAAATGAAGTGTTTAAGTAATTGATCTCTAAATTCTAACTCTAGCTTTATCTAGTCAGTCCAAACTAGTTTAACAGCAGACATTTTCACTTATCTCTCTCTAATTGGGAGAGAGGATTTAGTATTATCCGTGTGCTGATGACGTCATCATGGAAGCCATCACACTACGGGCTTATTGCGCGATAGCGCTTATATGAACGCCCCACTAGTCGAATAAATAACCGCTGAGCAACCGCTATGTAGTTTAATTTATTTTGTGAGACTCATTACTCAATTGTGTGTGAAAATAAATATAAATGCAAACGAGGAATCAATCACAATTAAGTTAATAGGTGATTATGGAGCCGGCTCCCGAATTAATGTTGTCTGGAAATGGTACAGCCTGGCTCGGAAAAGGTTAAGCCAGCTGGTGTAATACCAATCATATTTACAGTTCATTGAACCTTGCCAAGCGTAACGCGTAGCAGGCACGTAGCAACGTTGTAGCAAGTGCTACGCTTCATCGAGCAGCTAGACTACGATTTAACTTGTTCATGAATGCAGAAGTCATGGAAGTTAACTTCGATACTAAGATGTTTATTTACTGTCGTTTTATAGTGACGATAATGGATTTTTATACTCAGATTGCTAAGTTTGTTGTGCCGTCTTAGAAACAATGCAATTGCTGCACTCGATTTCTTATTTTTTTGTATAAATGTGAAAAAATATAATTTGTTCCACTGTTTGCTTACGAAGCACAGTAGACGTAATTAATATTCATATGGATAACATTTATACGCAGATATGGTAAGTACGGTTATGAGTACAACGGCAACGGCGGTGCAGTGTGGCTAGGTGCAGATTGACTTGCATAATTGCATATGTCATAATTTAGACTCTCATTAAACCATTGTTTATTTTTTTAGTAGGTATAACCATTAAATGGTGTGTATCTGAAGATTAAAGTGTTTTAACCTTGTTGTTTATTGTAAGAAGTATATTAATATTTATGCTCTTATTAAGCTACTGCGAGAAATCAAAGGTTTATAAGTTCAAAGTGTATATAATGACGCCACGGATAGCCTAGTTGGTAGGCAGACTTCCTAGGAAGCCAGCGGTTTCGGAAAACGGAAACATTTAGGCTGTATTTTAAGAGTTCTAGATGATTATAATAATTATCTAGCACCATGGGTACTTATCACATAATATAAAATTCTACTTAAATACAAGCCCTTATTACATTAGTCACGTATTCCGTAGTCTTACGACATTCACGGGAAGACTTGGAGTGGCACTATTCTAACCCTGCAACCACACGGGGTACTGTTAGGTGATGGATTTGCTGCCTGTCACTAATACACTGGTAAACATCAACAGAATCAACAAGTCTTTTTACAGTTATTGGTATTTCTGTAGCTCTGCCTACCCCGCTCAGGGAATGAAGGCGTGATGAATGTATGTCAAATTAAATACAAAATATTCATGATATATAATGTTTTTTTCTGAAACCGTAGTCTTTTTCAGGATTGTTGTTAGATATGCGAGCCGCGCCGGCTAGCCGCCGCCAAGAAGACGCGGCGCGCCGCCGCCGCCGCCGATCCGTTCGAAATTCGCGCCGCGCGGCCGTGCGGATAGCAAACTCGCCCGTGATTGGCCAGCGCTAGGCAAACTCGCGTCTAAGCTCGGCCGCTGCCGCTCTGGCTAGTCTTAGGCTTTCCGTTGTTGTGAAGTGTTCGTCTTTGTTGTTTGGCGGTTTGGTGGTTGTGTTTTTGGTGTGGTAGATTTTGATTTCCTAGTACCTATTTCCTATTAATTAGATTAGATTGCGAATATCACGATGACATCCCGATCGGACATCGGCAAAATAAAATTGAAACGACTTTCAATAAGTGTTCTTTATCATGCAAAAACAAAAAACAGTACTGTTTGGAAGTATTTTGGAGATTTAGTTCTTCACGATGAGAATGATAATAAAAAGAAGAAAATTATAGAAGATCAAGTGTTCTGTAACATTTGCCTTGAGTCTGCAAAAGACTCGAGTGACGATGTTATATTTGGATCGTAAGTCACTTCCCTTTTAACCTATAATAACCTATTAATGCACCGCCAGCTTTCTATCTTTTCTAGGGTTCCGTAGTTCGTACGTATCCAAAGCATTCTAACTAAAATTGGGTAGGTATAAGGTGTATATACAGTACAGTTACTCAAATTGTGACCATAAATCTATTGATTTCAATTCTATTGTATTCTAAAATATTGTAAGGTTGTACGGACGGAACCCTTCGTATGCGACTTTGACTTTTATGTCTATTTTTTTTGTTTGTGGGACTTTTGTTTATATGACACGAAACACATCAACACAGGCTTTTCGCTTTTACAGAATAAAAATAAAGGCTTATAGTAGAACAGCCAGTACTGGAAATTTGTCGAGACACTTACGAGAAGACCACCAGGTTAAGTTTGAAGTTGGCGAAAAAGCTAAAAGCAATTTAAAATCATTTTTTCATGTTGACCGCATGTCTAAATCCACCACCTCACTACCTGCTGGTTTTAAAAGCATGCAGAAAAGCAGCACTAATAAATGGCTTTTGGCAAGGGACCTCGCATTGTGGTTTTGCAAGTCTTTGCTGCCTTTCGATTCTGTTTCAGACGAAGGAATGATTGACTTTTTCAAGGTAAATATTAATAAATATATCTACCTACCTAACCTACCTACTTGATTTCTTTCCTCATTATCTAGTGTTTTGTGAATTATTACTTATTTACAGAAGTACAACATCATTGTGACCGATGCAGATTTACCTTCACGTGATACAGTTGGACGTACAGGATTAGATGACGTATACTGCAGCATGCTCTCTAATGTGAAAGACCAAATACTTACAGATAAAGCGTTGCAACTGGCAATGACCTTTGATTTGTGGACTGATGGATATCGGCGCCTCAACTATATCACATTTACTCTGCATTACCTTACATCCGGTGTGTGATTGTTTGTTTTGTATTTTGCTGTAAACTTAGTGTTTTTGAACTAGCATAACATAGCCTAATGTACTTTTTTCCAGATTTTGAGTTAAAAACACTTACGCTAAAGACAGAAATCATGGAAGGAAAAAAAACAGGAGAAAAGATAAAGGAAGCGATTGACGAAACGAAAAAGGAGTTTGCACTTTGCGACAAGAAACTATTCCTCGTAACTGACGCCGGATCCAACGTAAAGCGAGCAGTAAGACTGGCAAATACTGAGAGTCATCTTTGCTTAGGACACGGTCTTCATAATTTGGTAACTGTGGATGGAATTAAGAAGGTGTACGAAATTAACACACTTGTTACGAAGTGCAAAAAAATTGTAAAAGCCGTACGGTACCGTCTACCAGATTTAGAAAAAGAAGCCGATTCCCAAGTGCAACACTTTCGTATGCTTGAAAACGCAGCGCGCACTATCGAAGAAGATGAAAATGATCCTATTTCTGATGAAGAACAGGATTCATTTACTCAAGATGATGAACAGCGCTATCGGTTTGGTGGGTTGGATCACGTTCCAAGTATTAAATCAGCAACACCAACACGTTGGCATAGCGTACTTGAAATGCTCGAGAGCATGGTCCACTGCTGCAATCGCAGCCCAATCAACGAGATGCTTCAAAAAATAGGTCAGCGTGATTTGAAAATTACGCAATCTGACTGGAATGTGTTGGAAGATTTGGTGAAGTTCTTGTCGAAGTTTCGGGAGGCAGTAACGATTTTATCATCGCAGAAAACTTGCACCTTGAATGTGGCACTGGTTTTCAAGTCCGAAATAAAGGATGTCCTGAATTCAATCACCGACGACGAAACCTTGATCATGCTGTCCTTAAAAAAAAATATGACGGAGCAAGTTGACAAGAGGTTCCCTACAACAAAATCAGCCGTAGCAGCAGCTTTGCTAGACTACAGGTTCATGGGACTGACGGAGATAGACGTGTATCTTGAAAGTCAGAATATGACTCGTGCATCTTTTTTGGCTGGCTATTTTAAGGATATTGTGGGAACCTGTGAGAGCGAGACTACTCAAACAGTAGTTCCTAGCACAAGTACTGTCACTGTTTGTGAAAAAAAGGACACAAGCTCTTCTCAGCAGTTGTTAAAATTAGCCAAGAAACATTGCTCTTACAACAGTATTGGCTTTCAAAACGAAGATGCCATTGATCAAGAGACGTGGAAATATCTAGCTGCTGCCGATCCCACTGAACTTGATGATGGCGATCTGCTATCTTTTTGGAAGAAAAGATCAAACTCTTATCCGTTGCTATCGACCTTGGCTAGAGCGATTCTATGTGTCCCTGCCACAAGCACACCGAGTGAGCGCGTATTTTCTGTAGCGGGACTAGTGATCACGGCGAAAAGATCACGCCTAATGCCCCAGCGTGTCAACAAAATTATATTTATTCATGATAATTATCGTTTGTGCAAAGACTCCAGCAATATTATCACAGACGAAGATTAATAAATAGTCTAAATATAAATATTTGATTTATTTATTCTTTTATTTTTACAATAATGATCAATCGTTATGTCATCATTCGCATTTTCGTTATCAGAGTCAGGTTTTTAAACGGTTAGTACATGATTTCAGGCACAAAGTTAGATTAGGTTAGAAGTTGAAACTAAACTAGCCGCCGGCTAGACGCCGCCGCCGCGAAAATTTCGCCGACGCGCCGCCGCCGACTGTTTCGTACCCGGCTCGCATGTCTAATTGTTGTACAACAAACCTAACCTAACCTAATGGTTCGATATACAACGAGCTTATAAAATATCCTGAAAATATTTTATGACCATTATGTTATGTATTTTGAACTTTATATATTATGATATGGTACCAGTACCAATAGTATATAGATCTAGAGCTTAGCTTGGGACTAGATCAATTTATATGAAAATGTCCCCTGATATTTATTATTATGAAAATCATATGCAACCCAATATGGAACCATCATGGCGGGCGGCTGTCGCGATGATTTAATTGACTCAGCGATTTCCAATTAAGCCCAGACAGTTCAAGCACATGTTGATGCTAGTAGTACTTTACTTAATAGGATTTGATTCTTTCTCAAAATCGTTTGAAAAATTAAAGAAATCATATTTTATAAGTTACTAATAGTGTTTTCTACCCCTGAAGTCGCGTTCCACTACTGTATTTTTTGTACATTAACGCAACTGAGAAACTTCGATTTGAAAACGGAACGCAACTTTATGGTTCGAGACTATAATTTAGTAAAATTGCAAAGAGGTGTGACTAATTGACTAATTGCGATAGCGATAAGTAACATTTTTTAACCGTAAGTTTACAATAGTACATTGTTGCTGAGAGTAGGAAGTACGCGATTTATGGACTATTCTATACAGCGACATTTTTTTCAAAGCTTCGTTCTTATCAGATATATGGTGTTACCTCCCATGTGGTTGCCTGGTTAGAACAGTGCCACTCCAAGTCTTCGCGTGGAGTTCGTAAGAGGCGAAAAAGAGAATAAGGGCTTGTAGTACTGTTAGGCGATAGGCTTGCAACCTGTTACTAATACACTGGTAAACTTCTTGGCCTGATTGTGCAGAATGCTGTTGCAGAATTTTAGACAAGTCTTTTTAGACTTGTTGGTATATCTGTAGCTCTGCCTACCCCACTCTAGAAATTAAGGCATGATCTTATGTATGTATACATACATACATACTTAAATTACGCCTGTTTCCCAGAGGGTAGGCAGATACCACTTCTTTCCACCTGCTACGATCCTGACAAAGCTCTTTCGCTTCTTCCACAATATTCATAAATCGAGTCATGCATGCACGTCGGTTTCGGGTATGTATATATTTTATATATAGAATAGAGAAATATAATTAAATTAGTGATAACTCTATTTTAATGTATCTAAACAAGAAAATAAATCAGCTGGACGGACATCGTCGCATCATCGTGCCTGAATGTCTGAGCACTGTAATTGCCCCCTCTAATTGCTGACGCGGCGAGACAGGGACAAATATACTAATTGTGTTTCTTCATACTATGCGCAAACCAGGGATTCTATTCCAGCTTATGTAACACATCGCTCTTGAAACTTTGTTGTTTTTTAACGATGCAGTATTTACTGACTAGTGAATCGGTGCTGTTATGATGTTAACAATATGATAGAGATATGGTTTTGTACTGTTTTATACATATAAGTATATAACCAAGGAAACTGATTTAGGTATTAACAGCCCAAACTAAGTACAATTAATTATTTTAAAAAACAACTGCGTTATCATGGCGTAAAAAGGACGAAAACACAATAATGTTAGACTTCTTTTTAAGAAATGGTGTCTTTTGGGTTTGCGAAAATTCGGTAGTCAAGCATTAGCTTGTATAAGAGCGAGTGAAGGACGTTCTAAAATCGAATGCACTATAAATAGATTTAAACGGGAACTTTATTTACACTGGCCGCCAATCGGGGGCAACGAATGACTTGAATCTCCAAGAGTAATACATCCTCCTTAATCTAATTATTACTAACAAAAACAAACAATTTATACAACATTGCGCGCACCTCCGTCCGCGTAGAAGTAGTATATCGCTATTCCCTCGGAAACTTTTCGATTTTCAGGATAAAGATATTTCCTATTCCATATTCTGCGCCATGTTTCATCCAGATCAATTCAGCAGTCCTGGCGTGACTTAGTAACAGCAGCCATCCAAACTTTCACATTTAGTATATTATAGGAAACATAAATCTTATATTCCGTCCTATACTATACAAATGTTGTAGCCATGCTCCTCATATTTGTTTCTACGAGTGTAACAAAAGCCCCGATTGGTAAAAAAATACCCTTTGTAGTTTGAACGGGGTTCTGGTTACACCCTGTATAACGTGTCCTCACACACAACACCAAAGGTGATACAATTTCAACGCAAAAACTAGAACGTATAAAAATCAATTATTTTTTAAAGTCAGACGAATGTCATTTTATTGCTTTTCGCTATTGGATATAAACCATTTGCAAAGCAATCAGCGTGGCTGCCTTTATTCCAATTGCTTAATTTTAAAATGTGTAAACAGGAACGTTGTCGTTCGTAAAAAGATACGGTGCCTGGGGAAAGATCTAGGCAAAGGGACGACGGCAAATTGGCAGCAGCAAGTACAGCAAACAATGTGTAACTATTAGATAGATGAAAATCTCCAATTATGGGCAATCCCTGCTTTTTGAACTGATATTTCTTAAACGGCCAACTGATTTTCATTAAACCCATCCCTATTAGCTTTCTTTAAAGTAAACTGCACCCGAATCAATCCATCCAATTGGGAGCTACGATATCATAGACAGACGCTCAAATACACAAATACACAGATATATACACTCAAGACTTTCAACACCCCTTACGTGTACGGGTAGGTAGGTTGGCTAACCGTTAAGAAACGTCGAGTTGATTTCATTTGGTTTCGCGTTCTTAAGAACAATGGAGTACCTATTAATACCAACTTTTTTGAAAATACAGCCTGTAAATAAAAGGCAAGATTTTTCAGGTTTCTTGTATTGTGACCTTTCTTATTTTCACCTTTTGTTATCCGCCACAATAACGTTTTGACCAATCGTTTACATATAACGGTTTAAAAAATGCTTCTCTTTAAAATTGGGCTGTTACAGACGGACGGGGTAAAGCCTAATGGGGTTGGCATTAATTGGGTACGGAACCCTAAAAGGAAGAAATATATCATTTTATATCCGGTCAAGTTTTAAGCAAGTTACGCAACGAGCTAGCTAGAGTATATAATGCAGCGCCACGCCAAACTTTAATCGAGCAACTCCTCAGTCTTCACGTGTATGTCTCCCGCAGAAACCTCTCCCCGCTATTGTATGCACTTTGGGTTTTCCGATACTGACATATATGCATTTGCTCGGTATGAAGCGTTATTACTAGAGACTTTGCGTCCTTTGGCATCGTTTCGTTTTATCAATACCCGTTTCGTTGTACCCGTTTTAGGTAGAGTAAACCTCCTTTGGTGCATCATTTTTTTTTTATTGGGTAATATATGGGTCAGAGTTTTTTTTTTTATTGGGTAATATTTGAATGGTAGGTAGGTAGGTGGTGAAGTTTTTACAAGTAAAATAAAATTAAAAAGCAAGCTCATTTGAAATAAACGAAAATTTCCACTTTAGCCATATTTTTATTTAGTTTCTCCACTGAGTTACGTAATCACAGTTCTAAATAAGGCAGTTGGCACATTGTAACCTCAAGAAAACGTACAATTATAGCATAATTTTATTGAATTTAATTATGAAAATAAAAATATATTAATGCAAGAATTCGCTCATTTCTTATAAGTACTAAAAGCACGGCCGAATCTCTCTCGTTAGTACCTGGGTGAATCAACTTTTAAAGTCCTCCTTTTCTACACGCTAATAAAAACTTACTATAATGTGTGAGATTGATAATGGTTTACACATGTTAAAATTAGATAATCAGATTTTCGGATTTCACTATTCATAATCATAAACCAATTGTATAATTTTGTAAAAACATGGTAACGCAGTGGAAAATGCACGTTTTTCATACAAAACCCGGGGACAACGTCGTCCCCTGCGTTACCTGATATATTTGTGTAAATCATAGAAGAATTTTCAAAATTGTCAGCTAGAAAGTAAGTTTAATTGTCTGATTTATTCAATATATTGACCACATCAAAAAAAAAAAAGTCTTGACCGCAAAGGTTGTTTGCACTAAGTTGAATGGTTTCCTGTACTAACCACGGATGCCAAAAGTCTTTTAACATTGCAATCAAAAAGCACGTAATAAAGTTCTGTGTTAATGCTTATACTCATAATGAGGAACATTTTTTTTATTATTTACGCTTGATGAAGGATGGATCGATGGTTGGAAGGTCTATGTCCAGAGCTATTTTTAGCTAGGGGTTGTAATATACTACTCCAGCGACCTCGTCCAAGGTGGGAACAGAACACCTCAGGTGTATTAATTGGTGTGAGTTCGACATAACCACTCAATCCCCTTTGGTCGCTTGGATATCCCTTGAGAAAAAAAGGCTAAACAACGGTGATTCAATATTTCTACACATTATTAACGTTACCCGTATAATTTCTAGGGGTAGGCAGTTTTTTTAATATAGGTATTTGAGATCCCAAGTTCACGCAATTAAATGGTAGGCATGTAAATTTCGTTTTATATGAATTAATTTGGATAGTGATTGTTTCTGCCTTGTGTCGGAGGCAACTTTATATTAATCAGAGTCATTTTTTGGTCTTAAAATCCTACGTAAATAAATATTTTCAAAATGGAGTCACTGTTTTCAAAATGTATGTATTCACTTCTAGTATCTTAGAGGACGTTCTTAGTTTATTATGTTGTATCTAAAAGAAATACATATAAAATTACTTCCCATCTCCAAATTAGCAAAAATCCACGTCCGAATCTCAAGAACCCTCTTTGCTGTCGATATTCTTTATTGTGTTCCACACGTCACGTTCTTCCTATCTGTGATATAGCATATATATTGTATGTACGAGTATAGCTGTGGCCTTAATCGAGCGGGATATTCTGATGAAAAACCCAACTGGGTCACATTTTCACGGCTAAGCGAGCGACTCTGTGAGCGGTCGGATTGACGGGTTACGTTGCAGGTGTTTGGCAAAAATTACGCGTAAGAATATTAAAAAAGTGTGAAATATGGAAATAATTTCCTTCTAACTCACCGAACCTTATCTATCTTATCCTTTAAGCTACCCCCAATAAGCAATGTTCGCATTGCTGTGTTCGGGTTTGATAAGACACATGATATATAGAGATATATCATCGTATTCCTGTGGTTTGGCAATAAAATTGCAGTGTCAGGATTACAGTCGAGAGCAACGACTGCACAAAATTGTCGTCTTGACATTGCAAATGTCTGTGTCTTAGATTCTTCTGACAATCATTCTGCTCGTAACTTAAGAAAAACTACACTGATTTTTTATGAGTCATTTTTTTTTTTTTAAAGGACGGACAAGCAAAAAAAATGGATGATGGATTTCGAGTTTAGTTAAGTCATGGCAAGGCTGAAGGCTACCTTAGCCAGAGTCCGATTCCTATGTACTGTGCTGAACATCCTTATAAATATTAGCAGTAGCACTATATAGGTATTAATTTGTAAGAGAGTTTACGCTCTCGGTTCGAAAATTCTTATTCAAATCGCCATTGGTTTACCACACCTGAGTGGTACTAATAAGGTACTCATATTTTAGTGCTTTATTAAATCTGAAAACGTAAATAACAGTAGGTACAATTCTGATTGCCAATGTTGCTAATGAACAAAACAGAGCTATGGCAACTTAAAGGTATACTTCCTAACTCGATTAACAAAGATACGGGAAAAACATCAAGCCGAATCATCATGGTAGCTTTTCGAGTGACAGAAACAGCTTATGAAGAAAGAGGCATGACAGAGGTTACTTTGATTAATGTTCCGCGGTGCTATAGAGGCTGAATAAGTAGTGCAGTATCATTACAGCTCTATTAATGTCATTCGATGACGTAAAGGGTATAAAAGTTTTGGTCACTCGAGTGTAACAGGATAAGTTTGACACCTTTTTGTAGGTACCTTCTTATCTATGAAGGTTGGATTTTTGCTGTAATTTGACGACACGTTGGCTTAGTTTGTAGTGACCCTACCTACGAAGCTAGTGGTCCCGGTTTCAAATCCTGGTAAGGGCAGGTAGGCAGGTTTGTTCCTGAGTCTTGGATGTTTTCTATGTATTTAAGTTTATCGTTGTCTAGTACCCATAGTACAAGCCTAGAGCTAAGTCTGGGACTACGTCAATTTGTGTGAGATTGCCCCGTCATATTTATTTAATTTATGTGATGAGTTACTATAATGGTTAATTGGTCTAGTTGGCATGTACCTACTTATGTTGAAGATAAAACTATATCGGAACCTTAAGCTCAGTGATTTTCAGTTGTTCTAGCGCTATAGTCTTTGTGTAATTCAAGACACATACATTGTTTATAAGTTACCATAATTCTTAAAATATAGTAGCTTTCATTCGGGCACTATATAATTCTGAAGAGTGATAATTCCAAATTAATCAAAATCACGAATTGTCCGAACTCCGAATGCAATGTTTCAATAGATCTTTTTTTATACCACTTATATATCAAACCTAACCTAACCTACTTATAGCAATTAAATTATGAGTTTAATCTAAAATAGTTCTAACACAAGTTCGATTTCGGAAAAAAAAACAATTCGAAAATGAACTGACTTTGAGGGTAACCTCATCAGCATCAGCAATATAAATGCTATGTAAAGCGAGCTTAGGCAAGACGAATTGAAATAGATCCCTTACCTTGATGTCCTTTGTCGACCTGTTTATCTTATTTAGATCCTTAAGATCGGTTGAGGTTACGCTTTCATTAGTGTAGGCAGTCACTCGAGGCAGAAGTACCTAATTTCATTTTTGTTACTTTTTAACATATAAAGTAAGTATATCCTTAAGCTCTAATTGGAAGGGTTAAACAGTATTTAGTAAATAAATCCCTTAACAAACTGGAGGAGTTGGCCAGGCCCGTAGGAAAGTAAAACAACCCTCTCGAACCGAGTTTATTTGCCCCAATAGCTTTCGTAAAGCCCTTACGACCCACTTCTGTTCCCTGCGTGCAGTCAGCCACAAAATCTAACTAGTACTTGAACTTTGTAACAACAAATCCTTTAAATATATCAGTACAAATAACCGGAATTTCTTTGTGCACTTTTACAGTCATTGCTCAGGCCATGTTCTGTTTTTTAAAGATATTTATTATGTTATTACAATCATTTTATTGAGCGGACTTTACAATACTCGTACGGCTTAGGAATCTAGACATTTTTGAACGTAGTCAAGCTCTGCTAAAAGTTAAATTAAAATGTATAATATTGCTTAAGATACAGTATTCTACAGTTTCTCCGATCATCTTTTATGAGAAATAAATGTAAACCCAATTACTTATTCCTTTTTCATGACGAAATGTTGCTTAAAAAAGATAAATTTTAATTAAGTTCCTGGAGCTTAAAACAAGCCGTTGCCCGCGTCTCCATCCGCTATGAAATCTTCCATCACTGTTGTCTCGGAAACTTTACCATCCGTTTCCTTACTAATAACCATCCCTGTACCAAACTTCATGTCTATCGACTAAAACTTTGAGCCGTAAAAACACACTTTCGCACTTATAATATAAGTAAAGGATTAGAAAGTAAGGAATGTGCGTATTGTGAAAAATTTATTATACTTTTTCATCACACATGCTCGGAAAGGCTGTTATAACACGCAGGCGTATGGGGCTGTTATAGCCTATTTACCTCCCAAGGGAGTTATGAGTTAAATTTTAAAATAAAGAACCCACTAGTACATCATCTCAGACTAAGGAGGTGTTAAATCAGCCAAGGTTTATTTCCTACGTTTAAAATTTGGCTACAAACCAATTTTCCTAAATATAAAACTTATACTGTACATTTAACTGCTTTATATTTATATTTTACTATTATTATTTTCAGAGACATTTGCAATAATTTTTATTAAATTTAATATTGGTAATCGGTACAATCTGGCAGAATGGCCTGTCAAGTTTGAAAATGGCAGTTCTTAGCATTATCTGTGGAAGACTATATTGTAAAAAGTTGAGTTGACATGTTACTGACAATCTCTTTTAGCTAGTCGAGTGCCATTCATTTTTGATTGTTGTTTTCTTGAATTTCTAGTCTATTTTTCTTTTTCCTTGCAAATGTGATGAAAAAATTGTGTGTGGGCGTTTTCCAAAAATAGTGTCATCGTTAAGGACAAAATTAAAAAAATAATACTTTTTCCATTTCGTCACGGAAATTAACGTATCGAAATGTATGGCTAATTTTCGTGACGAAATGGAAAAATAAAAAATTTTCTTAATTTGTCCTTAACGATGTACACACTTTTTTTCGAAAACGCCCATAATATGTATCACGGGCAGTAAGTGGAGAACAAACTCGAGTCATTAAAAGCCCCCCGCCTAAGGCGACGGGCTTCTAATACTCTCGTTAGTTATCGCCTTCTTACTTCCCTTGATGCACAATGTACTATTATCTTGTTTTCCACTTTACCTCTTACACTTAAAGATCGAAACCACCAAGTAAATCGATAATACCATATCAAAGCTACAAATGATCTGCTTCTCGATGCGTCTATTGACACTACCAACAATGGCATATCATAGCACCATAGACACGTTCCAACAATGCTATGCTATAGCTGCTTTTAACCCGGTCGTTATCTGATCCGCCCCAGCGGTCCGGGCATTGTTCCACCCGGACCAACTGTATTGTTCCGCTAGCGACTCCGGGAAAAGAAATCCTCAAAAGCCTTATCAGATGTACCCGGATGAAAGAGCCGGGAGAAATTTATTAGGCTTGCAAGTGAAAAGTGTTGCCGAGCATTGTGATCTTATTGTTTATTGCTTAGATGTGACTGTTGCGCAGACTTATCTTTTAATTCTGATGAATTTGATTTGCCTAAAATGTTTGATTAATTAAGCGTACAATTGGTAATTATGCTATTCAAGTTTTTTTTCTTCGTCAGTGATGGATAATTAAGGCCTGAAAAAAGGGTACTCATAACTTGCAAGAAAAAGACAAATTATGTAGATTATCTAGATTAAAGACTCATTATATACATTTTGATACAACTTAACTTCTTCTTCTTCTTCTTCAGCCTGTTGCCACCCAATGCTGAGTATAGGCCTCTTCCATTGCACTCCATTTTCTACGGTCTTGGGTCTTCCGTATCCAGTCCTTACCGGCTATTTTGACCAGATCGTCGGTCCATCTCATGGGCTGCCTGCCCACATTTCGGCGCCCACAACTTAACTATTTAGGGTTAAATCTAGGATTATGTTTGCATTTAGCAAAGTTTTGTTTTTGTCTTTTATCTTTTGCTAAATCAAAATAAATTTGATGTACTTCCAATGAACTCTAGAACTAGTTATTATAGTAAGAGTATCTATGTAATGGCTGCAAAAATATTTAATCGTCTGCCAGACCACATAAAAGAGTTACACTTGAACATGTTCAAACGTAAAGTAGTTAGATTATTAATGCATAATACTTTCTACGATGTAAATGACTTTTTAAATAATGATTTTGATATTTGAATAATACAGTTAATCCAAACTTTAGTTTTTAAGACATTAATATTGTACGCCGAAATGGCAAAACGTCCCTTAGCTTACAACACCGCTCAAGTCGAAAATGGCGGTTTTTACATTTGAAATTAAATTTTTAGAATTTAGAATTTGTTAAAATAAAGTAAATTGTCAAAATAAGTATAAATAATTATTTCTTAACCGCTAACTAGAGTATGTATTAAGTTATGACAGGAATAATCCCCAGATTTTTTAAAATAGACAGTTTTTTACGTCTCCTGTAAAGTTGGTAAAAATGACTTAGGCGGTGTTGTAAGCTAAGGGACGAAATTATAGCTGTTCCCATATAAATCTGATCAACCCTGTACGTATAATCACTACATAGTATAAAACAAAGTCGCTTTCTCTGTCCCTATGTCCCTTTGTATGCTTAAATCTTTAAAACTACGCAACGGATTTTGATGCGGTTTTTTTTAATAGATAGAATGATTCAAGAGGAAGGTTTATGTATAATACTTTAATCCGGAGCGAAGCGAGGGCGGGTCGCTAGTTAACAATAAATGATTTCTGATTCTGATTCTGATTTGATACTATCATAGTGACTCTTGAATTTAGAACGATTTTCAAAAACCACAGGCGCTAGCGATTCTCTTCGTTTGGTTTTTAAACCAATCGCGTCACTAGTAGATCACGTGACTTTTCGTATCACGTGATCTACCAGTGACGCGATTAGTTTAAAAATAAAACGAATAGAAACGCTAGTTAGCGAACGCATCTTGTCTAGGGCCTCAGGTTTGTCTTATAACTTGCAAAAAACTTAAATTTATGTTAAAATTACTTTCAGGCTAACTTGGTGGATTTATGATTACCCACCCTTTTCCGCGCGAACTAGCAAAGTTATGAGTAACGGGCCAACTTACGATCGGAGTTGATATTAATCTTAGTTTACATCTCCGAAGTTCCCGAACGTTCTCGAATGACAGGAAAACTGCGAGTTACTTAATACAAAGAACTTAGACGTTCTAAGTGGTAGAGAATAGGATGTACTTACTCACTACTCAGCTGTGAAATAAAAGGTATCAATCAATAGACTAATGTGAGTGGCCTATGTGGATTTTAATTGTTAAAAGATTGAAAAATCCTCTCGAACCATACATACGTAACAAGGGGCCTAATACTATCTTCGTGCCGCCCAAGAAAAAAAAACGCGAGATCAGCTAAACGCCCAGAGATGGGCAGTTTGGACGTACAAATGTTTTGGCTTATACATTGCACAGAGTAATGTACACTAGGCCTATAGTTCAAATTTTTTATGTCTTAAGTCTGGGCGTTTATTTTAGTGTCACTTTGTACAATGTGATTTACATTGGGCGACACGAGGCTATACAAGTGAAGAATAGGATTGTTACCTGACATGAAGGTTCTGTAGGGCATAGCGGAAATGTTCTTACATTGTTCGCGTGTTTATGTTTCGCTTTTTAAAAGGAGTAGGTATACTATGTTCTTTACTAGTTATACAAAAACAAAAGCGTTCCGAGGTATAGACGACATAGCCTAACGTTTACTGAACAAAATTCATGGACAAAAGCAACAAATGAAAACAAAAATTAAGAAGCATGATATGGCGATAAAAAAGTTACAGCGTCGGTGATCGGAGATAGATCGGCGGTTAAAATATGCCCCTCGTCTTTATCACCAAGGGCGTAAAGTCGTGTCACGTACTGCGCGAACTTTTTCTTTTGTACTCAAGCCACCTTTCTATTCCTTTTTTCTCTTGCTTCGGGAACAAAACCTGCTAAGAAACTTAAAGGCGGAGACTGAAGTTATGTCCTGTTGAACTATTTTCTGAGCATTTACAGTATTATATTCACAAGACATTTTGTATTTGTCATATCGAGGTAAAGATAAAGGGATCTCTAAAATAACAAAAATAAGAAAACCGCTTTCTCTGTCCGTCTTCTTTGATTTGTTTCACATATATCTCAATTTCCTAAGTTTTAATGTGTGCATAATCCATAAAACCTTCCCGGGAAGCAGAAATCTCTTGTAAATCTCTTGATAATTAACAATAATACATTGAACACATTGTATAACACGTTAATTTCAAACTCATTTTCGGTGCGTTCGAGGCTCATTTTCAGCCCCGTACATCAACCGGAACAGCTGTAACTCACAAAACCTACACTGAGCTCTCGTCACAATTAGAGCAGAATCAATCTTAATCCGTTTAAATAGGTGCCATTTTGTTACGGAGTTGATAATGTGGGTAGAAGTTTCGGTCGGTTACGGAAGGACATAAATATGTGTCGGTTCGGTTTGGGCATTTGTCATTGCACCTCGGGACGGATCGGGGGTGATGGACGACCGGAGCGTCAGACCCAAATTGTTGGAGTTTTCAGGCTTTAGGTAGTTGAGTTGAAGTGTTGGGCATTTGTTAGGTAACACTGCGTATGCATAGCGCTTTATTTAAAGGTTACAGGCATATATTTCTCATTATCTAAAAAATAATTGCTTCCTAACGATATCTGCATTGTAATGTTGCCCTACCTTCTCTTGCTTTGGTAAGAAGAGATATTAAAGCGTCTTGCTACAAAGGAAAGCAATATGGAAATGGTTTAAAATATAAAGTGGAATAGAGTATGTCATGTTGATACCATTATCATAGTTTGAGGTTCATCTATGGCTCACTAATAGAGTGATCGGCGAATTGCGTATTCCAATGAGCAGCTGAAGCAAGCTAACGTTTCACTAGAAATCAACCGCAAATCGAATAACGCAGCCGTAGGGTGAAAGCTCTATTCAAAACAGTAGGCACTGATGGGTCAGAGAGAGCCGAAAACTTCAGCCTAACGAGTTTACTCTATTACCAACCTGTAGAGATGTGTTGTAACCGTAAAGCCAGACTAATAAAGTCACTAAGCTACCACAGAATACAACACAATACTCTTTATTGCACACCGAACAAAGAATAACACACAAGTAGAAACCATTCAAAGCATCTAGAGTCTTGTAAATCCCAACACCATTGCAGTGGATCACAGTAATAATTACATTTAGTAGCTCTTGAGAGTATATAATAGCGCATTTATGAACCGCTAACGGCCCGCGAAGTCCCTGAGTACAATTGTAGAAATTTAGGTCCCTTCTTTATGTCTTCCCTTGGATGTCGTAAGAGGTGACTAAGGGAATGAGGGCTTCTAATACTGTTAGGCGATGGGCGTGCAACCTGTCACTAATACACTGGTAAACATCTTAGCCTGTTTGTGCAAAATGTGGTTACAGAATTACCAAAAACTCTTTTTTGTAGTTGTTGGTCTGTAGCTCTACCCCACTCTGGGAATGAAGGCATGATAGTATGTATGTATGTATGTAGATCCCTATTTTTAAGGTAATTATTACGAAAACGGCTAATAAATTGTTTTTTTTTCGTTAATGGTTGGTTAGAGGGTGTCGTAGGCCATAAAGTGGCAAGCGAATTATGCATAATATCACTAAAATAAGGATTAAATGTTTGTATTATTTATCCTTCAGGTCACTTGGAATTGCCTAAAGAATATTGTTACCGTCTGCTTGTCCTTTTGTTATGCTTCATCTACTCTTCCTTTCCCATGTTAGGGATATACAGCATGAGACAAAACTAGGTACTCACATGATTTATATTTTTGTCGTTTATGAACAATTGGAAACGATACTAGTTCAAGACATACTGAAAATGAGCCCCTGGGCTGGGATTCTACCCGGTAATAACGATATCGTCTTTGACGTGTTCCCGTATTGTCAACGTTTTGATAGTTCTTATGTCATTTACAATAATGGCGACTGTGGCATAAACGATTCTAAAACACGTCAAACGCGTATAGAGGCCCAGGTCTTCAGCATTGTAGTAGCCAAATAGTCTGGCACTTTCTCCGGCTGTACTTGGAATATAAGGCAAAAAAATAATTCCAACGTTACCAGCGGTTACACATAAAGATTGCCCTTCGCCAAACTAATATAAAGCTTACGTATAATTTATTAGCCTGGCAATAAAACCGTTTAGATATAACGAGATAGAAACAACGCATGGGGTCGCTCAGATTGCGTGACTGAGGGGTACTTTGTGTGAGGGTAGTTCAAGGCCAGCGTATACTGTTCGCCACACCTTTGCGGTTGTGCTATCAAGCTAATGGCAGGCCAAGTATAGGTTAATGACGTGGAGCTACCGCGATAGGGTAATTTGATATAGGTGCATCGTAGCGGAGTAGAATTTAGATTTTCGGCCTAGGCCTATGTTTGGCATTGTCTAAATCAAATTGTTTCTGCTCGTTTCTGGTATTGTTTGGTTTTGCTTCTTTCCTCTTTTGGGAAATATTTGAAACGGGTAAAAAATATTATTATTTGGGAGAAGCCGAGTTTAGGCACTGAACTTATTAATTAAGAGTAATAATAAAATTAAAAAGTCAAGCAAGTTCTCAAATTGCTAAATTCAAATTAATGGAATCAAAGTAACGCCATATTTTAGGTCCCAATTTTCTTTTCAAAAATCTGTCTCGACTTCAGACAAGATTATAACTTATAAAGTACTAGCGACCCGCCCTCGCTTCGCTCCGGATTAAAGTATTATACATATAAACCATCCTCTTCAATCACTCTATCTATTAAAAAAAACCGCATCAAAATCCGTTGCGTAGTTTTAAAGATTTAAGCATACATAGGGATATAGGGACAGAAAAAGCGACTTTGTTTTATACTATGTAGTGAAGTTAACCCTATGTTGTATTAAGCAAACACGTATTAATTACCTACGAGTATGTTTTCTTTCTTTTGTTTTCTGCCACAAGAGTATGTACCTAGTATACACTCGTATTAGAATAATAAAAAAAAAAAAAAACAAAATTGTTTTATTTCACTCAAAAAAGTACAATTCATACTGTGGCTGGTGTCTCCTTTTAGCTTTTTTAATGGATTTGAAAGCGCGTAGGCTCCGTACGGTGGAAAAATATATTAAAGTTTACCTATATTAACACTGTACTTCCTTTTTTCCAGGTGAGTGACCCGCACGCCGAGGGTGCCAGCCCTCCTGCCCGCGCAAAGGTAGCTGCTACGACTAGTCTATAACTGTGTTTCAGACGTGCCAATTTTTATTGGTTTGCATCATTGAATCTCTTATTTAAAAGACGAGAGAGATAATACAAATGCACTTTTTTGACCACTATGAAAACAAAACGAAAACAGTTAAATTTAATTAAACACATACAATATACTTAACACTAAATTGCGTTATCCAGACAACTTTGGACAAAGGAATAGCTAAGAGCAAATAATCATGGCGGCGTAAACTAATTACTTAAGAATTAAAGTCAAACTAAATTACAAGTACTCAAAGTACCAACTATTATTAAACAAAGAAGTAAATAGATAACTTACTTATCCTTTGGTAAAATGTCGAAGATTCCAGAAATTGTCTATGACGTTTTAATCTTCAGTAGTTTTTGGCAAAGCGTGTATCTCAATGGGCATCTAACACTTGATTTCGAACTAAAACTTAATCACATTGTTGGCTATAGACGTTATGATAGTTATTCACTTGTTATAAAGACGGCCGTGTCGTAAACGAGCAAGATGGTTTGAAACATACCGGAAAGGTCTTCTTTTTATGTTCATGGCTCTTAACGCACTGCGATGTAACTTCCATTAGGCCGAAAACATTTATGTAATAAAAATGGTGTAGGCACTCGCAATGGTGCATGAGGAGTTGATGTTCTTAGAGTCTATAATTATTACATCACGCCTTCATTCCCAGAGTGGGGTAGACAGAGCTACACAAATACGATCAAATTTTAAAAGAATTGTTATAATTCTGTAACCACATTTTTCACAATCGGGCCAAGAAGTTCACTAGTGTGTTATAGTGTCAGGTTGCAAGCCCATCGACAAAAAGAACTACACGCGCGTATTCCTTTAGACGCCTCTTACGACATCCACGGGAATATATGGAGTGGCACTATTCTAACCCAGCAACCACACTATATTATCTGCCATAATTATTTGTAGTCATTATCTGTTAGTGATAATTATACATGATGTTTATAAATACCTACCTAACCTAACCTAGCCTTATCTACAAGCGAGATATTTATTTAAGAAATTCTGAAAAGTTTACGCTTCCAACGATGTTAAAATTATGAGTTCCAATAAATTATGTTAATAAAGTATTTATAAGTAAAATATATGGGAAATAACTTGCTCCCGTATTTTCAGCCTTGGTGCTTTTACTCGTTTGATAATTTCGTACCTAAATATGACAGCTCAAACCTAACGTTGAGGCAACAAAGTACAAAAGTAAACGATTATTAATGACGTTGACTGTACTTTAATTAATCTATACGTTTTGTTCCGGATTGACCAACTAATTTCGTGTTAATCGTTAATCGGAATCGCTTTGGCGCAGTAATTTCAACGTAGCAGTTATGATAATTACATGCCTCGGTTATAGAATTTGCGCGAAGTGTATCGGGAATATAATTAATCAACATAAATTACCCGCTGGTTAATTAAATTATACTCGATAATGTTTATCTGCACGTCGTTCTCACAAGCACGAGTTTGTCATAATGTAATAAATAATTAATGTTCTTTTTAATGGTGTGTTGAAAAAATATGGTAGGTTTGTCTCATAGCTTACCTTCTTTTTTCGATTTATTTATCATAATTTACTAAGATAATAATAATGGAATATTATTAGTGTTTACTTTCGCGCTTTGGACTAGTGGTCGGAATGACGTCGTGTGTTTTTTTTATTTTATATCTATAAGCACATTGAATGAATAGTGCCACTTTGCCAATGTCAAAAGTGACATCGTGTGTTTGTTACCACGTTTTGTTTCTTCAAGTCTATTAGCAGTCTAGCTATGACGTAGAGAAGATCATGTGCCGTTTAAGGTCTTTAGCCATTAGCAGAAATTTGTTTGTGTATTTTCTCATTAAATAATGAAAACAAAAAAATATATTATGCGTTTGAGACTAACCTGCATGATTTTATTCAGACCACCTTTTTAACAAGTTGTCAATATTAACCGATTATTTTCAATAAACGCTATTAAAAAATAAATTTTTCGTTGGAACGCACGCCCCACATCAATCTCTATGAAAACAAAAATGGAATTCTTTTAGCCATGTCATCATCATAATCCTTACCTCATAAGGCCCAACGGCCTAAATTTAGGACATTTGTCAAAGTGACTTTAGACTTTAATTGACTTACACAAGGTTCTTTTTTGAACTAGTAAAATTTGACGTGGGCCTCACGAAGATATTACGCATTCGGGGTAACGACCGCTCAAAATATTCGTCATTCTACACGAACGGAGTCGCGTGCAAGAGATATTTTTTAGTGGTGGTAGGACCTTGTGCAGAGTCCGTCCGGATCGCTACCACCATCTTATCCATTAACCACCCGCCAAACAACAGTATTCGCATTGTTGTGTTCCGGTTTGGGGATACGACAACCGGAGAAATTACTAGCTTAGAGGCATTCCACCTTAGTCCTCAGAGTTGGCAACGCAATTGGGTTCTTGGTCTTGAGAATTCAAATGTCTATGGGTCTCAGATTCCACTTACCATCAGGTGGCCTGAGTGCTCGTGTGCCTTCTCCTTAATATAAAAATAGTAATATGGTATTAAGTCCCAAAAGCTTTCGGTACGATTATACGCATAAAAATAAGACCATCTGTTTGATGAGGATTGTGTTAGAATATGCCAAGCACTGACTGATCTAAGGGCCGTATTAATAGTCATCTTGGCTGCGATGCCCGTCACAATCACAACAGTAAAAGTCAACCGTACTTTTTTACATCTGAAAACGAGCATTACAGTCAAGATCAGTTTATTAATAGAGCCTTAAGTTTAGTAATGAGACTTCAGATGGTGTTAGTCAGGATTACGCCCACAATCACGAGGCGCTCAAGCTTCTAGGTCTCAAGAAGGGTTCTAGTAATCTGAATAAGGGAGGTTATAGGGACAGTTTAGGTTTTACTCAGAACACTTACTGCGGATGTTTAAAGAGGGTGACCCCGGTATGAACCTTGGTTCAGTGGTAGCCAGTGCATGAGACGTGTAATTACGGCCGGGCCGGCAGGGGGCGTTCGTGACGGGAGACTAACGGGTATTAGTCATAACGGGTTTACACGCCACTTTGAAAACTGCGTTATATATACGCAGTAAATAAACTGCGAAATCGCTTAAATACTATATATTTAGGGTTCCCTTCATCTGGTATAACTTTTTTGGCATAATCATCATTTGGCATAGTCTTTTTTTTTCAGAAACCGTATACTTTTCAGGATTTTTTAAAATAGCATTCCATAGAACCCATTAGGTTAGGTTAGGTTTATTTTATAACAAACCTGAAAAGTATACGGTTAAAAAAAAGACTGTATGCCAAATGATGATTAATGCCAAAAAAGTTATGCTAGATGAAAGTAAACCATTTTGCTTTCATACAAGTATTGTCGAAAGAGAGGGTGTAAATCCCTTTTGAAAATGCTGTACTAAAGGTAAGTCGGCATTTTGTACATTTTAGGGGCCAGCAAATTGGATAATTTGTCATTTGCCTTGTAATTCCTTGTATCAGAAACGGTGAAAGGGCCATAAGGTCCCTCACGGACGCGTGTTAATTCGTCCCCAATTTCAGAAACTAATTGACTCAGCCCGCCCTCTATTAGCCAGTAGCGGAAACTACTACCCGTACTTACCGACCGAACGACAGGCTTGCTACAAACAGGCACAAAAGTGCCCTGGCGGCGTATTCAACCTCAACACAAGTACTGTGGTTTAAGAATCATTTTTGAACTATGTTTTTGGTTATTGTGGTGATCTTCTAATGATGCAGTTTATAATTTTCACCAAATTTAATTTTCCGGGAGGTCAATTAATGTTTCCGTTTGTTTATGATTTCCATTTTTATTGCTCTATGTAGGGCCTTTATACTGTCTTTATAGCGCAATCCCGAAAGGGTTTTGAACTGTATACGAGTACCTAGTATATGTCCCAGAGCAACTGCATGGTTATTGTCTTACGCTTCTATGTAAAGGTGCATGTGTTTTAACTGTATCCTACCCAACGCCATTATAATATGCTTAATTTACTGCGAGTCTTAAAGCGATAGAAGATAACAACAGGGCTCGACCGTTATTAATCCGATGTTTCGGCTAGGTTAGATTACGGGAGGACTGGTGTCAGTTATGTCATCTTGGGTGTAGGTAAGCGTTTGGTAAAACGTACTACCTCTTAATTTTTCTATATACAGAACATCACGTCCTCATTCCCCGAGTGGGGTAGGCAGAGCTACAGAAATACCAACAACTCTAAATAGACTTGTATATAATTCTGTAACCACATTTTGCACAAGTAGGCTAAGATGTTTACCAGTGTATTAGTGACAGTACTACAAGCCCTTATTACTTTAGTCGCCTCTTACGACAACCACGGGAGGACATGGAGTGGCACTATTCCAATCCGGCAACCACACAGGCAGGGTAATTTTTGTAATAACCAACAATTAAAAGCGTTTGCTAGTTTATATCGCGTTGAGTCCCTGTTTTAAATTTAATAGGCGTTGATGGACGCGAAAGTTTAAAAGTGTTAATCTATTTTAATGAATAACTTATCACGTCAAATGTGACACAGTGGATCAATAAAGCATTTACAACTACAAATCCTTTCCTTATTTCTATCTAAACAATGAAGCAACAAACCCTGATTGAAAATGTATACGTCTCGTCAATACTTTCCGTCAAATTGGGTGTTTGCCGGCACACAAAAGTATATTGCATTCGCAATTGCTCGGAAACCAATAAAAACCACGGTCCAATAAAACACAGAGTTTTCATCGACTGCAAACGTCGCGGTTACACTAACCGCATGTTTGCTTACAGTGCTAGCCTTAATCAATCTCAATATCCAAACCAACCGTGTATTTGACTCGGTTTGTGTAATCATGCCTAATCAGCACCCAGGGTACCTGAAACAAATTTGTCCAAAACATTAACAATCATTGTCACTCGCTGAGGTAAGGTACGAGTATAGTCACAATCATAAATAATAATAAAACGTTAATACTTTCTTGGTTTAACGTCATGCTTATGATTGACGAATTGCGATAATGTTTTTCTCCCCTTAAACCTAGTCCATTTTTTACGATTTTTTAATGTTGTAGATATTATGAAAAACTACGTCTGACGTTTTCTTATCCAAGAAAATATGTTTTGGAAGCAAAGAAATAAAAAATAAAAAAACGGACACTTCCAAACTTAGTTTTTCATAATAACTACAACATACTCAAAAACCGAGGATATCGGACTTGACTTATGGAGGTGAGAAATGTTAACACCCGGAGCTGAATTTGTGTGTATTTTTTTGACAGTTACGCGATTTTTAGGTATCGCAAAGTCGAAATTTAGTTCCCAACCATTAAATTTTTCCGAAAATAAGTTAGAATTGCATTTTTTTCTAAATAAAATCAGTTTTCAAAATATAAAGAGAGACATGACTATAGAACCTAGGTTAGATCAGGTTGTCAATCATACCTAACTTATGAAAATTTGGAAAAATTAAACCTGGAACGTAAGAACGAAAATTCAACCTTGTGATAAGTAGCTGTCACACTATTTTGAATATTGATCGTTCTTTATTTGACATATTAGTCGCGGAAACATGTTAAATTTTATTTTTTTATAGGTACATTATATTTTTACCGATAACTAATACTTATAAATTCGCCATTTCGATCAAATCATCATACCGTTTATTAAGCTTTAAATCAAAAAATACATTACAATCGGCCCATCTCTTTGTGAGCTAAAAAGCCTGAGATAGACATAGTCAATAAAGAAAACATCCGTCTGTCTTGTTTGGTTATTGACAAATAAGAACTATACCGAACTATTGTTACTTAGGTACGTTAATGGTGCCGCAACTTCTCTCTCCCTAACCCCCCAAACCCTTGCTAATAAGCATGGAATAAGCGCTCGTAATACTTATGCCATGCTTTGTCCTTATCTGTCATTGCGACATTTGAATTCGACAGATGACAAAGCATGGCATTACTATTCCAAGCTTACTCCACGTGTATTAGTAAGGGGGTAATTTGTAGTGGGTACCTACCGGTGTGGTTGGTGTGACCACCGCCATTACCAACGCGCCCAATCGATGCGCCCGCCGCGGCATGCACTTGATTGTTCCTTTCAATCACTCCGTTATAGCCGTCCGATTTCAACGCTCGATATTTTTTAATCTGATAGCTCAATTGGTACCAACTTTGTCAAATTGAAAAGCTAAGGGAACAGAAAAGTTAATTGCAAATGTTGTCTCACGTCAGAATCTATTATGCATGACATATCATGTTTGGATTATGGGTCTAAGATCTATCCTGAGACACCTGACATAAACACACCTGAGATAAATTTTTCAAACGGTATATTTCACCCGCTGACGTTCGTGACCAACAACGTGCCATCTGGAGGGCTAGCACAAGTTATCCACGACTTATTTTGCCGCTCGGATCTCCCTTTCTATCTAGACGCACTGAGCGACGACCGAGAAAATACAACTTTTGCTACACGAACAGAGAGGAAGTTAACAAATAAATTTAAAAATAAAAAATTAAACCGAAGATTGCTTTCGTTCTACAGTGAAGTCAGAGGATGGCACCAATAACCGTTTAAAATTAAAATGGGATCCCATGTACTGAAATTAAAGCCTGACTAGATTCAATTTTAATGCCCTATTTCAATGCAAATTTGTATTGAAATAGGGCCAAATAGAATCTTGTCAGGCTTTACAATAGGATAACATGTCAAAAGCAATACGGTTTTACCAAGTAGTTAGTTTACCCCTGAAGTTTTTAAACCCTAAACAAATCTAATTACATACATACATAACATCACGCCTTCATTCCCAGAGTGGGGTAGGCAGAGCTACAGAAATACCAACAACTTTAAAAAGACTTGTTGATAATTCTGTAACCACATTTTGCACAATCAGGCCAAGAAGTTTACATAGTGTATTAGTGACAGGTTGCAAGCCCATCGCCTAACAATACTACAAGCCCTTATTCCCTTAGTCGCCTCTTACGACATCCACGGGAAGACATGGAGTGGCACTATTCTAACCCGGCAACCACACGGGTTCAACGGGGAAACAAATCTAATTCATTTTTGATAACACACCTATGAATCTTATGACGCCTAAACAAATTGCGCATTATTAGATAACTGACTTTCATATTGCTTATTTTAACGACGTTTTTCATCATCGTCAATTTTGTAAACTTCTAACGGATTTGTGATTTCTGCAGCTTCTTAAACGTGCAACCACCCTCCCCTACTCCAGGGGAAATAAGTTATATGATATCAAATAACCCATAACAAGGGTAGCCAAGGTTAAACTGGGTCCACAGATTAAAATATGAAACCAAATTGAGAAATAAACGCTCTGAAATCGTAACGGTTATGGTTTTACTCTCGACTGTTTCAATTGGTATAATACAATATTTAAACAAACCGCTTTATTCACGGGCATACGTCATAAAGGTAACGTGGTTTATATTACCATAAATTTGGCGAAAATTCCGCACATTTTTATGGCATCGCCTTGATTATAAATGCGTATATTTCGGCAAATTGTGTACCTACTCTGCCTCTGCGGAGTATTTCAGCATCGTATGGTAATGTCCTTATAAATAATAATAACTCCATAAGAAGCTTCAGTTAGAAACTTAAGTAATAGAGTTGAATGCTAAAGAGTTTTGTACAGTCTAGGGAGAATCGTGATTTCATAAAATTAATTTGATATTTATTCTTATAATATATACCATAATATTCAACTGAGTAAAATCGGTCCAAGTACGTTTCTAACTATAGGTTCATTTTGACTTTGAGAGTAAGTATTTAGGGGCCCTAGCTCAAAATGTATGGGATGACATTCTCGTGCGTTTCGATAAACCACGTGGTCGACTGTCATCCTATACATTTAGAGCGATAGAAAAGAAAAACGTTAGGAGCGTTTGCATCTTGGCTAGGGCCCAAGGTTCGAAATGAAACTTGTTATGGAATTACAAAAACACATTGACACGATACTACTTAATTTAAACTCTTTGAAGCCTGTTGTGATAATAATGTATACTAAACAGAAAACTATAAGCGTTTTGTACTTACTTGTTCTTTTCTCCAGTGATCCAAGCTATAGCTGTAGGTTCAGAAGCACTCGTTGGGAAATTGCATCGGCGTTTTACTCGATTTTGCTCGCGCGCCGGTACCGGCACTAATTGCTTGCAATCTATTGCGTTTTAATGTGTTTGCGATCGCCGGCTTTATTTCTATTACTTTACAAAAACGTGTTTCAGCATTTTTTTCTTTCATTTGCATTAGTTGGGCAGTCATAGTTATGGTTATGATCGTAGGTATCTAGGAAACTTTGATACGAGAAGTCAATAAGTACGCTATGAAGATACCTTTTCTATTTTTTGTAGGTTCATTGGGATTTTGTATTTTACCTTTAGATATTTAATTGCATTAGATATGTGGGCTGGTGATACGCAATGGGTTAAAATAATACGCGTTGATTATTACCTAGCAAAGCGTCATAAGTTTACGATTCCTGGAAGCTAGCGTTAGTTTTACTATTCTGTAACATCAATAAACCGGCAAAAACATAATATAAATAATCTCGCGTTAACCAAACGCGTGATATTATTAGCTATTAGCCGCAGTGATGGTGGAAAAAGCGATAGCGCCTCAATCGCCCGCTAACGGCCGCCATTGCTGCGAATACTACACTACTAATTCAAAAAGGCGCAAATACCATTCAATGCTAAAGCAAAATCAACCTATTTAATTTGTTAATAAAGCCGCAGTTGCAAAACGGGTGTTATATTAAATACACCCTTTTTGGAAGCAAGGCAGAATAGCGCGATTAGACGTGGTTAACGAAACCGCGGTGCTCTATTGTTTAGCGGTAAATAACGCTCATGTAAAGCTTATTTACAGATGCATAAATGGGGGTTCATTATTGCTTCAAATTAGAGATTGCCCGCGATTGCGGACGCGTAGAAATGGTTCAACATTGTTGCCTCTTAGTTTATCG
Organism: Acleris holmiana; assembly: GCA_949316455.1. Classification (NCBI taxonomy): domain Eukaryota; kingdom Metazoa; phylum Arthropoda; class Insecta; order Lepidoptera; family Tortricidae; genus Acleris; species Acleris holmiana. The sequence continues at coordinate 11,329,340 of OX438776.1, read as the reverse complement.
GCCGATTTTTGAATAAAAATACAGTATCTCTTGCATTTTGGAACATTTTATGCCAGTTTCAGTCGTTTTTAAGGTGTGTATATGGAAAGAAAAGTTTTACATATATCGGCTGGTATAATTCTGGTACTTTTAACCAACAGCGGCAGCAAAACACTCCGTGTGAGGTTTATGCGCAGTAGACTTCTAAAGACGCAAGTTCTAAATTTAGTTTACCTGACCAAGTTACCTATTTCTAACTGCTAATGACTAGAACAAGGGTGCTCTAGTTATTTTCCATTAAGTTTATCATTCGACTTAACCAAGAAAATGTCTAGTGTTCAGATTCCTTTTCGAATTCTTGAATACCTTATTTATAAATAGAAGTATAATCAAGGCTTTATTACAAAACTTCAAGCAAAATCTAGGATGTAAGCTGAGATCTATCTTAGGTCTCCAGGTGCGCTAGGTAATGGAAATAGAACCCTAACCTAGATTTAATCCCTAAATGATAACCGTTATAAATTGTCTTTGCACCCTGGTTATTAAGTATCACGTTCGGCCAGATGCTGCACTTTAATAACTTAGGCGTTATTAATCTCGTCCTATGAACAGTCTTAGTATAAATCTTATAAGTCTAGACTGCAGGTAGACGGTAAGTAAATATTGCTGCTGCGGGTGACTTTAAATCTTACATATTTTATAGCCGTGTTTTTCCAAATTTTCTTTGCTATTGAATCGAGATTATGTTTATATACGACATAAACTTTTGTGATGTGGCAACGTTATTTATAAAATAAAATATAAAAACCAGACGCCCTTTTATCGTCAGGTTTAAGTATAAAATGAAGTAGAATATATTTTGTTTTGCTGTTTATTTAGGTAATAATACTAATTAAATAAAGGGCTTGAGATCGTTACTTCAAATTGTATTGCATATTCCAAATTTTGTCCGTCTATAACTTTTTATAATAATATTATTTATCTTATACGCTAATTATACCTATCATATTATTTTTATTATTATTTATTACTTTACTACCTATGAAGACAAGAAGCAAAACAAGATGTCCCTATGATGTACTAAAATAAGACGTTAAATGTCAGCTGTCTACAGTTCATTAGAAGCGTATCATATTAACCTGTGGCACCCTGTAGCGTATCACCGGGCCATGTAATGCGATCTAAAGGTACGTAACAACATTAACTATTAAGTGCCAGTGAGTGGCGGCCCTTACCTCCAATTATAGTGCACTCCCCAAACGAATTCTAGTTGAAGTGTAGTTAGTTAACTTAGTTCAGTTAGCATGTGGAAGGAATGTACACTGGGTAGCTACTTGTTGTATCTAAGATACTGACATGTTGTAATGTATTTCTCCTCCAGTTAACTGTTTAGGAACTTTATAAAAGTAGTAGTATTTACTCTTGTGCACTAAACAGAAACACATGGGGTTAGGTTAGGTAGTTTGTTAAGTTAACACCTATAATAAAATAACCTGCTGCGTGTTACTCTGTGAAAATATAAAACTTTTTTTCTATCGTGGAAGGAAAATTGTCTGGGCTCATTGGATTGTAAGGTTTGATTTGATTTTAATTTAGTTAAGTCACATTAACAAGATAAATTTGAATAACAAGCTTAAAAAGGTAAATTAAAAAAACATACTTAATCTCTTACCACATAAAATTTTGAAACTAAGGAATATTTATAGAAAGTGTTTGTGAGTAATTTGTCAATACAATGCTACGTTGTTAATATAGTACGTAAGAAATTGGAATGCTCTGAATTTAAGATTATGAAAGAATTGGAGTCCAAAAAGTAATTATATAATATCATAACCCCATTTAACTTTTTTAGAACTTAAATTTTCCGATTTTATATTTATAATAAATTAACTTTAGCTCGCGATTCCATTAGCTACTCCCCCGGGAACTGTATGATTCGGATTATAAAATATCTCTTGACCTAGGTACCTTTTCACCCCTGTACTAAGTTGCGAAAGCAAAAAAGTCTGGACACGTTTGCGTTTCTCGTATAAACATCATGGACGCAAACGCGTTCGAGACGGTTTTTCGCGTGATCACGGCTTTGACTTTTTTATTTAACGTATATTTAGTTTTCATAGCATTATGTATTCATAGTATAGGAGCTTCTATTCAAACTACATAATAAATGTCGTTTGGTAATTAATTTTAATTAATTTCCATTTGAAACCAAACATGAACCGATTCTCCATCAGGCGAGGGCCGTGGCAAGTTCCCGAACGTATCGCTGTTTAAAGCTACCCTGCCGATGACAGGTTGACAGGTTATCCGGGCCGGATGCAGGCTGCGGCCGGTTCACGTTTCAGGGTGTGTCACTTTATTACCAGTTTAATTTTAAATGAGGTAATCTGCAGTATTTTGTAACCAGATTTTAATCAATCTAATGTTACGTGGATGTCTAAAAAAAAATGTTTTATATTTGTCGTTTGGCATCGGAACCGGGTCATGCAGGGTTATTACTAGTTGTTAAGATTTCGAGCAGTTGCGTAAAAACTACAACAGCGAAAAAAATACCTCGTATTTTTTTCAAGAACCATCCCTGAGCTGCCGCTTAGTTTGAATTAATTACTATTTAAAATATGTTCTTACGAAAAACATTTAAATAAACCTACCTCGTATTGAACAACCGCGACCAAAGCTACTGGCAACAGACCGCGCATGATTCCGCAGTTTCTTAATTAGGAGTTAAATTTCAGCAAATTCGGTCCGAGTCCGTGAACTAGACAGGATTTAACAAAGTCTACTTTTGGCAAGCTCATGCTGAATTTCGGAATCGCAAGCGAACTGGAAGTGCTGCCGCCAAGTTTCGTCACAATGACTTACATTTGCTTTCGAAAATTCGCTTGAATTTTGTTCCTTTACATTTAAAAAAGGTTTGAAGCTTACAATCTCTTTACACGCAATTTGAAAAACTTAGGTGTGTGGTAGATTTTACAGCGGTAGCAAGTAGAAAAGTTATTGTTCACGTACATCTTGCGTTTGTAGTTTGTGTGTAAAAATGTCAATGGCAAAGTTGCTTGCACATGCTGCATACAAACCGTCCATTATTGGACTTGTGTTATATTCGGCCGACAGACACAAAAGATCTTGCCACTGCCTATCAATCAAACTACTTGCCCTGCCTTTGGACCTGAAGGGACTACTTTGTATAAAGATTTTACACCACTTTTAATTTCACAAAACAGTTCAAATTCTGTTAAATTTTCAGTCAGTGACTATACTTTTATAAATTGTGTCGCCACTCTGTAAAAGTAGCACAATGTAAAATAAATTCTACATTAATTCTTCCTCGTTACGACCCCGTGCCTAAATCGCCTAAATACGCAAAATAAGTTACGCAAGCACCTACTGGAGGAGATTTATCGCTCGGAAACAAATTTGCGTACTTTTTCATGGCGCTACTTTAGCAAACATTCGGCGAATCACGTGTTTATTCAATGCGGGAGAAGTTTCGAAAGCATCACCATCTGCCCTGAAATTTTAGCGTATTAACGTCAATAACGATTTAAGAGCTTGGCTTTTTTTACGTGTGAACTTTGACAGTTCGATAAGGTCAGGTCTAATGACACTGTTCAAACCAACGCACTTTTTGCAGCAGAGTTTGCAATTTTAACATAGTAATGAAACCTATTATCTTTTCTTTGTTATATTTAAGAATCAGTCAACTTTTATTAATACTATCATAAACCTAAGGCTTCCTCTTTTTTCCGACTAGCTCTAACTTGAAATATATGTAAGCATACTACGTTGATCGAGATCAGCGGATGTGTTTTGTCAAAACGTCAAATTGTCTGAAATACGGAGAAGCCGTTGAGTAACAATTTCCCGTACAGTTTACAAGTGACATAGCATGGTTACAATAATACGTTTTATAACGTTCTATCGTTATCTCTGTGTCTCTCACGGCCTTAGGGATAAGCACATAACTAGCATCATTTTGAAGCTCAATAATGTAGACAAAGATGTTGCCAATTTTCCTAAAAAAAATATAAAAAACCTGATACCATCATGTTAAATCCTGATATAGTCATTACCTCCTGTGTACCCAGTCCAAAATAGGTCATCGTAATACAAAAGTGTCACATCTGTGTCATCAAAGAAAACCCTGACGTCCTGTATATACGTTTTTAAACCCGTGTATCGGATTCGTATCACGTACGGGCCGGTCCGCAGCCGGCCTAATATGCCAGACTCTCACGCTCCGCCTCGTGCTTACTAAGCTATGAAGTTTACGCTGAACTGGATATTAAAGGTACAAAAAGGTCATTAATGTGCTGTTAATCATGAAGTACTAAGGCTAAAGTTGTTGTTGACTAAGCTATTTTAGGACTATAAATCAATCAAGTTTGGAAGAGAATAGGAAAAGTTATTTCGACAAACGTGAACCGTACCACGCCGGGTGACGTGCGTACCTCCCCTACGCGAGTAATAGTAAGGTTTCTAATATATAATTCACTGGGTAACTAGCATCGTAACCAATCACTGTATTCATGTTACAAGCATATCAGTTATAAATATATCAATGGAGCAGACTGAAATGAAGTATGACATTGAATTTGGACGAGATCATATTCAAGTATTTTGGAAGGCAATGAATACTTACTAGTCATCCAATCAAATAAGTACAATAAAAAAATGGGATCCTATCATTTCATAACCAATGTTTCACAAATGATTCATTTCACAAAAATATCATTTGACAACCCGCGTTTATTTCCGAAACTGTAAATAGATAGGATAAAGCGGGTTGGCAAATGAATAGGTTGCGAAACGATGCAGAGAACCAAAAAACATAACTACTTACTTAAGTTAGAAAAATCCACGGACCGTACATTACTAAGCTTAGTGCCCAGTGTAGAAATACGCAATATCCAACGATTCCCCATCGATTGAGATGGCTTCCAAAATTGGCATGCTAAGCAGGCGTGCCAGCCATCGTCAGCCCCTCTGCAATGCAGCTAAAATTAATTAAGATCACCGACCTACATAAGAAGGAATCCAGACTTCGTGACGATTGTCAAGCGTGACGCAAATATAGCGCAGGAAAAAGTTGAATTTAATAATGCTTCTACGGCCACATGTGAGCTAAGTTTTAGGTTTTTTAGTATAAGGTAACCTATTGTTCACCATAATATGTTCCTAAAAATTTCATGTTTTTAATTTCTGCGACTTAAAGGTTGTTTTTGTGCGTTAAACCACGATATGATCAAATTTAAATGAGTGACAGGTATTCCTAAAATATCACAAACGTTTTTAATTTTAAACCTTGCATTAGTTTTACCATTTGTATCGTTACTTAACATAGGAAATATTGATAGCCATCTCAATACACAAGATGGACGCCAGTTTCTCTTAACTACTTAACACTAAAACCTCGTCGATTGTTAGCGCGGACTAGGCTCATAAAACAGTTTGCCTCGTCTAGTTACCAGTCGACGCACGTGCCCCTGCGGCTACTGCAACTTAGTGGCCGCACTGCAGTGCACGCGTGAATCCTTAATGTTCACTGGATAATATTAGCTAACGGCATGCTTGCGGTTAGTGAATGGGTAACTGGACATTTTCAGGATTGTTGAGCGACGTGTGGAGTGTCTGAACTGATGGACAGACAGTCGTAAGTGCTTTGTTGTGATTTTATGATTAACATACAGTTTTTTAGAGTGTACAATGTGTTTCATAACTTTAATAATATAAAAACACCCTCTTATGATTTGACCAATAGTGTCGCGTACATATATTTTTGAGCACTTTATTATGTTCAGGGCCTCTATTCAAGTGCGTTATAACGATATCGTTTTTGACCTGTTTCCGTATTGTCAACGTTTTGATAACTCTTATGTCATTTACAATAATGGCGACTGTGACATAAACGATTCTTAAACGAGTCAAACACGATATCTATCGTTTTAACGCACCTGAATATAGGCCCTGATATACATACAGGATGTTTAGTTTTGAAGTTATTAAGCATTATTGTTTACGTCAAATTCTGGGACAGCCTGTATAATGTATCTATGTATGTATATAAACATTTTTATGCACAAACAGAAAATAAAGTAAAAACGCAACAGAAACACAAAAGGTATGTACATTGGCGAACTTATCCCTTTAACGGCTCTCTCGGGTATAGACGGCGACTATACATTCGAAGAATTGTGTTCGCGTACCACCGTAGAACTCTTTCGCGGCAAATATCAGGATGTAAGTAACACAGAACCCTTCATGATGGAGAATAACGTGTCCAGATCCTTACGCAGTTATTAAAATTAAAATAAAATAAAAAATCGCATAACAACAACTCTAAGTACCGTGTAATTAGGCTTGGGTCCGTGGGCCAAAACCAGCTAGTGATATAAAATACCGGACCTACTGCTCAAGTCCTACAAGTCCAGCAGTGAACGGTATATCGCCACAAATCTAATTCTAATTTTAATTAATAGCTTTCACTCTTTTTTAGGAGTTATTTAACAACACTCCCATAGAGCAATAAGTCCATAGATGTAACATTCAAGGTCAAATTATTCGGTGAAAGAGTATTTCCTCTTGTGGACTAAACAAAATTATATGGGGTTAGCTACACGCGCTTCTGTCAAGTGCAAAAATCGATACAATCACTGGTATGGTTATAAAATATGGTATTTTTATAATCTCCATCTATCTTGTGACCATAAATAAAGTCACGTAAAGACGTAAACATCAAACAAAAGCATAATCGACTCCAATTCTCTTTTGCAGTCAAGTATTGCAACCTCTGACCAATAAAGAAACAATATACTGAAAGCAATACAGCGATCGTAAACCCGGTCCAGTTTGATGCGTCCGCGCCGAGACGCGAGATCCACTGAATAATAAAATATCAATCAAAGCGCGATAGTATTGCTTCGTGGATCACTTCGGCGACATTGTTAGGTAAGGGCAGACTGGCATCAGCTACAAATCACAGTTAGATAGGAAATAAAAATGATCAGTTCTTTACTACTACGGTAAACGTGTTTAGTCCTATAAGGTTACAGGACTAGGCAGTCGTGATCGTAGAATGGTAGAATTTATAAGATCTTCTTAGAGTCAAGAGATAACGGGGCAAAATGCGTTCAATGTTGCCAACTTTTAATTTTAAACAAATAACAGATTATTAAAGCACCATACCCTGTTTATTCACATATTGGCTTAAAAGTATATGCTCTTCCAAAGCCTACATAAAGCAAAGCGTGTTTGCCTCGGAAGGGTAACAGGAAATAGGCAATTTCTAACGCTGTATTGGACAGTTACCATACGACTTTGATGGAATATTTACTTTAACCTACCATACAGTTTACTCAGGTTCTGCTGATAAAATGGTGTTAATACGACATATTTATTTCGCCTTATATTAACACGCTATCCATTTTATTAACCTATCAAGGACAGAAAGTTTAACAGTTAATGATTTAATTAATTACCCATGTACTTAAAATAAAAATAAAGTGGACAATCTCACACAAATTGATCTAGTCTCAAACTAAGCTTTAAGCTTGTACTATGGGTAACCTTATATAGAGAAATACATACTTAAATACATACAAAACATCCAAGACTCAGGAACAAATATTCGCGCTCATCACACAAATATCAGCCCTTACCGGGATTTGACCCCAGGACCGCTGGCTTCAGAGGCAGGGTCACTCCCAACGAGGCGACCGTCCAGGCCAACTAGGCCAACGTGTCGTCAATTTATTGAGAATGGTTGCACAAACTTATAGTCAATCTCTAGAAAGTCCATTTAATCTCCAAATTACTCAGTAGCACAAAGGTTGATTTGCGATTAATGACTCATTACAAGACCTCAAAGTAACAGCACGCAACTTAAAGTTGCATTAAATAAAGAACTTTGGTACAACTGGGCAAATGACCCTTAATGACTTTTTTTTTTGTTAAGGAGAAGGCACAGGAGCACTCAGGCCACCTGATGGTAAGTGGAATCTGAGACCCATAGACATTTGAATTCTCAAGACTATAATCCTAAGACCTCAAATGCGTTGCCAACCCTGAGGACTAAGATGGAATGCCTCTATGCTAGTAATTTAACCGGTTGTCTTATCCCCACACCGGAACGCAACAATGCAAACACGGTTGCTTGGCGGACTTGGTAAAAGTCTAGCCTTATTGCCACTAGCAGTGAAGTCCATCAATCGTTTAATCCGAACGAAATAACCAGTTCATTCACAAAAGGCCATTCAATTACCAGCAATATATCGCTATCAACCGGCCGATAAATTTAGGCTTAACATGGAACACCTAGATTTGATCGCGGAGGCTGGATAAATGTCGCTTTATTCGCTTAACTTCAGTTCGTTGAGTCATAATTTATTACAACACAGTCGGAATAATCAGCGATGTCTCGTTTGGGAAAAGTAATGTCAATGATCTTGAAGTTACAGTTAGTTATGTTATGCTTATCATATGGTTTTATTTATTTGTCTGATTTATGTAAGTTGATTATGGTCTCTAAACCCCAAACCAACTATTGATAGTTTCTATTTGCAAAAGCAGTCGCGTTACATACACTCAAAAAAATTAGAGCCAGCCAAGATAAATGGTCTCTTAGTTGACATAGAATAATTACACTAGTCATGATCAACGACCGGAATTGTCCATAGCAAAAATCCAACTGTCAGAGGGTTTGACCAAAGTGTTTTATCGACTATCGATAAATAAATGTCACTTAATGGGTCATTAACATGACATAAATGGATCTTCAATAAATTAAGAAACCGATTTACTCCGGAAAAACAGGACAAGTGGCCATAGACCCTTCATTTTATAACATGGATATGCATTTAACTCAAGACAGTGACGAGGACGTCGAACACTTAATTCCAGTCACCGGCGTTGACAAGTCGTTCCAGTCATCGACGTCACAGTCGATTGAAGGGATTTTAAATATAATATATACACACTCTTTTAATAGGTGACTTTGAACGCAATGTTTCTTTAGCTGCTTTAAATGAAGATCAAATTTAAAGCAATATATCGTTGATGAATCTTCTTTGTAACTAACAGAAGAATCTTTCGTTATCCATTTGTTAATGGTTTTTCTTTTAGGATTAACCATTTTAGTAACACGGCACTGAAATTACTTATGACAATCAAGCGACGTAAATGACATATGTGACGTGGGCACGATTTATTTTAATATGGAGATGCAGGTTGCTTATCAAACAGGTCAAATGTTACAGAATAATAGTACAAGTCGATATGCGATAATATTCCGTAACATCGATAAGTAAAATTGACGATAAAACAATTTGGTCATTCCCTCTGACAGTTTGATTTTTGATATGAAGAATTCCGGTCCTTGGTCATGATATTACAGCAAGTTGTTTACTGCATCAACTAACATCATAGTTGATGTATCTAGCGTCTTTTCAAGCTCGTGTGGAATCAAGAGCTTATGCACGACAATCACAATCTTGTTAGAAGCGACCAAGTTTATTTTCATTGTACGTTTGAGGTACTTTCATTGTAATTTGGTTTACGCCAAGGGCAAATTAACTTAGCTTTTGTCCAATTTAGTGGTCTGTCTTACACGGTTTTGGAATAAAACAACAAATTCCCAAGAACCAATTTAAAGCGGAGGATTTAAGTTAAGCACTCCATTATGTTCAATATTCATTAGGCAGAAGGTTTGCAGTCGAAACACGGGTTTATTAAAATATAGAATAGATAGGCAGAGCTTATTTGAATTATTTAGACATGACCTTTCGAAGGTTTGTCGTTGAGTTTCGCTTACTATGTAAATGGAAGGAGGCATAAATTATAAACAGGGTACGGAAAAAAATAGTTCTGTCCATTTTTTTTTGAGTCTATTGGAGCTACATATTTCGAGTAGTTATTACAGGGTCAATCTTCTTATTATTATTTCCATTTCATTATCTAACAATAAACCTGTTATTATGTCGTTTGTTATTTCACCTGTGAAGACTGTTTGTCAATGAACCATTTTTCCTTTTAACTAATAAGATCTTTGTTAGACTGTTTGTGATTCAAATCTGTACAGTTACTATTTAAGCAATTATTTTGATTTTATTTAATGTAAATGTAGCATGGTTTTAAATAAGATTGTAATGGGTTGGTTTATCTGTTAATTAGAATTCCGTAATAATTAAATAAATAAAAAAATCGTCCTTAATCCTGCAGTTGCCATATTTTCTTGAATTATAATTCAGGGTCACTAACCAACAGATTAAATTATACTGACATTTTTAACAATTTAAAAATAAATCTTTATTCACTGAAGTTATTTCATTAAACCAATTTAATGATGTATGTGAAGTATACGACTAGCTCAGTCTCTCCCAGCATGAGAAACAGTATCCAGCACTCAGGCCACCTGATGGTAAGTGGAATCTGAGACCCATAGACATTTGAATTCTCAAGACCATAATCCTAAGACCTCAAATGCGTTGCCAGCCCTGAGGACCAAGATGGAATGCCTCTATGCTAGTAATTTCACCAGTTGTCTTGTCACACCGGAACACAACAATGCGAACACTGTTGCTTGGCGGGTGGTTAATGGATAAGACGGTGGTAAGATCTTATCTTTAAATGAATGGGCCCTTTCGGATATACTTCAACCCTGTAGATATTTTACACCTTCAAGTGTTCGAATTTAGAAGTTTGTTTAAGTCGATTCTGAGTGATGATTTTTCATACACGTTTGAAAAAGGAACGAGTATTGGCTCTGAAATAACGGTCTAAAACAGGATATACCTATATTCTTAGAGATCATACAGGGCGAGGCTCGCACGATAGCGAACAATATTGAAACTAAAAAAAAATTTGGTAATCATTTTTAAAGTGACGATCAGATTTCCAAAAAGTGCTGTCCCTTACTTCTTATTGGTTCAGACTTCGCAGTAGCTATATCGTTTACTAGTTTGTATATATAAGCTTGCATTGAAACAAGAAGTATTTTTTAAACATATTGCATCACGACCTTTTGAATCTGAAAACCAAAACAGAAAGAGAACCTTATTAATCCCTGCGACCCCCGGAAAAACAAACTCGGTTAGCGAATAAAGCACCGTAAATAAACTTCAACGTCATTCTTCAGTAATAAATTTAAAAGCATAACTCCGTATTTTTCCAAATTTATTCTACCAGCATAGCTTATTTATATTATAACAACAATTTATGCAATGGAGAAAAGACCTTATCATTGAATAAATTAGGCTGAAAATAGGTAATAAGGGGGATTAAGTGGGAAGGGTGGGTGCCAGGCGGAAGGAATAAGTTCACGGCCCAGGGGACGCCGAATGTTGACGTCGAGAATGACGGAACCTAATTCCAATACTAAGGCATGGAACCTTTTGTTTTATAATATACGTGTAAGATGTTTGATTCTTCTTAATTGCCTTTTGTAGTCTTTATTTGAAACTCTGCTATTAATTGTATAGGGTTTGTGTTTTTCGGCCACGTCATGGCATGAATTTATTTAGTAAAAAATCGTTTCATTTTAAAAATGTAAAGAATAGCAGTGATCTGGGCTGGGATTCTGCACGGGAATAACGATATCGTATTTGACGTGTTTCCGTATTGTCAAAGTTTTGATAGCTCTTATGTCATTTACAATAATGGCGAATGTGACATAAACGATTCTAAAACATGTCAAACGCGATATCGTTATAACGCTGTAGAATAGAGGCCCTAATTGCCTTTGACGTTTTATCGTATGGTTTTTAACTACTGTGCCCTTATCATAAGTTCCCATTACCATACTCGTTAGCGAGTCGAATGCTCTGTCCCTCACAGTATTACTATAGAGTAGGGGGGACAGAGCATTCGACTCGCTAGCGAGTACTGTAATGGCAACTCATGGTAAGGGTAACAGTAAATAAGGGCCTCTATCCGACTGCGTTATAACGATATCGTGTTTGAAGTGTTTTAGAATCGTTTATGCCACAGTCGCCATTATTGAAAATGACTTAAGAGTATTTTTTTTTTTTATTATGTTAAGGATAAGACACACGAGCACTCAGGCCACCTGATGGTAAGTGGAGTCTGAGACCCATAGACATTTGAATTCTCAAGACTATAATTCCAAGACCTCAAATGCGTTGCCAACCCTGAGGACTAAGATGGAATGCCTCTATGCTAGTAATTTCACCGGTTGTCTTATCCCCACACCAAAACCACCACCACCAGTTATGAAAACGTTGACAATACGGAAACACGACAAATACGATATCGTTATCGCCGTGTGGAAACCCAGCCCAGGGCCTCTATTCTACTGGTTTAAAACGATATCGCGTTTGAGGTGTTTTAGAATCGTTTGTCACAGTCGCCATTATTGTAAATGACATAAGAGTTATCAAAACGTTGACATTACGGAAACACGTCAAATACGATATCGTTATTACCGTATAGAATCCCAGCCCAGAGCTTCTGTAACTTTGACGATACGACAACATATCAAAGGCAATATGATCTAATTGCAATGTGCAATGTCAGTATACAGGGTGGAAAAAACGAATGCTTCGTGAATAGAAACTGCCTAAAATATTGAAAGTAGCATGTTTTGTTCTGCGTTTTTTACTGACTGTCTATAAATTAAATTCAAAGCTTTTTTTGATCACCACAGTGCACCCCATTGAGTAGAAGTGCTAGTCAATTCCACCCACGTGATAGTTTTCTAGTAGACATCAATCAAGGGTGATACATAATAACTATTTTTTTAATTTTAGGTTTGCCACACATGGGGCGTTCTTTTAATACTAATAAAATGTCTATGTATGAGATGAAACAAACCGTTTTGAACGGTTAGATTGTGAAATATAGACTACTTCATGTTAGTATTGCAATATATAATGGATAGTTAGGTTCTCATAACACATACATTAGTTTTGTACTCATATCCTAAAGGGGCTGGAAAACCATTAACTTTTCACAGCTTTAACTATGGGAACAGCAACTACTGGGCTGGGATTCTACACGGTAATAACGATATCGTATTTGACGTGTTTCCGTTTGTCAACGTTTTGATAACTCTTTTGTCATTTACAATAATGGCGACTGTGACATATACGATTCTTAAACGTGTCAAACACGAAAACGTTTTAACGCACATGAATAGAGGCCCTATTGTTTAAATCTTACTTCGTATTTAAGAGCAAGACGGCTGTTGTTGACGACTTCACATTGAAATTAAAATGACATTAATTCAATAAGTTAAAAAAACTAAAACTCGACTACAAAAAGTAGAAAATAAAACCTTTTTTTTTAATTTCCAGCCGTCATGTTTAATTTATAATAAAACTAAATAACCTATAACCATCGCACAAAAAAGACAAATCGATAGACACCTTATTTGTTAAAATCGGTTCAATAGGAACTTCGCTAGAGTGGAACATATATACATACATACATAGAAACATACATAGCTTCCTTTACTTCGCCGTAGTCGGGTAAAAACCCCTTTAGTCAAAATAGTCACATAATACTAAAAATTGCTAATAGCTGAAAATTATAAAATGTACCCCGTCCAATATCCATTCATTGTTAATAAAATATAAAACGTATCCTCGGTACTTGTAAAAGCGCAGTTAAGTTGAAAATGTACCAATATATCTTTCATCATAAACCAATGAAAATCACATCGGCTTATAAAATTACTACGGAAATTAAAACACTTAAGCCCTCCGTACATCAAAACAGAATGCGTCTTAAAATTCCAGACATCTCACTTTGTCAGTAGCTGACACATCACAGCATTAACCTTAGAGATTCTTGCGCCCCCATAAAAAGGTTCGATTCCAATTCACCCTTGCTCCTTTTTTGCCCCCTCCCCATGGGCGGGGGGGAAGATGCGCGCGCCTCTAAAATCAATACGGTCGCGTTACGCACAAATATACGGAGCTGGTGTCGTGGTCAGGGTAAATGGTACGAGGTACTTTAAATGGGAATCAGGTACCAGGCATAATTAATAATTGAACTTGTTTTTGTTGGTTTACGAGAAATTATTTTATTGTCAAGGGCAGTACAAAGTACCTAAAAGTTTATAAAATATGCGGTGGTTAAAAATTAACCTAATTTCCTGTACAACTGTACTCCTACACACTTATAATGAGCCCATCTTTGTCATTGTGTGTTTTAAAAGTTCGTGTACTTTTAATTGTTCCTTTAAATAAAACTTACTAAAATAATAATGATACTACAAATAAGTAATCTTTAAAGTGCTAGCGGTCAAGTCACGGTCATATTTTTATTTTATCTGATTAGTTAATAACGTCTAGAATAATTCTAAAAATAGAGGTACTACTATCAAATAACTTACTAGAACCTTAGACTATTAATTTTGTTTTTATTCGTATGGTTGACCTTTATACGTTGATTATCACGTTAGTGCTTTGTCACATTAGCGTCATATATAATTTGCTTCACTTATCTGTAAACAACGTTAAAGCGACAAGCTACAAAAGTGCACATCTACTATTATACTATAACCAAATGAATACTACAACGACTGTCATATTAACGTATCAATAAAGACTGAGGCGCAAGCAGTTTACGCCCTTTTAATGTTTTATAACATGATCTAATACACGCCAATATTAATTACTCTCAACGATAAATCATCACCCAAACATAGGTAACTAAAATAAATTTATCAGTGACCTTTGTTACATTTTAATCACCCGTAAAATGATCGTGCGCCGATCAATTACTGTCATCGAGTGGTTGGGACGAGAGCAGTCGCTAATAGGGCAGTAATAGGGCTATAATAGCCTGTAAGAGCCCGCTGCATTACCCGGCCTGATAAACACAAAATTATAAATTAATGTTACTTACCACTTTGTTGTCAATAAAAAGTCTAGAAAAATCTACAGAGATATGAAACATTTGCTATCATTACAATAGAATTATTTATGTTGACATACACTATTATAAACCATCAGTTTTTTTTTGCTGGCATGAAAAATACCTTTAGTTAAAAAAAAGTATGCTATGGGTTTTTAACGTTCGTAAATACCACTTTTATTAGATATAACGGTAGCGGTAACGGTACCGTTATATATAGATATAACGGTATTTATTTACACCCTTTTGACCCTGTATTTATTTGAAATGTTGATCAAATAACAATTAGCGCATTCATGACGCAAATATATTAATCACGCTCTTCAAATTTCAAGTGTTCAACATTGGCATTGTGGCACTTGTCTACTATAAGACTTCTACTTCACAACTCTCGAATATACAAGTACATGCCCACGCAAAGTTATTCTGAATCGAGTACATTAATGTGACCTTTAAGGGGAAATAATAAAAGTTCCGCCAAGCATTCTTGAAAATAACCTTTCGCAACATAAATCCTTGTTTACGTGAATATATAACGAAACCATCTAAAGCGGAGTCTTAAAATTCTTAAAATAAATCTTTAACTTCCTCAGCTTTATTCTTTATGAAAATGTTTAGTTTGATACAATACACGTACTTTTTTGATCCGTATTAAAATAACATAAATTTAGCACCAATGCCTTTAGTAGAGGCATCTTAAGGTAGTCAAAGAGACGTTATTAAAAGTACCTAACTCATTATACTAGCCTAATATGAGTTCTGGAACAAAAGACCAAATCTGAGACTGTATATCAAGCCTCAGTCGATAACCTAATTGTCAAATACGCAAACGATAAAGTTATGAGGGCCAAATCCAATTAATTTAACAAGAAAAAAATCCTCTTCGACCGACGGGACGTGATTAAAATGACAAAGAGTTCCATTACCCGCTATCTGTGTTAGGGTAAGCGGTAAGGGGTAAGGGGTAAGTCGGGCCGTCTTGCGTGGGTAAATAAATCTCTCGAGTGTTAAGCCGGGTCTCGTTGCCCCGGGAGCGGTATCACTCGCGATAAGCTGTCCTAAGATTACGAGTTATTGAATCAAACGGTTAATCTGTGATTTTCTTGGAATTTATTATCATAGCCATTGAAGAGGTATAAATTTGTTTTTCCTGCAAAAATACAGGGCTACCTTGTTTCAGTTCAATGTGACCCAGTTATTTATCTTCGACATATTCAGCGAACGATGGTGGTATCTTCAACGTTAAGTTTTCACAGTTTGATATAATAGTTTTACGCACAATGAGAAAGGAAAGAAAGAGGCAGAACATAGTGATATTGAGGATAATGTTGCTTAGATAGTAATTACGAGTTTCTTAGACCCCGGAAAATCGTAAGTTTAGTTTATTCTGTGGCAAAAATAATAATCTAAACTTACGACTTTGTTAAAGTACCTATGGTATTCTTCGAATGTCTTTACCTAAAACCTTAACTCTTTTTAAAAAGATAGTAACCATTACCAAATAAAAACACAGTGGGTATTGCAAAATAGCTAGTACTGAGCCACAATTTGACTGCAATCAATGAATCGATACGGTCTAGACGTTCCGTTCCTTTCTTCAAGAATCGCATAAAAACTTATTAGATTTCGTGCATGATCCCAAACCTTTTGAGAATATGTTGAAAAGTTAAAATTCTGCAGCAAGTACAGTTATGCATTTTTATTTCTAAAATATAGTGGTATCAAAAGTAGTCTTATAAAATCAACGCAGATTATACATTTAGGTACTTACTTAAGCCAATTGTAAAAGGTTTTTAAACTGACATGACATAAATAAAATAAAAATGAACTATATCGGTAGGTACTCAAAATATTTATATAGTTAAAACTAAACTTGCTTTAATTACATATACCTCCTATGAACACCGGGTCTCATGAGTATATACATACATACATACATACATAACATCACGTCTTAATTCCCAGAGTGGGGTAGGCAGAGCAACAGAAATACCCACAACTCTAAAAAGACTTGTTGATAATTCTGTAATAACATTTTGCAGAAGTAGGCTAAGATGTTTACCAGTGTATTAGTGACAGGTTGCAAGCCCATCGCCTAATAGTACTACAAGCCTTTAATCCCTAAGTAGTAGTATGAGTATATAAAAACAAATAAATAGCTACTAAACGTTGGATTTGCAAGCGGTGAAAATACGTCCATAACATGTTTAATAAGGTATTTTATGCTTTTTGCACATTACTAGTTTAAAAAATAATTAATTCCCACATTTGAAACTAGTCAACTAATCATTAATCCCCGTCATCCGCTGGGTTCGAAAACGGTCCCTTTTTGCTTCAAACCCTCTTCAAGGCAAACTAAAATCTACTTTATGAATGACTCGACCTTTCAGTGAGTTTAAAGTTTTAAACCACTTTTTCCCTGTCGCCGTTTAACAAGGATAAACTGCTTGGCAGTCCGCATGCAGGAGTTAACGGAGTTTCAGTTAAAATTGGATTTTTATTTAGATTTTCCTGAAGGCGAGCGTTAGGGTTACACAAACGTTTTAATATCTGGGTATTATTGTGAATGTTTCTTTACATAATACTAGAGGACGCCCGCGACTTCGTATGCGACGAATTAGTGTCCCGCTTCTCACGCTATTAAGCCCCTTTCTATATATTTTTTTAACTTGGTGCACTTCTGGTGGGATATCCAAGGAATATGCCCTCCAAATTTCAAGTCCCTGGGTCCAATGGTTTCGGGTGTGCGTTGATTGATCAGTCAGCCAGTCAGTTTCTTCTTTTATGTACGTATAGACAAGCAAAAATAAGAAGTAAGAGGCTACCGATAAAGCCGCAGATTTTTGACATTTCAAAAATCCTAATCCCTATCCAGGGCCTCTATTCAACTGCGTTATAACGATATCATTTTTGACCTGTTTCCGTATTGTCAACGTTTTGATAACTCTTATGTCATTTACAATAATGGCGACTGTGACATAAACTATTCTTAAACGTGTCAAACACGATGTCGTTTTAACGCACCTGAATAGAAGCCCAGAACTTTTTCTTTTCTTTGACGCTAAATTAGAGTTTTATTTCTTGAATTGTAAATGCTGTATACTAGCTAAGTAGGTACCTTTACTGTTTAAAGTATATTTATGTTAAGGTTTTATGTCTAAAGGTTTTATTTAATTGTCTTAATATATCGCATTAAAAGGTCTCATTATAAGTATTTGTTTTATAATAAATAATTACATTTCATTTATTTTTTTGTTTGTATAACGTTCCTTCCGTCTTTCTCACTCGGTGCTGGGTGAAAATCAGCCCTGTAGGCGCCTAGCAACTCAGCATTACTGCCAAGAAGGTTCACTGCCATAATAAAAAAATAAAAAACACTATTTTGTGTTGAGCACTGAAGAAAAAAATGTATGCTATACAAAGTGACGTCTACGATCTCTTTTTGAGCATTCCAAGTACATTTTTAGTAGTGGTAATGGACTATGTGAAGGGTCCGTCCAGATCTGTACCACAATCTTAACCTACCGCCAAGCAGCTCCGTTTGCATTATTGTATTCTGATGTGGGGATAACTAAGACAACTGGTGAATTTAACACATTGACTGGACAGTCACATGCACTGAAGACCTAGCTCGGTACGTCCGTGCATGATATATAATGCACCAGTGTAAATATCGTAATTTAAATAATGTAATAAAGTTTTGAATTAGAAGGTATAGACGGATAAATGACGGAGTTAAAAAAGAAGAACTGCTGAGATAAAAGCATATTTTATTTAATTCAGAGTGGCTAACCAAGAAACTATGACCAAGGATCAGTAATCACGCTTGATTGTCCGTGCATTGTGTGTAATGCACCGTCAAACTAGCTCCGCCACGTGAACGTGACGTCAGAAATGAACGATTCTTTCATTTGTGCATTACATGTCATACGCGGACGTTTCGACCCATGACAGTGGCGAAAGCAAGGAACAGTGAAAGATAGGTCAACTCAGTCAGTTGTTTGCCGACGAATAATGTTGTTCATGGTGTCCATGTTATCAAATCGATACCTACTAAATACCGAGAAGCACTATACGGCGCCCACACGTTGAGGGTGTCCTTAACGTGTAGGCTTACAAGGTTACAAGGTTTTTAAATAAAGTAAATAATAATGAAACCACATAAATAAACTAAAAAAACATCCTACTTAGGTGCTCAAACACAACTGAACTTAAAATAAAACACATAACGTCGGGCCCGGCCGTTATATTCAAAATAAGTCGCGCTACGCATTTAACGCTATATTATCTACTGAATGTCGGGGGACTACATCTCCAAAATCGTTAATCGCTGCGTATTCATTCACTCCCACAAACATCACATTTGCCTGTATTCGCACTAAATCATCGTTTGATAAAACTTGAGACATCTTTGATTAGTACTATAAAGGGAAAATGAACCCGAATATTCCAAAGTTTCTGATAATTGCACTCGAATACCTATAATGGATATCTAAAATACACTGTCAATATCATGCCATTACAGTTTACTTAAGAGGATTGTGAAGGGATGCGTAAAATGCATAACTGTCAAAAATAATCCATACAAATTTAGTTCCGGGCGATAACGTTTCTCACCCCTAAATCTAATCAGATTTCCATGATTTTTCAATATGTTGTAGATATTATGGAAAAATAGGTCTGTACGTTTCCGCTTTTGCTTTTTATTCTCTTTACAATAAATATTTTCTTAGAAAGGAAATCGTACAGACATAGTTTTTCATAACATCTACAACATATGCAAATATCGTAAAAATCGGACAACGTTTAAAGAGAAAAATTGCTATCGCATTTTGTATGGTTTTTTTTTGCTTCACAGTCAGTCAACAAATAGCATTAAAATTTGTCTATTTGTCGTCTCGGTCACATGTGGGCTACACAAGTTTCATTCGACAATCGTTAGCGATTAGGTTTCGATAGACAAATGTATGTTGACGTAAATGTATGTATGTTCACGTATTTAGTAGTATCTCGGTGGCTTACGTCAATTCAATTCAATCGAAACATAATCGCTAACGATTGTCGAATGCAACTTGTCTTGCCCCACTGAATAGTCCGTGACGACGTCTGTTTAGTTACACTGTTGTTGGCTAGGAGCAAAGTTTGCACTAATAATAGCCAACAAACAATTAGTGTTGGAGCAGCAATAACCGCCAACTAATTTGTATTCAGCCTGCAGTTTATCCGCCACTCTAGTAAGTTCCCTCAAACTTGCACTTGCTAGCCAATTAATAAGTGTAAATGTTGCAATCTATTATCGGTCTATGTAAGGTAGACGTCCGAGTGCTCGACATGTCAAGGAAGAAAGAAATAGTTTATTCGTGACAAACGACAAGTACAAAAATGTAAACTTTAATGGTTATTGAAACGTAATTTGTCACGAAATGGTCACAACTCAGCGTGATGCTGGCGGGGCCGGCGCTGTTCTTCAGTAGTGAGCATTTGGTGAAGGCACGGCGCAATGACGCCACGCACGATCGCACATGCAATAAGTATAGAAGAGGGGAAAAA
This sequence comes from Acleris holmiana, assembly GCA_949316455.1. NCBI lineage: Eukaryota > Metazoa > Arthropoda > Insecta > Lepidoptera > Tortricidae > Acleris > Acleris holmiana. The sequence continues at coordinate 11,308,937 of OX438776.1, read as the reverse complement.
AAAGTTACAATACACTTATAAAAAAAAACTAAAACCACATAAAGTATGCCACGCAACTATACAATGTCGTCGTGCTAACACCGCTTTACACAGCACCATACACACTGTTGGTTTAAAAAAGAAAAGAAAAAGAACCAAGGACAGAAAATATTTATTTGCGTCGTAATAATTATTACGTTCATTTATACATCTACCCAAAACATTTTCATGTATTTTGGGAGATGTGACCTTTACTTTTGTCAAATCGAATTTGTTTAATATGGTGACCATATTATCGAAATTTCTAGAAATGAAAAAAAATGTTAGTCAATCTGATTGTATGAGTAAACGTCAGGTGCTTTAAATTGAAAATAAGTTCTATAATTTGAAAGTGGTGTGTGAAATATCTAAAGTCAACAGATTTATCATGGTTTAAATGGGTGGTGATAAAAGTAATGGTGTTCTTATTTTCTTTTTCAAAGTATGGTGACAAGTAGTACTTGTCACCATACTACAGCGACGAGCACTCGGACATCTACCTTACCTATATGTTTTTAACTTATTAATATTAACACCGCGAAACTACAAAAAACCCAATTATTGAAAAAGTATAGGTAGCGTATTTTTGTGTCCTAGAGCTAAGCAAACACTTTATCCATTCTGTTTCTTCACTAGCCCCACAGTGCCCTTACACTACAACATACTTTTCAACTTAACAAACTAATTATTAACCGGCGAGTTGAAGTAGTCTCGCGTGAAAATTTTTGGGCGTACATTTTTAATTAGGTTGCTTAAACCTCGCTCGTAATTATGATCTCGCTCACCTCAAAGCGCGCTCCTGCAAATCCTTCGCCAACGCGTCTAGTTCATCGCATAATGTCTTTTTGGATTAGTTAAATTAAACTGTAACATAATAAAAACTAACTGCCACGACTGACGCATTCAGAGACATTAATTAAGCTTGATTAAAGTTGCTGCTGTCACTTTCTTTGCTATAGCAATAGAATAAGACAACACGTCCCTAAACAAGCATTAAATTTAATTGACGTCTCTGTGTGCCGCAGTTAATAGCCTTAAAACTAAACTATGGACTCTCCGTCATTAAACTAGGTCAAAAAAACTTTGAATGTTTATTTAAGTCAAACAAGATGGCTATTTTCATGACAGATTAAATGTGATGTTATGTGCGAGTGCATTTAATGAAAAACAATATTAAAATACAGCCATCACTGAAATGTCATCTGCAGAAACCATCCACTTTTGTGATTGCCTTTTAATCATGCACTTTGTATCTATGTACATATACGGCATCTAGATTAATGATATACTTGTACAGAGTACAGTCGGTCTTATAAAGTAGCTGTCAACTTTTGTATTTCGTCTGTTTAACGCTTTTGTCAGTAGTACGTAGCTCAAACAAGTCGGTAAATTGACAAAGCGCTAAAGTGTGTAGCTAAAACTAACTTATACCTAATAACTACGGTTGAATCTTTTTGGACTGATTTATTAATTGTAAATGTGGCCTTCAATGTGTGGAAAAAAATAAGCACAACTTCCTTGTTTTGTCGACGGGGTAAAAGATGACAGCTGATCAATATTCTGCCGCGCGGCAGGTCGGTAGCAAAGACGTAAATGCTTCCTTGGCTATGTATCCTCGTCGATAACGCCCCAAAAGCAAAACTTCCTGACTTTGATTTGTTACACATATTTTTCAATTTAATGTAGTCCACAGCTAAACAGTAGCCAGGGGCTCTTACCCAATTAGATGTTGCCTATCATGCTTCTACATCTTTAAATATACATACGTACTCATGATGTACATGTGTAATATTACGCCTTCATTCCCAGAGTAGAGTAGGCAGAGGTATAGAATTATCAACAACTCTAAAACTTGTCGATTATTCTTTTACCACATATATTATTAACCTTAATAGTAACTCTTACTGTAAAGTGAATAAGAGCTGTTATAACATCAACAAAGCGAGTTAGGCTAAAACAAAGTAGAATAGAGACGCACGAGCAACAACCGATAAAAACCAAAGTCAGCTTGTCGTATAGCAGTAAAATGTTTGCATCTTTCTTTAACCTATTTTATTTGTAAATTTACGCCTGACATGTACACTTTAAAATCGTTACGTAAATTCAAAAATCGACCATTTGCATCAGCTGCAATAATGCAGTACACTCAAAACCAGATCGGTTTACCAAGTAATCCAATAAATTTATCGACGGACTGGCAGCGGAATTTAATACCATTAGGTCCCGTGAAATATGTTAAAAATTCCCGATTAAATTCAGCCCGAATATTTCCGGTTCAATTCATGCGAAATTTACAATTAAAGCACATTCCGGTGTAAATAATTGTAAATTGAAGCACAAACTTTTTTAACAAATATTTAATAAGCTTTAATTAAATTGACCTATTATCTAGCAGTCATTTAAATGGTCATTCCAGTTACCCTATATTAACAATTCTAATCTGGTTTGTTATAAATCCAGATATGGAAGTCTGTTTTGAGCAATGTTTAGGTAGTTATTTTTTTTTCTTTTTATGGGTAGACATTTGACGAAATATTGGCCTAGTTGGTAGTGACCCTGCTGGTGGCTAGCGCTCCTGGGTTAAAATCCCAGTAAGGGCAGATATTTGTGTGATAAGCACGAGTTATATGTACATATACGAGTTTTGGATGTTTTCTATGTATTTAATTATATGTATATTTTTCGATACTTAAATACATAGAAAACCCACAGTACAAGCCTAGAGCTTAGTTTGGGACTAGATCAATTTGTGTAACATTTTCCCGTGATATTATTATTATTTGTTTGTCTTTACCAAACACGGGACTATGGGAGTCCCAGCCCTTTGGAAGGCGTGCATGGAGCCGAAGCCAACACGCAGAGGACCTTTAGACAACTTTAATTTAGTAAAGTGGTGGGACACCAATTGGCGATTGTCGCTGAGTTCACACTATAGAAGTATGCTCCCACGGACAACCACCGGTTAGTGTAGAACTATTCACGAAGGATGGGAACGTTACTAATAAGTTATATTATTGAAATAATATGGATTGGTGAACTAGGCTATTAATGACACTATGGCGTCTGCCTGACCAACGCTAAAACTACTTTGGTTGAAATGGCAGACGGTGACTCGCCAACTCAATGGAATGGGTCTCCCAAAATAGCCACAAAAACATAGCGGCGCAGAGGCAACAGTTCCAAAGGGGCTAAGGGTGGAGAGGTGCTTACGACTATAAGATGCCTACTCGCCACTTATGCAACACATCCGTCCTTCGATCATATAGTTCTTGCGACTCCGGCCTCTGAGTAACCAATAAAGGCTAACCAGAGGTAAGGGTCTGCTCCTCGTCATTGTACACTCCAGCTGGCCGGTGAAGGCAAGCGTGAGGTGAGGAACAGGACCTTCCACCAACAGCTCGAAACTAGCTGCCGTTTATTATTACTATTAAGTATTTTATTTATTGATTTTTTAATCTTTATTGCACAAAAGAATACACTTTGTATACAAAAGGCGAACTTAATGCCGTAAGGAATTCTCTACCAGTTGACCCTTGGGCAAAGCAGAGATTGTAGTGGCATTGCCACATAAAATACACATACACTTACATGCATATATCAATAAGCTATAATAATATAAATACATATATTGCGCTGGAAAAATAATAATATATACATATACAACGTGTTACAAAATAATCCGTAAAAAAAGAAATTAGGAAAGTAGTGTCAACCCTAGTATACTGTATACCTAAGATACTGAACTGACGTTATTTAATAAGGGTTGACACTACTTTTGTAATTTCTTTTTTACGGATTATTTTGTAACACGTTGTATAATATAAATGTGTAAATGTGTATTATATATCCCGGTAAAATCTCGTGATATAGTAACTACTCATAACAGAGTAAATTTGTTAGATACCCGTAGCTATTGGCGTGCTATTTACTAGGCTATGTATCTAGAAAATCAGGTCACGGGTTTGCATGTGCCCTTAAAAAATAATCGTTGATACTTTACCATATTAATGGGCTGGGATTCTGCACGGTAATATCGATATCGTCTTTGACGTGTTTCCGTGTTGTCAACGTTTTGATAACTCTTGTCATTTACAACAATGGCGACCGAGTCATAAACGATTCTAAAACACGTCAAACGCGATATCGTTATAAGTTTAACACAATACCGGGTGTGGCCTGTAATAGGAGCAATAAATAGAGGGATTGTTTCTACTCTATAAACGTAGCAGCATTTGTTCTACAACTAAAAAAATATGTTATTTAATATTTGGGATTTTTTCGAACAAACTTAATAGCATTTTCAATGTACTCCATCCAATAGTCTAGTTGACATCAGCTGTCAGCCTCGTAGTTTTCGCAATACATTGCATTGCTTGGAAAATCTAAATTCATTAATATTTGGTAAACAATAAGTTATTTTCAAAAGTTGTAGAATAAAATGTTGTTACGTTTGTGGTGTGGAAACGATCCCTCAATTTATTGCTCTTATTACAGGCCACACCCGGTAAAATAGAGGCCCTAGCTGGTCTCATTAGCATGTATGTTTTCCTTCACAAGTAGTCAGTAACGTTCTTGCTTTATTTAAATCCTGGTCTTTGCTAAATGCGTTTCTCGCCGAGCCAACGTCATAAAGGGAATGTTTTACTTTGCCGCAGAATCTTATTCAGCTCTTGCTTGCGGTAAATTGCGCCAAGTAAATTGTAACTCAATATGAAAGTCCTCTTAACATTACACAACATCTTTTACAAAGTAATCTGCGATGTTTAAACTGGCTTAGATTAACATTTTTCTACTTAAAACGTTGTTGAAACTAAGTTGATGGAATATTTTTATATTAACTATACAAAATTGAAAAACATTATGATTATGAGTCTTCAAAAGCAGTTTACAATTTAATAGTAAGAAGTTTTGTAATAATTGTTTTGTGAGTTTTCCTGAGTCTTGGATTCTTTATATTTAAGTATTTATATGTATTATTTTATACAAATTTCAACCCGAAGTAAGCCTTTGGTTTGAATATAGGGTTCGGCCGTAAGGGAATTAAGGGCTTGTAGTACTGTTAGGCGATGGGCTTGCAACCTGTCACTAATACTCTGTTAACCATCTTAGCCTGATTGTGCAAAATGTGGTTACAGAATTATCAACAAGTTTTTTAGAGTTGTGGGTAATTCTGTAGCTCTGCCTATCCCACTTTGGGAATAAAGGCGTGACTTTATGAATGTATGTACGAAAAAAAAGTGCTTAACAAAAAGTTTTCCTTAATATCAGGGTTTTTGTATACACTATTTGCCTATTCTCCTTGTAATTCTATAACTAAACAACATAAGATCAATATTGACGTATGATTAACGGTACAGATTAAATCTTTATGTAAGAAAATGTAAGTTAAGTATAGGTGTGTGGGTAAAAAGTAAGAGAGGGCAAGGACCGTCGGGAGCACCCAGTGCTCGGCGCCGTAGACTTGGCAAGTGCCACAGCTAGGGTTGTCAAACTCAATAACACCTCCGGTGCCGGTGACACCCCGGCGTGTTCGAATTGCATACTATTGCTAGTTGGTGGCACTGAATGTATTACCGTTTGCTTCATTTTGTAACTACTTGAACTCTGAAAAAAGATGTTCAAAGTGATTTGGATTCTGTCGAGAATCTTTAATAGCACTTGTGCAAATGATTTGTTTCAAAGAGCAATTTTTTGCTGTACGTCGTTAGTTTTCAAGGTAACTTGAGCAATAACTTTAGATAACTTTTAGGTAGTAGAAAAATTAATCTTACAGTCTGTTAGAATCACTGAACACTTTAATATTTCAACGTGAATTCAAAGCATGTGTTATAACTACAAATGAAACTAACTATGAATGGTGAAATTACTAGCATAGAGGCATTTCGTCTTAGTCCTAAGGGTTGGGTCTTAGGATTGCTGTCTTGAGAATTCAAATATCTATGGGTCTCAGATTCCACTTACCATAAGGTGGCTGAGTGTTCGTGTGCCTTCACCTTGACATAAAAAGAAACTCATATTATAGGCAGATACAGCAGTACATTACGACAACAGGGTGGCCCGTTTTGTCTGAAACTATAAGACATACGAAGATCGGTTTTTAGGAACCATGCCATCGATTTTAGTAACAAGAAAAACTGCATTCATACATTTTTTAAAAAACCTTGTGCTCAGCTCGGAAATCGAACCCAGACGTTTTGAAAAATAAAACTAACACTTTAGGTTAAGACTTACAAATTGCTTAAGAGCAGCAAATTTTAATATGAAACATAATCTAAAATTAATAAAGTGCATTGTTTTCATATCCTAAACGAGTTGAATTTTGTATTGAAAAAATGGGTAGTCATTTCGAACACGTATTAAAATAAATTAAAGCATATATATTTTTTTTTTTATTAATTTTGGTCATCAAGTTTCATAGTAACATTTGCTGCTTAAGACCTACACAATCGGTTTCTAAATAGAAATAGTGATAGATTTATTTTTCAAAACGTCTGGCTTCGATTCCCTGAGTTGAGTATAATTAATTTAAATGTATAAATGCTGTTTTTCTTGATACTAAAATCGATGACATGGTGACCGATCTAAATGGGCCACCCTGTATAGAAGTGACTCAGGCTAACGACTAATGCACTTACTCATGTTGATACCATACATCAATAACTTTCTACAGTCGCTTTACAGCAGTTGTTTTTAGCAAAACTATTCTTTTACGTAATTTATATTTTTTCGGGTAATTTGCTCGCGATTAGAACAATTCGGCGACACAGGCGGGGTGGGGTCTGGAGCAAGTGCTCTCGACGGGGCGGACCCAATTATTTTTCTCCGCCATATACCAGCTCAGTTTGGAAGTAGGTTTTCAGGACCCTGTAGCAGCTGTCATTGGCAGAACTTATTATTTATCGGTACCCACTTAAGGACCACACACACTGTATTGTACCTAATTGTAGGTATATTTATTTATTTATTGATTTACTTTAAAATAATTACACAGCATAACAGTAAAACACTACAGCACTGTGAATTACATACTAAATATAGGTTAACAGGACGGTAATAATAATACAATAAACATAATATATGACATGACATTATAATTAGATATACTTATTACAGTGTACGTCGTAGTAGATGACGACTTTGAACCTTATCGCTTTTACCTCTTTGCTAGTTGCACATATGGCCAAAACTTGACATTAAATAGACCTGGGCTGGAATTCTACAAGGTAATAACGATATCGTTTTTGACCTGTTTCCGTATTGTCAACGTTTTGATAACTCTTATGACATTTACAATAATGGCGACTGTGACATAAACGATTCTTAAACGTGTCAAACACGATATCGTTTTAACGCACCTAAATAGAGGCCCTGGGCAATGACATAAGATTTATCAAACGTTGACAATACGGAAACAGGTCAAAAACGATATCGTTATAACGCAGTTGAATAGAGGCCCAGGGGCCCTAGCCAAGATGCAACAGCTGCTAACGTTTTTCTTTTCTATCGCTTAAAATGTATGGGATGACAGTCGACCACGTGCTTTATCGAAAGGCACGAGAATGTCATCCCATTGCGTTTGCATCTTGGCTAGGGCCCCTGATAACAATTAATCATATTTTAAACGATTTGTTACTTGTTAAGAGATATTAGTTGCTCAATGTCGATTCTTCATCGCCGGAGCTTGTGAGATATCTCCATCTAACCAAACAAAGGCTTTAAGTAATAGAAGACTTTAATCTTCAGGGCCACTATTCTACGTACGCGTACCAATAACCTAAATTTATTTATGAATAGAGAAATAAGCCTCAATTCTCCGCGATAATTCCATATTGTCTTAGACGTGTAATGTTGTCGTTTAGTTCTTAAATCTGCCGCCATTGCTGTCAAGTAAATAAGAGCTGTTGTAACGTTGACAATACGATATCATTTCACCGAGCAGAATGGATTTAAAAATAAAAAAAGAAGGTGGCACTCAACGATAATGTGTTTAAGGCGTTCATAAGAAGATAAAAATTCCAATTAAGTTATTAATCGTTTTCGGCTGAATATCGTTATCTTTGTTATAACCCTCGCTCTCGCATCAGATTTGACATTTGGTTGAAACACAAATAGAAATTAATTAATACAATCTATTGTAGCGCGTTGGAAACTAGGTATAAAGTCACAGATTAAACTTTTTCCCTAGACTTTAAGACATCTTCACCACCCCTAGCAACTCAAAACGGTGTCAGACACGAGTGTCAGCCTCGAGATCTCCATACATTTGCATAAAAAGGAAACTTAGGTGGATTTTAATTCGCTCGTCTACTCAAGTTCCAGCTTTGTTCGCTCTCCTTGAAATTCAATTTGCGCTCGATCGCGTCGGCATTTTTTAATGAGCCTTTATAATTTAATCATTTTCCGTTAATGAAATATCTGGGAGTTAAATGAAGGCTCATTAATGAACTAATGAAGGTTTCTCTATTATTTAGACTTTTACGGTAAAAAAACTTGAGAAAAGTCTTTTAATTAAGCTTACTTTTAATTAACATCCAATCACATCTAGACACGCGGCAGCGTGTCCAGCCAAGTTCACGCCAAAAGGAACTGGCGAGCAGCAGCCGTGTGTTATTTACACGAACCGTTTGGAGCCACTTTTGACCCCTCAATAACTCCAAATCCATTTAACATAGAAACTTGACATTTGATATGTGTAATAAGACCCTTTAGATCAACTAGAACCCCAAATTTCATAAATATAGGTTAAGCGGTTATTGAGATATTAACGTCCGAAAATGGGCATTTATTCCACTGACTGACTCACTGACTGACTAGTAATCAAAAACCTAACCCACTTCCAGGTGACCTAGAAAGGTGAAACCTGGCATCCAAGTGGGTATTTGTGTGTATACAAATAAAAGAGTCTGAAAATATTGATTTTTAAGTTTTATTATTATTATTATTATTTATGCTTGTTACTTCAGAACTCCGTTATTTACTAACCGATTTGGAAAATTATTCTTTTGTTTGAAAGGGTATACTTCCGGAGTGGTTTCATCATCATCAGGTCCAAATCTGATGATGGAGTCCGGGAGAAATCGAGGGAACTCTTCAAATATTTTAGGTACACTTATAGATCACTCCTGAAAAGCTCCATTTGGTGAAGTAGAATGATGATGAATGTTGATCTAGATCTGGTATTTAAAGTCAAATAGGTCGTTTTTATTATTAAAAAAAGCCGTGGTAGCCCAGTCGGTTTGAAATGACAGTCTTTGTATGGGCTGACAGTTGGCATCGGAATCATAGCTAAGTACCTATCACATTCATACAACAAATATCATTTAGGTACCCACCTAAAATGGTAATTTATTTATTTAATATTTATCGCATTTCTTTAAAAATTAAACGCGTACAACGCGCGCGCGCGTTATTTGACAAAAAATAATGATATCCCATCAAAAACATAAATGTAAAATGGAAGCCAAGTTCAATATTAAGAATATCCGATGCGCGGTTGTCGACTTCGCCGACAAAAAAAATGAGATCTAGATGGGTGCCAAGTTCCGTAGATAATCCTGATATTATATGTATTTATTAAGAATATACAACATTCAAAAATAAATTAAAAACACATTTTCCTATTTTTTCTGCTACAGCAATGTTTGCTATTTAAAAAGTATAACTTCTTAGAACACCAATTATTTACACAAAGCAGATAACTTAGGATAAACTGCAGCTCAAAATTGGACTTGGCTAGTTTTCACGTACAAGGTATCTTGCATTTGGCTAATCAATAAGTTATAGGGTACGCAAGTTACTGTATTTATATTGTGTGGTCATATCATACTCTTCCAAACAATTGGCTTGCTGGTAAAAACTAGCCGAGTCAAATTTTGAGCTGCAGTTTATCCTAAGTTATCTGCTTTGTGTAAATAATTGGTGTTCTAAGAAGTTATACTTTTTAAATAGCAAACATTGCTGTAGCAGAAAAAATAGGAAAATGTGTTTTTAATTTATTTTTGAATGTTGTATATTCTTAATAAATACATATAATATCAGGATTATCTACGGAACTTGGCACCCATCTAGATCTCATTTTTTTTGTCGGCGAAGTCGACAACCGCGCATCGGATATTCTTAATATTGAACTTGGCTTCCATTTTACATTTATGTTTTTGATGGGATCATATTTTACCAAGGTAAGTTATGACTAGGTATGCGCTCTTTGCGTAGTATGGTGTGAAACTGTGTGATAGAGTAAGGACTGAAAACTTCAGAGAGAAGTGTGGTCTGAAAAAAGATGTAGTGACTAAAATTGAAAAGGGCATGGTTCGATGGTTCGGTCATTTAGAAAGGATGGATGAAAAACGATTGACGAAAGAAATACACAGTGCTAAAGTGAGTGGAAGGGTCGGAAGGGGGCGCCCTAGGCGAACTTTTTTGAATCAAATCGGGGAAATACTGGAAAAGGGCTGAATCTTAAGCACCCAAAACCGACGTGCATGTATGACTCGATGTATGAATGTGGAAGAAGCGAAAGAGCTTTGTCAGGATCGTAGTAGGTGGAAAGAAGTGGTCTTTGCCTACCCCTCTGGGAAACAGGCGTGATTTATGTATGTATGTATGTATGTAAGTTATGACTGGCAAGACTTGAAAAATAATTATAACCACTACAAGCATGTAAAAAGATGTAAGTACGTGTGTTTATGCAGAATGCATTTAGCTGGAACTTGCTTATTCAACAGAGTTGTCACTCGAACAGCTTTTTGGCTGCAAGTTGGCAAGCGCTCTTAAGTTTCCTGCAATGTTTTAGAGTGGTCTACCTCGGACGTCCCTGCAGAGCGGCCTTGACTGCAGAACGGCGATAAGGATTTCTGCTCTACTAAAATTAATTTAACTTAGTGACGTAATAGTACCTAGTGCATTAAATGCTGGCACGTCAAGGACGTCAAGGAAGGTTGTTTCACATATACCTTACCTTCTCTTAGTAGGAACCTTTGCTAGGTTAAAACATGATAAAAAAGAGATAAAAATTGTTTATTCAGTCAGTAGGCCGCACGGGTACTTTTATACGTCAAAATTCTACTAGCGCTTCAAAGAGGAGAATGCATGAAAGACTAAAAAGTTTGCAACGCTATTTAAACGATACAGCATGTATTTCTTTTAATATTTCTCGTAACATAAGGGTAATGCAAGCAGCATTTAAACTCACAATTTATTCTACTGCTAAATATAATACAGAACCATATCAACAAAAACTCATTATTGAACACAACCGTATACTCGTACTACCTGCAACAAGTCATTTTTTTATAACGTAAGTAAAGGCGGTTTCGTTACTAAATAGCCAGCTTTTCCAGTCAACCTTTCAATGTAGCGATGTTCAAAATTATTCCTACTTGGCTGTATCCATAAATAACGTATATGACAGATGCATTAGCAATAACCTCCGAGTACACTGGTTGTTTCTCTACTCGGTGCAACTTCGGCGATATCGGAGCGGTTATGGCTTACAGCCACCCTTTTATCGCCGCTTCGGTTCCAACGTTATTTTGTTGTGAGTTTTAATAAACAGCTAAACGTATATTTGTTATTACTGTTGCGAAAATTGTGAAAATACAACGTTAAGGATCATTTATTTTAAAATGGATTCTATGATTATTAAAGTTATGTAACTACTTTCTAAAGTTTTCAGACATACATTACTTTTTATATTCGCTACTTTATTTCTGAAGCTACCTACCTATTTAAATTGCTTTTAGGTTTAGTAGTGTAAATAGTTAATATGCCGAGGTAATGTAACCCTCTCGAACATATTTTAAGCATAATGTTATAGAGATAAAAGTGGGCGCATTAGCGGGAACTTTTGCAATATCCCTCTAGATACAGCTCTCTTGACGCCGTTTTCATTGTATTAAAGCTTGGTTCTAACAAAAACATTATTTTAGGAGCTCGGGTTTGCTGTTGTAATTTTATTATTATTAATTCGTGTTTATGGGCGGGAGTTGACTTTAGTGGTTGATTGTTGATTTTAGTATTTGAAATACCTTTTCTATTTAATTTCATACTCGATTTAATTTTATGCTTTTTAGTCAAACCGGGAATGATATCGAATGAAATCTCCATTATTTCTCCATATGAATCTATTAAAACCAGCAAAACAATGTGACATTATTTGCACTAAATAATAAAGATTTTATAACACATCAAAAACTTGCTGAAAATTTGCAGAATTTTCCAAGCTTCTAATATGCTACCAAAACGTTAATAGTTTACCAATAATTATAATTAGTGTTGTCGGTCGTGTCAACAAACCGGCGCGACGTAAAACTGCGTTTACGACCCTCGTAACTTTCCAAGATTAATGACTACATTGTTAAGTACAAGTATAAGTCGTTAAGATTGAGACACAGTGAAGTGTATAGGGTAGTGCAGGGAGTGGTTCGATAGATGGCGTTGGACATATATTTTTTAGTCCTATCTTCGGTGAGGATGATATAACAATGTCCAGTTAACACTAATTGTTAGATACATTTTAGCTCTTTCATATGACAAAGACAATGGAAGTGATAACTTTAACTGCAGTACCTCAGTAGTTGGATTGGAAATAAATGATAATTATTAATAAAAATGCATGATAGTTTAAATGTGGTTACAGAATTATCAAGAAGTCTTTTTAGAGTTATTGGTATTTATGTAACTCTGCCTATCGCACTCTAGGAATGAAGGCTTGGTGTAATGTATTTTAAAAATGTGTTACGAATACGGAAAGACAAAGGGAATACGTCCTAAGAATTAAAATCGTTATTTTATCTCTCTACTACACTTGTAACTTTACCCATAATATTGTAACTGTGAATCACTAATCTTGTAATGTGTGTTTAAGAAGCCGCACTAATGTGTTATAAACTATATTTTAAAAGTCTATATCGGTTCATATTGACCGATCACAGCTGGCTGCGCTTCATCCTTCGCGCCATCTGACCCCGGTGTGCGCTCACCCTTACAAAGCTTTTAGCGATAAGCTTATAACATGTATCGGGGATTTATGATGTGCATGTGTACGCCGGTTTATTATTAACAATATTATTCACACATTAACTTAATATGCGGAAGTTTTTTGCTGTTTTGCGGTAAATGTATGTACATAGTATGAGAAAAAAAAATGCGAAGCATGTTTTAACCTGCAATTTTCTTGTTACTAATAACGTGTTTAAGGAAGAGAATATAAAATACATTGCAACAAAATCTAGATAAATCACTTAGATTTATTACCCGTTATTACTCGTACATTGCGGAGTTACATTACGAGTGATGTTCAGGTATAAATAATATTTGTACAAAACCGTATAATGTACGAAGAAGTTTTGGTTCCCTGTACATTATCAGTTACAGTACCCGTTATTAATTAATCACCCTAAATAGTAATGGCTGTATTTATAGCTGTATTCGATAACATATAGCATTAGCGGTGGCGCCGGTAGCATCCAAAGTATTACAATAAACTAAAAACACTAGCGCTGAATTTAAAAGATTTACAGCTGTTTCCCATTCGGTTAGTGTAGTTAATCTTGCAATAACATCGTTTCCCATACCTTAAAGCCATCTAGAACATCCATATACACCTTAATAAAATGTAATATCGACGGCATAACGTTGTCATGCTTACCTGTCTAGACTTTCCACTCCGGATTTGCCTCAGTCGAATCTAAATGTCCATTTTATTCCACAACGTGCATTGAAATGTCGATGGAAAAATTTCGTTTCATATTTTTAGTACAACTGACACTCAAGATAGGTTTGGTATTTATTTAGTCGTCATGTTGTATTATGAGCGTTTTTGTTCTTGTGGTTTACTGTTAAAAACTTCTTTACAGAGTTACTAAATATTAAGTGTTTTTTACGGTGAAGTGTTATACATAAAGGTACATATTTACATAAATAAAACATTTATCCTGCTAAAATCAGACCGTAAAAATAACATTTAAAACTTTTAAATTTTCGCAAATGTAAACGACTTGAATATTAAGCCCAATCAATGTAAATCCTAACTTTTTAACGCTCAAAGGTTATAGCACCTATTTAGCATGAACCCTGAAACTCCATTACTGTTGTTTCCCAACAAATTACAGTATTGTAATAGTGGCGCGATGCGGTGCTGACGGCACGTTTCCAATCGCACAACTTGCCTCGTTAGCCGAGTCGAGATTTAGACGGCGAAGATAGATAATGTAGAATTACGTTGGAGTCGATGTTGAGGACTAACTGAACTCTGAAGATGTTTGTCTATTAGGAATCGTATCTGTTGGAGGCATTAATTATTTATGAGCGTTACACCAGCTGTTTGTCATTAAGTTAAAAGTCAAAATACATGATTTGACCATCGATAACGATTCTGACGTCAGGTTGACTTGATGCATGGAGTGTTGGTCACTACCACATATTTTTATGTGTTTACCACGCCCGTTCAATTTAAATTGAATTGCTTACTGGTCTAAAAGTTCTGGCGCTGATATAATATACTTTACTAATGAAAGGTACTTACAAAACCTTTTATAAGTCTCAGATGAACGCTGAAATAACATACAAAATTCAAATATACTTTTACAAATACTTGAAACTTGCCACGAACGTTTGATAAAAATCCTACGAAGGACTTATTTTAATTTGTGTCGAATATAAAGCAAAACTAGTCAGAAAAATATACTTTGATTTTAATATTGCTTAGCATTTATATTAAATTTCTTTGCCTTGTTGTCTAAAAATCATTTGAAGTTGCGGTCGCCAGTTCGCAAGTCGCAGCTTCTAAGAGACATTGTGTGTCGACGCTGTCGAGTTGGACACGACTCGAACAACTTTCAGACGCGAGTTTGCACTTAGCACCCCTAGCGACTTAGTCGTGAGTCCGCCATCAAACCACTGAACGCCGGGTTTTATTGGCAGTTTTGTTTATTGTATTGATAGAAGTTTCACTGAAGCGAGGCAAGGGGCTCCAATGCTGCTAGTTGCACTTGGTGGGTGACTTGTGATGTGGGTATTGCCTTGATAAATTTATTTTGTTCCATAAATGCCTAAATAAAATTATTTTCTTAAAGCGCTAAAGAAATTACTTACGTAAAATCGAAAGAAGCAATTACGACAAAAAGGATAAGATAACTAAATATACCTCGAATTCGTTTTGAAAAGTTGTAATAATTACTGTAACAGCTCATACGTTATCGGCAAACGTAAGCACAAAAATAATAAAAGTATAATGAATAATAATCCCACCAGCGTTAATCTCGATCAATGCATCTCTCTCCATCACATTTGTAGAGTTGGTAAGTGATGTATGCATTTTTCTCCTCGGTACTCTTCTATTCAAACCCCGATCAATATCAATGAAGTTAATAAAACCTTTTTCTGTCTCTACAGGTCCCTTTGTTACGATTGCAGAATTTATCTGGTTTGTTTGTATCGATACTGGGATGCTCGGTCTTATTCTCATTGCTTAGCTTAGTGGAATACACCCTACTCGTATAAGCTATTTACCTATTGCGTTTCACCCAAGATATTTTTTCTTCCGCACTTTCCACAATGTCCTAACTCCTTCTCCTAACTCTCCTTAGGTTTACCTTAGGCAGTAAAACTCTTTATAATTTGCAAAGTTCCCATTAGCCATCGGTTAAAGTGATATAGAAGATAATATCTACATAGGTACCAAAGTTGTAAAATAATATATAGCAGTTTGACGTTACCTTATTTGTTTGGTTAATTTTCTTCGTTGTTTTGATTATATCGCGTAGACTAATAATGAGATAACCAAGTCATTATTCGGAGCTGAAAAAGCAGAAATATTTCTAAGTTTGACCGTTATGAGACATATGAATAGCTCATTTATATTTAAGCTATTGAAAACGAAAATAAAGTTTAAGTTAGCTCTAGCTAGTCTAGAACTTGCTTTATTAAAAATAATAAAAAGTCAACATCTCGTCCTTTAATGTGATTAAAATTGGCAACAATTACATTCAATTAAAAAGTTAATTTCGATTGGCGTCTGCAAACTACATCTTTGTACTTACAAAAAAAACTTGTCAGAAGACTATTAAAAAAGTTTAAGAAATGTAGCAAAAAGTTTCAATAATTTTACGAACTTTTGTTATGACAGTATCCAATTTTATGTTGTTTTGCTGCATGACTATCAACTATTACACTTATTGATTTACTTCATTCTTTCAGAAAGTATATTTTAGCCATTTACAAAACCTTTACAACTTCGCCGTTGGTGATCATTTCCTGAACTTGAATCTACCATCTTTAATTTACAATGATAAAGGTTCTTTTTGTTTGCCTAGTAAACTCCGACCTTCAGGCTTAGCCAACATTCAAATCATAGATCGAAATTGAACATAAACAGCCCACTATCCTTACAGCTGAAGCTCGTTAAGAGTCGTAGGGTCCTTATTAATATCTGAGTTTAACTTGACATCGGTTAATTTAAACTTAACTGCGGGAATAGCGAGTTTAAATAAGCAGTGCTAATTAGTCAAGTGAGATAGAGTGGACGTAGCGAAGTCGGTAGTGAACTAAATCTTGAGTCGGTAAGCGAATTGGAGCAAACTGGCAGGGAGGAGCCTTGTACGTTAAAAGCGGTGTAACTATAACTTTGGCACCTAAATAATATTTCTGTTTCTTGTTTTTAGTTTAAGATGATATCAGTAATCACAAACACCTAAGAAGCTATTTTCAAAAATCGTTATACCTCATGCATAAGTAATAGGGAACATGCGTATGCATATGCAGTGCTATGAAATAGAGGAATAACTACATACATACATACATAACGTCACGCCTTTATTCCCAGACTGGGGTAGGCAGAGCTACAGAATACCAACAACTATAAACTTGTTGATATTTCTGTAACCACAATTTGCACAATCTGGCCAAGATGTTTAATAGTGTATTAGTGACAGGTTGCAAGCCCATCGCCTAACAATACTACAAGCCCTTATTACCTTAGTCGCTTCTTACGACATCCACGGGAAGACATGGAGTGGCACTACTCTAACCCGGCAACCACACGGGACCACACAGGAATAACTGTAAACGCGAAATAGTTGTCGTGTAATTTTTCATAAGATATGAAGTTTTGAAAAGTGATATTTTAGACCCTCTGGCAAAAACACTCTACACAATATCGATGACAGGAATGACGTCACAGCTGCAGCAGTTGTTCCATGTTTAAAATATATGGATCTTATAAAGAAACTAGCGACCCGCCAGCGGCTTCGCCCGCTGCAATTTTTTTTTCTTTCATGTCACTTGCCGAATCAGACCTACCCGATATGCACACAAAATTTCATAAGAATCGGTCGAGCCGTTTCGGAGGAGTATGGGATTAGATTTGCATTTATTTCCTAAATTACTATGTTTAAGCTAATATCGTTGAATTAAAATATTACGTAGATAAAATGAGGATGCCGAAAAAAATATTAAAAGAAGTTTTAAAATTTTAACAAGTTTTGATTCTATATAAAATCTTAATAAACGGGTCAAAACTTAGTGTATTGCGTTTTATATGATTTTTTACATTTTCTTCTAAATCGTATCAATAAAACTCAATTCTGATTTTTATGCATGTTCTCTATTAAAGACATCAGTGCCATTTTTGCTAAAAATTTAGGTACATAGATTTAAGTATTGGATAAATTGAAAGATTTTGCATACTCTTTTTCCTAGTTCCTATTTCAAATCGTGGAGCTTCGTTTCAGACTTTTGTTTACTCGGACTACTCGGTACTCGATCAATCTGTTTGCTCGCCTTTATTTGCCGGATCATGTGACTGCAACAAACATACTTTGAATCCAACCGGGAGCCGGGTCAATGCACTTTGATCACGAAGCACGTGTGTGGAAAAGGTTTCGAAGGATTATGTTCAAACACGCTATTCGAATTATTTTGAATTCTGGAAAAAAGATTTTCCAACGTAATAAACAAAATACAGCCTGGAATTAAAAACGTTGGCTGGTCGACTTCAACCAGCCAACCAGCGGCTGGTTAGTGTCGCTTAGATTTATAATTTATAACCTGTTTGGTAAAGGTGTTTTATTTTGTAGTAAAAACTCTGGCCGCTTACAAATTAACGTAGGAAAATCAAAAGTTAAAAGACTTTCTGCATTTCAAGAATGCTTTTTGCATTATTTTAAAATAACTTATTTATTAATTATATAAATGTTCGTGTATGTGCGAGACGTTCTTAAAAATACATATTCTCGGGATAATAGAACCCACTAGCGGTAGTTAACTTTGCTTATTCCTTTGTTTGGCTTTAGTATGCGTTGCTAATTGTCGCAAAATCTTGCATTAAGCTGCAGTAACTGCATAAAAGAATACTGTAATAATAAATGCATTTCAGGAGAGCCGTAGTCCG
The DNA here is from genome assembly GCA_949316455.1 of Acleris holmiana. Taxonomy (NCBI): domain Eukaryota; kingdom Metazoa; phylum Arthropoda; class Insecta; order Lepidoptera; family Tortricidae; genus Acleris; species Acleris holmiana. Next base: position 11,290,531 of record OX438776.1, on the reverse strand, counting down.
GCTAATAACCTCTCGTGTAACGTTCTGTCTGTTCTAGAATTGCAAGGCAATCTCGTTCAGACTTCCCCCTAGTCTAGACTACTCCAGAGCAATCAAGTGTTTGTACCTACCTGACTTACATTCAGGTAAAGATACCGGTCCAAATATTTTGAGATGGTTTGAATTCTCTTGAGAGTAACTTCTTAGTAACAAGAATTTGTGATTGCTGCACAAAAACAATAACATATTTCGATGTTACTTTATTTACACCTTATTACTTACGTGTTGGTTAAGTTTTTACGTTTCCGGCAAATAAGATATTAGGTAGATAAAGTTGGTATTTTGATACTAATAAAATACATTTCTATTCTATTAGTAAATCACCATTTGTAACAGGTATGTATGTATATGAAATAAAGTAATCTCTTTTTTTTAAATATAAGTACGTTTGATTTAGGGGTCTTGGAAAAATGAACACAATTGAAGGTGAATTTGAATTTAGCATCGAAAAAACGCGAATATATCAAGTAACTTCCACAATGGCTTCACCAATTATAAACGTTATTTTAAGCTCATCTTCTTTTATAAGTATGTTCTACTAATTTGGAGTCGGTTTCAATCTAGTGAAGTTGCTTTTTCGTAGCAGCTCGACAATGTAGATGAACCGTGTTATATATTTCAGTATGATACTATTAGGTAAAGACACGAGAAAAATATACATACATACTTACATACTATCACGCCTTCATTCCCAGAGTGGAGTAGGCAGAGCTACAGAAGTACCATCAAATACAAAAAGAGTTGTTGGTAATTCTGTAAATATAACCCGGCAAATTAACGTATAATGTCAATCTGATAAGTAATCCTCGACTATACATTGAAACGTACACGGGTGGTTCATAGTCAGTATGGTTTATTACTATCAGAATCAACCAAAAAATTGACTGGTAAATATACGTACTAACAATGATATCCTCTTGTTTCAGGCAAGCAGCGGAGCGGAGCCCCAAGTGGCGGTTCTCTGCGAGGCCGGCTCGACATACCACCCCCAGTACATGTCAGCTGCGGGCCGCTGGACCCCCGACCTCACCACCAAGCCGCACAACTGCCTGAGGGACAAGATGGAGATACTCGACTACTGCAAAAAGGTAAACTAGAGGAAAAAGTAAGAATCACTTTGGGGTTTTGAATTGAAATTCTAATAAAACCTTTCTACAGTTACCGCTGTTCATGAGTGGCGATGCTTTTTCCTTAATGTGACCAGTGTCACACGCGATAAGAAGAATGTTTTTGGTGCAAAAATAATAAAATATTTTTCGTGGTTGTTATACTCGTGCAAAGAAAAGTAAGAAACTAGTTAAATACTGCAAAAAAGACAAATATTTCAATCATGTTAGTCCAGGTATGTAGGTGCTTTATTACCGAGATATAGCTGGCAAAATGTATAATGTAAACATGAATCGCAAAATGTGTTGGTAAGCGCATAACTCAACAACACCTGGACCAAGTCCAGGTCCAAGGGCCAAGGATGGTTTTTACGGCGAGAAAAATTCGAATAATTTCCGGGAAAGACAGAAATTTGCAGCGGGGCGAAGCCGCTGGCGAGCCGCTAGTAATACAATTAATTTTGCTTTGTGAATAAATTACGGGAACGTTTTGCTTTTAACAAAAAAGCAAACATGAGGATAGGTCTATAATTTATAACTACATATGCATAGTAACATAAAGCAACACTTACAATAACAACACGTTACATTTAAAATAATTAATCTTCATAGACTTCTTGTTTTATAGACACTCATTTCATGGACACTCATTTCATAGACACGGTTTGCTGAACCCGTGTTGGTTTCAGTTTATGTTGTGATGATTACAAGTTTAACCTTACCTAACCTAGCTGAATAATATTTAAGATAATCGCATTCTACTACATATTGTATAGTTCGAACTTACCTCTTCAGCTCTACAACTAGCAAAGACCTTTAGACTCGTAAATAACGAATGAACGTAAATAACGAACATGGTTGTCTTTTTTCACAACAAAGGGTGCCAAGTTTCTTGTAACCAACTGCTGAAACAAAGAAGCATCGTGCCTCAAGTTCTAACATCTCGTCGGCTACCAACATCACAGGCCAAACTTTAAAGGATAAAAGTTTATAAAAGCTTACCTACCTCCTACCTGTAACGTAAATTGTGTTTAAAACCCCCGCAGAACTAGAAGCCTTTAGTCGAAACAACTTTAAATAACGAGTTGACCCCGTTCTGAGTTTTTAACCAGAGTTAACAACTTTTTGCATTAATTTACCTCACGATTTTAACAAGACTGGATTTTTATAAAACCATCTTTGTTATTTTTTAGGCAAGTTTTTAATTTAGGGAAGCTGGCTTGCGGTCTGTCGTTATCATTGCGTTTTTAATTAAAAAACATTCTATTTTATTTGGCATTGGCCACGAATTTTTTTTATATTTAAAAATGTTTTTTGACGAGTTCCCTAATAATTAAATACAGCTTTTTCTACTGCGTTAAATAACATCTACTTGACTTTCCTTTGGATGTATTTATCAGCGGAGAAATAAGTATAAGCATTTTTAAATTAGTAACAAGGTTCAGATATTATTTTGTGCAAAATAATCCTAAATACTGGGATTTTTAAATGAAATTTTCTACAGTGTCTCTAATAAGGCTACCAATTAAAACAACCTACAGACTCCTGTTTTATTTTCCAGGTGTACCCAAGCCACGACATCACCAACATCGTGGAGGCCTCTCACTACCTGAAGGTCAGCAACTGGTGCAAGCTGGGCACTGGCAACGCTGCCAAGTGCAAGGTCACTAGATGGGTCAAGCCGTTCCGTTGTCTTGGTATGTACGCAAAGGTGCTATTAGAGATGTAAATGAATAAATACTTACGATTAACTAAATTCTGTACAAAATCATTCATAAGACTTTATTTTACCATAGTTTTGTCTATGTAGAATGATCTCTATGGCAGCGGTACTTACCCCCTTATTCATAAACGCAGAGTTTAAGTACTCTTTATCCCTGTCTGTCACGTTCAAATGTCACAATGAAGGATAAGGGTAAAACATAATTTCTCAAACAATACAATACTACACACTTTGAGAGACTACTTGATTTCTTTGATTCTTGATTTACTACATAATTATTATACATATACGTGCATAAAGCATACTAGGACTCTATTAACTACAAATTTGGTGGCAGAAGGTCCATTCCAATCGGACGCACTGCTGGTCCCCGAGAGCTGCCTGTTTGACCACATCCACAACCAGAGCCGCTGCTGGCAATTCGCTCGCTGGAATGCTACTGCTGGCCGTGCCTGCGCTCAGCGCGGCCTCAGGCTCAGGACCTTCGCGATGCTCCTGCCGTGTGGAATCAGCCTGTTCTCTGGCGTCGAGTTTGTGTGCTGCCCTAAGCATTTTAAGGGTGAGTCTTTTCAATGCATCCAACAGCATTTGTGATTTCTGAGTAACAGACCTTTACGCTTGTAACTTTAGTGTAGTTTCGGTGCAAATTTGAACCAAGTGGGAGTTACTTAACGTCGTACAATTAATTTATCTTCAGAAAACGTGAAGATGCATAAGCCCATGGACGTTGGCGTGCCCGTGAGCCCCGGAGGCGAGGAGATGCTAGCTGCTTCAGCGGCGATGGATGAACGTGACGATGATCTGCTGGATGATGATGATGCGCTCGATGACGACGATGACGATGACACCCTCAACCTGAGTGACGATGACGACGACGATGACGCTGATGACGGTAAGTCAGCAAAAACAAATTTCAAAAAGATATACTTATGATTCGGCCGTACAACAGAAACATCAATTTTGCATTACTTTGTGTTATTTTCGGCTCCGTTTAAGAACTTCTAACGAATATTGTTAAATTTTAAGCTTAGTGTTCTTCAATCAAAATGGTGCTAGTACTGCCATAGTCAAGTGTTAATTGTATAAAAATAGATTGTTTTTTTATTACATAGTTTTTTAATTTTGTGAAAATGTAATTAGGACATAAAATTATGACATGTGACGTTCTTTACATTCACCTATCACAGCTTCTCGTATTGTAATACAATTGTTTCGTGAATGAGCAATTGACCTGGCAATACCTTACTAAACTTTTTTCGTTAAGATCTCGGAAAGCTGATAAATGGTGCGACTATATTATTACTTAAAAGGGGATTTCGACCATGGGTGGAAAATATATTTGTTAGCAAAAAAGGTAATTATTTTTCTACGTCGTTAACAATAATTTCCTTTTTTCCTGTAGATATGGATGAAGACGAAGACGCGGAGCTGACTCGCGACGACGACAGCGAGGATGACGACTACACGGACGGTGACGACAATGCGTGGCCGCGCCCCGAGTCCTCCTCTTCACCGTCTACCACCCCCACCACCACCACCACGACTTCAACTACCACCGTAAGCAAGATTCGTTTGTTGACCTGGTTTTTTCTAGATGTGCTATAGACCCTATAGGGCTAGCCAAAACGCATTCTGCAAACGCTGACTGGAGAAATTTAACAAAATTTATGAAATTGACACATTGATCACATAAAATTTATTTGGTTTCTGCCATAGACATAACACTACGGTCTATGATTTCTGCAGTCGTTGATGTTTTCAGAATGCACCCTGTTTACGCTTACTGTTCCTTCTATGGTTTACGTTGGTAAGGTTATATATAACAAACTAAAGCCAGATTTTACGCAATAATCATCTACGTATACAAGTATGATGTGCATCTTTTATGTACCAATTTATTTGATGGCGACAATACGCCTCACAAGTTATGTGTTGTCTTTTCGTGTGTCCAAACCCCTGCAAACCTTATCTCAGTTCGGTTTCGCTAGCCACGTCAGAGCCCACCACAATAACGACCCGTGATGGACATATGGGAGTCGCTAACGCCAGATACGGTTTGGACGACATGATGATGATGTTGATGATGAAATCTTATGATTTTTATGAGAGTTACTACCTGTTACCATTGTTTGTGTATCTAAAAGAATACATGGTTGCTTATTGTGTACAGGTCTCCACGGCAACTTCCGATCCTTACTTCTCGCACTTCGACCCTCGCACCGAGCACCAGAGCTACAAGGATGCCCAGCAGCGTCTTGAGGAAACTCACCGAGAGAAGGTAACTTTGGATTTATGCATACATCATGTGCCTAGACTATCTTTCTACATTCGTTACAGTTTCAAGAAATAAGTCTGTTTCTAAAACTGTTACTTCTAATGCAAAGGGCCTGATGAGGGGGGTAGGTTTTAGTCGAGCTGAGACCTAGCATAATAATGATCTACGCAACGTGTTATTTTTTTCATTATTATTCTGTTAACACCACAGCAAATATGAAAAAAATATTGTCAGAACATTAGCTAATTTGATCAGCCAAATTTTCTAAACGCGTTCCTTTTTGTTGTGACGTCACAATTTGACAAAACATGAAAAATACTAAATCTGTCGGATTGCCTACCGAAACAGATCACCAAGGTGATGAAGGAGTGGTCGGAGCTGGAAGACCGCTACCAGCAGATGATGACGTCAGACCCTAGCGCCGCGCAGACCTTCCGCCAGCGCATGACCGCTAAATTCCAGGCCAATGTGCAGGTAATTAGTCACCATCATGTCAATCAAAGATGTCAGAGTGGAGTGGTTGAGTGCTTCATATAGTTAGTCTAGTTTATTCAGACTCGGGGAGGATGTTTTTGTGCAGATTGATGCATGGGTTGGAAGTTTGAATTCTTCAAGGGACAAATTTTATGCAGTGGACGTGTAAAGCAAAATCATTGATGTGTTTCGTCCTTCCACACTATTTTACGAATGACGAGCCTGAAAAACTTTGAAATGACATGCAGAATGCAAATGATAACAAGCCAACCAGGCTCTGAGGTTTACCTTACCAACCCTAATTACTAAAATGTAATGCATCTATGCAGGTAACAGCGGTTTTACGACAGTCAGATCTTTTGTTAATCAAAATAGGAGCACACTTGAAGAGCCGTACTTCACTATCTTCGAATTTTCTCAATTCACTTGATTTTTACCGTCAGGCCAAATGAAAACTGGCCGTTCCTGTCTCTACTGTCGGGTCTTTCATCTGTTTCTAAATGTCACTAGACCTACCGGCGGGTCTTTAGCCTGCAGTCGGTGGATGTGGGCTGAAATAACGTTGATGATATATATTGTGCAGACTCTTGAGGAGGAGGGCGTGGCGGAGCGCCGCCGCCTGGCAGCACTGCACCAGCAGCGCGTGCTTGCGCACCTCGCGCAACGGCGCCGCACCGCGCTCGCCTGCTACACGCGCTCGCTGCGGGACACGCCGCCCAACGTAAGTTGACACACACGTTAGCTTGCCTAGCCAAGCCAAGTTGCATTCAACTGATGTAGTGAATAATCCAACGGCATAGTGTTTTGTCGGATAAGTTCGTTTTTATCTTGCTTTCTCCGTCAGCTTTAGTGCTCAACGATAAGATAACTGAGAAAAGAAGATCATTTCGAATTTATCTTGCATAATACTACCTACTGTAGAAATCATACAAAATTAATAAAATGGCAGACAAACGCAGTAACGTCACCGTAGACCAATTCATCGTTTAATGCAATCGTTCTTATTTTGTAAAATTATACTTCAACAGCTACTATAAGCGGTTCCCAAGAGACTCACCTCCCTAAACTTTAAATGCCCAAACATAGCCCAAGGTCAATTTTTCTCATAATTATGATACAATTACGGTAGGGCTACTTTTCAAGAAACAAAATAGACCGTGATAAGTGACAACTACTGCTTCTTTCAACAGTGTCAAATATAATGAGTTAATCATTTAATTCTTATAAAAAGAACTTGCAATTTTGCGAAAGTATTCTACTGAAAAACTTCTTTCCACAGGCTCACCGCGTGCAAAAATGCCTGCAACGCCTGGTCCGCGCGCTGGCTGCTGAGCGCAGTGGCGCACTAGCTGCCTGGCGCCGCGCTGCCGCTGCCGGTCGTGAGGCCGCCGCCGCTGAGCGCTCCAGCGCTGCCGACCGATTGCAGGTATACATCTAGAAGCTGGCTTCTCTTGCTTGGACTGAAGATGTGCCATTCTCGAAATTTCTCGAAAATTACAGACGCATCCTTTTCAAAAAATCTCGACAATGGCACATCCCTAGCTTTGACTAGTATTGCAGTGCCCCAAGAGAACTGTCGATAATCTAATCAAGTTGGTACCAGCAGACCAAGGAAAGGGTAGTAAGTAAAATACTTTAAAGGAGTTGGTCTGCTTTTGTGGAACGTGGGACAGTTATGTCAAATAAACAACAAAGAATTAAATGTTAAACCAAAAACCGCCTTTAAAAACGCAAAAAAAAATATTTAATTTTAAATAGAAATATTATTAGGTAAATCAAACTAAGGTTGGCTTTTGGTTTAAAATATTCTAGGACGCAGACTTCCATTTGAAATGAAATTCTCGAGTACTTAAACAAAATATGAAAAATACTACATGTGGGGTCTATAATTTTTGAGGAGTTTTTCGATTCCTCGTCGTGGATCATTCATTGGAACTTCATTTTCACAAAAGTGGGACCAATCTGAAAGTATGACCAATTGGATAAAAAAAACGAATTGGTTCATAAACGTCGGAGATCTGAGGTAACAAACATTTAAAGAATTACAATTGAGGATAATGAATTTAAGATAAGGAGGGCACAATCTTTGAATAGGTGAAAAAAAATATCAATTGTTACGAGTTCGATGACAGCTAATTGATAGTTCTGTGTAATTTTCAGGATGCCGACCGTGCTTTGCAACGAGCCCTGACTTCTCTCCGCCGCCGCCCACACCTGTATGCCAGCATCGGAACCGCTATCGAGGACTACGTTCAGGTTCTTACGCAAACTTATTGATACATAAGCACTAAGTAGTATGGTTAAATCAAGGTTAGAGCTGCTGTAACTACTACTTATTGTAATCATATTGTAAATCAACGGACACAGTAAAAATAACCATAATGCAACATCTTTAAACCGCGACAAGGTTCTTATAAATATAATTGTGTATTAAATAAAGTACAAGTATTATTTTAGATGATGCTTTCGATTTCATAATATTCCATATGTCAGTTTCTTTGACTTTTTGTAGTGCTAGATCACTTATCGTCTTCGTTTACTTCAGTCCATGCAATCCAAGGATGATATGGCTGTATCCCTGATGTCAATGACCCCCGAGGCTGAGGAGTTGCTGTTGGACCGCATCGAGGCCGAAGTCCAGAGGGAGCAGGCGGCGCGCGAGCAACTGAGCGCCAAGAAAGAACAGCGCACGAGGCAGCGGCAGGACATTCAGGAGGAAAGGACCAGGGTAAGATATATGTTCAAACGGATGTAGTGAATAATCATACGACATCAAGTTTTACGAGAAAGTAAAATAAATATATACAAACTTTTTCAATCAAAAATAAGAAGGTTTTTTCTACATCTGGTCGCTTTGATACTGATGAATTTTGAGGTGTATAATTGGTGTTTCAAACCAAGCCTTAATAAGTTGCGTTCTACGATAACAAGGGTTCTACGACATTATGACTATGTAATTATATGGTACTTATTAAAAAAAAAACGCAGGCAGCATAGAATGTATGAGTTCCAAAACGAGCTCATGAAAGTTTTAAGTAAGAATTTTAAATTATTCTATTGTTGCAGACTTCTAACGGCGTGAAAGAGACCGAGGAGACGGACGACGAGGAGAGCGAAGCAGTTGTGGAGGCGCAGACGGCGTCGCCCAACACGGCCGCCCCGCCGCCCGCGCCCTCCGCCAGCCCCGCGCCCGCCGCCTCCACCGCTTCCGACCTCACCACCCGCGCCACCTACACACAGGAGACTACCACTACTGTGAGTCTTAAGCTTTTTTACTTACCGCCAGCTTTTATAAAACTAACAACAAACAAATTACTGCCTGGATACGGATACTAGTATTTGGTTGTATGCAATACCGGTTATTTCCAACAATAATTACCTGCATTACATACTAATTATAAACCAATACCGGTATCGCTTGCCCTACTCACAACACTCCTTTTTATTTCTGAGGGATGGCATATTCAAGAAAGCGTGTTTTAGGCGAAGACAGATGAGAGTATTATATTCTCAAGCAGTAACATACCTACATACATACATACATACAACCATACATACATACATACATACGTACATACATACGTACATACATACGTACATTTAGGAGCAGTTTTTACGTTTGTTAAACATTTAAGTAAGTCCCACAATTTTTTCAATATTGGCCAGAAACTGGATTTTCAGAAAATGGGACAAGAAAATACCCCGAAATGATCCCGAAAATTCTAGGACTAAAAGCCCTACTTTACCATTCAAATTTTATAGATACCTATAAGTTAAATGTACTTTTACAGGAGATCATAACAAGCACGGTGACCGAGGCGCCCGAGATCGAGACCGGCGAGACCGACGTTGTTGGAGAAACTTCTAGCCGTCGATCCACGAGCGAGGTACATCCCTTCTTGATCATTTTGGTTTAAGAATGTGTTTCTTCAACTGTATTCAGTACTAGGGAATGCAAATAACCGGTAGGGAGTAGGGCAAATAACCGGTTAAAAACCGAATTTAGTATGCTAAAGCCGGTTATTAACCGGTTTTAACCGATTATTTGCATTCCCTATTCAGTACTCATTTGTGTTAGTAATCGAATAATAAACTGAACCTAAGTAGGATGGCTGTTTCGACACGGTATAAGTGTCACACCATAGGAAACTATCATCTCATCTCTGAAGAGTCTTGATACGGGTGTTTATTCAAGATCAACTAGTACCAGATCCAAACTTGAATTAAATTCATATCATTAAATGAAGGCAGTTCAACAAGGCACTTTGATAAATCTTTTCCGGAACATCGTCGCATTTAAAAGGAAATACAAACCCACACTTGACATGATGAGCAACACACAAGACTCTCAAACCAGATAAACTCAATCAGACTATTTTGAACCTTATAGTGGTGAAGTATCTACAAACAGAACGCCATTCACAAAGCGAACCCATTGTTACTAAAGACAAGCAACTGATCGACCCTCATTGGTTGTTTGCAGACGGAGGGTGAAGGTCTGCGCGCGGCTCTGGAGCACGCTGAGGAACGCGCGCCGCCGCCGCCTGCGCATGCGCTCAAACACGAACTGGCTCACTCGCAGCCCGTAAGTATTTTTTTCAAGGTTTTTTATAGGTTATTTAAGGCACATTTATAGCCAGACCCATTTCTTTTAATTGCTATGGCTATGAGTCATAAACTCGTGCCGTGTAGTAAAAAAACGCGCGATCAGCTATACGCCCAGTGTGCAATGTACAAGCCAAAACATTTTTATGTCCAAACTGCCTGAGTACGGTGTCATGTATGTACACCGGGCGTTTAGTTCTTTTTTTTAAAATCTGGGCGGCTATTCTAGTCACCTTGTACAATGTGATGCACATTGGGCGGCACGTGGATTAAATTATAAAAAGATGGTCAATTATGAATTGCAAGAGCACACTTACTGTCAGACGCTTATTCCTCCAACCCAACGGCGACCATTTAATATACATCGCCAAGTTAGCAAGTTCCTAGGTCAGTGGGCTTTACATAAGCTTCGCTATGTACATTGCCTTGTCACCGGTCGCCGTTATTGTATGGTGGATGAATAGCAGGACCTCTATTCTAATGCGTTATAACTATATCGCGTTTGACGTGTTTTAGAATCGTTTATGTCACAATCCCCTACAATCACTATTGTAAATGACTTACGGCCAAACCCTATATTCAAACCGCGGATAGATAAGGCTTACTTCGGGTTGATATTTGACATTTTCCCATACGTAATGTGTCAAATTTTAATCCAAAGTAAGGCTATCTGGATTAGATTCCGGTAACCTTCGGGGAGGGAAGATGGCCGATTGAAAAATGCCCGGCTTTTACTTTTGATTTATTCTGTTTACTGATTTACTCTATTCACTTGACATTGGCGAAATCACTGTGTGGACCGCCATTTAATAAAAAAGAAGAAGAAGAAGAAGGCTATCTGTCCGCGGTTTGAATATAGGGTTCGGCCGTTAATAATCAAAACGCTGACAACACGGAAACACGTCAAAGACGATATCGTTATAATGCAGCAGAATATAGGCCTTGTAGGGCTAGACAAGTTGCATTCAAAAATCGTTAGCGATTAGGTTTCGATAGGTATGGATGTATGTACTGTTCCGTGTTCTGTTTTTATATATATTTTTTTTGTTTAATAAAGAGTATTTGTATTGTAATGTATTGTATGGAATTGACGTAAGCCACCAAGATAGTCACGTCAATTCCATATATTTTCAATCGTAACATAATCGCTAACGATTGTCGAATGCAACTTCTCTAACCCCACTGGTTGCCTGTCATTGGCATGAAACAAACTTTGAATATGGTGGTTGTTTTGTTTGGCAGGGCTTCACGGTGCGCGGCGCGCCCCCGAGCGGCGGCAGCGGCGCGCTGTACCCCGCGCTGTGCGTGGGCGGCGCCGCGCTGGCCGCCGCCGCCGCCGTGGCGCTCGCCGTCGCCCGCCGCCGCGACCGCGCTCCGCCGCAGGGCTTCGTGCAGGTTGGTCAAGCGACTACAGATTCCACCTCACTACTCTCGCTGGAGAACCGAACAAATGATATCACCTCCATTCATAGGTAGCAAACGTCACACAAAAAATAATCCAAAACTAACAACAACTTACTAGCTGGATACGTATAGTATTTGGTTGTAGGTATCCAATACCTGTTATTTCCAACAATAATTACCTGTATTACATACAAATTATAATCCAACCCCTGTATCGCTTGCCCTACTCACAACACCCCTTTTTATTTCTGAGAGATGGCATATTCAAGGAAGCGTGTTTAAAAGACGCTGACTAGTAGACACAACTACCGGAGACAGACAACTGATAGCAAAATCCGCTCGATTTCACTGCCTAACGAGCTCAAAAATATTCATATTCATATTCATTCATATTCATTTATTTGCATAACCATGGTATTACAAGGTGGTCTTAAAAAATAAAAGTACATACATACTAGGGCATCGCAAATTGTTTAAAAACTAAGTACAATTATAAAAGAAATGGTTTGAGAATTACTATCTAATATTGCGTTCTCTTATTAATTATTCTGTATCTATTATAATTCTATTTTCTTAATATTATTTATTAATAATCCATGAACTCTTGCACAGAGTACGGGCATTTACAAATAAGATATGTTTTTAATTTATTAACAAATGTTACATATTTTTCTTCCTTAGAGATATCTTTAGGAACCGTGTTATAAATTCGTATGGACATTGCATGGGGACCTTTATTGTTCATTTGCAGCTTACATGGAGCAGATAATAAACTCCTACAAACATTCCTGAACACACCAGCACAATATAATTGACCACAGTTACTTCTGTTCCTGCAGGTGGAGCAGACCGGAGCCGTGGCCCCCACTCCCGAGGAGCGACACGTCGCCAACATGCAGATCAATGGCTACGAGAATCCCACCTACAAGTACTTTGAGGTCAAGGAGTAAGCTCCCCTCAAGTACTCAGCTCTATGATATACCTGGACCAGACATAATGCGAAATGTTGCTGTTGAACTGAATTAGTGACAACGGGACCGATTTTGGCGGATGTTGAATTACAGGCCATTACTGTCCCAGTCACTAACATTAGACATCTAGGGAGTATTTATGGTGTATTGTCATCTATATGTGTAGATTCATGTGACCCTTAAGCAGTTCTTAGAACAAGTTGGCAATGTTCCCATTTATAGACGCGTCCAGAGATATTATAGAGAGCGTCCGACCACTGGGTTCATCACCTTCTATTCTAATTGATTGGGTGTTAGAGATAATGGTTAAGCTTCGAGATGTTAAACGGTGTTGGCAAAACAGTAGTTTAATTTAAAAATTGCTGTTTTTTTTATGACAGACCTTTCACATTTATCATTATAAGGTCTTATGAGCTTTTGAAATGAAATCGAAGCGTTGCAAGGACATGTGTGTGTTTCATCATTCTCCCAATTAGTTGTGGCGTGTGCTAGTTTTCCCTCATACAGGGTCATTTATCCCTCACATCAAATCTTACCCTTAAATTATTTATGGAATGAATGTGTGTGTTCCCCCTTTAGTACTTTCTATCACATACCCAGTGGAAGGAAAATGCACTCATCAAATCGAGTTCTTACAGCTTTTGTAAAGTAAACTTTAGTTACATCTAAATAGAGTCATTTTACAAGAGAATTTTACTTGAGAGATGTAGAGGTATCTGTATGAATACTAGCTTTACTCTTATGTTAATTAAGTTGATATTACGATGAAGCTTGTGTGATTAGTGGACTTTTTGTGTGCGGATTTCGCAGTCAGTCAGATTATTGAGTTTCGTTTGGTATATTGTTGATTTAGCACCAAAATATTTATTTTTATTTCATAAGGTTAGACTAAGTTTTTGTCTAGTGTCCTAGATACTCATAAGTGTCACCTTGTAGTGGAGTTTATAAATTTAAGTTTTCGAGGCCGCAGCTCTAGCGACCATGTCCAATGAACTTAATTTAAAAGTTCTTCGTTTATATTTCTAAGAATTCCTTCTCTTAAGACATTTCAATATTGATCTCATTTTCGTTTTCTCTATCGTAATTAATTTAGTAGTAATTTCTCTGTCATCGGACATTGTTGCCGGGGTCAGTGGAACAAACGTCCATGGTACGCTGTGTAAATAGGCTCCGCGTACAAATTCGAACCTAAATTACTTACTCTTAAAGCCCGCTTTCCTTTACTTTTTTAACGTAGGTAGAACATAACATGAATTTTATGTAATAAAGTGCGAAGATATATTTTAATAATTAATGTGTATTAGCGAAGGGACGGGCGGCCAAGCCGGCGCGGGCGAGCGCTTCTAGTCTCCTCTAGTCACGTCCTCCCGTACGAGGCTCGCGCGCCCGCGACTTCTCAGCCCGGCGGGGCCCTGTACTCAACGTGTGTGGTCGGCGGCTCGCCTCCGACACTCTTACATCTAACAATTTCGCAAAAACGTAAAAGGAACAGCTTCGTTGGTCTACATCAATAGTTTACGACACTGCATCTAGGATTATTCGGCATTTTTTTGGCTACGGTTGTGTACACACTTTGGGTACTCGGTCTCCGCGAAGCAAATAAGCTTAGTAAGTGTATGTACGGTTATTATATAAGTAGATGTACAAAAAGTAATACATTATTATAGATGTTTTAGCGTCAGATACATAGATATAAAGCAAAATATTATTATATATCGCATTCGTCCGTTTAAAGTAAGGGCTTGCGCTCGTGTCTAATCCCACGTACCACTCTTAATGTTACGCCGTAGTTAAGATGTAATTCTGCCTCAGTATTATATACATTTAAGCTTATTTGTTACATAAGCTAATTTATATACACTATTTCTATTCGGTTCGGGCGTAGTGGCGTTACTACATAAGGAAGTCATATCAGATGCGCCATGTCGCTACTTTTTGCCGCTCGCTGCAGCGTGGCGCAGACACCGGTAGTTCGCTGCCTGCGCTCGCAGTTCAGCCGATCGCCGTAAGATGGCGCTGTTTGCGCCGCGATCGGTGCTCGGCGGGTAGGCTCGCGCCCGCGGCTTGTCTTACCGCATTTACATAAGTTACTCACTGTTTAAAACGTAAGTTTAATCCCGCATCAAGTAATCGCTGTGTATTTTTAATAAAACTTAAAAATTACAAGCCGACCACATATTTTTTGAACCAAAACTTTTGCTCAAAAATCAGTCGCCACCGGAAATCAACATCAGGTGTTTTTAAATCAAACAACTTACTATTGTACTAATTGTAATATTCGTGGTTCGTCAAATAATTGATGTTCGTAGAAAACCTGGTTTCTGTACCTTTCCTTGTCACTGTTTCATGTATTTTAAATAAGTACATAATATAATAAATGGTTTGATGATTTTTGTGTTTACTGTGCTGCATTTTATTGTGAGTTCGAAGTTCAAATTGAATCAATAAATAGAAATATAAACATTGGTGTTGTTATTAGCGTTTATCGCTGCCACGACTTCACCCGTTACTTGTGAGGGACGACAAAAGAATTTCTTTCATTCCGCGTAATTGCGGGTCAAAAATGACGCAACCGTTTACATTGCTAAACGGTTGGGTCAAACATTAGCCAACCAAAGCCAGATCAAAAACCCCTGTCTAAGACCAAAAAACAGTCATCGTAAATACATTGCTAAGCGGCTACGTCAAACATAACCTGAAAAGTACCCAACCCAGATAAGGTAACAATACAAGCACGAATAGTAACGGACAAGGAGCAATGTTGGACACTCGGTCCTTATTTCAAAGAAGATAACAGTTACTAATTTATTAAGCAACAATCAGTTTATAACCTTAATATGATCTTTTAATAGAGTATTATTGACAATTATTGATGGATGTCAGCTAAAAGTATTAAAACTGGGTGCCATGCCTACCTCACCTTAACTTGGAAATTGGTTTGTTATATGAATCATGAATAGAAGCAGAAGCTAGATTCTGACATGATGTTTCAACCCGCAAATAAAACTATCTGACAGATAGATAACTTTTAACTCCCTCCTCTGTCATATTAAGAACTAATGTTTCAATGTCCAGATAACACTCTTTGTCAGATAAACTTAAGCTTTGTCCTATTCTTTCTTGTCACAAAGAAAAGAAAAGTGATAATTTAACTGTCAGATAATTTTATCCCGAGATCAGCCCTATCAAGAAAAAACAAAAGTTTTCAAAAGTAACTTTAACTGATAGATACTTATAAACGACGATCGAATAATTGAGTATAGCTTATGTGGTATGCTGGTCTGCGGTTCTATTATACTCGTTAAAACCGGATGTTTTTAATATGTTAATTATGTTATCGCTTTGTCAATGCTATGATAGGTCTTATTTACTTGACATTAATGACAGCATAGTTAAAATACAATGCCATAACATGTCAATGCAATTAGGTTAGGAACACTCTGTCTGCCTGCCAATTCATTTAACCATTCCAGGGTTGGACAGATTAAGTGTCCTAGTTAAAAGGAGCCATAAAATTAAATCAAGACAGATAATTTTAAAATTTATCACGTTTTTATTTTTAGCGTACTCTATACTTAAAAAACTAATTCATAAGTTCAAATCGCTCGCCATCAGCTTTAATAACTTGACGCATTCCATAGAATGCATTGCACGCGGCACGCACTACCTCGTCTGGTATTTCATCCCATATCTTGACTAATCGATGCTTGAATGAAGATTCATGCCCTGTGCGCTCCTAATCTTGCTCAACATGTAACCCCATATCGAAAGTCCAAAGCATTCAAATCCGGCGATGATGCAGGCCTTTCTTGCCAAGGTATAAAATCTGTCAAATTTGTTCTACACCAGTCTTGAGTGCGTTTAGCTTTGTGAGAGGGGGCACTATCTTGTTGGAAGCAGTAATAGTCGTTTCCATATAATTTTTGAGCATTTTCTAGCAAATGACCCTGCAACACGTTCTGAATGTAATCTTGGTTAATTTTGACACCTCGATCAATAAACAGCAGCGGTAACTTGCCTTTAGGCGATATCGCACCCCATAACATGACAGCTGATGCACTCTGGAACCGTTGTACGGCTAATTTTGTCCACAGGAATATCCTTCAATGAAGCACCATAGACACGATCGTTTTGTTGGTGGTGACTGTCTTGTAACTGGAACATCTTTTTATCGGAAAAAATAATATCATCGCCGTCGTGCCAAGCTAGCAATTCCCTACATTTTTTCACTCTAGCTTTTTTCTGGGCATAAAAAAACAAAAAAAATATGGTAACAGTACCATATTTTTTTTGTTTTTTGTAGGCCTTTAGTCCAACATCATATTTTAAAATACGACTCATTGTTCGACGGGATATTTTCATATCTTTAGCAAGTTTGCTTGCACTTCGAGCTGGATTTCGTCTAGTACGCTCACGAATATTTTTAATGATATTTGGTTAAATATATCAAGCTGACGTGTAGAAATCATAAAGAAGGTAAAATTGACAACAAAAAAAAACGAAGTGAATAAGAAGTTTAGTTATATTTAAGTAAAAAAGCCATACACAACTAGGACACTTAATCTGCCCAACCCTGTGTATATTGTGCGACAGTACAAATATCAAATTCAAAAAATTTAGAACGCATGCAAATATATAACATCTGTTTAGTTCGGGAAAGCTCGTATATATTTTGCTGTCTTCTCGACTTGATACGATGATCCATCGATAAGCTACTAGTTTGTTATTCCGTGATAAGCTAATTAGGAAGCAAGATAAATACGAAATTATCCGACAGAATACGATGTCCTGTGATTATTCACAACGTATTATTATATGTCACCCTATATGTAGCTGCTCTTTGAATTAATTTTGTTTATAGTGAAATCAAATACATTTCCATAGATACTGACTGGCCTTGATGCCCTTGCTTTCCTATTTTTTTTAAGTTATTTCTTAACTATGGTGCATGACTTAATCTCATGCAGCATGAGATTAAGATCTTTCTTTACCTGTTCGAAAAAATTTAACTTTAATCGTCACCCCTTTTATATCTATTAAACCGTATGTCCAAAATATGAAAGAAAGGTAACTCTTAATAAATTATTCCAAGGAAAAATATTATAAATAACAAGATCGAATTATTTGCCGAAATAATGCGCTTCGCATAAAAAAAACGTAAGTTCCATGAAGATACCCTCTTTGGCTGGTGTACTTTTAAGTAACGGCTTCCGAGCCCTACACTGAACATGGTCTCACATGCTCTTGCCCGGTATTATATTTATGAAGGTTCCTTATTGATTTTGCCAAAGTCACGTGGGAGAGAGAGTATCAGTAAGAAGGTAAAGAAGTTAATTGAAGAGTAAAACGTCTTGATGAAGCCTGTTACTGATATTATGTGTTGTTATGTTATTTTGTAATGTACCATGTAACCTACCTATTATGCTTTTTTTTAAATGAATTGAAGAAATAAACAGAATTTCAATATAGTAAAAGCATTAATCAATCCGAGCATTTTTACTCGGCCATCTTCCCTGTCGGTTTCCGAATCCACTATCGACAGAGAACCGAACCCCACCGAACATTTTTCTAAAGTGTCTATATCTATGTCAACTGGTCATTGACGAAATAAATCTTGCTATAACAGATGTCAAAGCCATTAAAAAACGCTATACTATTATTATTAAGTATCTGGTTTTCTTATATTTCACAATATTTAAAAGTTTGTTTTTTGGACATCCCTATTTTGCATAAAATATATTATTTTTTTGTTATTCTTAATACTCACAATATTGTTTGTGTTACAAACATACTTACTAACTTAACAAATGGTTAAGGTACTTGCTTACAACCCGCTAGATGTCACAACTAATTGATTCAGTTTACATCCGTAAGATGGCAAGGAATTGATAGCTAACACTTAACAAAGTACCTACTTAATAGATGACACTGACATCTACCACCAGCTACCTCTAATTCTTGAAGCGATTTGAAATAGGACTGAAGCGAAGGATCATTTTTCATTTACATAATTATAATCACAAGTTTGTGATATGTTCGTTGGATTAGGTTAAATACCAATAGAACTCCATCGGAACACCTCCTATTCGATAACCCACCTTCATGTATAGCTCCAAACTGGTTGATTTTATCTTGTATATGAGAGACATCTGGTTTATTCAAGGTGCATTACAACAATACAAGAACGATACAAGAACCAAACCTCCGAACGCAAGTCCACCTAGTGGGGAACCCAATTCTTGCTCGCAAACTAGATGGCGTTAGCAACAACACCAGATGTTGAACAGTGAACACCTTAGAGTGTAGTTTTAAAGGACCATAAAACTAATTAGATTTTAATAATTGCCTGTTAATAACTGTTTAAGCAGAGTTTGCGGACTAGCGCATAACGATTCGACTACGAAATGTACCTACCGATTGTTTTAAGCTTCGGTATTTTAGCGTTAATAGCGTCAAAAATAACGTATACAAATTGTCGTTACGTAACTGATGTCGCGGTTAAGTTAATTGTTGTTTTGGTCTTAGATACTTTCCAGTTTTTAATGATAAAATAGTTAGTTATCAAAACTCTTTAAGTTCTAAATAAAGTCTGGCTTGAAAATATATTCTGAACGAATGGCAAGTCCTAAATTAGTAAGCTTTTCATACCATACATTATATAATGCATATAACCTCTTTGGCAGACGATTGCATGCAATGTCTGTCGATGGGATTGTATAAAGTGGTTAATGTAATAAAATATCGTTATACTTCATTCGTCCACGATAATAATAAAGATCCTTCGGATATAAATCAGTCGGCATTACAACATATTATTTGCCCTATTGTATAAGCCTCCTAGTTAGAATTTAAGTGCCTTTTAGATATACTATTGCACGAGTTCATAGCAACAAGTTTAGGAGTCTGACACATTATTTATTTATTTATTTATTTATTTATTTATTTCATCAACTTATTCTAACTATTATAACTATTATAACTATTATAAGGATTTTTTATTCTTATTATAACTATTATAAGGATTTGACGTGAATTACCGATGTTAAGAGGACTCTGAAGCCCATAAAATTTGCAGTCTTACAATGACGATCTCAATACTACAAATACGTTGCCTCTATGCTAGTATTTTCACCGGCTGTGTTATCCCCAAACCGGAACACAACATTGCGAACACTGTAGCTTGGGGGTGGTTAATGGATAAGATGGTAGTAGCGATTAGGACGGACTCTGCACAGGGTCCTACCACCACTAAACATTACACATATTGTTAATATAAGCAAAAAATAAAAAAATAAACATTGCGACTTGCACATTGCTAATCCCAATTTAGTTCCAAAACGGTACTCTGCTGCCATTGCGCTACTAAGGTTACCTATAAAATACGCAAGACCACACTGACGACCATAAAACCCGGGGTCAAAACTACACAACCAACGCAAAGCATTCACAGGAAAGCAATGTTACTGTTACATTATAGCTACGCTATAAGCTGCCATGGCGCCTTCGTGGCACCGATTCTATCCATTACCAATTCGCTTCACTGTATCAAGGTAACAGCTAATTTATACATCTTTTTGAACTGCCAAATACATCCTCAATCGAAGTTTGGATTTCTCGAGGGACGCGCCCGTAAAATAACGTTTGCTAGGTCGCTTGGCTATTCACGGAATGTCTTGACTTGTTAGTGCTATTTACAAGGCTTTTAGGTTATTTTGTAACGAATTAAATAATTAGGGAGGGCTGTCATGAAAACAGTTTGTGATGTTTAGTTTGTTAATTTATATCTTCATTGCTGGAAGGGATAGCCGTGTTACTCTTAAAGAACTTCATATGTCCTGTAGAAGTAATTAATGTATGTTATGTTTGTATGTATGTAAACACTTTATTGTACTAAAACAATTACGTTAATCAACAGGGTCAAGCGTTCCAGAAGCAATAACGATGTTTTCTAAAGAAAACATCAAATAATCTTGCATTGTTTTGTCTAATGTTTTATTAAAATGACCGCATTCCATCATATGATCAGATAAGTTTCTAGTTTTAATATCCTAAGTTTCAAGAACCTCTTTACTTATAGCGTAATAATATCCTTCACGTTTTGATGTGTTCGATTACCTGTCTGTTATATTGTAGGTACTCATAAAGGAACGAGATCTCTAATACTAATGTTAACAAACTTTATTTTTCCCAGAGCTCCTGTTCTCGGAACATAATTAACCCTTGATCACGATCTTAACATTGAACATGTTAATATTTATGCCTATTCACGCCGTTCTAGAGGCCTGATTTGACAGCTGTCAACGCAGTACGAAATATAACCTCAAATATGCCTCAAACACAGATTTTGTACTGAGTTGACAGCTGTCAAAGGGCGTTTTAGAACGACGCGACTATAGTTAAATCGCTTAGGCCTGGCGTTTACGTAAGTACGTGTGTGTAAGCGTATACAAACAGATGACGCCCGCGTCTGACGTTCGACCTCACACGAGCGCCGCGGCGTGTGTGCGTCCATTTAGTTCTGAATCATTTATGTGTCAGGTTTACTCTATTCCTGAACTGTATTACTCTAGTGATTTACCTACTAGCTTAAATACTGGGCCTAGACTACCACCTGCAAATTATAAGTAACTAACTGTTGCCCGCGACTCCGTGCGCGTAGAAAAATAAAACATAGCCTATGTTAATCTGGAGTACTGTAGCATTCAAATGGTGAAAGAATTGTTGATAGGTATCGGCCCAGTAGTTTTTGAGTTTATTTGTTACATACTCGTACCTACACATATGCATACAAATATTTCCTTTTTATAATCTTCTAATCTTATATATAAAATTCTCGTGTCACAGTTTTCGTTCCCATACTCCTCCGAAACGGCTTGACCGATTCTCATGAAATTTTGTGAGCGTATTGAGTAGGTCTGAGAATCGGCCAACATCTATTTTTCATCCCCCTAAGTGACATGAAAAAAAAAATTGCAGCGGGCGGAGCCGCTGGCGGGTCGCTATTATACTATAAAATTCTCGTGTCACAGTGTTAGTTACCATACTTCTCCGAAACGGCTTGATCGATTTTTATGAAATTTTATATGCATATTCAGTAGGTCTGAGAATCGGCTAGATACTATCTATTTTTCATACCCCTAAGTAACATGAAAAAAACAAAAAAAAAAATTGAGGCGGGCGAAGCCGCTGGCGGGTCGCTAGTTTAAGTATAAATTAAAGTAAGAAAAAAAATTAACTTTACCTACACTAGTAAAAAAACACGAATAAAAAAACGATTACAAGCAAAAAAAGGGAAATAGCATCTTTTTTTACAAAAAGGTTGATACTTAATATTCCGCTAGTATCTATTTATTTCAATCTAAGTATTTTTACATAACATGCCGGACTCACGAAATATCCAATAGGCACAGCAATAGGTAATATCGTATTTCCTAATTCCTAACCGCAATATTCCCGTTTCCAATTAATCGTCTACGTAGTTATGCTTTAGAGACGTTCCAAATTGACGTAACTGAGCTATTCACATTACGCCATTGACGTGACGTCACGTTTACCTCTTAGATGTATTAACATAGTCCGAGTACCTATACAATAATTTGTTAATATTTATAGTCTATAGGTACCTAAATTCTCATACCTAGATCGTACAATGCTTGAACTGGCTCATTGCACGTACCAAACGTGTAATATTTATATCTATACTAATATTATAAATGTGAAAATAATTCTGTCTATATGTTTGTATGTCTGTTTGTCTGACTGTCTCTCTGTTTGTTACGCTTTCACGGATAAAGCGCAGATTTATGTGAAATTTGGTATGGGGATAGTTTGAGTCCCAGGACGGAAGACATAAGGTACGTTTATCCCGAAAAATTAACGGTTCCTGAGGGAATAGCGATAAACGACTTATACAATAAAGCAATTAATATGTTGTAATAACGACTTACCTATTACATATCCGAATGATCTTTATTAGGTATTATCGTGGACGAATGAAGCATTGATATTTTATGGGAAATTTTAAACAATTTAAACAATCCTATCGTCAGACATTGCATTAAATCGGCTGCCAAAGTCGTTACATGTATAGGTATTATTACAATATATGTATGTAAAGTATATAGGTGTAAGAATATAATTAGGTGGGTAACCATATACATACAGACCTACATATTTCATCGCTATTAGTTCAGATATATTTTGTGCGAATGCATGAATGACATTTAAAATCTAGCAAATTGCCACAGGTATTTATTAAATTATTGACCGCTATTATTGAGTAATATAATATTTCCTGTTGTAATGCAATTTAAGATAAAGAAATTATCTACCTATTGAAATAACATAAATAGGTACATAATATTATGAAGACGTCATTGGAATTCGTTGTATTACCTAAAACATTCCATCGCGTGAACAAATTTATTTACGAAATTGTGAGTTAGTTAATCCTTACTAATATTAAAAATGTGAAAGCGTGGATGTTTGTAACGCTTTCACGCAAAAACTACTTGACGAATCATCATGAAACTTTGTACACATATTCTGGGAGGTACTAGAAGTAACATAGGATACTTTTTATCAAAAAAAAAGAATAGGAAAAAAAAAGTTAACAAAAAAAAAATTGCAGCGGGCGATGCCGCTGCGGGTCGCTAGTAAATACATATACTAATGGGAAAAAACGTAGTTTCGCTTATCCCTCCTATTTTCTATTTATCCTTTTTTGGAGTTTCGTTTCGTGCCCAAAGGGTGCCAACGGTACCCTATTACTAAGCCCTCATAGTCCATCTGTCTGTCTATCTGTAAGCGGTCTGTGTCTCATGAACCTTTCTATTGCAGCTATAAGTAACAACAAATTATATTAAAAAAAAAACCAGAAAATTTAAAATTACAAGAACGGTGTAGTCTGACTCACACTTTGCCGGTTTCTTTGGTCTACCTTGAAATACGATTGCTGTAAATAGCTACGTATATGGTCCGATCGCCAATCGTAAAACTTACTAACTAATATCTCTAACGAGGTTAGAACACAAACGATTTTCCTTTAAAATACTTTAAGCGCGGCAAATTATATGTAATTGTCTCAGGGAATGAAAGTGACATGGTACTAAAGTGTAAACATATTTATGACGTCGACTGTATGTATGTAGTTAGGTACAAGCCTAGAGATATTATTGTGTCTCGGTAAATTTATGTAAGACTGACCCTACCTAGTTCATAGATTTATTCGTCTTTAGACTGATTATTCAATATTCAGATAGCAGTATCTTCCAAATAAAAAGCTTTCTTTTTCACTATCATAGGTATTATGAATGAAAAAGAAAGTAAGTAACAACTTTTACTATGATAAGTACCTACTTTTGTTTTATCTGTGTTAATAATGACCCCTTCATCTATGTTAATGGATAGCAAGTTTAGTTCAAACACTTAAAACGGGGAAGTAACTAAAGGTATCTCTATAACTTAAGCGTCACAAACCTTCGCATTCAGCAAACAAATTTAAATTGCGTCACAGTCCGTCTCCGCTAAGTAATGTACTGTCCTTGATACGTTTGCGGCACAATCAACTAACACCAACTACTATAACAAGCTCGCATCTTAATTAATCAGTAGTTGTAAAGACAACCTTGTTCCGAGTAGTTACGCTTGAATTTGAATCAAACTGTAATGTGAGATGCGAGCTTGAGATATTAAATGCGGTTGTAAGAATTTCGACTGCACTAAACGTGATGGAAATGAGTATTTTACTTACTCATAGTGAAAGTTTTAGACAGCGTTATAGCAAATGATCAATAGTTTTATAAAAGAGGAAAAAAAGGTTTACAAAACATTTACATTTATGATTTAAGCAGAGGATATGACCATAGGCTGAAGAAGAATAAGACGATAATGATTCAAAATTAACATAATTAAAAAATACACTCGTACTAGTCGTTTCACGATAAATTAAACAATCTTTGACAATTAATGGGTATTCAACTACGTTTAAGTCGTTTGTCGAAGTTGCTTTAAAAGGAGCGACATTATTAAGAGCATTCGCTCGTAATATTCGAGTGGTGTGGACGTTGAGCCGAGCGTTACTGTGGTCCAACAACTTGAATATTCGACGCCGAATGCTCATTTCACGCGAATGCTCTCAGTGAGGACGCTCCTTTTAAAGCAAGTTTGACAAAAGACTAAAGCGTAGTTTTGCTTTTGGTGAGTTAACATACCAAATAATTTACTTATCACCCATCTAGGTTGAAAAATTTGTAATTTCAATATTTCAAGTCATTGATTTTAATATAATCCTTACTATCTTATTGGCCAAACAAACAGTGATAAATATATTGGATTATATTAATTATACGATCGAGCTGTTATTATTATAGGCGAAGACAATGGCTTGTTATTAAAAATAGGTTATCGCAGGCCTTTAAAATTCTTGCATGAATATCGTTCTCCTTTCACAATAATTGTGACGTATTTTACAATTCGGATCGCTAATTTAGAACTCTTTAAACGGATCTAACAATTTTGACTAAAATTGCGGAATAGGGCTTATTTGAGTCAAAAAATCGATTAGTCAAGTCGTCATCTTAGGGAAAATTCGAGTTCCGCCGAAAATTCGTGTTCAGAAAATATTAGACACATAGACGACACCATCAAATTGTTTTAATATAATGTCGTCTACATACACCTGAGTAAGAGCTAAGTCTCCCAGGTACTTTATATGAAAAGCCATAACCTTCCTTTGATAAAGCGCAATCGGGTAGTAATCGGTCTGTAGAGAAGTTGCAGATTGCAGCACAAGCACAACAGAATCAATGTCGCAAGTATTCGGTACTACGATGGTTGGCGCGCCTTATTCGTCCGCGACTAAGTCTCGAAGACAGAAGATACAGTATTAACTGCACGACCGTCCAGTGGCGCCGTCATTACTATTATTACTATATTAACTGATAAACTAAAGTATTGTCGTAAGAGGCTGTATACGAAATTCTGCCCGTTTTGCTTCTTTTCGTGATTTTACAGTTAAAATACTGCTTTTCTATAAATTTTAATGCACATCCTGAAGTATTATATTTAAGTTATGATCGAATAAATGAGCTATTTTTTTATTTTTGTCGAGTATGATAATGCGAGATGTAGGTTGTTTTAAAACATTATATTATATTGCTATTTTTTTCATTTTTTGGATGTTTTTTTAAGGTAATGATGGTTTGATTTTTAACTGTTGTTTTAATTTTATGAACGAGAGTTTTAAGAAGCCGAAATCTAAAACTATTTTTTACCCATTTTCTATAAAATTTGGCCAACATAATAATTTTTTTACACAAAAAAATAATAATGGTGTTAAAAAGTTATCTATTAATTTTTTGGACTACTTTTACAGCAATCAATTGTATTTTTTTCATACCTTTAAGCGTCAAAACGATCCATAAATATGCGACATTCTAAACCTCTTGTAGGAGGTTGCTGTAGCAAAATTCACAAAACAGTCGCCGATTTCAGGTCGTCTAATCAAAAACAAAAAAGTACTTAGCTCATACATTCGTTTAAAAACTAAAATATCTTTCGTGATGCGCATTAAAATTTGTAGAAGTAAAGTATTTCAACTGTAAAATCACGTAAATCAGCGAAATCGGCCAAAGGGTAAGCAGAATAGCCTAAGAAAAATTGCCCCCAGAGTTTTTGGGTCGAAACTATAATCAAACGAAGCCTTTTGAGGAGGTTATATCCTGCACAAAGTTTCATCCCTCTGTTACCCCCTGGGGGTGAAAAACACCCGATTAACTCCAAAACTGTTTTATTTATGTGACGAATTTCAAATTTTGTACAAATAATAATGACACTAAAAGCTATATGTTAAAAAAATATGACTCTCCTAACCCTTTAAATTTGTGTAAAAAAAAAACAATAATAAAAAAAAACATCCTTTATAACAAGTTCGGCTTATGGTACATACACCATTTTTTTTTTCAAATATGATCCAATTTATATTCTACATCATACAAAAGTTTCATCGACCTAGTCCAGAAGGTACATTGCGAAATTAATATGAATTAGCTCTTTGGTGCCTACTATTCATTTAACTCCTACCAAGAGCCTGGCATTATTAATAAACAATGGCCTGCGATCGGACCGCTGTTTGTGTCCGATTTAAAAATGTGGGGATAAAGAAGTATAAATCAAACTCATTTGAACTTAATAAATCATTTTTTTTATTTACTAGTATTAACATAACATAACTTTTACTGTGTATTCATACATTACGAGTAAGTAAGTAAAAAACAATTATTATTCAATCAATCGTCATCACTGTCTTCGTTAATAATTGTCAAATTGTCTAAGTAATTATCAAATATGTTAGTCAGAATTTCGGCTGGTTTTATAATTTTTGATTTATATCTCGCATTGGATAAATAATATATTATTTAAGCAATATGCGAGCAGCCACCTGCTGTTCGGTTTCCATTGGGGCAAGTACAGAAGTGATCGCTGATACCTCTGTAGTCGTTTTTATTGGGCACATAACGTATGAATATAATTTTGGTTGCAGTACAGAGGCGTTGCTTATTAACAGTGATCGGAATAGGTAGTGCAATTTCGGGTGAATGACCTTAAACATTATACTTAATATGGATAAGACCCCAGATTCCGGGACTCGTATTATTTCACAGAATTATTTCTTGACATGACCTTAATTGAAATTAAATGGGAACATGCAAAAAATCTACAAAATAATGTTATTATAAATACTTTTTTACTTTTTGTCATTGCAAGTGTCTACATATTTCGTCAATGCGATATTCTATGCTAGCAAAATAATAGTTAAGATCATATTTTAAAAACATTTCTGAATTAAACACAAACTTTAACACTTTGCAAATGTAATCCCGGGGTTACAAGCTATATCCATACTAAACTTACGCACCGTAGTCTCGCGAAATTGCACTACCTAATCCGATCACTGCTTATTAAGCATAATATAATGAGTAGTCCCTACTAAATAGTACATTCATATTAATTTCGCAATGTTCCTTCTGGACTAGGTCGATGAAACTTTTGTATGATGTAAGTACAATATAAATTGGTTCATATTTGAAAAAAAAATGGTGTGTGTACCATGAGCCGAACTTGTTATACAGGGTGTTTTTTTTTATTATTGTTTTTTTTAAACGAATTTAAAGGGTTAGGAGAGTCATATTTTTTTTAAATATAGCTTTTAGTGTCATTATTATTTGTACAAAATTTGAAATTCGTCACTTGCATAGTTTAGGAAAAAATAAATAAAACAGTTTTGGAGTTAATCGGGTGTTTTTCACCCCCAGGGGCTAACAGAGGGATGAAACTTTGTGCAGGATATTACCTCCTCAAAAGGCATCGTTTGATTATAGTTTCGACCCAAAAACGCTGGGGGCAATTTTTCTTAGGCTATCCTGCTATATCCTGGTAGAGATTCCCAAGTAGGTTCTTTATGAGGTCTAGGGTGTAGGGGTGCACTAAGAGAGGATTTTTGGAAATTCATCCCTTAAGGGGATAAAATAGGCGG
This sequence comes from Acleris holmiana, assembly GCA_949316455.1. Taxonomy (NCBI): domain Eukaryota; kingdom Metazoa; phylum Arthropoda; class Insecta; order Lepidoptera; family Tortricidae; genus Acleris; species Acleris holmiana. The sequence goes on along the minus strand of OX438776.1, from coordinate 11,262,399 downwards.
AGGAGCGGGAAACTAATTCTACGCGTATCGGGCGTCTTCTAGCAGGGTATAAAACAAAAATAATAACTTTGTAGGCGTAATTTAAATGTTTAACTATGTCAAATTACAGCCTTTTTAACATGCTGCAACGGGACAAGATTAAGACATAGGCTTAGGACTTTAATCCGTCTATTCCTTACTCTAAAGTAAGAATAAACTGTTAAGGTTTAAAATGAAAGTGTGTTTTGTGTGACTTAAGTCCTATTATATTACTACTAAGCAACGAGTTCCCGAGTGGCTATCATTTTAATCATTTCATTATAATAGCACTTTTTATTTGACACTAGTTCTCGTTTGTCGTATTTGACACTAGTAGTAGTTCCCGGACAGGCGTGTTAGCTACAGAAGTCTCAAAGAAAGTTGACGCTTGTATACCTACTATCGGTTCAAAACATAGGTACAGCTCTTTTAAGTTACGGTCGGATAAGAGGAAGTACAACGATGGATTAGTTAAGCGCTGAATTAAGAAAAAATAACGATGTCAGGTTTGTGACGAAAATTCGCCATATAAATGTATGGTTAAATTTCGTCACAAAACTGACATCGTTAATTTTATTAACTTCATTGAAAAAATGCCCTAGTACCTAATAGGGTCCCATTTGACGCCCTTTGGGTAAACGTGCCTCTAAATAAAACTCGGTTTCTCATTTATCCTCGTGTCGTGAGACCTGGTGTGCTGTAGATACATAATCAAGATAATTTAGTTTAAACTATATCTCAATTCGTATAAAGTTCAAATTAATTTGTGTTCAAATTAAAAATTATACAAACATTCAAATTCCAACTCATAAAAATCTCCCTGCTTGTATCTCCCTGGTGGTAGGATCACGAATATTACGTAAGTTTAGGATTAGGAAACTTAACGACTAAATATTCTCACTCTCTCTTCTCCCAGGATATCTAGTTGCGTCTATTTTTTTTCTATGTCAGGAAGGCAAATTAAGTGGGTGAGCTCTAGGGCGGTTCTCTGCTTTTTCGCCAACAAATCTTTGACAAATGCATCATTTTGCAACCTATTCATTTGCGAACTCCCTGATTTTTCATTAACTAAAAATATTTCAGGATTTTTGTAAAACTAACCTAACCTAACCTATATGGTTCTACAAGATGATCCCGAAATAAATCCAGAATTATTTACAGTTTCGGAAAAAACGCGGGTTGTCAAATGATATGTTTGTGAAATTAATCATTTGTCAAACGTTTGTTATGAAATGATACTAAGGATCCCCTCTAAGCCACAATGGTATTTGCAATCTAAAATGCGCAAATGCATTGCCACTGTTGTTTACTGCTTCAATTTAAATACATATATTGTTTTGTCATTCCGTGGTTTTGTCATTGTTTATATGCAATAAAGAGTTAACTTACTTATATAATACCGTACTTACGTATCAATCAGAAAAACACATAGAATTAATGTTGTTGATTGTATCGGTAGCTGTGGTGTGTTATATCGCTAGTTCGAGTTTTTTTTCTTTGAAACAGCTCGCTTCATATTCATCAACGAAGTGGCAACGTAGGTTGATATAGTGTCGGTGAAACTACAATACCGCGTACCTAACAAATTGAATAAAATGCAAAATACTCCTTAACAAGTAAGTCAGTAAGGCACATTTTGTAGCTTATTGAAATTGTTAGTTACGCGGTATTGCAGTTTCATCGACGATAGGTACTAAATTCAAACCACTCCCACTTTAATAGGTCATTGAGAAAAGGTACTAAACTGTACAGCTACTCATCTGTTTGTCTACGTTGGGCAGAGGTATTTCGACAGTTTTGGCCAAACTATTCGTCGACAACGTCTGCGCAAAAATTAAAATTATACCGACTCAAATGTTAATAAACTTCCTCGGACGAGACAACTTAATTTTGCCAGGTAATAATTTGTTAAAAAATAAAAAAACTAGAATTTTGTTTTCGTTTTGCTTATTTTCGTTAACCTACCGCCATGCAACAGTGTTCGCATGCATTGTTGTGTTGACACTGGTACACTGGTATAACCGGATAACCAATGAAATTACTACAGGCATCTTGGTCCTCAACCCCCAATAAAAGTTCTCACGGTTGGAAGGGCATTTCCGGTCTCAGGATTTTAGTCTTGAGAATGCATAACGGCAAAGGGTGTGCACGTTAGTCTTCTCCGTGGCCTAAAAATAAACTTATATTTCAGTGTGAATTTATTATCTACAGATTTAAATTCCACTAGCTCTTAGACGTAGTAGCCACGTATGTACCAGCTAGGGTTGCCACCCGTACTGTAATATACAGTATTGTACTATATTTCGGCTGTCCGTACTTTATAATTTATAATATATGGAATACATAAAATACGCAAAAAACTTCATTTTAAGAACACTATAACTTCGAAATTCGTGACAAAAAATTTGGTTCATAAAGACTTTTCTGAATGGAACCAAAAAAAATAACTTCACACTTCGTTTAGACGTTTAATTTGGCGGTTGTGTTACAGAACTTGGATGAAAGAAAGTGCTACACTACTGACTGCTAAATTATTTTTTCTACATCATTTTTTGCGAGCGATCATACATAAAATGTACTATATTTTTGTTATGTGTACTATATTTTTTGGCCCTATAACTCACCATATATATCTTGATAAGAAAGGTAGCAATCCAAGTACCAGCCCTACTTGGTCTCTAGACTGGCTATATAGCTTACGACGTAGAAGTACTCACGAATGCTCAACCGTAAGGATCTCGATTCCCACGTTGTATTATTAACCGCCGTCAGTCGGTAAATATCTAGGTATACAATGTATTGCTAGTTAAGTAGGTACCTATTATAGAAAAAATACACAGCTAGCTTGTCGAGTTTCTTATTATCAAGAATTGCATTTTTAGATGACGAAGATCACCTTGACGAACTTAAGTTGTCTGAAGCCATATTATAAAAGAGACAGCGCTATAGCATATACAAATCTCCGTCCCTTTCACTGCTTGGAACTTACCTCGTTTTAGCACTTCGTAATACGGCCTTCGTTTAGCGTTAACAACAAAAAGTGAAACGTTTTGTTCGTGTTATTTGAAGTTTTTGACAACTCTAACCCCTATCATGGCAACCCTCCGAATTTAGTTTGCACGGAATATAGACTTGCTAATTGCTGCAATATATTAGGGGAATATAACAGGACAGGTTCTAAAAAAATTGGCCAAGTGCGAGTCAAACACCGACGGGTCTTTAGAAACTTGTAGGTATATAAATAGTTCATCTAAACTATGAAATCACCGAATATTGTTCTAACGAAAAGATTAACTGGATTGAGGGACAAACTTAACTTTACCGTTGGAAAACGATTGTCCCCATACATTGCCATGGGCCGCGGTCAAATTACCAACTGCAAATAATTTTACAGTCAATTCTTGCCAAATTTGATAATTCTAGGTCAACGAGAAGTACCCTATCCTCTTGAGACCCAGTGTGCCCTAAGAAGTACATAATCAAGGCAATTTTGTTTAAACTATATTTGAATGGGCATAAAGTTTATTTTTACTTGTTTATAAATTGTAAATGGCATTTAAGAGCAAATGTTACTGGACTTTATTTCTTTGCTGGTAGATTCAAATTCCCAATTACACAAATCTCACTGGATTTGCTTCTCTCACGAGTGTCAAAATACCTATGCGGTGTAAACCCCCGCATCATTTGATTGCGTTAGCACTTACAAGTTGGTCACCGGAGAGAACCTCCAAGGGATTGCGTACCCAAATATTTCACATTAATTTCAACTTGATACCTTGATTCTCTTAACACAGCACTGCATCGAACGCAAAGGTGAACGTAAAGCTCCGCTGGGCGACCGCGCTCTGCTGCCAAATTGAGATGGCACGCGCTAAAATCTGTTGCGTACACTCCAACGGGACTACTTAAACTTGCCGGATAAACGTTCACCTTTGCGTTCTACGCAGCGCTGTGTTGAGAGAATCACCCCCTGTACCTAAGCGTTCCTGAGAATAAGCGTCTTGACGGACAGACAGACAGCGATGTGAGCTTTCGAGGTGCGGAACTCTAAAAATGCGGCCCAAACTGTCTACAATATTTATCGTGTTACTACGTCTTAGATAAACGGTAGATAACCGTTATCTATCCGTATAATTTGAATATCATATGTTAGCGCATTCAAGCACTGGTGAATCTTTTTAGGAGTTAGGACTACCCTTGATGGTAGTTTAGTTCTTAATTTCTCAGGAAGCGACCACTTGGTCATTAAAGTTTGTGGGCATGATATTAGGCGATGCATTAAGTAATAAACTATCATGCAGAGATCTTCTGTAGAATTAAATAATTACATTGATAAAAGCAAAGTGTATAAATGATTACCGCGTAGTTTCAATATATTGATGATGCAGGTAAAATGTCTTTTTATGGTTCCGTAGTTAACAAGAAACTCTCATAGTTTCGCCATGTCCGTCTGTCCGTCTATCTTTTGGCATAGGAATTATTTACATTACGTCGACAAAGTTGAGAAAAAAAATATATATTCTAAATACTTATTTGAAAAGTGGTCTAGAATGGGGCGGGGTGCAACGGGGTGCACATTTTAAAACATTCTTTTTTATATTTCCGTGACGTACTTTTTGATTTATAGCCAAAAATGTACAAAACATGATGTTCACCATTTTTTAATATTCCTAACTTAAATATTTTACGCCGAAAATAAAATTAAGTTGTCTTATTTTTCAATTTTGTAAAACTTTGCAACATTCAAAATCTGTTTTAAAATAATGGCTGCTCATAATGGACCTATTTACATAGAAAATAAAGTTCATAACAAAATGAGTATTTTCTCGAACCTGATTCTATTTCCCTCGTAGATTTAGGTTCGAGAAATTACTCATTTTGTTATGAACTAAATATGGAACCCTCGGTGCGCGAGTCCGACTCGCACTTTACCGGTATATTTTTAATTTGGTTGGTTCCTTCGAATTCGGTTTTTAAACACATTTACGACATTTTCAAAATGCTCTAGTTTGAATCAGAAATGCTGTTTTCTGTTTCATTAAGTCACTATTTCAACAAACAAACAAACAAACTTACATTAACACAGACGGGTAGGTAGATATATTATTACTAAATAGCTTGCCTTTCTATTGTCTTTTTCGGGTTCGTTGTTCGTCCAAGGAGTCGACTCACGTCCGTCGAGCCAGCCTCCAACCTCAGAGTATTGTGACCCTTTCGCCACTAAACATACCTACCTAAATCGTATACAAGAACTCGATAACTAATCTTGCTAAAGTAATTCGTGACGTTTTGACACACACATGCAAAGTTAAATTAATGAAATCACGAATATAACATCTTAATTAAGTCATTATTTTACTATCCTTTTCTATTACGTTGTTCTTTTACACGGATTTTTACAACGTTATTATTTGTTACTACAACCTTGTAATGAATTAAAACAGAGTAACGGCTGGCAGTCGCCATGGTAACCACAGTTTAATAAGTAAAAACGGTTCGTTAATTGCATATTGAAGCTGCTATAAACCGACGAAATAGTCTTCCAATTCACGCAGCCTTGTTTAGTCCGAAAACCGGTCGGCCGATCGATCCGCCGTAAGAGACCAAGTTTCCTAGACTTTTAAACATTACCCACACAACTTATAGACATTGTGCCTTAATACCCAAAATCAATTTACTTCGCAATCCATTAATTTACGTATCGTTTCAATACTTATCCATTACCATTTTAACTAGAGCTCCGTCTCCCTTGCCCTCGTTGAACTTTCGCCTGCCGCGCGGGGTTTTCAAAGATCTCCCGCAGCTCTTTTTATTTTGGGCGACAATAAAAGTTACCCCATGTTTAATACAATGCATAGTGTAAGGGGGCTGCTACCCTTATGCCGATCCGAAGATTATGGAGCGGGTAGAAATGGTGGCTGGTGTCGCTTGTTTGAAATATTACCATCAAATATATACAGATTGTCATTGGGATTTAATAAAACTTGTGTGTACCTACGTGATTTGTTTATTTAAATAAATATCGGAGGACAAATTTCACACAAATTGTTCTAGTCCCAAACTAAGCTCTAAGCTTGTACTTTGTGTACCAGACGTCGATAAGCATACTTATATAGAGAAATACATAGAAAAAATCCAAGACTCAGGACAAATATTCGCGCTCATCACACAAATATCTGCCCTTACCGGGATTTGAACCCAGGACTGCTGGCTTCAGAGGCAGGGTCACTCCCACCTAGGCCGCCGTGTCGTCAATTTGACGGATCTTTGTATAGATTAATTTTAAAGTATCTCTAAGTGAAATCGCGTTTTTTTCCCCATCAATTTAAAATATAAATAAATATCACAGGACAATGTCACGCAAATTGATCTAGTCCCAAACTAAGCCTTAGGCTTGTACTATGAGTAGAGGAAAAGCCCCAAATATGGACTAGGTACATAATATGGACCACACGAATATCTCGCTAGGTGGCGTTCCTATCGAAGTGAAGTAGGCCGCTTTGGACACCATTGAGGTGCGCCTCCCCGTCAGTGATTCGCCGCCAAGCTCAGTGCACGTATGTGTCAATTATCGTCGATTGAAGTTTTTAGGCACATTTGATGGAAATTTTCGGTAAGTTTTTTAAGGCTGTTGCTTCTTTTATGTCAACCGCTTATTATTGTACCTTGGTGTCCTAGAAACGTTATATTATTAGTGAACTTTGTTGTTGTAGCGTGTGACGACACGTATTACTAGTTTCTTTTTGGAAAAAGTTTAACGACAAATGACAGCTGTTTATATTATGGACCAATAGTTAGTTTCAAATATGGACTAGTAGTCCATATTATGAACATGCTTGTAATATGGACGCGAGCCTTATTTCAATTTTTAACTTTATTATTTTAAAGGACTCCTAAAATAATATTTATTTCACATATAAGGCTGATTAGTGATTACAAGTTTCCTTTTTTAAAATAGGAAAAAAATGTGATAATTGTCATACCTTAATTATGATAGTCCATATTACGCACCCCTAGGCCGTATTATAAACATGGTGGTCCATATAATGTTACCTATTTTGAAAGGGTTAATTTTGAGTTTATTTAGAATTACGAAGTTTTTGTTAAACGTTTGTTACTTTATGACATTTTTATTATATTTAGAAGATTGCCAGATAATTTCCCGACTGATTGGTTTTTAAAGCATTTCTTTAACTTGAAAATCCTGTGTTTTATTTCATAAAATGTATATGGTGGTCCATATTTGGGGCTTTTCCTCTACTAGACAAAGATAAACCTACTCATATAGTGAAATATACACTTAAATACATAGAAAACATCCAAGACTCAGGAATAAATACTCGTGCTCATCACACAAATATCTTCCCTTACCGGGATTTGAACCCTAGCATCGATATATTTATGCAAGTTGCAATGACCCCGAGAGATACCTAAGCGTCGTGTGAAATGATATTTTCACAAAGACTAGCCGACTCCAGGGCCTCTATTGAACTGCGTTATAACGATATCGTGTCTGACGTGTTTTAGAATCGTTTATGTGACAGTCGCCATTATTGTAAATAACATAAGAGTTATGAAAACGTTGACAATACAGAAACACGTCAAATACGATATCGTTATTACCGTGTAGAATCCAAGCCCAGCTATGCTATTTTCGAAGGCAAGAATGTATTTTTAAATCTTATTAAAAGAATACGTTATGGTGTAAGAGTGTTACTTAATCTATTTCTTAAACTCCGACGCAAAATGTGGGGTGTTATAAGTTTGATGTGTAAGTGTGTGTGTCTGTCAGTGGCACCGTAGCTCTTAAACGGACGCTAGCTCTATTTTATTTGAAAGCTGGTTTTCTAACGGTGGTTCGTAGACATGTTTTATCAAAATTGGTTTTGCCGTTTTTGAGATATTGAGCTTTTAGTGGGTTAAAAGCCCCCGCTATAACGATGACACCTACTTTTAAAGCTAATATCTTTTAAACGGCACAACCAATTTTCATTAAACCTTGCTAAGATCCTGATTAATGTATGTGTGATAAAAAATCTTGCGTCCAAATGCGTTCATCCGTTTGGGAGCTCTGATGCCACAAACAGAAACTTCGATGGAGAAGTTTAAAAAGCGTGAAATAAAAAAAATCAATTAGAAATTTAAAAAGCCTTAAGAAAAGGAGTAAGGGCTGATTGTTTGACAATTAGATAGTGAACTGAACACTGACACTAACTAAACTGACACGTCGGGGACCGCTAAGTAACAGGGGTATTTTATATTATGTCATTTACTTAGCGGTCCCGCGCCATGTGTTTTTGTCTCAGATTAGGTACTCACATGGAAACTTAAAAAGGCCTAAGATACAGAATAGATAATAATAGTACTCTAAGGAAATCTTGAGTTTCTAAGCTAATGTCAGCCTTCATTTCAACTTAACTTTTTTTTATGGAATTGGTTTTATCCGGCAAGTTTAAGAAGTCCCGTCGGAGCGTACAAAATACATTTTAGCGTGTGCCTTCTCAATTAGGCAGCAGGCAGTGAGTCGAGTTCAGTGTCATATAAAGCTGCCTAATTGAGAAGGCACGCGCTAAAATGTATTTTGTACGCTCCGACGGGACTTCTTAAACTTGCCGGATAAAACTTCACCTATAAGATCGACGCAGCGTTGATAGAATCACCCCCTGATGGTAAGTGGAAACTGTGACCTATAGACATTCGCATATACAAGACTGCAAATGCCTTGCCTACCCTGAGGACTAAGATGGAATGCCTCTATGCTAGTTATTTCACCGGCTGTCGTATCCCCAAGCCGGAACACAACAATGCGAACATTGCTGTTTGGCGGTAGCCCTGCCTTTAGATAATAATGAATCTTTAGTTGACTTTTGTGAAGTCACGGTGCTCATGTAAGATTAAAATATCAGATGCTGGAGAGTTGTCCATGTACGTGTTTACTCACACGTGTATTAACGCAAGGCTAAAATGAATTTAACTGTAAGTACTTACATGTTTTCATCGGTATAAATGAACTCAATTCATTTGTGTGCGCAGCCAGATGTTTATTTTCTTTTGCCTCGCTATTGGTTATTTATTCCATTTTGCATTTAAAACCCGGTCAAATGCGAGTCGGACCTTCGCTCTGAGGGTTCCTTATTCAAGTACTTGTGTAGACGCTACTACCTAAAAAACACTAGAAATGAGTTAAATAAAATGTTGTTGATAACAAGAGTTTTTCTTTCTGAAAAATGAATTAGTTTGGATCCTTTTTTATAAATTTTGGTCAGTAACTTATACCTAAGCTAAAAAATAAATGCTTCTAAAACTAAAAACCGTCTTCAAAAGCAAGAAATAATTTATCTCAAAATGATATGTAAGTCAGTCCAACTGAATAATTTCATGCCGACTTCAGTTGGACTGACCTATCATCTTAAAATAAGTCATTTCTAGCGTTTTGAAGACGGTTTTTAGTTTTTTAAAACATTTATTTTATTTCATACCTTTTAAGTCATCATAATAATACTAACAGTATTTATTCCTATAAACAACTAGAAAACAAGTATACCCGAACAAAAAAAATGTATTAAATTGGTCCTGCGGTTTTTGTGTAATCGAGGAACATAAATGATAATAAAAAAAACCCAACGGATTGAGAACCTCCTGCTTTTTTGAATTCGGTAATTTATTTAAATTATTATTTGTAAAGTATGTGTGATAATCTAAAAATATACCCCTGCAATAACTGGTGCAATTACTAGCATAGAGGCATTCCATCTTAGTCCTCAGCAACGCGTTTGAGGTCTTAGGATTATAATCTTGATAATTCAAATGTCTATGGGTCTCAGATTCCACTTACCATCAGGTGGCCTGAGTGCCCGTGTGCCTTCTCCTATACATAAAAAAACACGCACTGATTTTTATGTATGTATGTAAACTACATGTAGACAAACAAACACACCAATATCGAAGTGTCACTGAAATGGTTCCTTTATACCATTTTGTGTATGGAACCCTAAAAAAGAAATTCCGGTTATTTTACTATATGCCCAAAATAGACTGACCAAATTTTCTATTTTCATTACGTTTTCAACGTAAGGTTGGCCCACCATTTTTAGAAATTCAATAGCGAATACAATGTGCTATTCCTATAATCCGAATACACTCAAATCAAAGATAAACAAAGATCGTCAATGAAAATGTTACGATACTTGACAGGCAGCATATATAGCACATTTCAATTACCTATATATTATTTGAAATGTGCTTATCATGCCTTTTCATTTGACATCCCACACGGCTTGAATATATATTTTCTTATAGTTCATTACTTTATATCCTCTAGGGGGCGCTATATTCAATTAATGTGACGTCACATAGCCAAAACCAGCGGACCATCAAAACGCTTCCAACGATACCCTATTTGCTAAATTATGATAAGTTGTTTAGAAGTTAAGAGGGAACAGATGAACATACATAGATACATACATACATACATAGTTACATAGATTCATAAATACCGGTCAAAATCATAACACTCCTTTTTGCTTCGCCATAGTCGGGTAAAAACAGAAAAACATAACACAGACGTTTTGTGTATCATAAAAGTTGGTTACGCCATTTTAAGCTATACTCGTATATGCTAAGTATGCTATATGAAGAACACCGGCGCCTGAAACTAAATAGACCCAGAGGCCGAATCTAACGACTAAAAGGAATGCCTCTATGCTAGTAATTTATCTATGTATCTTGCCGTATGTCTAAGACATAGTAATATTGTCCAAAATATGCAGTTGACGTGAACGTTTGAGCACGGCGGCAGATTCCGGCCGACTTGTTACAAATTGCTTACCGGTTGCTTACATAATCACTCGTATAATCACTTACTGGGAAAGTTGGCGGTAGACTAAAATTACGGAAGAATAAATACAATAATGAATAACGTTACTGTGGAGTTTTAAGGCTAGTCACTGCAGTTTTTTCAAGTTTTCTTTGTGTTATGTGTCAAGTATCTTAGAGGTTGTAAAATCAGTTGAAGTAATTTAGTTTCTATTGTTTTTAGAGTTCCGTACCCCAAAAGGAAAAAATCGGGTCCCTTATAAGATCACTTTGTTGTCCTCTGTCAAAACTCAAGACCCTTTTATTGGGAACGCGTGGGAGGTATCGAGTTGAAATTAAAACCATAATTATACTCAGGTCTACAGTCCCTGGAAGCTGTAAAAAAATACTTTTTATGCCGCTAAAAACTTAAATTTGGTCACCCTCAAGGGAATCAAAATTTATAGGGTTAGGTACTTCCCATAGACCCATTATTCTGAAATTTAGCAAGAAGTAACGCCTTACAAAAAACTTACTTAAAATGGTTAATTTGTTGCCTCGCAAAAATAAAAATAAAATCGCGATTGCAAACTTATTTGCTTTTACCAACTGGTTAATCGTGACCTATATCGATGTATGGAGACAACAGTTTTTCAACGGCAAAGTCCAGTTTTTCGCTCAATAAATTTTTTCATTTTTATAAAATTGTACTGAACACTCAGTGCGTGAGTCCGGCTTGCACTTGACCGTATTTCTTTTTTCAACATTAATTTAATTAATTTGATTATGTGTGGCACGTAGTTTGTGTACCTTTATTTAAATACTTGTTTGTGATAAATAAAACACTTCCGTACGTCCTTCATGGTTGCAAAGGTATGATAATTGTTTAATCTGAAGTCGATACTCTTCTTATTACTTAGACAGATAGGTACTAAAACCATTTGGAAGTGATAAGGTGAGCGTAAACATTTATTCTTAATAGACATTCAAGGTCATTCAGAAAAATGGTAGTTCCGTTATTCCGTTCCGTTAAAAAATCTCAAACGGGACAAACAATCAATACACCCTCAATGTATTTATGCAATTGACTTTGGTATTGATTTCTGACTTTCTTTAAAGTTTTTTTCTTTTAGTTTTTTTTTCTCTTTATCATTTTCCTGTTTTTCTGGGGTCAGCGCCGCTCGCAAAGATTGTCGGTTAAATGCCTATATGTTTAAACAACATGTATTTTATATGTTCAAGTTCACGGTTCATAAGAATATTTTTTCCAATATACGGCTTCAGACTTCTCCTTACCATATTTATTTATTACTCACCCTATTCTTTATAAAGGCACTTGCTGGTTTAAAAAGACAAAGACCACCTTTACAATTGCAGTGAGTGCCAAGATTACGCACAAGCCACTTTTATACTTCAAGGAAAAGCCGTATCGGCGCAACATTTCCGCTTACGGAAGATACGCATCCCACGTGAACCTTACATCGACGCAATAAACACCACATTTGACTACATTCCTAGTTGAAAAATTGCATGCTCTCTATGATGATTTATGCAGTCGCTAACGAACTCGACCCGGTTGCAAATTGGGGGTTTTTTTAATAGCATTTCGGAATTCATGACCACTATGACTATTTTGCTTGTCATACTTTGTTCTTTCGTTTGTATTCAATATGCATCCGGTATCGTTTTATTGCACTGTTCACTTTACATAGGTACATAACGTCACGCCTTCATTCCCAGAGTGGGGTAGGCAGAGCTACAGAATACCAACAACTCTAGACTTGTTGATAATTCTGTAACCACATTTTGCATAATCAGGCTAAGATGTTTTCCAGTGTAGTGACAGGTTGCAAGCTCATCGCCTAACCCGACTACAAGTCTTAAGTCCCTTAGTCACCTCTTCACTTTAAAAGCTAATAGTTTACGTATTACGTGTAGGTCGTTCACGTTTGTATACTCAGGTATTATTAAAAAATATGCAGAATCGATAGGACCTTAGGACTGGTCTTAATCTCAGGCTTTTGCTATCGTACACCTTAGTAGTGTATTTTAAACATTTTCTAAATTAGTATTTGAACGTGTACTTATACCGTTGCTACGCGTTGATGTTATCTGATCAAAGTATACATGAAAATCCTTTCTCAAGCAACCAAATAAGTACCGAAGTGAGTATACTTAAGCGTAATGTGAAGGTTCGCCTACCCAAGTACACGTAGATATACAGTGTTGTCTGACACATACAATTAACAAACAAAGAATTGTGGTCAAACAAGTTATTACTACGTTGCCCTTTATCCTAAGATTTTTATAAAAGCGTACTCTTAAGTTATTCGGTTTAATACTAACTTACTTTTATCTTTATATAACATCCGCTTGTTCTAATAACAAAAAACAGGATGTTGTCAAATTCTGCGACACCCTGCGTGAACTTTTTCAATTCAAATCCTGTCTATTTCTAGTAAGCCTAAGCACTTCAATCAAACTGGTGAATTATTTCTGCCTGCATTCAATGCTTTGTAAGGAGTGGAATTTGGTGTATATGTGACAAAAAGGATATAAATATGAATAGTCAGTTATAGCTTTGACGTAGTCATGTTTACGTAACGGGGCACCTATTTATCATTTATATGTATTAACCTCTTAGCACGTATGTCGTATATCCTTCTTAAGGTAGCTTATCCTAATTTGACGCGTATCATTTCCAAGTCTTGTGTGGTTCCCTGGATGCCCCATTTCCAGGATTTCACTATAACTCAGTAAGTGTTCGATATTGCTTTAGCTATTTTGTAACATCGTTCATGCTTCCATAATCACAGTCCTCTCATACTATTGTAGTTTATCATTGACATAGCTTCTTCATAGCTTTTGGCCTCATCACTGCACCCACTCCGTTAGTGCTAGCGTCAGTATGCTCGCAAGTGGGTTATGTAGCCGATCTTCTTCGCGACCCTTGCGCATTGCGGGCATGAGCACACCGTTTATGAAAACATATCACCAGGGAAATACTCTATGAAAGCAGCTAACGTGACCAAAGTTTCTTTTAAGTGATTTTAAGAGACCGTATACGAAATTCTGCCGATTACGCTGATTAACGTGATTTTACAGACGGGATTTTGTACTTGAAATATATTACTTCTACAAATGTTAATGCGCAACACGAAAGATAATTTCGATTTTCAACAAATGTATGAGGTACTTTTTTGTTTTTATTATTTTATTTTGATTAATCGACCTGAAACCGGCGACTGTTTTGTGAAATGTGCTGTAAGATGATTTTCGATCAAGGGGTCCGTTTATGAAATATTAAGCTTTAAAGTGCTAATTTTTGTTAGATTCAAGTGTCGCCCCCCCCCCTCCCCCTACTGTCAAAACTTCAAATACTAAAAACCTAAAGAAAAAATCGTACATGAAACACATGTAACGAATTTATAAGGAAAACTACCACGACTAAGTCAGTCATAATTGGTTCTTGAGATACAGGCGATTAAAGTGTTTATACCTACTAAAATCAAGTTTTTACTTATTGATTTTTATGATTTTAGTAAGTACTTAACGGCTTCGGAACCTTACATGAGCATGGTCCGACATGTACTTGCCCGGTTTTTTCTTTTATTTTACCAGAAGTTATGTCACTTAATGCTTATTTTAATGAAAACAAATTTATACAGTTTAAGTAATATTTATTTAATGATCTCTTAACCTACGACAGGAAACATTTATAAAATAGCAGCTAATCACAATAATAAAATTATTATAACATTTACAAAACGTTCTTAATTTACAATCGTCGAACTCTCCTCGCCTCTAATTTAATACTAAATTAACCACCCATTGAATCGCAAAAACTCCGAAGCTAAAATAATATATTTTGACTTCAATAAATTTCATACGCTTCGAGGCATCATTACAAACATCAATTTGGCCCTTCACGGCTCCAGCGCATATGGGCTGTTCCACAAATACTTGTTGAAATAATAAATACTCAGAAAAACTAACTTTTTGTCGAATTGCAGCGCAGACTTGGACCCATAGTAATAAAACACAAAATGACTGTAAAAGAGAACCGGTGACAAGAGTTAATTAAAAAAAAGCTAATATGGCAAATTAAATACAAAATAAGGACAGGCTAACTGTCAAAGCAAAACTGTCATTCTTGGTTTACTTTATAAAAACACTTTGCTAATGACTGATCCTGTATATCGTAATTACTCAGAAACGTTTATACATTGAGCAGGGCCTCAATTCAACTGCGTTATAACGATATCGTTTTTGACCTGTTTCCGTATTGTCAACGTTTTGATAACTCTTATGTCATTTACAATAATGGCGACTGTGACATAAACGATTCTTAAACGTGTCAAACACGATATCGTTTTAACGCACATGAATAGAGGCCCAGTTCTGCAGAGGTCTATAACGATACGTTTTTTGAGTATTATATCCAACTCGCATTTTGTTTAAAAAGCGCCGTGAACGATAAGCGGAAGCTAAATATAAATCATGATATGGGAAAAATGTATATAAATCGAAATCGGCTTTCCAGCAATCGAATCAAGCTTAAAATAGAATGCTGCCAGGAACACCCACCAATGAGAAAACGTGATAAATGCCGTACATAAATACTCTCAACAACAAAATAATAGAAAACTTAGTGAACTTAAAAACAAACTATGAACTTTGTTTAAAAATCAGAGTATTAAAAATATTTCCGCAATAAACACCATTCCATAAGATCGAGCACGACTACCAAGATTACTGAAACCTAGCATGGATTTGAATCGATACTTATAAAAACTGTAACACAAAAACATTATGACTCCTTAAGCTAGAGGCTCGGTATTAGGTACTTATTTATCCCACTAAAAATCTCACATCTCTTTGAGGAGAATTTCTAAAAGCCACGTTCGAATTTCAAAGAATTGTACGGTTACACCGACGACCTCGAATTTGTAGTTGAAGACCTTTAGCGCTCGGTGTGACGTAATAGGAAATTTAATTAAGTGCTATTTAGGACCCTATCACAAACTACTTAAGAACGAGTATAACCTGAAGTAAGATTGTCTTGACACACGTTACTAAAAGGAGTTCATGTGCTCCGAAAAGAGTATGGTAGCTGATTATTGCAATAACAAGGGTTTTTTAGATAAAGAAGTAATAGGGACTATTGACGTGCCGATTCACAAGTCCACTAAGTTTAGTGACTCGCCCGAGTAGGTACAGTGGTCCAGCAAATAGCGCTATCGAGATAAGAATCGGTTGACAGAATTTCTTGTGCAAAAACTTTTTTGAGAACAATTTTCGAGATCGCCGTGAGTTTGCGACTGAAATATCGCTTATGAGATGAAGATGACAGAGAAAAATGATTTCCTTAATATTTACTTACGTTTTACATACATTTTGGTCATTTCCTTAATAGCTTGTTCGTTTCTTTGTTGTTTTCTTATCAAACGTGGCTAGTAGAATTAAACTACGATGAAAAATCTACTTACGACTATGTGCGTTTTATTTATTTGTAAAGTACCGTTTGGTTGCAATTTCAATTCAACAGTACATAACGGGTTTGAACGCGTTGTGTTTATCCGGAACCTCATAATTCTGTAATGAGTCCTGGCCTTACAAATCACGTCCCGGCCGACCGTCGCAAAAAGACCACGGCCGGGCGGCACAAGCGCTTAGTTATACAATTAAATGCTTAAATTTAACATACAAACGCAGTACCGAATAATGCAAAAATAACTACGATTCAAGAGTTCAGGATGAGAACATTTCTAAATGCTACTGCGGCCGGTAAGGCCTCAATATCCGGTTAATCCGTATAAAATGGCCAAAAAGGGAATCAATTTCGAAGCTGTTTTTAATACATAGCACAATGTCCAAACGTTCGGGAAACTAGCACAAATACAACACACAGGCTAGGCTAATATCACAGGAGTGCTGGGAACGCGCCTGCCGGGGCCGCCCGCCCGCCTCCCTCGCGGGGGTGGAACAGGCCTCTAACAAATATATTTTGCGACAATTAAGATTTCAAAAGAAAAATAACTTGAAATTGCCTAAGATTTCTCCATTCGAATTGCACAATCCGCTGCCTGATTACCAACAAACTTATTGTTGGAGTGCAACGTTTGATAAGATACGCTCTAAGGTTTTCGTTAGAGTTCTCTTTTTGCCCTTAAAATAATAAATTATAACTAAGTTTGAGTAACTTGCTGCAGCAAGCCGCAAAAGCATGGTAACGAAACATAATTAGGTTTATAGAGGTAACCGATTTTAAATACAACACAAACAAAGAACAATCCCCTAGACTGTTTCCAACAGCAGCAGGTGTTGAATCCCACTGCAGTACGATACGCGAGCTCAGACGGAGCGCGACGCATACCAGCGCGGGCATCGCCAACTAATAAACAAAAATGTCATCTATCATAAACAAAACCGGCAACGGAATTTTTTCCGAGCGAATAACACAGGCACTCCGAGCTAACGTAACGCGCGCTGGAGCGGCTCGCGGTATAACGCTATGTGCAGCGCAATGCACTTTTACTTTCCAAGCAATCGGATGTTTAGAAACTGTCTGTGTTTCGGCGGCCCGCGGTACGCGACTCAACTCCGCGCTCTGAACGCAAATAAAAACACTTCAGAAGAATCAGACCGCCGGCGCAGACGTTCCCAGTCGTTTGCACTATCTCTTAATTACTTTATTTAAATTATTTATAGTACAATAATGTAACATAATAATCATCGCTTACAACTATTCTCCAATGTGGTTCAATAACTCCCGCACAACGCGACGCGACGTCATAGCCAACCTAACACTTCAACTCCTCTGTTCGATAGTAAAAAATAAATCGTTGAACACTAATTGGACCGCGCTCGTCAATGGCGCCTGAGCAACTTTCACTAAATAATAAAAAAAACACGCTAATAAAGTAAGTACTCCTTAATAACAAAAAATTGGCTAAACGTCATCCGTCCGGGGTAACGCGAAGGATGGTGCGCGGAGTCCTGCGGGCGCGGCCGGCGCCGGCGCGCGGCCGGCGGGGGCGCTCCTGACACATTTGTTTCCGAACGCGGTGTCCGGTAACGCGGTCAGCGACTCGAGCACATTCGGGGTCACACGAGCGCGCGGCGCGGCGCGCGCTCACAGGCGGTGCGCGCGGCGCGGTCACGAGTCAAGCACGGTGAGCAGGCCCGGCGGCAGCAGCGCGTCCGCGCGCGGGACCTGCCGCGCCAGCTGCGCGCAGCCGAGGTTGGCGTCGCCGAGCTCCGGGATGGCGTCAAGCAGCGCCAGGCACTCGTCCTCGACGGCGCGCCGCGCCTTCTTTCCCACCCAGGAATCGTCGCACTCCTCGCGCGCCCTACGCCGGCGTGCCTCCTTCTCCCTCCGCGCCTCTTCACTCAGGCGGCAATAGGTGTTGTTGATGCACACAGAGCGCCTAAGATCTCGCGCCGGGTCCTCGATATTCTCCAGCTTCTGCGAGCAGATCTCGATGACGCGCTTGCGCTCTTCGTTGGCTCGCAGGCGCGCGGAGATCATGGACAGCTTGGGCCGCGCGGCGGGCTCGGTGCGCGAAGGGCCGAACATGTCGTCCTCGAGCGCTACGCCGCACCCCGCCAGCCCCGCACCGCGCGACTCCCGTTCCTCCTGCGGCGTCATTCTGCAACAACACAACAGCACACGTTAGCTGTTTAGGTCTCGTCAATACACAAGGAAATACCGATGAGTCTGGTTTAGGATAAAAAATCTTTTTACATAATTATAAATAAATTAATAAATATTTTAATGAAAGCTCCCTGTTTTTTATACGGGAAGTGTTACTGTTATAACTATAATAAGTACGTCAAACAACGACATTAAACTCAAAAAGACATGAGGAAATACCCATTAGCTAATATTCCAGTCAGAATCACACTCGATCAAATTGACATAAATGCCCTAAATTGATGATGTTGCCTCGTTCAGTACAATATTCGGATTTGTTATGTTCAGCTTCGGGCGCAGCGTCATCATTGAGTCACACCGTCACCGCTGGCCGTTATTCAAAACTAATTGTAACAAAGCGGCAAAGATTGCGAACAATTTAACGACCTTATTTCAGCGCAGCGATAAGTGCTAATTTTGTAAGAAGAAAACGAACTTGTTTTAATAACGATTGTTATTATCGATTCTTGGTTTCGAGCAAAACAAAGGAACGTGCTTATAAAACCCGACGGCAAAAACTGGGGCAACACCTTGACAGCGACACACTTCGCGAACACCCACCTGAAAGCTATATCAGGAGTCAAAACGAACACTCCCGAGACCAGCATGATCGGGCGCGAGGAGACCTGATTACACTTAGTTCCGAATGGCACAGTAAAGTTCAAAACACAACACAATACCGACGCGCGTTACGTCGGTTGTCTTCGTCGACGGTGAAAAAGTGTGAAAAGAGACGCAAAACAAAAATAAACCGCTCAGAGCGCGACGCGTGCGCAGCGCGGCGATCGCTCGGCGAATGACAATGACAACATACTTCACTTCGCTGTAGATAAGACATTGAAAAAGCCAATTGCGTCATTCGTGTACGGCTACGTACGTTCGTGTGGAGAGGAAGCCGTGACGTCGCACGCGTCATTTTAGACTCTATTAACTAACCGCCACGACTCCAAATGTTGGCCGTCCCCGCCGAAGCTTCGACCCACAACACTAGCAATATTGTAAAAGTGAAATCCAGTAGAGGTCAGCGGGAGACGTAAAGTGTAACTACGAGTCGAGCAAAAGCTTATTAATATTGAATAATGGGGAAATCAGGATCTCCTGTGCTATGCTGAGATCGAGTCAACAGCCCTTGTCACTGAATCCAGCAAAAATTAGTGCTAAAACCTTATTTCAAGAGACATATCATAAGTTACCAAATTCCACTGTTATTGAAGAAAAAAAAACAACTAATACTAAAAATACTCTTCGTTTTAGACATCACTGATAACAACAAAACGCTTTGAGTTTCCTGTACAGAACGGTATAAGTATTTTCCGGGTAACGAGAACACATCGAGTACCCTTAAGGTTTAACGACGAACCCCTCCTCCAGATTTGCTACCCAGTAACCGAAATAAAATAAAGCTGTAGAATAGAGTAGGTACCTAATACGTAATACGCTCAAATACTCTTTCTTGTACATGGTTTCATTGAGCCCTAAAACAAGTCCTGTTTTATCTTACTACATTTGGTAAAAGATCCAACATTTATTTTTTACGAACTATTTGAAAACTAAATAATTATTAAATTTGGACCTACACTACCAACAGTCATTTACTGTGCAGTACAGTTAGAAGACCAGTCGAGCAATTATTATGGAAAATAAAGGGCCTCTTGCAGTAACAAACAATGAATAGCTCAATAACTATTCAAGGTTATAAACGTAACCCAAACCAAAGGTATTGTGGTTCGAGTTTTATAACTTAAATCATACTTTCATCATGGAGAATAGCTTGAGTCAAGTCTAGCCACGTCGCGCAGTCCTATTATCGAAAGGAAAGTCGCGGACGAGACGTGTCGACACTCGAAGCGACTGTTGACAGCAGCTCATCCCGATCCCAGACAGCATTATTACATGTAGACATTGCAAATATAGTATACAAAGAACTTCAGTAACACACAGGTTTTCCTTGTGAGGTAAACCACTATCATCGGAAATTACAGGGAAACACGCAAAAGTCCGCGTACGCAATTTAACCACTCCTGAAATCGTATGGAATTCCGTGATAGTGTTCTTATGTATCTCCTTTCGGCCAATCATATTCGATTATTAACGTCAACAGCTTGGAACGGTTTTCGTGCCCAACTCGCTACAATACGCAGTTTCAAATATTGTTGAATCTGACACTGACAGGGATCATAAAAACCTGAGCATAAAAACGTTTAGGGCACAATCTTCAGGTCAGCAGGAGGGACAGAGGCGAGAACGAGGACTTGTGGAACATTCATGAAAGTGCAACTTTCGAAGCGCTTGGCCTAAAAACCCGAAATTTTGCAGTTTTGCGTGGGTGGGGTTGGTTGGTAGTTTTAGACCTTTCAGAACCCATGACACTTTTTAATTGAATCATTAAAATTCGAATTTAAAATCTTTTGTCAATCAAAACAGAGTTCGAAATTAGTATGTATTTAAGGGTATGACATTTTAAGATGTCAGTGGGTTCTGAAAGGTTAAAGTATGCAAATCACGAAAGAACTATTAAATAAAACGGCTCGACAATTCATGTATTAAACTAAAAACTAACAATTTACTTCTGTCTGTCTTATATAAAACGCAGCGAACTAAGATAGCTAAGAAGGAGTCTTATTACTATTGATCTATGTCGTCGACTCACCGTGCACCGTTCAATTGCATTTACTTACTAACAGATTAGCAACCTGGAATCTCAAAACAAAAAAGGCCCAAGTTCAAGCTAAGTTTAATCAAATTTACAGAATTCATGAAATTGTAACAATGGCATGCCATTAGTGCCAATAGCGGCTCACACTTGGCCGGTTTTTTTTGAAGCGGCGACAGTGCGCCGGGCGTCCGCGACCCCACCAGTTACGATCTAATAAATCTTGCTCCACTACGTCGCCTACCTGCACTTTCTTTTCTCTGTCTCGCACGAGCTCGGGGCATGAAACGTATGAGCTCGAACGCTACCAAAACGTGGGGACCGTTTTTTCTTATACTAAAGCTTTTGATATTATCTAAGTGGGTGACGGTGACGGATAAACACTGCAGGTAAATAAAATAAGTGTTATCTGTAATCTTCGGTGGGTTTGTCACGTTTATACATAGGTGTTATATTCAAATTGGGAGTTAAATTTTGTACTAACTAAAAGCATTATTTAATTTTGTTTGTAAACTAACACTATTAAATAGCGTGTAAGAATCATCAAAATAAAACTGCGTTTTATAAATAACCATGATATGCCAGACAGACTGCTTTCTGATATTTAAATGATTGGGTGGTGTCAGTTGTATATAAACGCGTTATGTCACTCAGATCATTCGGATTATCAGTTCGATAGGCGATGTCACTGATAACTAAATTCAGAACTCATTCTGTTCATCATACAATATTCAACATATCATTATAAGCGTGTAGGCGGAACTGAAGCGCTGGCTGAAGGAATAACCTTTTGAGCAAGAAGGCGGGAATCAAAGTGGGGGACTCCAAATGTCCAGTTACTACCTATAACGCATGAAACTATTATTAAATACCTACTTCAGTAATTTTTCATTCTAATGTCACGTACATAGTGCCATGCCATGAATGACCGAAATAATAGGACAATTAAATGCTTAAAGTGACAGAACTCAATCAAAGACTATTTGTTGTGAAATGATTAACTTAGTCCACGTAATGTAAAGATTTTGAATAATATTGTGAAATACGATGATGTAATGCTGACATCGGAAATGAGTCCATAAAAAGTAACAAATAAAAGTATAATAATTGAAACTAGTGTAGAAAAGTAACATGAGTTAGTAACGTACTTAATAGAAAATAATCATTTTAAAACGAAGTTAAGAATGGTTCGTTGTACGGTCGACGAGTAGAAGACACTTTCACCGGCCCTAACTTGCCCTTAATAGCCTTAGCGATAATACCACGACACTTCAAATTACTTATTTTCTTTTACACTAATATTGTACCAATAGCATTTCGTAATTTACTAATTTGTTTTAACCAAAATAACGGAAAAACAAGAATAAATCTGGACTAGAACTTTAGTTGTTGAGAACTTTGGTATATATCTATCTACGCCTTTTTAGTAATGTCACTTTTAATACGAGAATAATGCCATCTGTTTTCAAAGAGTTATTTGTGAATTACCAAGTTATCCATGTAAACATGCGCAGAGATCGATACGCTAACTGGGTAACGTCGTACAAGTGCTGATCTGAATATATACCCACTACATTCCTGACTTAAAATAAAAAATCGGGAAAACAAAAGATCTGTAAATAATTTTAATAAAATTTTGATTAATCTTGAAAATTTTACTTCTACTGAAGACTATTCAGTAAGATGTGAATTTGTCTTTGGGACGTTAAATTGATATTGATTTATTCTTGGTCGGTAGGTACTAGAGCTTAATTGAGTTAAATAATGCTGTAATGGTTTATCTTTGTAGTGCAAGCGAAATAATTGAAGTGAGAAATGTTACACAATCGTTCGATCAAGTGTTATGTAATGAGCATTAAGTATCTAAAGACCTGACACATGTATCTGCTACAATTAAATCGTTTCTAGGTCACTATACCTATGCATGCAGATGCTCGAGAAGACAGCTTGCCTTGCGAAAATTCTATTGCCAACAAAGGGACTTGTTCTGTTGCAAATGTGTCAAAAAAAGTGATCGACTAAAACTCAAACTATGGAACCACAAGCGATTTTAATATCTAACGCGTTTTTAACGAAATATCCTGACTATCAGGACACCCAAATGAAAAACCTAATCCATTTAGCCACAATAACGGGCACTTCGTTGAAACTGTTGAATACGAGAACTTTTACTGGGTAATACGAATTCAGCAGTGAAAACTTTGCGCAAAGCGAAATAACCGTTAAAATGTAACCGTAGATTGTCGACAGGGACCCGTGAAAGCCTAAAATCGCGTAATTTATCATGGGGACTAATCAAAATTACCATACTGCTGTAATATACATTATACCTACCTTACGAATATAAAGCTGTAGCGTTGATAGGCGCTGACAATGGACGGCCGCGCGAATAAATCACACGTAATAGCTACGTAGTTGACGCTCTTTTAAAGTTATTGGCTTTGTGCATACCTTCCTCTTTAAACCCAAACAACTATCAACAATTCACCGCGCTATGTAATTTGTGAATTCGTGATAATCGAGTGATGTAACGTAAATATGACTAAGTTACTACCCATTCCCACAAAGTAATCCACAATGCAGAGATAAAGCGTAAGATAATAATTTTGAAATACTTTTCAAATTCCTACCATCAGACTTAGTTGATAAAACCCGTTTCAGAGGCAGTTCACAGTAACTCGGTTGGAGTTATACCTGCCCGAGCTCGATTCGCCTAATTAATGAAACTCCAGAATTTTCTAATTTCCTAGAATGCATACAAAATGCGTGGTTAACAGGAACTTTATTAAGCTCCTCCATTCCGCAGCAAGAAAGCTAGGAACGTTCTTGGCACATTTCCCACGGGCGCGGCGTGAAGCTGGATGGATACTTATGCTTACAAAACGTATTAGGCAGAGACAGTTCCTTCCTTATCGTGCTCAATTACCACGTTGGTGCTGCAAAAATTTGATGCCCATCTTAGTAAAAATGACTCATAGGAAAATTTCCGACATGGACTTCTGACTGGCCCGTTTCTTTGTAAGGAAGGAAGTCACAATTAATTGAGATAGCAGATAAAGTACCAACCTATGCACTTGCTGATACAATTTTCCTATTAAGTTGCTCTATTGTATTTAAACTTAATTAGGTGATTAACAAACAAGACCATTATCATCGTTTTAGTTTCAATCCAGTCAGACGAGATCAGCCTTGAAACGCACAAAGCCATTTATAAAGACAAAGTTAAGACCTTTTTCTTGGCGGGTCCTACAGATGAAATTGTAAATGACGGAAATTTCGTCAAACCTCTTTGTGTCGCGGAATTGAAAAGAGTGACATGATTACGACATTGACAAAAATGCCAGGTGAAATTTGAGGAAATCTTTACTAGTGTTTTATAGTTTATGCTTAGATAAAATAGTTGGAAATGTTGTTACTTTAGCAATTAACTTTAACGTAATGGAACTAGGTAGGTATATAGCGACATATCGAATTTGATTCTCACTTGTTTATAAATATAGGTATCATGTAGGCCTAGGTACCTAAGGTAACAACACCAATGTTCGACACCTTTAGCTGACATGCACCAATAATCGACAGAAGCTTTTAATTCTAAGATCATAGGGTTATAAATTGATTGTTGCAAAACAAATGAATAACTCTTATCTTCTTTGAATAAGAGTCAGTGTCGAACATTGGTCCTTTGTCGAGTACTGGTGTCTTTACCTTACTAAGTTACAAGGGTGAATAATTTAAGTCTTTAGAAACCTATATAGTATTATGGTTTCTTTACTAGGTATAAAATAAATATACTCCGAGTTGCTACCAACGTAAGTACTTAGATTAAGCGTAATAAATTTGGGTGGGGTCTAGTAAGTCCACCTCCATCATTTCTTTTACTAAAGTAGACTTCCCTATCAATTGGTACCTATTGGGTAGGTATGCTTTCTAGTCAGATGGTGATTAGTAATATTTTGTCAACTCATAATAGTTACCTACCTACTCATTATCATTATGTACAAAAGATACCACCTACCTACCTATAAAAAAATATAGAGGTTCGGCTACTGGAATTGCTGACGCATTTTTATTTTCAATAGGTTTTTAAGTTAATATATAAATTATGAAATTATTTCAGCGCACTCAAATTAGAAAAATCAATTAATAAAAGTATCCAAGGTACGATACATGTAACGACCTCGTCCCCAGAGCGCAGTCAATGCGATCATAATTGAAAATGAAGAAATTCCAAGAGAGTATTGCGCCTATTCTAAAAGCGTTAGAAACGATATCGAATCTGAATCGTTTATTCTTGTCTCTTTCGCACCCACCGGGAGAAGTGAAAGGGAGACACCGCGCTATGATCACCGCAACGAAAAAGGGATGGTCAGGTAAAAATTACTTAACTTCTTTTTATTAATGTGTGTAAATAAAGTTAGTTATATTTCCGTTATAGGAATGTATAATTTTCACAATTATGGTGAAAGCAATTTTTATCTGGTAATATATATTTTAAATTTGTTTACTTGGTTATTATGATGACTTCTCTAACTGTAACAGATCTGATGGTAGCTATTCCAGATTGCGTAAACAATATTAATTTTTCATGTTAAAATCGCCTTTATTGTTTCTGGAATTACTCATGTGTATAACACCGTTATTATCTTGTCACTAACATTTTTCTTTGTCGTGGGTTGGATCCGTTGGATCTTTATTGTATTAAAGTACATTTTAATAATTATTGCTAGCTATTAAATTCAGAATATTATCCAGTGTTTAAAAGAGAGAACAAAGAATCTTATATCAAACAAATCAAAAAGTTGATTTCCATATAATTACTAACCAATTACAATCTTCAGGCATAAAGACAAAATATATTTTTTATCAAAAAAATAAAAAAGTTTTTTTTTTTATATTATTTAATTAAAGAAAATTAATTAAATAAAAATAAAATCACCAATCACAAAAATGTACAAAAAAAACGTTTAGGTTAATTACCTGTTCACAAAAGACAATCCGGCGACACCAACAATCCGAGAACAACAATAACTATAACACTTGTGTACAATCGAACGTTTAATTAAACATAATGCGAACCTCAACGAGCAGTATCACATGAAACGATCAACTTCACACTTGTACAAACAGTGGCAGAGCAGCAGGGAGGGCGCGCGGGACGGGTGCCTCGCTCGGCGTCGCGCGCCAAACTGCGTTCGTCCCATACATAAGTAAGTTCGGTGATTTATAGGGCGAGGGGGGGCCCCGCCGATGTGCCCCTTGCAAAGGATACCTCATTATCCTTACTGTAATCCCGGCCTTTTTGATAATTTTTATCCACCCAAGACTCTGACCTTTATCAAATACCATAGGACGCACTTTTAACACAAACGCCCAAGAATAGATTTCAAAATGTCACACAATACCGTAAGAAATGCTTCACTCGATCTGGATTGCGTTTTGCGGAGAATGGAAATTTAATTTACTTCGTAAATTGACGGAGAAATATAGAGAAGTCGTGTACAATGTGCTGTAGAACACAAAATTTGCTTCGAACATTTCAGAGAGTGATCATTGGAGATTTTGACTTTGGCGTTTCACTATAAAAACTAAAACATCAAAAAACTATTCATTCCAACAAAACTTTGATTACTTTACCAAATTAAAGCCGGATTTATTAAGTAAATGAAGAGTAATTGGTAAGCGGTCCCGCCCGCCGCAGTCCTTGCCGTTCATAGCAATAAACCCCTCAGAGAGATTAAACGTAACGTAACTGAGCGCAGAACAACGGAAATCTTCCCTTTTTCAGAGTTCTCTTCAGTAACACAACGCTAAATGCTACATTAGTGCAAATTACAAACCTGTTGATCGTTAATTGCGCGTGATCACAAAAATTCTTGCCCAATTAAGTTACAAGGCTGATGTAACGCACGTTACTGTGTACGCAGTAACTATGAATGATGATTTAAAACAACGTACAGATTTAAATTTCTAAGAACAACATGTATTGCAAAAAGCAAATAGCCACGTTGAAGACAAAGAACTACACATAACGGATGGAAGGATTGGAAGGAAACACAAAATAAATCTATAACTAATGGACTTTGTGACGAGGCGAAACAACTGTGTAACTGTAGTTATTTATTTGATAAAAAACAGCAGTAGCTATCTAGCTCTCGTTATCGGAGTTGCAAGTTGGTAGCTGGACGTTCTTAGGTATGGGTAAAAATATTTATAATGTTCATATCGATACTCTCAGTTTTCTTTACAATTAGTTTTATTTAAAAATTTGTAGACAAAAATGTAATTTTGCTATTTTGTACACCATGACAATCAATGTCATCATCAGAAGCTAAATCCGCTTTCATTAGTACAAAAACACTATTCTGGTTGCTAATTCACAATTGTTCAAAGTTCCAATTATTCTTTTTTATTGTTCGAGGTGCAGGACAGTGCGTGAAATAAACAAAGTAAACATGTTTAATTTTTGCCTAGGACAATCATAATGGTAGAGGAAAAGTATCGACATAGCTATATTTCAAAAATATTTTTACCCATGCCTAAGAAAGTCCACTAACCAAATTGCACCTCCGATAACGGGGTCTATTAATAGCATAACGATTATCGGTCGCAACGATGTCAATTTAGTATTTAGGTGATCAATGCATCGTATTAGAAAAACTCTTAGAACAACAAATTTGCTTTCCTAGCAAGTTTGCGGCGCGAAATGAAAAATGCAGAGCTCGAGTGACTCTAAGTTAGGCTAAAGCTGCTATTGCACAGCAAAATATTGCTCCTTCGATTCTCGAAACCTGAAGTAGTTAGTTAATTGTACATTTGAGGGTGAAGCCTATATCTATTGTACCTACACTGGCAAAATGTCGCTTATCACAATTTTATCACAGATTGTAAGAGGAAGTTTACCATCAGATTATTTAGGCTTTAAAATTCTTGTTCACATTAAACAATTTTTCTAAATTGTAAAATTTCAAGTAAGCTACAGTATGTACTCTTTAAAAAAAACACATAAATTAAAGGGTCTAATTTTGCTAGAAAATTTATAAACAAAATATGTTTTAAAGCATCAGAGAATTTCAGCATATGCTACTTTTAGCCTAACTTTAATAATTAATACCCTTAATAAGTATGTCTTTTATAAGGCCATATCGAAAAGTCACACTTTCGTATGATAATATTATGCGCATGTTAATGAGTCATCATTGCATACGTTAACAGTTCTAAGTCAAGTCGGGAGAGTGCAAGTGCATGTGATTGTAAGAAAAATATTGTTGGGATATTCTACAACTTTGACGCTTTTCGAATTCTCGAGCTGCTGCGCCAAATTGCGAGATCTGCACGAATAAGTACTTGCATGCGTTAACGGGTGTATCCTTGTCGGTAAGTTTTTATGTAGTAGTTTAAATGAATAACCCTACTGTATGTGTACCACATTTTAATAGCCACGCCGGGAAATGCTACTAGTTCACCGCTCACAACTACATGTGCATGATTCACGGTTCCTCAAAAATAGATGCAAAAGACAGTCACAGGGTCTGAATCCGTTTAGACTTTCAGTACCAAGAAGGTGTGTCCATTTTCTAAGGACGTCCAAAAGCGTGGCAACTAATGTGAAGTTATCGGCTTCAAAAATGTACATTAGAGACATTATAAAATTTATAACCTTTTTTCTTTAACAAACACTGTTGGAATTTGTCTTCCTTACTTTCATATTGTAATTAAATACCTTCTGTTACTCATAAATTTGTGGCAGTGGGCGGGGCACATTGCTCGCAGGACTGATGACCGATGGAGTCAGAAGGTTCTTGAGTGGCGTCCACGGACCGGGAGACGAGCTGTAGGTAGGCCTCCAACAAGATGGAGCGACGACCTTGTAAAAATCGCGGGAACGCGGTGGATGCGAAAAGCACAGGACCGGTCTGAATGGAGAGCCTTGGGGGAGGCCTATGTCCAGCAGTGGACGTCTTTCGGCTGATATGATGATGATGATGATGACTCATAAATTCATCTATTTGTAAATAATCTCCTCCACCTCTAATGACTTTAGTCATATTTATTACTGATTCGTTGCAATAATAAAGTTTAACAAATGTATGTATTTATGACGTTTACATTTGGCTGTAGTAAAGTTTAAATCTTGAGAATCGCCACATGTAACTTGCCACGTCACTTAATCTAGGAAGTCTAGGAACACCTTACAAAAAGACTGAATTGAGAACATTTTGCGATAAAATAAAAACGAAGAGTATATGTTTTGTTTATTTATCAAAGGCGTGCATTTAAAATTTAATACAATCTTTCGAATAATGCGTACCAAGTTTGGAGAGTCGAATCCTTTTTGAATAGGCACATACTGTTTTCAAGGCCTCCAATTCACTTTTTATTGATCTCTGCCGATTTGCCGAAAAAAAAAAACTTAAAATTACAACGTTTTCTTTCACCAAAAGGATTCCTGCAGCAGCAGATTACTTTTGTTGTACCTATTCACAACTCTAGCTTAACCTCTTGAGACCCAGTGTTCTATAGGAAGTACAGGCAATGTAGTTTAAACTTTATTGTAACGAGTATAAAGTCCATTTTAAATTGTTTCAAAGTTGAAAATGGCATTTAAGAGCAAGGGTAATTGAACTCTATTTCCGTACTGGTAGATTCAAATTCCCATAACAAACATCTCCCTGTTTGTGGTACGGTGTGCCTCACGAGGTTAACCTAACCGACGTTTACAAGCGGTGTTAGTATCATGGGAACCAAACACAAGCAATTCAAATAACTTTAGGGAAATGATCTTTCAATCAAAAATATTTTGGCCAAATGGCAGGCTTTTTGGAACTTGGGATATTCTTACAACGTTGCAGAACATGACATGTATAAATCAGCGATGATATTGGGTTCAGATCCGTTATCTGAAGTAAATTGACCCACTGGCCTTACAATTCTCTGTTTTATTTTAATTAATACTCAGCTTATCACGAGTTATAATAACACCCACTATTGAGGAAGGTCTTATAGCATTCAAACTCGTTTCTGCTTCATCAAAGTTTTGTTCTGTGATTGTTACTTTATTAACTTTTGATGATTTTAAATTCATTGGTATTTAATTTAGTCTTTCAATAATAAAAAGTACATTTACTTCACTTAAAACTTTACCTTATTTGATGTACCTAATTAATATTTTGTCTCATTAGCTAAGGATGCCTTTTTCTTTATTTTATTATTTGCTAGTTTCCTTGTAACCTCCACAAATGTTAGAGTGAGAAAATTATAAAAGCAGAGTGAGACGAAAGCTTCTCAACCTCGCCCCTTTTAGTAAACTCTTTCTTTTGTAGGTTAGGTTCCTTTATATTTTTATTTTAATGATCTTAATAAACAGATGCCGATCTTCATTACATCGGAATGCATTTGAATGGCGGCCAGTGACAGCCCGACCCTCGCCGCCGGTCATGCGCGAAGGTGCGATTCGGCGAGCTCGTTTGAATCAAATATTTGAAAATTGAACATTTTATTCGATTAAGCACTTGTTTAACTGGCCGGTATTAAAGATTATTATAGTGTGTTTTAAGTTCTCACTATCTTTACTTACAATATGGTCGCTAATAATGATGTACTTTAACAGCACTTAACTCGCCAAAATACATAATAATATAAATACAGCAGGCAGAGCTACAAAAACACCAACAACTCTAAAAAAACTTGTTTATAATTCTGTAACAATATTTTGCACATTCGGTTCAAGAAGTTACTAGTGTATGAGGGCTGTACACACTCTTAAAAACAAAAGTTGTCTCTCCTGTGGTCAATAGTTAAAAGCTTGTGTGCATATAAGTTATGTTTTTATATGAGGTCTAAAGCAGTCCTGACGGCGTTTTTGCGGGAATGGGCTTAGCCAGAAAATTGGGCCTCAAAAACGTTAACTTTCGGTGTATCCACAGGAAAGACGGTAACCTAAATCTGTGTATGACCCATTAGTGACAAGTTGCAAGCCCATCGCCTAACAATACTACAAGCCTTTATTCCCTTAGTTGCTTTTTACGACATGGGGCGGCACTATTCTAACCCGGCAACCACACTCCCCAAAATCTATTAAATAATAAAAATAAATGGTTCCGTTACTACCGTATCACCGTAAAATTTGTAATTTAGCACTTTACTTGTTTATGTGTAAGAGTGCTAAGCTAACAAGCTTAGCACTCTTACACATAAACAAGTAAATTTGTTTAAATTACTCAAACGAACGTCAGTGGTTACATTCAGTGTTTATCAATTGTTATTTTTGAAATAAGTTTTATTTAAATCAAACAGAATTCGTGTTAGATCAAAATGCAGATACAAATGTTTCAAATAATTCAAGGATGAAATTCAATTTGTGTTTAGAAATCATGACCCAATGGAGTCTGAAGCATTGAAATATTTATGACCGCATCAAAGTGCGATAGAAAGTCTGCATGTTATTGAATCGTACTTTCCAAGATTCTAGCGTTACATCATCTTATAGCTATGTTTATGTTTCAGGCGAGGTGCTCGCGGTCGGTGTGTCTATACGAGCAATCGGAATGTTAAACTTATATACTTTTATACTTACCGATTTAATATTTTATACGTCTGGGAAAATTTAATTATTTCTGTGATTAACCTCTTTCAACAATACAATGTTTGCGATAACTTTTCTTAACTCAATTATAAATTTTCAAACACTGTAGATAAAAAAATTACTAATTTACACATATACATGGCCCGCCAGCCCTCATCCGTCTATCAGACGTCTGGATGGTTCTCATTTACATTCCACGGTACTTATTTATTTAAAATTGCTTCTATCATTATGTGCTCTGTCTGTGCAGTGGACACCGTTACAAAACGTATACATTAATAATCACAACGGTAAAAATGATGTTCAAACAATAGAAATATGGTTTTTACACCTTATCAGTGTTTCCAAAAACTTTGAAAGTGGAATAAAATGTGTTATACAAAAAGTAGAAGAAGTAGAGGCTTTGGTTCAGAGATCCCACTGTCCATCATGCCTGTGTGATCGTTTACACAGATCACCTGATGGTAAGTGGGATCAGCGACCCATACTCAACACCATGCCAATAAAAAATACACTTTTTTAGTTCATAATTACCTATTTTTCCTATTTTTCTATATTTTTGAGTTACCTTTATACAGTGCGCAAGCATCTAAAGAGCACCGCAAACTAACCGTTACCTGAAGCCTCAAATCTGTCAGGCTAACTGACAGTCAAAAACCTTTGTAGAAAAAAAGTCTTCTATACTATCCTCAAACCAAACGGACGACTGAGGCAATAAATGCCGGCGGCCGTAGGGATGGCGGCATGTCGATACTGGATTATTAAATGTCGATAAGATTGATTATATTTTCATTGCATAATAATGTAATTTATTTATATGTTTTTATTAGTTTAAGTTATTCTCAGTATCGTGCTGATACCGTAGCTCATTAGTAGGCTTAGGACTTTTGGATGCTCGCCGTGGTTCAAGAATCCAGGGAGTCGCCATTATAGCCATAGATGAAGCCATCATGCATGTAACTACTGAAAATTGGATTCATTGTGTTCGTCATGCCGAAAACCTTCAAAAAGAAGACTTAGAAAAAGCGTATTTAAAAGATACTCGTCCACTTATAATCAGTCTTCAAGAGGATAGTGACAACGATGAAGAATATTTTTAATTTTAATACTTGTCGATAAAACTGTATGTGTTATATATTTTTTTATTTATAAAATCTTACTATGTTTTAGTTCTAAAGTACTTACCTAATTGTAGTCTTAAAAGTATTTATTTCGTAATTTTTTTTAGAATAATATTTTATAATAATATGATGAACTGATAGGCTCTTATCGGCCGACGCATTGATAGTCTGTGGTGCTCTTTAAACAAAGTGAAAAAGTTTCTAGAGTAAAATCTGTTCTCGAAACTCCTTCATTTTATTTAAAACTCTTATGATTATTCATTTATTACCGCTATATTTTATCTGTATTTATTCTATGATGAATACAAGATACCAGTCATTTAGTAGGGTTTATGTAAATTTTATGTTCACTAGTTAATAGTTCTCATAAGAATAATACACAATTGGCAGACTCAACATCAGGCGGAATATTGCATAAGCCGTGTTCAAATGGGTCATTATTTCACAAAACAGGAGCATTTGTAAACATGATAACACATACAAAAACCCTACAATTCTGAGGCGTACGATGAGCTACGAGGGGCGGCTGAAAAGTTCTAAGCCTAAGGTATGTTGAGGTTGCATATGCGTTAGCGATACTGGCCACTAAAAAGACCATTTAAAAAGTTAATAAATAAAAGAAAAAAATGTCGTCTTTTGTTTATTACATCTCGAGATATCCGACGCTAAAGGTCATCATGTGTGAATTATCAACGCATATCACGAAAATTGAGCACCGTGCAGTCATTAAGTTCCTCACAAAAAGTGACAAATCGCCGAAAATAATTTTTGAAGAAATGTCTAGTATTTACGGTGAATCTGGCCCTTCTCATGCCACTGTTAAAAAATGGAGTCGACTTTTTAAACTTGGACGGGAGTCGATCGAAGACGATCCTCGCTCAGGAAGGCCAATATCGGTTGGGACTGAAGAAAATACTGAAAAAGTCAAAAAGTTAGTATTAGAGGATCGGAGAATTAAGGTTTGGCAAATAGCTGAAGCCTTAGGTATTAGTAAGGAAAGAGTTGGAGAGATTTTGCATCAACATTTGCATATGACAAAAGTAAGTGCTCGTTGGGTGCCGAAAATGCTCACAGCTTTCGATAGAGAACGTCGTGTTCAAACTTCTCAGGCATTTTTAGAATTATGTGAAGAAGGTTTAGATGAAGTTTGTTCCCGCATAGTAACTGTTGATGAAACATGGATCAGACAGTATGATCCAGAGTCGAAGTCTGAATCTATGCAGTGGATCGAAAAGGGTGAAAGGCCGCCAAAGAAATTCAAGGTTCAAAGATCGGCGTCTAAGCTAATGGCCACCGTGTTCTGGGATTGCGATGGCATTCTTTTAATAGACTATTTGGCGAAAGGCTCTACAATAAATGCAGTTTATTATGCTGAGCTATTAAGAAAAGTGCGACAAGCCATAGTCGAGAAACGAAGGGGCAAACTGAGCAAAGGCATTTTGTTTTTGCAAGACAACGCCCCCGTTCACACCGCTCGTGTTGCCAAGCTTGCTCTGAAGGAAACTGGCTTCGAGGAAATTGATCATCCACCTTACAGTCCAGATCTGGCCCCTAGTGATTATTTTCTATTCAGCAATTTGAAGAAAGATTTAAGGGGAAAGCGATTTGGCAGTGATGAAGAGATGAAGGCGGCTGTACAGGAACATTTCGACAGCCAAAATAAAACTTATTTTTTTAACGGTCTAAAAGCATTATTTAAAAAATGTAATAAATGCATTGAATTAGAGGGAGATTATATTGAAAAATAAAAATAGTAAAAAAAATCTGAACCTTTTTTTTCTACCTTAGGCTTAGAACTTTTCAGCCGCCCCTCGTAAGTAACAGCTAAAAATCATTAAAAACATTACAGAATTCATTAAGTCACATTCATATGCCGAGATATATTTTGTGAATATGACGAGTCATCGTCATAAATGCAGATGCAACATCAAAGACAGTGGCTAATTCGAACCTCATATTATTTTTATTGAAGTAAAGCCTAATGACAACACATACATTATTCTACAAGAGCTGGGGCATAAAGTCAACATTACTTCTAACAGTGCGCATTTTTGCAGTTCAGAGGCTTCGTATGCACTTATATTGGATATACAAGTGCGAGCGCCGGCTTCAAGACACGAGGTTATTGCAACAACTCCAAATTTGAAGGCTAACGGCATTCTTAGTTGCTCTACAATAAGTAAGGTCAATAGAGATATTCTCAGCTCGGGCAAATGCAAAAACCTTAAAGGTAGGACGTGTTCAGAGCCCAATTTTGCAAAACCCATATATACTGGTCCCTATTTTAAAGGTGTTAGTAGTGAATGTTTTTATCTATATCACTTTGTTTTTACGACTGCAGACGAGTGTGCAAGCATGTGTGAAACGATGACAATAGCATCTGAGGTTCGATGTCACAAATACCGTTGTGTGTGTGCGTCAATGTAGTTTTGAATCCTGTTTGTATTGGCTGTACCACTATCACTCGAAGACCGCATTACAATTTACAAGTGATTTACCTATGATGTCTGGTGCCGGTGAAACTCTTGGGGAATCTAAATTATATACCAGTAGCTATTTGGCGGCAGTGAGTGAGTTAGTCTGAGGAACTAGGCGATGTCGAAGCATCACTAACATCTCTTTATATCGCTATGAGGTCAGCGTGAAAGAGGATGTGGGACATGAAGTGCGTTTATATGTAACAGCGGGCTACCTAAATATACTTAGTGGCAAAAATACATTGTCCGCTTTACCGAAAATGTATGCGCCGTAATGTTTTCTCGTTGAGAAGTTTAACTAGAATTCTGCTAATATGTAATCGCTTCCTCATTTTTTCTCAAGTTTGCTACAGGTTGCGTTTTTTGTAAGTTTTAAGATAAAAGTAGGCACTTTAATATTGCAAAGCTGCATAGAAACACTCAACAAAAAAATCTCAAGAATCAACTTGCCCCCATAGGAGAGATGTTAAAAAAACTTCTATTCAATCTCAAATCAAACTCGATCCCGCCGAACATCATGGACTTTTGGCACATAGATTGTTAGGACAGTGTTTTGACAGTTAGCTGTCAAGGGTGTCTCTGTAACACCCCACTGGAACGCGGAAGCCTGGACAGTCCGTAACCCGAATATCGTCGGGTGGGTCGAGGTTCAATAATTGCGAGACTTTCACCTTCGCGGCCGAAGCGCCAAGGCCGCGACACCGTTCACCGCTTCCGATACGACAGCCCGACCACTTAGCGTATTCGCTACCTGAAACTAGCGGCTATATGGAATTGCGCCTCGCCAGCGAGTCGGTGGCATTGAATTTAAGCCGGAGCCAGCAGATTTGGTGCCAACAACCAAGCCAAGTTAACTATATCGGCTTCACTTTGTGAGGACCGTAGAGAGCTTGGTTCCTCATGCGCTGGATTCCAAGGGGTACTCATAATATAATTTAGAGAATAAGTGCAGGATTTCGTGTGTTTTAATTATTTACTGTGCATAGCATACAATGTTGTTACCGATACGCCTTATTTAATTTAAATACAAATATACTTACGTTGAATGGCAAGTAGATAACATTTGCATCATTAAGCTATGAGTAATCGACTAAAAATGAAGCTACTTTTTCCTGTTTTATATAAAATACATTTGGCGTGTTTTGTCAGTGTTTAATTAGGTACTTTCTTGTTTTTGTTATTAGCTGTTAGCAGTTGCCCTTAATTTCTTTAGTTTTTATTATACCGGAATCAGACTTATTTTACCTATTTCCGGAAACTATATCCTGGCTAAATCTCTTCAAAATATTATCGCAATCATTAAACTATTACAAATAAAGATCAGTTTTAATAAACATATTTAACGTTATTTTTACTAATTTTATGATTTATGAATACTTAAGAAACAAATCGTCGGTGAAACTGCAAGACGGCTTAACTAACAAATTGAATAAGTTGCAAAATACTTCTTAAGCAGTAAGTCAGTAAAACACATTTTTGAACTTATTGAATTTGTTAGTTACGCGGTATTGCAGTTATATTGACGAAATACCTAACCAAGAGAAGTTGTGAGTATAGTTAGGTAGGTACCTATTGATTTTATCTTTTGCAAAACTGAGCTATACATATATTTCTTTTATAATAAGCAATGCAATGAATAAACCGGTTTTTGAAGTCTTGGTGCTCTTAGATAAGACAGAGCATACCGCGTGTGGCCTGTAACAGGAGCAATAAATTGAGGGATCGTTTCTACTCTATAAACGTAGCAACGCTTGTTCTACAACTTTAAAAAAATATGTAATTTATTATTTAGGATTTTTTGCGAACAAACTAAATAGGCTTTTCAATGTGCTCCATCCAAGTCTAGTTGACATCTACTGTCAGCCTACAAACTTCGTAGTTTTCGCAATACATTGGTTGCTTGGAAAATCTAAATTTATTAATATTAAGTTAACAATAAGTTATTTCCAAAAGTTGTAGAATAAATGTTGTTACGTTTGTGGTGTGGAAACGATCCCTCAATTTATTGCTCGTATTACAGGCCACACCCGGTATATTTCTATATTTTTTCCACCTGACTTTCTAGTATTTATTTCTGTGCCCAACGCATCAAACATCTAGATACGTATTTATCTTAGTCCTGTTAGAAATACAATATTATTATGTTTATAATTTCACTCACTTAAAACTTTTAACAATGTTTATATGTAAAGGAAGCTTATACACACAAAACACAAAAAAAAATATGCGTAAATATCAATAATATCGGCTATACATCAGAATCAAGTTCACCCACTGATTCTGCATCCTTGGTCTTATTCAAATAGGTTACAAATGCAGCAAAAACTTTAAACTTGACTAGGACAACAAAAATCAAGATACACAAAGTATATTAAGTTGGCAATACGTATTTCATAAATCTTTTATCTTATAGTTACTAATGACCTAAGTATTTTATAAATGACATTAATAACTGATGCAAGTAAGTTGCAACAAGATATAGCAATTTGCGATACGAACCTCGATAAATTTACATACCTACTGTATTTTAGATGTCATTGTCAAAAACAGATATGTCGGAGGAAGCTATGAGTAAAGTTGATTGTTGTTTACATACGTAAAAGATAATATCGCTTTTGTTTACATTGTAACTACTTTTAAAATTCTTAATTTAATTTAAATTGATTTGTTACATTATTTTAGAATGATAGATCTTAATAATTTAATAAAAGTCATGATTTGATTATAATACTATGTAATGACCAATCAGAGCGGAGCATGTGCCTCGAGCGGGGTCGAGGCGCCATCTTTGCTTGGTGGAGTCGGTTAGGGGGCAGTTATGTTTGGGACTCTTTGAAGTGTGGGCTAACGATCGAGTTGGATCGTTTTAAGTGTTTAAAATATGAAGTAAGATCGGTGCCCCGAACCCGCTGCTCGGTCTTAACTGTCTCATTTAAATTAATTAGAACTATTGTGTTAACTTAAAATAAATCACTGTGAACTTGTGATCGTTGTTTTGTGCTCGCATTTTACCCTCATGGCGCCCACAAAGCCCGCAGCCACTAATGATGATGTCAGCGTGAATGTTTCTCCGACATCAGAAGTGGGATCGGTGCAGGCACAAAACGTGAGCGAACCGACAGCGGCAAATGAAGGATGGCGTGCGTTATTCGAAGCGCAGCAAACCAGCATGAAGTTAC
Source organism: Acleris holmiana (assembly GCA_949316455.1). Taxonomy (NCBI): domain Eukaryota; kingdom Metazoa; phylum Arthropoda; class Insecta; order Lepidoptera; family Tortricidae; genus Acleris; species Acleris holmiana. Next base: position 11,223,879 of record OX438776.1, on the reverse strand, counting down.
TAGTGGAGGCGCTAACCAACCCACCGAAAATCGAGGATAAGGGCATCACGCTGCCTGAATTTCAACCGGATGATGCCGACACTGATGCCCGGGCCTGGCTAGCAACAGCGGATATCTGCTTATCGGATCGCGATATACAGGGAAGTAAATTGATTCTCATACTTAGTAGGGCTATGAAGGGTTCGGCTGCAACATGGTTTTCTCAGATAGCTTTTCCCAATATGAAGTGGATAGAATTTAAAGAAATTTTCCTTTCTCGCTTTGATACATTGGAAACATGTGCTGCGACGATGTTAAAGATGATTACTGGCAAACCACAAGAGGGTGAATCTCTTGCTGCTTATGCAAGCCGTTTATTCACTTTACTGATGTCACGATGGGGTAGTCTGGGCAAGGAAGAAATGGCGGTATCTTTGATACTCGCACACATGGGGCAAATCGAACCACGGTTGCAACGCAATATTTTTTCTGAAGAAATAACTACCCGCAGTAAAATGCAACGTGAACTAATGGCGTTCTCTTATCGCAAACGCAGTTACCAAGAGATTTCAAAGGCCGTCGCAAGTACTACGCAAGACAATAAACGTCCTAGGTTAAGTGCTGTCTCAACAAAATGTTACGCGTGTGGAAAGTTAGGTCATAAATCTTTTGAATGTTTCAGCCGATCGCATGACAAGCAGCAACCAGCTCTGAATTCTGAGCGCTCCAACACGGCCGTTACTGCGCGGCCCGTTGTGACTTGCTACAAGTGTGGTGCTGAGGGTCACGTGGCATCGCGGTGCTCAAGAACATGGCCAGTTGCAAGCGGCAGCGCACAGCCCGCCGCCACTGCAACCAGCGTTGTGAAGCGAGTGGACGTATGCGGTCTGAGACCTGTCACTGGAACCATTACGCAATTTGGTGAGCAGTTCCCGTTTTGTTTCGATTCCGGTGCTGATTGTTCCTTAATTAAAGAGAGCGTCTCTCGCAGGCTTGTTGGTACATTGCAGCGTGCAATTGTTACTTTGACTGGGGTAGGAAAATCTAGTGTATTATGCGATTCGCAAATTTTATCTAGAGTTTTTCTTAGTGGTCATGACGTAGAAATTTTATTTCACATTATACCTGACGATTATCTAAATAATGACATTCTGATTGGACGCGATTTGTTGGCCCTAGGGTTGTCAGTGCACATATCGAGTGATCAGCTTACTATAGTCGAGAAGCCCTCTACAGTTAATATTTGCGATGTTGCTAACGCGACGGCTCACTTTCAGGACGTGGATACCGATATACCCGATGACCTTAAACCACAACTGATAGAACTTCTTAGCAGTTTTAAGAACTTATTCGTTGAAGGCACGCCTACTAGTAGAGTAAAGACAGGTGAATTAGAGATTAATCTAGTAGATCCTAGTAAAATCGTACAACGGAGACCATATCACTTGAGCCCTGAAGAGCGGGAAACAGTACGGAATAAGTGTAGCGAACTCTTGTCTGCTGGGGTTATTAGACCTAGCAAATCGCCCTTCTCTAGCCCAATACTTTTAGTAAAGAAGCGCGATGGCACGGACCGAATGTGCATAGATTACCGAGAATTAAATTCTAATACAGTTCCTGACCGGTACCCCTTGCCTTTAATCGGCGACCAAGTTCAGAGGTTATCGGGTGCACGATTTTACACGTGTCTTGACATGGCTAGTGGATTTTATCAAGTTCCTATAAATGTAGAGTCGAATTCGATAGAGAAAACCGCTTTTGTTACCCCGGACGCTCATTATGAGTTTACTGCCATGCCGTTTGGCCTACGAAATGCCCCCTCCGTATATCAGAGAGCTATTAATACGGCTCTAGGTGACTTAGCGCACTCTTATGCGATTGTCTACATGGATGATATCGTCATACCTGCGAATACTGTAGAACAAGGGCTGGAACGGTTAGGCGTTGTACTTAAAACTCTTAGCGACGCCGGCTTTTCGCTCAATATGAAAAAATGTGCCTTTCTAAAGAAGCAAGTCCAGTTTTTGGGGTATGAGATATCAGAGGGTGAAATCAGGCCTAACCCCCGTAAGATAACCGCATTAACTAGTTCCCAACCACCACAGACCGTCACTCAGCTCAGACAATTTTTGGGGTTAGCGTCCTACTTTAGGCAGTTTATCAATAACTTCTCGCTTAAAATGGCACCGCTCTACCGTCTGTTAGCTAACAATAATTCTAAAATAACTTGGACCGCCGAACATGAATCAATTAGACAGGACATAATATCGCTATTGACGTCGTCTCCAGTTTTGATGCTTTTCGACCCAGAATTACCTATAGAGTTACACACTGACGCTAGTAGCGAAGGTTACGGCGCAATTCTTTTCCAAAGAGCTGGCTCAAAATTACATCCTGTAGAGTACTACAGTAAACGCACTATACCCGCGGAGTCTCGATACCACTCTTACGACTTAGAGACACTAGCAGTTGTTAACTCAGTTAAGCATTTCCGCCATTATTTGTATGGTAGAACTTTCACAGTCGTCACTGACTGCAATTCTTTAAAAGCCTCAAGGACTAAAGTTGACCTGACACCTAGAGTGCACCGGTGGTGGGCTTTCCTCCAGGCTTTTGATTTTGATATCCAGTACAGGGAGGGTAGGAAAATGGCCCACGTTGATTTCTTCTCGAGAAACCATTTGTCCGAAGGGAACAACACCGCCGTTAGCGATACCCATAGCTTAGGTAGAGAAAATTACGTGGCAGAAAAACGCGTCAATATAGCTGAGTTATCTTCGAATTGGTTACAAGCGGAACAACGACGAGACCCCGAATTAAATGAAATTATTACTAAACTTGAAACCGATGATCTAGACTTAGAGAGTTGTAAAATCTATGAATTGCGATCTAATGTGCTCTACAGAAAAATTCAAAGAAACAATCGCAACATTTGGCTACCGATTGTACCGAGAGCTTTTCGTTGGTCAGTAATAAATCATATTCATGAATCCATTCTCCATTTGGGATGGGATAAAACTTTAGAAAAAGCATACCAACATTATTGGTTTCCTAATATGCCAAAATACGTCAGAAAATTTGTTGAAAATTGCATAACGTGTAGAGTAGCTAAGTCGCGAAGTGGTAAACAACAGATAGAGTTACACCCCATACCGAAAACAAATATTCCTTGGCATACAATTCACATAGACGCTACAGGCAAGCTCAGTGGCAAAAATGATCAAAAGGAATACGTGTTCGTGCTCGTAGACGCTTTTACAAAGTATGTGTTACTAAGGCATTCCACAAGAATTAACACTGACAGTGCTATAAACGCCCTCAAAGCATCCATATCTCTTTTCGGTACCCCAGTGCGTGTTATTGCAGATCAGGGTAGATGTTTTGCGAACAAAGATTTTAAAGATTTTTGTTCCAATCACAATATCGAGTTACATTTGATAGCGACCGGCTCTTGTCGTGCTAATGGCCAGGTAGAGCGCATAATGAGTACACTCAAAAACATGTTAACTGTGGTAGAAACAAGCCCTAATAGATCCTGGCAAGATGCGTTAGATGACGTCCAACTCTCCATAAACAGTACGATCCATAGAGTTACTAAAGCAAGCCCCTTAGAGTTGTTAATAGGTAGAGTAGCTAGACCGTTAAATTTATTATCCGTTGACGATCACGAGGTTGAGGTAAATGTAGAAGAAATTAGAGAACAGGCTGATAGATTCTTGAAAAGTAATGCATGCCTTGATAAAGCACGGTTTGACAAGGGTAAGGCAAAAGTCACTTCGTTTTCTGTAGGAGATTACGTTTTGATCGAAAATCACGAAAGGAATCAAACAAAATTGGATGCTAAATATAAAGGACCGTTTGAGGTCATTGAAGTATTGGACGGTGACAGGTATCATCTCAAGAGTTTGACCTGTAATCGTACATACAAGTATGCGAGGGACCGCTTGCGTCCGCTCCCCCAATCCTATGTCCCAACTGAGCTGGATCCGTGCTTGTCAGATGAGAGTGATGGTAAGATCATTGTACAATACTTATTTTGTTTAAAATCTCTAGTTATCCGACTGTGGGTGGCGAATTTAAGTTTTATTTTCACAAGATATCCCATGGTAGATAGGGGCGCAAGGCGTGGTGGCTGTTGGGGTGTAGCGTTTCTGTAAGGCGAGGAGGCCATTGTAAGGCGAGGCGGCTTTTGTAAGGCGAGGAGGCCATTGTAAGGCGAGGAGGCCATTGTAAGGCGAGGAGGCCATTGTAAGGCGAGGAGGCCATTGTAAGGCGAGGAGGCCATTGTAAGGCGAGTATGCCATTGTAAAGCGAGGAGGCCTACAGACTTTTCTTTGGTCAGGAGTGGCCGAACTTTACAAGAATTTCTTTCTTTTCCGCAGATGATGCGCGGCCTTCAGCATCACACGAGGGCGTGTAATAAGTCAGGACGGCCGTGTCGGAGGAAGCTATGAGTAAAGTTGATTGTTGTTTACATACGTAAAAGATAATATCGCTTTTGTTTACATTGTAACTACTTTTAAAATTCTTAATTTAATTTAAATTGATTTGTTACATTATTTTAGAATGATAGATCTTAATAATTTAATAAAAGTCATGATTTGATTATAATACTATGTAATGACCAATCAGAGCGGAGCATGTGCCTCGAGCGGGGTCGAGGCGCCATCTTTGCTTGGTGGAGTCGGTTAGGGGGCAGTTATGTTTGGGACTCTTTGAAGTGTGGGCTAACGATCGAGTTGGATCGTTTTAAGTGTTTAAAATATGAAGTAAGATCGGTGCCCCGAACCCGCTGCTCGGTCTTAACTGTCTCATTTAAATTAATTAGAACTATTGTGTTAACTTAAAATAAATCACTGTGAACTTGTGATCGTTGTTTTGTGCTCGCATTTTACCCTCATGGCGCCCACAAAGCCCGCAGCCACTAATGATGATGTCAGCGTGAATGTTTCTCCGACAGATATATGTTTTTTTTAAATTTAACTATATTATTAAAAAATAACAAACCAATACGAGAAATATTTGCTTCCATAACGTCTTAATCGATGGCACCTTGCCCGACCTTGCGTGCAAAAATCGCACTTTTAAAACTTAAAAGCAATATCTTGACTTACGCCGTCAAACCAATTTTAACCGTAACATACACACACAGGGTTAAAGATTGGAATAAAGTTTACTTCTCTTGTTTTCTTATGATATTGAAGGGATTGTAACTGTAGTGGTCGTGTAAATGCACCGGCGACGTTACGGATTCAGACCTTGAACGTAAGCGCCGAGTTTCAACCATTTACAACCAAATCGCTTTGGCCTTGCTTTTCTGTGTGTGTGAGAAAGCCAGTGCATGTTGTTTGAACGAATTATTTTTGGCCAAATGTATCGATTCCCAAAAAAATATTTCGAAAAAGAAATTTGTAAGTATTACATATTTGCAGCATGCCAAAAATAATTTGAAATGACACAATTATTAACTAAAAATATTTTGCATTGGCAGAGAAAGAACGGGAGACATAAAATCATTTTATTTTTAAATCCCTTCTGACACTGAATATAACACAAGCGTCGTCACGTGTGTGTGCGTGAATTTTGTTCTAGGACTCTATACTAGTCGGTAAACCGATATTGCTTTTGACATGTTATCGTATTTTTACCGTTGTGACCTTATTTACTTGACAGTAAAAGCGGCCGAGTTAATCACCATGCGATAACATGTCAAAATCCATATGATTTTACCGATAATGATATGGTTTTATCGGGTCCGTTAGACGTAAGAGCGTAATAGAGTGAATGAGAGAGAAGAACAAACCTGAATAACCGTTTATGAGGTCACTGTAAGTGTATTTCTTTTGAAATTTCAGCAGTTCTTGTGTTTCCAATCGATATTCCTATAGACGCGGCACTAGCCCCATTATTTAAGGCAGTTGACGCCACCGACATTATTTTTTAAACTCAAACTCAAACAAACTCATGAATAACATTTATTTGACAAAAACACATACTTAGTACCTATACTAAAAGAAAAAAAAACAACAAAAAACCAAGATCAGATAAGAGAAAGTTTTGAAATAAGTACATTATTTTTTTTATTAAGTAGTAATGCGCGTCTTTTTGATTCGACAATACCAATAATCAGTTTATGTGATGTTTTATAAATTCCAGATATGAAAACTTAAGATGTCATTTTTTTTCAATGTGAGTATTTTTGTTACTAATTAATATTCGACGTTTTTTCGTTTTACATCAGTTAAGCAGAATAATAACGGTCAAAAGAGCACACGTTTCCTTTAATGAAATACTCGTAGATAATGCTGAATAAAAAATATGTAATTTTTACTTAAATATGATACAATAGTAAATAATTTCTAATTTTGAATAGTAGACGAAAACTTTTGTAAAATAACGGTCAAGTGTTCTAACTTTAGAAAACTAAAGTATACAAATGGACACTACGAGTACACGTACTTAGCAATAAATGAATGAGGAAATTACACAAAAAAATAAGGAGTCTGCCCATACTTTGTTGTGTTACAATTATCGAATTGGTACGTACAGTTTTAAACAGTCAGATTACATCTACCTACTCCCATTTAATTTGCTCTGAAGTCTGATTACAAAGTATGCATGTACATAATTAACAATTGTTTTGTTTCAAGCCCACGCTCTTATTCAACAAGAATTTTCTCGTAAATACTAGCGTTTTCTGATTGAAATGCCTTTTGTTTTTCCACTTCCAACCCTGGCTTGTTCTGCGAAGTAAAGGAAACTATAAGTACGGAAAATTGTGGTCCATTGGCCGTTCCGTACTCACTTCGGATAGTAAATATCAAATAATTAGATATTTAAACCCCGGAAATCAATTGCGACAGAGCTTTTACTGCTGTATTTCTTAAACGGCCTAATTATTCATCAAACTTGGCTAAGAAACAACTCAGTTAAACTGGCTTCCTATAGATAAAAACTTTAAATGAAATCGGTTTGTCCATTTAGGACCTATGATGCCACAGAAAGATGCACAGATGCACAAATTTAAAGTATAAGATTTCGATTTTTTTAGATTAGATGAGAGTATTTATTTGCCAAAGAAGGAGTTACATTTTAATTACAAACAGTGACCTCCACTCTAGGCGTAGCCTGTATCGTGGAGTAGTCTATTGCTTAGACAAGAAAAAAGAAACAATGATATTAAATTGGATACAAAAAGATAATTTACACTTGGCAAAATTTATCCTAATTTTATTTTAAAGTTAGTGGGTTATTAAGAACCGGAAAAACAATGAAATGATTTGTAGTGTGTTTGTGTTAATGTGTGAGTGTAAGTGAATGTGGAGTCAGTAACAGGACGGAAATAGTTTCTAACTCAGTACTGCTTCAGCCTGATCACAAGACCAGGACATGACACCAAGAGCTCCCGTATTCGCATTTTAACCACAACAGCTCGGCAAAGTTTTTTATCAAATACTTTTACAATAATACCCCTGTTTGCGTCTAAGGTTAAACAATCAATAATTTTATTAATTACTGAAAACTATATTCATACAGATACAATGCAGAACACTTCCATTACTGCAAGCATACCGACAAGTCGGGAAGCGGCCTAAGTCTCCCCAATAAAATAAAGTGTAAGCAATCAACTAGCACAAGTTGCATTGCCTCGCTTGTCGCTCAGTGCGTCGCTTGTGTTGTAATCAGTGGGTCTAACACGCCGTACCAGGAACTAGTGTTAAATACGTCAAACGGGAAGTAGTAATTATAATGAAATTATTAAAATGACAGCAACCCGGGGTTTAAGTCGTTTAGTAATAAAAGGACTCAGATCACACAAAACACACTTTCATTTTAAACATTATTCGTCTGTTGGAGTATGGAATAGATGGATTAAAGTCCCTAGCCTATGTCAAAATCTTGTCCCGTTGCAGGGGGTGAATCCCTCAACACAGCGCTGCGTCGATCTAAAAGGTGAAGTTTTATCCGGCAAGTTTAAGAAGTCCCGTCGGAGCGTACAAAACACATTTTAGCGCGTACTTTCTCAATTAGGCAGCAGGCAGGTGCGTCGAGTTCAGTGTCGTATAAAGCTGCCTGATTGAGAAGGCGCGCGCTAAAACGCTTGGTGATTATGTATTAATGTCTTGTAAGATTTCAATGATGTACTTATCACTTCTAATATATAACCAGTAGGTGATTGTCATAATAAACTCACTTTACAACTCGACAGGTGCATTATTAACCGGCCAGTTTAAATTGTCCCATCAGTACATACAAACAACATTTTAGGGCTTGCTTGCTCAATTAGGTAGGTTAAAACTCGTTCGTATAACTTCGCTCGTTCGATCGATAGTTCGGGATGAAACCTTTTTCAAGAAAATAATCTCCGCTCTGATTTTCCGGTCTACCTACAGCAAAGCAACAGTGTTCGCATTTTTATGTTCCGGTGTAAAGATAAGACAACTGGTGAAATTACTGCCATAGAGGCATTCCATCTTAGTCCTTAAGGCATTTACGGTCTTAGGGTTGCAATCTTGAGATATTCTTGAGAATCCAAATATCTATATCAGATTCCACTTACCATCAGGTAGCCTAAGTACTCGTGTGCCTTCCCCTTACCATAAAAATGGTGTAAGGCGGGGCGGGGCTATTGCAAAGGAATAAAACGAGTTAAAAAAAAATGCTTCCTTTTATAGAAATGTAGCTACTTAAACTACTATAAAAGGTCGCTTAAATTGTTCTAAAATGTTACATTCCCTTTAAAAAAATGCAATAGCCCCGCCCCCTTTAACTGTTTGTGTCTGAATCTGTAAGTACCTTCTTACTCCATTTGTATGAAGATCGCTATTTAAAATCCCACTGTTTCAAAGGCTGTGCTCACATATGCATGCTCTAAAAACCGTTTCACCTTTATCGTTTAGGACGCGTACTCGCGCGACCCATATTGCTTCGCCGGCTCGTTAAATCGATGCTTTTAATAGAGATGACTCCGCGGCACCACGTGTCGCTCGGCCGCGCACGGGTTGTCATTTGTTTACCAATTAGGATGCCACCGCCGACCGGCAATGTAACAAAAAATCATTTTTGGACGACACGCTAGCCTAGTTGGGAGTGACCCTGCCTTCGAAGCTAGGGGTCCTGGGTTCAAATCCCGGTAAGGGCAGATATTTGTGTGATGAGCACGAATATTTGTTCCTGAGTCTTGGATGTTTTCTATGTATTTAAGTATATATTTCTCTATATAAGTAAGTTTATCGTTGTCTAGTACCCATAGCACAAGCCTAGAGCTTAGTTTGGGACTTGGTCAATTTGTGTGACATTGTCCCGTGATATTATTATTATTATTATTATTATTTTTTGTGTCAGACTTTCATTGCCGACTGTACTTTTTCAAGACGGTGATCATCTATTCAACAAGAACTCGGTTGCACTTAAATAAGCGTGGAGTAACAGTGGAGTAGCTAAGACATGCTTTGTCCTTATCTGACATTGTGACATTTCAATTCGGCAGATAAGGACATTGTCTTTGCTACTCCACGTTTAATAAGGGTAGATGGGTCTACGTTAAATACATTGGATATCTTATTGCCACCTTCAGACTCTATCATCCGATTAGGTCTTAGACTATGCATTGCCATATTATGCAAGTCTTCATTGCTTTACTAAGACAAATGGCAGTATCTCAGACAAAACTCCTGTAGCAAATGCAACCTTATTCCTAACGGGTTAGGATTGAATTTGCATTGGCTTTGAATTTGAGATAATGCTATTGGCTTCTGAGTGCAGATAAGTTTTGTATACCAGAATTACAAACAGAGTAAACCATAGGTACAGACATTGCCAGTAATATCAAACACAGAAAAAATATTTGTTTATATAGAAACATAGGTCTAAAATAATTAAGTAGGCAATCAATGCACAGCTAGCACATGACGCCGCGCGAGTTATGTCGCCCGCAAGATAGACTACCTGTCTTTTTCTGATCGTTCTAATTAGACAAGACGGGTAGTCTACCTGGCGCGCGACGTAACTGGGCGGTTTTCAAAAAAAGTGTACATCGTGAAGGACAAAAATTAAGAAACTTTAACTTTACCATTTCGTCACGATACATTTTCTTAATTTTTGTCCTTAACGATGTACATTTTTTTGACAAACGCCCAACTCGCGCGCCGTCAAGCCGCAAGCCAATGAACGAAGAAAGTTAAATCATAACTTGTAATAATAAAATCGAAAAAGAGGTCAATCGTCGAATCCAGCTCGGATGGGCAGCGTTCGGTAAGCTACGCACTTCTCGTCCCAAATACCACAGTGCCTCAAGACAAAAGTCTTTGATCAGTGTGTGTTGCCAGTGATGTCGTATGGATCCGAGACATGGTCGCTTACAATGGGCCTCATAAGAAGGCTCAAGGTCACTCAAAGGGCGATGGAAAGAGCTATGCTGGGTGTCTCCTTGCGAGATCGAATCAGGAATGAGGAGATTCGCAGGAGAACTAAAGTAACTGATATAGCTCACCGGATCGCAAACCTTAAGTGGCAGTGGGCGGGGCACATTGCTCGTAGAACTGATGGCTGTTGGAGCGGAAAGGTTCTAGAGTGGCGACCGCGAACCGGGATACGAAGTGTTCCACAAGGTGGACTGACGATCTGATAAAGGCCGCGGGAAACCGCTGGATGACAGCAGCAGAGGACCGATCGTTGTGGAAAAACCTGGAGAAGGGTTTTGTCCAGTAGTGGACGTCTTGCGGCTGATAATGATGATGATGATGATGAATAATAAAATAAAATAGATTATCTATAAAAATATTATAAAGGGAGATGGCGAATATTGTGAGCTTGTATCTATCCGACAGGTAATCTCCGTAACCACGGAAACTATTGAAAATATATTTCACCATTTTAAAAGTACGTTATTCTGGATGGACATAGGCTATTCTTCATTCGTTTAAAGCGAAGCGGAGCGAGGGCAAGATGCTATTTCTAAATAAAATATGAATGTGAAAGGGTAGCTTCAGCATTTGAAAAGCGTCTTGTTTTGCGTTACGGTGTTTTAACATGCAGCAAATAATACTGCCGCGCTAGTGACATTACCGGTAAGTATGGTAACCATAGCAATACTGCTGCCTAATTAAGAAGACACGCGCTAAAATATGTTTTGTACGCTCTTACGGGACTTCTTAAATTTGCCGGATAAAACTTCGGCTTTGCGTTCGACGCAGAAATGTGTTAAGAGAATAACAACACTGACTTCTTATATCACTTGAGCGGCAGAATAGCATACTTGCGAATAGAACACACTTCAAATGTTTTACTAACCAACATAGTTCTAGGGAACATGCATATTGTTTAATCTTACGCTCTCTGGAAAGTGCTATGAAAGAGAAGAATAACTGTATTCGCAAAACAATTGTCGTGAGAGTTTTTCATAAGATATGAAGCTTTAAAGAGTCATAGTTCAGACCCCTTACAACAACACTCCATACAAAATCGACGAGGAATGACTACGTCTCACAGCTGTTGTTCCGAGTTTAAAATATATGGGCCATATAAAGAAATATGCATTTATTTCAGTAATTACTATGTTTAAGCAAAAAATAAAAATAAAAAAATTATAAAAAAATATTACGTAAATGAAATGAGGATGCCGAAAATAATAATCCATACCTTAGAAGAAGTTTTAAAATTGTTTTAAAAAGTTTTGGTTTTATATAAAATCTTAAAAAACGGGTCAAAACTTAGTGTATTGGGTTTTACATGTTTTTTTCCTAAATCATATCAATGAAACTCAATTCTGTTTTTCATGCATGTTCCGTATTTAACTGTTACACAGATGTCTAAAGCGTTTTTATTGCAATCCTACTAAGAAATAGTTATTTGTCTGTGGTGGACATACTTGACTTTATTCTTTGCATACTGCAGACTCGTGCTAGTGAAACCAAGATGTATTGACATAAAAGCGCGGCGTGTCAGAAAGCGACACTCTTTAACTACACTACACTTGTATTAATACTTAAATACATAGAAAACATCCGAGACTTAGGCAGGAACAACATATATTCGCACTCATCACACAAATAACTGCCCTTACTGGGATTAGAACCCGGACCGCGCTTCGTAGGCAACAATATGTATGTAAACAATTTACTGTACAAAGGAAACACCGTAACGATACAATAAAAATAAAAAAAGGTACAAAGATCAACTTATTCCTTTAAGGGATCTCTTCCAGCTAACCCTAATGAGAAGTAAGCAAAAAGTACAAATTTATTTCGAAAAAAAACTAATCATTAAAATTTAAATAAATACAATATTACATTGAAATACTATACATCAATATACATATTTTAACTTAAATAAACTTCATAACGTATAACAACACTTATGTATTTAGTGTGTTGTAGGCTTCGCGTTTGTTTTAAAATGAATGGAGTTGGATTTTTTTTTAAGAGTGGAATAAAGTTTTTAGAGCAAGGTTCGCTTATTAAATGGCGTCATAAACAAGCGTCAAAATTCAGTGTTATTGTAGCGATGACGTACGTGTCATTCGGCTTTTTCCGCGGCCGCCGGGCGACGAGTCAACGGACGATTACCGGAGATTCGGCGGCGCTATCAGCTGGTGACGTCGAGATAACGCTGTTTCGATATAACATAAAACGGGTTAAGTATAATTTTTATCACGTGAGCATGTTTATTATAAATAATTCGTGCGCTGAAAATTTACTTAACTTTTTATTGTAAAATAATAAAATTGAAATAGCGTTTTTCTTCTTTTTACGCAAGGATTAGACGCGTTGATGTCTTTCCAAAAAAGCGAAAACGCCATTAAAATCTAAAAATATAAAATACGAATAATTTGACAAAAATAATAAGAAAATAATTATTTAATTTAACGTGCGTTAGTAATCCAAGTTCATCTCAATGGTTTTGTAGATTGTAAAAATCTGCTTAATCCCAATAGCAAATGCAGCCAGTGAAAACGGAGCCCATGCTCGCCACGGCAGGTTGCTGAGTGACGTGCAATCTGACTGTACCTGTCGCTTGATTGTTTCTGTACCAATACTTTTTCCTTTTACATTGTTTATACGAGTCTGTCATAAAATATACATTCTGTTTAGTATCTGTCAGTAAATTTATTGCGTTTTTATTTTTGTCTATTTTATGAACAAAACTATATTTCAATTAGCTTTTTAAACCGACTTCAAAAAATGGAAGAGGCTCCCAATTCGTAGGGTTTTTTTCCTACTTCCTAGTTGGTCCCATTTCCAGCACGTCAAGATCTGGTGATGGGGTCTTGGAGCAATCGAAAGAACTCCTAAAATCTTAGAAGAATAAATGTACGTTGACGACATAAAAGTATTATGATCACTAAAATATATGAAATAAAATATTAATGTTTTGAAAAACTAAAAACCGTCTTCAAAAACAAGAAATATTTTTAACCAAAAGCCGAATTCAGTTGGACTGACCTATTTTTTTAATTTTTTTTAATTTAATATTATAAAGGGCTTTTATACGACTTGTATATATCAGCCCTGTTTAGTCGAATATTACATTTAACAAATAAAATAAAAAAACAGATCACACATAACATACTCGTGCAACTAGTTTAGGTCTTAAACTTTGCGAATTCCATTGAACTAAATTTAAAACATAATCTTTTAACCTACCAGCCATTATTAAATGAAGTTAACAGTTTTAACATGTCACAACCCTTAAATAACTCTACAACAAAAGATATAACTTGCTCAACTACACAACTCAACACCGATTTAACTTTACATTCCAGACTGGCCGAAGAAAAACAAATATCTTTGAGCTTTTGAAAAATCGCACCAAATCTCTTTGTGCTCTTTTCCAGTTTCTCCTCTTCTCCCGCCTCCGTCCATCGAGTATTCACATCACCCGTCTCATGTGAAGTCTCCTGTAAATCTGCTACACCTGTGTTTCCTTGTTTTCCTTTCTTATCCTTCTTCTTCCGCGGTTTAACGGACTGAGTATCCATCGAAGAAGGCAGGGGACGGAAGGGAGGGCACAAACCTGTGCTTGAATTTCCTTCCTCTATACCTTTTTCTGTAATTTTGTGTACCCTTGATAGAAGCGCATCTCTGTATGAAGTATTGATATATATGGATATATATATATGGACTGACCTATTGACTGTCATTTAAAACAAGTAATTTCTTGGTTTTTGAAGACATTTATTTTATAAAATGATAGGTTTTACCAAATAGGTCAGTCCAACTGAATTCGGCTTTTGGTTAAAAATATAGTGGGACGCCGACTTCTGTTGAACTGACCCTGACCTATTTACCTGTCATTTTAAAAGAAGTCATTTCTTGCTTTTGATAACTGAAAATCTCCGATAAAATCCGATTAAAATTACTGAATTTTTAAAAGCTTTTAGGTAGGTCAACCTACCTTGTTTATTGTTTATCAGTATGTTCATTTCAAATCACACAAGTAAATATTGGACACTTTATTGAAATGCTGAAATTAGAAATAAATCACACTTTTAGAATTATATTGACCTAATTCAAACGTTTTCAGATTTCGACCTAAGTCGAAATTCAACATTATGTGGATTAGGTCACTATAATTCTAAAGATGCGAAATATATTAACAATCCAAAAACAATGGTGTCTTAGAGCTGATCAGCTGATAGAACCGACAAGTGACAAGATGATCTCTACTGTACTTAACGTAGATCCACATAATTTGAACTCTATTTTTTATGATTTAGACCCATTGACATTTGAATTATCAAGACTGCAATCCTAAGACTTCAAATGCGTTGCCAATCCTGAGGATCAAGATAGAATGTATGCTAGTAATTTCACCGGTTGTCTTATCCGCACACCGGAACACAACAATGCGAGCACTGTTGCTTGGCGGTAGGTTAATCGATGGTCCTACCACCACTAAAACTCGTTCGATTTGCTTATACCTGTCAGTAGCTGATTAATTATTCTAAAAGTACAGGCGGCAAAAACAAGCTTGTCTCAAAGTTGTCATTTTTGACAGTCGCTTAATGTTATTCAATCCCAGCAGCCTACGTAAACATACATGATTTTCATCCTTCTCACTCGGCGGGGTAAACGACTCCTGCGCAGTAGAAGTCACGAACAGAAACTAGTTTCAGTTATCGCTGTGAGAAGGGCCAGTTAATAACTAAAACTGTATTTCTTGTATTTCAAAAAACATAAATATTTATTAATTTTTAAATATCTCGAGTAGGTACTTCTCCTTGATCTTCATCGCCTAATAATTCGATATTTTGTACTTTTCATAAGTTAAATGAGGATTTATATCACTGTTATAAATAAAGAAAAGCTGCAGTAATTTTCTATACTTCTTAACATAAGACTATTGCCAAAACACGGCAAGTCTCTATATAGCGACACTGTTTTTTTCCTGTAGAGTAAACACGCTTTCATTTGTTTCGGTTTTCGCTTTACACAACTTTATTCCTTTCAATTCGTTGCCAACTTATTATCCTGTAAATACAAGTAGTCCCTCATACTCGTATTACGCTCTTGCTTCTACTTTTGACAGGGCTGTTTTGTCGAAGAAACCTGCGACCAAATTAAAAATATACCTACTGTGGGCCTGTTGTGGCCATGTTTTTAGACCTGGATAAAAGTGGATACAACATCTGTCACTTTCTGATCAGTATGAAAGTGCGAGTGTGCGACGAAGGCGACCATAATAAGGGGCTGAAATGTTAAATACGCTCTGAACCTAGGCTCGTGAATATTTGTTAACAATAGGTATCGAGTTTTTTAAGAGAAACAAGTAACTGATTTCAAACTTCAAACAACAGGCTACTTCCCCATCTTATTGTATAGAAATCAACCGCTAGCAATATTGTTTAGACATTTTCGAACAAGAACTCAGAGATAGTTAGACAGTTGAAATGTAAGACCGACAACGTGCTACGTGCTGACTTCAAAAATGTGGGTTTTCAATTCACCTGCCTTTTTGCGCAAATCTATTTATCGTTTAATATTTTATCTATTCGTGTTTAGTACAAATTTTGGCTAGTGAAACCAGCATAATTTTACGCCTTGATCGCTAGCTATAAACTTAAACAAGACTGAGCGTAGAAAATAGGCTTATCCCATAATGTATTTTTTATTTTTTTATAGATAGTTATGTTTTAAGTTTTCTGTTTTTATCTCAGAATTCTTTTTCCGCGCACCCACTCTTTAAATTTCTGATTTGTTAATTTGGTCGACTGGGAGAGAATGTCATTAGGCATTAGGTCCGCCATTTGTACTTATTTCTGCGCAATAAAGATTAGTAATAAATATATTAATTACAAAGTATCAATTTTTTCACATTGCAATAAGGTCCAAAGGCGGATAAATTTCCTTTTAGTCGAGTGTACAATCCCTGTTACATGTATTCGAACTCTAACAGGTAATGGGAAAGCAAAAATCCGCGTCGTTTGAGCGAACGAATTTAGGTGGGCTTGGTGTTATCTCGCGCGCGAGAAACCAACCTAATTCGACCCTTCATCTCGAAAACCTAATATAGCAACACGTCTCTACTGTCTTGGTAAATTGGTAAGCGTAAAATGAATTTAATATCGAGACGGAAAGGAACGTAGTCGCGATACGCTTACAGGTCAAAAATACCTCCTGTTTTTAATAATAGACTATTTTAAAGAACCAATTTCGTCTGATTTGCAATGACAATTTTGTCCTTTATAGTACTAACTAAACTAACTAGCTGTTTTCCGTGACATCGTCCGAAGAGAAATTGTTTATCGCTATTCGCTCAGGAACTGTCCAATTATTCGGGATAAAAGGGTATATGTCCTTCCCCGGGACTCAAACTATCTTCATACTAAATTGATCGAAATCGGTTCAGCGGTTCAGCCATGAAAGCGTAACAAATAGAAAGACAAAGTTATTTTCACATTTGAAATACAATTTTATTAAGTATTTGTTTAGGATTCGTGTATGTATGTACTTTTTACCCCTTATATATTTTTTCGGGAGACAAAGCGTGTTTAACATCTGAGAATTGGAATACTTGAATGTACATACCTGAGTTTGGTTTTTTTACAAGAGCAAATTATTGTACTTTTATAAGCCCAGATAAAGTCCGGCTTCGCGCTCAACAGTTTTAACTAGTAAATTAGTTAATGAGCGAGTATAATGATAGAAGCAATAAACCGCGCCTACGCCCAAAGCGCGCTCTGAAGGGCTAGCACAAGTGGTCCGCGACTTGTTTGTCGCTCGGATCTCCCTTTCAATCTGTAAAGATAGAGACGCACTGAGCGACAAGCGAGTTGTATTTACAACTTGTGCTAAGCGTACTGGATGGAAATTTCCATAAGACCTACAACGCACGGCCGAGAAAGTGCAGTGAAAAGATTACTTAAATGTTCATGATAAAAGGCTTATTTCACGTAAAATTTTATTTATTTAATCGTATCGCTATAAGATAAACTAAGTGTTAAAGCTTTAGCCATTGGGCAGCCTATCTGAATGTGAAAATAAAGTAATCATGTTATGTGGAATGTTTATTCAGTAAATGGGCCACCATAGGTCTCTTTTACATGTCGGTATTATTAAGTGAATTTACTGTCGCTTCGGACAAGACCATCATTGTGGGAGAAGCGCCCAAGTAACTCAAATATGTAAAAAACAATACAAAAAAATGAAAGAACGACACATATGTGCGTATAATTAATTAAATAAATGACTTACAATGTTATACGTAAGTAACATATCTACGAATGTGCGACCTTCGAAACGATGGCAGCTTCTGCCATATCGAGTCAGTCATTGACTTTCGGTCAGCCAGTCATTTTCGCAAGACAATGGTGAAACATTGTCACAGTCAAATCACTGTCTTTTAGTGGAATTAATCCATACTTTTGTTAGATTTAGTACCTATTTGTTAAAGTAAGGGAATCTGTTAATTGTTTGTTACGCTTTTTAGGGTTCCGTGCCCTAAGGGAGCACACGGGACCATATTAATATTAATATGCTTGTTTGCGCTGTCAATCCGTCATAACTTTAAAGAGCTGTATTTTTTTAACAGTAACATATAGCGGGTAGATTTTTTCCCAGAATATATGGCTGCCCTGTGTGGTTCCCGGGTTAGAATAGTGCCACTCCATGTCTTCCCGTGGATGTCGTAAGAGGCGACTAAGGGAATAAGGGCTTGTAGTACTGTTAGGCGATGGGCTTGCAACCTGTCACTAATACACTATTAAACTTCTTGGCCTGATTGTGCAAAATGTGGTTACAGAATTATCAACAAGTCTTTTTAGAGTTGTTGGTGTTTCTGTAGCTCTGCCTACCCCACTCTGGGAATAAAGGCGTGATGTTATGTATGTTATATATGGCTGCAATATTATTACGGCGGATTTACTAAGTTCTTTTTTAATAAAGACGGTTTCTTATATTTTTTTTTATTTTTGTATCGTAAAAACGGTGAAACATATAAGCGTCAAATTTGGTATTATGTAAAAACCTTTAAAAAACAATAAATTATTATGACTTACGACATCCACGGGAAGACATGGCGGCGTGGCACTACTCTAACCCGGCAACCACAGCCTCTGTGTTATTATTATTATGTTATTTGTAATAATAATGTGCTTTTGACGTTTGCGCGATGTGTTTTTCAACATTGAACGACTCGAACGTAAGAAACTGCGTAATACATGTACCTATCTCGCCAAATATGTTTCAATGACAAGAGTCAACGCACTTCGTGTATGTAAACAGAATCAATAGTAAGAAGAGGCAGCTAATTGTGTGATCCAAACGCAGACTAAACGTATACCTTGGTTTTCTTATAAGAATATTGAATTCTCATCTGAGCGTCCTTCAGACTCATATTAGGATTGAAAACTTTACAAAAGCAATTTTAATCCTACTAAAAGCGTGAAAGTTTGGATGGATGGATAATTAGATGGATGTATGTTTGTTACTCAATCAAGACAGAACGGCTGAAAGGATCTGAATGAAATTTGGCACATAGATATATTATAGTTTGAAATAGGGCATAGGCTATTTTTTATGCCAAATAAATGACTGCTACTTTAATATAAATGAAGTTTTTATTTCCACATCACTACATAGTATAAAACAAAGTCGCTCGCCGCTCTGTCCCTATGTATGCTTAGATCTTGAAAACTACGCAACGGATTTTGATGCGGTTTTTTTTAATACATAGAGTGATTCAAGAGGAAGGTTTATATATATATATATATAATACTTTAACCCGGAGCGAAGCGAGGGCGGGTCGCTAGTTAAGTATAAAATTAGAATTACACACAACACAGTTTTATTTCCCCAAACATAATGTAACGATTCGCCAATTTCTTTTCGCTCAATACGCGTCTTTGCCTTTCCTCTTCTCATCACTTTTGTTATAAAACTAAAAGAGACAGCTAGCTAGTAAAATGAGAGGTATTTAAAATAATTGCTTACAAGTTCTTTTGCTCATGACACTATGCAAAGAAGTTTGTGGTGTAATGTGTGTTATCAGGTGTTATCGGAGATAAATATGTTGGTGACTGGTTTTTTGGCGAACCGCCAGAATATCTGATATCTACTTACAAAAAAAAAATCGAGACGTTAAACTTTTTTTATGGCATGGAGAAGGAAAGTAAGAAAACATGCCACCAGCTCGGCTAGCACAAATTGTATTTTCTCGCTTATCGCTCAGTGCATCCATCTCTACAGTGGGGCTAGACGAGTTGCATTCGACAATCGTTAGCGATTATGATTCTATAGACAAATGTATGGAATGACGTAAGCCAGTTAGATAGTGGTACTATCGTGGTACTGTCTCGGTAGCTTAAGTCAATTCCATACATTTTTCAATCGAAACATAATCTCTAACGATTGTCGAATACAACTTGTCTAGCACTACTGACTAGATAGAAAGGGAGATCCGAGCGACAAACAATTCACGTACGGTCAAGGACTTTACTTGTTATGCCACTATGGAACCCTGTCATAATGAGAGCGTTAATCATTAATTTTAGCTTTCTTTCATGTGGTTTGACGCTGTCATTATGACAGGGTTCCACAGTGGCATAACAATTAAATTCCTTGACTGTACAACCTGTGCAAGCCCTCTCGATGGCAAGTGGGATCTGAGGTGTCGTTTTAGCGAACACACTGTTCGGCGGTAGGTAGGCGGTAGGAAAGAATACTAAGCAGTGTTGTGATTTTCTTAACATAGCGCTGCGTCGGATGCAAAGGCGAACGTTTATACGGCAAGTTTAAGTAGACCCGTCGGAGCGTACAAAACAGATTTTATCGCGTGCCTTCTGAATTAGGCAGCTTTATACGATTGTGAGCTCTACTCACCTGTGAAGTCACGGAACAGTTCAAACACACAATACAGTTTGTATGTGAGGTTTATAGTGAAGCCCTCATATCATATGATCTGAGGTGGAGCCCCTCACTAGTCTGTAAGTTGCTGCGCGCTACCACGGTTTATCAAGATCTCATACCTTTAGTATTAGTTGCCTTAACACCTGTACACATTATGGAATCAATAAATAATTGAATATTGTGTGTTGAGATAATTAAAAAGCCCACACATAATTGTTTAAGTATTATTAAGCCACACATTTTGAAAAGTGGAAGATACAGTGAATTTGTTTCCTTCATTCTTATTTTACATAGAGATTCAGTAAATATATTTAGAGCCTAACTGATGAGATACTCTGTCGAAGTAATGGTTAACCGCTGGTCAATCCATCACATAAAATAAAATTGTTTCTACAGTCGAGACATTTGATCGTTGAGCAGTTTGACATATACACGTAATTTATCCACGTGTTGTTGGTCGTGTCACGCGAAGAAACTATAATACGGCTAATTTAAGTATCATATCAAACTGCTAAATAAACAATTTCAATGACTACACTCTAAAATACTTTTAATACGAATCGCCAAAGTGTCTATACTCACGGGTTTATTCTCAGCTATAACTGTGTGTTAAAGGGATCACTATCCAGATTTCCCCTTTATTGGAGAGCCTGGCCCTAAAGAAGGTGTCTAGAATATCTCTGAATGCTTGAAATTTTGTGAAGATTTACAAAATCACCGTCATTAAGCTCATTAAAAAAACATGGCTGAGCCAACTCTTACTTTCCGAGCGCTATCAACTTGATAACCGGCTGATAATGATATCGACCGCTTGAATGTCAAAAGGTAACAATATTAACATTTTCAATGCCAAGAACGTGATGTTTAGTCCATTTGGCCTCCATGACCATGAAGAAAACTGCTGGGCATTGAAGATGCTAAACTGCAGTAAGAACAAAGACTGAATGATCTCTAAACGCATCGGAGGCGGCTTTTTATTACAGGCCACCCCGTTATTTCCCGGTCGGTTTTAGTGCGACCTTTTTCACAAGAAGTCGAATACTGCATTGCCTCCGAGAACTACCGCCAACGCCTTGAGAGCATTTGCAACTTTAAACAATCTAAATATAAATCCAGGGGTTAAAATGGACAGAGTTTTAGCAGTCTCATAGCTCTTTGCCGTTCACTTATCGTGACCAATATAGTACTGGGCAGTAGTACAAGTTAATTATTTATACTGACGACAAAACCTACTAGCATAGAGGCATTCCGTCTAAGTCCTCAAGGTTGGCAACGCATTTGGGGCATTACAATTGCAGTCTTAAGACTGTAGTCTGTCTTAAGAATGCAAATGTCTATGGGTCACAAGTCCTACTTACGATCAAGTCGCCTGTGTGCTCGTTTGCCTTCTCTATGGCATAAAAAATTAATCATGTTCTTTCAAAAAACAATACACCTACCTTTATGAGTAGGTACTTATAGGTATGTATCTATGTACGTATGTAAAATCTTATGCTTAGGTTTGGTTAATTTACCTAACGACAAGGTGACGACTGCACTTAAGACGTCATATCTAAGTTCATTTTAAGACCCCTAAACGCCTTTTTAGGCCCTCTTGCATTGTACTAAATGGACTAAAGTAGGTTGGTACTATTTTTTGTGTGTCCTCATATTAAGTATTATCATAATAAATTTAATGTACGCGTTATAAACAGGAAGTATCTCCATTATGAGACGTAAGGAGGTTAAATAGAAGTATAATATAGCAACATGAGAACTCTGTGCTAATCCTAGTTGCCAGTAAACAGTCTTATCTAGCACATAATATTAGCATTAGCTAATTAATAAATAAAAACAGTGACACTGACTCACTGCGAAAGTATTGCTTTCTTTTTCGCGAGCAATAACTACGCAGTCAAAATTATATCTAACTTAATTCTAAAGTTGTACAAACATCCTTACTACATTTCAATAAAGTCGTAACTTTAATAACTTGTGTTACAAAAGCATTGTCTTACAGCAATCAATTAGTATCTGGCATAATGATTAATTGTAGTTCGATTTTGATCTCTGTTTGGACCCAGTTAAAGTTCTTCTTTTCTGTCATAGTCTGATAGGTAAACTGGCGCGTGATATTAACAAGTCAATACGGGAATGTTATTTTGATTAAAGTTATTTGTAAGTAGGTACATAAAATTGTTCAGTATAATTTAATCTCGGCTAGAAATAAACACCAATGTCATCTTAATATTACCAACGAAAATTTCCAAACCAAACGTTTACACAAATGTATTTTTAATTTATTTCAACTCTTTTCCTTTAAGCCTTTATACTTAAGTGAATATTTTAAGCTAGCTTTTGCCCACGGCTCCGCCCACTTTCTTTAGGTGGATTACTCTTTGCAACATCTCACACATCTTGCACTGAACGGGATTAGATAAAACGTGCCTTGAATTTTACTTTGAACTCCAAACAGCAAGAGTAGAATGTATTTTTTTTTGTAAATGTCGTTATTTTCGTGACGTCATAATGCAACAAGCATACAGGGCCTGATTCCACCAAGTAAAACCTGCCGTAGACATGTTATCGTATTATCAACATTACGGTAACTCTTATTTACTTGACAGTAATGGCGGTCGAGTTAAAGACAACAGGGTCCATATTGGCTCAAATAAAATTCTTATTCCTATTTTTTGTTTTACTACTAATTTGTATTCATAATAATCATTCTTTACATTTTTTTTCCTCATAATTTTTTTGTTCAAAATTTGTTATTCATGATCATCGCAACTCCTAAAATGATTTTTTTTGAAACCGTTCTGATTTTAGGACGTTTATAAAACAAAACTAACCTAACCTTATTTACCAGATAGATATTTTAAAATCCCGAAAATAAACAGGTGATTAATATTGATTATGAAGCGTGATCAGTATGACGTAAAATGGAATGAGATTTTTTTTTATGAAGAGTATCATTATGATGTAAAATGATTTGAGATACATTTTCGGTGTTCCAATAATCTAATTTGTAATTTTATATGAACTTTGTCGCAACCACAATAACAAAGTCAAAGGCAATATGATTTTACGCTGTAGAATAGTCTGAGAGACAGACAATCATTCTTATTTAATTAGTCGATACACAGCACATTTCCAGTATAATAACACTTAGTAAGTATTTCAATATCGTGACAAGCGTTAATTATTTATCAGACCAACTGTGACAGACGCTACCGTCCCCATACACACGCCACACCCAGACATACACAATTTAATACTCTCGCCTCAAACACTTAGCACCTCGCCGCTTTGATTCGTTTGATGCTTTTGCCCGGGGGTTTACTTCGATGAACGAAACTCGAAACTTAAAAGAGTGCTATCCCTCTCACCCTCAAGTCATCGCTGCATGCTACATAAAGACAAAGTTAATGTAACTCTGAACTTTGATTGTATGTACAGTTCTTATCGCTTAAGTAACTATATCGCATATTGCACTTGCAAAATGAAATTAACGTATCTTGTAAATTACATTAGTGGTCACTTACTTATGCAGTAAAATTAGCATAACGCGTGAAGTGCGTCAAGATCTAAAATATATACATACTTACCGCCTTGTTCGCCTTTTTACATTCCTATTCTGTAAATATTGTATGAATTTCTGTGCTTTATACAATATACATAACACATTTACCAAACTATAAGGGAATAAAGGCTTGTAGTATTGTTAGGCGATGGGCTTGCAACCTGTCACTAATACACTAATAAACATCTCAGCTTACTCGTGCAAAATGTGGTTACAAAATTTTTAACATGTCTTTTTAGAGTTGTTGGTATTTCTGTAGCTCTGCTTACCCCACTCTGGGAATGAAGGCGTAATGTTATGTATGTATTTATTTACCAAACTACGCTGAATGTCTAGCTGATTGAAAGACAACGCATAACCTAAATCGCTGACTCTAGGCACTAGGCAATTGTAGGGAATATTCCATGGGTAGGGTAGATGTGCAATGAATACGTATTTTTCGAAAATCTACCCCCGTTGGAAGAAATAGGGGTGGAAGCAGGAAACTAATTCTACGCGTACGAAATTGCTGGCATTCTCTAGTTTTCTATACTTATAAAACAGCACTTTGTTAAACCCACTTAGGGTTTAAAACGCGAATAAACTGATTATTTATGACCTTTCTTTACTTTACAATGCCTGACGCAACCCAAAAGAATATTAAACAACTTTTATACCTATGTCACTCACATAGTCAAGTTTAAAATGAACTGGTTAGATAGGTACCCATTTATTCAGCATTGAAAGATGCTTGGATTTGATGTAATGTACACTTTATGAGTTATAAGTGCTAGTTATAACTCCTTTATCACCACACACGGACTGGGTTCTATAAATAAACCAGATAACTAACACAACTAAATGCGCGAACCGCGTTTTCTTACGACCTCGTTTAATTTAATAAAACGTTTATATGACTTAAGGAGCGCTTCATCGGTTTTCCTAGTTTATGAATAGATTTTATCATCGAATTACTGGCTAATCTGTTCTCCGTGGATAATTTTCCTGCACTTTGTAAGTAGGAGTGATATGTAATGAATACTGTTTTTTATTGCTTGTCGATGGAAATCAAGCGTGCGGCCTTCTGGTAAACGGTGACCGCAGCCTTTGGATGCTTGAAGCACAAGTTATGGATATCACCTAGCATTAAACCGGCATGAAATTGTCCAACTTGTAAGTCTTATGAAGAATTCTCATTAACTTGAATATTCTTAATGCTCTTAAATCTTTTCGAGAATATCCTCAGTAATTCGTAAGGTTCGGAGAATGTTGTGCGACTTGTACATTGCTAATCAATCACCTGGACTGTAAACTTTAAGCTAGTGAAGAAGATCTATCTCGAAGACTGATATGATAGGTTAAATTCGTGGTTTTACCAGAAAAGGCGATGGACCTTGTATAGTGTCATTCTATGGAACTTGCTAACTATGTAAACAAACAATATATTGAAATTGACATCTAATGTCAATTTTAGTATGGCGGCTTGTTTACATAGTTAGCAAGTTCCATAGAATGACACTTTAGTTGATTTTTATAAGTCATTTATGATTAGTAGGTAAGTAATAATAAAAACTGGGTCACGCAGCGATCTCGTTTACGAGTGGCTGGGCACGTATTTGATGTAATAAGCGTGATCATTTAGTCAAACTACTAGAAGTCAATGAAATCGGCGATTTCGGTGATCCGGAATAAATTAAAAATCGACATCCTGCGGGAATATTATGTTTACTTTTATCGATGTGGATAAACGTGGATAAAACAAGTGACGGATGCTTTATCCTCCGCGATAAAGGCGACCATATAACGGGCCTTAGGCATTTTATCTAATATCCTAAGAGCATATCTTAAGACTTAGCTATTTACAGTGCACGTTAGTTTGCCGTTTCGGTTCTCATTAACACCTCTACTGTGTCAGGTTTTGTTCTTGCTTTTAGTTAAAAGCGTTTAATATGTTAAATAGTAATCATTTTCATCGTACAACCTTATACTCGGTTTAGAATAAATTGATGTCATTATAATGGCCACGCTTGCACACTGTCTTGTATTGTGTACGGATTCTCATGCTTATGTTATGACGGCATTATTACCTTTCGTAATCAAATGAATTTATTTTCCACTAGCTGACCCGACAGAGGTTTTCCCGCCCAGTATTTTCTCCAACAACTTTTTTAACGTCTGTCTAAAAATCTTGAAAAAAAATACAAATATGTCCAGCCGTTCTCAAGTGATGCGCTTCAACGAACACGATTTAATTTTTATTTACTTAGATTTAGGTAGGTTGTGACGGGATCTTGCATAAATTATACTAAACATAGTATGTCGTGATATGAGTTATCTAATGACTTGGTTATTTAAAATATAGGGCAATACAAGGTACAAATAGTTTTAAAACTACTAATACCAATGTTTGTCTTGCTCTTACGCAGCATTCAAACTGTTAGCGTTCCCCCTGATCGCTTATCATCACGAGCAATCGTATTTATTGCTATGGAAAACCGTTTATTGTTTCGTTATAGAAATACTTTAAGGCCAAATTCGGGATATATAGTTCAAAGAGTTGCACATAATTAGCATATAAGTAGTTAATCATTAATCAAACAAAAAGACAAAATCTTGTCGTGTTACGTGGTCTTACGAAGGTTCGGAAGACCAGGTAACAGACGGAGGAAATTTGTGGAGGCACCTGACCTTCCGAAGGCTCGGAAGACCAGGTGCGTAAAGAGGGTTGAAAGAGATAAAAGAGTTAGGTCAGGGTCAGGGTTATTTATTGAGCACTTGTTTAGCTTTACACAGAATTACCAGTATAAAATGTCTAACTAATTAAATAGGTCCCTAACAACACCAGGGAGATAGCAGAGAGTAGTTATTTTCTGTGAAGTAGACGACTGAAGAGAGCTCCAGTGAACACCACTTGCGCAGTGGTGCGTAGCGATGGCAGCAACGCTCCTCTTAGTAGAAGTAGCAGATAGGCCCGAGTAGAGGCCCGTGAGATCGAGTAACGGTCCCGGAGCAAGCAGGAACGAGATCGAGGTGTGGAGATAGAGGCTTCTTGAGGTGCGGGGATAGAGGCTTCTTGAGGTGCGGGGCCTGACTTGGCCCCGCACAAGGCCGATTTCTATCGTTTCAACTCGGAAACTGGAGAAAGAATGAATGGCTCTAGTCTGAGCCACACTTTATATACCCTGGTGTTCTATATTTTTAATTTGGACGTTCTAAGTTTATAAAATTACAAATTTACACATGCCAGGAATTAATTGTATGGAAAACAATCATATTAACTCCATGTTACAGTATAAAACCTAAGATATTGTCTCTGCCCGTTGTCAAGACAATGAAAATAACAATATTGTCAGTTGAAAGAAAATAAACAAAAAGTGAAATATATCTGCTTTAAATGCCGAAATAATCATAAAAGTAGCAAGAATCAAAAGGAAAAATGTAAGTAAACACTCTGGAAGCCCGCAACATCGCGGAGTTCATATATTCAAGAAGATATACGTCCCCAAAGTCAGCCGGTCAAGCTGTGAACGTTTTATATACTAAGTTAAATAACATATTTCAGGAATAATTCATGCATGACCAAACGAGTCCCAATATCCGTCAGATGGACCGCGCCGGCAAGATGATCAGAAATACGCAATAAGTTAACAATTTAAACTATGAATCTACAGAAAAAACGGATACGGATCCAAGTATCGAAGGTACAATATTACAATCTAAAAAAAAACCTTTGTTAGTTATGTATTTTTTACAAAATTTTATGGCATATTTTAGTCACCCAACATATAATTACTTGAGTCATCATTATTATGTCCAACTTTAAAAACGTCACGATTAGCTTGTGCACTTTACATGTAACATCGGTTTCTAAATTCTTAATTTTACCTAAATCTTTCAAAGCAAGATTAAAATCAGAACTAAGAATAGCCATACCCAAACCATTTGATTACAAAATCGCTTAGAATATCGCAAATAAACCGCACCGCGGTATTGTTTTGATTCACAAGTCAGCAAGCTTGCATTCTATCGCTTCGAGTTGAAACGTTGCGCTCCAGTCGTTATTAAATCGCTTTACGATCGCGAGAACAAAGAGTAGAGCAGTTTTTACCTAGTGCCTTATACCTGCGTATTTAAAGGAAACAATACGATTCCCCTTGGACCCTTTGATAACTCTTTAAGTACCTATCTGACTCACGTGCAACAGCCTCGATAGATAATAAGAATTTCATAAAGTGCCGAGGCCCACAGTTGCCTCAGATCTAAATTAAACAGAGAGAAAAGAGTAGCAAGTTTCGCTTTTTACCTTTAAAATCACGGGAAAATCCATTGTTTTTTTTTTAAACATTCTTGACACACATTATCTTTCAAGGTTTATTCCAAGGTGTAAATGAATCACGGAAAGGATAAAGGAGGGCTTGGGTGATATTTTTTTTTTTTTTTTTTTTTTATGTTAAGGAGAAGGCACACGAGCACTCAGGCCACCTGATGGTAAGTGGAATCTGAGACCCATAGACATTTGAATTCTCAAGACTATAATCCCAAGACCTCAAATGCGTTGCCAACCCTGAGGACTAAGATGGAATGCCTCTATGCTAGTAATTTCACCGGTTGTCTTATCCCCACACCGGAACACAACAATGCGAACACTGTTGCTTGGTTGCTTGGCGGGGCGGGGATATTAATGTCATTGATGATTTCGACATGAGCAACCGTTTCTGATCTTTATTTCTAAGTTTGAAAATTTACGACGGCACGTGCCTGGTAGATAATGTAAGCAAAATTGAACATGTATACCTACTTTATTATCACTACATACTCTCTACAGAATTACCAACAAGTCTTTTTAGAGGTGTTGGTATTTCTGTAGCTCTGCCTACCTCACTCTGGGAAGAAAGGCGTGATGTTATATACGACCATAAGCTTTGACGAAAAACACACATTCAATTATTTTTTTCTTTAAAAGTAAGGACGATTAAAACATTAAAACATTGTTTTACGCGAGAAATTGGTAAGTTACAGTTATTTCCTTCCCTTACCTAAAGCAAACAACATAACATTCCATAATTTCATAACCAAGTTTCTTTAATCATGTAACATTTCTTTCCTAACAAAAATAAAGCCGGTACGAGCGCACCGGTACCCGGCTCCGAGTGCGCCCGAAGTGATCCGGAAACTGACGAGCAGTCGTGGCAGTGGCACACATAGCGAGGCTACTCGAAGCCCTTGATTAAAAAATAAGTGACAGTTTTCGTACGGACGATTTAGTTTTCGCATGCAAATTTCGATGGTTTCTGAAGTTTTTAATGAGTTTTATAAGAGTTATTAGGTACTGTATCAAGTGTTTAAGTTGAAAGATTAATACGCGTTCTAAGTCTTAAACTGTTTTTATGTTACATACCTAGAACGTCGTTACGCTTTCATAGCTAATTTAAATTTGGAACGCAAGTTTTAAGCACCGTGCATCAATTTCACCAACAAAATCGTTTTAAAAATAATGATTATCGTAACAGTATTAAAAAATAATCTTTTGTAGGTACCTATTTCAAAAACCCTGAAATATAATACTGACCCATATTGTCAACATATTCCGTTGAACGCGGAATATCCAGAAACTGTAAACAGCAAATCCATAGTAATATTATTAAGAGGTAGGTATCTACAATTGAGAAAAAAATTGGTTGTTTAGTTTACTATTGATCCGATTTAAAAAAATACTAATAGGTAGCTAAGCTACATTATCCCTGGCTCATGCCTCATCATGACTGATTTAATCGGAGCGAAGCGAGGGCGGGAGGTTAGAACATTAACTTTACTTGTTACTTTGGTAAAAAGATGATTACAATGAAAGTTACACCATTCTTAAGAAATGATTACTGCAATATGAATGCCTAGAAATTAAAGGTTTTACAAAGCATTCAAAATTGTATTCTTAAATAACTCTTAGAAAAAAAAACCCTGCCCGAAGGCTAAGAGTAGTACCTACCGAGGAACTGTCGGAGTAAATGGAATTAGAATTGGATATTCTACGAACGGGTAAACCATATTCAAGTATTTTCAGTAACTAAATAAACTCAGCGTCTAAATTTCGAATGCCTTAAATAATCTTTACCGCGTTAATAAACATTAATTGTATTTCTGACTTCCAAAAGTTAGACGATCGTTATAAGCGAATGTCAAGTCATAGGAAACTATTTTTTGATACATCACACGTGCCATTGGCAAATGAGAAAGTCATATTAAAACAACCTTGTCTTTAACGTTGTTAAGAAAGTACCTACATAGACCGTAACAGAACTCTTCGTTTTATTAATTGATAATTGCCTTATTATAACTGTAAAATTAATATGCATACCACAGCAAGATGCAGTCTATAAACAATTTTCATGTCTCAAATTGCTAAATGAATTATTGGGAGCCTGCCGTTTGGCCAAAATATTTTTGGTCAAATGTATCATTTCACAAATTTTCCATTTGCCAAACCAATGTAACATATTTTTACCAGAATTTATTTTAGTACCATTGTGTAAGCACCCTTTAGTTTAGGTTAGGTTAGCTTTTATAAAATCCTGAAATACTTATATTTACCGTTACAGAAAACAAAAAGGTTTGCCAAATGAAAATTTGGGAAATGAAACATTTGACCAAAGACTTTGACGAAACGAAGGTAACCCGAATAAGTACCGAGAAGTACCTAGTTATTTTAATCAGTTCTGTAGAAAAATATTAAATAACATAGTTGCTCGAGTACAACACAATAACTAGGTACACTCGGCGTCATAAATATCGTTTATTTTTTAAATTTTCAAAAGAGGCCTCACAGCCTTATATGAAATATGGTTTATATCTGTTTCATGTCAAAATTTCAAAAGGTGCGATTTTTTGACGCCTATTATAGGTGCGGCAACAACCTATGAAAACAGGCTGGCAATAAAACGAAAAAAACACTAAGTAGGTACCTACTTATAGGAACTACAACCCTTACAACTTGGTCTTACAAAAGGACAATCTTACAAATCGTTGGGATTTCTTTACTTCATCGGTTTGAAACTTTGGCTGACGTCTGTAACAAAGAAAATAACCCAAAACAAACTATATTTTTTCACAATCTCGTAATAGTATTGTCCTAGAATCGAATGCTTATCAGGTTCGAAACTATGGTTATCACATCAGTGCCAACAACTATGAGTTGTATGTTATTTGAACTCCCATTCGTATCAACGGGACTGGACGTGTTAATGTCCGAAGGCACCCAAAAACCTTCACTATCTCACATTACTGGGATAAAGTAAACCCGTAAACCATATTCAATTCCAAACTCCAACAAACAAATAACAACTTTAATACCCGACATTAAGCATAGATATTGACTGAGTAGAGACGGGTACGAAATAAATTAAATTTTCCCCAGGCCAATTCCAACTGTGTGCTGCGGAGATAGGATCGAGATTCGTGTGGAATGATAGGCTTGCCTGCAAGCTATCGCGTGTCCACATTTTTTACAGGTGTTCGATAGATTACATAGTAGGTACTCTCTTTATATTCTTATCGGTTATTGGTCCGAGGACTTGTCATTACAGCATTTGCTGTCGCGTTTGTCCAGATCTTTCTCCGTTTGCCGCATCTTTTATTTTATGCTGTTCAAACGCACATTCGTGTTTAAGGCGCTTGGTGAGAGCCGGAAAACGTTTAAATGCGTTAAAGAGCTGTAGGTAATTCGCTTAAGGGATGAGGTCTTTGAATGTTGTGGTAGCCATCATTATTGATTGAGGAAAACTGAGTTACATGCGACACGGTCGTCTAAGATTAACTGTTATGCTAATGTTACTGTTCTTTAAGAAAAGATTGGTAAAAAACGGTCAAGTACGACTCGGATTACTCATCAAGGATTCCATAATCATGCATATGATGATTATGTACAAAAATACCACTTAAATTAACCAGTAAAGATTGTTTATACCTAGTCACAGTTTAAAATATTCTGGTATTTTGTAATCTTGTTATTTTTAAACATTTGTCGGTAGATTACTCTGCATACTTACATAAAATCTAAATGAAATATATAAAATCCTTAAAAAATCGTGCATGTTCTCTTAGCCAACTCCCTTTAAAACCCGACAAACGAATTACTACCCAGCGAGTTTTTTTTGTTTCGTAGTTGTAGCCTAAAACTCACTCGCATGACTATGACTACCC
Source organism: Acleris holmiana (assembly GCA_949316455.1). NCBI lineage: Eukaryota > Metazoa > Arthropoda > Insecta > Lepidoptera > Tortricidae > Acleris > Acleris holmiana. Next base: position 11,191,821 of record OX438776.1, on the reverse strand, counting down.
TCGATCGATCGATCGATCGACCAGAAGCCGTTTTTAAGTTAAACAATACAGTGCATTGCCGTGTAATGGAGGTTACACACTTATGCCTAAGTTAATATAGATGTAGTTGACCCACAACTAAGGATGTAATTAATCAACCAACGGCCTAAACTAAGACTCCCTTTATCTTGTCTGTAAACAACCTATTAATTAAACATACGTGCCCGCAAACACAAGGCTGTACGAATATTAATGTCTATCGGATCACACCGCTGCTGGCCGACGACTATAGCTGAGTAGGTTGGTTGACTTTTGTCAAGCATTTATTCAATTAACTTCATGTTTTAAAAAGCTTTTATTAACTCACATGTGTAAGTACATGTTTAGTTTCAAACCGCACATTAGTTTTAAACTAGTTTTCGTGATTGATTTGGTTTGAAATTTGGAGTACAATCTCGTTGACAATTCAATATTATAGTGTATATAAGAGGTGAACTGATGATGAAGTCGAAAGGTGGTAACTAGCGTCCCACCCAAAGCTGTGTTGTTAAAGCTAATTAGTGTTCATAATTTTAGTTCTTTACCGCTTTTTTAGCCTTATATCGGTGGCCCTATGCCAAGATGCGTGCTGCAAACAATATCGACGAAAGCTGCCGAACGGGCGCATCGAGTTTTTTTAACTTTCAAGTCAATTTCATATATTTTGACAGTAGCGTTATGCATCGAGTCAAGGGCCCCAGGATGTTTATAATCATAACCTAAACAATATAGTTTTCGCGATCGTTTTCTTAATGGTTTATCTCATTCCGCCCTTACATTTTCTTACAAAGAAAACGTAGGGCAGACAGCAAAATTGAAAACGTTTTGTATCTTTGTAGAGTCAGTATTTAATGATTCGGCTATTTGAAGACAGAGTTCTTAGACTGCAAATACTTCTCATACTGCCAGCGACACCCTTTTGTGAATAAATTGAATACAATTCCAAGTTGATGGTTGCAAATGTGTCTCAACCTATTAAACGATTAGTCAGACAGTAATTATGTCCGGCGCGTGCGCAAAAAGCTCCGAAAAGGATTCGAATAATAAATTACAATTATAACCCCCTGTTTTACATATAATAGCCCTGAGGACATTCACCTTCAGTGTAAAAAAAAACACTGAAAATGAACAGTGACGTAACGGACGCAAAGATATTTATAGATCAATGTCATCTCCGCAAGACCTTTGCCAAAAGTGTCAGTGACTTTGGTACGTAATAAATAGTAATTAATGTAATAATAACCTCGGCGTCCTTGTCACCGAACAGCGGAGTGAGAGGGACGGAGGATCAATCAAATACAAATATGTAGGTACTTTACATAAAACACCGCGTTACAATGCCAGGGGCTTGATGTCGGTGAAACCATACTTTTCACGTGTCTTCGTATCATCAACGTTACGATTCAAAAACAATACGATATCATGCTAAAATGGCTATGGTTTTACCGAATGGAGTCAGGTAATGTCTGTAGTGTTTTCAATCCACAACTTCAGAACCCACTGTTAGGGTTACTTAGTCAAACTAGGGTCAAACCACACGTAAAGTGGAGTTGTATATTTTTTCGCGTGTACCTCATGGTGTACGGCATCGTTGGATAAATCTTTCAAAAATATTGCGAGTTTGTAGAAACAACTTTTCGATTAAGGGATTCGTTTGTGAAATATTAAGTAAAGTACAAATTTTTGCTACTCATCTAAAAATATCTTAAATGAAAGGGCATTTAACGAATTTAAAAGGAAAACTATCACGAGTATACTATACATCATTGGTTCTTGAGATACAAGCGATTATAGTCGTTATCCTACTAAACACATCTAAGAAGGCGCCAAATGACTGAAAGAACACTAGTTATTACTTGTTGATTTTTATGTTTGTAGTACTTAACGGCATCGGAACCCTACACGGATGAATGAATGAATGAATGAGTGTATTTATTTGCTATTATTTTTTGGTTACATAGATTGGATGGAGCATGGTCCGACATGCTCTTACCCGGTTTTATTTATTGATGCAACCATGTTACTACAGGGTAATTTTTAATAGGTGCACAAATTTTAATATTTGCTTGGCTATTGTTAATTAATAACACATGTTGTGTTATTTTTACTCTAGCTTAAAAAATATTAGAGATATTGCCGTTTCAATGATTCCACTAACTTAACGATATTCATGGACCCTCTAATGCAGGGGTGCGAGGAGAGGGGAGTATTGAGGATGGTCACTTAAGTAAGTTAATAAATGAAATTTCAAATTTAGAATATCAGTAGGAGAGGGGCTTGTTGTCTGATAAGAGTGATAAGCTGTATATGAAATTTCAAATTTCGAATATCAATACAATTTATCGCATACCTACAGCTTGTCACTATTTCTAGTGTGACTTTGTGTCCACACGAGAAGGTAAAACAGAGATAATTTGCAACATTTTTTTTTTATTTTGAGCTCGTTTTATTGTCGTAATATATTTATTAACGATACAAAATCATACGTTAAAATTTGTGCACTGATAAAAAAAATACCCTGTATAATTTGACTTACGCGATTGCGGGGTGGGCTGTCTCGTGTATTGAAACCCTATTTAAAGCTAAGTAATTATTATTTAAACCAATATGAGACTATTTACCGTTGCTTTTTGATGCCTTGTAACATTTTTTTACACCAATATAGTCATATCGTAACGTATTTTTTTTTGCATTATCTCTCAACGATCGTGCGTAAAATAATTAAGTACAATAAAAGTTTATCTATTCAAATGAAATCTGATAAGATAAAGTAGATTAGTTACGTAGGTATGATAAAACGAATATCTTCAAAAGTGCCGTACAAATAATCCGATATCTTCTTTATAGTAAGTATATTTTTTATTTAATGAAATTTAGATTAAGGACTTCAGAATTGTTTTGACTGCATTGTAATTTACTTTAACATTAGGTAAGCTTTATTCGGTACTGAATTGCCATTTTAATAAAGTACCTTGGAGACCGAGCGTTGCTCGACTTGAAACTGAATTTTCTCGAAGATGGCAACTTGACAGATCGATTTCTTGACCCGATAAATCCTTATTTCACAATCGTCATAAAAATAGTTAGAACCCTTTGCGAGAACGCAATAAATAATAAATAAATAAATCACAGGACAATGTCACACAAAATTGACCTAGTCCCAAACTAAGCTCGAGGCTTATACTATGGGTACTAAAACGATAAACTTACTTATATAGAGAAAAATATATTTAAATACATAGAAAACATCAAGACTTAGGAAAAAATACTCGTGCTCATCATACAAATATCTGCCCTTACCGGGATTTGAATACAGGACCCCTAGCTTCGAAGGCAGGGTCACTAACAACTAGGCTAGCTGGTCGTCCAAGTACCAAACAAATAAATAGATTTATAAATAATCCTCGTGTAATTAGTTAATAACATAATATACTAGGCAGGTAAGAAGTCAATCCTGACACATCGCACAACCATGAATATTGATGTCACAACGTGTTTATTGAGATAATCGCGATGCAAAGAAGATTCACGGGAATTCTAAGCTGCTTCATGCTTACCGCAAGAGACGCCGCGTGAGAGTGATAGTGTAATATATCCAAGCATCATCTCAGAATCACGATGATTAGATTGCAGTAGTTTTTGAGATAATTGCGAAGATACATACTTTACACACACATACATACAACTTTCTCTATTAAAAGTCCATTAAAAAAAATGAATCCAGAAGTGTTTCCTACTTAAATTATAATATTGCTCACTACCACGAAAAAATGACGAGTCGTTTATCAATTGAACTGATGACTAATTCGCCTTGGGTGGGAAATGACGAAGCAGCAGCTCATTGTACACTATAACTTTTGAGTACTAAATCCTTGTTAAAGCACAGGGTTTACCCAAGGATTAACACATTAAAGTAATATTATTTTATTAAACATACCTATATAATATAACCCTCAATACGTTCGTTATTTCAAAGCAGTGCAACTCAAGTATTGTACAAGCATTCCGAAACGGAACTTCCTAAAGTACACATAATCTATTAGGAGTACAATTTAGATGCCCAAACTAGCAATACACAAATTGCACGGAAACATTTGGGAGCCTTGAGAATATTTTTATTCCATAAAATCTTAGAAACATTCACAGTTTGAGAAGTTTCTTGTCAATAAAAGTCTAGTCTAAAATACGATCAATGTAAAACCATTATTCTAACCACTGCTAGAATCGAAAAATCTTACGCCTTCAACGAGCTCCTGTAACTAATGCGGAAAATTTATCACTTCGGTTTCCCCAGAAATACGACGTGTACAGAACACATCTGCAATGAACTGAACAGGCGTAAGTCTCTGAAATTCCGAAAGATCACAAGCTCTTTTGGTTTACGTCAGATATTCAGGGGCGACAGCGGTCTCAAACGATAAGCTTCTCTTTGTATATGTGAGCATGTCAGTATAAAAGTAATATTTCAAAGGACGAGAGCTGCGGAGGACCTAGATTTAAGCTTAGGGTAATCGCTTGCAAAAGTATGACATAATTTTATTAAAATGCTTATCGCTTTGCTACGTTAAAAGTCATTCTATGAATTTTATCTTTTTTTTTTGTAGCCATATAAGGCAAACGAGCAGACGGAGTCCACCTGATGGTAAGCAGTCACCGTCGTCCATAAACATCAGTAATGCCAGGGTCCAGTCAAGTTGTTTCTTTTCAGTGAATTCTCTTTACCCTTACTGGCTTTACTCTTACATTTGTTAGAGTACAAATACTGCTAGGTCTAGACCAGAACACCCTTAAAAATCCACCGATTATGAGATTAGTTAAGTAGTAGAGGGCCTAGTTAAGATGGATAACGCTAAGTTAAGTAGTGTTTATTGATAATCGACAATATTTATAGGATTGGCGCAAGCTGAAGACAGCTCGCGTTGACCGCTATGTCAACTTCATAGATTTCAAATCGATAGAAAACAGAAACTTTAACAGCGTTAGCATCTTCGCTAGAGCCCTCTGAGGCAACTTATAACGCACCGATTACCTTATTACATTACAAAATAATACGTTGCTTTGTAAAACAGGGATAAATTTAGAACGAAAAAATAAAAGGAATTATTTCTTTCTGGGTTAATGTAAATACATTACTTAGTGCAACTGACCTTCAGACAGCACGCTTAGCCTTCAGTCCTTCACTGCAAGATAGCGTACGAGTGTGCGAGAAAACGCATCAAAGGTCATAGTGTACTACAAGCAAGGACAAAAGTATCATTACACAAAAATCTAGAACTTTTGACCGTCTTCAAGAAGAACTCAACGAACAATCTAAGAGGTGAATAACTTTCAGCGTAACCCAATCAATGTTTTTCTGGATTGGCTGAATGAAGGCCTCGCGCTCAGTGACGTTTCTCGCTTAATGCTTACGCGAGTACGCATAGTAGATGCGTACGCATGATAGATGGTCGAGCAAGTACAACACAGTTCAAAGAGGATTTTAGGCAATTTTACCACCTACTAGAATATGCGGTTGAATAAGCCCCTTCACTTCCTGCTTCCTGTGGTAGCTGCAAATCGGCTAATCCTTAATTCCGTCCAGCATAACTTAATTAGAATAAATAAATTAATATACCGAAAAGTACCGAGGGAAACGTTGCTTTCTTCAAAATTAGATTTATTAAATATTAATACTAGTAGCGATCCTTGGGGTAAGCCTACTAAACCAGAAGTGAACTAAGGCTAATACGATGGAGATACTAGTTTACCAAAAACAATAAGTATCAAAGCATACTTGACCTTTTAGAGATGCTTGCAACTTGTCTAGATATGAGTATATTACAGTAGATTCAATATAATTTATTGTGTCAACCGATTAAAATTCACCATCGTTGCTTTAAAAGTATTTTTTATTAACTTCAGTCCACATATCAGATCTAAAAGGTTCACTGAACTACAAAAATCGGGATTGGTTTTTGGAGTATCATGGCTGAAACTCAGTTTTTTTTTCTTAAATATCGAGCCTGGGCTGCCTGCGTGTCTGCCACAGACGGAGTCTAGTCCCGGGTCACTGCACGGCTCTGTCGGTCACCGAAACTTTACTCGCTACAGACTTTATTGGAATGCTCACAGTTGATGTATAGGTAGGTTGATTGCTGAATATTTGAGACAACCGATGAGATTACTAGCATAGAGGCATTCCATTTTGCAGGGTTGCAGTCTTGAGATTGTAGTCTTGAGAATGCAAATGACTATAGGTTTCAACTTAGATGTCAGCCATCAGGTGGAATGTGCGCTCATTTGCCTACTCCTTAAAAAAACTTGGTGTGAGGTTATCGGAAACAGATCACAAGAGATACAATTTCAATCGACTTTAGACTGCGTTTGTATATAGTTTAATGGACAAAAAAGGATTGCCTACCCCTATATAAACACTGAATTCTTGAAAAAATAATTTATAATTACCGATAATAGCTTTGTCAACTTTCACTACCTTGACGACGCTGTTAGCCTGTCCGCTGTTAACTTGTTACGAGTAGTAGTTGGGAGTGAGTGCCTTTAGCTAAAACTGGCGTTCCCGGGTTCGATTTCGGTACCAAAAAGTAAAAGAAAAATATTCCTAAGACTTGTAGGTTTTCTGAAAAGTGATTGTTTCTCTTTATGTTTATCACTATAGACTGGTAAATATCATAGCCTACTTGTGCAAAGTGTATTTACAGAATCACAAGTCTTTTTACAGTTGTTTGGTATTCTGTAGCTCTGCCTACCCCGCTCTGGGAATGAAGGCGTGATGTTATGTATGTATGTATGTTTATCAGTCCAGTAGTTATATATTACTTATCTAAACTGTCCACTTGACATTTAAATCATTTATTTTACTGCTGAAAGTACATAAATATTGTTGGTGAATACAGAGATATACTTTTACATAAATAGATACTTATACGAGTACACACATTTAGCATGTCACAAAATTCCAATTGCATACTATAGAATTAGGGTATTCCCGTTCAGATTCAGGTAACTATATTATAATAAGCTGAATATCAATTATCCAGACACGAAAGGAACGATAGAGAATTGAAATAGGCAGCATTTCACAGCCTTACCTACGTAGGTACCTTCGGGGAAACCGCGGTTTGAAACATTATGACAATCGACACAAGAAGGCACTTACGACTTGTTTCGCAATATTTGAACGGATAAGTATTTTTTAAATGCGTCGTAAATTTGCCTAGAAAGGCAAGAAACTTATCTCTTTATGTAAATGCCGGGATAAATAATCTTTAACCAGTCGCTTTAGTACGCGAGAAGTTAATACTTAGTTGACACCGGGTAATCATTAAACAATTTCGCTACACAAGTATTTTGCCTTTTAAATTCAATCTCTTGGAAATGATATAGGTAGGTACGAATATTGGGTCACAGACACGCAAAATCTGTGGAATAGCGCCTCTGCCCCATCTTGTTTTAACCTGTTGGTTTTAAAACCTTATTTATTTTACGATACGTACGATTTTCTTTTCTGTCACATGAATAAGAGTAAGGATAAAAGTTACCATAACGTTAGCAATATGGTTTATAACAAAGTGGAATAGAGGCCAAGGTAAGGAAAACTCATAATTAGTTAATCACATTACTTGAAGTGACTCGTTAAGAACTTACAGTAACTCCACAGCAGTACCTAAGTAACCGACGAATGGGAGAGGAGCGCTTCTAAACGAAACAAATAGGTACCCCGCTCGACTATGCCCCGTATTAGAACTTGAAACTAAAGTTGTTCAAGCCTACTATTTTAAACCATGGCGGAGCACACACCCGTTTTATTACGAGAGAGATGAAGTACTCTACGGTGAAAAGATATAAAACGGCTATGAACGCGGGATTAGAGCTTTCTACCACAACAATTACACGGAACGATGGACTAGTTGCATATTTAGGTTCATTAGCGCTTCTAATCATCAATTAATTACTAAATAGGGTAAGAAAAAGTCGACATAAAAAGGGTTGTATTTTAGCAAATTCGCCAGCATCTATTATATCTTCAATTCAGCACCGTAAATTTAACTTATAGCTGTGGAGTCGGACGGATCCGGCGACCGGTGACGCAACCGCACGCCGCGTCGACTCGTCGCCCGACTGATCCGCGAACGCGCGGTGCGATTTCAATCTGTTTTCTTTGTCCGGAACTCAATACGCTGACTGGTGGGCTGACGAGTTGGGCGTTAGGCGCGACGGGTCCGGGCGAGAGTCGCCGGAGTCCTTGCTCGGCTCGGGGTGAGGCAGGTGCGTTATTTCACGGGAAAAGGGTCTCCATTTGAAGATCGGATGTATTAATTCGGTGTCTAGCGATGGCTTATTAATCAGTAACACGTAAACATGTTGTTTTTGGCACATTCCGGCGTCCAAACAACACTAATGAACGTCTCTAACGATAGTGACAGCCAATAACGCTACCGACGCGCGACGCTACCGTGAAATGTAGTTTTAGTTTATTATTTATTTATTCATTTAATCTTTATTGCACACAAATACAGAATTTGAGTACAAAAGGAGAAATTAATGCCTAATGGCATTCTCTACCAGTTGACCTTTGGGCAAATCATAAAATTGTTATTAACCGGCTTATTGAAATGCAGGTTCAATCAAGGCTCACAGGCTCGATGTGAAATGTGAATATTTCAGCTGAAATTCAGGCCTTTAACATCGGTCATTGTAAATAGTTTTCAATTTTAATACGCACTCTGCTTCTCGTTTATCAAAAGCGTACCTACTGTAAAAAGGCAGGCCCTCGTTCGAATAAGATAAATGTTTGGTGATTTTTTAAAAGTTCAATTTTATAATTAAGCAATATGACGCACCTTGGACACCGAATATTATTTTATATAAAAAAATCTAGGTAGGGAAGCAGTAGGGTATTATTGGGGATTCTGGATCATTTGTCCTCGCTGCGCTCGGATGATCCAGAATCCCCAATAATGATCCAGGATCCCCAATAGTTTCCATCGATCAGTGATTCAGAATTCCATAAACTCAACAGGTAGTGACCTAACGAATGACCTGTCAATCCTTCAATGGTAAATTTGCATATCCTCGCCTCGTTCATTCGACTGATACTGTCGAAATGTAGATACAAAAATGTCTATAACAAAATATTTTGTAAATAGAAGCAAAACCGGAGTGCCGTATAATTCAATTTTATATTACTTATATTTTTGTTTACGGCACTCCGGTTTATTTTTCATAAATTTATTTCTTTGTTTAGTCATCTTTGTTTATTCATCTTTGTTCCTGTTAACACTTTCCACACAACCATTGCTGTACTAATGTTATAGGATAGTCCCGCTAACAGTTTTCTGGAGTGGCCAATTCCATACTAATTGTTTAAGGACAAGGTGGTCTTTCGATACTAGAACGCTGATCTATATATGCGAGCGATCGTAAAAACTTTGATAGCACGATTTAAAATAAATTCTCCATGTTTGCTCTCTTTCAGCCATTTTCATGATATACTCGTATGTAGCCCCATTATCCTTCTTAACCTTACTTTTGGTTTGATTAAATTTTATTAAAATTGACATTAGTAATTGACGTTGTCGTAATTCAATAAGTAAATACTATTTGATTTGAGAACTCAGGGTTAATTACCTTTATAAGATAATAAATAAAAAGAATTTATAAAACATGTTTATTTAAACACCATTTTCTTAAACAAGTTACATTTCTTAGCGCGCATACAGTTGGATGATATATACAGTTAAACACATCACTTGACAATCTATATTCTTCGTACAAACTTAACAATTTAGGACAGTTCATATCTTCCAGGTTAATAACATCATTATGATCTAAAATAGTTTTAAGCCAGGTAACTTTTTCCAGACCCTTACATAAAATCGTCTTATCAATCAGAAACTCTTGGATATACATTAAATATTTTTCGTAAGGTATAAATCCATCATTCCAATTAATTTTTCTGTTTCTCTGTATCCACGATACTTGTTTACGTTCGGTTGGAGAGAGATTGTGCAGTGGGCAAGGTGGTAGAATAAGTAGGTGTAGTAATTGTTCATTAACAGCTATTGCAACTTCTTTGACAATGAATGAATTGTTGTCCGTTTTAAACCCCTGCACATCAACTATTGCTGTCGACATCATGTCAACTTTCTAACAATATTACTCAAAGGTCTGTACTCCACCAAACGATCGTTAATAATCAAACAGTAAGCACTAGTGTTATCCGGCAAATCCTTTTCTGTTTCGATTTCTAAACGAACGTCAACAGGTCCAGTTTTTAAATGCTCATTTTGCCTCGAACAATCAATCACATATAATGGAGCTTTTTCCTTAAATTGTATAAGATCAAGCAGCGGATCTATAGGAAGGTTATAATACGACTGACGAAATCTCGCATACATATCGTATAATATACTGTATTTGTACTCATCAAATTTCAAGTTAAGACTATCGTATGGATAATAGTATGAATTTAAAAATAAAGTCACATTTTTAAGATTACAATGATCAAATACAGCGCTATCGTTTAATTTGTTATTTTTTCTATTAGTTTGCAATCCAAAAATTACATATCGAGGCTTTTCTAGTTGCGAAGTGGTTTTTATAGACCATGTATGTTTGGTTGTTTTTGGTAATAATGGATATTCATATAAATCCCAATTTCTAAACGCTATTTGCATAGGTTTATCTTTTTCTAAATGTTTAAGCAATGCAAGCCTTTGATGATCTGAAACTTTAACATGCGGCATGCGCCATTGAACTTTATTTACCTTAACTTCCACTGAATCATCTTTTTCGGTTACAACACCATTAAGATTTGTACTACTTCTATTTAGTATTAGTTCATGTTTACTATTAATAACTATTTTCTTGTAATCCTCCGCAAAACCTAATAGTTTATTAAGTGGTAAAAGAATACTAAATCTTCCACTGTGATCATCAAATCCGTCCACGTTCCAACCCCACATTGCAGCAGCTTTACTTTCTCCACCATTCATTGAGACTAAAGATTTCATTGTAGTAGTGATTCCAACATTTCTAATTCGATCTATTTCAATCCCATTCATTTCATATCTAATATCTTGAAAAAGAAATGATATAGCGTTATTTGTCAACTTAACATTTTTCACTTTTTTTACACCACTCACGTCTTTAGCTGTTATAGAAAAATATCCTTCTATGTATAACGCGCTAGCTGAAGGTAATACGTATATATCTTGCTGATGGATAGGTATTCGTATTTCATCATTTTCATTAAAACTGTTATTGTATGGGTTATAAGTATGGATTTCATAACTTTCAATTGAATTGTCGAATTGCGGATCGTCGGTTATATGGAGGATGCTCATATTTTTAATCCAAGAGCGCGAAGAAACTCTTTATTACTTTTTGTTATTGCTACAACCTTTTGCGTCTAGTTCGTCTGACGTTGCGCTTGACAGTGGAGTTAGAACGACTTTGTCTTTGTATTTTGTTACAGATATCATCGTTAAAAATTATCATTTTGACTTTCGCAAGTGAAGACTTATATTAATATTTTCGTTATTAAAATTAATTAGATTTCCCTGTATATCTAATATTTTCACCGTAATTGACGAAATATGTTTCTTCTTTAGAGGAAAATATATTATATTTTTAGGTACTTCAATTACTTGATATCCGGGCGGACTGTTAAGCACGAATTCATGAATTATATGTGTAGGCAAACCGTTCGTATAGGAACCTTGGACAAGATCACATTCGATCCGTATCACAGACGCAGCAATAATGCATACAGGGTTGACTGATTCATGCCATTTATTTGGATCCAACATCTCTGAGAACCCTAATAATGCACCTACACTATTTTTTACCTTAAAATTAATCGGTTCGCTGCAAAAAATTGAACATTTAGAAGTATTGTTGTTAGGAACGATTTTAAACTGACAATTGTTCATATTACTTTTTAAATATTCATATAAATCAGACAGGTCATATGCGCCGCAAGGAATTTTAATATCCTTCTGTTTACCGTAAGCGAATACATTGTTGCTGTCAGTAATATTAGGTATTGAATTAAATGTTGAAAAATACAGTAAGCCGCACTCGTAATCGTCTTCTAATATTAAATGAGTATTTAATTCTGATCGAAGAATGGATTCATTTCCAGTGATTGTGAATGTAATAGACATTGTTATTGACTAAAATGTTTTTTGAAAGTGTAAGCTATTTATGAAGATCCCAAAATGAGTTTAAAAAGTCTATACACAAGTGGCCGCAAATGAAAGGATGAGTTTTTTGCTTGTTAACGTAATTATAAAAAATATTTAAGCCAACATATTTTAAAAATTCTTCAGGTGGTTTTAAATTACCATAACTGTCGAAATATTCGATATAATTATTAAATTTTGCATAGGCTACCCAATGAGTGCCAGAATTCCGGGAACTATCAAGATTAATAATTCCGCATTCTTTTTTTAATGGACGTTTTGGCAACTGATCTCGCATGAAAACTCCTCGAAAATTGGGAATTTCTTTGCAATATTCGAGAATGTCGATGTTAGTTAACGCTCGTTTAGGTAGCCTCTGCATTAGTTTTTTTTATTTTTAAAATAAATTCCTAATCCATTCTTGTGCTCTTTGAGATGCAACCCTCTTCCTAAATTTAATTCTTCCATTTTTTGATTGTGCCTCTTGAGTTCTTGAAAACGTTGTTTAGCAGACTTAATAGCTTCTACCGCTCTAGCAATACCAGCTGCGCCACCTGCTAAACCACCTGCAGCAGACAATCCGGCAAAAATGGGTATTAGGGGCAAAACTCCTCCAACTTTTGGCACAGGTATCACCCGGGGAATGTTTACTGAAGTATCTGAATCCCTCGTCAATTCTCGTGCAACAGCAACTGCTAACTCAATAGCCGCTTTTTTACATGTAGGTTTTAACTTTTTAATATGTTTTTTTGTAAGAGAAACAATATTTTTGAAAGTGTTTTTAAAACCAGCGCCAGACTTGGCTTTCTGTGAGGGAGTGAACACAATTTTTTTCTTGTTTTTTCCATTCGATTTAGGTTTTGACCCTACCATTTTTGTTGAATTGTAAATAAATTATTAATAAATAAGTTATTTTTTGTTTCGATGAAATACTCTGTCCAGTTTCAAGTGCGCAATTAAAATGCGCTTAAACTATGATGTTTGCTGCTTATAAGATTTCTGTTTTATCAATCCAACTATTTTCTTGCGAAGGTAGACCTAACCATTTTACATATAATTTTCGACCATTTTTCTTCAATACTTTTTCTACAAGATAAATGTTCTTATATTTAGGTTTTTGCAATTCGTGAGCATAAAATGATCCTAAGATGGGTCGATGTCTAGCATCTTCTATGATAAACGTTATTGGGTTTGTGTTTTGTACTTTCGTAATAGTAAATATTTCAGTTGACCAATTGGGAGTATATCCTTTTTCAAATGTTCCTTTATATTTGCTTATACGAACGGAATCTCCGACTGCAAATTTATTTTTTTCCTTTGTTGAACTCCTCTTTGATAAAAGCTTTTTATATTTCTGTAATACAGCATCCTTATTATTTTCACTGACTTCAATTGGTTTAAGAGCTATTGTTCTATGTATCGTATTATTATATTCATTAATTGCTTCCGAAAGTGTGTTTCCTATCCATTTATAGTTTCCTTTTAAACTAAATTGCTTGTACAATTTATTCTTAAAAGTCCTTATGAATCTTTCCACTATAGATGCTTTTTTAGTAGAGTATGTAGAGTAATGGTTTATTTTATGTAACTCAAGTAATGATTTTATTTTTTTATTATAGAATTCAGTTCCTAAATCAGTTTGCAAGTTTTTGGGTATTCGATTTTTTTGGAACAAATCACAAAAAGCTTGAGTTATATATTCCTTACTCTTTTTTTTTAATGGATATACCCACGCATACTTAGAAAAAGTATCAATAATGGCTAAAATATATTTAAACTGTAAATTATTGTTTGAAACAGATTGCATATCAATAAGATCAGCTTGCCATAAATCATCTATATCTTTCATCACTACATGTCTTCGAGGAAAGTTTTTCCGCGCTTGTTTATGTATTTCGTTTACTACGATTGCTTTACTCATTTCTTGTATTTGTTCTTAAATGAAACTGTTTCAATACTTTGTTGCAGGCTATTTACTTCTGTCTCTAGCTGAGCTAATGTTTGATTAATTAATTTTATTTTATTAAACAATTTATCTGCAGTATTGTCAACATACTGTTTTGTGGCGCAGTCCTCTGGATCGACAGGCTTTCCAATATGTTTAATTATCTTATTTTTTGCATCAAAACAATCGGTAACGTTTATGAAAGCCAAGGGAGGTTCATTAAAATTATTCATTTTATGCTTTTTTAACACATGGTGTCCAAACTTATCTACATTCATGTTCAACCAACACAATGAGACTGAATCAACAGTTGGTTCTGAAGTCTTTTTATTCCTTAATGATGTCTGCTTCTTTTAGTTCTTCTATAATCGAAATTATTTCGTTATCATGGTTAGTGTTGCCAGCATCTTTAGAAGCAATTAAAATTTTTAAACGTTCAATCAACTCATTAGGATCATCCCAATATACAAAATCCGTATTTGAATTATATTTTTTTAAGGAAGGCAGATTACCACCTTGCTTTGCCGTGCTGGATTCTTGAAATAGGGGTTTAATAATTTGACAGTATTTCATTCCTGAATTACCTTGTATCTGACCTTGAGGACTAAAACCTCTCTTATGGACATTAGTGTGCACCAAAATATCTTTATAGGTTATTTTATCCTTTTCATTTATTTTGTCGCAATTCGGTTTACTTTGAAATAAAAGCTCTTTTAAACCCGGCGTTAGTTCATAACTTTTATCATTTACATTAATCGTAGATATTTTATTAGGAGAATTCTCCCCATAAGATTTAAGCGTTGCAGGTGAATTTCCTATCATAAGTGTTTCACCGTCATGTCTTACTCCAAAGGCAACATTAAAAGGTTTATTTGGGACTTGCAAATAAGAATCGACATCCTCAAAGCTTTTTACTTTTGCCACATTATTTTCCATTTTCGTAGGAGTTTTTATTTCAAGTATGTTGGGAATATTTATTTTATCCTTTTTGATACAATCCGCGTTTACATCATTTGATAATATATTTTTGTTATTATGCTTATTTTCATTATAAGATGTTATTTGCTTAGGAGAATTATGAAGAAACATCATGGTTTCTAGCGGATCGGTTAATGGTTTCAAAATCTTCTTATTTTTTAATTCTAAATCATCCTCCTCTTGCTGCATCTTCTTTAACTTATTTTTAATATTCTTTACAGATTTAATTAATTGTGTTTTTATGTCTGTCTCCATGGCAAATCAATAACGCGGTCTAAAAAGACCCCCGATGTTTCTTATTGTTATAAGTAAAGTGATTTTATTTTAGTCATCATTTATATTTATTCAAATTTTACAAAAACATCGAATGACTTTCTATATCGACCATTATTTAATTTACAATCTTTGTTAATTATAAGACACGCATGTGAATCTTTCCATATATTTGCG
The DNA here is from genome assembly GCA_949316455.1 of Acleris holmiana. NCBI lineage: Eukaryota > Metazoa > Arthropoda > Insecta > Lepidoptera > Tortricidae > Acleris > Acleris holmiana. The sequence continues at coordinate 11,176,245 of OX438776.1, read as the reverse complement.
GCAAGCGATTTGAATTTTTCCCAACTAATGTCAGAATTTACGTGCTCACGATAAATATGTTTTAAATTGATATCGTCTTGTTTAAAAATTATCAAAAAATTAACATTGTCTCGTATTAATTGCTTTGGCACTTTAGAGTAAGTCTGCGTTAAATAAAAACAGTCTATTCCTTTATGTCTGCCCATACAAAAGTAATTACGAATATTAGTCTGGTTTTCGCAAGCTACGTCATCAAAGATAAATATTGAATTGGGCATCGCCTCATGAGGAGAGATTACCTCTTTTTCATCGTGGATCATAAACAGTTTAATTTCGGGTATTCTTTTAAGAACTTCCTCTAAAAATCTATATTTAGGTTGAAAAGTTGTTTTAGAGTAAATGTAGACATTTCGAAATTTTAACCCATTTTCATGAAGCAATAAAGTTAAAATTATATTTGTTTTTCCACAATTTGATGGTCCACATATAATACATCGTATAGAGTTGGGAAGAAGCATACTATGTCTGTTATTATAATTAGTGCAATGTGATCCATCACTTATTTTGCTGATTTCTATTGACACAGGCTGTTTAATAAATTTCATTTCGCCTTCTGTTCAGTAATTTAATATAATATCAAATAAATACTTGTAATAATATAATCATCCTAAATCAATGAATTATCTTTGTAAGTCTTTATCATTTCTCTAATTACACATTCCTGTCTTATATTAGGCGAAGAATATTATACACCGAGATCTAAATTGCTGCTACTCGAGCGTCAGTCGCAGTCGACATTTGTCTCGCTTCTAACGTGGGTCCTGCGTATTTAAAATATATAGGTAAGTAAATCTATTTTTTATTGCTTCATCCAGTTATGTTGGATTTATTGCCATTTTTATTAAATAAAAACTTATGACACTTTTATATTTCAGATAATTATGGAAGACAGCACGCAGAATGATCGACTTGATTTTGGCAGCATATATGATGTCAGCCCCGTTTTCCACGATGTGCCGGAGGATCATCCTTTTTATTATGCTCAAGACGTTGACGGTTACATGGAAAAAGTGGAAAAAAAGCGGCAAGAGCTTTTAGCCCGTAGAGAAAACATGTGTAACGCAACCGTAACGCGAGAGCCTGACGCTCCGCGGGACAAAAGGGAGTTGAAAGCATTAAATACCAAATCGGGTATTAATAAAAAGGATCGTAGTAGAAAAGGATCATCATTTGTAATTAAAAATAACATTCGCAATGGACGATATTTAATTAAAATAAACATTGAGACAATGGACGAGTGTTACAGTGATCGTTCAGTTAGTGCGCAATATCTCGTGTGTGATCCGTATGATGAAGTGTTGGACAGCACAGAAAATGTGTTAAAAAAAATTATGAAAAAACTTGAAAGTGATTAATTTCGGTGTTAGTTATATATGTATAATTGTGACTTATTTCTATTATATCTCCATGTTTATTTTATATTATAGTTCTGAATTATAAAATCAATTTATGCCAATTATATTGTTATTTACTTACTTTGTAGAGCCAATTAATATAAGTTATTGTCAACGAAGTTTGAATTAAGGAAGAAAAATAGTAATTATTATTATTTTTCTTCCGTAATGTAATTAATGTAGCGTTGTTTTAATTTTATCATAAATTTCTTTAATTTATGTTTATTTATAAATAATTTGGCGTTATAAATATGTTATTTTTTGTCTCATTAAGTGTAAATTAGTAAAGACAATGGTTTATAAGAAGTCTGCCTGCTATTTAATTATTATTGTTGTACTTTCACCTTATTAAGTTTAATATTATTATCAACCTTATTTTAATAAATGATGTTCATATAGAATGTGGAACTTATTTTACGTGCAACCAAAGTTAAATAAACAGAGATAACACGTTATAACATGTCATGATTTGTTTCCTCTGCAACAGTATTGTAGCGGAACTACAAACCGACATTATTTTTTTATTATTTAACTTGGGTCATACACTAAGAAGATAAAGTCGAATTGCGCGCACGCCGCGTCAGCAACTCTTTACGTAGCCACATTCCTACGCGCCGAGCCAAAGTTAAACAAGCAGGGACAACTCGTTTTAACATGTTATGACTTGTTTCTCTGCAACAGTATCAAATTCCTTGTCTGAATCTCAATTATAACGAAATAAAAGAATAGCAACTTTGTTTAATTAAATTCTTAAAGTTAATCAATATTTCAGCCACTCTATTGGTGACGTGGCTGGCTTAGTTGGTAGAGACCCTGCCTACGAAGCTAGCGGTCCAGGGTTCGATTCCCGCTCAGAGCAAATATCTGTGTAATGCATGCATGAGTATTTGTTTCTGAGTCTGGGGTGTTTTCTATGCATTTAAGTATTTATTTCTTTATATAAGCATGTTTATCGTTGTCTAGTACCCTAACACAATCCTAGAGCTTAGTTGGGACTGGGGTAAATTTGTGTGAGGTTGTCCCATTTAATAATTTTTATTAATGGCTCCTCACTCTATATTGTCTGATTGTTTCCCTGTTGCTAACGTATTATCAACGTTGTGATAGCTCTTATTGACTTGACAGTAGAAGCGATCGAGTCATGATAATACGATTGCAATAGGTGTAAAACCAGCGTAACTCAAAATAAAAAAGCCAACTTATTTTAAATCAAGAGTGCGTCTTGAAATATGGAAAGATTAATAGTTTTGAGTTAGGCGGGTTTATTACTAAGCACGTGATTAATTAGCTGGCGGAGGTAAATGAAAGAAAAACAATAGGCATACATTCATCATTTATTGTTTTTATAAAAATAATATAAATGTTACAATTCACACGTTTGCATTAAATTTCTATTACTTTACAGTGCTGCCACATTAAAATGCTAATTTGTAATGTCCCCAAGGCAAAGTCGAAACATTATCTTCTAATACACACCTTTTATCATCATCCCTTGTAAGAACTAGCTTATTGATTTTTTGCGTGAAAATTTTATGATTTTTTGATTTTATTACACACATATTATCTCTAAAACATTCATTTTGAAATAAAGCATTTTTGTATTTATTAATATTAAGTTTTTTTGTAACACACTTTTTTATTCCCTTTGCTTTCCTGATTGTTGAAATTTGGGTATCTATGCAATATAGTTTTGCTCTCAAACCTACAAATTCCTTCACGATCTCACCCCCCATTTCGTCTTTAAAATATCCTGGAATTTTACAGTTCACTAAGGGCATATTAAATATGTTGCTAGCATCAAAATTGCTAGTATCAAAATACTTTATGTGTGTTTTGATATCTTCATAGAAATCTTCTGTATGAATTAAATACAAAAGACTATCAGTGTCCGTATAACAAAGATGAATTTTATTTTTATAAACACGTTTCATCACATCATAATGAAAGCGATACAAATGACTTTTGGCTATTTCTAGAATAGAGAAACCCACGTATATGGGTCGATCTAAAACGATTTTTGTCTGTTGCAACTGAATTGCTACTAATGAATCAGATATAACTGCCAAGTTTTTGAAGTTGGGAGCACTTATGTATTTTTCCGCGCCGCAAAATTTATTTGTGTTATTTGAATGATCTTTCCAGATATTAACAAGTTTTACATCAACCTGTTTTCTTTTATTTTCAATCGTTTTGCCAAATATTGAATTGTTTTGCTTTTTGAAAAAATCCCTTTCATAATCTGAGCTAGCATTTTGTCTCAAGGTGGTATTTAAAGATATGTATGGTTCTAAAAAGTTACTTTGATCGAAAGCTAAAACTTTATATGTTTTTAACAAAACAAGACCATTTTTCAAACATTCTTTTAAATGCATGTAGTGAATAATGTATCTATGTTTGTCGTAGAGGCTAGCAATTAATTTTTTATTTTTGCTTCCTCTAGGAGCAAATTTTTCAGCTGCAAATGGCATATCTGAATGAGACTCATGAAGTTCAACAGGATAGTGAAGGTCGACTTCAAGTATAAAACCGGTATCAGAATCGCGTGACTGTTTTTCAACGTTAAAGTTTGCTAATTCATCATCGTTAAGATACCTGAAATTTCCTGTTGGCAGATGCTGCATCATTGCATATCCATATAAATTTACACAGTCTAAATAGGCTAAAAAGCTATTCGGCTCGTTAATGTTAAAATCTGGAAGATATTTATTATTCGCCTTTGCGTATCTATGTGAACATTGAGCAAGACCTCCTCTTATTCCGTTTTCCAGCATTTGATACATATCTATATCGGAGAGTAGATCCAATTTTACTTTTGTGTATAATAACATAGCATCCCAACTTAATGATGGTGACGATACGTAATAACAGGGATCAAGATTGTAGTATTTAAGGCTCATGCTTCGAAATTTTTCAAAAACGTCACATAGAAGAAGCACATCACATTTCAAGTATAAATCTGTATATTCTCCTAAGTTTTTAATAGCAAAAGTTTCCCAAACATGTAAGGCATGATTATAATCCTCAGAAGATACAGATTCTGATGAGAGTTTACTAAAAAAATTGGAAGCCTGAGGCAACTGGGTTTCTTCATAACGTTGCCAAGAGTTTATATAATCATAACAATAGACACCCTTTCTTCGCACTATATCAAACTTGGCCCCATCTCCAAAAAATGATTTTAAATGTTGGAAATCATCTTTTTTCATTGTATTTACTAAATTGTCTAAACTTGAACTCAAAAAGTTGAAAGAATCAATAAATTTTAATTGAGCTACATTTTGCTGGTCTATTGGAATGAACTTCGTAAACGAAATATACTTTTCTTTATTTTTTGGGATAAGGTTTATTCGACCGCATACGTTTGTGAGTTCATTAATAAACAAATGGCAGTCATATCCGGAAAGGTTATGAAAAATTATTGGTATAAATGGGCAAGGTTTTGAATTTAAATTACAACTATTGTGAGCGGGCCCTCTATATCGACCTGTGAAGTGATCATGATCCTTTACAATGTTATCACTAGATGAAAACTTGTCTTTACAAATATGACAAGCAGTGCTAGTTTCAAATGATAGCTGTTCCTCTAGCGTAAGCGGAATCATAGGTTTGCTGACAGATAATATTGAGTACAATCGCTGCACATCATTACATATAGACTCCACAAACTTTTTCGAACAGTTGGGACCGCGATAAGAAACATAGTCGTTTAAATAAGGCTCGCTTCTACAACAAATGTAATATGCAAAGCAAGATGCCTCATGCAATTGAATATTTTCCACGTACATAGATTTACTTTTATCTGAATACTCTCGTAATAAGCTTTCGAAGTCACCATAGATCACAATAGGCACCTCCTGAGTTCTTTCAAAATTAGAAAAAAAAAGTTGTGTATTTGCCTCTGGTAAAACAGTTTGTACCCCTGCACAACTATGCTGAATTAATTTTTCCTCTGTTGAAAAATATAAAAAACAATCTTCACACAAATGTATCTTAGATTTATGTTTAGTTATTTGTTTGCGAACAAGTTTCTCAAAGTTTTTTATTAGGCAAAAGTGTGCCTTACTATTTTTAGTTATTAATAACAAGTTGATGTGCTGTAATTTACGATTAGCGGTTTTATATAAAGGGCCCATAACACTACCATTTTTTGTTAAACCATAGATGTTAAAACTAATATCAGTATTGTTGGCTTCGAACCACCTTATATCAGAGATGCTTGGTGGAAATGCCATGCCGGAAGTGTTTAAAACATTTTGGTATTTGGGATAAGATGAGACTCTGTTTGAGTTAACCTTGCTAGGATACAAGTGAGCCATTATAGACCATATAAAACAGTGATTATCCTCATTATTTATATTCAAACAAGCTTTTGTATTAGCAATATGATTTGGTAATGGTATAAACGATCCAGCTCTCAAAGGATTGTATTTTACTATGTTTATCTCTAAGTGACTAACTGATTCGATTGTCCATCCTGATTCCGAGAGCTCAAATTCCGCACATTTAGTAATTAGTACATCAGCAAGTGATTTATATAATGATAAAACGTCTGTACTCTGCAAAACTATATCGTATTTAGTGTTAAATGACTTAATGGAACTTTCACTATTTTTTGGCAAACAATACTTTACGAAAAGTTCCAAATTAACTTTGAGTGAGACATGCTTTTGTAATGAATCTTTAATAAGTTGTTGTGCTATATCAGAGTTTTCACATAAAAATGAATCTGGGGTAATATTCGTATTTGAGGGATTGACTTTATAACTAACAATTCTACTCCGAAAAGCATTAGCTATTATATAAACGTTTTCAAGCCGCGTACTTAACAAACTATTAGACTTGTGGATATTAGTCTTTTTATGTGCTGCTAATTTTGGAACGGAAACATTACATACATCGCAAAAGAACATCTTATACTATTTTTGTTCTATGTAAGACGTGCTTTGTTTTGTAATAATTACATTTGTTGAAAACCGCAAAAGTTTTAAATTTGCCTTTAAACCGACTGTAAAGTAGCAGATTACAATAAACACATAACTAAAATTAGTTAAAAAGTATTTGACGGGTACAACACAAGCTGCACGCCTTTATACTCTTCTTTAGCAGCCTGAGCAACTTGTCTGACCGCTTTGAAAACTGGGCTATTATTATTTACAGCCCCTTTATATGTGAAAAAGGCATGTTTCCACCTGGTTGCTTCCGTCGCTACCGGCTCAAGCTCCCGCGTGGTGAAGACTCGGAGTTCGACGTAGTACTCCCCGCGCCGGCTGGGATCTCGTTGCAGCGTGTACCCGGAGCCCGTCCTTCTTGTCAAAAAATTACGTAGCGGAGCGGCCCTGATCGGTTCCTCTTCGTCACCCTGAAATTATTTAGCAACCTTATATTATTCACCTTTATAAATACAATTAAGAAAATCACTTAAATTATTAAAAAAATCCAGCGACAAACTGTTATCATGACCTAGGTCAGTCCAACTGAAATCGGCTTAAAGTTGGGTAAAAACAGTTTTAATGAAATCATCATAATAATAAAATCAATCTTACACAAATTGACCTAGCCAATAGTTGAGAACAAATACTTGCGCTCATCACACAAATATCTGCCCATACCGGGAATCGAACCCGGGACCGCTAGCTTCGTAGGCAGGGTCACTACCAACTAAGCTATCGTATCCTCGAAGTATTTTTGATAAACAATCGCCCAAGATAGGCATCTTACCTCGGAATCAAGAAACACAGCGACTCGTCTCTTTTTCGGTTGAGCAGCTGATGCATTCGCGACGCTGTCCAGGTCTGAATCACAGCCGTGCAGTTCCGCCGCCTTCTTAGTTCTTCTCTGCTTCGCCTTTACCGTCTTAACTTTCGCTGCACTCGTAGAAGCGGTAGATGCAGTCTGTTGCTGGGCACAGCTAATCTCCTCATCGGAATCGAACGGATTGAACACTGCCGACCTATTTTTATTAAAAGTATTTGAATAAGCATCACTAACCAAACACAATCAACATAAATAATAAAAAATAAAAAATATTACGTACATACTTGCTGCTTCTTTTTAATTACTTGTCTCACTCACTGCACTGCCACTACCAATTGAATGCTCAAATAAATGGAAGCTCCATTTATAACCCTATAAACTAAGGCTGCATTTAGATGTTACCAATTAAAATTATTAGTAATATAATTTTATTTCAAATGAGATTGTCCAAACAAAATCAAACCTTAATTCTGCATTACAGACGTTCGTCTATTAGAAAATAAAATATAATTATTGTGAATCACTCCCAATCCTTTACACCTATAAGGCGCGGCGCCAGCTTGCTGCGTTAACCTGAAACCTTATTCGTATTTGGTAGCTGCATGTACTTTAATGCGTTTCTATGTACCGAATGTAGCCTAACTATGAAGACGATATGATGCGTTAGCCGAGTTGGTAGGGACCCTGCCTACGAAGCTAGCGGTCCCGGGTTCGATTCCCGGTATGGGCAGATATTTGTGTGATGAGCACGAGTATTTGTTCCTGAGTCTTGGATGTTTTCTATGTATTTAAGTATTTATTTCTCTATATAAGTATTTATATCGTTGTCTAGTACCCATAGTACAAGCCTAGATCTTAGTTTGGGACTAGGTCAATTTGTATGAGATTGTCCCCCTGATATTTATTATTAAAAAAAAAAAAAAAAATAAGGAAATATAAAACAGGCACTGGTTGGCTTGAAGACAGCAACGACTTACTATACTTATTGTTTAAATAACTTGTTTAACTCTCAGAATTTGTGAATCGGCTTTAGCTATAAAGAAGAAAGAAAAACACATATATTTGTTCGAATCATGTGAAGCATGAACATAAATTACTTACGCTTCCTATTATTTACATGTCATACAGCATGCTATGTAATGGCTCTCAAGGTTCGAAATTATTTTACTTTATTGCATTCATGCACACAATCTTAACATTGATTAACGAAGTTCTTAGTAAACAGTAAAAACATCGTGCTAGTTTCATATCGATTATTTGTATTAATAGCGCCATCTTAACATTGATTAACGAAGTTCTTGATTAGTAAACACAGCGCGGAGTTTCTTGTCAATCAGCAATAAAGTTGACACTTGATTTACCTAAATAGATGTCGTAACAATGTTCGAACTTTGATGTACATCGCGAACGATTACAGTGTTGAGATAAACTTAATAGTTTCAGTCGATTTATTTATTAAAGTTTCAGTTCACCTACGAAATTTTTACTTTATTAAAGACCGCAGATTCATTTCACTGTATTATTCCATTCAAATAGCATTGTCAAATAGCGCCATCTTACGCTAACAATAACATTGAGAAGCGCGTGAGTCACTTTATCGTCAGACTAGCAGATGTTAAGTACCTACCTTTTTAAATAGATGTCGTAACAATCTCTCATTACTTGAATAATACACAAATATTGGAATAATTAATGTATTTCACTTTAATCAACACTTTTAATAATGTGGTTTTTAATAACAACTGAAGATAGCTTGAAATCAAAAAAAGTTTGCAGTTTTTATTTTGATTTGACAGTAATAATTGAAAAAGACCTGAATCACGCTATCAAAGTTTTTACGATCGGTCGCATATATAGATCAGCGTTCTAGTATTATCTTGGTTGAGTAAATATCAGTACAGAGGAGGCGCCCCTTTGGAACGTATCGAAAGACCGCCTTGTCCTTAAACAATTAGTATGGAATTGGCCACTCCAGAAAACTGTTAGCGGGACTATCCTATAACATTAGTACAGCAATGGTTGTGTGGAAAGTGTTAACAGGGACAAAGATGAATAAACAAAGATGAATAAACAAAGTAATAAATTTATGAAAAATAAACCGGAGTGCCGTAAACAAAAATATAAGTAATATAAAATTGAATTATACGGCACTCCGGTTTTGCTTCTCTATACAAAATATTTTGTTATAGAAATTTATGAGGCGAGAATATGCAAATTTACCATTGAAGGATTGTCAGGTCATTCGTTTACCTGTTGAGTTTATGGAATTCTGAATCACTGATCGATGGAAACTATTGAGGATCCTGGATCATCCGACTAGATCCCTGATCGATGGAAACTATTGGGGATCCTGGATCATCCGACTAGATCCCTGATCGATGGAAACTATTGGGGATCCTGGATCATTATTGGGGATTCTGGATCATCCGAGCGCAGCGAGGACAAATGATCCAGAATCCCCAATAATACCCTACTGGAAGCAACTGGTTGAACAACGTAAAGACGTTATACCTGAGACTAGTTACTACATACCTTTTTGTTTAACTCGTTAAACAACATCGTATGGCATTTTAAAACATGACAATATAACAACAAAGTAGGTACAATGTGATATATCTTAAAAGAGCCTTCGGGTTTGTAGGTCTCATTCGCTCTTATGATCTTACGCGAGTCTATCCGATTTTACCCGAATTGGAAAGTCTTTGACATCTTGAAATCTTGAATTCTACGGCGCGGTTTACTTTGCTATGAACATAGTAACGATGACTAAATAACTAAATAAGTACAAGTTCTTTGTTTTTAGGCAGAAAGCATAGGTAAACCACCGTACATATGAAAGAAAATGCATTACAATAATAATCGCGACTGTAACCTTTAAACCACACTCGTAATCACACACTAATTTTAATCTGACAGTGAGACTTTGTTGTCCTGTAACTCTCCACACCACACCCATTATGATTTTAATGAAACAGTTTTATGGTTAGAACGTACCTGGTAGAAAATAGAGTTCAAAGTAATAAAATACGTCTTACCGCGGTTTAAATCACAACGCCGATGCGGGAACAATGAATGGTGTAGCACGATAACAGCATTAGATAATTAGGTTTACAAACCAAAATTTATCGCAATCGTCAAAAATCGAAACTCACTAAGTAGGCCGTCGTATTCTACAGGCATTACGCGAAAGTAGTTCGAATTCCGTGTTGTAAGTTCAGAAAACCAGTCTGCGAAGATCCGCTACCGAGCCCCGCAGTTCCCGCGCGTCGCGTTTTTATATAAAGCAGCAGGGGGGCGGGACGGGCCTTGTTAATTTAGTTATCGTCTAAGTACCTTTCACGATCTCAAGGCGCGTCACTTTCCCTGCTCTAGTGAGTTTTTTCGAACGTAACATCACCGCGATTACATCAATATAGCATGCGGATCGTTCCGCGTGTATGGCGCACCTGTAAATCGGAACACGCAGGCAGAATAGACGTCGTTCTGTGCCATTAAAAAAAGGGCTGTCATGCGTTTGGCGGGAAAGGCTTTTTTTAATTATACCGCGCTTGTTTTGTTCTTCATAGGACGCATTTGTTAATATGCCGTGGAAAGATTCATAATAATGAAACAAGTATGCGCTGGTTAGCACGTACGGCGCGTTCAGTTCAATGTAAACCTTATTTCTGCGGAAGGAAAGTTGAATGTGGCTAGGTTATTATTCTGTGGCAGTAACGGTCGGCGTCCCCACGCCCCCACTCCACTTCGCCTCTGCGTTTGTTTATTTTAACAGATGCACCAATTTCGATAAAGATCCGTTCTTAGCCTTTTGGAACTTATTGGATTTTAGAGTTATAGTTTATCTTAGTTTTAGTTTGCGTGTGTTGCGTTACTTGACATTTGCTTTAACGTGTATTGATTTAAATTTGTATAATTTCTACCCTTGACTGTACTTCTGTCAATCTGAGAAATTTGTTCAGTCAACTTCCCTTTTAATTCCTTCCCTCTGTAATGGCGGCTACGGGGTTTAAACACTTTAAACCACGTATTCCTAACCCAGCCTGGCGTCTACGTTCAATTTGAAATTCATAATGTTAAAGTAGAAGGAGAAGACAGAAGATGAGAGATTATGCCAACAAGATTGTCGCGACTGCGACTTTATCAGCGTAGGATTAGTTCATGTTTATAAGCAAATTGCGGTTCAAAGAACACACCTAGTTTCATGGTTGTGTAAAATACCACCGTAAACATACCTTTGTATTACTAATAACTCTACCGACTGCACCTTTGAATGAATCCATTCCAAAACTATAATTTCACTATCATTCGCATACTCTAAATGATGCTTAATAGACGTAATAATAATATTTTATTTTAAACACCATCAATGACCACTTATTTTTGCATGTTGGCAGACAAACGAACACACACACAGTCTGACACCCCTTTTTAGGGTTCCGTAGTCAAACTAGGAACCCTTATAGTTTCGCCATGTCCGTCCGTCCGTCCGTCCGCAGCCTAGCGCAGAGACTCTGAGTAATATAGAAAGCTGTAATTTGGCATGAATATACATATTTGTCACGCCGACAAAGTGGTACGAAAAAATGTAAAATATTTTTTTTAGGGTACCTTCCCTACGTAACGTGGGGGCGTATTTTTTTTCTTGTCTACCGCATAGTGTAGTGTGTCGTTGGTTAGGTCATTTAAAAATATTGAGGGTTTGTACAATCAAGTTTTCGATTTAGGGATCCGTTTATAAAATATTACGCTTTAAAGCGCTAATATTTATTACAATCTAGATACTAAAATTCTGAAAAAAATCTTAAATGAAAGCACATATAAGAAATTTAAAAGGAAAACTATCAGGACTAAGTAGACATCATTGGTTCTTGAGATACAGGCGATTCAAGTGTTTATACATACTAAAATCATCTAAGACGGCACCAAATGACTTTAAATAGAAAAATGGTTATTACTTGTTGATTTTTATGTTTCTAGTAAGTACTTAACGGCTTCGGAACTCTACACTGAGCATGGTGCGACATGCTCTTGCGCAGTTTTTTGCCTTTAACGAAGTCAAAATTAGAAATTCAATACAATTTTTTCTACTATATTATTCTCATGTTAAAAAACGAAGTATTTGTAAAGAAGATACAAAAATATGTATATTATTCGACCCGCGAAAAGTCGCGAGCTCGCCTAGTCGAGATGCGTAACGCTAGTTTAGCGATTTTCGAAAATCGTCAATATAGAATGATGTCAGATCGCGTCGACCGCTTAAGTCACCGCCGTATGTTTCGAGGCGATAGAAAACGGAAGAGTTAGCGGTGTTTTCAGCTTGGCTAGGCTTACTGTCAACCTTCCCCCTTCTTTCTAGTTCACTTTATAGCACACATAGCGGTGCCGATAGCAACAAACCGCGCTCTAGACCAGCTGCTACAGCGGATACATTGGGAGTTTTTATCTATTTAATGGTTTAAACCATTGTTAAGTTGGCTGTTCCACAAACACCGCAACCCTTAAGTGATTTACCTATAAAGCGCGAACGGAAAGGGGAGATGCGCATTTATCAACTTTCAACCCTTCTCACCCTAAAACTGCGCGTTTCGTTTATCGACCGACAGACCTACACTCGTGACGCGTTCTTGTAAATCATATCTTACTGACTAGCTTCTGCCCACAACTTAGTCCGCGCATTATCAGAAATAAAAGATAGGCTATGTATTTACACACACACACATGCATACACACACACACACGCACGCACGCACGCACATACACACGCACACACGCATACACGCACACACGCATACACGCACACACACACGCACACACACACACACACACACACACACACACGCACGCGCACACACACACACACACACACACACACACATACATACATCCACACACGCACACACACACACACACATTTGGGATTGGGATTCCGAGCCGTTTCTTTCAAATATTTCCTACATTAAAAAAAACTTTTGTACACTTGTTCTTGTCTCAATTTTTAACAAAATACGTAACAAAAACGTGTCCTGTCCCGTAATTAAAAAGTGACAATTATTTAATAGATCCATAAATGGTAGATTGTCGGTGAAGTTTCTGCCCTGTTAGAGAATGAACCACTGTGCTCGATAACAGAGACACATTGCTTTCGAAACTGTTGGGCAACTCGGGTTAGTGCCGCGCCAGATATGAGGACGGGCCGTAAGTAAGTAAGTTTATTGCACTGTGTTTTATCCTTTCCAACACTATGTGTATTATTTCCTTATAATTACTGAAGATTGTCTTCTATATTTAAAAAACCGGGCAAGGGCATTTGGACCATGCTTAGTAGTTTAAAGTTATTTAGTGCTGCCTTAGATGATTTTTAGTAGACTTAAACAGTTTCGGCCGCGTACGTAACCGGAGGTTCGCGTAACCAATTAGGTAGGTTTAGGTTATGTTAGTTTTGCAGCAGGCCCGGAGGGCCAAACCACCCGGAAATAAGAGCTCCGCGTATTAATTTGAAATAAGAGTTTTGGAATAAATCGCAACTGGTTACGAACCTCCGGTGACGTATGCGGCCGAAGGGGCTTAAACTCTTAAGTTGACTGTATCTCAGGAACCAATTAAGTCTACTTAGTCGTGATAAATATCCTTTAAAATTAATTATATGTGCTTTCATTAGGATTACTTGTACTGTAGCGAAATTTGTAGTATCCAGAGTCGGAGTTAAACCGCGACGGACAGACAGACGGACATGGCAAAACTAAAAGGGTTTCTTGGGAACCCAAAAAACGGGGTTATTAGGAACCTTACGTCTTTAGCATTTTGTCAACGGAACCACTGTGAACCGCATTATTCAACCTTTTTAGTTTAGACTTACATATTTTAGTAATTTTACTTTTATTCATTTAACTTCAGTATTTTTTTAAGTTTATAATTATTGCAACAAATAATAAGGGAGGTGATAAATTAACGTAAAGAAAGATATTTGTTTCTTACGTTCATCATTACATAATTCCTATTATCAGATAATTCAGACAATTTAAACACATTTTACGAACCAACTTGTCAAAGTTAACAAGCGTCTCTTAAAAGAGACGTAAGATGTAAAAGAACCGAAAAAACGTGGGTAGGTACATAGCTACCTAATAATGTATTTTATTTTAAAATTGTCATTCCAAACGCGTTCGCACATTGCACCACAAAAGAATATAGCTAGAGACGTTTTTTCTCTTTCATACAAGGGGCGTTTGGTCTCTTTCACAAAAAGTTTGGGCCCGGTCTATAATCGTAAAATGATTACGTCCCTTCCTAGTAGGTATTTATGCTAACGTTCATTACAAACGATCAAAAAGTTTTATATAAAAGCAGTCCCGTGTTCAGACCAGTTTTAAAAAGTAAACATACCAACAAGTAAGTCGCATAAACGTTATTCGCAGATTAAAAAGAGCTGAAATCGAATCACAAACGTCAGAGGCGATCCGCAACAATTCGCCGCGTAAATCGACCATTCTATTTGTTCAAATTCGAATTTCGACGTAGGAGAGCATATCGTACGAATACCATTCAAACCGATCCGCTTCACGCGTACAAAATAAATGTGCAATCACGAGATTCACCGAGCATGCGATATTGTAACTAACCACTTGGTAATAAGGCGGCAGCTGTGTAAAAATAGAAGGCGTTAGACGCTAAGGATACCGTTGCGAAGAAGTACATCGAAAACGCACCTAACATTCTATTTTTAAAATCGATGCGGTGACCGAAGTGGGGCTTGTATAGCTATTTCAATTATAATAGCGAGGTATCGAGATTGGAGACGTGGTAGTTGCACGGCTACCTGATATTTTTTATCTATGAAAACTTGTTTGATATGGGTTCCATTCACAGACGTTTGAAAAAACATCATAATAAGAATGTCACAAGGACAGCTTAAAAAAACACTGGCACATATTATACCCTTCATGAACCACAAAACCTTAGCCTCTAATGTACGAACACCGAACACACGGAAATCCTCAGGGCCTTCTCAATTAGTTTAAAATAGTATCAAGATCGCTACATTAATACAGATGTGACACATACCTACTCGTAATCTGCCCTTGCTTCAGAGCGCATATAGGTACGAGATATCACATAAACAATATAGATTACAAGAAATTTGTTACCTTTATTTAAATAAAACGTTCAGGTTAAATATTTCAAAAACCACTTATTAATCAATGTTGTAAGAGACATTGGTCGTTAGCCTAAGTTGTTAACCCAAAACATTGTTCCCTTTGTCATTAAAATGTATTCAAATGTTTACCTACGTTAGGTAGTTCGGTGCTTAATAGAAAGTTATAAATCGACGTCATCTCGTTTACAACAAGTTAATAAAACTTTATTGGTCCTAATGAGTTTTGGTTCTTTTGGGATTTAACGTAAGTGCCGTCAAAAACATGATAGGTAATTAAACAACGATTTCTTTGAAATGAGAACGAATTGATACCGATGCCTCTACATCTAACAGAGACTCTAGATAAATGTAAGGATATTATTATAATTTTTAATCGATTTCGTTACTCATAGGCCTCATAGCCAAGACGAAAAACACTCTAAATTCAAAATTAACGTTAAAACCGTATAACTCGACAAAATTAAAGTAACAATCCAGTAGTTCAACGTTCACTTGCTTTGAATGTAACGGAGTAGACCGTGGCACGGAATGGGCACAAATAGATTCGAGCGTCACGCCTATGTGACGTCACCGCCTCCGCTAACCTTTAGCATCTAGACTTGGTTTTTTATTCCGCGTCTACCTTGAATACTGCAGGGATATTGTTGATCGATTCCATGCTCAATCAATGTTAATTAATCAAATCTTATTTCCGGTTTCATTAAAGACACGGTCTTTATCAACGAAAAAATATATGGTAAAATGTCAAATAAGTATGCTATGTAAATAGGTCGTCTTTCTATATCACCAAGGACAACGTCGAATACAGGCCTAGGTCAGACCAAGCGTCCAAGCAATTTCATTCACAAACAAAACAAAACTAAAAACCCGCACAATATTAACACCAGAGTGTTCAGCGACAAATTTATGAGGCGAATTTCCTCAAAAAAATATGGCTGTCTGCCAAAGTAATCAGTATACATTGTAAAGTAAAAGCGCCCTTCACGCGTATACATTAAACAGCGCGTTTACCGCGTTCAACCGCGGTGCGTCAGAAATACATACAAATGTCGTTCATGGGCACTCAATGTGTTGCCTATACTTATACGTGTACTTGTAGATGTTTATAAGTGTACAGACCTGGCTTACGCTTTCTCTACGACATGAAGTGCGTTGAAGCGTAAGTAATCTTCAGTGAGTATTACTTATGTAATTCTATTGTTTTCTTTTAATAATTGCAAATGGCTGGTGCTCTTTGATTTCGAAATGATGGAACTTTTTTCTCCGATTACTGGTTACGTTTCCGTCAAGTTACCTGTTTTTTGTTTTTGTTTGTCTGTAGGTAAGCTATTGAAAGTAATCGAGTATTGGTATTGATTCTCATTGTAAAATTAAAACTTCTGGGGTTGGTAAGCTGATAAACCAAACAAATGGAGTTTAAAAACACTAAAAAATAACGTCAGTAACATAAGTTTGTAGGAACCCTTCTTTGATAATTATTATATTATTATTACAGGCAATAATAGATAAGTCTACTACCATTAAGCATATTATTATCTTCATCCGGACCCTATGATAAGGAATCGTATTTTTTTTAATACTGTATTGATTTGCACAATAAAGTATAAACATAAAAAACTACGACACACTTTCACATAAAAACTCAACTCCCCACTGAAAACTTTAGCCTTTTTGTCGTAACAGCAGTTTTTAATACACAAAATGTCCCAGTCCCACAAGAAGCCACTCAAAATCGTACTGAAACATGTCGTATCAAAATATTTTCACGCACGCACCAAACTAACCAATAACCTACAATAAGGTATTTCCACTATATAACCACCATTCTAAAATCAACCTTATGCTAGTTGAGTTTGGTATAATTTGGTCGTTAGGTTGTTTACTGCTGTAAGTGTTGCTTACTGTAATCGACAGGTGGATAGCGGCGGGTTCGCGTGTACGTTAAGTACGCTAAGTGATCATCGCTACGTTTATGGAGCAGTGTACCTACTGCCATCTTTGACACGAATTCTAGGCTGAGATTCTCCACAGTAGGTAAAACCATATTGTTTTTGACGTGTTTCCGTATTGTCAACGTTTTGATAGCTCTTATTTACTTGACAGTAATGGCGGCCGAGTTAAAAACAATACCATATCACGTCAAAGGCAATATGGTTTTACTGAATTGAATAGAGGCCCGGATATTTAATTATATATGTATATTATATTTTATTTTATGTTAAGGAGAAGGCACGCGAGCACTCAGGCCACCTGCTGGTAAGTGGAATCTGAGACCAGTAGACATATTTTGAATTCTCAAGACTATAATCCTAAGACCTCAAATGCATTGCCAACCCTGAGGACTAAGGTGGAATACCTCTATGCTAGTAATTTCACCGGTTGTCTTATCTCCACACCGGAACACAACAATGCGAACACTGTTGCTTGGCGGGAACCTTTGAAATCGTTTCCCATCGCAACTTATCTAATGTTACTGGCGTAATCACATAGTTTTGTTTTAAATAAAATCAGGAAATGTTTTTCCAAATCGTTCTAAACCGTAAATGTTAGAAGATTTCTTAGGAAAATAGTAATAATACAAACAAGTACACTTCCTTTTGATAAAACAATTCAGAAGTGTGTTAAGCAATTTTCAGAATACTGTTACCCACGTCTACCGATTTAGTAATAACTATTTTATTTGTATGAGATTCAAGCTGAAAATTAAATGAAGGCAATCCATCTGTCAGTAGTAAAATCAAAATAATTCTACTGTAATTATTATAAATAAATATCAGGGGACGCTCTCATACAAATCGATCTAGTCCCAAACTAAGCTCTAGGCTTGTACTATGGGTACTAGACAACGATAAACATACTTATATCGAGAAATACATACATAAATACATAGTAAACATCCAAGACTCAAGAACAAATATTCGCGCTCATCACACAAATATCTGCCCTTACCGGGATTTGAACCCAGGACCACTGGCTTCGGAGGCAGGGTCACTCCCAACTAGGCCAACGTGTCGTCATTATTTAAGTTAAGTACTGTTTTTCTATTGAAGCATGATGTGTCTACTATTTTAGGATGTACACAAAATGTTACTTGTAATATCTATAAAATATTACTTAAGCCCAGGGTAACATTTACTTTGTAGACCCTTACAATAAAAAAGCGGAATAGGTATATTGTGATCAGGCGCACGGGTTGAGCACTTTAATATAGGCGCTGAGCGCCTAATCCGAGTCAATTGTCCGGCCGCCACCAATCAGTCAACACGTGTTTGAGCAATATAGCGTAATATAAAGTTTACCCGAGAAACACGATTAGTCGATTACATACGCGCGTCCTGTCGTCTTTTGCTTCGTAATTGCGAGATATATTGCCGTCTCACTTACGCAATGATGTTAGCTAGCTCGACAGGTCTTCGTCTTTTTCTTTAGTCTAAGCATTTAAACCTTTTCAACGTGATATTAAGTCTGTCAACTAGCATGTTAGTTGAAACACCTAAGAACCTTCTGTTGTTATCAGCTTTGGTTGATATAGCTAATATCGTACCTGTTTTATAACATTTTTGTCAGCTAAAAGAGAATCTCTCTTGGTTGACTCTCATTTGTTTAGTTTAGCGTACTTAAGGCTCCACTGTATACTATTGGGTTCCGTAGGTATTAAAACAAATTATAAAAAGAGTTCTTCATTAGCGCTAACCGATCACTTAATAGTTTATATTAACGAAATAAAGTGGTTTTTGTTATGTCCTTTAAAGTATATAGTAGCGACAGCGCAAGACAGCTAGCTCACGGGTGACCGCGCACGCGCGCGCGCACCGTTACACCGTATCAGCCAGGTTTAATGACTCGCAAATAAAAACCGTACGTACAAAATGGACCTTACTGGTGGCACTTACGTTATTTATTAAAAAAATATTGCCAATTTTACAAATAACGTAAGTACTGGTTTGGGTTCGGAAACAAACCTCTTCATTAAAATGATCACGAAAGTTATTTACGTTTCAAACTACGTGGGCAGTGAATGTTTGGTGTAATTGTTGAGGCCAATATTTTGTTGAAATCAGAGTTTGTTTATTAACTAGAATCAATGAATCTTTTATTGATCTTGCAGGTTTTATGGTAGGTTATTTTTACGTAAAAATATTCAACCTATCTTATCTATGAAAAGTCTTAAAAACATATGAAGGTAAACTTGTATTTTTTACATAAAACAACGTATTTAAGTCACTTACAACTTGTAAAACTATTAGTCAATTTTTAATCGAATTATTCTATTCCTTAAACCCAACTAGACACTAGACACTGAATAGCGAAGCGTCTCATTTCAACAATTAACTAACTCCGCAGGCGATTGAAATAATACACCTAGTGTTTGTTATTCAGAGGGAACAGAGCGCTCGCCGGGCTCCGCCGATTGTTATGACACGCCTTCCGGCGAACGAATAACTGGCTATATAAAATATCGATTACGATAATTCTAACTAACCCGTCAGAGATCAAATCTAAGGTATAAGCGTCATTTTTAAACAGGAATAATACATTAACAGATATAAAAGCGGCCAAGTTCGAGTCGGATTCGCGCACGAAGGGTTCCGTAAGTTAGGTTTCTATAAAAACGGCTAAAAATCATGTCTGTTTTGTGTCTACCTGTTGCCGTCAATATCGAGCAAAAACAAGCCAAAAAACATGTTTGTTGGCAACCCCCTTAAATATTTATTATATTCTGTTTTTTAGTATTTGTCGTTATAGCGGCATCATCTGTGAAAACTTCAACTGTCTAAATATCACCATTCATGAGATACGGTAGACAGACAGACGGACGGACGGACAGCGGAGTCTTAGTAATAGGGTCCCGTGTTACCCTTTGGGTACCGAACCCTAAAAACGAGCTAAACCTAATGAAATATCACTGCTTCAAAAGCCACATAGGTCAGGTATGTAACTATGTGTCTACAGACAATATTAAATAGGGACCCTTTAGCAATATAACAGAGCCAACGTTATAAAAATGTTCATATGCCATGCCTCAAATTTAATGCAGCATTTGGTCATACACACTCTTAAAAACAAAATTTGTCTCTCCTGTGGCCAATATTTAAAAGCTTGTGTGCATATAAGTTATGTTTTTATAATGATAGGTCTAAAGCAGTCCTGCCGGCGTTTTTGCGGGTATGGGCTTAGCCAGAAAATTATGCCTTAAAAACGTTAACTTTCGGTGTGTCCACAGGAAAGACGGTAACCTAAATCTGTGTAAGTATGACCCAATTACGATTCAAATCGTCAAAAAAACTTTTTAGGATCATTTACATCACGCCAGCCTCTCTATTTTTGAACAGGGCAGAGCTGTAAAGTAATCAAATTTGACAAATGTAAGATAAAACAGTATTCATGTAAACACCACTTAACGTGAGTTATATTACAACTATTGGTTATGTTTAGGGACGTATGCGCCTGCCAGTGTTGAGTACCATCAGTGTATAATAAAAATCTTTTCGATTATCACGATTACAATGTCCGATGATTGCTGGCGCGTTATCAGTACGGTTTGTTTAACAGCAGGAGCGTTGACACTTATCTTATCGCTGACGATAAGAGCCGTGGTCGGTGTGGTCGTTATTGGGGAGTTTATAAGACGCGTTTTTGTGTTAGAGGAAACAAAAACGCGCGATACTGGATATAATGTAGTCATTCGTTTATGGCTGGAATAACTACCGTTTAAACGTGAATAACCATCTGTCACTTTCTGACCAGTACGTCAGTGCGAGAGTGACAGATGTGTTATCCACGTTTATCCGCATCAATAAAGGCCCTATATACGGGCCCTGGGCCGAGATTCTACACAGTAAAAAACAATATCGCCTTTGAAGTGTTTCCGTATTGTCAACGTTTTGATAACTCTTATGTTATTCTCAATAATGGGCGCCGACTCATAAACGATTGTAAAACATATCAAACGCGATATCGTTATAACGCAGTAGAATAGAGGCCTTGCGTGATTTGAATGATTTGCATCGTTTTTATTACTAAAGCAAATAAAAATAGACGTCACTTTTTAAATTCTCTTGACTAATTAATCTGTTGCTACCCGATATAAAATTAAACACTCTGCATCGCAATAGCCAAAGGGAATCCGTAGAATAAACACCCCTATTCTGACAAAATGGGCGCTCCGCGTCGGCCAGCGTTCGAGGGGAAGAAAGACGTAATTAATCGACCAGAATGTCACTAGAATAGGGCTACAACCAATATCTCACGTTTGCAGACTAATGTGCTGGCAAGTCCAAGTCAATTTCGAACATAAATAGGGTATGTGACAATAATGGATTGAAAATTGATGTATCGCATACATTTATGTAATATCATAGCGCTCGCGGCTTGCACGAAATAACAACCTTAGACAATAACGGCATAAATTGACGCTTTTTGTACAATTGTGATGTTTTTTAAACTCAATTTGAAGTCGTAAAATTTGTATAACTTTTACAAGCGCTGCATTGATTAAGATTCCAATTTTAAGCACATTCACAGCTGCCAAATTCTTGTCTTTTATCATTTAGCAGCGGGCCTACAACTTTATTCAAATGTTATTTCAACATACTGAGAGGAACATGTAAAGAAAAATAAACGCTACGAAGCAAATTAGTCACAGAAACCGTATGGAGCAAGACAAATAGCTTAAGAGTGCGAGCACCGTGCATTAGCCAATGAAAGGCGTAAAATCTAAACAGTTGCTGGAAGTGTACGAAACTTATCCAACCTCATCTGTGTGTGAAGCTACCTCCCCCTTTACGCTATTCAATACCGAGTTCTTGGGTTTCCATAGAAAAGAGACACCGTTTGGCACTGGCTGTTTTAAAGGCACCCCTACATCTCGGACGGAGCAAAGTGCGTGCCCCTACTTTAACAAAACATGAGCTTTACACAATTTAACACTCTGCCTCTTAGAACATAATGTTTAAGCTTGCTTGTGTGTTGTAAACAAATAAACGCTAGGTAATTGTGGTCGTGACCGGCGACATTGAAATTATGCAGTGTATTGAACTAATCGAATAATGTTATTGATTATGAACAAAGTAACACTATTCATTATATTATTAGTACATGAAGCGTGAATTTGAGATGTTCATATAGTAAAGAAACAAACAATCATAGTAAAATATAGGTATTTGTATTATCTATCAGGTTTAAGGCGTCATAAAGGTTTAAATGTTCTTGAAAATGATACGGGTCGTTGCCCTGAACAACGCATGCGTAATATTTGTAAGGCATCTGAATAATGTGAATAGTTTTAAAGTAGAACTTACACAAATTCTAAATACAATTGAAAACAAAAAGTAAGTTCAAATAGATGCTCCCGTACAGAGTGTTTATTAAAGAATTCGTTACAAACTTACTTGAGTCTAACAAAAATTAGCGATTACTTAATCGAAAATCTGTTTTTTCAAACCCATAATATTTTTGAAAGACCCATCTAACGACACCCCGCACTATAGGGCAGACGAGAAAAAAAAAATACATCCCCACATTTCATACATCGTCACGTTCCATGGTTCCGTGGTCAAACTAGGAACCCTTATAGTTTCGCCATGTCGGTCCGTCCGTCCGCAGCCTACTAAGAGACTCTTAGTACTAGAAAGCTGTAATTTGGCATGAATATACAAATCAGTCACGCCAACAAAGTGATAAAATAAAATATTGATAAACATTTTTTAGTGTATCTCCCCTACAAGTAACGTGAATTTTTTGTGAAATATTAAGCTTTAAAGCGCATAATACAACGAATTTAAAAGAAAAACTATCACGACTAAGTAGAACATCATTGGTTCTTGAGATACAGGCGAATAAACCTATTGAAATCATCTAAGACGGCACCAAGTGACTTCAAATAGAAAATTAGTTATTACCTACTTGTTTTATTTTTAAGAGCCGCGCACCGCGCAGAGCACAAGTAACTTTACTACGTCGTTTTTGCATTTTCTACTATATTTCCTAGACCACATAGTTACAACATAGTTCATAAACAACCTTGAATATAAATGAATACCTTTATACCACATATACGGCTTCAACGTGAAATTCTACAATAAACAGAACCAGTCAAAGACGACCCTAGGCTGCAGGTGATCCTAAACAGCCTCCAGGGCTCATAACTAAGCCATTGTAATTCCGAACTAATTACAACTGAGACCTAATTAAGCTATAATTGTCTCTTATGTGGTTTTCCTACTTGAAAGCGTATTTCTAAGTATTTGATTGCGTTATGTGTAGCATGGTAAACTAGAGTTATTATCATTTCTCGGATCTCCAGTTACCTACCTCTCTACAATTTCAATTTAATTTAAATCTTCTGACATACGAACAATTCACAGTGTATTTTATACCGTATTAACATAAATATTTGTTTTGGCTCTTTTATTCCCACTATTTACTGTCAGAGGATAATTAAGATAAATAGCTGTGTGTATACGGATCGTTTTCAAAAAAAATGTACATAGTTAAAGGCTTAATGAAAACCAAAATCACGATCGCGTTCTTTGTGTAACGGTACTATATGGGTAACTCTCGTTACACAAAGGAATCAATTAAGTTTTGTTTCAATTATAGCCCTTAACTAAGTTATATTTTTTGAAAACGGCCTATCGTCATCGACCGATCGTCAGTTAATTCTGTAAAATCACCTAGTCAATTTCGAATCGGCTTTGGTGTGTAAGGCGTGTTATCGGCGCACTGTGCGAGCAGGCTTAAACGCTTTGTGCAGTGGGAGGCAATGTATATTCTGACCGACGTTATGAACGTTAAGGTGTGTGCTTATTTGTCTACATTTTAGCATTTAAACGAAACAAATATGCACCAATTAGTAATTTCTATACTATAAAACAAGCCTCGCGACACGAGTAAAACGAATTATTTTAATCTTAAGTAGAATGTTACTTTATTAGATTAGATCCCGTAATTTTATTAACCCCTTTATTGCCACCGAAATAACATAAATTTACTATTTGAATAGGAATCAGCACAATTACATTAAATATTGAAATTTTGAGCGCAACTTGATTTGTTTCTTGTAAAATGAAAGCAACCATTTTCCCATTTATTTCTAACAAAACGGGTTCAGTCCATTCATGCAGAATAAGCATTGGCAATGTTTTGTAGCTAAAATGTAATATGGTACGGTAAGAACGTACCTAGTTTTTTGGAAATAATTAGACGTTATTTTTAATAAAAAAACACATATGTTTACATCTCTTGTTGACTTTAGCTATACTTGGAGTTTGTTTGGGAGATCAAATAGGGTAGGTACATGGATGAAAACAGACTCGAGTTTCATTGATACGATTAATTTAAGAGAAAATGTAAAAAACAAACATAAAACGCAATACACTGAGTTTTGACCTACATACACTTATTTTAAAAACCGCCCATCTCGCAAAAACCTTACGCAAAACCGATGGCCTTTTGGCCGGAATGGTTGAATCAGCGACCATACCAGACAGGCCAATGTTGGTAGACCTCCATCAGGTTCACCAACGACCTGGTAACGGTGGCGAAAACCAATCATGATGAGGATCTGTGGAGGAAGCCTATTTAGAGTAGTCATACCCCCCCTTCACCCTTAATTGAAATCCTGTATCCGCCTCCGCTATTAAAGGAAGTGACATATTTTTTAACGCACTAACGCTTACAAAACATACACTTCCCTTACTACAAGGAGGGTAAAAGAAAACTGTAATTATATGTGTATCAGTCAAAGAGCGCAAAACTCAGTAGAATGATATTTGGTTTTGATATTCGCTCCGTCTAGAGGGTGCCGCCCCCTGGACAAATCAACCGATTACTTTCGCAAGCTCCAGGGCTAATGTAACGTATAAGCCATTTTATACTTTAACCGCACGGATGAAGATGCTTTTTTAATATTGTTAGTAGCACTTATAAGTCCTTTAGTAAATATTTCCTTTGAAATGGCAGTCTCTAATACATCGAGGGCCCCGTCCCCCTGGTTCTCAGTAAAAAAGTACCGGATGAGGAGTTTTAGGCACTGATTACGGTAACCGACTTGGTAAGGGGCGCGGGCGTTGTTACACAAATACGGTATTAGAGACAGGTATTTTATTTGAGTTTCGTTGTATCATCGTTAACACACTGAGCAGAAAAGACTTTATGATATTGAATTCTTAGCTGTGGGTTAAGTAGGAGTTAATTTAATGGAATTTACTTACGTTATTAATGTTACCATTTTAATAATGTTCATTGTGATGTCGATGTCGCTTACCTGTAAATTAAAAATTAGATTAATATGGTTCAGAAGAATTAAGAGTAACATTATGTAATCTTACTTTGAATATATATATATTTAACGAGAAAACTGGGCTTTTAGGTAGGTACTTGCACTCTCACTGCAAACGATTGTTCATTTGATTGTTCAAATTATTATTTTAATTCCTTTAAAGGAACTGCGTAAAATATTTAATAGCACCCTTTCTAAAGGGTTATTAAAACAATGTAGATATGTTCGCTTTTTTACGTTACATTACTGATTTTCAAATCTTATTAAATCAATTAAAGTAGTCATTTTAACAACTGTAGTCATTTTAACAACTGTACACATTTAAATCTTTAAAGTTCTTGACACAAATTATAAAGCAATTAAAATAATAAAAACCAAATTAATAAATGAAAGTTGAATTTAAGCTGTCAGGGTAACTTAGATATTTTATTATGAAACCGTTTTTTAGCTCAAAGTTAACCTTTCTTGGCACATCATTACGAATAATAAATGCTTGAGACCGCAATCCTCGAGTGGATTCGCAGAATTCCGTCAGGTCCAACTTAATACAGTCTAACATAGAATCATATATGTAGTGCTACTTAAATAATATACTTTATTCATATAGCATACGTATACACTAAAACTAATGATAATAACAGGGCGCTTTTCATAATGATTTTGGCAACATGATTCATTTTTAAGTAACATCTGATGCATAATGTGTTTGCCACTTACGAATATTACAATTTATAGTAATTTTACCTTTTATTAATTATGTCACTATTTATTACCAAGCTACAGCTAAAATATTTGCAATATTTGCGTTGGTCAACCAAGAATAACTCTGTTTCCTTACAACTAATGAGTAAATGTTTTATCGATTGTTACAAAACGTTATATTATTTACTGTATTTTTTAATTTAAAGATATCTTGCAAATTATTTATTCAGGTAAAATAACGTAAGTCACATATTTTTAGAGGAAATTTATATTAAGTCAAGCGACAAAGTCGTAAAATATGATAAATAAGAATAACGTAAGAAACATCCTGTAGTTAAGTCACGTACAGGTCTCGACAACGCCTAACGACTTCTATTATACTTAATATTGTACTAATTGGCAGTTTTTACGTGTCAGTTACGCTTACACCGTCAATTTGTTTCCATATGAAATTGTACCCACGCTTTATTGAAAATTTAACGGTGGCCATAAATACTAAACTCCGGGCAATCTTCATGTATCGCCACAAGTGTAAATGATTTAAATCCGGACCTTTCCGTGATTATCCGGCGGTGTGGTTAGCGTTCCGAGGGCATCCTGCCGTCTCTCTCGTGCACGTAGAGAGGCCCATTATCTGAGCGGGCGAGCGATTTGGTGCAATGGGTGTAAAAGGGGAAGTAGCTGCTTTGATGTAGTCTTATTGGGAGCAGGTTGGACTTTGTTTTTGGTTGTGTTTTATGACAGTTAATTTAATTCGTTGAGGTACAATTAAGTGAAGTTTAGTATTTTTAATTAAGATAGTAAATTATTTATGTGAAATAATATTATTAATGATTAACATTTATGATATGTTCATGCAAAAATACGTATTAGTACAACACAGTAAAGACCGAAAAGTAATTAACAAAAATTATCAACTCTAACATAAAAATAGCATAGCAAAGAAACATAGTTCTCTTAACTGACATTTTACATGCAAAATAGTATTTTATCGTTACCCCCTTTAAAAGGAGCAATTAGATGGTCAACTTTTTATACTAACTTTACGATATTTTAACTTATCTTTAGTTATGAACGTAAATAAACTTTAACAAAAGAAACGGTTTTAAACGTACCTATTATACGGAAACGGACTCGCTTTTGAAACCTAGATCACTTCCTTCGAAGAAATCGAAGTGCAAGTACTACAACGAGCTTGTCCCCCAGTGGAATTAAACTGCAGCCTTTGTAAAAACTTTATCACAGCAAGTCGACGACTCATTTCAACCTTTATGTCTGAAACATTAGTATCTATATTTTTACGGCAAGGTCCTATGGGGCTGTTAAAATAATTTAGCTATAGTACAATTAAAATGAAAGCGACTTAATAAATTTTTGTTGCCAATATCGGACAACGTTGCGTGAACGGAATCTCATTAGCAATCAACTTGGCTATTTGTACAGTTAAATTACAAAAGTATTGTAAAGATTTTAAGTTTACTTTTTACTTAGTAATAAAAACAAAACAAGATGTGAAAGGAAACTTAGATCAAGGTTTAAACTTTTTTAGGGTTCCGTAAAGGGTACCAACGGGACCATATTACTAAACCCCCACTGTCCGTCCCTCCTTCTATCTGTCTACAGGCTGTATCTCATGAACCGTAGCTATCAGGTAGACGTAAAGAGTGAGTCAACGCTATGATTTTAAATACGAAAGGGTTTCATACAAGAACGGTACGGAACCCTTCGTGCGAGTACTACTAGCACTTAGCCGATTCTTTTATTATATCAGCACATGGTCTAAGTTCCTCAAAATTTTACTTAGGTTTTTTTTCCTTCTATATAAAATCCACACAAAGATAGAAATCACTCACTTTCAACTAGAGTATTCATATTCTGTCACAATAAATATCATACGACACATACAAAACCTATAAGATGTATCAAATATCAATACCGATTTACAACGGGAGAAACGACCAACGCTACTGGCTAAAAATTACGTGCTCTTACCTAATTTAAATCATTAATAACCGTACATTTATTTCGGTCGCTTACCCTATAAAATACCTTGTTTTTTTCTAATTAGTTTTGCAATGATAGCCGAAATTTAAATTATTAATCGAATGGCAGGAGTCGGTGAACGCTGGAGGTCAGCCCACTTCGCGTTTTGTGGGTCGTCGGTCGTGGTCGTTGTCCCCTACGCACGTCGCACTACGGTCGTTAGATAGACAGAGTATTCGGGTGTCTATGGAATGACGTTCTTTAAATAAATAAATATCACCGGACAATGTCACACAAATTGACCTAGTCCCAAACTAAGCTCTAGGCTTGTACAATGGATACTAGACAACGATAAACGTACTTATAATACTCGTATAGAGAAATATATACTTAAATACATACCTATAGTAAACATACAAGACTCAGGAACTAATACTCGTGCTCATCACACAAATATCTGTCCTTACCGGGATTTGAAGCCGGGACCACTAGCTTCGTAGTCAGGGACACTACCAACTAAGCCAACGTCTCGTCTTTATAAATTTGGATCTTGTTACGTTATTTTTATATTCGGGTTCATGTTATAGGAAGCCTTGGTAGAATATTTAAAAAACTTACATGCTTCTATGATTACTTAAAGTTAGCTACATTATTTTGTACTATCGAGAATGCGTTTTTAGGTCGTCGGTCGTGGTCGTAATCTCCGACGACACACCTACTCGTTGAGCATTGTTAAAACGAAAAGCCACCTCATACTACATCCATTGATGCAATGATGCAATTTATTTATTTTGTGTCTCAAATCTAACCCTTAACGGAATTTGACCCGTGACTCAACCACCTACTAATGCATGAAGTAATTGGCTATAACTCGATCACAGTCATGAGGTTATAACTCAACTCAACTCAACTCATGCCGCTTTCCAGCTGGCCGCAATTTATTCAAGTCGCGTTTTTCTATATCCTCGCGTCGATACGTATATACATGCACGTATATTATATCTTAACGTAGTACACTACAAATTCCCAAGGGAGTAGCCAGAGGCATAGTGGCTTCCACGTGGAGTCTCTTCTAGCGTTACCGCTGTACGTAATAATTTGCTTGACAATTTAAACTTTAGATAAAACGATAACAGTGCAAACGCAAACATTTAGAGCTTAGTTTGGGACTAGGTCAATTTGTGTGAGATTGTCCTGTGATATTATTATTATATTATAATTATTATTATTATTATTTCTCCTTTATAGCCTTACGATGCTGTTTGATGTCCGATATTGAGGTTATAGTACAATAATCAATCAAATTAGGCCATAATTGGTAAAACAGACTGTTTAAAACCCCAAACAACTAATTTCGTGGTGGCTTTAGTTTATTTGATAACCTATTTTATGTAATGTTTAGTTCAGTCCTTGCATTCACAAGTTATTTTATTTGACTTTGTCTCGTAAGTGATTAAAATTGAACTAAGCTAAAAGAGAGGTACCTACGTCCTAGACATATTAAAAGAAGAGTATAACAGCTGATCCTTAAGATAATTTCAATTAAAAAGAGTAACAACAAAAAGTCATGGAGAAAGCAAACGACATTCAAAACAATGCAAACACAGGCCACCTGATGGTAAGTACCTGTGACCCATAGACAATTGCATTCTCAACACTACAATCTAAAGACCGCAATCCTAAGACCTCAAATGCGTTACCAACCCAGAGGACTAAAATTGCTTTTATTCTATCCGGTTGTCTTATCCCCACAAATATAATATAAGGCCCCATTCCGATCAGTGTTCTTTAATTTTAAATTTTATAAACGTTAAACTCGATCCTAGGCACACAGGAATAGAGTTTGACTTTATAACAGATTTAGAGATTTTTAGAGAACACCGATCTGAATTGGCCGCTTTGGGTAATTATTGTTACATCCGCATAAGTATAGTTAACTAGGTCATTACTCATTATCTACCTGATGCTAATTGTTTCTACTGCGATTAATGTAATATTTGGATTCATTGGTGTGCATGGCGCATTCGATATTACGTCGGTTTATAATGACTGACCGGGTTAATCAGCTCCTTTAATGACGTATAAAATTAACGCTTTGTAGATTATTATAAGTAACAAAAAATACATCAACAGTTCCAACGGCAAATGCCAAATAATAATTACCAAAGTTAAATGTTGCATGACAGATTTATTAAGAGTTTGATATCTTTATGACATTTATTTTATATAAATGCTATCACGGTGACCCATTATATCTATAATGAACAAAGCCTGCTCCTCATATTAGTTCTTAGCGAGAGTTCAAATAGCACTGACTTCGTAGATCGTTTGTCACAATCATTTTAAAGGTACGTTATGTTATGACGTTATGGAATCTATGCAAATCTGCAATAACTTTCACCGTCAGGAGAAATGAATTTACGTTTGCTTTGTCTTGCAACTTCGTAATATACTTTTATAGTGTTTAAATTGTAGTAGGCAGTAGATATAATTATTTATAAAAAAAACCAACGCGTTCACATACATAGTAGCAATGTGAAAGTTGCAGAACATTTCCAAAACTTTTGGAGATCTATCTAAGAAACAGAACATTTTCAGAAATATTTGAGAGCATTTAGAATTGTCAATTTGTGTAAGATTGACCCATAATTGATTATTGTTCCGTTACATTATAGGGAACATGCATATTCTTTTTTCTTACGCTCTCTGGAAAATGCTATAAAAGAGAGGAATAACTGTATACGCGAAATAATTGTCGTGTAATTTTTTCATAAGATATTAAACTTTAAAAAGTCATTTTTCAGACACCCTGCAAAATTACTCCATACAAAATCGACGACAGGAATGACGTCACAGCTGTTGTTCCATGTTTAAAATATAAGGACCTTATAAATAAATTTCCATTTGTTTAGTAAATTACTATGCTATCTTTGAATTAAAATCATAATTTTCTTGCCCTTATCCCATTTACTTGGGGACGGCGCAACATGTCTTTGTCTTCCATACCTCCCTGTCACTCGTCATCTCGTCACTTACTTCCTTCCTCTTCATATCGTCTCTCACACAGTCCGTCCACCTTTTCCTTGGCCTACCCTGTCTCTCCCATCCCTCCTGATATGTAATATCTTTGAATTTAAATATTACGTAAACAAAATGAGGATGCCAAAAAAAACAATGTAAGCATTAAAAGAAGTATTAAAATTTTAACAAGTTTTGATTCTATATAAATTCCTAATAACCGGGTCAAAACTTAGTGTATTGCGTTTTATACTTTTTTACATTTTCTCCTAAAATCTGAGCTTCATGCATGTTCTATATTGTATGTTCTGTGTAAGATTATATAGAGTTCTACTGCAGTAGTATAGTATGCATATTTGATAAATCTTCATAGAAATGATTCCACGAATGATAGCATAGTCGACTGGTTTCCGTCCGACCCGATCATGTAGAAAATTACTGTCGCCTACATGTGACGTCATCTGCGAATTCCGATTGATAAAACCCAGTTTAACCCGCGTGATTGTCGTCGAGTATCGTGTTATTTAAAGCAGACACGGTGTGTACAGTTTTAAAATAAAGTTTACTCCATTATAGCTATATGTGCAACAGCTCTTAAAAAGGTTTTTGGGGGTCGGGTAGTTGGTTAGAAAAGTTTAAGAGCGTTTGGGAGAGAGTGAGAGGTTTAACGCATTCGCTGTCTGTGCTAAACCACATTTAAGGCTAACAAGTCTAATAAAAAGGAAGCTTTAAAACCAGACGGCATTTTTTATATTGTCGTCGATATATGAATATTTAAGAGAAAACTAAAGAATCATTTATTAGATACGCTGCATAGATTTATATAACTAATTAGTATGTATTGTGTTGAACGAAGCTTTGTGTATATACTAAGATTATTGTATTATTCTTTGAAGTCTTCCTGCAGACAAACTGTCCTAATACAGTTTTGCAGGGCTTTTGTTTAATTGTATTATTTTTGTTGGCTTGATAAATAAATAAATATTAATAATAAATACGCTAAAAAAACACCACTCTCATTGGTAATTAAATAAATTTTATTAAAAAAATATAATATCACTCCAACAATCAAAATCCATCAAGCCGTTTAGACTGCAGTGAGCCATTCTTATGCATACATGTGCATATCTACATACATACACTTGAAAAACATAACCCTCCTTGTGACGCATTCGGGTAATAAAAATTACTTACTGCTACCGCCATAACACCTCCTTCTTTCTCCGAAAATTTCCCTGAACCGACGACCCCTGACTGCTCCGATCTGGATGCCAGCGGCATAGCGGTAAGTCCTGTTCCTTTCTTTTACACTTCTACATTATTATTTTCCACTCGCGTCATCTTTCATTCATCAGGGCCAGTAAGAGCTTGTCCGCCTTCTGGCCCACATAACCCAGATCTTAGGATCTGGTGGTCCCTCAACGATCCCCGCATCAACTTAGAAACTTTTCTTGTTTTTCGAACTTTCACTAGGTTTTGTTTTAAACGAAACACGAATTATGTAAGAACGCACATACGCGTTTAAGGCACTGGGTTAAAGTATGCATAACGCTTATATTCGTTAACGGCATTGAATGCGTTAAGAATAATTATTGCACTGTATTTTAGTACAGACTTTAAAGTTGAAACATACAACACAAACATGCTTTTCCCGCTTTTATCAATATTGAAATAGCGTTCAAATATTGAACTCACATTGGATTGGTTACTGGTTTCATTAAATAGTTCATCCTGGTAAAACATTATACTGACGCTTCCAACATTTCTTTGGTTTGTATTTGTTTTTTATAATCTATTTAAAAAATGGAGGAGGTACTCAACTCGTCTGTATTGTCCCATTTTTCCTTTAAATATCTTGAAAACATTATAGTTTCAGCAGGAAATAACGCTCGATCAAATAAAATTCAATGAAATCATACATTCGATGAAGTGAAATTCGTTAAAATGATGAGTTACCCTTTTAAACATATCCACTACCTACCTTCAAACAAATCGATTTGAGAATATGCTTTATGTTGACTGATACATATATGTCACTTAATTTATACGTAATAAATAAAAAAATGGCCAAGTGCGAGTTGGACTCGCGCACGAAGGGTTCCATACCATTATCTATACAACATTAGAGACTATATTATAACGTTTGTTGTATGGGAGTCCCACGTAAATATTTATTTTATTCTGTTTTTAGTATTTAATGTTATAGCGGCAGTTGCCTATACATACATCATCTGTGAAAATTTCAACTGTCTCGCTATCACAGTTCATGAGACAGCCTGGTGACAGACAGACCAACACTGTCTTGTAATAGGGTCCCGTTTTTGGCCTTGGGGTACGGAACCCTAATAAAAAAATTGGCCAATTACCTACTGTGTTAAGGTGCTAGTGAAAAATTGGCATATTATGTTAGTATGAAACAAATGAATACCCCTAACCAGCAATCTCCAATTCCAATTCTAAAAACAATCAGCAATTACAGATTTCTTAAGAATACTTCGGCAACCTATGCCATGTCTTTTTTCCGTAGCAACGCGTGAAAGGTAAATTGTCGTTTTATTGCAAATAAATAGTCACTTGACATAAAATATTGGACCTATTGTAATACTTTTAGCTATTATGGAAAACAGATACCAATAAAATTTACAAAAAAAGAGATACGGTCACATGTGGAAATAAAAGACCCATTTAAAAAAAAACTGCTTGAAGTTGTCAATGTCCTTAGAGATGCCAAGTCATTTATAACTTAGAGAAAACTCAACCTTATTGATTTAGAATGTCAGATTGACTTTGGACCTAAGGTGGGTCACAAATTTAAGTCTTTGACTGTACAACAGAGAGATTTTCCATTAATATTCTTTGTACCAATTTAAATACATTCGATTTTACAAGTTTTATCTAAACATTACGGCATTAATTTCATCATGAAAATGGTTGCAAAAACTGTCCCTCCAGTTTTATTAAGTGTCAATTTTATATAACAAGGTCTCTAGTATGATACTTTTATACCTCATCATTTTAACATGGGCCCGAATTATGGTCACCTTTATCGCGATGGATAAAGCATTCGTCACTCTCGCACTTACATACTGATCAGAAAGTGATAGATGTTTATCTACATCGATAAACACGTTCATATAATAGGTCCGTTGACCATACCTTAATGACGCCGTTAGCTAATACCATGACATGCCTAAGCAATTCAGTTTAAGATGAG
This sequence comes from Acleris holmiana, assembly GCA_949316455.1. Classification (NCBI taxonomy): domain Eukaryota; kingdom Metazoa; phylum Arthropoda; class Insecta; order Lepidoptera; family Tortricidae; genus Acleris; species Acleris holmiana. The sequence continues at coordinate 11,141,704 of OX438776.1, read as the reverse complement.
TGTAAGGGACAGAGCTATAGCATTTACACGGCTCTGTCTCTTTCTCTCACCGTAAACTGAATTGCTTAGCCATGTAATGGTAGACCCCGAAAACAAAATACTTACGAGTAGCTTTCTAGGAAATGAAACTTAGGAAATTGATGTATTCAACTAAAATAATTTCGCTGAAACAGCAGGCTCCGTCTGGCAATACATTTGGATTTTTTTGATGTTTAAATGGGTATCTAATGGGAACACTGAAATTATTCTTGGCGAGATTGCTCCAATAGCGTTCATTTGTATAAAACAATTACGGATAAGGAGATTTATTCAATAAATACCAAAGGAATGACTAACAGCTATTCTCAAAGTGTGCTCCGCGAAGCCCTAGAGCACCGTAAGACTTGTGCAAGTGCTCCACTGAAAAATCAACCTAAAAACAATGTAACATAAATTATAAATTTGTTTAGTTTCCATAAAGAACCCAACCTTTACCTACTGTTGGTCTATAATCATTATACTGTTTTAAAATAGTCCTTTTGCAAAAAAATCCGAGTACCGTTGGATACGATTTAACCCGCGTTTATAATGAAAGAAAATAATTATGCATGCTTTTTTTACAAGCTTCTATTTCACTTGATTCGTTCCAATCATCAGGTTTAACATTTTTATTCGTTTTCTACCACTTCATGGCATTCAATTATTCTATAATTTGGAATACTTATGTAACTTCGGTGACAATCCAATGATATGGTGCCTCCGGTGATTAAGAAGCGAGATGGCTACAGAATCTCCGCTGTACTTATCATAGACCCACAGAATTGGGGTTTGTTAGATTGGTCTCGATAAGCAGATGATGATTATCCAAAAACCGGCCAAGTTCAAGTCGGACTCGCATTCGAAAGGTTATATACACGAAGCGTTATTATATGGGGGGGTCCCTTTTAATTTTTTTATGTACTTTTATTTTTAATCTCTGTGAAAATTCTATGAGTATACCTTACATGTTAAGCTGGACAGCGGAGGCTTAGAAATACCTTAAACCTTTAAGAAACTAAAAAGCACACTTAGCAACGAAAGTATTAGCGTATTTTTTTAAGTTTATTTTTCAATATGTCCTACGTCCGTCATAAAATTGCAAATACATAATTATGTTATTTGAGTTAAGTGTAAACCCCTGTCGCCGGAAGAAGCAAAACAATGGCATTATCCCAATATTCTCAGCTGCAACGAAGCAGGTACAGTACTAGCCTAAGGGAGTGTTCACACTAGCGATTCTTTTTGGCGATTTTTAGGCGATGCGAGATCGCGGCGTGTACGCAGCGAGCTCGCCGCGGTTCGTCGCGGCGATTATTTTATCGCAATAATATCGCCGCGAGCACGCTCGCAGATTGTCTACCTCATAAACAATCGCGGCGATATCGCAGCTTGCTCGCCGCGTGCTCGCGGTGATATTATTGCGATAAAATAATCACCACGATGCCGCGACCACCCGCGGCGAGCTCGCTGCGTGCACGCCGCGATCTCGCATCGCCTAAAAATCGCCGAAAAGAATCGCTAGTGTGAATAGCACCTAAGGGTCGAAGCTTCGGTGCTTCCGTTTTTTTAAAGTCAACGATTGTTTGTTTGTAGCTTCTTTTGTTAGCGTTCAGCCAGTACAAACAATAAATAGATAAATGGGTCGGTGTGATTTTGAGCTCCGTTCCCCTGACAACATATATGTATATTTTCGTACTGTTAAAAGATCAAGCGGGTCACAATACTTTTATATAAATATAAATACCAAAGGAACCCTAGGTATAAATAGCTATATGCACATAATTGAAGTATACTGTGCCTCTATCAATTTTATTGTCAATATTGTAGCCTGAGTCGTGTAATACGAGCGTAACAGATACGCTACGTACATGCACACATTTTGGATGTCAGCGGTCGTTTTAACTCGTCTCGATTTATATACAGGTTGTCCTGTATTAAAGAGACCACAATCAACCTGTATATATTATAAGCGAGCCTTTGCTCTATCTAAAGCAGTCGATTTTTGTCACCGGTTTAGAACTAACTAAATAAGAACTAATTATTTTTGTTTTATATGTTACAATCATTTTTGATCAAGGTAAGTTTTAAGTTATTCGTTAAGTTAGTTTAAAATCGGCTGCAAAATTGACGACAAACTGACTAACAAAAAACAAGAAAGTGAGCTAATAAAACGTAATAAACAAGTCGCGCGTCTTATTGCTTTTGAGACAATTTAAAATTCATTAATCGTTGTATAGAGTAGGTACCTACGTATAAAATGTCGAATACAAATTGTTATCTACCTTGATTCTCTTTGGCTCTTGAGAAAGTAGGAACAATTCCCAAGAACCGAGACTAAATAATGACCTTTCCGTTGCCAGGGCACGTCGCTAAACAAAACTTTCACTCGATACCCAAATTTCGATTACAATGGGGTTAAAATCAAAACTTCCCAGAACACGGTCAAATGGTTGTATAAACGGCTGCAGGCTTATCCTAATAAACCTTATCTCTAGTAGGTGGGTATATCGAGTGGTAAAATCATGGTGTTTTCTAATGATAATAAAGTTATGACAAATTAACCTGCCCTAACTTAACTATTCTACTTTATTAAATTCTTTAATATTAGGCTAAATGGATGTTAGACGAAGTGATTTTAGACCAAACAATACATTAGAACAATCAACTTTATGTGTTTTAATGGGATATCATAGTAGGTATGTATAGTCTCCATAACGAACTTTTGACTATAATTCAACTAATAAGTAAATGCTAGGGGTTTCTGGAGATGAAGATTATCACGATTAAAACTTTATTAAGAACGGTATAACTGATGTTAATTATTTTTTTAATTAATAAACGAAATTAAGTACAGTGTAACAGAATTATCCTTAACAAAACGCGTTTAGTTTTAATACACTGTATAAATCTCTCATTTGCTTTTTGTATTGTTGTAGTTGAGATTTCTTTCTTTGTCACGTTTACGCATTACGCGATATTTACAAGAAAGGGAATAACAATTGCGCTTTAAATTATTTTACCTTACCTTGCTTTCATAATGTGGTGTTAGTGTGGTAACTTGATCGGTCGGAAACCAAGTCGGTGACGTCACAAGACCTTTTTCAATCATATCCATTTTCGCAACATTAGCACGCACTGCCATCATTGTACTTTGTTTAAACCCATTTTATATATTAAAGAAATTAATGACTTTTAGTAGCTCTTACTGTCTAGCGGTTACTGTCTACTATATAATCAAGATAGGCTTAATTTTTTAAAGAGAAGCCATGCTCACATATTTATGCATTTTTGTGTTATTTAACCTATCAAGTATATACAGGGTTTACTTTTATTTTATTTTTATTTTTATTTTTGAAAACAATAAATTATGCGTTTATGGATTAATCAGGAATTGACCTGGTCAAATACCACAAAACAACAAGGTCTTAGGGGCTTGGGGGGCGATTCGTGATCGTGTGGTACCGTTCAAATCCCTGCGGTCACCATATTATCATTAGTACATGGTGACCGCTAGAATTTGAACGGTACCAGATAAATCTCACGGTTTTTTTCTAATTTCAGTATATTACCCGATATTCCAACGGTGAAGGAAAAGCAGAACGAGGAACCTACACATTCGAACAGCTGAGTGTTTAAGAGGGTAATTGCACAAATTTTCGCACTTTTAGAATTATAGTGACCTAATTCAAACATTTTGAGCTTTCGATTTCGAGTCATAAATTTAGTACTATAGAGACCTAAATCGAAAGTCAAAATATTTGGATTAGGTCACTATAATTCTAAAGATGCATCATCTTCGAGGGGTCGAAGTGTAAACTGTAAGATAACTTAAGATAAGATAAGATAAGGTATCAGTATCAAAGTTTTAATTTATCTGTCTTAGACTCTTAATAATATGTAATATAATATTATGTACATGTATTAATAACAGTGGTTGGATGGTGACTTGACTTCGTGTCGGAAGCCGGCCGACCTCGGTGACGTCACAAGGCCGCTCTCACTACGTCACTTGCATAATCGAACTCCGTCTATATTGAATGCACTGACGTTTCATCCAGTTTAAAATACCCTTTTTAGGAAGTTTTAATTAATGGGACGTTTTAAAAAAATATACATAGTTATAGGCATTCATTAAAATAAAACTTAATTTATTCCTTTCTGTTTCGTTACACAAGGACGCGATCGTGATTTTTGTTTTCATTAAACGTTTATCTATGTACATTTTTATAAAAACAACATTAATATTGAATTTTAATTAATAGATATAAATTCTGGAACCACCTAAAACATCATTTAAATGACCTATTTTTATTTTTAACGTTAAAACCTGTATAATTTTAATCCGAGATGTCAAAATATGACTATTGAGAAACATTTAAATCCAATGTTTGGTTTTAATTGAAAATACATAATAAGCTACAAGTTAAGTTGTGGTTACAGAATTATCAACAAGTTTTTTAGAGTTGTTGGTAATTCTGTAGCTCTGCCTACCCCACTCTGGGAATAAAGGCGTGACTTTATGTATGTATTTATGTACATTACAAGTTCAAAACATTTTATATTTTATTTGCTCAACGACTGAGCATTGCAGTGCAACGGGCTAATGCTGCGAGCGTCCTCGGCACGATGCCGCAAGTGGGTTCAATGGAGGGTTTTTTTTTATAAGTTATTTCTAATTAGTATGTAATTTTTTAAATGTGTTTTGTTTCAATAAATTTTGGGTATAAACAATTGATAGGTATAAACTATGATGCTTTTTTCAATCAAAAGGCAAGGCTTGTATTATTTTTTCATACCATCGTTATCCAAATTTTTACTATATAGTAGCTCTTTTTATCATGACCGTAAAGAACCCAAAGTCGACGTAGCTTTAAGCCGCAAAAGTTAATAATAACCGTTACAGTTATCGTGTTCTTCACTTAAGACCTTGGATCAGCACAGGTAGTGCAAGTGCAAGAATAGTACTTTGTAGGCAAAGGCGAGGTGAGAGTCGTCATGTAGAATGAAGTGGTGACTCGCTCGATAGACCGGTCGACATAACGCTGTGTTTTAAGTAATGCCGTCAGACCACATGGAGCGATGATCTTCGCAAGGTAGCAATGGCCAGAGCTAGATCAGAATGTCCACGTTGCCCAGTAGTGGGTTAATATAGACCTTACTCAAATATATAAACAAATAAGAGGATCATCTCACACAGATTGACCCAGTCCCAAACTAAGCAATAGGCGTGTACTATTGGTATATACAACAATAAACTTACTTATCTATAGACATACATACATATACATCCAAGACTCAGGAACAAATACTCGCGTTGATCACCCAAATATCTGCCCTTACCGGGATTTGAATCGGGGACCGCTAGCTTAGCTTTGTAGGCAGGGTCACTCCCAACTAGGCTAACGTATCGTCAAAGCACGTAGGCACGGTGAAAAGCCGCCATTACAGAATCAATATGATAAGAATTGGGTTAAAAAGTTAAGAAATAAAGTGAAAAAGAGGCTCAGGTTTTTAAGTTTTAAACTATTTGATCGGTTAGGAAATGAACTTTGCTTACAAAACCTTATGAAAGCACTAATAGGAAAACATCTAACGCTTTGAAAAATAAATGTTTGTCACAGACTAGAAATTGACCGGGAAATTCCCCATCCTCAAAAAGGTGGACTCCACCGGACAGTTTTAAAAAGAGCAAAGTTGGGTTAAAGCTGAGGTAACTTCAAAAGCTTTATTTGAGCCATTCATTACCTGAGAACTGAAAGCTAAAAGCGTGGAAATGTGGTTTGTTCTGAATAGGAAAAATCTATTACTCGATTTGATAGTGGACCTGTAGGGCTAATACTGTTGAGAGCCTAGTTATTGCCATAACTAGGCTGGCAACTTCGCAGTTTTTCGGTTCTCGTGATAATTAAAGTAAAATTAAGTTTTTTTTTTTAATATAAGGGGTATTTATACATATTTTAAATTATTAATTTACGCAATATAATAAACGTTGAACTATGTCTTTTGAAGTTATTCTTAGAGAACTTCTACCGCTACAAAAATATTGCACTTAATACGCCAGATGCAGTGTCATTCAGTTACATTTGATTAATTGACTTTAAAAATGGTTATGTTTTACATCTTTCCTAATCCAACAAAGCTGAAAAATTAAAAATTCAAAATAATGGGCTTGTTTCTTTTTTTTTTACAAAATCGTGATCTAAAATTTTCTATTATTTTTGACTTATTTTTATCATACTTAAGATCAAATTGGAATGAATATCTCAATTTTTATAATTAAATGTATCCTTGGCGGTACCCATTGGCCTCGACCCAGTATCGGGCGTAGAGGCGTAGCTCGTAGCGCTACGCGTCGTGACGAATTTGCTACGCGGTCAATAGTTGCGTAGCGTACACTTTCGTCATAGAGTACCTTCGACTACACTGAGGACAGTATAATTACTTGAACTATTAGCTATTCTGTGGTTTAATTGCGAGTTTAATCGTGTTTACTCATTTCGAGCCAAATACTTGTTTTCCCAAAATGACATGAAGACGAAAAAGCGCTTTTGGCTTGTGGTGGCAAACCTACATCAAATTACATATACATTTTATTTTGAACCTACTTATGTTAGCTTCATTTATCGACTAGACTAATTTAATAACTATTAGTTACCCGTACTTGGAAGAGATTCCTTAAACTTACTTTATTTTCATTGCGTTTTTTATGAATTATTTATTTCTGTGCTATGAAGAGTTAACTTCCTTACTTTGTAATTAAGTACAAAGCAAATCTAAGAAGACATTTTAACCTACTAATCTTGCATCCTAATGCGATATTGATGACAAAGCAACAATATGGTATTATCAAGCTGGTACGATGATAGAGATGAAATGATGGTGACTATGGAATCTCCTCAATTACTAAACTAGATCAGTCGAGCATGGATTTGTTTAACACCTCTTTAAGAAGTGATTATCATCAGTGTTAAAGAAAAATCGGCATTAAAAGTGTGATAAAAAATAATAATTAAATGTTATCATAATCTCTAATTGTTTTGTGACTACATAAAACCATAAACATTTAAATAGTACCTATTCAAACTCAAGATTTTAAACAAGGCATGCCTTATAAATGTCGGTTCGCAAAAAGCCAATTTATTTTGCCTAAATAAACTGACCATTTTAAAGGGAAATGTTAGCTCGGGGTGATAACGGTGAAACAGTTGACGACAGTTACCTTTATTTACCCAGACACTAGCGCTATTGTTTGAAAAACCGGGCAAGAGCATGTGAGTGTGTGTATGTGTGTCTCAGGGTTCCGAAGCCGTTAAGTACTACAAACATAAAAATCAACAAGTAATAACTAATTTTCTATTTAAAGTCAATTGGTGCCGTCTTAGATGATTTTAGTTAGGTAAGAACACTTTAATCGCCTGTATCTCAAGAACCAATGATGTCAACTCAGTCGTGATAGTTTTCCTTTTAAATACGTTATATGTGCTTTCATATAAGATTTTTTTCAAGTGCCAAAAGTTTCTCATTTTTAGTACAAATACTAAAAATGAGAAACTTTTGGCACTTGACTCTAACAAAAATTTGCGCTTTAAAGCTTAATATGTGATGAACGGATCTCTTAATCGAAAAATTGTCTTAACAAACCCGTCATATTTTTGAAAGACCTCTCTAATGACTTTCCATACAATGGCGTAGAGTAAAAAAAAGCAATCCCCGAGTTACGCAAAAAAAAATAGATTTTATTTTTCCACCTTGTTTGCGTGATTAATTTGTATATTCATACCAAATTACAGCTTTCTTAAGAGACTCTGAGCTAGGCTGCGGGCGGACGGACGGACGGACGGACATGACGAAACTATAAAGGTTCCTAGTTTGACTACGGAACCCTAAAAAACGATATGCACTTTAGCTGAAACTAAAAAAGAACAAGGCTGACTTAGAAACAGGACTTTGCTATGTTTACAACTACGTTATTCACTCGTGATACTTTTAGGTATTTTTACAAAAGTAAAATCAATCTAGCAATAAAACGAAAGAAATAAATTGTAAAGACGTCACTACGTCACGCTCAATGACGTCACGAGAGACCTAAGAGCTGTCAGATTCCTCACTCAACAAATTAGTTTAGCAATTCAGCCAGCATCTTTCTTTTTTAGATTTAATGTTTTACGTTTACAATTTTTACAGTTATTGTTTATGACATTATGTTTTGCCAATAAAACACTTATTAATAAGCAATATACCTTAAGCAATATAACTTTATAATCAAATGATGACGACACGCTAGCCTACTTTGTACTGACGACCCTGCCTTCGAAGCTAGGGGTTCTGGGTTCAAATCCCGGTAAGAGCAGATATTTGTGTGATGAGCACGAGTTTTGTTCTTAAGTCTTGGATCTCTATATATACCTAAGTAAGTTTATCGTTGTCTAGTACCCATAGTACAAGCCTAGTTGGGACTAGGTCAATTTGGGTGGCAATGTCCTGTGATATTTATTTATTTTATTTTATTTAATCAATCAGAATAAGCTATTGCACTTAAAAAAAATGTACTCTCACCTCCACACCAAATCATATTATCTCACAACAAACTATACAAACATATCTCCAAAAACAAATACGCGAAACCTCCGACCATTGTTTACTCTCGTCAAGCCAAGCCTTGAATCAAAACCGTAAACAGCGTACAGGAGTATTAATAATGAAGATCCATAATATGGGTGAGGGCCTGCGAGCGCCTAATCTCGTTTGTGGTAAAATCATTTCTATTTGCCTCGGAGTCGCAATCACTACATCACTAGAGGGGGGCGGGGGGGAGCGGGAGGAGGGACAAGCGTGCAAGTCTAGGAAGCCTAAGTAGGTTCACTAATGTTTCACCATATCATAATTTTGCAAACTGTATGATTTAACATTTTTTATTTCGGAATATGGTACTGACTCATCTTACATACATACATAACATCACGCCTTCATTCCCAGAGTGGGGTAGGCAGGGCTACTGAAATACCAACAGCTCTAAAAAGACATGTTTATAATTCTGTAACCACATTTCGCACAATCAGGCCATGAAGTTTACTAGTATTACAGCCCTTATTCCCTTACAACATCCACGGAAACCACAAACCTATCTGTAAATATGAATTTAAAATATAAATTCTTGTACTTAATGATAAAAAATAATTCAAAGTTCAGTAAATAAAAATATTTGTCAAATAAATTATATGGGTATGAGTTTTGATTGGAAAAGTAAGATGTCTTCTATCTGAAGTCTCAGTGTTGGCAATACATTTTCAATATTATGTAGTTTATCGCTTGGAAACCATTTAATTTTTCAGGACAAAAAGTTTTTTGTCCGGGGCATGAACAAAGCAAGTGTAGATAGACATACATAACGCAAATCCATACAGCGTTGTTATTTTATGCGTTGATTTCCCACTTTCATACATCATCATTAATACGTAGAATTACTATTAAAAAGGATAATTTACGACGCAGGTATATTACTTTCCTCGTGTATATTAAAGTGCAAGCTTTTTAGTTTTAAAATATATTAATTGAATGGCCTGCACTCGACGGTTAAGTACTAGACGTGGGTTGGGAACTTGACAAGACGAGTCAGTAGGGCAAGACGCTTTAAACTTGCATTTGTATGGGCTCTCAACGTTAACAAGGCGTATGGTACCTGGTGAGTTTATACAACTTATAGTTCATTATAAATATACACGTTCGCCTAGTTGCTAGTGACCCTGCCTACGAAGCTAGCGGTCCCGGATTCAAATCCCGGTAAGGGCAGATATTTTTGTGCTGTGCGCGAGTATCTGTTCCTGAGTCTTGGATGGTTCATGTGTATTAAAGTATGTATTTATCTATATAACCAAGTTTATCGTTGTCTCGTGCTTATAGTAAGCCTAGAGCTTAGTTTGGAAATAGGTCAATTGTTGTGACATTTTCCCGTAATATTTATTTATTTACATACCCGTTGGGTTGCCGGGTTAGAATAGTGCCACTCCATGTCTTACCGTGGATGTAGTCAGAGGGTGACTAAGGGAATAAAGGCTTGTAGTACTGTTAGGCGACAGGCTTGCAACCTGTCACATATACACTAGTAAATTTTGTGGCCTGATTGTGCAAAAGTGGTTACAGAATTATAAACAAGTTTTTTCAGAGTTGTTTGTATTTCTGTAGCTCTACTGCTGTGGAAATTGCGGCGTGACGTTATGTACATACGAGTACGTATTTATAAATATTACGTTTTTTAATATTCTGCGCTTGCTTTACGTATAATTACCGCACTGTTGATAACTATTAAATAGATATAAACCTCAGATATTATGTTTAATGGCGATCACTACTTAAACCGCCGATAACTCATAAACCTCTCAGCCGATTTTCATCAAAACTAGCTAAGAACTACCCTAGTTAAACTAGCTTTCTATAAAACAAAACACAGGTCTGAAATTCGCGAGGTACTTGTCGTATGAAAATGTCGCAAATAAATCTAGGTATATAAAGTTATTGGTTTTCTTAGCTACTTACTATGTAATCCCGGATTTTTCCCTGTTTTTTAATCTTACTTTTCTTTAGCAAACAACATCTAAGTTAATCGATTATTAATAGGACTGGTTCAGCTTAACTACTGATAAGCAAAACAAACGTTTGCCCTTGTTACGCATTTGAGATTATATCTTATTAGGTTAATTATAAGAGCGAGATTCCCTTCTTGACCAAAATAGGTACGTAACCGAAATTGAGTGGCATCATTGTATCGCATACCGATTGATGACGTCACCCCTCGCCCCACATTCACGCTAATTTGTCATTGTATGAAGTTCGGTGATCGCTGGAGTCGTGATGTGGACACACGAAATGTGCAACTAAACCACATTAGTAGGGATTGTGAATTCGGTACGATATTTAACTTAAGTCGGGCGGCGCGAACGTTATGAAGACGGACCTAATTTTCTATTAAAATTCCCGGGATTTCTAAATTTAGTAACTAGGCCTCCATAATGCATATTTAAGTATTTATGAAAGCTCATTGCTTATTTATTTGAGGTTATTAACTACACAGGGTATCTCTGACCATGGGGCTTTAAATGTAGGTATTGATTCTACTCCTCAAATACTACAACTTTGTTTCTACGACTTAGAAAATAACTTAATTTACAGTAAGTTATACGTGATCAAACTTTCAAACTTTTCTATTAAAATAAGTGCTATATATTTATTTGCATTTTTTAAAGTCGTACAACAAAAGGAGTTCCGCTTGAGGAGTAGAACCGATCCCTACATTTAAAGCCCCATGGTCAGAGATACCTTGTATACATACATTTTACATCAGCATAACAACATTAACAACTTATGTTATGTACTTACAAAAATAGACATAAATAGCCATAAGCTATATCTATAATATGTATTTTTACATTCTCGTATCGTTTTATGCAATCCCAGAATCCCGAAACCTATTATTAAAATAATTTAATTAAGAAGCCGTCTCTATATTTGCCTAACTTTTGCCGGGTTTTTGACAACTTTAGGTAAACATCGTACCGAATATCCGATCCATGCACATAAGTACAGCGTTTGTTTGATGCAAGACAAGTAAGTGGTAACCCATCGTTTTATCGAATGTAATACATCGATTGTATCATTACATGGAATGCTAGTTTCTGCTGAAATCATGAATTAAATACTACTAGGAACATACTAATAGGAACGTACTAATATTACGTACTTTAGGTTAGGATCAACTTGTGACTACAAAAAAAAACTCATGCATCGAGAAAGCGTAACAAACACATCCATCCATACAAAATTTCGCGATTATAATATTAGAGGGATAATAATATGTCAACTAAGGAAGCATCTATCTCTCTCCGTTGGCTCTAAAACTTTTGAAGTGTGTTTATGTGCAGTCCCGAGATTGCATTTTTACGATTGCAATCACAAGACCGCTTTTGCCAACCCTGGGAACTAAGATAGAATACTCTATGCTAGTAAATGTAGTGGGCCTTTATTATGCCATATTGTTTTGGAAGTGTTTTCGTATCGGCAACATCACGATAGCTCTTATTTATACTTGACAGTAATGCGGCCGAGTTAAAATCAATACTATAACACATCCAAGGCAATATGATTTTACCCTATAGAATAGAGGCCCTGATTATCTGACCCCCACACCGCAACACAACAATACGAGCACTGCCACTTGTTACTTTTTGTCTGAGGATTGCAGTCTTTAGATTGTATTGACGACACGCTAGCCTAGTTGGGAGTGACCCTGCCTTCGATGCTAGGGGTCCTGGGTTCAAATCCCGGTAAGGGCAGACAGAGAAGAGTATTTGTGTGATGAGCACGACTATTTGTTCCTGAGTCTTGGATGTTTTCTATATATTTAAGTATATATTTCTCTATATAAGTAAGTTTATCGTTGTCTAGTACCCATAGTACAAGCCTAGAGCTTAGTTTGGGACTAGGTCAATTTGTGTGACATTGTCCTGTGATTAATTATTTATTTATTTACATATTTATTTATTTATTCACCTCCGTAAAACTATATTGTCTTGGCGAGGTATGGTATTATTTTTAACTCGGACGCTATTACTGTCAAGTAAATAAGAGCTATCTAAACGTTGATAATACGGGAGTAACACGTCAAAGGCAATATCTACCCGTGTAGAATCTCAGATGTCAAAAGCGAAAAGTGTTATTTTCCTAAAATACTTTTCTTGAATTAACTTAACCTCCAGGCATAGACCAGACACCAAATCAAACAGTTTTGAAGTTGCTATAACATATGCTTGCATTTGCCTCCCGACTACAATGAAAGCGAGCCTAAACAGACTACAGCAAGGCGTTTTCCAAAAAATGTACCTGTAGTTAAAGACAAGAATTAATAACGGTAACTTTTCCATTACGTCACGAAAATTAACTATTACTGCTTCAAGAGGAATAGTCGCATCTCAGAGAAAACTCATATAGCAAGTCCAACCTTATTACTAACAGGTGAGGTTTGAATATGCTATGCTTAGGTATTTAATTTGAAATATCGCCTCTTGACTTATGAGGGCAGTATATAAATATATGACTAATTATCGTGACGTAATTGAAAAATTACCGTTGCAAATTTTTGTTCTTCACTATAGGTACTCTTTTTGGAAAACGCGCAGCAAATATTATTACTATTAAAACAATAAAAAAAAATGTTTGAACCAGCACGACGACGCCGCGGCGGGGTACCTACGTTTTAAAACAGAACCAGTACCCTTACCATGAGTTGCAATTACCATACTCGCTAGCGAGTCGAATACTCTGTCCTTAACAGTATTGTTATAGAGTAGGAGGGATGGTTAACTTATGTTTTACCAAATCATTATTACTATACAATTTTACAAACTTTCATCTCGCAAAGAGATACTTTCCGCCACATGGTTTTATATTTTTTGTGGTCGGAAGTCGGTTTATTTATTTATTCCTTAAGTATCACCAACAGGATACAACGGTTTTAGTTAATAGGTTACATGGTCCAAAAGAAAACTAGAAATAATTGATCTCCTACTTAGAGATGATCACAACATGGACTAAAAACATGCAATTAGGTACTTAACCCTACACAAAAACGAGCAAATATAAAGAATGCATTACATCAACATTATTAACATAAACACATCATAATTACACAATAGACATTAATCAATAGAATCTAAAAATATATTAAAAACTTTTGAGGTCACCAACAGATAAAAGTTCACTTTTATATTTAAAAGCTGAGTCGTGGTAAATGTCAAGTGACTCCAGCAGGGTGGACAGCTTGTTGTACGGGCGAGAAAGATTTAATAAGCCTATGTAACCTTTTTAATATGTAATGGTTTAAGCTTAAACACGTTTTTGCGAAATTAAAGTTTGTAAAATGATGTAGTATGATGTAGTGTAAACGGAGGGCGTTTGACCAAATCATCATTTGACAAACAGACAATTCGACTTGCTAACGAGTACGGTAATGGCAACTCATGGTAAGGGTTAGAGCCTTCTGGTTCATCTCTAACTTATTGTTGTCGTATTGTTCTTAATTCGGGCGCCATTAGGTACTGTGTGATATATTATGCTTAATTAAGGAGCTCGATATGTTATCTATGGTTGCAACCACAGATCACGACAATAAAGAATACATCATGGAAGCTTATACGATCTTTTATTTAACATATAATAAATATTATAAAGAATCATATAATACAGGTACTGTCACAGAAATAATATAACGTTGTCAATATGAATAGGTGTGAAAATCAATGTAAAATACCCCGGTATCCCGAAAGTTTTACTTATACGTCGTAAGTTACGATAAATAATCACAGTAATATTATATTGACGACACGTTGGCCTAGTTGGTAGTCACCCTGCCTACGAAGCTAGCGGTCCCGGGTTCAATTCCCGATAAGGACAGATATTTGTGTAATGAGCATGAGTATTTGTTCCTGAGTCTTGGATGATTTCTATGTATTTAAGTATATTTTTCTCTATATAAAATCATCGTCATCATCACCTCTATATAAGTAAGTTAATCGTTGTCCAGTACCCATAGCACAAGCCTAGAGCTTATTTTCGGACTAAGTCAATTTGTGTGACATTGTCCCGTGATATTTATTTACTTTCATTTATTTTTTATATCACATACCTAATTCGATCTAATAGTGATTCACATGTTATTAATAATCCCGGGTTCTCGGGATTTTAACCTTATCAAAAAACAATGCAAGTAAAAATAATTCTATTCTCACCACTTTACGACGCATAAAGTTTATTCACCTACTTATATTTCTTTTCAAGTATTGTAATTTTGTTTCAGTAATTATAAAAGTGCGGTTTTCACCTCAAGTTCATATTCAGTGTTGATTAACCGTGCGTTAGACCGAGAACCGTGTAATTTGTCTCACTCTAACGCTACGCAGCGCTGCGTGGTTCACAATAGCCTTTGGTCGCTAAATATGTTAAGGGCCCGATTACATTCAAGATAAACACCAACTCTTGTTATCAAACCAATTAAGTAGTTTGATTAGCTTTATATTAACTTACAAATAATATTATTCGCCATGTGTGTAGTATACAATTATAAGTAAAATTTTAACCTCGTGAAGCCCACGTCAAATTTTACTAGTTCAAAAAAGAACCTTGTGTAAGTCAACTAAAGTTTAAAGTCACTTTGACAAATGTCCTAAATTTAGGCCGTTGGGCCTTACAAGGTAAGAGTGAGTAAATTATAATGATGCGCATAAAACAATTATTGAAGCCCTCGTGTATACAAACGCTTTGCTACCAATAAACTTTACTTAAATGACAGGTCACAAATGACGCAAACGCTTTCTTAAGTAGTTTAGAAACGTTAATTAGCAGCTTGCGCATTGCATGCTCTTACGCCCAGCGGGCGCATTCTTCCCTCGACGCCTTTCATCGCGCCGCGGGACGGCCGCGTGACGCCTAACTAAATCAATTGTGTCAAAACCAACGGTTCCACGTTTAAACTAAAATCCAAGTGATGGCTAACCCAAACCTGTGAGAAACGAATTAATTTGAATAACCCATTAAACATCACGTCTCCTAGTCCAGCTTTGTTGAACTGAATAAATGTTAACTGCCTCGGATTGGCATCAGTAAATACGACTTAATGCACTTTAGCTGCTTTATTAATACTATTACCGTCATAATTACAAACGTCAGTTGCCGTCATTAAATCAATTAGGTGCGTGCCAGATGCCTTTCCACGGAAACCTGTTTCGGTGCTTTTTATGTTACAGTTTTGAGCGAACCTTTGTCTCTAGTTTTATACAAACCTCCTAATTCTTATAAGTGGATCTAATATTGTGTTTTGTATTCATATACTTACGCACCTAAATAAGTTCATAAACAACTGCATAAAGCAATGCATTATATAAAGATTGTTACGAAAGAAAACAATCAACAGAAGTAGCGCGATTGTATCTCAGTAAAAAAGTATCAGTGAAGCATTTGCCTACCTGCTAATTAGACAAAGAGCTCGGTATCGGCGCGTCAGTGACAACACGATACACAAACATGCACACACAGACACATCCGAAGATACGGCAGTGTTCGGGCAAAAGGCGGGCAACGGGAAACGAGCGAGATGGGCGAGCGGGCGTCAGCGACGGGGTCGCGTCTGGCCGCGGGCGGCTATCGACGAGCACTGGGTTCAGTGCCACTGGCTGCAATGCACGCGGCATTCATTCGAGCAACGGGCACGAGCGAACGCGAACAGCTGATGGGCCGGCCGGCTGCCTGTGCGCACACCTGTGAACCGCACTCTCACTCTCTCGTTCTCGCACGCTACGTAGCGCAGGCGCAGCGTCTTGCCCTAAAATCGCTGTGACGTGATTGTGGAATGAGCTCCGTGTGAACGACAGTGATGTGGCAGATCTTTCAACTGTAGCATAATCTGCTCTAGATTGTTTCGGTCGGCGTGCCTGACAAGTCATTTTGCGTTTAATCGGCGTCGACTCGACGCTTGTTGGACGAGTTGTTGAATGAGCTTGGTTGCTCTTTATGAGTATAAACGTGATTGATATACAACACAAATGCTAAAATTGATTCTATAACCCTTTAAATATCATAGATTAAACAACATTTATTAGCCGTTAATGCAATTGAATTTGAACGTTGCCCAGGTGGATACTGTGAAATTGTTATTTTGCCCTCTTACGTGACTGAGCTCACGCCACTTTCACAAAGTAGCGACATACCTGCCTGCCAGGCTAATTTGACATTGACCAAGACATATGAGGTTTACGCTATACGACTCGATTTTAAAAGAAACAAATCTCTTGTACGGAAGCCTTTCTTTTAGTAGTTTATAATAAAAAACTTATTAAGTATAGTACCTACATAGGTAGGTGTAGAGCTTTTAAGTTTTCATATTGGCTAGATTTTAAATTTAAACTGAAATAACGAGGTTAGTTCCCTTAAAAATTGTACATAGTTAAAATCAAAAATCTTTATACAGCTGATTAGGCAATTCACATAATGCCAAAGAAAATAAAATTCCAAGCACCTAACGATAGGTATAATTGTATTATCTGCATTGAATCATTATTTTATTTAACCAAAGAGAATAAAAATATTACATAGGGCCGGGAAGTCAATATGGTAACATACTTATTATTATTAATTCATCACATCATCACTCACAACAAATGAATGATTTGCTCATTATGTTGCTCATTTGCTCCGGGATTGCGGGATTATTAAACGCGTCAATCGAATTTGAAATTCGAACGCCCGCCACACGCCCCTCGCCCCGCGCGGCCAAGGTTGGCGACGGTTGGCGCGAACTCGCTGCCCGCGCCGAGGTCAATGTACATCGAGCTCTGATGTCCTAAATAGAGAAAAATTAGGAGTCTACTTCACCCACTTGACGTGCCACTGTCAAACACATATACGTAGTTACGATCGGCAGTTTCCAAAGGTAAAACGTGACTCATTACTGCCCTTGATGCTTATGCTACAATTAACTAGCAAGTGAAATGTTTTAACAATAAAAGGGAATTTAAAATAGCGACTAGTAGACAGAAAGTGCAATGAACACGATTAGTATATGCAATAGTTGCAAAAGCTAAAAGTGCTTTGTTTGCAGTTAATGATAGATAGGGTATGAAGCGTACTGATGGTAACGGTAAACAAAGTCTCCGTATCGAAAGTCAAGTAGCATTTTTATATTAAGACATTAACCCTTTTCCATTTTATAGACTGATGTAATATCTTTAGAGATATATTTTACTTGTTTGAAAAAAGTGAATATAAACTACAACTTTCCAGATTGGCAGTTAGCAATTAACCATATTTTTATTATTTTTAGTGCTATTATATCCTGATTCTTGAATCAAACATAATCATGGTTTTAATAACTAGGTATATGTATGTATGTAAATATTAGCACCTCCCACCATTGTTATCTCGGAGAAGTAGTAATTTGGTCCAGACTCCGTTAGTCTGGCTCGTCTCTCGCTCGAGAACGTAATAGGTATTTATACTTAAGGGAATCAGACAATAAATATATTATATAGTTCCTATAGTTCCGCAATAGTTCCTATATTACTAAATTCTTATATTTAATTTTATTATTTTGAATAAAAAACTACTTATGCAACATAGTCAAATTGAAAATCATATTTTGCTCGCATTTTGTGAAACGCAATTGAATACTTTCTATAGTGGGAATTTGAATCTAGCAAGGAAATTAAGTTTAACAACGCAAATTAGGCTCTACGCGGACAAAGGGATCCGTATAAGTACCATTATCTATATAACCACGGTGTCTGTATTAAGATCGAGCAAAAAAACGGCAAAAAAATCACGTTTGTTATATGGGAGCCCCCCTTAAATGTTAATTTAATTTAAATTTAATTATTTATTCTAAAGTGAATAAACAACTAAATATTCTGTGAATATTTCAAGTGTCTGCTTGCTACGACAAAAAATCACGTTGGTTGTATGGGAGCCCTCCTTAAATATTATTTTTATTAAATTTTTAGTCTTTTTTGTTATAGCGGCAACATAAATACATAATTTGTGAAAAATTCAACTGTCTAGCCATCGCAGACAGCGACAGCGAAGTCTTAGTAATAGGCTCCCGTTTTTACCCTTTGGGTACGGAACCCTAAAAATGAACTTTGTAGTCATTAAAATATCGTGTAAACTAGATTGCCTTGATTATGTACGCGCACTGGGTCCCACGAGGCTAATTTGGATCGAACATTTAATCCTACCATCCTATCCCACTAATATTATAAATGCGAAAAGTTTGTACTTATTTCAGGTAACTTTTCTTTTTAATTTGGTTATTAATATTATTTTTATGCCAAACTGTAAGAAATCATTTTATGAGTACAATTACCCTTGTTAACAACGGACGTATTTTACTAATGGCGGTACACTAAGTTTAAATAATCGGGGAAAGGTAGTTCAATAACTTAGATAATTATTTGAATCAATAATACAAAATAATAAAAAAATACCAGCTTAAAAATACTCGGCACAACATTCCGCGGCGAGGAGCAACCACAAGTAAACAAACCCACCTTGTTTCGCATTTCTTTCCTAAAAAAGTTTTTGTTCCTTAATGATTTGAAACATAAGACTCTCCACGACATTTTCTTCTTCCGTGTTAATTAGTAAGTAGCAGTACAGTGATTATTTTATGTTTCACCCAGTATTTATGTTCATTTTCTGTTCGAATTAACATTGTGGTTACTCTTTTTATAATAAGTATTTAAAAGTATTCAGTGGGGTTAGACAAGTTGCATTCGACAATAGTAAGCGATTATATTTCCATTGAAAAATGTATGGAATTGACGTAAGGCACCGAGATTATCACATAATCTCAATTTCATTTGTCTATCGAAAAATAATCTCTAACGATTGTCGAATGCAACTCGTCTAGCCCCACAGAGCTTTTCTATGAACAGCGAAACTTACGTAAAATTTTAATTCAACGATTTTGGATTAAACATAGTAATTAACGAAATAAATGCAAATTTCTTTATAAGGTCCTTATATTTTAAACATGGAACAACAGCTGTGACGTCATTCTTGACGTCGATTTTGTATAGTGTTTATGCAGGGGGTCTAAACCTATGACTTTTAAAACTTCATATAGGTATTATGAAAATTACACGACAATTATTTCGCGTATACAGTTATTCCTCTCTTTCATTACACTTTCCAGAGAACGTAAAGAAAAAATATACATGCATATACTCGTATTATCCCTATTCAAACCTAAAAAATACTCCAATTAACTATACAGGCCGATTAAGGCTGACGAAGTTCATTGGTATCATTAATGTTTGTATTATTCAATTAAGAATTCGAAGCTAGCAGTCCTGGGTTCAAATCCCGGCAAGGGCAGGTAGTTACGTGATGAGTGTGTTTCTTTTTCCTGTCTTGGATGTTTTCTATTAAGTATGTATTTCTCTATAAAGTAAGTTTATCGTTGTCTAGTGCCCATAGTAGGTACAACATTAGGTCTTAGTTTGGGACTATTTGTGTGAGATGGTCCCCTGATATTAAAATATGAATTATTAATAAATGCTGCCAGGCAATAAACTTTACTGCACATAAACAGGCACAAAATGGTGGTCTTAATTCTCATACTCTATGTTCCTAAAAATAATCTGAACATCAGGAAACCCAGACCTAATATTTTTATTTTAGGAGTCGAGCGCATTGTAATGAGGTTAGTGCACCGCTCACTCCAGCTTCTGTATCTATAAATAGTATTAATATAATCAACGGATTGTATACTTACGAACTTACGAACCATGAAAGACTACATTTGAATATTTAAGAGCAAAATTTCTGAAACGTTCAAAACGTGCACAATGAGCTAACGTGTCGCCATCACTCCGGTTGGCGCGGCCGGTGGCTGCCGACGCCGACGTGTGCCTCGCTCGATTAATTATTCTACCTGCGCCGATTCCCGCTTTGTCGGAACCGCGGAAGAACCCTTCCACATAGCTTCATTGTCTCAACAAAAAACAACCTTCACGCCCCCTTCGCAAATCTCGAACAGATTTTTCGCCGTAAATTATAATCTTTTAGTAATTCCTTCAATAATTCAATTTTTAATAACATAAAATAACAACCAAAACACAATTCTCTAGTTAGCTCAATAAAATGTAAAATCAAGTGGAATCTTGACCAATCTTACGCTGTGTGGGCTGCATGTAACTTTACGGAACTTGAAACCGTGTTGATCGAATCGTAATCGATTGAACGCTAAACTTATTGTTAATTCTGTTCTGTATACATATTAAACTTCAATATTGATTACAAGACTTTTATCCTATTGGAGTAAGTATTATAGTTCGATTTTGTCACATCTTTAAAAAAAGTTTAGCGTAAACGCGTTATTTTAACAAGATAACAAAATGAAAAATTCCCTGGATAAGAAATAAAAATCCCGTACTTTTTATCATTGAGAAAGCAAAAGCGATACTTACGTATACACGACTCGCCACAAGCTCTTGCCGTCGCGCCGGCCCCGTTTCTCGTTCGTGGTGTTATTACTATTCGCATAGGCAAGTTCTCTCGGAACCATCTTGCCAAACTAAGATCTGAAAGAGAGATGACAATTGCAAAGCAACTAGTGTCTACGAATTTAGTTTGCCCGAACCTGATCCAAACCAAAGTAGACGCAAATATTGCGTATTTCCGAAAACCAATAGTACGCAAGTTCGATCGATCGACCTCTCCTTTGCTCCGCAAAAGAATAACCGCAGGGAGGAGGGGGGAGCTGCTAAACGGGATGCGCGCCTCCAATTTACATTTATGAAGTCCCGTAACAGATTCCGGGATGTTTACTTTCGATAATTAAAAACGTCTCGGGTGTAACGTGGCAATCCTTAGCCTGTCGATGGGAGGTCGTTCGAGTTTAATGTCACCCGCTGACCTAGGGTTATTGGAAATTTTCAAATTCTAACTAGCCAAGAACCTTATGGGGTCGTTATTGGATGAGTAATAATAATAAAGGAGTCTAATACTGAACGTGTTATGTTATACCCAGATTACACACAAAAGGTCACTTCTTATAGCAGATAATTATAAAGCTTTATACGGCATTTTAAAATAACGTTTTAATTTGACCGTAACGCAATAAACAAGTTATTTTAAAACAAATTAAGTAATTGTTAACATTTATTTTAACAATAACACAGACAAAAAAAGTAAAAAAAGGTAAAGAGATAACATGACTACTTAGAACATACTGTTCTTTAAATTTCATAAATTTTCAATAGTAGTGATCGCGTTTCCAGGTTATAGCCAAATATCAGGTTCCAAGAACTTTATTTCGTGGATATACCGTCGCACCCTTTGCAATTTCTATCTTGTTGGTAGAAAAAAAAACCATTACTAAGATGTTTACAGCTTCGGATTAGTTTGACTTAACAGTAACACGCGCTGGAGCCTTACTCTACTTCGACTCTACACGAATTGTTATCGTATTTTGAACTCGGCCTATGTATCTATAGTATTATAAAGAGGAAAGATTTGTACTTTTGTATGTTTGTAACGAATAAACATAATAACTACTACGCCGATTTCAAAAATTCTTTTACATGGGCTTTATTTTGCTTTTTTATGCGGGCTAAGTCACAGGCAACAGCTAGTATATAATATAGAGCTATCGTAATATAGACAATACGATAACAATTAAAAAGCAATATGATTTTACAGTAGAATAGAGCCCCTCCTGGTGCAGTATAAATCAAATACGGCACTAATTTAAACAACAATGATAATCTATAAAACAAACTCCGCCCTTACTAACAAGGTTATTGACAGTCGCCATCCGTCTATAGGAGCGAGAACAAAGCAAGACAGGTAGAAAAAATCGTCAATGATTGTAGAATAGCTTTGGTGAGCCGCACACGGACAATAAGAGATGTTCTCTCTCTTAGCTTTGTCCCGTTCTTATGTGTAGCTGGGAAGTAAGACAAAAGAGCGTCGTGAATGAAATGGCTACCTCTGGTTTTTGTGTTCAGAAAGGGACGTGGCTATTCTAATAACATTATGCAAAGCAGCGGATCTACGTTATCAGGGTCCTGCTCGTTTTAAATAAGGCTGCTTTTCGGACAAATATGGGTGAACTAGAGATGTAGAAATGATAATTATGCTAAGTAACAAACTTCAGTCTCTTTGTATGTTTGAATAAAAAAGTACCTAAAAGTGCTCGATCCAATCCTTAAGCATCAACATTTGAGAGGTTAATTGATACTTTACCTGGTCCAAATTGTTTAGAAACGTCGCATCGTCTGTGTTTCGGACAAGTATGGGTGAACTAGAGATGTAGAAATGATAATTATGCTAAGTAACAAACTTCAGTCTCTTTGTATGTTTGAATAAAAAAGTACCTAAAAATGCTCTATTCAGTTACGCATCAACATATGAGAGGTTAATTGATACTTTACCTGGTCCAAATCGTTAAGAAACGTCGCGTCGTCTAAAGACGCATTGCTGTAAACTTGGGTATTGTATTTGTGGCGCGGGGCTCGGTTTGGTTCTGCTGTTAACTTAATCGGTCCAATAATTCTCGAATATCTTTAATTTAGGTTCTCTTATCTGCGACTGCGGGAACTAGGAAAATCCTCTAATATTAAGTTTTCTTTGTCTGACTCCAGAGCTAAACCCCATTGGGTCAGCGGTTCGGTCAAAACGACGTAGCTAACAGACAGACTAACAAACTTTCCCATTTATTACAATTAGGGGTGTTATTATTATTGTAATAAAGGTAATATGATTTATCCTTAAGGAACGCCTTCAAGAAATACGGAATAACAATTTTCAGTTAAAATTAAAGCGCTCGCTTCTTAAACTTATTAGTGGACGATTTGAAAATCGATCCTCCTTATCCAAATTATAAGTATCTACTTAATACAATATTTTCCTATTAATCTTTTAAGTCAGTTTTTTTCTTCTACTTCTAAATAAAATATGTAGCTAAATGTTTAGGGGACAATCTTACAAAAATGAACCTTTTCTGAATTTCAAACTAAGCAGGATTGTACTGCGCATACTAGGCAATAAACATAGGTACTTAAGAATTTAAAAAAAAATCAATAAGTACAGTAAAACCACAGTTTCAATAGTACTTGTTTTTCTATCTCTGTCTCTCAATCTCTCTCTCTCTCTGGCTCCTGTTATTATTTTTGCTATGCCATAGAGAGAATTTGAAAGTGATAGACGGCCGAGTACTATTAATACTACTAGTACTCTTATTTTACTGCCGTACTTAGATATGTAGAAAACCTGCAAGACTCGGAAACAAATGTTTTTTAACTACCAAAAGAGTATAAACTGAGAGATGAAATCGGCTATTAACTTTTGAGGTTTTCATAACGATATCTTGTATAATCAGTAGCTACCTTTAAACACCACTTCAGGAATTATTTTTTAGCTTCCCAAATATCAGGTCCATAAGCAGGTGTGCTAGACACAGACACAAGCACACACACACACACACACACACACACAAGCGCGTGCTGACATAGTAAGAGGATGGGTTTTTATTTTATTTTAATTTTACTGTAAAGACAGGAATCAAAGGATCGCTCTGAAATGATCTCCTAATTGTAGCCATTTTTTATTTAATACATTGTTTTTTTTTTTTTAACGCCATCGCCATGCTCTCTTGGCCTTACTGAAAATCAGCGTCACTGAATGTAACAACATTCAGAGGCATAAAGCTGAGCGGAGACCATTTTGGCCATAATTGAAAAATGTATTTAGGTTAGGAAAAAATATGCGATTGTTAACTGTTTTTTTATGTGTCAAATTATTTTTCATTTCATTTTCATTTCATTTCGTTTTATTATAAAGATTTATGTAGATGACTGCTACGAGTATACTATGACGACAAAGAATTTTGTTTCCAAATACCAACCACACATTTGACAGTTACGTTAATTAAATATTCAAGCAATTCATAGCGTTTTTATAACTTGCACGTTTTTTGCTCTACTCCCATTAATCTGTACTGATAGTACTGCACTGACAGTAAAACATTACTAGTTTAGTACGAGTATACACTTTCGGTTTTAGTGTGTTCGCTTCCACTCAAAGAAAACAATATACTGTGTTTAAACAAAGCCATTGTATAGCGGAACGCGACACACGGCAGGAGCATACTTTGTAATAAACATTGTATCTGCCTAGAATTTTCAACGAATTGCAACATTTGGCAGTTAGATAATAAATAATTTAAAGAAAAATGTCGTTACAAGTAACGACGAGTAGTATAATGCCAAATGCGTTGTGAACGAAATTTTTGCTGTATCCACGGTGGTAGAGTCGATTATCTAACTTTCAAGGTGCTTGTAACCCCTTTATACTCCGCGCTCTTGGTGGTTCTCTAGTTGAAGACTACAATGACTTTGTTCAAGTACCATATGGTTTTCTTCAAATGGAAACGATCATGCTAAAAACGAAATACCATACCTATCTAAAGACCGCATAACCTTGTAAAAAGGCTACCCTAGCCTTTGTTAACCTTTTCTATAATGCAACCTTATTTTTAATTTATCTTTAACTATTCTTTTTGAAGGCATCTGTATCAATGCATATAATATACATAACATCACGCCTTCATTTCCAGAGTGGTGTGGGCAAAGCTACAGAAATAATAACAACTCTAAAAAGACTTGTTGATAATTCTGTTACCACATTTTGCATAATCGCCCTAAGATATTTACCAGTGTACATATAATTAGTGACAAGTTGCAAGCCCATCCCCTAACAGTACTAGAAGCCCGCGGGAAGTCATGGAGTGGCACTCTTCTAACCCGGCGACCACACGGACAACTTAGTTATAAAAGTACCGTAAACTCGGGTTATTTTAGCCCTAGAGGGTAACATTGCCCACCCCAAAAACCACCTTTAATATTTTTTTTTTGTTTAATGATGTTTTTTTTATTTAGTATTATAATTGTAATATTTATATTTTTGTGCAATAAAGAGTTTACATACATACAAACATGACATGATACATCAGGACTAAGCTACTTATGTGGTTCTAAAAATATTTAACCAATTGAAGATGATTACCACTAAAATACTTATAGTTTTACGGGTGGGCAATGTTACCACCCCCTAGGGCTAAATTAACCCGAGTTTACGGTATACAATTTAAAGCTTTAAAATGGTTTACATATTATAGACAACGCCTCACCTTCCTGATGATGAGATGTTAGGAGAATATAAGGATGCATCTTAATGCGGTAGCTGAAGTATAACTTAATGAACAATAGTGGAGGAGCTAGAAGACGTGTGGCTCCTGCCGCTGAGAATGTAAGAATGAATTTTAAAGGAAAACAAACCTGCGAAGCAAAATTTTATAAATAATAATTGTTTGAATATTAGCTTTCAAAAAGTAAAAAACTAATATTGAACAAAATGATCGATAAAAGAAAAGGTGACTGGTGCAAAAATATTGTACATAGTTAAGGCCCTAATATATTATTGTCAATGTTTAATTGAAACAAATTATTTTTCCTTTGTGTAACGAAGATAAACCATACAATTGTATGACTAATTTTCGTTACACAAAAGAAAAATATTTTGTTTCAATGAAACTTTGACATTATAGGGTAGCCTTCTTACAAGTTACAACCTATTGTGAATGTCAGTACAAGTACTAAAGATCGTCTAATGTTTAACTGACCGCCCCTCCTATGTGTTTCGAGGGTTTCACTCAAATTAAGATGTATTTTTTATAAACCGATTGGTGGAGGGGCGTTCAATTTTAATCAGGTGATCTGTACCTGGCTAGACGTACAGATGAACTCAATGTAGACGGTTTTGTATACGAGGCGACAGCTTTACCAGCCTCTACGGAAGATAAGGATCTTGACCTGAATATTGTTATCACGCCATTTCCTTATACTTTTTTAAATTTGTCCTTATTAAAACAAAGTAATTACGGAAGTATTAAGGTTGTGTAGAATACGTGTTTTTTTCCTCAATCGTGGTTTCAATTTTAATTTAAAACTTGGAGCAGGTATGTCTATGAAAGTTATGCGGGTTCAAGACAAAAGGGCTGGCAAACAATTGCTATGTAACCAGATCCCAAAAAGGCTTATGACACTCCATACTGATGCTTCAAACCGTTGAATCGACTACACAGCGACAACAGAGGCCCTAACCAGGGTGCGTACGCTAACTATCGTTTCTATTCGTTTTGTTTTCCAAATTGCGTCAATTGCGTCCTGTCGATTGGTTTAAAAACAAAACGAATAGAAACGCTAGCTAGTGTACGCGTATTGGATAGGGCCTCAGGTAGATGAGGCAAAAGAATTGTCTAGGCGAAGTCAAGATAATAAAATTAATCACTCATGTTGTAGTGCGGGTCTACTTATATTCGCTGGGCGTATTGAGGTGTTGGCGATATATTATTATTAGACCTCTAAAACACAGCTACACTTCGTAAAACTCGTGTAATTATAAAATACTGGTACAAATGTAATTTCTCTGGGTTCTTACTCTGTAAGAGTGAGCTAATTTTCCGCAACTTTTTTGCCTGTGTTGGCTTTACACGCTCTTAATGGTGAATGTATTCCAAAAGAAGCTGGATAACGTAGGGTATCTGCTACATAAAGGACGACATGATTGAGGCCGTAGGATTTTTTTTGATGTGATGTGACCCAATTAGTGTTCAGCTACTGAAATTTGAGGCACGTCAAACATCATAACTAGATACTATTTTCGTTAGATCGTCACCGGTAACCATGGTGAAAACGATACAAGTCCAATTAGCTCGTCATAATACATAGTAGACTTATTCCATTTTTACTTTAACCTTTTTTCACTAAGACTATAATAGTTTAGTTTACTTTATTTATTTATCAATGTAATATTACAATATAAATTGCATTAAATGTCAAAAAATATGAAATTACATTGAGATTGTCGACATAAACACTAATAATCAAAGAATACAAATATAACATTCGAATAATCAAAACAACAACAATTAAATATCTAGTAAATGGTCACTTATGTCAATCAATAGGTATACATAGATTAATAATTGTCAATACAATAATAATTTTACAATTTGAGTTCCATATATTCATCCACGGAGTACAATGGATACAGTACAGTTTGTATTCAGATAAAATGCCCCACCGCATTGTTTTTTTCAGACCAAAGGACAACAAGCAAAATAAGTGATAGAGGTAGCGAATCTAGTACCTACGAGTGAAAGACATTACTGTATAATCTACGTACCTCATCAAACCAAAGAACTCAACTGAGTGTAAGTTGGTATGACATAGCGTGAAACACTAAGCTACACGGTGCCAGAATTATATTGTACATTAAATAGACTTATGGGCCCTATTGTACGAGTATGTTCTTAACTTTACTATTGAAATCGCTATTTATTGAGATAAATAAAAATATCACTCAGGACAATGTCACACAAATTGACCTAGTCCCAAACTAAGCTCTAGGCTTATACTATGGGTACTAGACAACGACAAACTTACTTGAATACATAGAAAACATTCAAGGTTCAGGAATAAATACGCTCATCACACAAATATCTGCCCAGGACCCGCTTCGAAGGTAGGGCACTACCAACTAGGCTAGCGTATCGTCATAACTAGATAGTAACAACTATATTGCGGAATTATGGTACATCTACATATGTAATAAAAATAAATCGCTGAATGTTGATAAGCGCAAATCTCGAGAACAATAAAACAACCAATTTCGCTAATTCTTTTTTTATGGTGTTTGTTACTGTCAGGAGAAGGTTCTTATGAAAGAAAGCAACTAAAAAATCCACCGGGGAAGTCAGAAATTTGCAGCGGGGCGATGCCGCTGGCGGGCCGCTAGTTTTTGAATAAAAAAATATTTTGGCACTCCTTTTAAATAATAGAATAGCATAGCAATGGGTCAAAAAAAAATTCTTCAAATACTATCCTTATTTCTAACTCGACCTCTTCCATCCAAGGAATCGGCGCTCGCGTGCGAGCGTCAATCGAAAACAGCGGACGTCTCTTGTCAAAACTACCGCTTGTTGTAGAGAGACCGCTAGGTTGGAAAGTACTCAAGTCGAACAGGGATAGAACATACCTAGCTTCTTTACATATCGACGGTTCTGCGACTCAACTTCGTATATTGTAAGTTGTCCAGTAAAAACTGACACGCACTAAGCATGTTCTCGTGTACTTAGTGTCAGTTTATGATGTACAGTATTCTATATACGAGTTTGAGTCACAGAACCATCGATATAAAGATAAGATTATGTGCTGAGATAATGCACGGTGAAAACGATATTGCCAACGAAGTGTTTCCGTATAGTCAACGTTATATCATTGTTAATAATGGCGGCCGCGTCATAAACGATTCTAGAACTACTCGTACTCTAGTAGGTACTCGTGTGCCTTCTCCTTAACATAAAAAAAAACACGTGAAATGCGATATTGTTTTAACGCAGTAGTATAGAGGCCCTGATAATTGTTCTTACTTCAATTTATATTTTAGTTGAATTACGGTAACGTCTACGTAAGCTTCTTAATGACAACTTTACTAACTGCAGGAAGTGTGATATTCATTTAAATCATCGTACAGGATTCGTAGGATTTTGTCTAAGAATAAAAATCACTCTCAGTATTTTTTTTATTAACATTAAAGAGGTAGTTTTAATGTTTAGATTCCGATGCTTAAACATATTTTTACGTTTTACATGCGTGTGGTGTCAACCAGTAAGTGACAGCTTCACCAATGATTTAATTAATTATTGTATTTAAGACTTGTATAACATTTTATATTGTAACGTTATCATACCAAATAAATAAATAAACTTATAATTTAAAATATAATACTAGACAATGGTCCGAATACCTAACTTAAAACTCTCTCGCACTACTAAATAGAAATGGACCACTAATTCGTACACCACCTACTAACACAAATATCACTTGAATATCACATGGAATACTAAGTATGAGCTAAGAGATGGCAATGTCACGTGACGGGGCTAATTGGTGAATAACGCTGCTAATCGGAAACCTACACTGCATTGCATGTGTTAGCTGAACTCTGTCTATAACGCAATCCGTCGTTCACTCGGATAACCCTTTAGTGGTTAACGGCAATACATCATTTGCCGTCATACATTTTAATTTATTAACAAAAAAGCACCATCTTCTTTTGTATTTTTAACTATTAAGAACCGAAATTATAAACCTACTAATACAATAACAACATAGAAGTAGTAAAATTCACTCATTCTAATTAATAAATGGTACATTTTCGACATGATTTGAGGTATTTTGCTATGTCCCGATAAGTGAACAAAAAAGTTTATAAATAAAAAATATTCCTGCTCGTTTTTTCTGAGAGTCATAACACTCCCATTTCAGAGATAATTTAAGCCGGTTAAAGTTTAAGAAAAAAATAATTGAAATTGAACTTTCATAGTAAATTAATGAAATTCAATGCCTCGATGTGTCCTAGACGGACAGCGGCAAATATATATTGCCGTCTTGTAACTAGTAAACGAAGAGAACGAAAAAAGTTTTATCTTTCTCAAAAAGCACTAAAAAAATAATCTGTATCTGTGTGTTTCCGTGTGGTTGCCGGGTTAGAATAGTGCCACTCCATGTCTTCCCGTGGATGTCGTAAGAGGCGACTAAGGGAATAAGGGCTTGTAGTACTGTTAGGCGATGGGCTTGCAACCTGTCACTAATACACAGGTAAACATCTTAGCCAGATTGTGCAAAATGTGGTTACAGAATTATCAACAAGTTTTTTAGAGTTGTTGGTCATTCTGTAGCTCTGCCTACCCCACTCTGGGAATAAAGGCGTGACTTTATGTATTTTATTTATTTATTTTATTTTATTTTATAGAAATAGGTACAGTAACAAGTCACAGACGTAGAAAACATAACAACAGAAACTGAAACATATAAGTAACACTCAGTGTCTGCAACTCAACACTAACTGTACTCAACATTTGCAAAATACAAGTTTAAATTAAGCTAACACGCACTTGATTGTCTTGTGAAGCAAGTAAGGAAACTACAAATAAACCAACTATAATAAAAGACATCACAAATAAAAGTATACAGGCAATGATATTCTACTATAACATGTTAAATAACTCTGATGTTCTAGACTTAAATAGGTTTAATGACATTGCGAAAACGTCGCAGTCAGAACATATTTTATTGAACGAGCGACACATACGATTGATGGGATTATTAAGGGATACATCATTATTGGTGTGAAGAGTGGCAAATACTTGGGGGTGGCGGGTGGGTCTAAGGACACATTTAAATTTAATTTTGCCCAGAATATCAGTATCTACAATCAGTTAGTTATTAGTATCAGTTAGTTAGTTAGTATAAATAATCTGTACTGCTACCAAAGTTCGCGTTTTGATACAAATTAGATTTGAATAATCATTTCCAATTAAGCAGTAGTAAATAAGTTCGCCTCGTTGAATTTGGGTCAAGGTTAAAATAATATTTTCTCTGAGAACCCTGCTTATCAAAGATGAGTACCTTACCCATGTCATAAGGATTCTAAAGAACGTAGTTTCTTTGCCACTGACTCAAAGGAAATGATGTTGTCAGGTAACTTGTAACCGTTAGTAGTTATCTAAGAATTAGTGAAGGGAAACTTGAAAAATTTACTTAGTTGTGTTTTGAACCTACTTATTAATTTTGTTTGTATTTTTAAATACCACCTGTTTCTCGCGACTCCATACTTATCGGATAAAAAGTAACTTATATCCTTCCGCGGGTCTCAAACTATCTCCATACCAAAGTTCATCTAATTTGGTTCTGCCGTTCTGGTGTGTTTGAGTAACAAACAGACAAACAGACAGACGTAGTAACTTTCAAATTTATAATATTAGTATAAATAGCCCCTCAAAACATTCACAATCAAGAATCAACCAACAACACTCGAAAGAGTAAGTGTTGAATAGTGGCTGGACCTTATGCACGGTCCGTCCAGATCGTTACCACCATCTTATATTTTAACTTTAACCTTCCGCTATGCCGCAGTACTCGCATTGTTTGTTTTCCGGTATGCGGTGTGGGAATAAGACAACCGGTGAAATTACTAGTGTAGCGCATTCTATCTTAGACCTTAGGGTTGGCGTGTACTCTCAGGATTGTAGTCTGAAGATTGCAGATTTGCCAGGTGGTTATCCATACACGATCTTGTCGATCTTAATGCAATTTTATCTTGAGTTGAGTTGAGTGTTCTCTAATTATAGTAAATAAATAAACTTCCGTGACTCGGTGACTGACTGACTGATGCACAAACAACGGTCAGCCTAAACGCTGAACCTAAGGACTTGAAATTTGGAGGGAATATTCCATAGGGTGCAACTGACTAATTGTACGCGAATAAATAATTTGTAGATTCACTTAGATGCCTTTAAACTGATTTACCCGTTAATTTTAGAACTCAACGTTTTAGAAGTGTTTATCAATATTAAAATTAAATGGTGTATCCTTGGCTTTGTTCTAAATAATAATAAGAAGTGGTGTTTATGTAAACAATGAAATTACCATTATTCCCTAATCTGTAGCACTATAGTCTCTTACTTTGTAAATTAATCCCCATTTATAAATAACTCCAATATACACAAGCAACTGTACACGGTAGGCATAGCGTTTTTGAATCACATAGGCCCAGGGTACAGTCGAGTTCTTAAATATGCTCCTTAATTCAATGGGATATAGTGCGAAAGTGTACATATTTAAGAACTCGACTGTACGTCTTACGTACTAGTTATTTTTAAAAAAGAAAAAAAAAACAATTATGTAGCCAAATGATACTATAGACATCAGAAATAAAGTCTTCTTCTAGCTCCTACTTCCATGTCCAAGCGATAATCTCCAAAACCGATATTAAATTCGTTCTTATAACAGATCTCACAGGATATTACCTAGGTAGTATATTCATAACATACCCAATTCTGAATCTCGAATAGTGACACATGGAAAACATCTTCTTTTTTGACGATAAACACTATGGCCTCCATAAAAGCACCCCTCGAGGATCTTACTGCAATGTAAGGCCTCCTATAATATAGTACTGAATTTCCTTAGTTCCAAAGTCACTTATAAAACTCAAACAACATTAAGCGAAGCGTTGTTCAAATC
This sequence comes from Acleris holmiana, assembly GCA_949316455.1. Taxonomy (NCBI): domain Eukaryota; kingdom Metazoa; phylum Arthropoda; class Insecta; order Lepidoptera; family Tortricidae; genus Acleris; species Acleris holmiana. Next base: position 11,108,993 of record OX438776.1, on the reverse strand, counting down.
TCCGACATATTTTAACAAAACCTGTTGTTTTCTTCTATTTTCTAATGTTGCCAGGTTCACAGGGAAATGGGCACAGGGCCTGATATTAACTTAATTACCTACCTGGCGGCTGTAGCGTCCTTTTGTCGGTCGACTCCAACTAAGTTCATTGATTCCGTTTTTGCGCCACCCGGCCTTACACCGACCAAACAACAAGACCCCTCCTCTACTATACGCTTTCATCAGATCCAATACACCCGAGACTCGCGGAGGGAGGCACGGGAGGTCATTGAGATGGCTGTTCGATACGAACGTTGTGACGGCTATGAAATGAACGTTTAAGCATGTGTTGGTGGCAATGGCCGGGCTTGATTCTCCCTCGTTCGATTACAAACCTTGTTGCTAAGACATAAGGTTATTATCACGTCAATCTTGTTCCAGAAATTTCGCTGAAGGTTTTCTAATATTAGACCTTAAGCTGTTGACTTAAGAGCAAGTTTCAAGCGGCTTCTCGAACAAGCTCGAATAAAATTCAACTGAGGTATTAATGACGTACTTATTTGTATGGATTCGTTATTAACGATAAAAGCTTTTAATTCAAGTTAATTTCGTTGAATATATTGTAATAGTGAAAACAATTACTCTGTATTAAATTAAATGTTTACTAGACTTATCAAAACTACCTCAACCTGGTAAACATCCTAGTCTATTTGTGCAAAATGTGGTTACAGATTTATCAACAATTATTTTTAGAGTTGTTGGTATTTCTGTAGCTCTGCCTACCCCAATCTGGGAATGAAGGCATAATTCTATGTTTTTTTTTTTTTTTTTTTTTTTATAAATTGTACATAACATTTTGTGTTCACTTTTTTTTCCTCGCCAAACTGCCACAACAGTTTGTTGGCGAGACAGCGCTCATACTAAAAATTCAAACCTACTATGTACCTAACCTAATTAACATAATATCATATGGCACAGTGGCACCTGAAAAAAAAAAAATATATATATTTGCTTAACTTACAAAAATTCATCCCTGTGCTAAGGCAGTGTTTCCAAAAATGCTAGCTTTAATTTGCTTTTTAAAATATTTTTACTAAAGCTGTGTTCTTCCCTGAGTAGATCAATTTCGTTACAAATTTTGTATGTATGTACCTCCCGGAAATAAATTACACTAAAACTATATGAATAGGTAGGTACCTAATTGGATCCCACGTCTTCGGCAATATTAAAAATGGAAATAGAGAACTAACAAGAAACAGTCGTTAAAATGATGTGCAGTGACTTATACCTAATAAAATCCTTTTCGTTATTACTTTCCCACTCTAAACTTTTAACAGTCAGTATGTTTGAAGTAATGTGTTGTGATTAATTTAACATTAACAAGTATAATGGCGATTCTTATGTTCTAGATATAAAATGAAAACGAAGACGTGAACGCCTGCATGAATTGGAAAACATTACCCATTCTCTGGGATAGTCGGGTAAAATGTAAATCAATTTCAAATGTTTTAATACCTAGCACTTTTAATCTTGATAATTCCATGTTGACTATCTTATTGAGGAAATGAGTTATGCACTGATTGAGTCAGGTGCTTCTGTATAAAAAGGGTCCAAAAAAAGGTTTACACAATTTAATAATTAAGAAGACTGTTGGATTTCTGAATTGATTTCCTAATATTTTTGATAAGCTTTACCGTCTACACAACATACTCACAAAAGAAAACAGGGTAATTTATATTTACACACGTTTATTCTTAACTTGACACGTTTATTCTTAACTTGACACGTTTTTTTTCTTCTCAAGAGATCTTAGGTCCTGCTACGTTATTTATAAAAGCAAGCAAAGTTAGTAGTCACTATCTCATCGTTCTATTTTGGGCTCCGTACGATCAAAACTGTGTTTTTTTTAACAAGTAGAGTAGAAGAAAGAAAAACATGTGGTTTATTTACTATACACATGAAATAAAACAGAGAAAAGTTGTTATAAACAGGGTGCCTCTCAGCGTAATGCCGCGAAGAGCCACGGCGCGGCACTGATTATCAGCCCCTATTTGGGTGATGTCACTTGACACTTTAGTGGTGGTAGGACCCTGTGCAGGGTCCGTCCGGATCGCTACCACCATCTTATCCATTAACCATCCGCCAAGCAACATTGTTCGCATTGTTGTGTTCCGGTGTGGGGATAAGACAACCGGTGAAATTACTAGCATAGAGGCATTCCATCTTAGTCCTCAGGGTTGGCAACGCATTTGAGGTCTTAGGATTATAATCTTGAGAATTCAAATGTCTATGGGTCTCAGATTTCACTTACCATCAGGTGGTCTGAGTGCTCGTGTGCCTTCTCCTTATCATAAAAAAAAAAAAAAAAAAAAAAAAAAAACACGATCGCGAACGCGGTGGCCGCGGCGCCGGTAAAATTATAACCAAAATTAAAATTACATCAAAACAGTGCAGAAAACAGCAACACGTAAAAAACTGCAAAATATAGTAGGAAACTCAAATTTATATATAAATATTTAAATATTTTTATTTTTATTTTTAAGCCAGTGCTATTAACAGACATAGAAGTATTTGTGGCGGGAACGTCAATTAACTAGGGACTTTCTTACGATATTAAAATTATCGATAATTGTTTCAAATACTTATTTCAATGTGACATTTCATAGGTATCGTTCACCGGATAAAATAGAGAGTAACTAAAATGCTGATCACTATCCATCGATGGGTTTCTTACACTAAAAATAATTTTAGTCGATTTCCATACAAAATTAACTGAAACCAAACAAAAAAGACCTATTTAGGTAAATTGTAACATTGTTGACATTGTAAGTAAACTTTACATAATCCTTACCTACTCAGTTTTTAGAAAATATATGGAAAGGACTCAAACTTAAAAAATATCACAGGTAGATAATAATTTATTTTTATCGTTACGTTCAGGCCACTTTTAAGTTTTGAGTTATGGTGTATGGAAATTTCATGTTCATAATTATACGTTGTCTCATAGTCATAACTGTCATAAGAAATAAAGTACAATTTATCGATAAATTAAAATTGTTCGGAACTCCCTAGGATAATTTTATTGATGCCACAAAAACTTCTACTCGTATGTCTGATTATTAATGTTGTGCTCGAACTTGACAAAAGCGCGTAGAGTTTTTAGTCCACCAGAGTAAATAATCTTTAACCGCACACTCGTCCTCGCGTGTGATATCCATGGACTTTTCTATAATAAGTTAATGGTGATTTTCAAAAACTCGACATTGGCGAAATACACTAATACATTAACAGAGAAAAGAATGTTCTGTTCTTTGATAGTCACATAACTGAACAACATTATTCTAATACTCCCTGCCAAAAACAGTTCCTGAGATACAATACGCTGTATTTTTGCCATGTTTGCGAGTGTTGCCATGCCTTAGGCTGTAAATCAGCCATTTTCCTCGAAGCAACGGAGAGCCTTAATACCTATATTACCTTAGTTCTCGTCTGGCAGGACGTGCAGTTGTTTGCCACCGCTTGCTTACCTTAGCGCTTCAGGACCCGCGCGTCGGCAATATGTTCAGTAAGTTCCTCTTTGAACAAGTTCTTAAGTGTATTTTTAGTCTACCGGCTAAAAAATGCCATTTTTAACACCATTGTATAAGGTTCTCTTGTAAGTAGCTGACTAGTAATGAAAAAAAATCAAGGAAGTCGATTTTAAGCAGTGGTAGGACCTTGTGAATGATCCGTCTGGGTCACCACCACCATCTTATTTTTCATCCTACCGCCAAACAGCAATGATCAGCATTGTTGTGTTTTAGTATAGGCTAAGGACAACCGGAGAAAGTACTAGCACAGAGGCATTCCATCTTAGTCCTCAGGGTTGTCAACGCTTTGGCAGTCTTAGGATTGTAATCTTGAAAATGCGAATGTCTCAGATCCCATTGAACATCAGTTTGCGTGTGTGCTCGTTTGTGTTTTCTATGAGATAAAAAAATGTGTTAAACTACTTGTAATCATCGCAATGACTTGAAATTTTACATTAGATTAATATGGTACCATCGAGTATGATGATGCGGACGGCAGATGTATGCTGGATGATTCATTATTATGTGTGTTAATTCCGCTACAAACTACCATAAAGTGGTGTACAATATTTGCCTTACATATTTAAAGTTTGACGTACGTATCGTTTGACGTTTGACGGACTACACGTTGGCCTAGTTGGTAGTGACCCTGCCTCCGAAGCTAGAGGTCCCGGGTTCAAATCCCGGCAAGGGCAGGTATTTGTGTGATAAGCACGAGTATTTGTTCCTAAGTCTTGGATATTTTCTATGTGTTTAAATATATATTTCTCTATATACTTAGGTAAGTTTATCATTGTATAGTACCCATAGTACAAGCTTAGAGTTTAGTTTGGGATTGGGTCAATTTGTGTGAGATTGTCCCCCGATATTTATTTTTTATTATCGGTATTTCCTTGAGAGTCGTCTATTTTTTGGGGATAAAAGTACCCTATGTCTTTGGGCTGCAAAAAAACTTAGTACATTCGACTGTCCACTTTTGAACCTAACAAAGCAATAAGGTGAAAAAGTGGATCCATATCTTTGTAGGCGACTATACCAAGTTGAGGTGATGAGCCGTAAAACGGAACCAACAAACTTTTACACTTATTTTAGTATAAGGAAAATGAGAACCATGAATACTATATACCTTACTATCGGAAATCCGCAAGGCCGGGCGATCTTCTAAAGCCGCTTCCTCAACGGTAATCTGCCCGTCGTCAGCAAACAAGTTAAGAAAATTGTTAGTAAGTAGATCATCCTATTGCTCGCATAAACGGTCGTGGCCAATTCATGATTTTCATTTACCACATTTTCCCTGCTAGTATGTGCGACAAATAGTGTGCTTTTTAGGGTTCCGTACTCAAAGGGTGCCAACGGAACCCTACTAACTAAGCCTCCGCTGTCCGTCCGTCCATCTGTCTGTCAGTGGACTGTATTTCATGAACAATAATAGGTAGACAGTTTAAATTTTCGCAGTATGTATTTTGTGTAGGGCAAATATTTGTGTGATGAGCGCGAGTATTTTGTTTCAGAGTCCTGAGTGTTTTCTATATATATGACAGTGTGTATAATTTTTCATTCATCATTTATATTTTGTGGGACTAGGTCAATTTATGTGAGATTGTTTCCTTATTTATTTATTCATTCTATTGCTGCTATAGCAACAAATAATAAAAGTAAAAAAAAACAGGTACACATTTTTATCCAGCGGTTACTACTCGATCATAACATTGTTGGGTGATACGAAACCCTTCGTGTGCGAGACCGACTCACACTAGGCCAGGGTTTTTTACGAGCTGTATTGCGTTAGGGTCAAAGATTTCCTCGCTATCATAATGGGCTGTTTGGTATCCATATGTTTACCTGATAAGAATACAATTTCAAGGTGTCTAAGAGCTGATCTGATGATGCTGTCCCAAGGTGGCAACAGGATATCCGCTGTACTTAACGTCGAAGCACCGAGTTTGGACTCCGCAGGACGATCTCGATAAGCAGATGATGACCGTGCAAAAAAAGGACAGTCGGCAACAAAATCAAGAGCCATGGCAATTTTAATAATGACTACCAGCGCCAGTCTCTGTAAACACCGAAGTAATCTGACCCGATAAGGACACTCGTGGCACTTAACGCGGCGTCAAATAAGACTAGAAAAACATTGTTTACTGACTGATAATTAACTCGGCAGAAACTTGAGCTAATCGCCAGGTCTTGAACTTAGAAGTAATAAACATTTATTGCTACAATGCCAGTAATTTATCAGCTCAACTTATCAGTATGTTATCTTATCGACCTTATAATGAGGGGACGGGGTTCCCTCTGTGAAATGAGGGGTGATTTGGCTCCTGGCGGATACGATATTCTTCACATTGGTGTTTTACAAATAAAAAGGACACTATAATCAAAACAGCGTAACCGCCACCCGCTAGAGGTTTTGTTTGATTTGGATTTGGACGGACCCCAATAGTGCTTGAGCTGTTCTTTCTAACGTTTTGGTTTGTAATTTAAATGAGTAGGGACGCAACGAATTTGGTATCATCTGGTTTGTGGGACTATTTTATACTTACAGTTTATTTGCATAGGGGATTCTATCTATTTTTCAGGAACCTATATTATACTTATTACTAAACGTAAATGAGGTCATTAATAAAAATAATTGATGTAATGTTACCATACTTCTTAAATAGCTACACTTACCGGTATACGTAGGAATATGTCTAAAGGGCCTCTGTGTGTTGGCCTCGGCGCGATATACGCCTTCCAAATGTCCAAGACTCCCATAGTCCCGTGTTTGGTAATAAAAGAAGAGAAAAGAAAGAAATCAACGTTTATTTACTTACGACTAACACAAGTGGGTACAGAAGAACAGATTAACTAACAAAAACAATATGCAACAGCCAAGATGCAAACCCTACTAATTTTTTTCTTTTCTATCACTCAAAACGTATGGGATGACGTTCTCGTGCGTTTCGTGAAGCACGTGGTCGACTGTCATCCCATACATTTTGAACGATAGAAAAGAAAAACGTTAAGAGCGTTTGCATCTTGGCTAGGGCCACCGCTCAGCATGTTACTGGTTAACACATAGTAACTGATACATTTTGAATGAGCTAATTCAATGGTTTTATTGACGCTTTTCCTTATATTTAACTACTTTTATCATAACGTAAATTTATTTGATTATAATTATCAAGCCATTAATTTGCACTTTGTTTGTTTGCTCATTTTTAGGGTTCCGTAGTCAAACTCGGAACCCTTATAGTTTCGCCATGTCCGTCCGTCCTTCCGTTTGCAGCCTAGCGCAGAGACTCTTAGTACTAGAAAGCTGTAATTTGGCATGAACATGCATATTAGTCAAACCAAGTAAGTGGTGTAAAAATATGTAAAAAAAATTTTTAGGGTATTTCCCCTACACGTATCGTGGGGATGTGTTTTTTTTTCTCGTCACCCCTGTAGTGTGTCGTTGTATAGGTCTTTCAAAAATATTACGGGTTTGTGAAAACAGATTAAGTAATCCGTTTATGAAATATTAAGCTTTAAAGGGCTAATTTTTTTTAGGCTCAAGTGTCGTCGTCGTCGTCGTCGTCCCCCCTACAGCCAAAACTACAAATACTGCAATTCTGAAAAAAAACTTAATCGGAAGAACATAATTATAACGAATTTTAAAGGAAAACTATAACGACTAAGTAGACATCATTGGTTCTTGAAATACAGGCGATTAAAGTGTTTATACCTACTAAAATCATCTAAGACGGCACCAATTGACTTCAAATAGAAAATTAGGTATTAGTTGTTGATTTTTATGTTTGTAGTACTTAACGGCTTCGGAACCCTACACTGAGCATGGTCCGACATGCTCTTGCCCGGTTTTATTGTTTTCAAAACAGATCCAAACATTTTCAAGAAAAAACTCCGTTGTAAAAAACGTCACTATTTGCGATGTCGGTGTGAACAAAACAGGGTGTTTTATTATTCATCGATTCAGCCCTGCGCAGGTAGAATATCCGGTGCCAACTGAGTTACAAGATATAATTTAAATGTTAACTAGTAAACTTTCTGTTTTTATGTAAAAGGACCTTTGTAAATCGATCGGTTTATTCAGATTCAGTGTATAATGCGTTTTTACATATCCTGGCTTTAGATGGGCAGTCAAAGGTTAGGTACTGCTTTGATGCTGTGATTGCTTTTTATGTTATTTTTTGCTGTGGAGTTATAGTTAGTTTGTTTTGTGAATATGTGCATACTTTGTATAAATTCTGACTTTCATACACTGATAAAACCATATCATAGCAGTCTTAAACTAAATGTTATCTCTTAAAATCCCTGCGATTGTTTTATTCCAGGAGAATACAACTTATATGATCATATACCTATGTAACGTTGACCACAAGTAAATTAAAATGTTTAATATAGCGTATAAATAAAATGAATAAAATATGATGTATTCATAAACGTTCGAACCTTTCCAAAAGACGCAGTTTCACAGTTCCGCGTCCGTCCCATTTCCTATTAATACCTCGCGAAGCAATTTGTATTTCGATCGACGAACATCAAAAACAAATTGCTTTCTATTTATACTACGCTCGTAATTAGCCTGCGTGCTTGCGGCCAGTTTTGAATGACAATTTAGCCAGTCAAGTACCCTAATCTGAGGTCATCAGCTGAGTTAGCTTTTAAATAGATTGCAGAAGAATGCACGCGAATTTTAAATACTATATCAACATGGCATGATTTTTATAAATTAATTGTGAAACGATAGTGATTAATTTTCTTTTTAGGGTTCTATGCCCCAAGGGGGCTCAACGGCAGCCTATTGATACGCTGTCCGTCTATCCGTCCGTCCATCCGTCCAGCCTAACTTTAAAGAGCTTCAATGAGATCCGAACCGTAATAGATTTACTAGCAAGTGAAATTATCCCCCAAGCAAGAAAAGTTTTTATTCGCCGTATTTTTATTTTTGTAGTACCTATCGTAAAAATGCAAAACATATAAGCGTAAAAAATAACAAATTGATACTAAAAAATGGCCAACTGGGAGGTGGACTCGCGCTGATTCGATTTGAGATAGAATTCAAATCGCAATAATAATACTTAATGTGCGGCGGCACGGAACCCTCGGTGCGTGACTCTCACTTGACCGGCTTTTGTTGGTGTTCTTCAATGTCACAAACTAGTCTCAGCATCAAATTGTAAATAGATTAAGTATTTAGCGAACCAAGTTATTGCTACAGAACAGGGCAGGGTCCGATAGAAGAAACGCATTTTTTGTCCCTCTTGAATTCGTAAACCCTTAACATCTGGAGACCCCCAGGTCTATCATAAGAACCGTGGAAGGCCTTTGCTTTTACCACGTATCGAGTAAAAGTGTGGTCACGATCCACAGGTCTATCGCACTACACACTCAATCTGGTCTATCGCGGTGACATGACAACTACAGTAATATAAATACAATAAGAGGAAGTAAACTAGATAAAAGATTGTCGGCTTGCCCAAGCACTATTTACTATAAATACTGCTGTGTGGTAGCCGTTGGTTGACATTATATAATGAGCTGAAATGTGGACATTGATCTACGTTACTATATTCACGTAAGTAACTTGCATTCCTTTGGCATACAATTTCTTGTTTTTACCACTTTAATTATACTAAAACTTTGTAAAAATGATGACTCGAAGGGCAGCTGCTGTAGCTGCGCGTCAGCAACAAACTGACAAGCTTCAAATAACGTTATTAGAACTAAAAAAATCCAAGGAATTGTGTGCTCAATTACTCAGTGAGAGAGAGGACAATGAGAAAGAAGTAATCCAGATTCTAAACAGTAGGGATAGGTTAAAAAAGGAACTCTCTCTACTTGAAAATAAGTATAATGATGTGAACTTGGAACGGGTCGAGCTTCAACATACAGTAGATAAGTTCACTGAGTGTACCACTCTGTACGAGCAGGCCCTGAAGGACGTTGACTCCCTGGAGAGAGCGCTGCATATTGCCCATGAACAGATCTACGAGCTTCAGGAGGCCAGGCAAGACACTGCAGAGGTACACACACAGTCATTATTTCATGAATTGGTAGAGAATGACCCGCAGTTTGTTACTGCTTCAATTGACCTTCCTGTTGTTACTATAGACTTAACTAATGAGACGTCCACTACAACAAGGTTAAGTAATTTTAGCAGGAATAAACTAAAAAAATATATTAAAATAAACAGATATATAAGGAAAACCCGAAGGTTGTTAAAGCAAAATAAACTGTATTATAGAAAATGTATACTAAGTAAAATAAATGTAAAGTTAGTTGATAAATTATTTTTATATACCACTATGTTAGAAAATAATAAGTTAAAGTATGACAATGACACACAAATGTTACAATTAAAAATTCAGGATTTAGAGGAGTCGTTACAAAAATTGCACAATATGCAGGAAAATTCAAATAAAATTATAGATGAGTATTCTTTAGGAATGGATGATCTAATAGGGCAGCTCAACTATAATTTAGAGTTAGTTCAGTCACTGGAGGACGACCACACATGTGTCTGTCAACACAAGAGTGACTGTCCAGCCCCCGGTGGACTGAAGCAGAGTTTGTGTGTCAGTGTCCCTACACAAAAGGAATATGATGAGAAGTGTTCCTTTCATAAAAACTTAAATAATAATAGTAATACCAATTTGACATCCAAACCTGACATAATAATGTACTGCGATGAGATTGGTAGCAATATGGGCTCATTATTGAACTCATACACTAAGGGACATAGTGTGATCAGCAACTGTTTACCTCTAAGCAGCTTGGAAAATATCCAAAATAAAATTTTAGAGGACAGCTATATTGATATAGACACGACTTTGCTTATTCTTGTAGGAAATAGAGGGAATGTAAACAAAAATAAACTAATTAATTTTTTTGAAACTTTGAATAGCCTTAGTGTGAAAAAAATCATATTGTTTACATTCCCTTATTGTAAACAGTTGTCACAGTTGGAAAATGACATAAGACATAATTTAAATGTGACACTTTATAACATGTGTACATATAATAAAAAAATTGACATTATTGACTCTAACAATTATGTTAGCAATTATTATATTTTAACAAAAGGTAAATTTTACCTGCCTAATTATTTTAAGAAACAGATAGCTATGTCGCTATCCTATTTTTTTGACATTTCAGCCAAGAATTTGGCTCCTGCTGCTATTCAGCAACCTGACAGGTTTTTGGAACATGTTCCAATTACTATCAATCATTTAAATTAAATCACAAGACAACAGAGGAGCTCAACCCTGGCAACCAAATTTGTTATAAATATAAGGACAAATTTAGCAGCAAAGTATCTAATTATATCACTCTGGTTCACCAGAATATTCAATGTATAAGGAGTAAAGACCTGCAAGTCGAGTTATTTCTTAATAGTAATAGCATTGATATTTTATGTATAACGGAACACTGGCTAACTAGTAACGAAGCTATGTTTAATTTTATCAACCACCAGGTCGGCAGTTTATTTACAAGAAATAGCTCGATACATGGCGGGTCGTTAATCATATTAAACAATAAATTAAAATTTAAAGACCGTAAGGACATTGTGTCCTTATCTGTTGAACGAATATTAGAACTCGCTGCAATAGAGTTAGAGCAATTCATAGTTGTATGTGTATATAGGCCACCATTAGGCAATTTCGAAATTTTTGAGAAGATTATGGAAACTGTTCTAATAAAATTATCTTATTCGAGAAAAAAAACAATTATATGTGGAGATTTTAATGTAAATATTTTAGAAAACAGTCCACTAACCAAAAGATTAATAAATCTTTTCAAATCTTTCGGCCTGACACATACTTTTATGGAGCCAACTAGAGTTACTAACACTAGCGCCACGTGTATTGATAACATTTTTACTGATATAATTCCTATTGGTAAGAGTGTGATCAGCAACCTGGAATCGGATCATTTGGGTCAATTAATTAAATTCAAGTCCGTATCGAATAATATTCCAAAAAAAGAAATTACTTTTGTGCCAGTAACTGCAGACCGTGTGGAAAGAATGAGACATAACCTAGTGCATAATTTGCCCTTTCTAACAACTGATAAGGGACCCAATGACATGTACAACTCATTCTTTCACACATTCATGAAACAATTTAACGCAGTATTTACATCCAAATCGGTTGTGGTTGGTGGTGCAAAGGTTTTCAGTGACTGGGCTACTGCGGACTTACATAAGCGTAGAAGACTACTGTATCAACTATATGAGGAACGGAGGTATAACGCGAGTGAGGAGTTTAAGGAACATGTCAAACAGTATTCTAAGCAATTCAAGATAGACTGCCGTATAACTAAGCGAAATTTTTTAAGTAACAAAATCTTGAATAGTTCTGATGTTATTAAAACGACCTGGAAAATAATTAATGAAGAAACAGGTCGCCGAAAAAAGAACATTAACGACTATCGTTTAAAAGTAGATGGTAAAATAATAGATTCCAATCCAGATATCGCAATTGAATTTGAAAAGTTTTTTACCGATATACCAGTGTCCACGACTAAGTGCTTGAACTCTTCGCCTGCGTCTGCCATTGTACTTTTAGAAGATAACGTGCCTGAATGCAGTATATACTTTGAATTCAAGCGCGTTACTGCCTTGGATGTAATTAAGGCATTCAACTCAATCAATATAAAGAAAACCAGTGACCTTTGGGGAGTGTCGGTCCATGTACTCAAATCCTTAATTGAAGTCATAGCATCTGACTTAATGGTCGTATTTAATCACTGTGTTGATTGTGGTGAGTTTCCTGATCTTATGAAACATAGTAAGATAATTCCATTATTCAAAACGGGTAGTACTTTTGACCCCACAAATTTTAGACCAATATCCATACTACCCACTTTCAGTAAAATATTTGAGAAATTGATTTTGTCACAGTTAGCGGAACATTTTCGGTATAATAATTTATTACACAATAAACAATTTGGTTTTACTCGGGGTCGCTCGACAACCGAAGCTGGTGTTGAGTTGATTAAAAACATTTTTAATGCCTGGGAAGGGTCACAGGATGCTTTAGGTATTTTTTGTGATTTGTCCAAGGCCTTCGATTGCGTTAACCATGACACATTGATCAGGAAACTACACCACTATGGAGTTAGAGGTACTGCGCTAAACTTAATAAAAACGTACTTATACGGGAGAATACAAAGGGTAGACGTGAATGGAGTACGATCACCTGGGTCATTGGTCTCAATGGGCGTACCACAGGGCTCAATATTGGGTCCATTTTTATTCCTCATCTACATAAATGACTTACCTTACCTTATAAAGGACAACCATGATATAGTATTGTTTGCTGATGATACGTCACTTGTGTTCAAAGTTAAACGACAACAGCAGTTTAATGTCGATGTAAACAATGCTATATCAAAAGTAGTCGATTGGTTTAGTGTTAATAATTTATTACTGAATGAAAAAAAGACGAAATGTATAAAGTTCATGACTACTAATGTGAAAAATAGTCAAACTACTGTAACTATTAAAAATGACAAACTAGACCTAGTTAATGATACAGTGTTTCTTGGTATAACGTTAGACTCCAAGCTCCAATGGGGTCCTCATCTTGCTGGATTGGCGGGTAGACTCAGTTCAGCAGTTTTTGCAGTTAATAAGATTCGGCAATTAATAGACTTAGATACCGCTCGATTAGTTTATTTTAGTTACTTCCATAGTATTATGTCATATGGTATTTTACTGTGGGGTAGTGCTGCTGATGTAAATAGCATCTTTGTTCTGCAGAAGAGGGCTATTCGTGCTGTCTACAAGATGGGCCAGAGAGACTCGCTTAGAGATAAGTTTAAAGAAATTAATATATTGACCATGCACAGTCAATACATTTATGAAAACATTATTTATGTTCATAAAAACATCGCTAAATTTAGAAAGAACTGTGACATACATAATGTTAATACCAGAAATAAATATAAGCTCGCAGTGCCCTTCACGCGGCTCCATAAAATAAAAAACTCTTTTATTGGTAATTGTATTAGGTTCTATAATAAGCTCCCAAGTAATGTTACTGAACTATCAGTAAATAAATTTAAGAGTTACGTTAAGCGTAAACTAATTTCTAAAGCATATTATTGTATTAAAGACTATATTAATGATAACAATGCTTGGGACTGAATTGCTTGTAATAAAATGTTTAGTCCTTACGACAAAAGGTTGCGAACGTCGAAAAAAAAAAAAAGACATCCGACAGAGTTTCTTACAGGTTCTTCTCTGATCGGTCGCGATTTGAACCTGCAGTCAATTTAGGCTAAGTCGCTACTATGACGTTTCAAAAGAGTTTATTATTTGTAAACCTACTTGAATAAAGATTATTCTGATTCTGATTCTGAAACTAACTAGTTTAGGAGACAAGGGCCACTGAGATGGAGACAAAGGCGAACTAAAATTCGTTAGCGCGATCGTAGCAATACTACAAAGTAGATAATAACTATGAAGTACATAAACCTAACCAGGTGGGAAAAACTGAATAAATCATGCTAGAAATTAGATTATAAGGTCAAGTCAACCCTTATACTTTGATTTGACCTCCCATAGACAATCGTTTTTTATTTTTATAAAATATTGTTTAAATTTTATGTTTTTTTTATTTTAAGTTTAATTTACCCGTGATGTTTTTCTTTTTACGTTGTTTTGTGTTAAGTGTTACTTCCCGTTTCTTCGCCAAGCGGTTCCAACGGAAGACCAGACGGCTTTACGGCTAGCTAATGCTGAGTTAGGACCGTTTCGCAACAATTTCTCTGTGTCTTGTTCTTTTTGTATCTATGTATTATAATTTTGTATTGTTGCGAATAAACGTTTCTTTATCTTTATTCAAAAAACATTAAAAAGGAATATGTTACTTTTTTGTAAATAAAATCGTACATGGAGCTCACTGAAAAACTATTTCAAATTGTATAATAAAGTTCAATACGTTTACGTTTTTTTGAGGAACGATTTAAATACCAGCTTTCCTAATTTCTACGGTCAATTGTTTTAATCAGAAGTAGAAATACATACCATTGCCAAGAAATCGAGGTAAATGTTCCCTTGCTAGAAGCGCATGATCCCCAATGCTAGTATTTAATAGATATTTTTATCATGTACTCGTATATAAAAACCGAACAAGTGCGTTAAATATAAACTTTGTAAAAATTTCAAGTATCCCGGTTCAAGATAATACAGTGATTGTAATGTTCGAGCAAAAACCGACGCAAAAATCAGGTTTTTGTAAGAGGGCGTTTAGTTTTTTTTGCAATAAAAAAACTATCTCTGTAAATAAGGTCCTGTTGACACACTTTGACCACGGATCCTTAATAAAGGGTGATAAGTACTGTCTAAGTACTTGTTTTAAACTGTGGGTCTAGTAAAAAATAATACAAGTCTTCAGTGGCCTAGGTCAAAAACGGTATTACAAGTTAAAATCTCTGTACATGATAATACAGCGTGTAAATTTAATACGGGCATATATTTAAACAACAGTTAATATACACACTAATTAACGTAAAAACTTGTGTAACAGCAACATTAGTTCTACTTTATTTTATCTTACTAATTAATTCAGCAAGCAATGTATCACACATTGCGCCAATTAAATTAAATATTAAATCATCCTTGTATTATCGTTTTGTAATAGGAAGTTGCACGCGTTACATTGCTCCTAAGACAAACTTCAAAAAATTCACTGCGCCCTAATAATAAAAGTTACTAATAAAATATATTTCTCACTTGATTTGTAAAATCGTTAACTACGCCTGGATAAAATATATGCCCGTATGAAAATTATACGCTGTATATCCTTTTTTTTCGAGCTATGTCGACTTCTATCCCTTTTCACTAGAGCTAGTATTATCGCCAGCTATAAACGAGAGCAATGTAAAAAACAAGGCAAATAAAACATCATGCGTCACAAAGGAGTGCAGTATGAGTGATCTCGGAGGCGTAGGCGCCCTCCCCTCAGATCAATACCGCACCATTACTGCAAACGACGAGTAATCGATGCTTTAATAGTGGCAGCGTACCTATATGTTCTCAACTTCTAAAGTATCAAATAGGGTTTCGTGGCTACATCGGAACTTATGTCATAGAAATGTACCACCCTGTAGATTCTCTTATTTTAGCGAGAGGCATTTACGACTTCGGCAATTCATATTATGATATAAATGAATCTAACCTAACCGACGTACGACATCAATGTTTAGAATTTCTGGAAAATGGGTAAATGTATACATATCGATAATATAAGAAGAAACTAATGGATATCTTAAATCAAAATCAATAAAAAAACATATTTAACGGATAGCGCGAAACGTTTGTGACCACGTATTCGTATTTCGTATTCTAAATAGTTCAAGCTTCATGTATTGTTTCTCTTTCCTGTGGTCTTAGATAATTGAGAAATTTACATATTAAGGTACTTACGTATTAGTAACGTTCAATATATACTGCTGCTAGCATGCGTGAATTATTTTTACTAAATTTAATGTGACATTTGAATTTTTATTTTACAACACTTAAACGTAGGTACCTACTGTAACATAAGAATTTTGTGAAGAATTGACCGATGTTCATACAGCTTTACGGATTAAAAATTCAATAGTTTTAAGGAACACTATACAGAATGTTTTATTTGATAACTGTAAACAATCCAAAGGAATACAATTTTATCTTTGATTCGGATTCTCAACTCAACCTGTAGAATTAAAATTGCAGTAGGGCTATTCTGCTGTTAGGGTGAAAACATAATATCACCACACTCAATGCAACACGTAGCATAGCAGTGCTAGGAATACCGGCTTTCGTTAAGCTTAGAAAAAGATTTGAGATTGAAAGATTTGAAAATCCTCTTTACCTTTCCTCCTTTTGTTTCTCTTTTTGTACAATAAAGTGTTTACATACATAACATAATGGGATAAATGAGCCGTTCACTTGCCTTGTGGTTGCCGGTTTAGAATAGCCACTCATGTCTTCCCGTGGATGTGTAAAGGAATAAAGGCTTGTAGTTCTGTTGGGCTTGGGCTTGCAACCTGTCACTAATACACTGGTAAACATCTTAGCCTAATTGTGCAAAATGTAGTTACAGTACTACCAAGAAGTCTAAATAGAGTGGTTGGTATTTCTGTAGCTCTGCCTACCCACTCTGGGAATGAAGGCGTGATGTTATGAATGAGCCATTTCCATAAAAACACGAATTAATTATGACATTGGCTCGCTATTCTTGACATTCAAATGGATGAGTTACCTATTACTCGTAATATTGTCAAAGAAAATTAAAATTACATTTAAAAATCATATTCGGTACATCTTATAATGTAGGTGGGGGTTTTCCAAAGTGTACATCGTTAAGGACAGTTAAGAAAATTTAACTTTTTCCATTTCGTCACGAAAATTTGCCATTTATTTAAATACGTTAATTTTAGTGACGAAATGGAAAAATTTAAATTTTCTTAATTTTGTCTTTAACGATGTAGGTACACTTTTTTTGGAAAACGCCAAGCTACATTATAACACACTCACCTACTCATGTTATCCGTTAAGAAGTAGCTTCTGATGCTAATGATAACCGCCCTCTTAGATCACAGGAGGGCTAGGACATGTCCGCGACTTGTTTCTCGCTCGGATCTCCCCTTTTATCTAGTGTAACGATAGAGACGCTCTGAGTGACAAGCGAGAAAATACAACTTGTGCAAGCGGTAAAGAATGTAATACGGGTATTTTGTACGAACGTAAAACAAGCTTGTTATAATTCCACAGCAAAACTTTTTTACACTTATACTGATTACTCAGCATACTCTTTTATCTATGGTTGGCAACTGCGATTTCTCTCTTGGTGGTGTCCATGACCCGCTAGCTCGTGCCTTATCTAGCATACAATTAAAAAAAATCCTACCCGAGTAAAGGGGTGTTACTTCATGTATTAAAACCTTGGTTTGTCTCTCGGTCCGTGTTTTTTTTTATGGCATTGAGAAGGCAAACGAGCACACAGGCCACCTGATAATAAGTAGAAACTGTGACCCATAGACATTCGCATTCACAAGACTGCAATCCTAAGACTGCAAATGCGTTGCCAACCCTGAGGACAAAGATGGGAAATAACTAGCATAAAGGCATGCTAGTTATTTCACCGGCTGTCTTATCCCCAAACCGGAACTGCTGTTTGGCGGTAGGTTAATGGATATGATGGTGGTAGCGATCCGGACGGACCCTGCACAAGGTCCTACCACCCGCAAAACCCGTGTCTGCCTGTCATCATGTATATCCCGAACGAGTGAACCGATTTTACAATATTTTAATTTAAAATGTATCCCAGAGGCAGATCATAGCTAAGTTCCCTAAAAATCGGGTTAACCAAATAGCTCCAGTCAGGGTTTATTTAAAGTAATTTAGATTTTTTACTTAAACATTCGATTTTGCGGCTAATATTGCAAGGATGCGACCATATCGTCTACGTAGTACTTACGTTTACTAATACAATGCATTCGTACTAAGGAACTGATCTCTTTGAGTGCAACTCGTTGGCTTGCCGCTCAATAATTGCTGCTCCGCATGATTTCTAAATGCAAATGCACCGAGTGCGCGGCTGCGTTGCACAATGCATGCTCAAGCGTTTGCTTCACACGATACTCTTACGGACACGTTACTATCATAATAAAGTGCATACATATATATTGGAATGTTGGTAGTATGCTATTATGAAGGAAATGGAAGTAGGTACGAACGCTAGAGCTATAAAAGTAAAAGCAGCGCCTAATCTAAATAATAGTTATACATATTAAGACCTACACTTATAACATAAACATGATTTTTTATAGTTGTTCCCTATGTAAAACTTTCTGGGATAAGCGTATCCTATGTTACTCCCGAGACTTGTAACACTTAACAAACAAACAGACCAAAAGACAGACACTTTCGCATTTTCTAGACGAAATTTTCAAATATGCATTTTTAATTGTAAAACATGCTAATCATGGAGTCCCAACGTAGTGGGCTGGCTGCCTTATCCTAAACTATAGTTAGAAGCAAATTAATAAATCGCATTGCATCGTTAATAAATCGACAAATAGGTACAAAGAAGTTTTGTAATTTCAAAAAATAGTTGTCATTTGTAAGTATATATTATGATAGATCTTTTTAAAATAAGCATATTTTGTTATTTAATACATTGTAGCCGAAATAATAAAATATGATACCTGAGTGTACTTACCAAAAATTTGTTATTTTAATATTTCGGCTCCGACATTATTAAACAAATGCAATTACATAGTTTTTTGCCTATTTAGAGGTCCCCTAAACTTTTACAAAAAAACCATCCAAGGCCGTTAAAAAATATCATTTTATTCATACAGTACTTACCTATAATGCAATTTCAATTTAATCTATGCTTGAAAATGGATGTCAATCTAACCAACGAAATCCTCCCTGGCACTTGTTGAAATTGTCTTTCGCTATACGAGCATGTAGGTATATTCGAGATTTTCTTTATTATCGTTAGAACCGCATACAGTGTGTAAATGGTATACGGGCGTTTATTGAAACTGGACATAGATTAAGACTCTACTAATCATTAACAGAAAGAATTATTTTGATTACGCTAACGTATACACCGTTATTAATTTTTGAACATACTATCGACCCGCAATGTACATCGAAGTCCATCTGTCAGGTAAGTACGTAATGTTAACTTGTGAAAATGTGTATTTGGGCTTAAGTAGCCTCAGCTTTAATAATTCTTAATTTTGAAACGTAATTAATTGCGTTTTTATTTCATTTCATTTTTCGTTATACATTGCGTGTTAAATTATTTTGTATGGTTTTTTTTTTAATTTAATTTTAACAAAAGCTGCCTAAATGTGCTCAGTAGGGGTTATACTAACCACAGTTAAAAGGAACGCCCGTATACTATTTACACACTGTATAGGTATGCTCAGAGTGCCTTGCGTCGGTTTAAGTGTGCAAGGTTCCAATCAAATAAAATAATATAAAAGACAAAAACAGTTACGAGATCCTGTCTTTAAAATATTTACAGATACAAAATATTGTCTCAGTGACATTTGTGTTCTAGACATTATGTTTCATACTAACCGAAGAACATACGTAATTAACATTTATTGTTATAAATTAGGGCACTATAAATCGTTTGTTTTCAAATTGGGAAAACGAGTTTTTTTTTTCTATTGCCAGTATGAATTTCTACTAACCGTTTACATAAGTAGGACGCTCACGCTCACTTTCATCTAGTATATTAAGGTCAACTCCACGACACGTACATAAAGCTAACATCACTCCATTTTATTTCACTTCGCAAGTTTAAGCATTGAAAACCCATCATTTAAATTCATGCTCTGTGGTATTTTGCACACGCCATGCCTCAGTCAAATACAATAATCGCGATTTTTATATGAGAAGATGGTTTGAAGCTTGTTTGAAGTCGAATCGACGTCGCCCTTCGCCCGCTAAACTAAACGCCTCTCCTTTCAACCAACCGATACATTTTGAACTTTATATATAAAAAAATAAGGGTGACGCATCAATTCTTGATCAGTAAAGCTATCTTTGTCAAAATAGCTTCTTCCATTCTTTGTACTTTGACGTGGAGAGGGCATTTTGATCTGTGTGCGTTGTCTCGTCAAATATGTGTGCGTTACGTTATCCTTTATTATGATGCTGTTCCGTTATTCAAATTGATCGCAGTCGCGTTTTACATTGCGCGGGGAGAACATAGTTTAATGAAGTAGTTGAGTTATAACAGCGATGTATGTTGATCCCATTAAATAAGTGGTTTGACGTAATTGTGTGAGGACAAGTCGACGGACAGCTGTGTGCGTTGATAACCGTGTTTTGTTTCATTTTCCTGCCATAATCGTATGTCTACGCCACTGCCAACGTTTGCCCGAACGTTGGCTATTAACCGGATAGTTGAAACAACTTTTTATGTTTACTAGTGGGTTAGAAAGAAAGTGGTTTTTACTTTATCTGGGTGTTGGACCAATCCAATATACTTTAATAATGGGTCAACAGTATCGCCTTCCGCCACTCCGGTAGCGGCCTAAATATTTATAAATTACCTACTTAACGGGTTTGTAATTTTGTATGATTACATTATTTTATACTAGGTAACCATTTAGTATTATTACTAATTCTAACTATACAAATTAATTAGAAGTGAGTGAATAGAATGAAGTCAATGCAGACTACTCTACATTCAAACTTCAAGTTCAAGGCTAATTTTTTCATCTTTTTTTACAACAAAAAAACTTCCTTTGGATTGATACATTTTATTTATTTAGTGCAGCTACTTGTACTTATGATCTAGTAGATCTTAATAGTTTAATTGAGTGTTTATTGTCCCTAACTGCAATCCTTCATTATCTAGTTATTTAAGACACACTATAATACATATATTTACCAACTTAGACGAGTATATATTGTAAAAAATAATATTTTGACACGTAACATTGGATATTAATTTGATTTTTGATTTTTTTATTTGTTTTAATTTCAAAATTGAGATAATTTAATTGTTTCTTGTAGTTATTTAGTTTGAGTTCTAAACGAATTAGTTTACACCGCTTGCCATGAATTTGTGTCCTCAGTTATTTATCTTACAAGGTTGTCTGCTATTTAGCGGTAAGACCGCCTGTTGTATACCTATGATTTAATGCTTATTTTTATTTTTTGGTGTTCAATAAAGAGTATTGTATTGTATTTTATTGTATTATAAGTAAACTAGCGACCCGCCCTCGCTTCGCTCCGGATTAAAGTATTATACATATAAACCTTCCTCTTCAATCACTCTATCTATTAAAAAAACCGCATCAAAATCCGTTGCGTAGTTTTAAAGATTTAAGCATACATAGGGATATAGGGACAGACAAAGCGACTTCGTTTTATATTATGTAGTGATGAGTATGAGTATAGGTACCTTTATTATATTGAATTTAAGCGCTAGTCTCTATTGTTCCACCATGCGGTATTTTTATAAAAATGTAGTTCAGTTTGAACTCGAAGTTCGGCAGTAGAAAGTTGACAGTACGGACACCAAATAACTTTAACCGGTTTATTGAGAGTTTGCAGTTTAATTCATAACTTAAGGGTACAGTGAAATTGTACTACGAGAAGATTAGTATCTGACACAAATTGACCTAGACCAAAACTAAGCGCTAGGCGTATGTGTATTTAACGACGGTAAACACTCAATAGTTCTAGAAATAAGTACTTAGACACTTAGCAAACATCTAAGCATTAAGTAATTCTAAATAGAAAAAGATTCTAGAGATTATTTAGAAGGCAAATAAAATGACAAGTAATGTAACTATTAACTACCGAACATTGCATAATTATTCAAATATATTCTTCATGTTAATTTTAAAATAAATTGTTTTAAAGTTACTTAAGAAAATAGATGAAAATTTACCCCCCCCCCCCTCCTATATCTCCAAAATACTAAGCCTATAATTTAGAAAAAAATACTGAAAATACTTCTCTACCTTAGACTTACGGAATCCTCTCCACGCGGGATTAACTCGTAAAATCTGTCCGATTTTTTGGTTACATGTGCGACCAAATAAATGTTCTAGGATTATTTACTTAGGTATCTCCATCAAAATAATAAATAACAACTTTCTCCAAAATTACTGATGTAAATAAGCTCAAATTAGATTTATGTATCAGCAGTATTATTTCGAGATTCCATAGGCGTATTAGAGCCCGTAGTCTTTTTATAAGGGGTGTTCACCTCCCCGTTAACCTCTGTTGAATATTTATACAAGTCGAAGCCCCGCCCTGAGCATCCGAGCACCCTGTAGAAAGGGGCAGGTTTGATAAAGCCCTACGAGTATTAACTTTAACTTTGAGTTTGTCAATCGGATTTTTAAGTGTTAATAATCTTTGCTTTATTGAAGATAAGTTTTTAGTTTCATGTGTTGCTTTAATATACTTTCACGAGATTTAACGCAAAATGGTTTAAAATTTGACAGTACTGCGTACTGCCGGCAAAACATAAGGCAGTATAAGGGTATGTATGAAGCCCATACTGCGTTTTTGCTTTGATCGGCTGAGCACAAGTTGGCTCAAGTTGGATTGCAGTCTCAAGATTAAAGTCTTGAGAATTCACATGTCTCTCAGACTCCACGTACTCAGGTGGTGTGTCATATATATAGAAAAGGTTATATTATAAATTAGTTTTAACTTGCATTGAGTACCTAACTATAGTATCAAATGGTTCTATTATGTTATGTGTTTTTCTCCTTACCTTACTTATTTAGAATGATATATTGGTCATGGTCATATTGCGGCCAACGAAGTGCTAAAGAAGAACACTGTAGTTTGATCGCTAATAAACTAGAGTTAATATCATTTAATTCTATAGAAATGCTAATCATTTAATTCTTTGTAATGTTTTTGTTTGGTGAACAATAAAGTGTTTTATATTGTATTGTATTGTAAATGCTGAATTCCGTAAAACTATGATTTTTGATAGGTTTATTAAATAACTTGTTAAGAAATGTTAATAAAATAAATAGTTAAGGACAAAAGTTAATAACGGTAATTTTTCCATTACATCTCGAAAATTAGTCATATACTTATTTATATACTGCCCTGATAAGACAATAGGCGGTATTTCAAATTAAATAAGCATAACAGATTCAAACCTCACCTGTTTGTAATATGGTTGAATTTGCTACAGCAGTTTGGTCTGAGATGCCACTATTTCTCTTAAAGCAGTAATAGTTCATTTTCATAACGTAAAGGAAAAGTTAGGTACCGTTATTAATTTCAGTCCTTAACTATAGGTACTTTTTAGGAAAACGCCCAACTTCAAATTTGAGTAATAAAATAATCTAAGCGCGAAACGTGTGTCCCTAAGTTAATCAAAATACAACAATTTATTTATGTACAGTTACGTACAAATAAGTACCATGATACCTAAGCTGATGATAATATTTCTTGAACTTCCATACCTACACGAATATTGAATGTGCGTCTACTATATTTACCTATTACAATATGGCGTCAAACACGATAAAATTACTCATTACATTACCCCACGTAACATAATACGCGTAAGTCTTAAATCACGATTTGTTCGTCGGCCTGTCAGCGCCATCTATCGGAAGTTAGAGTAAACTGGGATCCGTTATGTTTACAGTGAGCCGCAGTACGCAGCCATTTCTAGTTCCCCATGGGGACATTCAATTTACTGTTTGTGAATTATTACCTAAGCGGCTCTGTAACAATTAAGTTACAAGAGAGAATGTTTACGAGAACATCTGTGAGATTGCGATAATATCTCGTATTTTTTTATTTATTGCCATCATGAGCATTTACATAACGTTCTTAATTATACTAAATATAAGTATGTACATGTAACCCTACTGCACTGCAATATACAACGTGCTACAAAATAATCCGTAAAAAGGAATTACAAAAGTAGTGTCAACCCTTATTAAATAACGTCAGTTCAGTATCTTAGGTAGATATATATAGTATACTAGGGTTGACACTACTTTCGTAATTTATTTTTTACGGATTATTTTGTAACACGTTGTAATATTAGACTTATCCAACTAGCTTAAAATATTAGCTTACATCTGAGCATTCAAATAATTTAGATCTAGATAAAACAATAATATAAATAGTTACTAAAAGTAAATAAAATTAGCAAAAAGCATGATTCTACTTCCCAAATAATAAGTTTTATTAAATAACCTACCGACTTAATAACGTTATGGATATGACATTTATTGGTGCATTCTTAGCCAAATAAAGCATTGTTATAAATCGTTAGCATTGAAAATATTCTGCAGTTCTATTAAATGGAGATTTTGATAGTGCAATTAATGGAACGAGAGTTTTTTTGTGAAGGAATGTGGCAAATGAGCGAACGGAACACACGTAGATGAGCAAACAAAAAAAAAGTCGCGACTCGCAGATATTTTAAGAATGTCTAGAGACAAGAAAAAAAAGTGGAAAGGCAGTAAAATAACGCATTGAAAATGTAAACCCTAACACTTTCACATGTTATATAGGTCTATATTGTAAATAAATGTTTTATAAAACATTAAAATGATATGACAATATTTTGACGTGATCAGCAATAATATAACCTAAAGGTTAAATGAGATACGAATACATCTTTACATAATAAGCAAAAGCCAGTTACGAGTGGGCGAGCAAACGTTTAATGAAGAAAATCCTCATGATAAATGCCAATATACAAAATGACTTAACTCTTAGAATTTCATTTCACACACCACCAGTATATCTTGAACTCCGATGGCTTTGAGACGGTTTGGAGAAGCGGTTCTAGTACGGCCTTGAGTGTGGTTGTTCCTTTTACTGGGATGGACCTTGGAGGTACTGATTCACCTCGCTTGTGGGAGTTCGAGGTCGTGTGTTATTTGGACGCGAATTTGATGATTAACTAAGTATTTGCTCAGTTTTCCTTTTGTTACTTTTAAAAGAATCAGTCACAAAAAGTTTTGGCTTCAGAACTTTAGTATTTCTAGGTAATAAAAATGACGTCATGGACTTTTGATGAATAACATTTAAAGGTCAATTACAGGTCAGACGTAAAGACGCAGTTCTATTCATTATGGGTATTGAATGACGTGTTTGTCTTTGACGTGCGAATCATGAAGCCATACCATCCTAAAGTATAATTGATTAATCACTGAAAATACTTTATAACAGAAAACAATGAAGTCTCACATACCTACTTTGGAACGTGACGCGTTTTACTTGTAGAGAACGGCTCTAAGGATTACAATTGAATTCAGTCCAAAAGTCGAACTGTCAAGATCTAATCTTCAGCAAAACTGTCCCATCCCATATTGTAACATCCCCTAATTAGTCCAAAGTTTTAGATAATAAACCGAAATAACGATAAAAAGTAGCTTGACATCTGAGAACGAACAATGGTTTCGTTTTATCCCGGCCACATGCATAGGTCCCAGGGGAACTGCGCCGCGATAAACGAATTCCATGAGGATGCAATCGCAAACTACATACAGTTTAAAAATAATTAGAGCTTGCAATTTAAAAAGCGCAACAGAACGCTAGAATGTGAAGATACTTTGGGGTTGTTACGTAAGTACCTATCTACACTCAGCGTCAAAAAAATCGCACCTTTTGAAATTTTCAAAAGAAGCCTCACAGTCATACCTTACCTTAGATGAAATATGGTTTATATCTGCTTCATGTCAAAATTTTAAATGGTGCGATTTTTGACGCCGACTATACATATATCTCTCTAGCTCGTTATATAAAGCTAACAAGATCCTAAACCCCAAGACAACTCTTTATTTTAGCTTAATTAATATTACCTTCCTTTTATTACTAATAAAAGGTTTTATACATAATATAACTGCACTTGTATCCCTTTTGGGGGCCACGAGTTTCAAATTAAACTGTCCCCGTTGACGACAAAAGAAATCGTCTGGGACTACAGTGCTGCCCTGCTAAGACAAATGACAGTATCTCAGACAAAACCCCTGTAGAAAATGCAACCTTATTAATAACGGGAGAGGATTGAATCTACTTTCGCTATTGAGTTTCAGATACTGCATATTGGGTTATGACGGCAGAGTGCTCAGCCAGACGTGAGCAAGACTGAATTCAGCTGAGAAATAATTGAACATCTCACGAGAAATATCGCTTGCACCACTGTTATACAACTAACACAACTGTTAACATGGTCATAACCTGTGGCGTCTATCTCTATAATACAAACTAGACGAATACCGATTGAACAATGTGATAACAGTAAGTTTGTTTGTTGCTACATATTTATGTGCGTCACCGACTACAATCATATTTTGTCTTGAATCTCCTTTTCTTTAAAAAAGCCAAAATCCATTTTCGTTAACAGTGTCATAAAATAATTATAAGAATATTTAGCTTCAGCTTGTCTTCTGTAATAGATACCAGTGAATACCATGCAACTGCCTTCTATGAAGTGAAGATAGGATTATCTTCACTTCCTGCGATACAGAAACAATGAAATATAGTAGTGTCATTGAGTTTATTAGTAGATTACAATTCTGTAAATTTTTAAAACAGGAACCATGCTTCAAAAGTTAATTGCAAGGTTGAATTTATACACATACATACACAACTACTTACACGTCCAAGTAAACAAAAGCTCGTAAAAAATAAATGGAAGTAATTTAAGTGCCTTTTTTCCTACTTCCTGAATTATAAAGTTTTGTTGTTAATATTTTAGTCGAAATCTGTAAAACAAACCTACTAAACGCTATTATTTATTGATCAAAGCGTTAACGGATCAAGTTATGTAGATCTTTATAATAAAAATGATCATAAATAAATAGTAAAGAAACACTTACATAGTCAAACAATCACCTCTTCCCTAATCCTGCATTGAGTTCCAAAACGCCAGGTAATAAATCCAAGCGTGTTTAAATCAATAAAGTTAACGACCTTTCAAATTCGGAGCGTTCGAAGCAAAGTTTTTGAAAAAAGAACAGCTGGCTGTTGTGGTCGCAAACTGGTACTGACGACGGCGGTTGAGGACACCTGCCCGAGAGGCATACAGCCTTTGCAAAGTCGAGAACCTTTTAAAAATCTAGTACCTACGTTATGGTTACAAAATAAAATGATCTACATACTAATATGTAAATAATAATTTATAAATCAAGGGCAAAATATTTTCGGCCACACTTTTTGTAGTGCTACCAAGAAATAGGTTTTTCTTATCTAACCTAAATAAATATTAAGTCTTTCTTATTTTCACTATTTATTTTATAGTTTAAATGGGAATGCATATAGTACGTACCTATACCAGTAATTCAGTCAACTTTGAAGTTTGATTAAATTTAATCAGCTTGCAGTCTAGTGGGACAAGACTGAATCCGTGTCATGGTTTTAGACTAATATTTTAATTAGGTATTATGCAGCTGCCTATAATTCGGTTCCTTTACGAAAGGAAAAATAAGTACCTGGTTGATAAACATTTCACATTCTTCCAGTACTAAAATACCCATTTTGATAATTTATTAACTTTTATAACCTAAAAGTTATTTGTTACTTAACTTCAATATTATGTTATAAACATAAATGCTACCTAAACATTTCAGCAAAGAGTTCAAAACCCTCAGAGATTTCTACAACTATTCAAACTGATTTAAATGGTGCATATGAAGTGATTAAACATTCGTGTTTCCATTCGCAAACTTTTTGGTCCCTATTCAAAGTTTGGAGCTAAGGTAGATTTTATCGGCGCAAGCCTGACGGACATTGTTTTAATATTCCATATCGTGTGCACGTGCGCGACGGCGGCGCCCGAATACACCCGATTGCTGCCGACCCAACCCGAATCCCGACCCAAACCGTCATTAATTACCACATCCATAAACAAAATTCAAACTTATCTGAAAGTCACACGGCATGCAATGCACTAGGCGAAAAGAAGATGTAAGACCTTTTGCAGAATGGAAACTTTATGCCCTCGAGACGACCAAAGCGCATGCGAAATAACCTAGACTTTTTTATTTAGCATGGTTCCATTGCTGGTTTTGTTAGCTTACATTTTCAGCAAATTTAACCTAAGCCGAATTGTAAGTGAAACATAAAAAGTATCACTCATCTCAAAAAGCAGTTCCGGTAGTTGTATGTAGGCCGTTATAACTCGCTTTGTGTTATATCGTGTTGATTCTCAAACCACTTTGTTCGCGATATGCTTTTTGTGAGAGTCTTAATTTAGTTAAAAATGACATTTTGTCATTATCGTGCTTTTATCGCGTTGTCGTAATTGATATAGTATTTAGTAGTATTAACTACTGGACTTTCACGTAGGAATGTAGAACGTCTCCCATTTAGAACTTAGCATTATGATCACAAATAATAATTGGATATTAGTCAATGACTGTTAACTTTTATGAGGGTTGTAGATTACCATAAAATGGAATCGCAGTACAAAATCGGTTAAGGAAAGTTACAGAGCGTATATAGCTGTTATGCGTGTGTACTCAACACGTGTCCTGCATAGTAACGATTGAACTCGGGCTCAGTTAAATATGTAAACGCATAAATAAAGTTAGCTACAGTCAACCCAACTAGTTTTGCTAGAATTTTGCTAGGTATAGTTTATGCTTGGCTAGGTGTAATGTGCATTCCTTTTAAAGTGGAAAAACAAAAAACCGCCTTCAAAAACGCAAAAAAAACATCTTTTAAAATTGTAGGCACCACCCAAATGGGCTAGTCCAACTGAAGTCAGCTTTTTTGTTGAAAATATTGTGGTCGCTGACTTCAGTTCGACTAACCTATTAGGTAGAGGTGCCTACAATTTTTAAAGAAGTAATTTTTCGCGATTGACGGGGGTTTTTTGTTTTTTGAAATATTTATTTTATTTTATACTTTTTAGTGATCGTAATACGCTGTTACTTAGTCCCACTTTTTAGTTGATATGAAACTAAGTTATTTCAAGCGCGCCGCAAGCAACGCCGCGGGAAAGTCATAGTCATATTTCAACAAGAAAATATTCTTAGTTGTAGTAGCTCTACTACAAGTATCTTAATCGAGATATTTTATCGTACCGTTGAGGAGATCCGGTGGCCATCTGTGGTCTTCATCATCAGCTCCACATCACAGTGATACTTTCTGAATGCAAATGCTAGATTTGTTACTAAAATACTAAAATCGCTATATGTTTGCCTATAATATTTGATGAGTTCCCTCAATTCCTCACTGATCCCGTCATCAGATTCAGATTTGGTGACAATGGGACCATCTCGAAAGTATACTCTATCAAAAAAAAAAAAAAATTCAAAATCGGTCCACAATTGACGGAGTAATCGGTGAACATACATAAAAAAAAACCTACAGTGGAACGTATAACCTCCTCTTTTTTTGAAGTCGGTTAAAAAAGGGATTATTTGTGGTCTTTCGCTATCCCTATCAAACTTCACACTCAACTCAACCGGGAGTATAATTATTTGTCACTCGTGTGTCTCATAGTAACAAAGAAAACCGACGGTCGTTAATATAATAGCAAAAGCGAGAAATAATCCCTTATCCTACTATATACACGGTGGAATTTAATCGGTGAACAGAAACCCATTTTTCTAATTCAGTAATCGATGGCGGTCACGTTTATGTAGTACATAAGTGGAACCAAGTTTTTTTTATCATAACTAATTTTTAAGTTGAAATTAAATTTTAATTAAAATTTATTGTCACCCTGCTAATGGTTTAGTCTGAAAAGTTTAATACCTCTTTTCAAACTATCAGCCATAGACACTTAAAACATAAATGAGCAATAAGCTGTCAATTTGGTATTGTCAAATTCATAACAAATTGCTTCAAATACAGATTGACGTCTGATCTGTCTAGTTTCCCGCCAAAGCCAGCAAGCACTTGACGTATGTACACTTACGAGTAACTTCCCTTCAATAAAAGTAGGGTGTCCATTTATTCAGTCAGTGTACATTTTACCGATGTTAATTAAGTGTGATTAATTAGATTGTGAGCTATATTGCAGGAGATCTCACGTATTGGTTTCTATGTAGATTGATAATTAAGATTTTTGGATTCCTGATCACCGATTAAATTCCGCCGTGTATATATATATATATATATATATATCTATGGTAAGAAAGGAATGAAAAAAAAAAGTTCTAAGCCCGGTCATTGGAACACATTGGTTGAAAACTAACAGGTTTTTATTTTTCCATTTGTCCCAGCGGGTGTTTTGGGAATAATGTCGTATCTATTCCCGGTGGGGAGAAATGGAAAAAAACTCGCATGGTTTAGGTTTCTGATAGGTAAATTACGTTATTTCTTATCGATATTAAACACATTTTACTATTTCCGTACTTACAGTTGTTTACATACTAGAGTTAGAATAAGAATAAAGAATAAATAATATTTTCACTTCTCTTGCTCTAAAATGACTCATAATAGCCATGTATGGGCGGACTAAAATGATGTATTTAATCCCTGGGGACTAAAGTGACATTTAACCGCCTAGGGATTTAAGTACTTTTTATTTTTAATACATGCATACATAACATCACGCCTTCATTCCCAGAGTGGGGTAGGCAGAGCTACAGAAATACCAACAACTCTAAAGACATGTTAATAATTCTGTAACCTCATTTTGCACATGTAGGCTGAGATGTTTACTAGTTTATTAGTGACAGGTTGCAAGCCCATCGCCTAATAATACTACAAGCCTTTATTCCCTTAGTCGCCTCTTACGACATCTACGGGAAGACATGGAGTGGCACTATTCTAACCCGGAAACCACACGGGCAAATAATAATCCTTAATCTTTATTTGTTTAATTTCCTTATAAAAGCCGTGGAAAACCAACCAAGCCAGAAACATGTTGCCGTTTGATGATGCCGCTCTTGTCGTCGACGTGCGCGGTGGAGCCGGTGGAGGGCAGGCTGGAGCTGGGCATGATTACAACCTCCACCGCCGCGGTCTTCTTTTCGAAAATGGGTAAGGACCAAAAAGTCGGGCACGCTAACTCAAGCAATTAAATTTTCTACGAAACATTTCCGTTGGGCGAAAATTAGCCATACAATTGTAAGAATACTTTTTGTCGCACAACGGAACTTTTTTCGCCATCATTGGTCCTCACCCAAATGTTGTCTATGGACTATTTGTTATGTTCTAACCCCAAAACTGCCCTGCTAAGCCAAATAGCAGTATGTCAAATAAGTCTCCTGTAGCAATCAAAACCTTATTACTAACAAGAGAAGATTGAATCTACTTTGGCAATTGAATCTGACATACTGTGTTTTAGCTTAGGAGGGCAGAAAAATGAACTTGTGGTCGTCTCTTTCTGCATTACAGTGACGGGTGTAGAGTAAAAATGATAGCGCTACTAAATTTTAAATTTACGTCTCTATGTTAAAACTATTGTAAATTGAGATTAATTTTCTCAAAATCGAGTTTAATCTTGACTAATATGCCACAATGACAGTCGATAAAACTATTTGCTCGGGTGGCTAAATGTCTCGTGCCCCTTGATAAACAATCTACTATTTATTTTTCGAATCTTTTAATGAACAAAGTGTAACACAATTATTGAAATAAATAAAATTATCATTACTTTGCTAGAACAAGTTTGACGTAGTGACAGGTATTTAATATGCAACCAGAGACTAAGTAACAGATTAATCGCACTTTTAGAATTATAGTGACCTAATTCAAACATTTTCAGCTTTCGATTTTGAGTCATAAATTTAGTAATATAAGACCTAAATCGAAATTCAAAATATTTGGATTAGGTCACTATAATTCTAAAGATGCGTAATGTTGGCCTTAAATTGGATCATGTTGCCAATTTCATTCCAAGCAGCATGCAGCACCTTCATTTATTCAAAACAAAATTTTGTCACCTAAACGTTGGCATTGAGGTTACTTCTAAAGTGTTTGTCATTAAGAACAAATAAAAAACAACTATGACTAGGCTGTACGGTCTACGTGCTTTCCTTTTTCTATCGAAATAAAATGTAAAAAAGCCGCGAAATAAAGATTTAATTAGATTTAAGCCTTAGGTACGTACTCGTTGATGTTTTAAGCTTAGTTTTTGTACCTACAGTAATTGTGAATTTTAGAAATGTATGTAATGCAAAATACCCTAAAAAATGTTTTCATCCAGTGTAAGTGAAATGAAACTTACGTCTAACACGAGAGTGGAGCAGAAAGCAAAATAATTAGTACATGGTCTTTTTCCGCTAAAATCACGTACCTACCATTTACCTGAATACCAAGACTAAAGGAATGAGAAATAAATTAGTTTATTTACTAAAGGCTAATTATATGTTACGGCAAAATTTCAAAAAAGTACGCCTTCATCACTATAGTGATATATTCTATGCTCAAAAATATTATATATTTCTCTGAAAAGATTTTTTTCTCACAAAAAAGTGAAAAGTAGTGTTTACATCTAGATTAAAAAGCCATACTGACACTCGAACTTCATCCACCCTCGCTTTGCTCGGGTGGATAAATGTCTCGTTTCACAACATAATGGCTTGCTTTAGTCCAGTATTGATCAATCTACTATTGTGAAATAAACTATTGATTTACAACTTACAAAGTTATATTTAAACTAGGAAAGGTTATTTATTATTTATTTTACTACTCTGTAGTGGGTTGTAGAGAAAGGTACCATAAGGTTGTGTTATCGCAATGTGCCCATTGGTTCCTTATGTAATTTAAAAAATAAAAATGCAATTAAATAACTATCAAAAAACCGGCCAAGTGCATGTCGGACCACGCACAGTGAAGGGTTCCGTAGCTGGGATGAACGTTCATGGTAGAAATTCTTTTTTTTTGTTAAAATCTTTAAAACTACACAGCGTATCGTGTTCAAAATAATTTTGGTTGGAAGTATTTCGTATGTTCTACTACTGTAATTTTTATTAGAATGTTCTATTTAAAAGTTCAAAAGCTACCCACCCGGACAGAGTTTTTACGACTTTAGAAGCGTATATCTCGCCAACTGTTCACTTACGTAAGAAAGTCACTTAAAAACCTCCCCACACGCTGATATAACTCAAAAAAAATGTATTCGTCCCCTAGTTACATGTATGGAGTGCCACCCCTAAATATTTTTTTTTTTCAATTTTACTACATCATTGTATAGCGGTTCATAGAATACATCTATCCTCTAAATTTCATTTATATAGTGCCAATAGGCTCTGAGTAAAATGGTT
Source organism: Acleris holmiana (assembly GCA_949316455.1). Lineage (NCBI taxonomy): Eukaryota > Metazoa > Arthropoda > Insecta > Lepidoptera > Tortricidae > Acleris > Acleris holmiana. The sequence goes on along the minus strand of OX438776.1, from coordinate 11,075,757 downwards.
GTGATATACAGACGGACAGACGGACGGACGGACAGACGGACAGACGGACATGACAAAATTATAAGGGTTCCGTTTTTGCCATTTGGCTCCGGAACCCTAAAAACAAGTTACTACTCTTATCTATTACGTATTTGGGATAAATAGATTTTGTGGTAAATTCTTCGCATGCAACGGTTAGTATATAATAAAATGTTGTGTTTTAATCGTGCCTAAACGACTAAACGGGTTCAGTGAAATTTGACACACATATTGATACATAGAATAGGTACTTTTGTTCCGGAAAATTCCATAGTTCAACCACTTCTACCCGTAAAATTTAATAGGTATATCATAAACAGCCGATTTGAACCTTAATACTCCTTAAACTGCACATTAATAAAGTTCCCATTAATACCATAATGAGCAGCTAATAAAGAGCATAAGGTAAGGGTCTGCACGGTGGAGCGGAACGCGCCGGAAATCGAACCCGGGACGCGGGTCAGCCAGGCGGTCACTCACCCCAGAGGCTGGCAGGCGGTAATAAGGTTACGGTCTAGGGCTAGAACATAGGTCTTTTCTAGAAGGGAACAAAGTCAATGTTTATTGAAAATAAATGAAGTGTATTGTAAGTAATATGTTCATTGGAAGCTTTATTATTAATGATTAAATGATTAAAACAAACTGCTGAAATCAATGATCATGCGTGCTCTACTGATGTCTCGTTCTTACAAACTTTAACACATCAAAAATATTCAAGGATCAATAAATGGCTCTAGTGAAGAAGAATACAAGTCTCCTGAGGTACAGGTGAAAAACGGTATAAGTTTAAAACTCTATAATGATGATATACCCTATTTTATTTCGAGCTATATCGACTTCTATCCTTTTTCACTAGAACAACAGATAATAATATAGGAATACTAGCGACCCGCCAGCGGCTTCGCCCGCTGCAATTTTTTTTTTACATCACTTAGGGGTATGAAAAATAGATGTTGGCCGTTTCTCAGACCTACCCGATATACCTACACACCAAATTTTATTAAAATCGGTCCAGCCGTTTCGGAGGAGTTCAATAACGTTCACCGTGACACGAGAATTTTATAATTATATTAGATACATATTTGCTAGCAGTCCCAGGTTCGATTCATGGTATGGGCAAATATTTGTGTCTTGTGTATGCAGAAGATAACTGCGCAATAAAAGAGTACAGTCGGCAACAAAAGCTAGACATAAAAAATATTATTTTCGCAGAAACTTATTTGTCTGTTTACTTCTTTAGATACGAGAGTTCATTCCGTATCCAGTGACACTCGCCACGTTGAAACAAATCCATCCAACACCTCGCTTACCAAAATCAAATAACACACACAAGTCCAAAAAACATCTTGTGTAGTCAAGTAATGAAGGGTACATTTTAGTTCATAGTACCCCAGAGGTTAAATCATACGCCCCACGCGCCATGTGCAGGGGACAATGTGCGCAGCCTGCCAGGCCGCTGACAGGTGGGCCTCGCTCGTAAAGAAATAATGTATTGCCCAATAACAGTTTTTATGCCCACACGTACCCTGCGGTCTGGGCGCCCAACGTGTGTGGACCACTGTGTGGTAGTTTGCGAATAAGTTGTGTGTGTTAATTAGCGTGTATGACGGACTTGCATTAATCTTTCAACCCGACTGTCGACTAACAAGGGTTATTTTGACAGTGTGGCATAATCATTATTGGTTCTAGTGTATTGTTTGGTCGAAAACGGTTTTTACAATAAAAACTTTTTATTGATTATCGAAAAGCTAACTTAACTTTTAAGGGATAATCTCACACAAATTGACCTAGTCCCAAACTAAGCTTTAGGCTTGTAAGTACTATCCGTACTAGACAACGATATTAATACTGAGATAGAGAAATTAATACTTAATTTAATACATAGCTCGCTTTGCTTCGGTCGATAAATATCTTGTGTCATAACTCATAATGGCTTACTTTAGTCCCTTTGTTGATCAATCTACTATAAATAAATGTTTGAAGGCTTTTCAGTTTTTCCTTAACTTCACGAAGGATAAAAATACTAAAACATTTAATTTTATAAAGTACTAAAATTTTAACAATTATGTACCCGATGTAAATGCAAATTTAAACAGACATGCATACATAACATCACGCCTTCATGCCCAGAGTGGGGTAGGCAGAGCTACAGAAGTACCAACAACTCTAAAAATATATAGTAGGATGAGATGTTTACTAGTGTATTAGTGACAGGTTGCAAGCCCATCGCCTAACAATACTACGAGTACAAGCCTTTATTCCCTTAGTCGCCTCTTACGACATCCACGGGAAGACATGGAGTGTCACTATTCTAACCCGGAAACCACACGGGCAATTAAGTAAAAAACAGTAAGATAATGTGTAGGTAATTTGTTATTTTTTTAATATTGTTACGAGTGTTTGTCATGAATGATGCATTTAATTGTTTATTATTACATTTAATATTCGTTATAAATCCTGACATTTAACCTAATTTGACTATGGAATATTTGTACGCCATACTATGTCAATGTAACGTCGGAAAACAATGAAATGTAAAATTGCACAAACATAAAGTTATCGGGTTCTAAATAAGAAAAAAAAAATCGCTAACAACGGTCGATATCCGCGCACGATAAGTTTATTGTACCTATTTTTAGAACCGAAATGTCAATTTTAACATTTAAAATAAATTAAAAAACAACTCATACAGATATAAAGAAGTCAAAGCAATTTGCTATAAATAAATCAAAAAAATAAATTACAAAATAATGCAGTCATTATTCATTCAATAACTAGGTAGGTATTCAATATCATCACTGCGCAAATAAACCAAAAGGTAATTAATGAATCTGGTGCCAACGCCAGTTATTTCGGTTTCAATGCCCTAAAGGTATCAACGCAGTTATTCTGAATGAAAAGCTGAAAGTACAGGGTTTTTGCCAAATCTCGTATAAAAATGCATTTAAAATTTAATTACCTAAGTCTGGATGATGTTCCTAGAAGAAAACAACTTTAGACATAACATAGCCTTATGATCTGTGGAAAAAGCCAAATAACTTCAATCTTTAACACATATAAGGGCATGTGGACTTTAAAGAGGCTATTTATAAACTAAAGGGCTGGGATTCTACAGGATAGTAACGATATCGTCTTTGACGTGTTTCCGTATTGTCAACGTTTTTATAACTCTTATGTCATTTGCAATAATGGCGACTGTGACATTAACGATTCTAAAACACGTCAAACGCGATATCGTTATTACTCAGTAGAATAAAGGCCCTTTTTGCTAAAGCTATTTAAAACTCATTCGAAATTTAAATATAAACCTGTATGTTTCAGAGTGTAAGCATGGTAAGAATGGATAGTAAAATTAGGGTATTAATGCTCTACCATTTACCGCTTTCACACTCTGGCATAACAAATATACCTACTGACAGATGCTAGAGAGAGTGACAGCGATATACCTTAAAACACTGGTTTTACAGTACAATAGATGATTTGACAATCACAACTCGCATTCAATCTTTCACAAGGACTCTGACGTATTAACAAATTGGCTTTAAACAATTGTATACGCTTACCACGACCGCAACCCTCAATTTACATCATTCTGTATTTTCCATCTCGCTCTGAATAAAGTAAATAGAGCAATGTAAAGTAGAGAGGTAAGTGAAACCACACTAGTGACCTGAAGCCACTAATGCACACGCTTACGTGCGGACCTTAATCTTCTAAAGGTTTAGATTGAAGTGCCCCTTAAAGTTAATTTTCGTAAAATCTTACGGTCGCTTGTTTTGGCCACCAAATTGCAAAGATCCCTATCGTCACCTTAACTTCCTTCACAGTCGTCTTACACGCGATTTAACAAAGAGGGGGAGGGAGGTCTTGGTAATTTGGCGGAGGTATACAGCGGGCGGGTGTCGGATATGTCGGTCGACTCGTTGGACAGCGAATCGAATATTTGCGGTGGGTACAAATAATACGCCTTTTGCAGGAATAAATATGTTGCTACTGGCTTTATGATCAAACATACAAGGGTAAAGTGTCAGAATGGATGAATGAGTGAGTTTAAGTAGGTAGAAGCTAAATTCTTCTACATAGACTAGTCAGTATACACTTAAATATCTTTCTTTTTTAGAGGTTTAATGAATTTTGGCGGAACATTGATTGGGGAATTCTATGGAATTTTGTAAATGGGCATTTTCAAAATAAAGTGTACCCTAGTTAAGGAAAATTAAGAAACGTTAACTTTTGTCAGTTTTGTGACTAAATTAGCCGTATAAATGTATGGTTAATTTTGTCACAAAACTGTCAAAAGTTAAGGTTAATTAACTTTCCTTAACTAGGGTACACTTTATAATGAAAATGCCCACCTACTTGCATCCATGGAACAAGCGAAATCTAAGGTTGAACATTTACTGAACCATATTACAAATGGCGACGCATCTACATCTACACTAATATTACAAAAAGGAAAGATTTGTAACGAATGGACCGATTACGAAAATTATTTTTTTCATTACAATGCTACATTATCACAGAGTAACATAGGTAATGTTTTATTTTTCTACGCAGACGGAGTAGCGGGCAACATCTATATATTATAATATTATAGAGAAAATGTTTGTAACGAATAAACTCAAAAACTGTTAGACCGATTTCAAAATTTAACTCACCAGTAGAATCTAAATTGTCACTAACTAACGTAGACTTCATTTTATTTTTCTACGCGGGCGGAGTCCCTTGCAAAACCTAGTACAATATAATAATTATGTATGTAAGTCGTTGATACGTATGTATGATGTGCTGATAAAGAAGAAGGTAAATACGAGTAAGTTAACGTCCCGCAGAACAGTTTGAAGTTTTACTTAGGTGGTGGTAGGACCTTGTGCAGTGTATTTATCGGTCGGTATTCTATACAGATTTTTGACAGCCTACAGTAAATTTATAAAGCAACCCAGGTATTATGCCACAGGAAATATAACAAAAACTTTACAAGTGTACAAATCATTAAACTTCAAACAACAATATCACTGAAAGAAGAAAATGTTGATAAATTTGTCGACATGCACACTTTAAGTAGTTTTGTTGCCCGAAATTCGAAATATCTTAAACTCCTTCGTGATTCTGGCGCACTGGTACTGTAACGATTAATTATTATTTTATTCAACAATAAACGGAACTGTTAATAGGTATTAAAACGCTAATGTAATCAGTACTTTAGTTACGGCTCATTAAAACGTTCTCACGACTGTTATGCAATCTGTACTGCAAAAGAAAAAGGCAGTATGTTGGTACAGGCCTAATACTATGTCTATGTATGTCTTCTAGTTAAGGATAACGGAATAGCATATTGAATGAGTGTGCTTTTACTGTTTTATAATGAATTAAACCACGATTCTGCTTAGTTCTGACAAGCAAATGAGAGACTATTACCATATCATTTCTTGATATCAGTGTATAACAATAAAAAGATAATAAATATGCCATTTTAAATGGAGACTGAATAGAGATAATAATAATAATACCAAAGGACAATGTCACACAAATTGACCTAGTCCCAAACTAAGCTCTAGGCTTGTACGATGGGTACTACATAGACAACGATAAACATACTTAGAGAAAACACTAGATAGAGATACACCGACACTAAATTTTAAACTTCATGGTGCATCGAGCACTTCTCAAAAATTTTGTCACAATGAGTGACATTTCCAGATTTAAAAAAAAAATGGCAATGGCTTTGTTACCGATATTCATACGTTTTGGGTAACACAAAAGGAACTTTTCACACAAATATTTTGGGACACATTAGAATATTATTCAATTATTGCATAGTTTGATGTTCTCTACCTACCTGCCTTTTTTATACCTGTAGATGTCACTCAATGTGGCAAAAAAATTGAGAAATACTCGTTCATGGAATTATAAAGAACTTTCATATATGTATAATACGAGCCCAAGGTTAGCCTTTACTTTACTTGTCTTAAAACATTATGGTTACCATTCTGTTAACGTTATAGTTAGTTACTTCTATTACCTAAGGAGTAATCATCGCAAATAATTAGTTCTAAGACAGAGTAGAATATTTAAATTCTAAGATATGGGTATAAATAGCTTCGCTCGATCTATCGACAAAAGCGGTTTTTAACAGAATAACACCTCTGTACTTATTATAATCATGTCTTATATTAAAAACCTTACTTGAACTGGGTGCACTAGCTGCCCGTGTTACTCTAGATCTGCTAAACTGCTTCGCCAAACATGCAACATTTGCACAGTTACAGGATATTAGGAAGTTTTACGAAGTAAAACACGTGTGGTGTAACTAAAGCAAAGTCTTCATGTAATTATTACCGTGGTTGCAGTTAAAAGTAGAAAATAACGTCTAAAGGTTGCGTAAGCGTAGAATTTCAAAGGCGAAGTTGTAATTTTCTTTATACGCATTAGTGAACGTAAATTTGGACTCTATTTACCTTCATAGCAGTATTTACTGCTGCGTGTATAACAACCATATCACAATAACAAGTGGGTCACCTACTCCGCTGTCCAGAAGAAAAAGGTGGTAAGAGTATTAAGTCCATATGCGCATACTGCCATTTTGATTTGGGGGGCAGTACACTAACTATAAACTATACGCGATGCCATTTCTACTCCTATATAATTTATGCCATGTTTACACACTGGCTTGGCCACAAGCTTCCGCGGGCGGCAGCGGCGGCCACGAGCGGGGAGTGAAAAATAACAAATGCCAAAGATGTAGCTATGTAAGTAGCATTACATGCAACGAGACACTGGCAGCGATTATAATTTCCATGCAGTTCAATCTACCGCTCTCTGTTCGACGCCGCGCGGCCGTCTCGCAATGTCTTAGCCAGCAGTTTTAGCGCAGTGGCCCTCGACAAGATGCTTTGCGAGAACGTGGTCGATATTGAAAATATAAAGGATTGACAATCTGGTCGGTCGCGTCGAGTGTTGCCAAGTCATTTGTAACTTAGAGGAAACTCAACCATATTGCTATAGAATGTCAGATTGACTGTCTCGGTCTTTGACTGTCCCATATCCATACATTTTGACAGTATGTGAAAATAATTAACGTTAAGCATCTTGTCTAACTTCTTAGAGTCGGCAAGTAGACAGTCCGCAGTTAACTGGCCTGAATATGGACGCAAACTTAAGTTAATAAGTATACAGGCTATGAAACACCTTTGGCAGAATAATTCCTATTCCTATATTTCATTAGTAAATGAGGTATAAGGCAACAAACGTTCTGGGCCGAGATTCTATGCGGTAAAAACAATATCGCCTTTGAAGTGTTTCCGTAATATCAATGTCATTTACAGTAATGGCAGCCGAGTCATAAACGATTCTTAAACACGTCAAACGCGATATCGTTATAACGCAGTTGAATAGAGGCTCTATAAGTCTTCGAGTAGGTTGTGGTAGAGAACTGCAAAGGAAGCAAGATAGTTTTTTGTCTAAACGCAGTGTTAAGGATCTCTTGTGTGACGTTCAAAAGTGAGAGCAATGAAGTTAATGTATGTTGTAAGAGAAGTTTATTGCGTAAGGGTCACTTATACCATCTATGTAGTAAGGATAAGTGACCCTTTTCAGTAGAGTTGATATAAGGGCTTAATTCTAAATCAAATTGCAAAGTTGTAGTCTAGAGTAATATTGGATTTTATTAGTCAAGTATTGTTTTTATGTTAATTTCACCGGTTATCTTATCCCCACACCGGAACACAACAATGCGAACACTGTTGCTTGGCGGGTGGTTAATGGGTAAGATGGTGGTAGCGATCCGGACGGACCCTGCACAGGGACCTCCACTAAATCGGGTAATCGAGTTGCTTATGGTGTAATACTTAGTTTGTTTTTAAGCTTTCGCTCTTTTCTCTCATATAGTTAGAAGTTAATAAGTTTAATAAAACAGTAGTTATCGTCCTTTATATACGTTTTTTAGGGTTCCGCAGTCAAACTAGGAACCCTTATAGTTTCGTCATGCCCGTCCGTCCGTCCGCAGCCTAGCGCAGAGGCTGTTAGTACTAGAAAGCTGCAATTGGGCTTGAATATGCATATTATTCACGCCAACAAAGTGGTACAATAAAATGAAAAAAAAAATGGTACCCTCCCCTACACGCAACGGGGGGATTTTAACTGGTTTGTGAATACAGTTTTTTGATTAAGTAATCAGTTTATGAAATATTAAACTTTAAAGCGCATTTTTTTTGGTTCTTGAGATACAGGCTATTAAAGTGTCTATACCTACTAAAATCATCTAAGACGGCACCAATTGACTTTAAATAGAAAATTAGTTATTACTAGTTGATTTTTTTGTTTTTAGTACTTAACCGCTTCGGAACCCTACACTGAGTATGGTCCGACATGCTCTTGCCCGGTTTTTTATTGTTAAGCCCTGTTTTAAATATAATATGTGTGGTTTTTTTAGTGCTAAAATAATGTGTTTTGTTTAGAATATTACTTACTCGCACCATTTAATAAGTAAGAATAAACCGGTTTATAGACACTTCAATACATAACTCATGCATAAAACTATCAAGGATCCTCTTAAATTTTCGTACAGTCAACAACCAAACATCTACACCGTTATCGTCTTTATATTGTATATTGTATTCTATAGGGGTAAGACATTTAGGTGTTTTTTTTTTCTGTGGTTTTAAACTTAACGGGTTAACATTGTAAACTTTGAAGACAATGTTGTATTTAAGTTCTTTTTAATGGTGACAGAGAGTCGAGCATATTGCGGTATGTATGAGCAATGGCATTATTGTGTTCAGTGAGGAGTTATTCTTTACCGGAGCGCAGTTCTATAACATCTTAGCCCCAGGCTTAGAGCAATTGCTACATTTTGTACAACTTCAGTTTTAATATATTCGTTTTAAGAATCGATTCATCTTACTCTAACTTCCTAAAACAAGGTGCTAACGCAAGAAACCAACGCGTGACATTTAAATTCCCGAATGACGTCGGGTCCCGATTTTGGCCATCTTTGTACCCTTTTTGGTCACTTTAAATTCAAGCCAGTAAACGGTTAATGTTAAAATAATGTGTTTATATCATTTTGAAACTTTACCACATATAAATCTAATTTATGATTTTATTGTAGGGGTCAATATATAATGGCTTATCGTTGAACCTGACGTGGACTTCACTACTTGTATAGGAGAATAACACTAAAGTACAGCGTTTAGCAAATGTGCCTGCGGACTTCATTCTGTCAGTGGCAAACTGCCTTCTACCTCTGCTAGATTCCAACTTAATGTCCTTTTGTCCTCAACTATAGAAAACAATAGAACTTATTTATGCACGGAAGTCGCACTCCTTGTGATCTTCACCAAAGCCGCCTTTTTATTAGCCTACAGATAAAACACAATAGACACGCATGTAGAAAGGCCAGTTCAATGCTTTAAGCCACTGACGCCGCCGCGCCGTTTACTAGAAATTATTGCATTGCGCCATTTTACAAGGCACAAGATTATAAAAAAACTCAAATAAAATACTTAGAGAGAAAGGAAACATTTGCTAAATATCTGTAGTACCTCCCTACTTATGTAATTATAAGATAAGGTAAGCATTTATTGTCAAACTGTGTTCAGTAAATTGATAATAAATAAATAATAACTACAATAATTCGATATGGATACCTACTATTAAAATGCTTCTTCTTCTTTTATTAATGGCGGTCCACCGCGATAATCCCAAGTGATTTCGCCAATGTCAACTGAGTAGAGTAAATCAGTAAACAGAATAAATCAAAAGTAAAAGTCGGACATCTTTCAACTGCTTTAAAACGCTCAACCTAAGCTGTATCTGTCGTATCTAATACCATCTATGAATGCTTAAAACACTTGTGTACATAAAAACCGGAACTGACATGCGGGCGGAAAAAGAGGGATGAATATAAAGGTGTCAAGATCAGCAGATGGCGTTGTTTGATCTCTACCTACCCCAACGGGACAATGGCGTAAATTTATTAGTTTCGGCTTCATTTGTGGGTCCAATGGATTTTAGCAAATTATTTACTCGATAAAGTAATCACGGTAAAAAGATATAGTAAAATTGCAACGATATTCAGAAACTATTGTGTTTTTCGTACGAAGAAATAAAAGACGTCATTAATCCAACGCATACACATAACTTACATACTTATTTACCGAACCTCGGTTGTAGTCGTAGACTACTTCCTTTGTTCAAAGCCAAGAGGGCCTACTCACGCCATCTATCGCAACTCGTATTAACTACGACCAATCTGTCCCGCGTCAGAACACGACGAGCATTTATAATGTCGTGAATACCTAATATTGATAATTAAATGATTTGACGTTTTTCTCTAGGGTTTGTCCCACCAAATTTGATGCTTTCGAAGATGATGAATAAGAATAGGATTTTCGCCCCTAGGTACTATTATAACGGATTATTCTGCTAAAAAATAACTGCCTATGAATTACGGTTTCAAATTGTAATTAACTGACTTTTGGTATTCGATAGTTTCTGACATAGACAGACGATATGGCGAAACTATAAGAAGTTCTTTGTTTGACTACTGAACCCTAAAAATGAAGTTAATGTACCATTCATAGTTGATAAGTATGTTATCACGGCAGCTCACCTTGCCTACCTTGTCACAACAATCAGGGCGTCGTTTTTTAATCACACTGACTAATAATTAGTGACTTTTAATAAATTCTAGACACCAAAATGCATGTAGGCCCTGTAAAAATTGTTACCAATACTTCTAGTACATTAATTGTCTAAACTGAACACTCTGTCCCCGGACCCTCTCGCTCTCCAGACATAGCACCATCCCGCCCCACTCGGAACGGGTCGTTAAAAATATCTACCCTTACACCGATCACTCGCCTTACTCTTTAAATGCTAAGTAAAAAGAGTAAGCTATTGTTCAGGTTAAAAACTCTAGGCAAAGCTTTCTTATTCAAAACATTAACTCATAACAATAATGGTCAAACCGACCTTGACCTTGACTATGAAAAATTACAGTCAAAATATAACGATTGCTATGATTTTTTTTCCGCTACAGTGTTTTTTTACTACTTACTCGTACGACAGAACAAAGCACTAGGTGTATCCCATTTTTTTATATAAACAACACCATTATTGGGCTTAATATTTTATCCTACAGGCTACAAGAGAAATGTTTTCATAATAATAACGCAAAAACGTATGCTTAATAACGAGTTTCGATAAAATATTGTTGCTTTTGACGTAAACGCTTTCAAACATTATGTTTTCGAATATGACAGCCGTTTAAAAACAAAACCAATAAATATATGCTCAAATAAATGACACAAAATAAAAAGATACCGTTTTTTTTTATTTGGAAAAACATATGTTATGCTTCTTTTTTTTTAGGGTCTTACCAACTGGCCCCTAAATATCTAAACCACTAACCACCATTGCCCGTCCGTCTGTCTGTCAGTCGACTGTAGCTAGACTGAATTTTCACTAAGTCTGTATTACTGTAGCCACTATAAGAATAAATACTAAAAATAAAATATGTCCATACATAGTCTTAGTTACATTTGCAACAAGAGAGCAAAGTTGTTTTTTGCTGCGAGTGTTGATTTTGATTCCCGAGCAAGCGAAGGATTCTAGAATTTAATCGCGAGCGTAGCGAGTGATTCTAGGTTAGAATCCTGAGTGCAGCGAGGGATTCAAAGACACGAGATGCAAATAACTTTGGTCTTGCGTTGCACATACAATTTTTCACCTCATCATCGAGAAAATATATCCTTTATCTTGACACATAATCATAAACCCTCTATGATGCGATCAAAAACCGCAAATTACGACTAGCATAAAGATAAACTGTTTTGTTAGAACAAATTTCTTAATTGTGAAAATGTTATTATTGCTATTAAGCAATTATATAACTATTATATTATTTTATTAAATAACATCAAATTCGATATCAATATTACATTCAAATTTCGACCATCTTTGAAAAACAAAGCAAATTAATTTGACTTCGATTCTAATATCACTCTAAATGACATTTTATTCGAAATGAAATGTCAATTGCATACAATTTTGACAAATCTCGCTTGTTACTTGATATCGAACGATATGATAATAAGGGCCAAAAGCTAATTTGTCTCTGATTTTAAAAAAAAACTACGTGTGCCGCCATTCTTGACGTTATATTTGCCTTGACGCAAAAAATAGTTTAGTTTGATTTGTTTTTTTTTTTAATAAGTATATGTATTTAGATAAAGCAGTGTATGTAACTGTACATAATTAGGCATTAAAACACTCGTGTGATGTTATTATTTAACAGTCACATAAACAACTATAAAGTAAAAAAAACAACATGGTAAAAATAAAACGACATCACCCAGCCGCCCGTGCACCGCACCACGGCCACCTTTATATTGTGAACAAAAAAAAATAAGTTACTTTTGTTTCACGCTCGCAGCTAAATCGAATTTTGCTCACTGTCTTTAACAGCAAAACCACCCTTTTTGAGGTGCTGAGGTATTATATCGTTCACTTTTAATACTAGTACAGTCATCTCATCAAGGCCTCTATTCTACTGCGTTATAACGATAACGCGTTTGACGTGTTAGAATCGTTTATGTCACAGTCGCCATTATTATAAATTTTATTAATTAATTAATTTATTTATTTATTTATTTATTATTAAATTAAATTTCACAGCATAACAGTTTAACCAAAGCACTATGAAACTAAAATACAATTTAATGCACCGAATACAGGTTAGGAAAGAGGTATGTAAAATATCACAGAAGAAGGCCGTACATCCATCTTCTCGCAGAACTTCAGACATTCGTCACACACGTTTGACCATCTACTAACAAAAGACAAATGACAAAATGACAAAAGACATAAGGGTTTTCAAAACGTTGACAATACGGGAACACGTCAAATACGATATCGTTATTACCGTGTAGAATCCCTGCACAGCAATATATATACATTCTACCCACATCCAACATCCAAAATTGGGCTGAAACGATCCGATATACGTTTGTATACATGCACGTGCTAGACAAACAGATGACAATCACAACTGAGATTTAATCTCACGCAACCACCATGCGCATTGTGTCCGTCAAATTTGTCCGGAGTAATTGTAATGTTGGTGTTACTGATAAAACCTTTTATCCCTTAAGTGATTTGTACCTGTGATTGTAAAAAAAGCCATTTGTACTTGTAAATTTGTAGATCAATGCTCCCGTCTGGCTTGTCCACGGCCTTGTGTGTCGTCGTCTAGCAGTTTACTCTAGTTCGGTGGTTATTCTTCAACGCAGAACTAATATTATGTAGTCGAAACTTTTTTTGCCGACACATTTTTTGGAACCTTAATTCCACTTCGTTTAAACTTTTAACGCCTCTTGTTTCTACAATATGGCCGCCTTTATTGCCAAGTGAATAAGATGTGTGTTGCAGTTAAATAATTCGCTGTATCGTTTCGTCACTGTCTCCTATAGTAAATTCTGTGGTCGACTTTAGAATCCCGTTCGTGAACCAAAGTGGCCGATTTAAACATTTGAACTGATTTCTCCATGTTCGTATATTATACCTCACCGCAGTGACTAAAGTTCTCACGCCTATGATATCAAAAACGAGTGCCCCCACTGACAAACAAAATTACTGCGTGTTTTTTTTTTATTGTTCTAACTTAATGATAATCACCAGTGAGAATCAAAAATCAACTTTTGGGCCTCTATTCTATACTATATCACAGATGATATTACAATTATAAACAATTATTTCATTTGATCTTTACGAAAGCCACATTTTAGCCTTAGCATTATGGTTTATGGCCCCTAGAAAGTCGTCAACATTCAAACGGAACGCGGAGTGAGTTAATGTTAAGTTAGCAAGAGCGACTCGCGCCTGATTATGTCCTGAGTCATATGGTTATAATATTGTCAAAGTTACAATAGCCCATGTTAGATTATTCTAGTCTACATGAGATAAATAAAGTATTATACATATTATATTCTATTCTATTCACCCTACTGTAAAGGCGGTATCGTAGGTAAAGCCTGAGCAAGATTCAAAAAGATTCATGCTCAGGCTTTATCCATACCTGTAGGTTAGTCGTTAACTACTCGCACTAGGTAAGGTATTATAGTAGACAACGAATGAGATTAAGTATCAGCACAGAATATGTATCAGATGCAGTTGTTATCTTTTTGTATAACTTTGACCTCACCACCACACCCAATCCCTTTTGTTACACTGTAACAAAAAGCGATCCTAACTGTAGGTTTATTTTCTAAAATTAATGTCTATGTACGTATGTTAAATACCCCTGTTACATTAATTTTAATTCCGCCATTTTTTATACGCTAATGTTAAATCTGGCCACACCTCGTTTATCAAAATCGGGCCATCCGTTCAGCCACTACGAAGTAACGAAGAACCATAGAATATATTATATGGATACTTACATACATACATAGGTACATACAAATTAAAAACATAACCCTCCTTCGGTAGTCGGTATAATACGCAACCTTTAAGTGATTACTCTAAAAATAACTGGAATTGCTCGAATCCTAATCGCACTGGCGTTGGCCATTGGATAGTAACACTGCGGGTTATTGACTAGTAAACAATAAGTATTGTTCGCCATCAACACTTAGCGATAAGCGATATTCGCTACGAAGGCCGTGGCTATCGATTATCGCAATTTGGCAGAAGCCGCTACTTAAACCGCCATTTGGTTTACTTACACATTATATTAGCCAAATAGTTGTTTTGAAAATGCGTACACAACCCTTTATTTGCCCACAACTAAGAATGGGATTAAGAAAGTATACTTCTTTAGGGGCAGATTTGATGAATTCCTTTTTTTCTTTATTTCTATTTAATAAATTGTCACAGAGCTTACGTATTAGCCATTTATTTTTGTATGTATATTTTAATTAGTTTTCCCATTAAAGAAGAATATACCTACTCTTTGATACTTACTATAACTCGTTATAGTAAGTATCAAAAAACCGATATAGATTTTTAATATCGTCGTAATATACCTGCGCGTCGTTAAAATCTGAATTGATTTTAAAAAAGCATTCCATGTTTTATATTAATTCGTACCTAATTTTATTGTTATCTCATTTGCGTATTTAAGTCGTAAATAAAAATTACCAAATTTAGTTTATTTCATTTCTAACCTAAATTAAAATTAAAAAAACAGTTCTAAATAGCTTTAAAACTGAGAAGCTTCACGAATATAAAGTCCATGGAAGCCACCCGTGGCTCAGAATCAACGGTTGCGGACAACGCTCTTTGCATATCAATTCCACTCGTATTCGTGTAAAAGGGTGTAAGAGCTGAGGAAGTGTACTGCACTTACATCTTTTTTCCTGATCACGGCAGAATGTAGGCGGACTTGTGAATTGGATTACTAATATTGGAGTAATCAATGATGTTGCGTATCTGTTAGTTAAGGTTTAGATTGTATTTAGGTTCGACCTGGATTGGAAATAATGTCGAGTAATTGTCGGATACTTTTAACCCCCTACCAAAAATAAGGTTATAAATAGTTTGACCCCCTCTGTCCGTCGCATCGGAGTCCGAAATAAATAAAACAAAAGAGTCTGCAAGAACGCTAATACTGTTTTTTAGCCCTTTTATTATATATTTGCATCTTATCCTAATAGTTAGTGTATAAAACTACATATAATAAATATGTACAACTATAATTCTAATTAAATACATTACTAAATAAATAACCGTAATATAAGTATGAGAAGTAGAAATATCATACAGCATTAGATCAGGAACAAGACCCAAGTACTTCCTCAGCCTAGTTTTGAATGAAGCAACAAATAACATACACAACATCCATATCTACATAAGTTTTGTTTTAGACTTTAAAATAATCAACGCATCCTAAAAGTTCCTTAATTTACAGTAGTACTTTATCTTTAAAAAACTACAAAGCAATTTGTCTGGTAAAATAAAAAATCCAAACCAAAATGTTCTTAAATTACATCGTCCATTTCATTCGCCGTCCCCCCTCTACTCGAAACAAATAAGTGCATAAAAATTGGCCGAGAGCCCACTTGGAGCCGTCTTATAGCCGCTCAACTGTTTAAGCCGCTAATTTGATTTAATATAGTGATATCCGTGTTTTCATTGCAATAATAAATGATTACTACGGTATTTAATACCTCGTTGGACAATGATTAATGGGGCTTGTAAAAGTCAAAATGTCTTGTCACAGTTTTCACTCTTTTGTTTACGTGCTAGCTAGCAAACAAAAGCAACTGGGCCTCTATTCAGGTGCGTTATAACGATATCGTTTTTGACCTGTTTCCGTATTGTCAACGTTTTGATAACTCTTATGTCATTTACAATAATGGCGACTGTGACATAAACGATTCTTAAACGTGTCAAACACGATATCGTTATAACGCAGTTGAATAGAGGCCCTGGTAAAGAAAGAGATGAAAAATTATTTTCACTACTTCAAATTCATATAGGTACAAGGTGTCTCTGACCATGGGGCTTTAAATGTAGGTATCGATTCTACTCCTCAAATGCTACATCTTTTGTTCTACGACTTAGAAAATAATTTAATTTTCAGTAAGTTTTACGTGATCAAACTTTCAAACTTTACTAGGTAAAATCAGTGAATTAATTTATTTTGTATGAAAAATAAAAAATAAACACTACCTCATTTTTTAAATCGTAGTACAAAAGGAGTTCCATCTGAGGAGTAGAATCGAACGCTACATTTAAAGCCCCATGGTCAGA
Source organism: Acleris holmiana (assembly GCA_949316455.1). Classification (NCBI taxonomy): domain Eukaryota; kingdom Metazoa; phylum Arthropoda; class Insecta; order Lepidoptera; family Tortricidae; genus Acleris; species Acleris holmiana. Next base: position 11,058,984 of record OX438776.1, on the reverse strand, counting down.
GGCACCTTGTATTAGAAATGAAAGTGGTGAAGTTGCTTAAATCGATACTGACTTAGAAACTTACTGTAGGTAACGGATAAAAAATGTGTCATAGTCATAAGTAAAACCGTCGTACTTTTTAAAAGATGCCAGTATCCTCTCAAATCCATAGACAATTTGACACAAGATGTGACGCCCCTGCAAAGGGCAGTGAACCCGTGTAGCTCGGATGGGGTTCTATTTAGGAATGGGGCTGGGGGACTAGAGGTAATAAATGCCATGATAGAATAGTCTATTAGATTAGTTTAGTAATAACAAGAAAGCACAGAATCAAATTGTTTAAAAACACACCTTTACATTACCAACGATAGGTTATAAAGTTAAATTCATATTGCCTAAAATATGAACCAAAACAAGCTAAATTTAATTTACAAAGTATTAGAGTATTAAAGGCACAACTTCTTTTGTAAAGCAATTTATAGCGCCATTAAACCACGACAATCATAATATTTCGCAGTCACTAAAGTAAATTCTCTAAGAAGCCGTTTCCATCTTCACAATAAAGAGGCGGCAGCCAGAAAGCGTTTATCAGCCAATCCCTCTGATTACTTTAAATTAAGAACGTTAAATTCCATTATTGATTTCGAAAAATACAAGCAAATCTAAAGCAGTAACAGCCAACCGGGTAATTTCCCGCCAAATTCAGCGTAATGATATGTCCACCCTCTTATGGTTCTATGGGGTATCGATTATTTGCCTCGCCCCGCCCTGCTGCGGATCTCACCTACGATCCCGGCTTCCCTCGCATTTCTAAATGTTTTCATTCTTCTAACTTTTTTTTTAATGTTGCCAGTAGTTTAAAGTTATAAATGTAAGTTTCGCAGTAGCAGTGTAGTGTTGTTTCGTAGTATTCTTAGAGATGGTAACAGCAATTTGATTGAGGGTACCGAAATATTAATTATCATTTTATGAATGGAGTCGTGCATCCTCGCTACATTTTAGTGTGAATTAATAATGAACTCGAAATCGTGCAACTGAAATTTTGTAAGACTAGAATTACATTTTATGGTAATAATAAAAAAATAAAAAATAAAAATCATCATAAGATTTATGAACGTACTATTTGTAATGCTTTTTACAATGTGTGAATATCATAAAAAACCACTTAGAACGGTGAAGTTAGAATTAAAATATCGCATACATAGACACACACATTTTTATTTAAAATAAATCTCCTATACTTTTATGCACTCGAATAGTGACGAACGTATATTATAATACTAATTTAGTTAAAAATAACATATATACTGAATGAATATTTACAAAATAACATACAACGCGTATATTTTTTCCGAATTTTTGGTAACGCCTTCACCCCGCGTGCGGCTTTAAGGTGTTCGCATTACTGTTCTCAGAAATTACCAATCATTTAAAAGGGATATCGCGAGGCGGCACCCACTAAGCAGACTATGTCTAGACTTGTTTTTATAAAACCTAGATATACTCAGAGACTGAAAGATATTAGATAGGTTCTTTTGTACAAAATTTAACAGTTCCTAACTCAGTTTAGGCGTGTAAAAGTGTGAGCGTATTTTAATATTTTTCAGTTGCATAGGTTTACAAAGCAAAGTCATTTATTTACATACGTAACATCACGTCTTTATTCCCAGAGTGGGATAGGCAGAGCTACAGAAATACCAACAACTCTAAAAACTCTAAAAAGACTTGTTGATAATTCTGTAACCACATTTTGCACAATCAGTCATATATTTCACTAATTTATTTGTATTAAATAAATGTATATAATTAATAAACTCTGCATATAACTAGCGATAGAAAGTTATCTTCTCCTTTTATCTCGCTCGTGTCCCTGGTTCAATAGGGGTGACATGCAAGCGACACGCTAACGACCAACATTCAACCGATCTGCCAGTAATCCAATACGCACTTAATTAACTGGCTTAAACTGGAATAATTTCATTGAAATGAAATTGAGTCAATAACAGACATTTATTTTTAGAGACACTATTTTGCTGTTGGTAGTACACGAGAACACCGATCTAACTGTTATTCATTTAAGTAATTGAACAATTATTAGATTTGTAGAAATTAAAAAGTTTATAAACTTATTTTTTAATTATTGTTTTTACTACATTTTTGTGTTCGGGGCATAGCTATTTAGGTGAACAAAGTATTTAATATTCTATTATACCTATCCTACATCTTATCAAATTTACTCTTAAATCGCAGGCATGAAGTCTGCAAGTAGGTATACGTATATTTATAATAACAAAACAAAAACACGCTAAAACCAAAATTATAACTTATTATGTATTAACAATTAATACTATGATGTAAATTCCACTACTGTTTAATGTAAGTCCCGTATCCTCCAGTTATTTGCGCCGTATTTTATTTTTATTTGACGCGCTCGCCCTCCGCGAGGGCCGGAGGGGAGGCTTCCATTGAACCTCTTTGCGTAGACACGTGTGCTGCAGAATAAATCTAGTTTATGGTTTATCTGTTACTCGTAGTAATTGGGGGATGGGAGGGGTTAGGTTTATGGATCGTTAGCGATTTTTTCATAGTGTATGCGTTACCGTGTGTATTTCTTTAATGCATATAGGTTAGGTAACGAATAAAACAATAAAATCAAAAATAAATATACGTGAAAGAAAACATTTTAACAACAACCTTTTTTATCGACATATGTGTGGTTGCCGGGTTAGAATAGTGCCACTCCATGTCTTCCCGTGGATGTCGTAAGAGCCTGCCTGTTTGTGCAAAATGTGGTTACAGAATTATAAACAAGTCTTTTTAGTGTTGTTGGGATTACCGTAGCTCTGCCTACCCCACTTTGGGAATGAAAGCTTGATGTTATGTATGTATGTATAATGAGTTCAAAAACAATGTTTTCTAATTTGTGAAAATTCGAATACTTAAACGTTTGAGATAGGTTACCACGACACAGTTGCATAAAATCTCAGATACTGAGATACACAGAATCTCTTTGTTTGTGGGGGGTTAAAATCGAATGGTAACGCATCGAGACCAGTCTCTAGAAAGCAAATTAAGTTTCTAATTAATCAGTTACTTTGCAAAGTCATTTACTGCTTCTCAAAACCAACCTAATGAATCCAAACTCGATGGGTTTACGTTATATAAGTTTAGCCGAGATCCTTTCGCCACCTTCCGACTGCAGCATCAGATCAGCTCCATGTCATTATAATATTGCATTGTTTCGCGATATAAATATGCATGCAAAATTTCAGCTCAATCGGAAACCGGGAAGTAGGAATTTAACTTGCAAGATTTCATTACGATGGGAGTCGGGACAGGTGAATAATTATGTTATGTTACATTTAATCAAAGCTCTGCATCAAAATATACCTAATGTATTTGTGTCTTTAACCACATAACGACAAGAACCCTAAACAGACACCTTTACAAAATATTATAACGTATTCATCCCCTTCAGCCGGGAGCAAACAAAAGGTTCCATCAGCGATCCACAAAGAAACCGTCGCCGATCCGACTGTCTGTCTGAATGGCCACTAATCTCCTGAACCACTGGACCGATTATGATGCGAATGCCGACCCGGTTTTCGCTAAAGGGTCTTTAGGCTAAGAAAAAGAAAGAATTTGGTTCGTGACGGTGGAATGTTTTCAAATCGATTTTGATAAATAGAGGTGGATAATTTAAATCACTACATACCTAGTATAAAACAAAGTCGCTTTTTCTGTCCCTATATCCCTATGTATGCTTAAATCTTTAAAACTACGCAACGGATTTTGATGCGGCTTTTTTTAATAGATAGAGTGATTGAAGAGGAAGGTTTATATGTATAATACTTTAATCCGGAGCAAAGCGAAGGCGGGTCGCTAGTATGGAATAAAAAAATCGGACAAGAGCATGCCGGACCATGCTCTGTGTAGGGTTCCGAAGCCGTTAAGTACTATAACCTATAACACAAAAAACTACAAGTAATAAATTTGTTATTACAAATTTTCCTTTTAAAGTCATTTGGTAGCGTCTTAGAAGATTTTAGTAGGTATAAACACTTTAATCACCTCTATCTCAAGAATTAACCAATGATGTCTACTTAGCCGTGACAGTTTTCCTTTTAAATTCGTAATATGCGTTTTTATTTAAGATTTTTTGTCAGATTTGTAGTTTTGGCTGTCTGGGGGGAGGGGGGTCACTTGACTCTATCAAAAATTAGCACTTTAAATCTTAATTTCTAATAATTTCTCAAATGAATCTTTTAATCTAGTAATGGTTTTCACAAACACACAATTTTTTATAAGACCTTTCCGACAACACCCGCTACATGGGGCAAACGAGAAAAAACAAAACCACCCCCACTTTACTTTGTGTTGGAAAGGAAACTATATTTTTTAGCAGTATTTTATTATACCACTTTCGGCGTGACAGCTGTATAGGGTATGTATACCTACTTATGCCAAATAGCATGCTTCCTAACACTAAGAGTGTCGGAGTTAGCTACGGACAGACGGACGGACATGGCGAAACTATTACTATTACTATTTAGTGTTATAAATATTATAATCGTAATATTTATATTTTTGTGCAATAAAGAGTTTACATACATACATACATAGGTTCCTAGTTTAACTACGGTAGCCTACAAAGTAAGTTAATGTTTTGAGATTAAATACTTAAATTATGTTCTGCATTTGTGAGAGTAATTAAAATAATTACTAGGTCCTAAGTTTTTACACCATTATTACAAATATACGTGAACGCTCGTGTCTAGTACATAATATTGAACAAGAGACCACGCGTCCACCCACAGCTTTACAAACGAAGCGTTCTCTTAACAAAACAACTTCGTACACAGGTTTAAACTGATTCTAGAATAATCCTCTTTTCATATTCCGAGGCAAAAATAATCCTACAACAAAGACGAACCTTTACCTTTATAATCCTACATTTCTCGAAGAAATAATTCGTACATGTTAGTAAACTTACTTGCAAGTTGCAAGCTAATTAAGAAATATTATTTAAATAAGAATAAAGATTGAACTCCAAACAGGGTTGGAATTCTACACGGTACTTAATAACGATATCGTATTTGACGTGTTTCCGTATTGTCAACGTTTTCATAACTCATGTTATTTACAATAATGGCGACTGTGACATGAACGTTTCTAAAACACGTCAAACGCGATATCGTTATAACGCAGTAGAATAGAGGCCCTGATGAGGAAGTCTTGCTAGACTAGCCAAGCCTCGAACTAATCACGGCGTAGGCACGTAACGCCGCATAATGTTTACGCATGCACAGGTCAAGTTGATGATGATGATGTCTTCCTGTTATCATTCATCGGGGACACAGGGCTTGCAGAAGGGTTTTCCAGTGTTCACGATCTTGCGCGGCAACATCAAGATCTTCCCAGGCAAGACCAGTCGATGATGCCTCTTTTTCAACTGATCGCCTCCAAGTGGTACGAGGGCGGACAGGTCTCCTTGTTCCGGATGTTTGCCGCCGAAAACCCTGCTTGGAGATATGGTTGTCTGCTCTCCGCAACACATGTCCAACCCAGCGCAATTCTCTTAACAGGATCTCTTTGTCCATGCTTTTTGGTCTGTTAGCTCCTCCACAGGTCAAGTTAAACTAGTTAAATTTACAAGCAGAGTTCGTCCGAAACGTGTAAGAGCATAACAACTAATCTTGGGCCCACATTTGATACTGTGTCAGCGATTTTATTGGGGTAGCTACCAGGGCATGTGTTCCACAGAACCAAATCGCCTTTGATCTGTTATCGTATCATCTTTAAAGCGGCCGCCATTACTTTCGAGTAAAAAAGAGCTATCAAAACGTTGACAATACGGTAACACGTCAAAGACAATTATGGTTTTTACACTCAGTAGATAGAATATAGGCCCAGTATAATGCTCTCCACACACAGGGCGGAGGCGGGCATATTACTGTATACATTGCGCTCTGTGAGAAGGTCTTTCGGAGATGGGTTACGTTACAAGCATTGTAACGGCAATACAGCCGCCTCCGCGCTTTATGTGTGGAGAGCTTTACTGTTCATATTAGATTGTGCTCACTTTACGCAGCCGCTCCCCACTTGAGAATTTTGCGTATAATAGTCGTCGAGTCTTTTGCTGCTTTTAGACCTTAATGTCACACTAATAGAGCAAAAAGTTGTTAAGGAGTTTCTTGGGCGACAATTACACATTACGGGGTTGGCTGGTTGTTGCTTCTTGGATTGTACATTTTAGAAGCCGATCGATTAGGTACAGTCAAGAGAACCGGTACACATTCTCAAAATAATGTAACCAGACTACAGAAAATATTGGCTATTATGTGTTTGTTACTTAGGTTATTTCGCTGTGATACAGACCTTATTAGTGCGTTAATAAAGTCGATTATACACACAGATTTTGGGCCAATGTCCAGCTGTGGACTATCTACTACTAGCTGGTATGACGACGATGATCATTTTTGCAACTGTGTTGATATTAACTTTTACCCTTGATTACATTTTACGTCAAAAATTTCAAAGATACACCTCGCATTTCCTGATCTAATGAACCGCTTAAGATGCACTTACACGGTTTTTTTTAACGGCAATTTATAGCCGGCAACAGTATCTGTCTTACTCTAATATTGTGTATTAGAATAAGACGTCCGTGCTATTGATAGGCGATTATTGCTCAAAATATGGCCCACCTTTAGGCTACAACGCGTCATTATTCTAAGCTTACGTTACTGTATGTCTTTCTTTTTAAATGTTGATTTGTAAGCCTTCAAAAACCGCGCCGTAACAATACGGCACTGCTTGTTATTGCGCCCGGAATGTAGTCTAAACTTCTGTTAGATTACATGCAAACATAACTTCACTGTTCTTCAAACCCTCTAAATTGACATTACAACCTTAATGTGGAGAACAGAGCTGCTAAAATCAAACGCTACTTTATTACATTGATTCTCACAAACTGGATATTCAACATGGTACTGATGCTAACATCGACCGGTCGTGTTTGAACTCTGTGAAGGGCTTTACTCCGTTGATTTAAAGGTAGTAATGGGCTGTGTGAGAGGTTAATTATGAGTGGTTCTAGTAGCTTCGTGGTGGCCAGTGATGGGATGACTCACGGCGGTATCGGTGCATTCTTCACTCGGCGGGTGTATCCGTTTTCAATTTTTATTTCGTTTTAGTTTTGAACTCGGGCGTCTGATGGGTCATTGAAATACGTTTGCCACCGTAATGGGTATTAATTAGGTATTTGTCGCATCCTATCAAGTTAATAATTCTTATATGTCATGGGTTATTAACTTGGCAATAGATATGTAGGTGCAGTTGTCTTTTGTTTCAGTGCACCAAATTTGTAAATTTACTGGTTTTTTTTTTGGAGAATGCTATTTGACTGCACATTGTATGTGTTTTTGTGCAAAGGACTAGTCGCTACTAACCGTAGTCATTCTGATTTCTGTAAAATATGATTTAGGGCAATGTTAATGTCTTGGCTTGGTGGTTTTTACTGTAGATACGGGTCGTATTGTAGGGGGGCGCAACTCCAGTGAAAATAACACTTTTCTTGTTCAAAACTTTAGTAGGTAATGATTTTTAAGAGCTATCCAATGATATCCAATGATACAATGATGAAAAAAGGATTTGACCTTTGCTGTAAATAGGCACAAGTATGGGAGGTACCAGAAAAAAAACTCGAAGTTTTATTTTACAACTTTGTCAGCATACTAATGTAATGTGAAACTATGCCAAATTATAGCTCTGTAGTTTCAAGAGTCTCCGAGTTAAACCGCGGACAGACGGACAGACGTACAGACATGGCGAAACTATAAGGGTCCCTTGTTGAAACTCTAAAAATTAACTTTACTGAGTAAATAATCAAACCATGAACAACTGTGGTATGTGGTAAATGTGAAAAAAAATCGAAGGAAGTAATTTAATTACCACGTAAATTTCAGAAGTGACAGTAAACATAAAATAAAACCATTTAAATAGTAACATGATTGCGGGTAAAAATAATTTACTTTTGAATGAAGTTCTTCTTTGCATAGTTTCACTCTCGAAATGAACGTGCTGATATTTAAATTGACCAACTACAGCTGTTGTAAGATCTTTTTATTATGAAATTGTCATTCCTTGGAGCTAGGTCCATCCGTACTAAAAAAAAAAGCATTTTTGATAATTTTGTAGACAATTCACGTTAATAAAAAGAATACTAAGCAGTGTTGTGATTTTCTTCTTCCAAGCAGTGTTGTGTTAAGAAACACAGCGCTGCGTCGAATGCAAAGGCGAACGTTTATCTGGCAAGTTTAAGTAGTCCCGTCGGAGCGTCCAAAACACATTTCAGCGCGTGCCTTCTCAATTAGGCAGCTTTATACGATTGGGAGCTCTATTCACCTGTGAAGTCACGGAACAGAAATTGTTTTTACAACATAAAACCTAATAATCATTAAGACAGTCATTATTTTGTTTACATAAGTACAGAATTAAAGACCATAGGTAGGTATAGACAGCCCATTCGCTAGTCTCTCCTGTTTGATCGGTCACATGCGGATATTCAAGTTAAAAGGTACTCAGGCTAAAAGTGAAATGGAATGACAGAAAAAGATTGTTTCGCATTAATAATATCAGTAAAGTTACGATGAACTAGTAGGCAATTCACAAGCTTATCGTAATCAGGCAAGGCGCTCACAACTAAACGCGCTTTAAGTCGTTTAAACAAGTCATTACCTATCACAGCAATTTAACTTCGTTATATACGACACAGCTATACACAACAATAAAAACAACCTAGGATTATTCAATATAAGGTCCGTTTTCCCTTGCTAAAGCTACCCCAGTCCAATAACCAGGAGCCCTATTGTTGCTTACGCCAAGATGTAATCTCTTATTTTATTATTACCTGAGTTAAAAGGGACGCAGGATTGTCATAATGCCAAACGAAATCGTACCTTATCTTATCTCAGTTAGAGTTCGTTTACATCGTGTGCTTTCCTTTTTTTAAATATAGTTGCTCAGGTTCGACCTTATGAGATGACAAGATAGGTCGGTGTAGCACAGCTGGTGGATTTTGGTTTAACATGAGAATGTGGATGCTACTTGAACTTGACTTATATTCTTTTTAACGAGGACCTTGACAAAGAAAAGTAATCCAACTCGGACCCTTTAGGACTTTTAAGCAAACACCCGCAGCCACGAGTGAATCAGCGTCAATCAGCGTTAACAGATTTATCAGCGTTATGTTATGTCACGCCCACCACTGCGTTGGCTTACGCGTACGTGTAAGACGCGCACACATAAAAGACGCTCGATGTGCTCTAGTTCTAAGATGTTCTACTGATTTGTTTATACTGTAACCAGTGTGCCCTTGTATCAGTTTCATGTGAATTTCTATCCAACCAGCCACTGCAGCAGTTTTGGCAGTGTTGTCATTCGGTTTGGAAGGTAGGACAGTCGCTGAAGTAAAAGTTGGCTAAAATCGCGATCTTGGGTCAATGGTATGATTTATTTATTTATTTTTACGGCACAGAATTCAAACGAGCTTATGGCCACCTGGACATTGGCTATCTCATGATTGAAAATGCTTTACCAACCCTGAGGCCTCTCAAGACTTAGGTGGAATGTTATAGGATATAGGTGAAAAACTTAAGTAAAGGACCAGGGCTGGAGTTCTACAAGGTAATAACGTTATCGTTTTTGACCTGTTTCCGTATTGTCAACGTTTTGATAACTCTTATGTCATTTACAATAATGGCGATTGTGACATTTATAAACGATTCTTAAACGTGTCAAACACGATATCGTTTTAACGCACCTGAATAGAGGCCCTGTTGTATTATAGTTGTACCACAACTGTATAGACTATTCGATATTCTACATTTGAAATTTGACGTAAGTTCCATATTACTTTTGTACATAACTACATACAACAGGTGTCTATAATGTTGTAAAGGTAATGGTACGGAATCCTTCGTACGCGAGTCCGATTCGCACTTGGCTTAGGTTCCTACGAGCGCACAAATCACCTTGTCCAGCCAGTCATTAATTCATTTGAGAGGCGCGACAAGCTCCCCAGCATCTATGCCGACCGGGACAAACGAACTACATGCTCGTATACAAATATTACGGAGTCTAGAAACTACATCATAATGTTTGTTTAGGATAGCTAAGCTATAGTAACTTCAGAGCTTCGAGCTTCTTCCTTTCCTGATGTGTTAGTTTAAAAACTATGTCGTAAGTTATTCTGAAAGATAATAGTCGATAATTAACTATTTAAACACGAAGTTAAAGATTATAATCAAACCCATGTTTGTTAGATAAGGAAGAAATATTGGTAATGGGTTCATTATTTCAATTAGTGAAAATCTACGTGTGCAAATTATTTAATAATTACTTAACTCGATTTGGAATAAGTAATAATTCATTTATTCCTCAGTGCCAAATTACAATAATTACCCTAAAAAGGTTTTGGTTTTTAAAAATACTTAAACAATTTTCGACAGTGATAATTTTAGGTTATAAAAGTCCTTCGACAATGTTTCTAATTTATACGGATGGCAAATAGTATATTTCAGTTTAATAATGTACAAAGTACTAAGAGTACCTTTGTCTTGAAGCTACGTCTGACCGATATAGCAAAAAATAGTATGTTGAGTCCTATCATCTGTCCGCTCACCAATGGTAGGTTAGGTATTAGAGAGAAATGGTTCTGTTGCAGATTCTAGTTGTAATAATATTTTGTGAGTAATCATTCTATAATTTATAACGATACGCACTATGACGTATATCTAAGTAGATATACGAAATGACGAAGTTGTATATGTGTTAGTAAGTATGTACTTACTAACACATATACAACTTCTTCATTCAAACGACTTCTAATTAGGTAATCGTAATCTATCTCGCTTATTACTACTATTTCCTTTTTTAATATGTCGGTTTTAACATCTAAGTCAACTCGCGTGTTTTTTATTATTCAGCAACAATATGGAGGATAACGAGTTGATAAAGTAGTGTTTTACGACTCTCGCTAATAGGTCGTTTGTAGCGCGTCGGCGAAGTACCCCTAGCGCCATCTGTGGGCAAGTAGCGGAACTATGTCGCCTAATGTTTCGACGTTTTACTTTTTTGATGTTACTGTTATTTTGTGCCAGAAACCTGGCAGCCAATTACCCATTATCAGTTCATATTTATAGTTATTTTGTAACAATGATCGATGAACACTGGTTAGAAACAGGAGTCAGATGCAAATCTAAAATTTTAATGGTTTGGCCCTATATCGCGTAATTGGCACTCAAAAGTATTAAGGAGCTTGTAACGCCTGTTCTGCCCACAACGCAACACTGAATCATCAATAACCACCTACACTTTTTAAGCGAAATATCACAGGTTCAAGCTAAATGATTATAGATGGCCATAGATGCGTTAGTTGCGTTACCGATCGCCAAAATAAACCTTTACTAATGAGCACGGGCAGGCAAGCCTTTTTCTTTTCCAAGACTTCACAATCTTCCATGCGATATTTATTTAACCATTAACTTTTTAGTAGGTATTGATATAGAAAATAAGTTAAATTTATTTATTTAAGAAAAGTAGGTAACTACCGCCTTTCAAAACTTGAATGTTTTGAAAACATCCGACTCTGACAAAACCTTCAGCAAGCATCAGCTATCCATTGGAAATTGAATATTACTTATGACAATTGAAACACTTTATTTTGGAGTTGTTTGTTTCGTTTGCCTGCAGGTAACGTATCTACTCCGCAGTAGTCAGCGGGGCGCGTCCTCGCCCAGCCCCGACCGGTCGGCCGACCGATCGTCCGACGCGTCGACTGTCAACCCGAATTTCCGCGGAGCCCGACTCGACCTCTCCTCATTAATATTTGATCCTGAATCAGGAGATTAAGGCATAAAAGTTTCCAAATTATGGCAGAGATTCTATTTAATGCGTAAAACGAGTTTTTAAAACAGCTCCCTTGAAGAAAATCGCTCGAACATTGAAGTTGCGTAATGCATAAGTAAGTGTGTGCGTGCCTCAAATTATATAAGATGCAATCCACAAACGGTAATAGACTTTAGGAACTAATTTTAGAAGTCAGAATGCGTAAAAAATAAAACACAGAAAATTAAGATGATAAAATAATAAAACATTAAAACAAACGAGGTAGCCCATACCATCGATCCCCATATTATTTCCATAAGATGCAATATCATAAAGACCAAAAACGTGGGTAATCGAACAAAGACATGGAATTGCAAGCTGGCACCTTCCTTTTGTAGGTTCTACCTACTCATACATACATACATAACATCACGCCTTCATTCCCAGAGTGGGGTAGGCAGAGCTACAGAAACACCAACAACTATGAAACAGCTTGTTAATAATTCTGTAACCACATTTTGCACAATCAGGCCAAGAAGTTTACTAGTGTATTAGTGACAGGTTGCAAGCCCATCGCCTAACAGTACTAAAAGCCCTTATTCCCTTAGTCGCCTCTTACGACATCCACGGGAAGACATGGAGTATTCTAACCCCGCAACCACACGGGCTAAATTTAAGTTTAATAATTTTGTATGATGATAACAATGATAACATTTAAAAAAATAGGTATCTAGAGCGCAACCGCCGCCCATACAATAACAATACCGCGGCAAAGCCATTATTAATTTGGCCTTGAGAATTAAGCTCATCGCATAAGTCGCATAATTTTAATCAGAGTCGCGATATGCTATTTGGGTGAGGACCAAAAGTTTGGACCATAGTTAAACGTAGTTAACCATACAAACAACGAAAGCGACAGTTCCGTTGTGCGACAACAAGTATCCTTACAATTTTATGTCTAACTTTCGTGGCACAACGGAAGAGTTTCATAGAATAGGCTTGAGTTAGCACGTCCAACTTTTTGGTCCTTACCAATTTGCCGTGAACACACTTGTAAACATTAAAAAACGAATTCATATACTCACGGTGATTTTTCTGAGTTTTAACTGCCACTATAGTTAGACATATAAGTTTTATTAGGTCAGATAATGTTGACAAGTCGCTTATTTATTAATTATATTAGTCAATTGTATCAATATAGCTCATCTGCCGAATTCAGTCATCACCAGTTTAAAGGCTCCCACATACTAACAGTTTAACCGCAGTCCCGAGACTCCTAAAAGACCAAAATCGGAGAGCTGTAAGAAACCATAAGAGAAACTTCTTTTTTTTATGAAAGTTGAAGGCACACGAGCACTCCGGCCACCTGATGGTAAGTGGAATCTGAGACCCGTAGACATTTGAATTCTCAAAACTATAATCCTACGACCTCAAATGGAATTGGACTAAGGTGGAAAGCCTATATGCTAGTAATTTCACCGGGTGTCTTATCCCCACAAAGGAACACAACAATGCGAACACTGTTGCTTGGCGGGTGGTTAATCTATAAGATGGTGGTAGCAATCCGGACGGATCGTGCACACTCAGTAGGTAGGTAAGTATGTGTTCTAAAGCGATGAACTCACGGGCCAATATCGGTCGAAGGAAAGTTACCCTGTGGTGCCATTAGATCAACTATCATGTCTTTAACGTTTAGTTACACAACATCCAGTAACAACCAAAGTACCTACGAAGTTAAACATACTCTCTTTCCACTTCAATGTTTCCCCACAAAAGATTAAAATGCCAAATTAATTATCAAAATATTTCCCCAGTTTTCTGATAACTCATTAGCGAGCGTTCGCGGCCGACTTGCCGCGGCTGCCCGCTCCGCCACGAAAGAGAATGATTGATGATGCAACTGAAATTATATTTTCACTGCCCTGACATGTTTCACTGAGCCTTTCGTTTCCTTCACTGCAAACTTGTACACAATGGATACGATTGTCAAAAATTTCATAAACGCCACGGGTTTGCTGCCAGAATCAAAACCATTTTAGACGTTTTTAGGTACAACATGTATATATACCACAATTATTAAGTTAGAAGAGGGTTGGAGATTAAAAGATCAACCATTTCTTGAAGTTCAAAACATCAAAATAAGATTAGGTGGTATTTTTGCAAAATTTTGAAAAGGCCCTGTCGCATCCTTCTATTTAATTTTACTTTCAGTGACGTAGGCATGCAATGCAACGTTAATTTGCGTATTGTGGCGCGCCTTCGCGAAAAGAAAACGCGTTACACGATCAAAGATAATATTACAACAACATATTTAATTATATATTAAATATGTTGTCTAATCCCAGCCCCGGGCTGGAATTCTACAAGGTAATAACGATATTGTTTATGACCTGTTTCCGTATTGTCAACGTTTTGATAACTCTTGTGTCATTTACAATAATGGCGACTGTGACATAAACGATTCTTAAACGTGTCAAACACGATATCGTTTTAACGCACCAGGGCCTCTATTCAACTGCGTTATAACGATATCGCGTTTGACGTGTTTTAGAATCGTTTATGTCACAGTCGCCATTATTGTAAATGACATAAGAGTTATCAAAACGTTGACAATACGGAAACACGTCAAATACGTTATCGTTACTTACCGTGTAGAATCCCAGCCCTGACCCCCTGCAAAAACACTCCATACAAAATTGACGACAGGAATGACGTCGCAGCTGTTGTTCCATGTATAAAATATATGGACCATATAAAGAAATATGCATTTATTTCAGAAATTACTATGTTTAAGCCAATATCATAAAATAAAAATACAACGTAAATTAAATAAGGATGCCGTAAAAATCAAACAATAGGTTTACCTAAAAAGAAGTTTTAAAATTCTAACAAATTTTGATTCTATACAACGTGTTACAAAATAATCCGTAAAAAAGAAGTTACGAAAGTAGTGTCAACCCTAGTATACTGTATACCAGGGCCTCTATTCATCTGCGTTATAACGATATCGTATTTGACGTGTTTCCGTATTGTCAACGCTTTGATAACTCTTATGTCATTTTGTCATTTACAACAATGACGACTGTGACATAAACGATTCTTAAACGAGTCAAACACGATATCTTTTTAACGCACCTGAATATAGGCTGTTACGGACGAATCGCTCGCTTTCGTTTTTTGCGCTAATAGAATCTTGTTAGATTCGAATTAGCGTATTGCGTAACTATTTCATAAGATTTTGTCTAGTTTGTAATGTTTTATGGAATGTGAACCTTTTATTTTATTGCCGCTCGTCCCCATAACCTATAACGACCATGTTTGTTTTATTGTGATCCCCGAGGTACCCGGCCTCATATCTAACCTTGGTCCTGAAGGTCGGGTACTCTCCGAAAGCATGGGAGGGTTCCAATCAGGAATAAACTAGGATTGGGCCCTCCCGAAGCTACTGAATGTCCTACCACCGGGAAAGTAAGAATGTTACAGTGGTAGGACATATACATATAGACGGGCGGCAACCTAAGCTTTAATATGCACTCTTTCATAGAGAAATCGATAGGCAGGTTCTAGAAAGAGAAATTAAAGTTGTATAATTCATAGAGGATCTCGAACACAAAAAAGAGCGAATTGGTGCCGTGTGCAAACGGCTCTCTTTACGGTAAAGCCTGGGGGTATATATACCGGAACACACCCTCAGTCATTGTAGTTGCAATAGAGCAGTAGTAGCAGTAGGAGCAGTTGAAGAGTGAACCAGAGGAACCCAAAGGAGCAAAAGTGAATCAGAGCGAACATTCGGACGAACATTCCGAACGAACATTCAGAGCGAACATTCGGACGAACATTCCGAACGAACATTCCGAACGAACATTCCGACGAACATTCGGATGAACATTGGAGCAAAATTGGAGAGAACTTAGCAACTGAACCACGAACCGCAAGGAAGAACTCATCCTCGAACCCCGCTCATTATCGAACCTCGCTCATTCTCGAACCTCGAACCTTGTTAAGTTTAGAATCAGTTTTGAACCTTTAACTAGAATCTTTTGCTTAGAATCGTGTAACTAGAACCATTAACCATAAAATATACAGTCCACTGAACCTGAACCCTTTTTTAATTAATCGAACGAGCTACGTAGAGACACCGTTGAGTGACCATCCTCAATATCGCTTGGTCCTTCGAGCCGGATCTGAACCACACCATCGAAATGGTTGTTACGCGATCCCAGACCGATCGAACGGACGCACAGGAACGACTCCTAGAACTGGAGACTTCAAGATCTGCACCACCGTCTACCGAACAAGCCGAAACCACGTCAACAGTCACTGCTGCAGTACAGCAATCGAACCTAGCTGGACCCTCTGCTCCGGCAGACCTTGCCCGGAGTGCAGTTGACCCGACTACCATCGTCGACGATCCACTGTTATGGCGTACCGATCTCGACCGTCGTTTAAATGCGCCAGCACACGTTCCCGGTTACGTGTGCTCGGCTGCCCGCGATCATACCGATGCGCCAGCACATGTCCCCGTCCCCGGACGAGACGGTTTAGGCCGTTACGTGTGCTCGGCTGCCCGCGAACGTAATGCCGCCGCGCCAGCGCATGTCCCCGTCCTCGGACGAGATGGCTTCGGCCATTACGTGCGCTCGGCTGCAGGCGGAGATAGGGACGCGCCAGTGCCCGAAACCGTTTCACGAGGCGATTTCGATCGCTACGGGCACTTGGTCGCCGCCGCGCAAAACCCACTCGAGCCTAACGTCACAGCACCCACAACGACGCGACGCGATAACGCGACTTCACGAACCGCTTTGAATAAAACCGTAGTATTCCGCCAATCGTCCGCAACATCAAGATGTTCGAACAACACAGCGATGCGTATGCGGCAAGCCGAATACGAGGCAGAGCAGAGAATGCTAGAAGTCAGCCGCCGAGAGCTGCAACTTGAAAAGCAAATGATCCAGAACAAACTTGCTTCGCAATTGGACATTTTGGAAGCCGAAGGATCGCAAAGAGGCAGCGTATTAGGGCAACCTGAGACCGAACAACAGGTTGACTCTTGGCTGGCGCAATGCGCATTCAACGCGAACCAATTGAACCCTCCGAACCCATTGAACCCACCGAACCCATCGAACCTGTTCGAATCGACGCCTCGACGCGAACCGCGGGCGTCGACTCAGACACTGACCCGCGAACGCAGCAACAGCGGCAATCGCGGAATTGCTCAACTGGCTGAGGCCATTGAAAAGATATCACGCCAGCGACCGCCGCCACGTCAGGTATATGAATTACCGACGTTTAGCGGGGTGTCCGGTGAATGGCTGCCGTTTCAGGCGGCATACATCGAATCTACGAAGGCGTATTCGTTTAAACCGGGAGAGAACATGGCGCGGTTAAGATCATGCTTAAAGGGAGCCGCCCGCGAGACCGTGTTGGCACTGCTTCACACTGCAACCGATCCCGAACCAGTGATGCAGACCTTACGGCAATGCTACGGACGTCCCGAGATTCTCGTCGATAGAGCGCTCGACGACTTGAAGAGACTGCCACGACTGGGCTCGTCCGCTGCGGACCTAAACGCTTTCGCAGTGAAGGTTCAGAACATAATCACAGTCGTGGCGAGTGTTGACAAGCGCAAATATTTGTACAACCCGTTACTGACCAGAGAGATATTGGAACGCTTGAGCCCACACTTGAGATCCAGATTTTGCGATTACGCGGAACTTAACATCGACACGAACGACCCGGAGGTTGTCGTATTGACGAAGTTTTTAATGCGAGAGGCAGATCGCGCCTTACGTTATACGTACTCGACGGCCGCAATTGGGACGTCGACTACAGCAGTCCCGCCACCGAACCGCCGGGAACTGCGCTTTAACAAACCGAGCGGTGGCATAGCGCCACGCCGACTGAACCCCGTTTACTCTGCAGAACAAGTTGAACCGTGCTTAAGCTGCGGAGGAAACCACGAAACGACGCAATGTAAGAAGCTACAGGCACTTACAGTTGCAGCCCGATGGAGTTGGGCTAAGGAAAACAGAATCTGTTTTAAATGCATGAGCAAGAAACATCGGCGAGACCAATGCCGAGCTAAAGGATGCAGCGTAGAAGGATGCCCGCATTCGCATCATCAACTTCTACACATGAACATCCCGAACCTAGCACCGGCGCCGGCTCCTAAATGGCAAACGCAGGCGCCACGAATTCCCGCGCAGGTGCACCGAACGCAAGCGCCGGCGCCTCAGGCCGCGCAGAATCCACAGAAACTGGAAGCGTCAGGAGCGTCAGAGTTCGTCACGAACACGACGAATTTCGCAACGAACGCACCAACGGTGCTGTTAAAGGTGATCCCTGTAACTTTGTACGGGCCCAAAGGACGAGTAGAAACTTACTCTCTGCTGGACGAAGGATCGACCGTCAGTCTTATCGACCACGATCTCGCCTTAGAAATAGGCGCCACTGGACCGGAGGCGGCGCTCTACATAAAGGGCGTAGGCGATATGACGCAGCATCAAAGAAGCCGACAGTTAGAAGTTGACGTTTGCGGCCGAAACGGTGGTCAGATGCACCGCTTGAAATTGCGAACCGTGCGCGGTTTGAACCTGCACAATCAAGCGGTGAGCAAGACGCTTACAAAAAGCTATAGTCACTTGACGGGGCTTGACGAAGCATGTTACAACACTGCTGCGCCTCGTCTACTGATAGGAGCCGATCATTGGCACGTCATGGTCTCAAAGGAGACCCGAACCGGGCGTGCAAACGAACCAGCGGCGGTGCTCACCGACCTTGGATGGGCAATCTACGGAACTACGCCGCGCATGATCAAGCCGCGCGGCTACGAAACCGCCCTACACACAGCAACGAGCGAAGACGACTTGCACAACCTAGTGGAGCGTCATTTCGCCGTTGACTCTTTGGGGGTGGCCCTGAAACATAAAGTCCGCCCCCAAAACGAACGTGCGACTAGGATCTTCGAGGACAAAGTCTGCAAAGTTGACGGACGTAACGAACCATGGCGGAACGACGAACCGGAGCTTCCGCCTAACGTAATGAGTAGCGTTGCGACGCTGCGCATACCCCGCCGTAATTTCGTGACGGGGGGAGATGTCCGCCCGCCACTACAGATAGCCGAGACTACAAAGGCCGAACAGTGGCGATGGGTGCCGACCAAGGAGAACCCGGCCGACAACGCGACACGCGCCGACTGCGAAATCAAAGTTAGCGATCGCTGGTATACCGGGCCTAACTTTTTACGAGGCCCGGAAGAGTACTTGCGACAAGAACCCGCTAGACTTCCTGAACCCGAACCAGCCTTGTGCGCGCACACCTCGAAGCAAACGAACAAGTTCCCGCTGCCTGATATAAGTCGCTTTTCGAACTATAAGCGACTTATACGAGCCACCGCATATGTGTTGCTCTTCATTGAAAGGTGCCGCAAAGAAAGAGCTACGTTACAGCCGCGGCACCTAGAAAGAGCAGAGCTTTTATGGCACAAGAAGTGCCAAGCAGATGATTTCGCCGAAGAAATAAAGGTATTAGAGCACGGGGGGAGAGTGACGAAGAAAAGCAAGTTATTTGCTTTAGACCCCGTGCTCGAAGATGGAGTATTGAAAATGCACGGACGCATAAACGCCGCTCCAGTGAACATGAACAAGAAACCGGCAATCTTAAATGGAAGACATCCGTTCGTGCGCCTGCTGATACTACAGGCACACTGTGACGCCGCTCATTCATCGCACGAGCGGATTGTGAACGATCTACGCCAGCAATACTGGATTTTACATCTGCGACCCACTGTGCGCGCAGTTGCGCATGATTGCCGTGCGTGCCTGGTTCGCCGAGCGCGCCCGCACGCGCCGGCCATGGGCGACCTACCGCTCGCACGCATCGAACCTCACCAGCGAGCATTCACCAACTGTGGGGTCGACTATTTCGGCCCACTGACGGTGACGATCGGCCGCCGCCACGAGAAGCGCTGGGTGGCATTGTTCACCTGCCTCACCACCCGCGCTGTCCACCTGGAGCTAGCAGCGAGCCTCACTACCGACTCTGCTGTAATGGCACTAAGGCGAATGGCAGCGCGCCGCGGATGGCCTCGAGTCATATACAGTGACAACGGGACCAATTTCCGCGGCGCAGACGTCGAGCTCCGGGCCGCCTACCAAGAATGGTTGCCGGCGCTGCGCGATTACGCGCTGCAGCGCCGGACCGAATGGCGATTCATCCCTCCCGGCGCCCCAAACCAAGGCGGGGCGTGGGAACGACTAGTGCGGTCTGTCAAAACCGCACTCACCGCGACACTGAACACGAAGGCGCCGAAAGAAGAGGTGCTAACGACCCTGCTAACTGAGGCCGAGAATACCATTAATGCTCGGCCTCTAACACACGTCTCTACCGATCCCCGAGACAACGAAGCCCTGACTCCCAACCACTTTCTGTTGGGGAGTTCGACTGGACTTCCGGCAACCGGACCATGTGAAGAAAGCGACCGTCGAACTTGGCGAGCCAGTCAAGCTCTCGCCGACCACTTTTGGTCACGATGGGTGCGAGAGTACCTGCCGGCGCTCGCTCCGCGACGATCTCCTAGCGGAGGCGAGCGCCCACTCCAAGTGGGTGACCTCGTCGTCGTCGTCGACGCCGCGCTACCTCGCAACGTGTGACCCCGTGGCGTTGTCATCGAGACCTTCCCCGGCGCAGATGGCGGCGTGAGAAGTGCGGATATCCGGACAAAGGGAGGAGTGTTCCGGCGCCCCACGTCGAAGCTCGCCGTCCTCCCGGTGACATCGGATGGCTGCGAATAGATCTACGCCGGGGGGAGAATGTTACGGACGAATCGCTCGCTTTCGTTTTTTGCGCTAATAGAATCTTGTTAGATTCGAATTAGCGTATTGCGTAACTATTTCATAAGATTTTGTCTAGTTTGTAATGTTTTATGGAATGTGAACCTTTTATTTTATTGCCGCTCGTCCCCATAACCTATAACGACCATGTTTGTTTTATTGTGATCCCCGAGGTACCCGGCCTCATATCTAACCTTGGTCCTGAAGGTCGGGTACTCTCCGAAAGCATGGGAGGGTTCCAATCAGGAATAAACTAGGATTGGGCCCTCCCGAAGCTACTGAATGTCCTACCACCGGGAAAGTAAGAATGTTACAGTGGTAGGACATATACATATAGACGGGCGGCAACCTAAGCTTTAATATGCACTCTTTCATAGAGAAATCGATAGGCAGGTTCTAGAAAGAGAAATTAAAGTTGTATAATTCATAGAGGATCTCGAACACAAAAAAGAGCGAATTGGTGCCGTGTGCAAACGGCTCTCTTTACGGTAAAGCCTGGGGGTATATATACCGGAACACACCCTCAGTCATTGTAGTTGCAATAGAGCAGTAGTAGCAGTAGGAGCAGTTGAAGAGTGAACCAGAGGAACCCAAAGGAGCAAAAGTGAATCAGAGCGAACATTCGGACGAACATTCCGAACGAACATTCAGAGCGAACATTCGGACGAACATTCCGAACGAACATTCGGACGAACATTCCGAACGAACATTCCGACGAACATTCGGATGAACATTGGAGCAAAATTGGAGAGAACTTCTTAGCAACTGAACCACGAACCGCAAGGAAGAACTCATCCTCGAACCCCGCTCATTATCGAACCTCGCTCATTCTCGAACCTCGAACCTTGTTAAGTTTAGAATCAGTTTTGAACCTTTAACTAGAATCTTTTGCTTAGAATCGTGTAACTAGAACCATTAACCATAAAATATACAGTCCACTGAACCTGAACCCTTTTTTAATTAATCGAACGAGCTACGTAGAGACACCGTTGAGTGACCATCCTCAACATAGGCCCTGAGATACTGAACTGACGTTATTTAATAAGGGTTGACACTACTTTTGTAATTTATTTTTTACGGATTACTTTGTAACATTTTGTATAAAATCTTAGTAAACAGGTCAAAACTTAGTGTATTGCGTTTAATATGTTTCTTTTTACATTTTCTACGAAATCGTATCAATGAAACTCAATTCTTTTTTTCATGCAAGTTCCCTATTCCGGGATTGCACGCCCCAGAACAAAGTGGATTGTGTAAGATGTTGCCGCGATATTCATTTATTATTTCCCTACGTGGGCTATGTGACTGCAGGCCTTGATCCGTGACCTACATCGATGCTGCGACACTCCAAAGCGCTACAGGACACTTCTTTGTAGTTTGTATTGAGTCGCGCACTCACCTGAGAGGCAAACATCAAACGGGAACTAGTGTCAAATACGTCAAACGGGAACCAGTGACAAATATTATTATAATGAAACTAGCTACCAGTCAGCAGCTTCGCCCCACTGCAAATTTTTTAATTGTCCGGTAGATGTTTTTTTTTTCTTTCTCCTGACTATAACGAACACAATAAAAAAAGAATTAGCGAAATCGGCCCAGCAGCCGTTCATGCGGCCGTGACCAAGGGAAATAGGCATTCATTTTTATATACATACAGGGTGTCTCTGACCATGGGGCTTTAAATGTAGGTATCGATTCTACTCCTCAAATGCTACATCTTTTGTTCTACGACTTAGAAAATAACTTAGTTTACAGTAAGTTATACGTGATCAAACTTTCAAACTATACTAGTAACATCAGTTAATTAATTTATTTTGTATGAAAAATATAAAATAAATTTTTCACATTTTTTAAAGTTGTAGAACGAAAAGAGTTCCATTTGAGGAGTAGAATCGATCCCTACATTTAAAGCCCCATGGTCAGAGACACCTTGTATAGATTATTATAATGACAGCCGGAACGCCATAAAGAAAAAAGAATAAGGACAAAATGACAGCCACCCGGGGTTTAAGTTGCTTAATAATAAAAGGACTCAAGTGACACAAAACACACTTTTATCTAACGTTGGAATATGGAATATGGAGCCTATGTCAAAATCTTGTCTCGTGGCAGCGTGTTAGGCCCGCCGATTAGTCTATCAGTTATCTGCTACGCCACGACTTTTTGAAGCAGAATAAATAATATTGCATATTAAAATAAATAACTGCCCTGCAAAACCCGACGACACGTTGCCCTAGTTGGGAGTGACCCTGCCTCCGAAGCCAGCGGTCCTGGGTGCAAATCCCGGTAAGGGCAGATGTTTGTGTAATGAGCGCGAATATTTGTTCCTGAGTCTTGGATGTTTATCGATGTCTAGCACAAGCCTAAAGCTTAGTTTGGGACTAGGTCAATCTGTGTGAGATGGTCCCCTGATATTTATTATTTATTATTATAAAAACAAATAGCAGTATATCAAATACAACTCATGTAGCAATCACAACCTCATTACTAAGAGGAGAGGATTGAATCTACTTTGGAAAATGAGTCTGAGATACTGTTTATTGAGTTAGGAGGACAGAATAATGGTCGTGTAGCCTTGTTGGGTTATGTTTACTTAATATAAGTTTACTAACTGTTATAGTTATGTATCCCTAACTGTGTAATTACCTATTATCTTTGTTCAAAATCAAGTTGATCTTTTGCTCCGTGAAAGGAGAACAAACCAACAAACATACTTTCGTAATTTTAATGTTTTACCCAACTACGGCGAAGCAAAAAGGAGTGTTATGATTTTGACCAGTATGTATGTATGTAGGAATGAGCGGATTAGACAAAAGACCGATGATTGAGATGATTGAATGAAAGGTTGGAAAGGCTAAGAACGATGAGTTATTGAGTGAGATAGAGGACGAGTACAAGAGTGATAGGATGTGTGCGCTGGGCTAGCTTTTTAGGGTTCCGTAGTCAAACTAGGAACCCTTATAGTTTCGCCATGTCCGTCCGCAGCCTAGCGCAGAGACCCTTAGTACTAGAAAGCTGTAATTTGGCATGAATATGCATATTAGTCACGCCAATAAAGTGGTACAATAAAATCACGTTTTTTTTTGTGGTACCTCTCCTACACGTTACGTGGGGATGTTTTTTTTACCTAGTCTACCCTATAGTGTCGGGTGTCGTTGGATAGGTCTTTCAAATATTACGGGTTTGTGACAACAGTTTTTCGACTAAGTTAGCCGTTTATGAAATAACAAGCTTTAAAGCGCCAAAACTATAAATACAAAAAATCGGAAAAGAACACTTAAATGAAAGAGCATACTCGTATAACGAATTTTAAAGGAAAACTATCACGACTAAGTAGAAACCATTGGTTCTTGAGATACAGGCGATTAAAGTGTTTATATCCACTAAAATCATCTAAGACCTCACCGATTGACTTTAAATAGAAAATTAGTTATTACTTGTTGATTTTTGTTTGTAGTACTTAAAACGGCTTCGAAACCCTACACTGAGCATGGTCCAACAAGCTCTTGCCCGGTTTTTAATTTCAATCATTAAGTGTTGTTAATGTAAAATCCAAGAACTAAAAATAAAGTCAGTTAACAATTGTTTGGTATCTAATCCGAAAACCCAGAAGCTGTTCCCTCATAACTTCTCAACTACTTAGAAGGATAAATCATGATTTGACAAATGAGGTATGGTTGGAAGCGTCTTTTTCATCCGCTCTATTATGTCAAGGAGAAGGCCACGAGCGTGGCCGTGGCGAAGTGCTCTATTCTACTCGGTAAAACTATATTGATTTTGATATGTTACTGTATTGTCATCATTATGATGGTTCTTATTCACGTACTAACTAGTTTCAAATTACACGAAAGTTGTATTGTGTGTATGGAGAGCAGTAATGCGCGTACCTTCTCAATTATGCAGCTTTATAAGGCACTGAACTCGATTCACCTGCCTGCTGCCTAGTTGAGAAGGCACGCGCTAAAATGTGTTTTGTACGCTCCGACGGGACTTCTTAAACTTGCCAGATAAAGCTTCACCTTTAAGATCGACGCAGCGCTGTGTTGAGAGAATCACCCCCCTGACAGGCTCCAAAGCCCATAAATTAATACATGCGCAAATGTGAAGCCAACCTAGGACTATAGAATGAATGCTTAATATTAATTAGTAGACGTGTCGAACCACCATGGGACGCGGACTAAAATAAAATTACTTTTTATCCGGAAAGCGTCGAAAGAATTGCCATGGAAAGAGTCGAAGGCAAAAACACATTGTTTATCCTCTTCTATACTTACTTTATACTTTTACTTCAATAATTATAAAGAGGTAAAGTTTGTCAGTTTGTGAGGTTGTAGGGGGACTCCGAATCTACTGAACCGATTTAGATGAAATTTGATATGGAGATAGTTAGAGTCCCGAGGAAGAACATAGGGTACTTTTTATTTAGAAAAGTTGGACGTTTCCTGAGGGGATAGCGATAAACGACTAATAGCTAGAAATAGCTAGTATACCATATATAATAATAAATAAATATCAGGGGACAATCTCACACAAATTGACCTAGTCCCAAACTAAGCTCTAGGCTTGTACTATGGGTACTAGACAACGATAAACGTACTTAAATAGAGAAATACATACTTAAATATATATAGAAAACATCCAAGACTCGAAACAAATATTTGCGCTCATCACACAAATATCTGCCCTTACCGGGATTTGAACCCAGGACCGCTAGGCTTCGGAGGCAGGGTCACTCCCAACTAGGCCAACGTGTCGTCAAAGAGAGAAAACATTTGTATTTTTGTTTGTTACCAATAAACTCAAAACCGCTGGACCGATTATGAAAAATATATCATCAGTAGAATGCTATATCATCTTATCACTGAGTAACATAGCCTACGTTTATTTTTTTTACGCGGACGATATCGCGGGCTAAAGCTAATTCATTAATATACCTATGGCATGTCTAAATTAATGCCATGTGTGAAATGTCTTTATATTTTTAACACGTCTGCGAAATTGTATACAATTATGTTTTTTCGTATATTATTATTCATTTCACCTATGATAAACACCTCCAATTCTTTTCCACGGCGAATCGATCTTCAGTTTAATTCGAGCTGTAATCACCTCGAGTCTCGGACATTCACAGCGAACACTCTGCCCCCTTCGCACCCTAGGGGCGGGGGTTATGGTGAGGGGAGACGGGGAATTGAGGACAGACATCTCTGTCTATTTCGTTCGAGATCGTTTTTTTAAGGTTTCAAATTACAATAATGAATACATGCATTTATATCTTTTAAACCGGACAACAAGAGTATGTCGGACCATTCTCAGTGTAGGGTTCCGAAGCCGTTAAGTGCTACAAACACAAAAAAAACAACAAGTAATAACTAATTTTCTATCTCAGATGATTTTAGAAGGTGTAAACACTTTAATCGCCTATATCTCAAGAACTAATGATTTGTACTTAGTCGTGATAGTTTTCAGTTTCAATTCGTTGCATGCGCTTTTACTTCTGATATTTCTCAGATTTTTAAGTAGACTTGACTCTAACAAAAATTATCACTTTAAAGCTAAGTACCAGTTTCACCATACGTTGTTAACCACTTAACAGACGATTAGAGCGTTAACAGTTGTCAAAATGTATGAACTAACAGTCGATTAACATTGATTAAATTTAACGTCGTATGGTGAAATTGGTACTTAATATTTCACAAATGAATTCCTTAACTGAAAAATTAATTACTCTACCCAAATATTTTTAAGGAACTATTCAATGTCACCCCACACCATGGGGTGTAAGTAGGGATGTTTTTTTTCTCTCTCGTCTACCCCACACTATGGGAAAAAAACTACCCTACTTTACGCGTAGTTTCAAGATTTACCACTTTGTCGGCGTGATTAATATGTATAATCATGCCAAATAACAGCTGTCGAGTACCTACTAAGAGTCTCTGAACTTGGCTGCGGAGGGACAGACAGACCAGAGGCCCTAGCCAAGATGCGTTCGCTAACTAGCGATTCGATTCGTTTTAATTTGAAACCAATCGCGGCACTGGTAGATTACGTGACTCGTCGTATGACGCGATCTACGAGTGCCGCGATTGGTTTAAAAACAAAACGAATCGAATCGCTAGTTAGCGAACGCATCTTGGCTAGGGCCTCAGGTGAAACTAGAAAAGTTCCTTAGTTTGACGACGGAACCCTAAAAATGAAAAATGTAAGTTGTTGAATCTCTAATGAATCATAAATAAATGCGCTTACTATGTATAGTTAAGAAAATTCTTTCCTGATGGTTCATACCTGCATAGAGCCGGGGCGGGTCGCTAGTGTTTTAATAAGGACAAAACATGTGAGCGCAATATACATAAGTTACTTATTTCTCTCTAAAACTTCTGTTAACTCAAATACTCACGGATAGATGAATGCGTCATGTTTAGGTTTTTTGTATTTGGTAAGAAGCCCTAACACAATTTCAAAGCTATATACATTTCGACGCAGTTTAGTTTTTTTCAATAATAGGATAATAGGATATTGTTAAAATAGGTTTAATTCATGATTCTCCATCGTTCTACAAATAAAAGAATCGTCTGACTCAGTACAAACCTAAGTCGTGTGAGTATTCGTCAGGTACTGTATTATTAACTACAAGACGTGGCGGATTTACTTGTTACCAGTAACCAGTGTAAGATAAGATAAGATCTAATAAATCCTTTTTCATTATTATCTCTTATTAAACTTGTGGACTCCTGTTTCTCAAATCTGATAAGACTAGTTTTCCTATTTTATGGACTATTACCTATTTTTCATTAGCTTGGTAGTAAATATAAGTTTCACAAATGACAAAAGTAACACCTACCAGTTTCTCGTCGCTAACTAAGTAGTAAATTCTGTTAATTTTCACAATGATAAACTGCTTTTTGTTTCACGAAAGTTAAAAACTTTATATAGGTACACTTGTATTATAGAAGCTTAAACCTTCCAAGGCCAGGGCCTATGTAATGAAAGCTACACGTCTAGTAGTAACCGTTCATGGACATATTTTGTACCCAAAGTATTGCATACTCAACGACCGTTTGACTGGTTCTGAACTAAATAACAATCAGTCATGCGTGATGTAGAATATAGCGTACACTAGACAGCCAATCCTAACAAGTGAATTTGATCTGTCTACCGGTAATAGCTACAAGTCGTGCACTCTACTAACGATAGATACCTACAGTATAGCCGTATATTTGTAGATTCGAGAAACGGATGCAAGTTAGCGGGTAAGCAGAGAATGCACACTCATTCTTAAATGTTGTTGGACACTATTTTAATGTGTAGGTAATTTAAAATAACTAATAAATAACGATAGGGAATTAGGGATTCTAAACGTCTTATCAGTTTTCTGACCCGACCTGATACAGTAGCTACATGCTCTCTGACATTGAATTTTTCATCGATAACATCCCCAGATACTGCATCGCACTACATCTTGTAATGTAGTCGCAGCTATAATTTATTACTGGGATTAGTGTAGGTACAATTGCAATTATGGATTTGAATATCTTAAAGATGTCTTGGTAATGGAACAGAAACCTTATGGAAGCATGGAAACTTGGTTTGTACTGCGTTCTTTTCTGGTTTAACCAATTTGATGCCTTGCCACATATCTAGTTCAACAAGTTCATAGACGTTCTACTTATTTTAATTTCAACTTTTTGATTATTAAAGATGCCTAAGTACTCGTTTTTTAGGGTTCCGTAAAAAACTAGAACCCTTATAGTTTCGCTATGTCCGTCCGTCCGTCCATCCGCAGCCTAGCGCATTGACTCTTAGTACTAGAAAGCTGTAATTTGGCATCAATATGCATATTAGTCACGCCAAAAAAGTGGTACAATAATAGTATTAAAAAAAGAAATTTTTTAGTGTACCTCCCCAACACGTAACTTGGGGATGTATTTTTTTTTCTCGTCTTCCCTATAGTGTAAGGTGTCGTTGGACAGGTCTTTCAAAAAAATAAAAGCACATACAAATTTTAAAGGAAAACTATCTCGAACAAGGACATCATTGGTTCTTGAGGTACAGGCGATTAAAGTGTTTATAGCTACTAAAATTATCTACGACGGCACCAATTGACTTTGAATAGTAAATTAGTTATTCCTTGTTGATTTTTATGTTTGTAGTACTTAACGGCTTCGGAGCCCTACCCGGTCTGCCCGGTTTTTTAATGTATAAAATGCACTCATATTCTTTTTTCGAATTGAATTCGAATTTATCTTTATTTTTGAATAGTGGCAACTGTGTGATGACGTAGAAAGTGTCCCTTTAGGGGAGGTAAAGTATTTCAGTAGACCATGCCAGCCCTAGTCTCAGCCAAGCCTAGTGTTACATGTACCCTAGTATACCTACTAACAATACCTCAACCTCGTTTCCGTCAAAGACTATATATAAGTATATATATGTATATATCTCTCTCTTTGACGGAAACGAGGCATACGACCTAGTTTGTGTTGTCAGAAACTATGGTCTAGGTACACGGCTCGAAGTGACATGATATCAATTTAAAAATGTCAGCGTCAAGTTCATAACAAATGATTAAATTATGTAAAAACAGAATAAGCAATAAACACCAAATTTTAGCGCAGTTTCACCATGAGGGGAGCTATATCGCTTTCCACAGTATATTCGTCTGACTCTTATGATTCAGAATATCCATTGAAGATGAGAGACGTCAGCAAAATTAAACTGGGTGTGAGGAGTTCGAACCCAGCGGCTATCTTTCTATGGGCATTCCATAAAAATCCTACAAAGAAGGGTATGACATCTCGCATGGTCATAGAATATCTGAAAAGGAACAAGTTTACATTTGGCAAGCGACCTAAGAGAGCGGGTAAGACCATTGGCACGATGCTCAGGTGCGCGACCGAGTTCGGCTTGCTTTGCAAGCGCGGCAATCGGTACTATATCGCGCCGCAATAACGTCGACGTCGTACTGTATTTATAGTTACTTAACATGTTTGTTAAAATATTTGTTAGAGTTCATTATATTTACCGTTTCAAATCAGTGTTTACTTCTAAACTAAAGACATTTAATATTATTGGAAATAGAGTGGCCATTGGGAAGTTGGGAACATTGTCATACAAAATTTTGATCATCAGCGTAAGCAACGCCATCTAGCGTGGAATAGCAAAAAACGCATTCAAACAATTAGATCAAGTATTTCAGCTATTAAACGGTAGGTAACGTTAATTTAAAATGATGAGGGTGTAAGCAGTTCGATAATTAGATATTAATCGATAAAAGTTGCTAAGATTGATTTAAAAATTGCATCTTCGTCAGCGTAGGACTAGTTTTTCGTTCATTAATCGACATTGAAGTACATAACATGATTAATCCTTGTTGTATTCCATTATTGTATTTGCATTCATTTAATAAGTGACTATACATTAACTTTATTATTCGCCTTATTAAATGTATCGATAATAAAACGATTCTTCCTATCTAAGTAATAGTACTTCTACTGAACAACAGAGAGCGCTTTAACACCATCCCAATTTTCCTCCATTAGAATCCTCTGTGGAAATAATTTATTTTAATCGATTTATTAAATAAATACACAGAATTCCTACGAAATTAAATTAAAATAACATCCAGTGGTTTTTCAGTAATGTGCTTTACGATGAGGCAATGCACAACTCTGCATGTTTTCGTGCAAATTACTTTATTCATATACGACACAGGGACGAATTTGCACGCGGGCGTGTCAGTCAAAATAGACTAAAAGACTTGTTACCTCTGGGTAACAAGTTTTGGATCACGCTTTTGTTCGCTATGTCCCGTCTATTACTATAAGTACACTTAATGTCTTTGTTCTAAACTAATATTAAGTATAAAGAAGCAGAATTGTATGTTGTGGGTAGTATATCTGGAACTACTTACTAAACCGAATTTATAATTTGATCAATAAAAAGCTGCATTGCCCCTAAATTAGGCTTTTTAGGGTTCCGTACCCAAAGGGTAAAAACAAGACCCTATTACTAAGACTCCACTGTCCTTTGTCTGGCAACAGGCTGTATGTTCATGAACCATGATAGCTAGACGGTTGAAATTTTCACAGATCTATGATGTATTTCTGTTGCCGCTATAACAACAAATACTAAAAACAGAATAAAATAAAAAAAATAGGGGGGCTCCCATACAACGAACGTGTTTTTTGCCGTTTTCTGTTCGAAATTAATAACGGGAACGACGCTTGAAATTCACAGAATATTTGGTCGTATATTCCCTTCAAAAATAAGTAATTAAACTAACACAAAATTAATTACGGGGGACTGCCATACAACAAGATTTGGCTACAGACAGACATTTATCCATAAAATTACGATCAGGTTCGTCAAAAATTGTATGAAGTTACTTTTGAACCGGCCTTTATAAAACCGGAATGAATTGTGCCTATTTAATCTGCACAACGAGAGAAACCAACACCAACTAGTGTTTATTAAATCAGTAGAAATAATAAAATGCTGGACAATGTAAAAACAACATAAATTCGATCAATAATAATATATTTCGCATCACAAACTTGTATTTACATGATTGCTTACACTTAAACATATTTGATTTATTATTAAACAACAATTCAAAAACTAGAAACACTTAAAAGGGGTGTACTTATCCTGGTTATGCGACTTACTGCATTTATAAAAGCGTTCAAGCACTGAAGTAATGTGGAATGCTTACATTTAATCTACAAGTGATACCAATCAATTGCCACTGTATTTTAGACCGTATCGATTAACAGGTTCAAGGAAGGACAACAGTATAGTATATACAACAAATTGAATACCGTTGCGGCAGTAATATCATAAAATATATGCAGCCAAGTGTCAATAATCTTGAGTAAATAGGAGAAAGCTTTATGGACTTTTTTATACAAACAGGAAGTGTCGTATTTATTTGAATTGGAGTAATACTGGCTCGCATATAGCAACTTTTATTTGAATACCTTGGCTGCAACTACTAACAACTGGCTAGGTATATACGTTACATCAACCCAGAGCACCAGCCGCCACGTTATTGGCTGCACGGGATCTTGCTCTAGAGGAGTTAGGAAACCTCTGCGAGTAATAAAGCCTAAAGGTGGTACGGCTGTGGACTGGCTGTTTAGAACACAATGTCTTCGTCTCCTTCATCCAGAAGGTTGCTGGACGCAGGGCCGTCGCGACGGTCCACGGCAGCCGCCAACAAGCCGGCTTCCTCCTTGGCTTTTTTCTGTAACACAATTTTAATGTGTTGATTGAGAAAAATCTGAAGTGCTGCAACGTTTTTGACGCCGAGATGCCGAACAAAGCAACGTGGAGTGAGAAAGCCACGAAAAGTAAGGGAGAATTTTCTAAGTCCGTTTTATTTATAATTTTTATACGTTTCCCGTTTAAGACCACTCTCATTTATGTTTATACATTGTCTAATTTAAAACTGAACGCCCCTCCAATAATCGACCTATGAATTTTTTTAACGAAGATGAAATTAATCTGCGCCTTGTTGGTCGCTCGGATCTCCTTTTCTAACTGGTTTATAACGGTAGAGACGCACTGAACGACAAGCGAAAAAATATATATTTCAACTCATTGGACCTGCTGCCAACTTGCAACTCATTGGTGCGTTTTGTTTGTTACTTTTTCACACAGCAACAGATTGATTTGATTTTTTGCACAAGGGTAAGCAAGCAAATGACATTCAAATTACAGTTCCCTGACTGCTGCAAGCCAAACCTAGTGCCTTAAAAATAAAAGTAAGACCAATAGTATTGCTAGCCTTAAAAAGTAGCTTATACCAGCCAATTTAAAAAATCTCTTTACAGAATGGCAGAAATTTCCGAACCATGTTACAGCACTCTGGAATACTATGTAAAAATTCCCACGCACACCCTCTACTTAGCATAAAATCCAATTTCAGTCACCTTATAAACAATAGCATCAAGGATGCTACCTGCATAAGAGCATGATAAAGTACAAGTGGGACTCACCAGTGCCTTAGCCTTGTCCTTGATGATTTTCTTCTTATCCTGGATCTTCTTGAGCCGGTAGAACTCCTCGCGCTCCAGCTCGTCCAGCTCGGATATGATGTAATTCAGGGTGCGGTCCAATCGGGGAATGATCACTGAGAATCATTATGATAATGTTAAACAGCAAATAAGGCCAAGTACTTAGTATTAATACAATGGTTCCCAGTCATTAAAATATAATAATATTAACATTCAATTTTCCTTTAAGTTAGGAGAGATGTAGTTACCAATTAAAAAAAAACTTGCTCAACAAGTTTTAAACCTATGAGAAGTTCTTTTAAAGGTTTTTTCACACTTTCTCCTTGAAAACTATACTCTTAAAGATGCATAGCTCTTTATCACTACATAAAATAGGTAGTTGTTGGTGTTCAAAACTTCTTTGAGAGACTTAATTTTTTGTTGATTAACTTTGTCTTTGTCTTGCTCTCTCTTAAACAGCTTATTAAAGGGTACTAAAGCTGCCTGAGAAATCAAGATAAATATAATCATTTCCTACCAAAAACAATATTGTAAGTTTTTTATTCACTATACCTGGGCCTCTATTCAGGTGCGTTAAAACGATATCGTATTTGACACGTTTAAGAATTGTTTATGTCACAGTCGCCATTATTGTAAATGACATAAGAGTTATCAAAACGTTGACAATACGGAAACAGGTCAAAAACGATATCGTTATAACGCAGTTGAATTAGGGCCTGTACATTATGCATCTTGCAAGATCTGTCAGGTCAGATGTCATATTCAGCCCCGCCCAAACTACATAGTTACAGATCAGTATGGTATTGTAACAACATTAAAACGGATTGTATAAATTTATTCAAGTTTCAGTGGCTGTACAGTCCAAATATCAAACTTACCATGCTCAATAGCATTGACACGTCTGTTTGTGATCTTGATGACTTCATCAAGCGTCACAAATGATGTCTGGAGTGAAGCAAGCTCCACTAGCAGTTTAACAGCGCTCTGGAAGTTCTTCTTAAGCTTAGTGAGTTGCTGACCACCACGGGCCAAACCAGCAAGCTCATACGTATCAGAACCATCCTGATATGACTCGAAGACTGGCAAGTTGACACCTGTAAGGTAAGTATTGCATGTGAATTGTGCTAAAGGTATGGTGTGGTTGAAACTTCTATCTTAACCCCTTGTATGCTTAGGCACGGATCCGTGCTCAAAATTTGGATATCTTTTTGTATTTTTTTCAAGCTTAATTTTATGGACTTTATCGTAATCAGAAGAGACTAGAACTTGGTACTTTTTTGACCTCCCGCATACGAGGGGTTAAGTGGTAGGAAGCTACAAATTTATTGTTATTAGGAAGCTCAGCCTTATAGACTTGTATGTGTACGCGCATTTGAGTAAAGTGCACCAAACAAAATGCTGTTCATGTCAAATGAAAGAGTGGTATTTAATCAGTAATTTGTTTATATAATTATTGTTGTTCACTTTGTAACAGGGCCATGTTACATTATACTTTGTGAGTCTACGTAAATTTGCTCATAAAATATTGTCTGTACCTAAATACAATCGGCGAGATATCTATAATAACAATGTTAGAAACTAGTAACCTGTCCTGACTTCACCTAGGTTGAATAATTATCTACACATAAAAAATAGCCTATGTCAGCAGTGGTTCACGAAAATACGCTACAAATATACACAAAGTCACAAAATTCATACTAATTTTTTATAATATTGAATCAAAAGAACATACCAGCGACATTGTCCTTCTTGGAGCGGATCTTGATTTGAGCCTTGGTGACATTTTGCAGCACAACCTGGTTAAAGTCTCCCGTCGCGAACTTGGCCTCAGCTAACGAGAATGCGGCCTCTTTCATCACCTCACCCATAAGGGTTTTCGTCTAATTGAAAACAAAAAAAAAAAAAATGAAAATACACGCTTACATCATCAAAGTTATGTAAAAAGTTGTAAATAGTAAGTTGAGTAAAAAAAGCGTTTTAGAATAACTTGTTCTACTTGTTATGGAGCGTCTTTTTGCAGTGGTTTACACAAGGCTTACCTCAATGATTTTCCCCAAAATCATACGGAACCTCACTTGTAAGGCATCAGCCTTCTTTTTGAGGAGACCATGACCCTTGACTGCTCCAGCCAGACGGGCCTTTATCAACATCTGAGCACTGAAAATCCAAGACACATTGCACTATACGAAATGAAAACACCCTAAGTTTGTGGCCATTTTGAACGCATAATATTTCAGCTTGAATTTAGACATACTATTACTACAAATACTTACCCCCGAGAAGGGAAAATCGCTAGTTTTTCTTTGCCAGACATATTGATTTACGAAATTATCCCTTTTCAGGATTGCTCACTCCCACAATCACCTGATGACAGAAAACAAGTTGGATGATAAAAGTATTGTCTATGTCTGGTCTTGTGATCTAAAACTGAGTTAAACCTTATCAATGTATTATTTTGTATGATCATCCTTAGTAAAACAAAACTTGTAAAATAAAATTTCATTTATACTTTCAGAATCTTTCGTACAATAGATCTCTTTTAGTATGTAAAAATCAGTGCATAGTTCAATAAACTGGCTGTATTACTTGATCATTGCCTTCTGACAGCTATAGGAATACAAATGTATCATAGAGTAGGAGCCGTTTTTCAATATGGCCAATAGTGTGTTGTATGCTTTATGGTAGGTAGCTAAGTAAACATCGTTGTTTCGTAATTTTTGACGTAGCGACTGTCAAGTGTCAAAAGCGTCAACTGGGTGAACTGTGGAAAATCAAAAGTTTCTGTCCTAATTTAAAACAATTTTTTTCTACGTCTTTTACGTCAAAGTAATTTAAAAAATGTTGCTGTGAAAGTGAACACTCATAACCAGCAACTGAATTGATATTATGTTATAAGTTCAAACTTTGCTTGAATGCGAAGTTTCGTGTAGCATAATTTTCATTTGACGCTTTAACCATTAGGCGCAATGTTAAATTGCCTAAATAGTTTTAGTCTACGCGCATGTAAAAATTAACTTCACTCTAAAAGCAATTAATGTAAGGCGGACTTATAATCTGCTTCCTAGATATAAATAATGTTCCATTAGTACTTGAAACTCTTGTAATGGAGAAACTTTGTCGAATTTGTTTGGGTAATGAAGCGAATATTCCAATATTTGACATCGACGAGGATGGCACCAATGTCAATAGCAAACTATCATTATGTGTTAGAGAGAAGGTAAGCCATTGATTGTTAATTTCGGTTAAAGTACCAAGATTATATTTTTTCCTCTAAATCACCTGTAAGATGAGTTACCATTGCTGTATTTAGCAACGCCAACTAAAGGCCACAACAGACAAGGCTTATAAAATAATATAAACATGTAGTTAAAATCAGACCGTTTTAGAGATCACTTATACCATCACTTGCAAGATATCAAGCAATATGAAGAGTTATGAATAAATTAAGAAAAACATGTACATAACATTAATAAACAGTACGTAAAATGGGCGCATGTATAGCGTCGAGTTGCGGCAACCCAGCCTGCGTACAACAACTACCTACATAACATTATACTGTAATTCTATGGAACTTGCTAACTATGTAAACAAACAATATATTGAAATTGACATCTAATGTCAATTTTAGTATGGCGGCTTGTTTACATAGCAAGTTCCATAGAATGACACTTTACCTACTGTATGTGTACTCAAAAATACACATCCTAGCATGTTATGTTAAATTTTATTCATTATAGCACCTACCTATTATAGCATTTACAGTGGAGTTGGTAATATTAGTTATCTTTATAACTCTTCCTATAAGATCCTAATTAGAATCTGACACATGAAGGTGTCCAATACCATTAAAAAAAATGGCTCACTATTGTCTTATGAATTACAGGTTGAAGATATTGAAGGCTACCCTCGTAATATATGCAAGACATGCAATAACACACTAGACTCAGTGAGTCTTTTTATTCAAAAGTACAAGGAGTCTTATAAAATTTTGGAAAGTGGGTTAGTCCCATTAAAGGAAGAAAAATATAATATTAGTGACAGTTGCAATGAGCATTCAGAAATCGAAATAGAATTAGAAAAGTTTAAAGCAGAAGATGATGATGTCTTGGAATCCGTGAATGCAGCTGAACCTGTTGCATTGAAATTAGAGAGATTGAAACACTTATCCATTAAAAAAGTGTGTTTGAAAAGTAAACCTTTTAAAAACGAGACATCCTGCATTGCTGATTCTATTTTAGAAGGTAGCTTCAAATGGAATGGAGAAAGGTGCTGGTAATATTTTAATTTGATTCATTTTTAAGTATATCCTTGTGAGGCCCAACATAATACAAACAGGGAGACTTTGGGAGTTTGAATCTACCAGCAGGTGAATAAAGTTTAATATCCTTTGCTATTAACCCCTTGTATGCTTAGGCACGGATCCATGCTCAAAATTTGGATATCTTTTTGTATTTTTTTAAGCTTAATTTCATGGACTATATCGTAATCAGAAGAGACTAGAACTTGGTACTTTTTTTACCTCCCGCATACGAGGGGTTAAATGCACTAATTCAATTAAGTTCAAACTAAATTGTTTTGATAATGTACCTTCTATGGCATACCGGCTCTCACAAGGTTAGGTATAGTGGATTAGTTTTGTTATATTTTTTGCATTTCACTTAGAATAATTATTTTAAAGTAAATGTTTATAATTCATTTCTTGGATTTCAGTGTAAAAAAGAAGTCCAAATCATCACCACAAAAAAAAGTATTAAAAACAAAGAAAAACAAGTCTGTAGTACTAAAAGAGGTGAAAAATATTATTGAAAAGAAAGAAGTCAATGATAAACCTGTGACACCTAATAGTGAACCAAACCCACCCAAACTCTGTGATCTTTGTGGTGATGTATTCTCCACGTCTGACCAGCTAGGGTATCACAAAAAAAAGATTCATGAGAGTCAACCAGCACAATGCGCCACATGTGGACGCACTTGTTCATCCACATATTATCTTAAACGGCATATGAAACGAAAGCACTCTGATGAGAAAAACTTTGTTTGTACAATTTGTGGTAGACGTTTTGCTTTTAAAGGGGAGTTAACATCACATTATAAGTCTGTTCATGTGAAGAAGACGGGGCCACCTAAAACATGGTCTTGTAAAATTTGTGGAAAGACTTATAAATGCAGAAAATCAGTGGTGGTGCATGAGAGAGCAGTTCATACAGGTGAATTTAATATATTATGTATCAATTTAAACTTAAATTCCATTAAAATTGACTTTTCTTCTACCTTTCTCTTTTCGTTTTACATTTATTTCCACTTTTATACACTTTAAATTACATAGCAAATTAAAATCTTAATCAGTTTGTGTGAATATGTGAGATTGTCTCCAGTTGTTATTTAATTAACTGCTTGTTTCACAGTCGTCAAGTAACGCATAACTGTCAAATAAAGTTAGCCCTTTCCCTTTCTTACACTTGAAAATAGACAAAGAAAGGGCTATCTTTATTTGACGGATAAATTTACTTGTCGATTGTGAATCAGGCCCTCAATAAAGTTCTATTAACTGTATTATAAATGATACAATTAGGCGAATGAATCGTGAGGAATTGAAAATATTGGTTGGTCTACCATGGATGTATCATTATTATTTTTTCTGATGATAATATGAAAGGCGACGGGTTAATTGTATTTTAATGGTCATTTGTCCTAATCTAGAGAAATTAAGCATAAAAATTATCAATAAGTAGAAGACATAAAAAACGACAAATTGAGACCCTCTTTCTTTTTTATGTAGCAAATGTCAAATTTTAACGACAATAAAGTTTAATCAACAAATAAACTAAAGAAAAGCTAGCGGGGAAAGGCAGATGATGCTATGAAAGTCTATAATAATTAAATTATTCCACGACAACGACAGGTCGAACGTTGCATGGGACGCATGGGATAGCATTGCGTAGGACAAATAGGTTTCTAAGCATACAAAATGCATTGCGTAAGTTGCGTACGTGGGATAAGTTTGTCCCTACCCTAATAATTTAATTATTTATTATAGACTTTCATAGCATCATCTGCCTTTTCCCGCTAGCTTTTCTTTAGTTTATTTGTTGATTACACGGTTTTGTAATGGTTAAAATTACGTTTGTTTCAGGTGAGCGTCCAGCGGTATGCAAGATCTGCAACACAAGTTTCACCCACGAAGACTACTTACGAGATCATATGCGTCTCCACACCGGCGAGACTCCATTTAAATGTCCTATTTGTGGCAGAGGGTACGCTCAGCGCTGCAATATGAAAAGCCATCTCCGCATACACAGGGTGTCCGAGTTGTCGGCTGTAGAGTTGAGCGAACTTAGACCTAATTATTTGAGGAGGTTAAAGGTGTGAAAATTACTTCCGACACTTTGTATAGTTTCAGGGTTGCCTAAATGCTAAGCAGGAAGGAGCTAGGTTTAGTTTTGGAATCTGGTATTTTCAATTATTAGGTTTAACTTTAACTTGTTTGGTATCTTTTGAACTACCAACCCCAATTTTCGTCCATTTTTACTTCTATATAAAAATCGGTGCGCCAACGTGTTTTGAAGAAAAACTGAATTGCAATCAAATGTGTCTGTTATAGACCTCGTAAGCGGTGTTGTAGCTAGGGTCCTGATCATTTTTTGTAACGTCAGGCATATGCGTTTACGCATAACACCGCGTCCAATACTAAAAACAGAATAAATAATATATTTAAGGGGGGCTCCCATACAACAAATGTATTTTTTGCTGTTTTTTTTCACGATCTTAAAACACACCGAGGTTACAGACGGACACCGGGACATGTGAAACTAAAAGAAAGAATATAATATAGTGTCTAATGTTGTATAGATAGGTGGTACAAAATCCTTCGTGCGCGCGAGTCCGGTTCGCACTTGGCCGGTTTTTTAAGTTTGAGGTTGCAATATGTGCATGCGAGCTACGCCCCTAACAGCCGCTCTCCTAGATACAACGCTGCTCGTCTGATTGTGATTTAGTATTTTTCATCTGTTACTAGCCTTTTTTTGGCATATTACGCACTGTAACAGATTTTTCCGCCAAAGGCAATTCATCTGTAGGCCGTTATAGCAAATATTTACTTGTGTTGATATAACGCACCTTTACAATTATGATGACCTCATTCAACATTTTAACATTTTGTCTATAAGTCATCAATTTATTTTTAAATATAGAGACCTAATTAAAAGTCTTAAAATTTGGTGTAAAAAAGGTGTGTTAATTGATTATTTAGCAATTTAGGATCACCCGTTTTGTTGTTAGTAGGTATTATATGGTGCACTAACTACTAAGTTTTATTAAGGTTATTGAATGCAATGTTAAGCAATAGATAGTTTATTTACTTTTATGCATTATCGGCTAATTTTTAAGTTTTTGAACTATTGATTGTTAGGTTATTGATAGTTTACCATTAGTTAACTATAAAATGTTTTATAAAGCCCGCCATACACGGTAGATTGATTATTGTGATCGAAAGGGATCTAGAATTCGGTGTCGCAAACAAGGTGTATACCAAGGGGACATTTTAATTTCTGAACATCATTGTAGTACAGACTGTGAGCAGTTAAAATAGGTATCGGTTTATACTTCTTCCTCAATCGCTCTCATAAGCTCTTATTAAGAGCGAGTGGGAGAGAAGTACAAACCGAATCCTATTCAAAGTGGTCACAGACTAGATGATTCATTAAAGAAAATTCAAAAATTCTAGTTTTTATAAGAGTTGTCACAGGGTTCTTCCTAGATTGCCGAATTAATGAAATGTATGGGAACATGACAAATATGCGCATTTCGTGCCAGATATCAGTCCATTATTTGCTTCATACATTCGTAACAACAGCCCCCTATTTCACCATATCGACAACGACAGGTGACAGGTGTCATTTCAGTGTACATGGCGCAGCTTATATGAAACCTAGTGATGTATCAGCGTGTTAACTTTGCAATGTATACCGAATTGTCACCTGTCACGTGTCATTGTCAAGATAGTGAAATAGGGGGCATGTATAGTTGTCTCTTATAACATGAATTCATACAGAAGACGAAAATATGTTGACATTAGTATGTAGCAAGGAAATAGGTTGTTTATTTATATATTTCTAAAATCTTGGTGATATAGGCAATACGTGTATATAGATGTAATGTAATATATTGTTTGCAAGAAGCAGGCTAATAATGAACTTTGCGGCCCATGATCGCCTTGGATGCTAAATCTTTATCCTCTTTACTACATAGTATAAAACAAAGTCGCTTGCTGCGTCTGTCTGTATATCCGCTATCTCCTCCTAAACCACGCAACAGACTTTGATGCGGTCATCACCATCAGTTAGAGAATTTTTCACGGAAGGTTTTTATATATAATAAGTACAGGTTTATGTATAGGTGTTACAATCAACTCGCTAGTGCATTATAATGAAACAACCAATCCTTTTTATGTGCAATTGTTCTAAACAAATTTTAAATGTTTGTGAATAAAAGAACTCATTTTTTTTTAATTCTTAAAGCTCATTTATTTATGCTCTTTTTAGGTATTGCGGGCTAAAACAATGGCTTTATATATTATTATATTATATCCATTTGAAGTAAAAAAATTGCAGCTGGTATTCTGGATAGTATCTAGAATGAGTTTCAGACAACTGTAAAGCACCTGTTGCCCAATCCCATCCTCTTTGCAAAGTGTTAATACATTTGTTGCCACCAGCTAGGACTTGTATGTGATTTAAACACCGTGGCATGTCACTACAATTTAGGAACACTTTAAAGTCAATCAGTGCAGCAGGCACTGCTTACAATATGTTTTGAAACCTAGCATTGCCGTTTCTCGTACGATCTAGCAACCTGAAAAAAAACCATTGAATAGATATTGTGGCTAATAAGGTACACTTAAAGAGTGTGTTTGAACTTTACGGGAGCATAATGTGGACAGGTGAGAAATATTGATATTGCAATTTGGTAGGTAGCTAATAAGGTTGATGACTTGCAAGAAAAAAATAATATCAAGTTGTGTGATAAAAAAATGAGATGGTAATGAGAGACGATTCATATAAGTCATCAAAAATCAAAACAATAACGTTCATCACATTTTGGGGAGGTCACTATATACACAATGTACAGTCACAATAATAATGGATGACACACTCACTCTTTCAGTGATAATGAGATATCTTTAAAACATTTCAATTTATCCTCCTCAACATTAGTCAAGTAGTTGATTTTGTTCATCTCTATCTCTTTCAATCTCAATTCTTCTCCTTTCAACTTTAGCTCCAAAGCTCTCAATCTAAGCTCTTCAGTCTTTTGTTGAACTCTCTCTTTCTCCAGTTCTAGTGTTGTTCTTATTTTAAATTCTTCTAAAGATGTCTTTTTCTTTTTAAATTTCTTTCCTGAAAGTATCAAGTAGAAGTAGACTATTATTATATTTGCCGTCTATTGCTTTCACACTATCTCTGGCATAATATATGGACAGATGCCAAAGATAGTGAGCCAGCATTGGACAGCTGAGTGCTTTTAATACTCTGGGAATACAATAATAACTATAGTCAAAAGCAATGAAAACAGGTTAGTTCCTACAGAATTTCCATACAAAGTGACTAGTTTTCATTGCTCCTGAGTGTAAATAGAGGTTTGGGTAAGGTCCAAAAAGTTGGGCATGCTAACTCACAGTTAAATTATCTATTAAACTTTTCCATTGTGCAACAAAATTAGCCATACAATTATTGTAAGGATAATTTTCATCACACAAAGGAACTTTTTTTGCCTTCATTGTTTGTATGGTTAACTACGCTTAACTACGGTCCAACTTTTTGGTCCAAACAGGGCCTCTATTCAGGTGCGTTAAAACGATATCGTGTTTGACACGTTTAAGAATCGTTTAAATATGTCACATTCGCCATT
Source organism: Acleris holmiana (assembly GCA_949316455.1). Lineage (NCBI taxonomy): Eukaryota > Metazoa > Arthropoda > Insecta > Lepidoptera > Tortricidae > Acleris > Acleris holmiana. The sequence continues at coordinate 11,016,368 of OX438776.1, read as the reverse complement.
ATTGTAAATGGCATAAGAGTTATCAAAACGTTGACAATACGGAAACAGGTCAAAAACGATATCGTTATTAGCTTGTAGAATTCCAGCCCAGCATCACTGTTACAATATTTACAAATGCTTAGTTAACTGTGTTTCTGATGGTCCTCACCCATCTCTAGTTAATACCCCTTCAGACCAAACTTAGCATCAAGTCAAGAATGATATTGAATCTTCTTAATTAACAGATGAACAAGCGGGATTTCGAAAGGGAATGGGATGTACGGATCAGGTCTTTTCACTACGGTCCATCGCAGAAAAGTTTTTGGCTGTCAACCAAAAGGTTTTCTGTGCTTTTGTAGACCTAGAAAAGGCCTATGACAGGGTAAATAGAAAAGAGTTATGGACGGTGCTGTCTATGTATGGAGTGAGCGGCAACCTGGTACAGGCTTTGAAGTCCCTTTATGAGGGCTCTAAGGCCTGTGTCAGGATCAATGGGGCATACTCGGCCTGGTTTAATATCTCTAGAGGTGTTAGACAGGGCTGTGTTGCCTCACCGTGGCTGTTCAATCTATTCATGGACAGTTGTATGCGAGATTTGAAAGAGTGTGATAAGGGTTTGCGTATGCAAGAGTTACTCATCAAATGCCTCTTATATGCCGATGATCAAGTTATACTTGCTCCATCGGCACTTGAGTTGCAGGAGATGGTGACAGTGATGAATGAGGGTTTTAAACAAAAGGGTATGAAAGTAAACGTTGCTAAGACCAAGGTCATGGTGATAGAAAAGGACGAAGATATTACTGAGTGCGTGATAAATATAAATGGTGAATTAGTAGAACAAGTGAGTGAATTTGTGTATCTGGGAAGTATGTTTACAAGAGATGGTAAGTGTGAGAAGGATATTGAGAGGAGGGTGAATGCAGGAAATCATATAAATGGAGCCCTGCACTCCTTTGTGAGCAGAAGGGGCGTTTCACAAAAAGCCCGACTGGCTGTTCACAATGGAGTGTTGGCCCCTACTCTGATGTATGGTAGTGAATGTTGGGTGTGGCAGGATAAGCATGAAAGTCGTATAAATGCAGTAGAAATGCGCTCTTTGCGTAGTATGTGTGGTGTAAAACTGTGTGATAGAGTAAGGAATGAAAACATCAGAGAGAAGTGTGGTCTGAAAGAAGATGTAGTGACTAAAATTGAAAATGGCATGCTTCGATGGTTCGGTCATTTGGAAAGGATGAATGAAAAAAGATTGACGAAAGAAATTTACAGTGCTAAAGTGAGTGGAAGGGTCGTAAGGGGGCGCCCTAGGCGTACTTTTTTGAATCAAATCGGGGAAATACTGGAAAAGGGCCGAATCTTAAGTACCCGAAACCGACGTGCATGCATGACTCGATGTATGAATGTGGAAGAAGCGAAAGGGTATTGTCAGGATCGTAGCAAGTGGAAAGAAGTGGTCTCTGCCTACCCCTCTGGGAAACAGGCGTGATTTATGTATGTATGTATGTATGTAATTAACAGATCTTGCTGAAATTGTATTGTTATGTTTTTAAGATTAAAATCAATTTGTATTTTCTCATTTTTGAGTGATGGAAAAAGGATAATTTTCAATGACAACCTGCACAATCACATCATTCTGTGTGGTAAGGGATTAACTATTGAAAGTCATGTGATAATTAACTATTATACCTTTCATTTTGACCTTCTTTTCTGCATCTGAAGACTCTTCACAAGCATTTAGTTTACTGTCACCATCTAAAAATAAATTTGTTTTAATAATACTTTATACAAATTTATAATACCAACATAATAACTGCACAAGTCTTTACCATTTACAATATCATCTACATTACAGAATTTACTCTTGCTTCTAGCAAAATATTCTAAGGTGGTGTTGTCTTCCTCATCTGAAACCATGGGGTTTTGATGCAACTGAGGGTCAAATGTCTCCATTAGAAAATCTGGAACCTGATCTGAAGTAGTTTCTGGTATCTCTACTTTACTAACCTGAAATATCCATAAAAAATAAGTGTGATCTCGTTATTGGAATTGAATAGGTAAAAAATAATGAGCAAAAAGAAGAAGGAATATATTTATACATACATACATACATAACATCACGCCTTAATTCCCAGAGTGGGGTAGGCAGAGCTACAGAAATACCAACAAATCTAAAAAGACTTGTTGATAATTCTGTAACCATTTTGCAGAAGTAGGCTAAGATGTTTACCAGTGTATTAGTAACAGGTTGAAAGCCCATCGCCTAACAGCACTACAAGCCCTTATTCCCTTAGTCGCTTCTTATGACATCCACGGGAAGACATGTGTTGTTCAAATACATAACTATATTTTTTCAGTAAGTATTTCTTTAAATTATTCTGAATTTAAAATGATTTGAGAAAAATAAAAGCGAAAATAAGCAAGTTGATTTTAGAATCCTGACTGGGGCCCTTACAGTTCTGTCATAAATCAGATCTAACTGCATTTGATTTTAATGAATCTATTATAAATTAAGCCTCTTGAAAAATATTTAATCTAGGATTGCATGACATGTTAAGTGGAGTTTAACTCACCATGTCTAGGTTTATCACCCCTGCCTTATCATCTATTGGATATTCAATCATTTTGAGCAGTCTCAACTCAAGATTAGTAAGTGCAGCTGGCTGAGGACCATAACTGTAGTGTTTCTTCCGCAGCAATATATTGGCCTTTTTCTTTGTTTTGTTCTTCCAATCGGCCCACATCTGAGTATTGACAAGAAAACACAAGATAAGTTATGTTTGAGAGCTTATTACTTATTTTATAGTTTTCTTGTTAATCTTATTGTTTTTTACTTTACCTTACACCATTTCCAAGTGTTCTTATAAACCCCACCATCCACGGAATTAAGCTGTAATGCGATGCGTTTCCAGAAATTCTGCTTGTTGGTGTTAGAGTAAGAGACTTTTCCATGAACTAAGACCCCATCCTCACTAAGAAGTTCCAGTAGTTTCTTCATTTGAGCCTGACCTACTCGACTCATTTCTGTGTTTAAGTTTAAAACTATTTTAGTAACAAAGTTTTGGATTTTTCGTAACCGGCACTTAACATAATTTCAACTTTCATTTGTTTTGTTTAGTAATTCAATTCAATTTTTTGGGATTATATGGCCCCATCGAACGATGCGATGATTCCGCCAATGTCGAGGTTGGATAAAGCACAGCCAGTTGACCTTTGGTCTTGTACGGTAGAATTATCCTTGTTCGGTAAAATACCAGCCACAACCAATCTAAAACAAAAACAAACACCACCACTCCATAACGGCACAAAACTAACTACTAAATTAAATGTTACTTATAGTAAGAATGAAGAGTTGGGCTTAAATATTGGGGTTAAAGGAACATTAAATTACTTATTCATAACCTGATGTTATTTTTAGTTAAAAATGAATCTAGAATACTACAAAATGGGGTGAAAACTAGTGTTAAAAGGAAATTAATATTAATAGGGCGACTGATATGACGAGGTAATAAATCATATAAAGGAACAGATATTTTTGGACATTCCAAAAATATGTGTTCCAAAGTGCCTTCGCCCATTCCACACTCACATATTGAGCTGTCTCTAATTCTCAGCTTTGCCAGAAACACAGGAGAACAGAAGTGACCCAGGCGAAGCCTTATTATTGTCGACGTGTTTACTTTATTATAATTTTTATTTTTAAAGAACCAAGGTTTAGAAGGAAGGTCTGGTTGTAAACTACCATAGTGTCTACCTTTGGTCCGCTGTGAAATGTGCCATAGACTATTCCAATTCTCAAATAGCTGAGGACGAGCATCGGATCTTACATCCCGACTGAAACATTTGTCATAGGAATTGGTTCCTATCCGAGTAGCATCCTTTGCACATTGGTCCACTACTTCATTACCTACAATACCGCTATGACTGGGAATCCAGGCAAGAACTACTTGTAGATTATTCAGTTGGCAGTCTCTTAATTTTTCCTTAATTTTTAAAGTTAAATAAAAGTTATCTTTAGAGTGGAAAGGCAATTTAACTAAATCCTGTAAACAGCTTAAAGAATCGGATAAAATTATTGATTTATTGAGTTGGTGTGACTTAATATAAGATATTGCTTCATATAAAGCCACAGCCTCTCCAGTAAACACAGAATATAGAGTAGGACACATAAAACTTAAGATTATTTGGTGATCGGGGATCCAAACAGCAGAACCGACATTAATTTCCTTATTAATCTTAGAGGCATCTGTGTAAATTCTGATCCATCCAGACCATTTTCTATCCATAACCTCATTAAACTCCGCATTAGCAAGTGGAGAATTTTTATGTATACCCAAATCAAAAACTATGTTGGGTTGAAATAATAATGTTTCATAATCAAAACAGAAAATAGGATTTTTACTAAAGCGATAGATAGGAGTCGAATTAAATTTATTAAAAGATTTAATAAGAGGAGGTAATTCTTTGTGGGACCAGTAGTTGGAGGAAGCCGAAAGACTAGACAGAACTTTACATTTTAGATTAATTGGATGGGAAGGGAATTGGGAAACATTTAAAAAGAATCTATCAGCCAAGTACTGTCTGCGAAGTATAAGAGGGGGATCTAGACACTCCACTTGCAGTGCGTTTATTGGGGAAGATTTCATTGCTCCTGTAACAATACGCAAACCCCTAGCTTGTATTCTGTCAAGTTTAACCAGGGCCATCTTGCTGCAAGGCTCTAAAATAAAGCTGCCATAGTCAAAATGACTACGGACTATAGCATTATATAATAATTTTTGGCTGAACGGATGGCTACCCCATCTAACCCCAGACAGAGATCGCATTACATTCAAACTCTTTTCGCATTTATTTACTATGTAGTTCAGATGATACGCTCCATTCAATTTCGAGTCCAGAAAAATACCAAGAAATTTAACTTTATCCAAAGTAGAGATATGTTGATTTTCCACAGATACGATTACAGGAGGAACACTCCTTTTACGGGAAAAGATAACAGTGGTACACTTAGGGACTGATAACGATAAACCATGAAGAACCAGCCATTCATTTAGGTATTTCAAAGCTGTATTTAAACTTGACGAACAGTCATTTACGGAAGAGGAGCTACTATACAGGACTATATCGTCTGCATACTGTAATATATCACAAAAGCAGCTAACTGATAACTCTAAATCAGATGTATACAGGCTGTACAATAACGGGCTTAGGACTGAGCCCTGGGGGAGGCCCTTCCATACAAGTCGAGAAGGTAGCATAGAGCCATTTGTTCGGACACAGATAAAACGAGCCATGTATAGGTTACATATGATATTAGACAATCTCATCGGAATATTCAGCTGGTGCATTTTCTGCCTGAGTATTGAGAGGTTGACATTATCATATGCAGAAGCTATATCCAGGAATACCCCTACTAGATTTTCGTTCTTACTAAAGGCGATCCGTATATCAGTCGTTAATATGCTGAGACTGTCTGTGGTTCCCAACCCTCTCCGAAATCCAAATTGAGATTTAGCCAGGATATTTCGGTTTTCTAAGATCCATTCGAGCCGGTTTTTGATAAGATGTTCCAATATTTTTGCCAGGACTGAAGAGAGCGCTATAGGACGGTAAGATGATGAATCATTAGCATCTTTACCTGGTTTAAGGATAGGTATGACTATTTGGGTTTTCCAAGAGACAGGGACCATTCCAGTAATAAAAATCTGATTTAGCAATTTCAAAAAATATAACTTACAAGTATGAGATGCATTAATTATGAATGAATACGGGATACCGTCGATCCCAGGAGAAGTATCTTTAAGGTGGTCTATGGCACATAATAGCTCGCCGAAGGAGAAAGGTTCATCCATACTATCCAAAGAAGGAAAGGGATTAACAGTTGGAGCAGGAAATAAGTCTTCAGCCGGAACAAAAGGGGGAGCTAATCTGTCAATAAACTCCGGCAGCCATGTATCCGTATTATTTGGTGTTGAAATGCCATCAGAACTAATACCTCGGCGAAAAGCTTTAACTCTCTTCCAGACTAATGACACGGGAGACCGAGGAGACAGTGATTCACAAAATCTAGACCATCCTTGAATTTTTTTCTTGGCAAGCAGTCTTTTCGACTTTGCCAGGGTCTTCTTAAATGAAATATAGTTGTCCATAGTAAGATTAGCAGAATATATTGACTCAGCGAGGTTTCGCTCATGGATTATCTTGGTACATTCTGAGTCCCACCAGGGAGGCGACGGAATTTTACGGCAGGCAGTATTTTTAAGAGGGATGGCATAATCAGCAGCGATAAAAAGCATCTTAACAAATTTTGAGTAAAGTTCAAGGAAGTTGTTACAATCCGGCTCGTCCAAGTTACTCATCTCAATTTCCAAATTATCAGAAAATTTACCCCAGTCCGCCTGGGCGATTCTATACTTTAAAAGAGGAGGGGAAATTTTAGGAGAGGGGGAGGAGTTAAGAACAGTGCAAAGGATAGGGAAATGATCGCTTCCAAATGAATGATCTAGAACTTTCCAATTAAAAGAGGAACTCAAGATAGACGAGACAAGTGTCAGGTCAGGTGCACTAGTATTTTGAAGGGGAGAGACCCTTCTTGTAGGAGATCCGTCATTTAGAATACATAGGTTAAAATCATCAAGAATATCCATTAACGCAGAGGAATTTGAATCACAAACAGAGCACCCCCATAAGGTATGCTTACAGTTAAAGTCCCCTAAAATAATATAGGGACCTGCTACATTGGAAAGGATAGATTTTAACTCTAATAATAAAGCTAAACTAGGGTGAGGAATATAAATAGATATAATTGAAAAATTTAGTAACTTAACTGCAACAATATTAATACCAGGACTATGGTTAGGAATGGGGATCAAATTATTTACATGAGAACTATTAATAATAAGAGCACAGCCTGCATATCCATCACTCCTGTCATCACGGAAACATGCAAAACCAGGGATCCTGAAATTGGACCCCGGCTTCAACCATGTCTCAGCAATGGCACAGGCAACGGGTTTAAATTTATTTATCAAATAAATTAAATCTGATTTCTTATTATTAGCACTCTGTATGTTCCACTGAAGGAGATTCTGATCCATTATTAATTAAGGGAAGAATAGATTGCAATTGTGTCAAGACGTTGTTCGGTAGAGAGTCACTGAATTTGAGGACCATATTCACTAGCAGACCAGTGAGTAGTTCCAATAAGTTGTCATTTGGGGTTGGAGGGATATCATTTAAAGCACACCCATTAGGAAGGCACGATTGAGGGTCACTAACAATTTGCTTGTGAACTTGAGTATCATACATTTTCCCAAGAGGGCGGGCTTGTTTTCTTTCAATATATATGGTTTTACTATAAGACTTCTGTGATGGAAGGGAAGAAACTTCTATGTAATTAGGGGAGGGAGCTACGAGTCTAGTGTGGGGGACTGAGGGAGTTGGGGATGGAGTGAAGAGTTTCTGAGATACATCAGCATAACTGGTCCTAACAGGACGGAAACGTTGGGCAGCTTCGAGGTAACCTATATTTTCCTCAGACATTACTAATTTGATTGCTTTTTGACGACTATGCTCAGGACACTTTATATCTGTTGCTTTGTGGGATCCCGAGCAGAACACACAGCTTATTTTGTCTTGTGGTACTGAGCAGGAGTCCCCGGTGTGTTGTTGGGAGCAGTTATAACAGCATGGTTTAGACCTACATTTTGCTGCAATGTGACCAAATTTACAACAATTCCTACATTGTATGGTAGGAAGTTCATATGCTGAGACAGGGATGGATGTGTTATATATGTATATCTTTTCTGGAAGAGTTTGAGAGTGGAATGTGATAACAACTGTGTTTGAGGGAATCCATTCCGGTGCTTGACTTTCTCTACGAACTTTTCTGAATAATCTACGAGCCTTTATTATATGACCTACTAGGCTTCCTAAATTTGTAGGAAGCTCAATGCCAGAAACCAATTCCTCTAATGACCAATCAGTTGGGATGTTCTTCACTACCCCCATACGAGTAACTTGATACCTGGGAATAGAAGCAGTCAGTTTGTTTTTCTCTAAAAACTCAGATTTCTTGAAACTATTTGCTTCATTTGCCGATTTGAAGCTAATGGCAATTTTATTACGCCCTAAAGGTTTTATTGAACCTTCCAGTATGCCTTTAGTGCGGTTTTTATGAAGGAGCTGGGCCAACTTCAAGACTCGCAATGTTAAACCAGCAGATTGGTCAGGCTCCAACCTACTAATGTGAACTACGAAGGGTCCTTTGTCTGAATCAGAGTATTGCAAAGGTAGATCATCCGCGTCATATCCGGGAGTGACATACATATTCTGAATAGAATCTCCAGGAGAATTAATTTTTTTGGAAGATGTTGTCATATTATCAGTATCAGGCAAGACTGTTCGCTTTCTAGTTGAATTTTGAGTTTCACTATGCATTTGTGAATCTTGGGTGAGAGGTAGAAGCGAACAATCTGCCGTGTCTATAATTTGTGTAGGCATACCCACATTTAAATTATTCGACAAAGAGCCTCCCTTATCGGGAGGATCTTTGTCACTCATGATTAAAATCCAAACGACTTACTTGTCAATTCTCCACCTAGAGGTTAGTATTATTATAGGCCTTCACCAATATTAGTAAATACTTAGGTATTGAACAGATAACGAAGGTCTTCAAAAGTGATTGCACCAGGGCACGTGCGTACACCAACGCAACGACGATTACCGTAATTTTAGTTCTTGACAATGACAGAATAAAGGTATATTGCCATTACAAGAGAATGAACGCCTATTTGAAAGGAGAATTTATTTCCTCTTATTACTAATAAATAACTGTTTTGATCTTTATTGAACAGTAACATTATACTTGGCATAAAGAGAAAATTATCAGGAAAAAACTGGACTGCGTTTTTGATCATAGAATAAGAACTAAAAGCATAGAAGGAGCGATAAAATAAAAGGCAACAACAAGGTTTCGACTTCACATAAAGAAGTTACAACCCGCGACCGTAGCACGTCATGGCGATAAAAAAGTTTTTGTTTATAAAGAGTTGTCGACAGTTTCGCATGTCTTCATTAGACAGGACTTAGTAAGAAGATCTTTACAGCCGCCTTATGCTGGTCCGTTCAAAGTAGTTAGTAGGGACGAGAAATTTTTTACTGTAGATGTAGGTGGTCGAGTAACTAACGTTTCGATCGATAGGCTTAAACCAGCTTTTGTCCTGACGGATGAACCAAATTATGCCACCTCGTCACCTGTTCGTCCTTCCATTACGAAGCCGTCTCCGGCTATCCTAGTTCCTCCGCAGCAACCACAACCTAAAACTACACGTTCTGGTCGTCGGGTAGTTTTTCCTGAACGTTATCGACCCTAAAGGTCTCCGGGGGGGCTGATGTGGCGGCTACACTTTGTTTATGTTACTTAAAGTCGAGTATACGCGCGAGCGGGCTGATAGCCGAGGTCGGGCCAGTTCGGCAGATCTCGGGTATCTTCGCTGCGCAACGCCGCCGAGAGGCTGTTCGTTTTAGGTCGGTCGGTAGAGCCGAGTTGCTGTCTCTCATTCTCTTGACAGACAGAAATCAGCTCGCATAAAATAATGTTGGTTTTTGAGATTATATAAATTTGGCTCTGCCAGCAACGATCTTTCAACATCTCATGCCTATATTTATTTTCGCTTACCGATTCCGATTTTATTACGTGTTTTTCTGTTTTGTGATCTCTAAATATATAATTGCTAAAAAGTGGACTGAGCTGTTTTATTCCAGAAAGCTCCCCCACAACTTTAATGACAGATTGCTCTAAAATAACTACAGTTCTGTCCACGGTGGCAACACTACGATTAAAAAAATAGCAAGTAATGTGACAGCTGAATAACGTCACGTCTCTTAGTAGTCAAATGAGTTTTGTTTATTACCTACTTCTTTCATTTTGATTCGATACAAAGTTGTTTACAAACTGTAATTCTGATCGGGAGAGGAGCACTCCTTATCAACCACAGCAGTTGAATTCTGAATACGAAGATGTTGCGAACGAAAATTCACATAGTTTTAAGTGCCATCGGTGCATTTTTGGGATTGTCAGCTTTTATATGTTTTTGCATTGTGTACGCTAACATTGAAGCTGGAATGTGGGCGTTATTATCCGGTAAGATGTTTGTTTTCATTCCAAGTCACGCATCACTTTTACTGCGTTGCTCACTAAAATAAATCAAATACCTGAAATAATGCACAATCACTATCAATGTCTGACTGTATGTATGTTCGCGATGGTCTCAAAAAGTACTGAACGGATTTTCATGCGGTTTTCACCTTCAGTTTGATAATATTTCACGGAAGGTTTTTGTATCATGATTCTGGTTAATGTACGGGTGTAACATCGAGTTTTCAGATATATAATAGTTTAGCATCTTATCACATTGACATAAGGTGCAATTTGGATACATGTTTAAGAACTCTAGTATACAGAAAACTCGCATAAACCAAAACTATTTTGAGCACTGCCTACTAAACTTTGTTTTATCTAAAGGTTAAAAGTACTACCAGTAAACTTGTGAAATCATTAAACAGGTTATAAAGGGCAGTAGTCATACACCTTTATGTAAAATGTTTCAAAACATCCTTATTGTGATACTTCAATAAATTATAAAGTAATACCCTCAAGTTCCATAAAAGTGAAACAAAAAATTCTAAATAAATAGTATTCTCCACAGTTGGCTGTCTAAAACTTTCTTGATGTTCAGACATAAAATATACCTACATAATGTGCCTAGTTATTATTATAAAGTAAATGTTTTTTACCATTTAATATTGTCATTGCAATATAATCAAAACATTGAGGTAATAATAGAGGGTTTATGCTCCAGTTTGTCATTACAATTGCAAATTAATACCTACCTACATAAAACAATTTCAATCAAAATACAAATTTAATTATGCATATGAGGTTTGGTTTAGAAAATAATAAACAGGCTTGTAAAATTGCAATTTAAATACAAGATCATATTTATAAGAATCATATTTATGAGGTCATTGCTGCCAAGTACCCTTGTGTTAAATTAAAATGAATGGGAACTTTATCTACACACAATTATGCAGTGTGCAACAAGATTTTTGTTCTAAACCATGTATTTATGACTTGCAGTTTTGGATGGTCTCTAAAGCGAATTTTTGATGGTGGCTAACTAAACATTTTTTTTAACACAGGTATCCATGCATCTCTTGCTTTGATGTTGCACTGCCACTACCTGAAAGAGTCTCTCCATGTCAACTTCTCCCGGAAAGCACTGCTGTATATTGGAGATTTTGGCATGTTTGGCTTTATAGCAGGAACAGCCCTTACTATTTTCTACATCTTCTTGGAGATTTATTATGGAGCTGGTAAGTGGAATGTTATTAATATGTATTTTACTAGGGAGTGATTAAGGGAATAAGGGCTTGTTAGGCGATGGGCTTGCAACCTGTCACTAATACATTGGTAAACATCTTAGCCTACTTGTGCAAAATGTAGGTACAGAATTATCAACAAGGCTTTTTAGAGTTGTTGGTGTTTATGTAGCTCTGCCTACTCAACTCTCGGAATAAAGGCGTGATTTTATGTATGTTTATTACAAGGAAGGAAATATTTTGATAATTGATTAATGTCAAAAGGTTTCATACAGTTGTTCAGAGGCTCCGTTTTACTCAGTAAAACCATATTAGTTTTGGCATGTTGTCATATTATTATTGTCAATGTCACAATAGCTTTTATTTACTTGAGTATTTTTTTTTATTTCCACAAAAATTAATTCATAAATTAATAATTAAATTCGCCAAATAAGTTTTAGTTTAAAGAGTTTATTCTCACAAAGAATTTTACAATTCCCGTCTATAATGAGAACTTAAAAGCACAAGAGCACATTATAATTATATTGGAGGGTACCTTACATATTTTATATGTACACTACCTTATTTTATTTGTTTTAGAGACAAAGACATTAATAAAAAAAAAACACTTATTGCTATACCTTATTTATTAGTACTTCATAGAATGTTTGGGCATAGATTTACCCTTGCTAACCTTACTACCCACTACAACTATGATAATTTTAAGGAATATAATAGCAACATTTTAACTTGGCTTTAAAACTATATGATAAAATGTAAATAGCAGAGCCGCAGTAGTGTTTGACATAATTAGCATTGATAAGAGTTTCTTCACATACATCATCATATCTATTTGTTACAATGTACACAGAATACACTTTTATCTTAACATAGCAGTTATTGATAATAGCAGTACAATGACAATGTTGTTTAGTACAGTTTTAGTTTAAGCTTTGTAAAAAAAAAAAAAAAGTATAATGTCACACAAATTGACCTAGCCCCAAACTAAGTTCTAGGGTTGCACCATGTGTCTAGTACCCATGATAAATTTACTTATATAGAGAAAAATATCTGTCCGCTAGCTTCGAAGGCAAAGTCACTACCAACTAGGCCAGCATGTAGTGTAGGCCCTCCATCCCTTAAAACCATCATTGCAAAATATTAAATTGCTGACATACAGCTTATCAAAATATCAGATTCCCGCAATACCAGTTATAAATAGATGAGAATTAAATTTTGATATTTACAGTTGGTTTTGTTGTCTAACCATACTTTTGTAATCTAACATAGTAAAAATTTGGTTTTTTAGGAATTTAGGCATTCCGAAATCAAGTATAATCAGCATCTGGTTTATAGAGAACTAAGTAAATTGGCAATCTGGTATTTTGAATATCTGGTAGATTAAGAAGCTGGGTGATTCAAGTACATTGTGTTTTGCCAGCCTAGTGTTATCAAAATCTGGTTTTATGGGAATTCGGTTTCAAAGGGAACATGGTGTTATGAGAACACGTTACTTTGGCAACCCAACATAAAAAGAAACACGGTAAAAAGAAAGTCTGGTATTATGGGAATGACATTTTTCGGGAATCGGGTAAATCGGCAACATATTATTTAGCACTTCTGATAATTAGGGAACGAGCAAGTGATAATCGACAACTTAAATGTGGTCATTTTAGAGAAAAGGAATACCAACAATTTAAGTGAAAAGTGTGTATATCTTTGACAGTAGCTCACTTCTCTTTTTCAACGCTACATTTGAGTAAACCTTTAAACGCGCCTGTCGGTTATATATTACAGCAAACTATTTCGCGAATAGCAAAACGCTTATTAGGATGACTCTGGGAGGCAATTTTTGAAGCTCACTGACAAAAAATGACTAACTTTCAAATCAATTTGTGCAGCGATTCAATCTGCGAGCGGGCCCACCATTTGGATTTAATACGAGTATGATAAAGGCGTTATGAAATGAAATCCAAAAGCTGGGCCCGCTAAATCGCTGCACAAATTTATTTTAAAGTTAGTCATTTTTCGTCGATGAGCTTCAAAAATTGCCCTCTTGGCTTTTGTATTACTTCTTTAACCAACGTCAATTAATTAACGGCGTCTTGTTGTCTTTAAAAATATAATTGATAGCGGCTCACGAATATGTAGGATCAAAATCAACAGGAGATTACATGGGTGGCTACTAAATGTTCTAACTAAATATTTACATAGCATATAAGATAGTCGCTTTCCGCTTCTGTCCCTCTGTCTGTCTGTCTGTATATCCGCTTACTCCTCCTAAACCACGCAATGGATTTTGATGCGGTTTTTAGTATCAGGTTAGATCATTTTTCACGGAAAGTTTTATGTATAACAAATTTTAGATTATGTACGGATTTTACAAAAAACTCACATAAACCGAAGAGAAGCGAGGGCGCGTCGCTAGTATAACCTAACAGTCAATATTTTAATGTTTTAGTCAACCCACAAATAACCCATTTTGTACGACCACCATAAGCTTTCCCATCGCAAACCAAGCCCAAATATATAACAGGAGCTGTAAGGTCTAGGTCTAACAACTGCGCCGTTGTTACAGCCGTCATGCCCATCGAGACTAGCATCGTCATCCGACTGGTCTGGTCCTTTATGATGATGAAGTGGGGCTTCCGGTTGTACTACGTCACTCGGAGCTATCTGCGAACCTACAATGATCACCAGCTGTTCTCCGAAAACCCTAACATTGAGGAGACATAAGGTTATTGGATTTAGGATTTCAGAAATGTATTGTTAGGTACTTAAAGAGGTCCACTGCGGTGCACGATGATCCATTACGAACAGAGGTTAAGTTATTTTCACGTCTTTCTCCCGATTCAGTCTCGAATGACGAATGAATGGAAAGATGTATTTAAACTTACGAATTTAGTGCTTCGTAGTGTTCATCTTAGCTTGCTTATGCTCAATTTTTTATTTGTCGCAGTTGGCAAAACACTTTGGCGGATTTTCTCCCCGCATCATATTACCTAACTGTTGCTAAGTAATTCTACTCTTCATTAACTAAAGTTCCTTAATTTTTGTGTTGTCATATCCTAAACATAATTTAAAGTGTACATTCTTACAGATTGTTTAAACATCTACACACACATCAATTTTTTTGATTGTTTATATCCTGGTAAACATCTTAGCCATTGTGCAAAATGTGGCAAAGGAATTAGTAACAAGTTTTTTAGAGTTGTTGGTAATTGCGTAGCTCTGCCTATCCCACTTTGAAAATGAAGGCGTTATGTATGTATTTAAGTAGATTGTTTAAATATAAACTGACCTCTCTACTCGATGTTACCAACGAGAAAGTCGATGGTGGAGTTTGCTGGTAGTAAAACTCTTGCAGAATGGCACAGACACAATAACGTTTGATGCCTGGAGCTGGCCTAAGTCAAAATTATGCGCTCCTCCACCTAAAACGACATAATGCTGTATGTAAATTGCGGTGGATGTTCGCGTCATTTCAACTTTCGACGACCTCTACTCTCGAAACCCGTGAATCGTTGCGTCAAAGTGTATTGATTAGGTTTTTATTTGCTGATTTATGGACTGGGTCACGGATGGGTTAGTTTCAACTTTGTGTTCGTCAGTCTTAGTTAGTCTTAGTTAGTCCTGCTGTAGTTGAACCCTCTCAAATTATCTTACGAAGTCAAGTTGAATCTACGTAACACGAACCTCGCACCGCAGTGGATCAACACCCTTATTGTACTGTTTTCCTTTCAACCTAATACTTGCCAACAATCATTTGAATGATGCTGCGGCCCTGATGTGTTTATTGATGTGAATAAACTCTAATAAAACAGCAGTCCCTTTCAGACTATTATGCAAGTGCGAGAGAGACGAACATAAAGGCGACCATAATTCGGGCCCTGGAACTTAATAAAAACTAGGTATTATTTGTTCTTTTTCGGTCTTTGTCGTTTTAATGGTTCGATCCATAAATTTGTAATTTCATATATGCACATGCACATGACCGGTTTATCAACCGACCGTGTTTTGCATAAAAGGGAAGAAAACGGTTCGTTTTACTTTCATTTTACTTTTCTTTTTTGGCTTTTTATACCCAGTTACGTTTAGTCCGATAAATTAGTTCGATCTTATGCACTTTTACTAAAAATATGAATTACGAGTTATACTGGTGTATTATTTTAATTGTGATTGATTACCTGGATTGTCTTTATCATTTATGGTTATGTATGAATTATGATACGACAATATAATAAAAAATAAAAAGCCATTAGCTATTTCTGTGGATCTCGCATTCACCGGATAGTGGATAATTAAGAGTTAACATTATAAAATGACTGATTTTTAAATTTTGTTTTTAGAATATGTGATGAAATTTAAAACCAAGGAGGACTGAAACATGTATTATTTGTACTTTAGAAATACCTTATTATGGTTTTGCAGCGCACTTTGAAATAGTCTTAAAAATTTCGCCTGGTCCATGAATAATTCATTTGGTAGGTATTTTAATTCCTGTGATTTAAGAAATAATTGTACCTAATTATTTCATATAGCTCGGGTGCTTTACAGAATAAATATGTAGTTTATTATATTTAATAATTACTAACATAATATTTCAGAGTTTAATGGGATTTATTATATTACGTACACTACACTAGTAAACTTCTTGGCCTGATTGTCCAAAATGTGGTTACAGAATTATCAACAAGTCTTTTTAGAGTTTTTGGCATTTCTGTAGCTCTGCCTACCCCACTCTGGGAATGAAGGCGTGATGTTATGTATGTATTATATTACGTATATTTTAATATTAACCTTAATCCTACTCAATATTATATGCGAAAGCAACTCTGTTGGCCTGTTACGCTTTCACAGCTGAACTGCTGAACCGATTTTTTGCAAAATTTGGTATGGATCTCCGTACAAAGTTTTATTTACTTTTGCAAATTTTAACAAATTTTTGTCCGCAACTCCGTCAGCTTTAAAGTCGTTTAACGCTGTCCCTTGGGGACTATAAACTGCCTTTGTACCAAATTTCACACTCTTCCGCATTGACAATATTAAAATAATATTGTGGCGATTGTATTATTCATCAGAGTACGTATTTTTAATACAGGGATTCAATGGACAATTTCTTAGTTGATAATTCACCTCGTTAATCTTTATGTGCCAACTCGTGTCATAGGTATTTATTGGAATTATCAGTCACACAATATTTAAATAATGCGATTCGGTTTCCACATGCAAATAACATTTTATATATTAATTAAGTAGTTTGTTTTGTAAGTATATAATTGTTATGTATTCAACATTATTATTAGGTGCATGTAGTTTAAAAATACAAAGTGAACAATAAAGATTAAATTCGTAATTTCTACAAGTTTGTTAATATGATGTAATATGTGTATGTAGATAGAAAATAAATGTGTAATGTATAAAATGAATATTATTCCGATACAATAAGACCTTTTTAGGTCTTTGGTTTTAAATAAATCTGATCTATTTCGTTATCTTCTGCATCGATCCTGTGGCGAAACAGCCCATAAGCCGCTTCCCGTTACCTTGCTGTCAAGTGGTGGTAGCCTCTTTGCCTCCAAGAGGAGGGGAAAGAAAACATTCAGTCCATAGATGAACGCGCGTACCGAACGCACGCGGGCGAAGCGCGGGAAATAGTGTCTATGACTTAAACAAAAAGGACCACAGATGAAGTTGTATTCAGCCAGCAATATTGTAAAAAGTGCATCCATGTGGAAGCGGGGGATTCTATATTAACTTTAATTGCGGTAAGTAAAACAGGATTGCTAGAATGTTAAGTTAGCACTTAGGCGCTATTAAAAACGTGTCGGGTATTTCTAACTCTTTGAGCCTAATTAATGGGGGGACTATCCTTATTTCTACTAACTGGAAATGACTGCAATTCTATGTTTTTGTTTGTTAGCGGTCATTCATGCAAATATATTGACAATTGGACGGAGGCGATGCCAGGAAAGTCGAGAATGTTTTTTTGCCGTGGAAAGCTTGATCCTAGTTCGTAATGCTTCGGTTATTTTAATCTAAGTAATATTCTAAGCAGTCAAGTTTACTACCAGACGAAATGACACACTGTATACTTACGACAATCATAATAATGATATTTATTATCTTTTTACTGCGGTGCCGGTGTAAGGGTTCTTATAAATATAGTTAACTTAATTACAGCCTATTCAAAACCGTTTATGAAACTTGTAGGTGAATAGGTACTTTATTTTTATATTTCATCAGACATTCATATTTTTTCTTGAACGTGTATTATTTATTCCATTCAAGGGTTCTCCGTAATAGTCATAGGATAAGGTAATAAAAAAAACATCAAGTTGAAATTACCAATTTGAAGCACGGGTAAAAGCAAAAAATTATCAAGCTGAATCAAGCGAGTCGATTACGAATTAGGTGTAACTTAACTTTAACTTTTAACTACAAAATAAATTAAGCCCAATGCGAATGATGCTCTATATGAATAAGGGCCAAAATCAACGTGTCGTCTCGATAAAATATTATGGATACCTAAGCTATTGTTTAGAAATTCCCGATGTTGTTATATGGTAGACTAGATATAATTTCAGATTGGACGTACATACCTAACATCTGAATTTACATACCTATTTTAGTTGGACTTATTAATTATGAAAATTTTCATGAACTAAGGATAGGGTTTGGCATAAATTGAACATTTTCCTGTTTAGGCTTATAATCTTAACTAGGCGATTTTCCGTTTAGATGTACTGACTAAACCTGATTTTATTTCTTTGTTTATTTTACCTTTAATGCACAAAAAAGCTCAAATGACGGATTTAATGCCTAACGATTTTCCATCATTAGTAAGTAGATACATTTGTATAAAACGGCGACTAATAAACCAATTGTCGACAAGCGCGTAAGAACTGATGAGGTAAGGTAAGATCTGTCTCGACCTTCAGACCTAGGTTTATTCGACACTCGTCGTAGGCACATACCGCAGCATAATTCTAACGCGTTCAAAGTTTACGTTAGTTTGTCAAATATACTTTGATGCTCAAGTGGCGACACAACATAAAAAATGAAATAGATTACGCACGCGCATCGGGCTTATTTGTGTTATTTTTTTATTTTTTTATGAAAATTTTCATAACTAACAAGATCAACTAAAATAATTATATAATTTCAGATTGGACGTACATACCTAACATCTGAATTTACATAAGTACCTATTTTAGTTGGACTTATTAATTATGAACATTTTCATAAACTAAGGATAGGGTTTGGCATAAATTGAACAGTTTCCTGTTTAGGCCTATAATCTTAACAAGGCGATTTTTCCATTTAGATGTAATGACTAAACCCATTTAAGTGGTTTGCTGAAATTGGTAAGAATAATTGACTCGAAATGCTGAAGCGCCATAGTACCTACGTTATCAGTGTTATCACTGATTTGGAAAATATTTAAGTAAACAACCTATTATTTCCTTTAAACCCTTTTGTTATTTTCTTAAATGAATTGCACTAAGGCAAATCAAATTCAGTGCAATAAATTTTTATTACTTCACCTTATTATGATCTGTGCATAACAGTCTTTTATCATCTGATTCCGGGAAAGTATTTCTCCTCTTCAACCTATAACCGTTTATTTTTTATTCATGTCTAGCCTCGCACAAAGGCGGAATTTCTGAAGAGCACGTCCGCAACAATCGAAATAAAATCAAGTAAAAAATAGTTTGTGCCCGCTTTTATACAAATGTATCGAACCTTTTTCATGTTTTTTTGTTGGCATAATCGAAAGTTCACACTTCGTAAATCGATTTGTAAAAAGTTCTGCGAAAGTTGAATTTGTTGTTATTTTTTAGCAAGCGACGTGACTTCTGAAATTATTAATGAATAATATATAGGTTTAAATTCAAAAGAATTAAACAATGCCTGCCATGCCTTAAAGTGACTCTAAAAAAGCAATAACAATCAATGTGATAATATGGTAAACAAAAAAGCGAATCATGAGATAACCAAAATAACCAAACCAAAACCAAAATATGTATGTATGTATATTAATCTTTTTTTTTTTTTAAGTATTTCTGAATATAACGTCAGTTATAGATAAGCACAGCAAAGTTTTCGTCATAATAAAAAGTTGATTGTTATACGTTTATATAAGAAACTATAGGTTTATAATTAAGTTTTTGTAGGCTATGAAGCTAATGTACCGATTTGTTATGTAAGACTGTTTTGTTTCTAAATAAATAAAATATGTATCGCAGTCGGGGGAGTTTCAAGATTATGTTCCACAAAACTGTGCATTACGAATTTGGTTATCTCGACTCCCCTTTTTGTTTGGCGTATTATCACATTGATTGCAATTCTTGTTACTGCTTTCTTTAATTTACTTTAAGGCACGGCAAGCGTGTGTTTTAATTATTTGTTTTTCTATTTCATTTTTATATTTAATACATACAAGTATATGCAATGACTGCTACCTCCATATATTATCGAATAGCAGAACTATGGAACATTTCTTTCCGATTTGACTACTTTTGAAAATTTTGGAGTTTGTTAATTTGATACCAAAATTACAATCGAATTTTAACTTTAAACATAGGTACCTAATCAAATTTAAAAATCTCTTCTAAATAGGTAGATTATCGTAATCAAATAGTGGATGGAGTTTCCTAGTAGTAAGCAAAAATTTGCTTGTCTCAGGAGACTGCTCTTCCTAATACGAGTAAGTAACATTATTACATTGTGATACTGATTACGTGTGTTACTGGACTTTAGCTAGACAAAATCTATTGTTAGACAACAAAAAATTACACAAATAAGCATAAGTAAGCAAGGGCTAGATGCCCGATGCGCGTGCGTAATCTATTTCATTTTTTTTATATTCGACAAACTAACTTTGAAAACGTTAGAATTATGCTGCGGTATGTGCCTACGACGAGTCTCGAATAAACCAAGGTCTGAAGGTCGAGACAGATCTTACCTTACCTCATCAGTTCTTACGCGCTTGTCGATATTTGGTTTATTAGTCGCCGTTTTATACAAATGTATCTACTTACCAATGATGGAAAATCGTTAGGCATTAAGTCCGTCATTTGAGCTTTTTTGTGCATTAAAGGTAAAATA
Organism: Acleris holmiana; assembly: GCA_949316455.1. Taxonomy (NCBI): domain Eukaryota; kingdom Metazoa; phylum Arthropoda; class Insecta; order Lepidoptera; family Tortricidae; genus Acleris; species Acleris holmiana. The sequence continues at coordinate 10,995,923 of OX438776.1, read as the reverse complement.
AACAAAGAAATAAAATAATCTTAATTGCCTTCTCATTCATTTTATGTTAGGCATATAATCATGCCTTCTGTCTTTATGCGCTAACGCTTTACGTTTTAAGAACATAGTAGGTAACCCTGAATCCCTTTTATGGCTTCATACTAAAATTCCACGTGCCAACATGCCCAGGCGCACATCCCGGAGATTCACGATTGTGTAACAATGTATTTTATAACACTTAAACTTAGTAGGAAATGAGAGCTCTCTATTTTTATACGCTATAATAATAGGCTTTAAAATAATGTATCAGTGTCGTGAGAGAATTGTTATACAAAAGGTAGGGCGGACGCTGCGACGCAAAAAGTGGCGCCAATTTCCGTACCATCGTCTTTCCATGTCTTGATTTGATTCATAGAACCTGTGTTAGTAATAAATTGAGACTACTTACTATCAGTTACTGTATTTATAGATTAGTTGTACAACCAGTCCATGTAATGCGATGCGATAAGCGTTCTTCCTCAGCGTGACTTTGACGCATATTACTCGTTCTGACAACTTATTTAACACCTAGTTGGTAGTTAGTGCACTTGTGAGAGCGTTTTAATCGTTTAGAAGTGAAAGGGAATATAAGTATATTGACGCCAATTTTTTTGCAGGCTCCGTTAAAATAAGTAGTAAAAAAATAAAGTCGACTGCAAGGAAAACGGGTCACTAGGTTCGTATAAATTTAAGTACCCATGTCGTAAATCATTTTTGACTAATAAAATTGTATTGATTCGGCAATGCTTGAACGCTTTTTTTCTGGTTAAAGAGCAAAAATAGCGCCTATAAAAGAGCTTTTTCTAGAGCATCTTGTTAACAGTTGCCATTAGCTATTCAGCCAGCAACGCGTTCCGTTCCGGCAGACATCGTAATGGATCATAGTTTGTATTCCGAGGTTGCAGGAACAGGAAACATGGTGGGCATTCTAATCATCTTACCACGCTGGCTGGCGATACAAAAAACATCTGACAGACCAGTTAAAAAAAGTTAATTTGATTCAGTTTTAATAGAGTTCTTGGACTTTGACAGATTATTATAAATGCTCTAGTTTTAATGGGGAGCGTTGCTAGCGTTCTTTCTAACTTTTAAGTTGACTCTTCATCTAACTTCGTGTTTGCTTATTTAGGGTGCTAACAATCTGTTACCTATTGGACCTAATTAAGGCTTTAAGATTATACTTACGGTGGAGTTGGCCCTTCATTATTTACTTTATGGACTAGAATCAGAGACGAGACAAAACTTTATAGTAGGATAAACTTTATGATATTAATTAATTTAAATATACGAGTGACTGTTGAAGTCTCTCAGCAACACGTACTCGTATAAGCTTTTTCCTGACTTTCACCACGTGCATAGGTCTGTTTGGCCTTCGTATAAAACAAGATGCGGAACCTGGAGAAAGGCTTTTGGGTAAAGGGACGGCAGCGAAATACTGGTATAACATATGAAACAATTCGTTTTTTATCTAGGAGCTATTGTTATATGTTTTTTTTAATTGCCAGGAGACGGCACACTAGCACACAGACCACCTGATAGTAAGTCAGATCTGCAACCTATAGACACTTGCATTATCATGCAAGAATACAATCCTAAGACTGCGTTGCCAACCCTGAGGACTAAGATGGATCCCCACACTGGAACAACAATGCAACCACTACTGCTTGGGAGTGAGATAAAGGATAAGATGTTGGTATTGATCTGGACGGAGCCCGTACAAATTGGACGGCCACCAACCACCACTAAAATATAATATTCGTGCGAGATTTTTCGTTTACAAACGCTCCAGGACAAATATTCTTGGAAGGAGAGAGCAATAACTCACCAATGTCAACGCATCAAATTAGCTTAAGCAATAAAATCTTCTTTACAAATCCCAAGGAGAAACTGGCAACTGGTAACGACTGCGGTTAACAAAACGATAATGAGGCACATCCAAGCGTTTCACAAAATAGAACAATCCGATGTCGCAAAAACACAATACGAGTTGCATGAACAGAACATTATGGCTGCGGGTTGTCGCCACTGAGATTTGTGTGGGGAAATGGGAAAGTGTTTAGTCAACAATTGAACATATCATCTATGTATTACTATATATGTCGACGATGTTTGTCTGTGTAATTCGCTTAATATTTTGGGGTCTTTGCAAGAGCTACGGTGGCCTAGTAGTGATGGTGTCGACTTGTTACAGTTGTTACTCGTATCGTAATGGTACCTACTGACCAGCGATGGTTATTAGAAAAACTCATTGGTATCCCATAATTACTGCATGTATATCGTACGGGATACTTTTATGCCTAATTTCCACCTGCAAGAAAACTTGCTTTGGCATTAAAGAATAATAAACCTCAATGCTTTTATAAAGGTTATTTAATTAAATATATGAACGCATTTGTATCACGTCTTTATCCTGTTGGATGACGTATCCACCGTGATAGAGGCGACTATAATACGGTCCCTGATTCGAGATGAATCGACAAATAATTCTACTAGGAATTGAGGCGAACTGACCCAAAGGATGGACCTTCGATATCTACGAGTTGATTCTCTTATTGTTGTTTTTGTCATAAATATAATTATGTTTAGACTAGCGGTTTCACGACGAACAATAATGTAATTATAATTTGTAAATGATAAGATAAGGTATACTTTATATTGTAATAAGATTTACTGTAATGAATGGTTTTTAGCAAAACATGCATTGGTAAAGAACTGATAAGAACCACCTACCAAACTAAGGAGGAGTCTCATTGTCATACCCTACCCTATGCCTACTGCGAAATGAGGATACTCCAGTTTTTTGCGAACACTCGTTCAAAATTGCAAGTCTAGGGTGAAAAAACTAATACAGGCATCAATTTTTCTACTGACTTACAACTAAAGTATTCTACCCTGGCAACATAGAAACTAATATTGTTTTGTCAACTCCCTTACACAAGTCATTGGACGTGACCCATTATAATCGTCTATTAAATGTTTGGCAATAAAGAAATGCGGTTAACGTAGTAATTAGATCGGACTTGACTAGTCGATAAGGCTTGCAAAAGATCCGGCGGTCGTGTCTTCATTATAGCGATGTACCAGAGTATCTACCACCTTGCAGGTACTCTCATTGTTCGTCCATCGGCGATCTGACCATTGTAACAGTCTCAAGTGGTGTTTGTGTTACGAAACATCCCGAGTGATGTATCGGCTCGTGCGAGACTAAGTTCGTAATTTCATGCTGTAAATGTGGCTAGGTCGTAAGAAGCAAGCGTGCTTAGTATTGAAAGCGAAGTTACTCGAGTTAATTTATGTGTTCGTTTGTTTTTGGCGCAATATTTATGGTAATTAGCATATTGCGATGACTTTTAGTTTTGTTTATGGAACTAGGTTATTTACTGTTAAGGTCGGTATTTACATGGCTAGACAGCTTTGTGTGGTCACTAACGTGAACGTGCTCGGATTTTGATGAAATGTGTTGAAAATGGAATGGGGTCACTGGCGCTAATGCCTACCTACTCAATAGGTACTTGATGCATGCAACACAGATGCACTATAACAGTTTATGATGTATGAGACCTTAATTATCAGTGATCGGAATAGGTAGTGCAATTTCGGGTGAATGACCTTAAACATTATACCTAATATGGATAAGACCCCAGATTCCGGGGCTCGTATTATTTCACAGAATATTTTCTTGACATGACCTTAATTGAAGTTAATGGGAACATGTGAAAAATCTAAAAAAAAAATGTTATTTTAAATATTTTTTTAACTTTTTGTCATTGCAAGTGTCAACATATTTCGTCAATGCGATATTCTATGCTAGTAAAATAAACGTTAAAATCATATTTTAATAACATTTCTGAATTAAACACAAACTTTGCAAATGTAATCCCGGGGTTACAAGCTATATCCATACTAAACTTACGCACCGAAGTCTCGCGAAATTGCACTACCTATTCCGATCACTGCTAATTATGCAGTTTTTATTAATATTATTTAAAAGACAAGAACAAGCAAATTCAGAGAAGGGATTTATACTTTGTAAACTACAGCCAAAACAGTAAGGCTCTGTGAGTAGGTACCCATCGCATTTTACAACGTCGTGGGACGTTTTAAAAATAAAAAACAAAACGTAATTGATTCAATAGTGTAACGAGAGTTGCCCATACATTTTGTATGACTAACTTTCGTTACACAAAGGACGCGATCGTGAATTTGTTTTCATTAAGCCTTTAAATATATATAAAAAAAACCTCCCGTAAAGCAAAAGATTAACATTTGAATGTTACGTTAATAAGGAGGGGAAAGCGCAACTGTTCTACGACTAAAAATGTATTCTGATTTTTTAATGCCAAGGGTTACCATTATTATCAAAATTAAAAAATTGGAATTGATAGTAGTATTACTAAATACTTACTTATTCAAAGACTGCTAGAAGGCCATTACCTCATTTTTCTAAATTAACACTCCCACAAGTAAGATGTTATCTATAAAGTTGCTGACATTTTGCCACCAATTCTATTATACTTTTACTACGGAGGCTCGATACTATCTTAATCTAGAAGTAGTTTAAATTCCCCGGAGATTATTGGCCTGCCACATACTTGCGAAACATTACGTGAACTCTTGAACATGCAAATCAACGGCTTCCACTTTCCAGATTACATCTTGCATTTAAATACGTTATGTTAACAATAACAACTGGAGCTTGGGTTCTTTGGTTTGTATTTCTGTACAGTAATAGAGTGCAAGTCGTAAACTAGAGCTGCAGCTTCTTGAAGCATAGAGTTATAATTGATGAGTGTTTGAATGGGCGTTACATTCATCTATCTAATGACGCAGCTCTAACTTCAGAACAGTAAATAACTAACGTGAAGCTTGTTAGGTCAGTTTTTACTTCCTGAATTACTAAACTATGGTAAAATATAAATATTTGTAAAATATTAATATAGTATCAGGGTACACACTCTTAAAAACAAAAGTTGTCTCTCCTGTGGTCGATAGTTAAGAGCTTGTGTGCATATAAGTTGTTTGTATATGATAGGTCTAAAGCAGTCCTGACGGTGTTTTTGCGGGAATGGGCTTAGCCCGAAAATTAGGTCTTAAAAACGTTAACTTTTGGTGTGTCCACAGGAAAGACGGTAACCTAAATCTGTGAATGACCCATCAATATCCAACATAGGATGCTTCATCATTCGATCTCTTGTTTTTTGAGATAAATCAAAACTTCCGTTTTCAAGGGACCCCTAGGGTCATTGCGAACTTGTTGCTGTATTTCCTCTCATCAGCCTTCCTATACTAGTATCGCTGCCTCAAAGAAATATCACGAATCCGCGCGATGTTTGATTTAAAACTTATGAATTACATCTTTATCTAAATATTATTTCGAATCTCGAGAAAAAAGTTAAGCTGAGCATAAGAAAATTCAATAGTATATATCAACATAGGTAGTCGTGAATGTCGTGATGTGTATATTAATACAGTATACAAAACCGCTATACCGTCGACACGCTTTCAGATTAAGTAACAGCTTAATTAATTAGTGTAGTTTAAGTTACGGCTGTGATTTACGAGTAATAATTTAAAGCACTTTATGGGAGATTGGTCGACGAACTACCCATTAATTTAATGTTAGTTATGTGAACAGTCTCTGTTAGGGAGGTGAGTTTATTAAAAATAAATCATGAGGTAATTGAAATGTAAGTGGTTGGCTTTAGATGAAAGACTGAGAAAAGTAAAAATACATTATAAGCTTTCATATCCGGATATTGTACGATATTAAAATATAAACGTATATTTCTGACGTAAGCTTTGTTCGAACCTGGGGTATGTATATATGTATATAATGATCTTTCGAATTTAATTTATAGTTTCAACGTCAAAATTAAATACGCAAAGTCAATACATGGAGACTATATTTAACAACATTAACTGAGTTATTAAAACCGGGTACTTGTTGAAAATAAAACTACAAACTGCAACTAATTTGCACCCTTCTGAACATAATTAAGTAATTCATTCAAAAAAATCCTCTAATCGTCTTGCTTGGATGCGCGCTTTCGCGTGTTGTGCAATGCAACCAATCAATGCATAACCGCATCCCATTCATCCTTATAACATTAACGGTAAGGTTTTATTTAACATGTCGGTGGCTGTACAAAGAAGATAAAATAATGTCTTTGCATGTGGTTTATACGGACAAGGACTAAAAGTTCTTTTGTTTCAATAATTGCAACAGCATTCTTCTGCGGTATTACCCTGTAATGCGCGTCTTTGCTGTCTAAATAAACAAGTAACGTTGATTGTTTTAACCTCCAGATAATTTTATTCTCGTAGATTATTTGTCTGTCTTGCCGCGTTCATCTTGATTTACTGGCTCATTGAAATTGTTTTAGCAATTTAATGAAGCCGAGATAAGCAATTTATATTTTGAATCTAAGAAAGATAACTACGAGCAAGTAGCAGAAGTTTCAAGTTTACTCAAGTAATTGTGAGTGCAAATCAATTAAAAACAGCAACTATTCCATTAATAATTAAAATCTACTTGAATTAACATTATAAGCTTAGGAACACATTTCAAAGATAAAGTTTATAAGACATTTATTCGCAACCATACAAAATTACATCACATAGATACAAAAATAACGAGACACGGATAAATTAAATTATAAATTGTATCGGTTTTAAGTTTTACCTTGTTATTTTTTTTTTCTCGTCAGCTTTTTCTCAATACAAACTGCATAAGTTGATACGTGAGTAACGGTGGCCTATTTGCTGCCTAATAAGCGCTCGCGCAGCATCGGACGGAGCATCGCACTAGTTTGAGTGCAGTACGGGCGCAGCTAATTAAGCCGTTGCCTTCCCTGAGTCATCTAAGTGCTTACACACCATCGTATATATGTAATTTTGAATTCCTACAGCCACGGTATTTATATTTCCCAAGAACCATTTGATACATCACGTTTGTAAACCAATGATGCGCTGTAGACTAAGTAATGTTCTTTATCATAGAATGTTCTGTTTGGCAAAAAACTAAACTAAAAAGCTGGGTTATTAAACGTTTAACAGTTGTCAAAATGCACTTTCATCTGAAAAAAACCGCAAAACAAAACATCAGCGTAACACATTTTGAACAACCAAATAAATAAATGTACTTATTCTTATTCTTAAATCTTTACCTTCGCATTATAAAGAGGGTCCTTTATTTTGGATGTGATCGATCACAACCATGTTCTTAGCTGAATTATATCTGTTTTCAGGCTAGCTGATTAAATAGAGATGAATAATCTGTTATGTTATACGCGCGCCCACGCGACTGCGTCGACAAACGTCTTGGTACCTTTCGGGATCGGTCTACAACTTTATGGGTAAACTGGTATCTAAGAAGTGGGACGTATCGATGAATAATAGTATCCTGTATCACAGGTCAGCACTTACAACCTAGACAGAAGTTTAGTTTGGTGGCATGTAACACTTCTTTGGCTATGTGATGGATAATATAACTTTTACCCCCTTATAAACGTGGAATGACCGTGACGTAGCTTATGCCATGCTTTGTCCTTATCTGTAATTGTGACATGTGCATCTGACAGAAAGTGACGAAGCATGGCATAAACTATTCCACGGTTATTCCACGTTTATAAGGGGGTTAGGGTTTTACATTTTAACGTTACACCATGGACTATTCGCCGACAACGCCTAATTCCAGACTTCTTTCGTTGGAAATCAAAATGTTAAAGATCATAATTCATAAACCTTTAACTATAGAGTAACCTTCAAATCTCACTAAAAGCATAAAACGGCATGTTAGTAGACTAGCTACAAAGGCATACCAGGCATAGGTATTTTTAATCTCAGGATTTATTCCTTTCCATTTAAACCCCCCAGCAATAGCCAATGCAATGCAACGTAAAGCCTTCGGACCAATTTATTTACTATCTTGTTCGTGCATCCAACAAGAAACAGGCCAGATAGTCTGACCCACGCGAAAGCCCTAGCCTGTTTGTTACTTTGGTATTTGTAGGGGGAGGGGTGGGCCTAGGTAAGCTGGGCAGAACCTTGAACAATGTAGTTCAGGTTGATTGCACTTGACTATGAGTATGAATAGGGTTTGCGATCGCAGTTGCTTCCGCGAGTGTATCGCATTGTCATCACAGTAAGAAAGTTTAATGGCCTATTCTGTAGAATCAAGTTAATTGTTTACAAAGCGCACTTAATATAATCATAAGTGAGCTCGATGTGTATTAAGAGTCATTCTAGTTCCTTTCTATATGTAGAGGAATGATCCTATACACCATGGGCCTGAAGAATCCGAAAGATTTCAACCACGCCTTCCAGAGGTCATTAGGAGTAAAAATGTTAAAGGAAGCTAATTCAAATTCAGCAATAAAAAATACTTTTTTAGATCTTTCGGTTTTTGTAAATAAAATTGGATAACTATATCGCTTATCTATGGAAATTTTGCCTTTAAATAAAATGATAACGTTTATTTTTCCAAAAAAGGATGGATTTAGTGAGTGGTGGCTGTCACTTTGATGTTTGTGAATAGCGACGCGAAACTTGGCAACATCGGTGACAACGTCGCAATCAATAGAGCTTAATGCACTTTAGTAATCACAATAAATAGTTTACATAAAAATGATAATATCTTCAAAACTGAGCCGAATTTGACTAATGACCTAAGGAATGCGTGGTTAAAATCTCGGGCCCACGGTGTTAAATATACTCTCCCTGCGGAACGTGGCGGACTTGGTTTGGTTGTTAGACGACTAAAGGCTGTCCCAGAAGTAAAGAGACAATTTTCATAAACAAAATTGGTCAAAGAGAAAACATCTAAAAAAGGTTAAACCAACTCTCATATCAACAGTCAATGTCAAATAATTTTAATAAGCTGGGAGTCACGTACTCTTTAAAGTTAAACCAAGTGGAACAAGTACTAGATGAGAACAGACTTGTTCTAACCTATGAATGACACGGGAAAACACATACGATATATCGTTTTATTGAAGACGAATCTCAAAAACAAGTATTAATAGAACTATTTACAATACAATACAATACAAATACTCTTTATTGAACACCAAAAATAAAAAATAAAAACAGAACATGGAACAGTACATTTAAATCATAGGTATACAACAGGCGGTCTTACCGCTAAATAGCGATCTCTTCCAGACAACCTTGTAAGAGAAATAACTGAGGACACATATTCATGGCAGGGGGTGTAAGCTAATTCGTTTAGAACTCAAACTAAATAACTACACGAAACAATTAAATTATTTCAATTTTGAAATTAGAACTATTTATAAATATACTAAATATAAATACATAAAATAAATAATTGAATAAATACATACTAAATACATATAATTATACATCTATATAATATATACATACATACATCCTCCAAAAACAGTTTTTATTTACTGTTTTATAAAAACAGAAAAACGAATTGTTAAGTACATAACAGAAGGACTACGTACAGTTGCGACCGCTCAAAACATAAATAAGATAAACTAGACATTTGAGCATATATCATTGACATCTGTTATTGTTACAGCAGTAAAATCTAATATATCAAGATGTGGTATAACCAGGATAAGGGCTTAGCAACCAGGAATTTAAGGTTTTGGAATATTGTTTAGGCAAACGTATATTAAAGATCAAAAGGAGCACGCTAAAATCGGCCATGGAAAAGTTTACAAAAAAACATAGAAAGTTGACATTATTAATGTCGAGCCTGATTCCTGTCGATAAAAATTGCATTACTGGCAAGCGACATTTTCTTGCTTTTTGTCGAGGTAGATAGATATGGTCGTTAAATGTAAAAATGCAAGCAAAAACCCCAAATCTTTCACTGTATTTATTTTTTGGTGGACCAGATTGGCCAACACTGTAGCTTCGAGATCTTGAAAAGCTGTGATGAGACAGGCAGCAATTAACCATAAAAAAAATGTTAATATACTTGTAGTAGGCGCCTATTCAGTATAGTTTATTTCATGTTATTAATACAGGATTTGTAATAAATAAATAAACCTTTACTTTTTAAAATATTTATATTTTAAAAAAGCCCAGTACTTAGATGTTCAGGCTCCCTCGCAACTACAATTTTACTGTAAACTAAGAGTTTAGGTAAAGCTGCAAGGTATACATACATCAATGGCTTAAAACGTGCCAGGCAATCGCTGATCAATTTGTATCCAAACCTAAATCTACAAAACGTATTCATTTTATCTGAGGATTCAGGGTGGACGACGCGTTTGCAGTCTTAGTATTGCGGTCATGTAATTGTAGTATTCAGAATGCTAATATCTGGGTCTTTGGATCTCAATTACCATCAGGCGGCAATGGCATGTGTACTTCTTGCCATGAAATAATACAAATTAAATTAGCAAAGCCATAATAGCCAATAGCCCAACCGTTAGTAGAGACAATAATCAAAGTATCTATTGTTAGAATCCAGCGGTTACTTAATACACTCACTTACCTGTACATACATAGCTCTTTTTCCTTATGTAATTATCGGTTTCGCCAAGTTAGTTAAGTAAACGTATTATTTTAACATTAAACGTGTAATACAATTTGCACATATTAGCATTTATGCTCAGTCGGTCTCCCTTGAGATAGTTTTATGTAGAATTTATGATACAGAAGTCAGTAACCCATGGAATAAAGAAGCGGATTTACAATGTAGGTTTAATTTAATAGCATGTGTAAATATGGTCTTATAACCAGAGATCGGAAATTCGGATCGATATTTACCTAAACTTTCGAGGTGGCGTTGTTGTTGAGTTGTATGAAGGCGGACTCAATAAAATAATTCATTAATAAAATTCCCGGGATTTTTAAATAAACAAATTACGCCAGCATACTTTCATAATAAAGTATTTATATTAACTATTTGAAATTATTTTTCATGTACAGATTTACCAAATCTTATTTAATTTACCTGTAACTCATTGACCCAACGAATTTATAGGAACAAAACGGAACGTTGTATCCTACATGTAAGATAATAACTATTAACGTTTTGTAGAATCCCGGAACTTATATTATTAAAATAATATTTTTAAGAAGCCGACGCCATGACCGCTTATCTTTTTCCGAGATTTCGCCAACTTTAGGCAAATATCGATCCGAATTTCCGATCCCTGCTTATAACCTAAAAGTTACATCACATTAAATATGTCTCTACATTTAAAATGTTAACAGTTGAAATTACCTGGGTCGCATTCTACTGGGTAATACCATATTGATTTTGACATTTAGTCTTGATATCTATGGGTCTCGGATCCCACTAGCCATTGTGTGCTCCGTGTGCTCGTTCGCGATAAAATCAATAAGTAAAAAGAAATAAACGCGTTATCGTATTGTCAAGGTTATGATAGCTCTTATTTTCTTGACAGTAATGGCGGCCTAATAGTTAAAAACAATACGATTAACGCTAACACGTCAAAGGAAATAAAGTTTTCCCCATAAGTTGATAACCTTTCAATATTTTGATTCATCAAAAACAAAAGGAACTGACGGATTACTGGTTACAGTCGCTGTAAAAGAAATAACGATCATCGCTTAGTATTATTCTTAATAAATGTCTTATAACGGACGTGAATATATGTTCTTAAAAGACAGAAGTTGCCAACATGTCCTAAAATTCCTTTACTACAAAAATACTAGAAGCGACAAATTTTGACTAATAATTTATTCATTATTCGTCTAACTGTGCGTATCATTTTATTCAGATAGTTGGATTAAAAAATATGTAAACGTCTAATATTTCCAGTTTACAGTACAATACTGGGTGGGACCGGTATCGAATTATCTCGAGCGGTCGCCTAACGGTGTCGGCCTTATTTCAAATGCTATTCGAGTAAATGGGCATAGGGCAGGCCATGGAGGTTTTGCAATGGGTTTATGGGACTAAGTGAGAGGGCGTAACTGCCCTTTGAAGAGATTTGTACATTAACTTGGACATGTACGCAGCACGAATTGATGTTAAGAGCGGGGTTATCGTAACTATAGGTACCTAAACTCATGAACATTGTAGGCTTTGATTGTCAGGCCAAAGAGTTTATTCGCGTCTAGCGCTATAATAGCGTTGTAGGATACTCGTATATAGGACTGATCGAAAATACATACATACATAAAGTCACGCCTTCATTCCCAGAGTGGGGTAGGCAGAGCTACAGAATTATCAAAAAAGTCTAAAAAAACTTGTTGATCGAAAATAGGGCTCAATAATTTTGCAAGCGTATGGTGATGACATCCGTAACGGATTTTTTATCTGATGTGGTCGAGTTTCCCCTGGATCCGTAGAACATTTTTACCCCGTTATAAATGATGAAATATATAAATAACCCTGTGTGGTTGCCGGGTTTAGAATAGTAGCACTCCATGTCTTCCCGTGGATGTCGTAAGAGGCGACTAAGGGAATAAAGGCTTGTATCTGTTAGGTGATGGGCTTGCAACCTGTCACTAATACACTGGTAAACATCTTAGCCTGATTGTGCAAAATGTGGTTACAGAGTTATCGACAAGTCTTTTTAGGGTTGTTGGTATTTCTGTAGTTCTGCCTACCCGGCGCTGGGAATGAAGGCGTGATGTTAAAAAAATGTGTAAACACCTAGGAATTAGCTTAGGGACAAACGAGTAGGTACACAGCTAAATAAAAGCTCCTAGGCTTTTAGAAAAAGTAAGCCTTGTGATTTGAAACGTTTTTTTAATTCTTATTACTTATTTATTACCTATTACTTATCCAATTCATAACTTAATTAATTGGATGCGAAACCGGTATTCCAATTGTCTCATCATCTTAGAAACCAAATCTCCCGCGGTGGCTATTTAAAACTTTCATAGGTTTTACCCGATTCTATCTCACTATGCCGACCATGTCGTGCCTCAACTAGGAAGCGTTTTAGTCCTACGCAACACGCGAAATATTTATTTTTTGTTCCGGCTAGTTTACACTAAATCGTTTGCTACCGGCTTATTCGAAAGAATGGCTTTACTTACAGTTAATAGTTGTAAACATTATGAGCGTTTTAATAACAAAACACTCATAAGGTCAATTAACTGTCAGTAAAGTTACCAGAACAAGCAAAGAAAATATTTGTAAGGTCATTTGAAACTACGTTATTTTTACATTGTGAAAAATTAGGAACAATTAAGTTTTAGGTACTTATTGAAAATTATCTTTTTTGCTAATTTTGGGTAACATTCATCATGACACAAACATAATATAATATAGTATACCTATTATTCACTTTTACCTGTCTTTATAGCTCGTTTTATGTTTTAACTGTCCAGCTGTAGTCGTCTTCAAAATCACGATGCATATCAAATAAATCTACTTACCGTATTTATTATTAATACTCAAATCACGTACAAACTTATAAGTCTTCGTGCTTCGAATAGCAGGAACTAAATCTTACTACAACACTACAAGGTTCCAAATTGGTCTGTTACTGGCGTGATTTGTGGAATTGATTTGTATGTACGCTAGCAGCCGACCCCCTGAGCCTGTGACCTAGAGAACCCTGACTTGTAGGGTTCTGTGAAAGTCTGGAAAGTCGCGAACTGGAACGTGGGTGAGCTATGTGCCTGATGACGCCGCTTTATTACAATCGGTCTCGATTGTGTGTAAGAATTTGTTGGATAATGATAGCTCCCATCTATTGATAAAATCAAATTTAGAATTTCTAGTCCAATGTTGAAAAAGGTAATACTATTATTGAGTTTTCTAATAAACAGAAGTATTGTCAAAAATAAATTAGATTGAAAAGTGTTTTTTTTTGTTGCACAAAATATATGAATACACAATTTATAGGGTATATGACATTACTTAATAACAATTGAACTATAAGTGAGTAACTTAACGGAAAAAGTGGCCACCTTTTTCCGATAAATTGGCTACACGAAGGTTAAGGTTATTAAACTATGTCATATATATGCTATACATTTTGTAATATGTACAACAAATAACCATCCTTCAATTTCAAGGCAAAACTTTAGTTTATTAGAAAACACAATTATAGTCATTTGGGCGCCGCGGACACTCGGGGCAGTCTTAAATGTACCTTTAGCTTGGAAAAACGAAGGCGCTGACCGGAGTTGCATTGGCTACATGATCCAACCAGCCAGACCTTCGTAACGTTATGACTTATGAAAGATATCGTTATTATAACGCTATTTCGTTACGAGTCAACAATCTTGTTTAAATATACCGTTATTTTTCATAAAGTTATAATACAACACAACAAAATTAAATCACCATCGTACGTAACTAAACAAGAATAACGTTATAATATCGTTATGACTGGCGCGCTGTTGCCAGTTTGTACTTTTAATGCCCTAAATCAAAGGATCGTGCCGCTGCACGCTGGCGACTCTGATGCATTTAGATGGGTGGCAATGAAGGCCACCGCGGTATTGTACGAACCAGTAAAATTAACGCTGTCGTAGAATAGAGCTATCGGAAGATCGTATAGGCTCGTATTATTGTCGCGTTTATCGCAATGGATCAAGCATCCGTCACTCTCGCACTGTACTTGTTACAAAGTGACGGATGATTTATCCACTTTTAGTCACGCGATAAACAAAATAAGCCCCCTGGATCAAACTTTTAACTTAAAATTGCTCCTTATGGAATAATTACCACTTGAGGATATTGTAGTTAGTTACACTTGTCACCATATATAATTCTTTTTTCGCTAAGCTACATAAATCAGAGTAGGTCCTACACTTATCAGATCTACATTATATTAACCAGTTTATTTTTAGTAACTCAAGCAGTTTAATCTTGGCACTTTAATAACAGAAACAAAAACCGAAATACATCAACTCAATGTCCATCGTTATCACATGCCATCTCGTTAAGAGATGTGTATTAACTGTCGATTTCCTCCCGTTGCTAGTGATAAATCAACCTTAAACAGTTCACATTCGTACCGTTAACGGGCTCGGAATTGGTCAATTTAACAACTTTTTAATTTATTGACGTACCATTGACCTAGAATGTTTGAAACATTAAGACGCTGTTAGTTTAGTAGACTAGGTAATAGTGGATCTAGGAGAATCAAAAAATAAGTTATGTATGTATGTGTATTTTCGTTCTGTCATAAAATGCATATATAAAAAGGGTCCCAAATGTTCAGTGGTCATTATTAATGTAATAAATATGTCAATTACACCCGAAGAATGCACGAGAATCCTTACAATACTGGAAAACGGCCGAAGCCAGCGAGATACTGCAAGAATAGTCGGAGTGACGTTGTCAACAGTACAGCGTATTGTTCAGCGGTTTCTAGAAACTGGTTCGAACTTACGCAGACCAGGAGGAGGCAGACCCAGGTGTACAACGGTACGGGAGGATCGATATCTAGACAATACTATGCTTCGAAATTGATTCCTTACGGGAACTGCAGAGAGATTGTAGGTCGACGTGGCTCATTCGCCTATTTCGCGTATTAAACCATCGAATTTCTGGAACCTTAGAGTTGAATATGGCAGAACATAAAATAGACAATATTATTCTCGTTATTTGGGTGAAAAAGTTGGACTTTAGTTAAGCGTAGGTACCTAACCATACAAATAATGAAGCGCAAAAAGTTCCGTTGTACAACGAAAAGTATCCTCAAAATTTTATAGCGTCCCAGACTTCCAGATATAATATAATAGTAGTCTATGCGACTGTTACATAATAGAAGGCATTAAAGTACGAGTGTGTGGTCATGAAACGAGCCAACTAGAGTCGGCCTCTACTATCATATCGTTCGATATCAATGTCATCTCGAGTGATATTAGAATTGAGGTCAAAGAAAAAGGTTACTTTTTCAAAGATTTTCGAAAATGTAATAATGTTATTATTAAGCAATAATAACATTTTCACGGATAAAAAATTTGTTTAACTTTTAGGTAACTTTTTTTTACTAAAACTTTTGTAATATTCTAACAAATTAGTTTATCTTTACTTATGCTAGTCGTAATTTGCGGTTTTTGAACGCATCATAGAGGGTTTATGATAAATATGTAGACAAAATAGTTAAATATTACGAACACACATCCTTACCGTTAAATCACGCGGTATTTCACTTAAATAATACATTCAGAAACTATGATATACAAAACATAGTTCATACGAAAGTAAATACCTATGTATGTAACAAGATAGCCACACCAACTACCGTAACCTCTAGCTAGACGGCTTAGATTATGCCGGGAGCGTTACCCTCAATCATCTTCAATTCAAATAGCATCTCACTGTTTGGTAGTTCGTCCCTTTACTAGGGCGACTGTACTGTTACTTGACCGTGACCGAGTCGACGACCGGCGCGTGTTTACCAAACAATTTGACCGGCCATCTTTGACCATCTGAAGACCGTTTCGGTTGATTCGTCACGAGTTGACGTAATGGTCACGTCACAGAACACGCTGTGACGTTCGTTATGATGATACAAGATTAATTTTAATGTAAAAAGTTAAGTTAGTTTTAAACGTCAAGTCTGGGTCACTGCGTCGTTGTTTTGGGATCTGTAAATGTTCAGTCTATGAAAGAATGTCTTTACTGTTGTCATTTTTTTTCAGACGCCATTTCCAGTGTTGTCAAATGTATCTGTTTTAGGTCTTTAAAGTCATAAATTCTGGAAAATGCAATGTAGTGGTTTTAATCGACCAGCCAAGAGGGAACCATGTCAGTCCATGCTCACGAGATTTGGTCCATCGAAGCGGAACGCACTATGACGTTATCGTCATTTTTTTTACATAATTTTGTTGCTTATTAAGGAATTTCACTTAAAGGCTGGTCTTTTACTGTACAGTGGTCTTATGGCCCATAACATCATTGATTCATAATAAAATAAATCCACTGTCTTTACCATACCTTTGTGTGAGATTGAATGTCAGTTGCGAATATGATCTATTAATAAGATAATTATGTGTATGCTTTGCTTACACACACGTATGTGAACAGGCTATGGAAATATAGATATGTGTATTTATTATTACCGTACATGTTGAAAAAGGTGAATGTTACATAATAAAGTTACTTGGAAATGCGTTCAGTTACGCTTATAAACGGAAATAATTCTCGTAACCTGATAAAAAGTCACTTAATAATGCAAATAATACTTCACCAGTGCAGAATTAAAATTGAATAACTAATTATATAATTCGTGCATAAATTAACTTTCCCTTCTTTGCAATAGTTGTAATGTTTTTCTGTATAACCAAAAACATTCCTTATCGTGAAAATCAGTGGGAATTTAAGTACATATAACAATCACAAGCAGTGACCACGTGGTAACATATTTCACTCACACTACCGACAGTTCCCAAGTCTTTGTTCATCTCTAACGCCTTCAACTTAGTTGTAACTTGTAAGTATCCCTTAAGTAGGTCGCGAGTCCCGTTACGAGGCTGTGTAGTACCGTTGCCCGGTCCAGAGTAAACGCTTCCTTGATCGGCCATCTTTAATCTTCAACGTGAACTAACGGCTAACTAGCACTAGTTAGCCGATGAGCTCAACGTTATGCCTGTACGCTCTGCCCGTCTTTGATTTGGAAGCAACTCTCAGCTACCAAATATTCTGGTAGTCTCAATTCGCAAAAATCGAGGTATCGTTAACATTTCAATGCAACATTACTCATACATCCATACATACCATGCATACTCTAATTAAACTATCATCCATTCAGTGATTTATTCATAATCTGTGAAACAGATACTTTATTCATAATCTGTGAAACAAATTCGGTGAAAAAGATGCGTGGGATTGACGTATGGCAATGTTATACCTACTTGCTTACATCTTTTGCCATATTCTATCTTTTATCTATGTGCATTATTTTAAAATATATCTTAATTTATGGTTAAATACTGGTTCGCTCGTGGCCTCGCCTAAACCAGCATAGTTATATAGAGTTACCCTGCATTCTTTGCGAGTGCAGGAGTCATGTTAGGCTGGTAGGTACATAGTAGAGATCGAGGAACTCTCCCGTTACGTTTAATAATAACAACAGCGGCGATGATTACTTGACGGACGTGATTGGAATGTGATTGAGCTAGGCGACCCTTCTACGATGAAATGCAGTAAAAGCCGAAGGGTTTATGGCATTCTCTACTCTGTTCTTTCAAGATTTCTATCGGTTTTCTTCTGCGTGTTTGGGAATATAAAATATTTGCAATGGGTGTCGTCGTAGAGATAACGGTCGATAAGATCGGCTGGGATTTCTTGTCTAATGAAGATTTATCGAGTTGAAGTTGAAAACCAGTCGTAATGCTAAATAAATAAGCGTTTGGCTTTTTTGTTTGTTCATCTTCACTTTTGCTACTTTAGGTCAGGATCATCAGGATATTTCAAGAATAGCTATTTGTAAATTCTACGTGGTTTAATTTGTTTTGAAGTGACAGAAACAGCTAATTAACGAAAATAAAAAAAAACAATGCTCTTGCTTAGCGTTTACTTTACGTTGCCTTCTGTTTTAATTTTAGGTCTTCGGTTTTTTTAACCGACTTCAAAAATGGAGGTTATTAATTCGACTGTTTGTTGTTTTTTAAAGTAAAACTCGACAACGTCAACTACTGCTGAGTTACACTATTGACTGACAATAATGTAGAAAATTGGTCGTAGTATTCTTCCTTTCCCAGGATTTTTGTAAATGTTTATCTTGCCACGTTACCCACTTACGAATCTGTGAAGTAGGTACATATTAACTTTAGAATTTAAACATTTCGCAACCAATTTACATCAAGACAGTGTTTACCAACGTGATCGCAGGGTACGCCTCCAACAGTTAGATAATATCAGGAGGCGCGAGAGTGAAAGCGTCCGATTCACATGTGATCTGTCTCGGTTACGTGGAGTGACGCGAGCTGTGACGGACGGCGATGAAAGGATTTAGTGCCTTGTCTTTTATAAGGCTGAGGATTGATATTCTTGGCCAAGTATCTATTATACTCCCGTATACTAGTAGATGTGATAAATCGTGGCAAAATTACAAAAATCTGTGGGGCTATTTTCGTTAGCGCCGCAGGAGAATAATATCTAGTTCAAGGTTGTAATTTAAGTGTTACCTCTAGACTCTACAGTAGCTCATAGCTTTTATTTTTATTTACGCGGATTTGACAAACCTCATGAGCTATCTAATATTCTTGTAAGTGCAGGCTAAGCCAGCTTTATGCTGTACAATTACCTACTCTTTGCAGAATATTACGAATCATTTTAACAAAACGTACATAAAGTTAGGGGACTTTATTACTACCTTAAATTTGAATACTCGCCTTTGCCTATAAAAATAAAAATCAAATGAGCATAAGACGTGTATCTCCAGCTTTATGTGGGTGGTTGCTAATGTTGATCGTGGGTGGTTATCAAAGAGATTCACTTACAGGTGACTTGAATGAAAGATTAGAGATAGAAAGGTCGTGATGTGAGCAGTGTACCTGTGGCGTTATACAATAAGATGACAACTTTGACGACGTTCCTTCATAGAACAGTTTTCACAAATCACTGGACTCTTAAATATGGAATCGGTTGTTGAGGTAACATGTTCAAATTAGAGACCGTTTGGCAATTAGGAATGATTAACACTCATTTGGTAATTACTAAACTGATTAACAGTATCAAGAAGGAGTAAGTAGGAGTATACTTCAATCTTTTAGGTACCTACTTAACTAAATATCCCTAAACACATCAAACTACGCGGCACCGTTAAGCAACCGATCTAACCTTTTTGTCAAGCTTTGACGTTCTGTGCTCTGCGTCTGTTGGCTGACCAACTATGTACAACAAACACAACCATAAAATTGGTAACTCATCACTTCATCGAATGGATCACTTTATCGAATTTCATTTCATCGAACGCTATGAAACCATAATGTTTTCAGGGTATATTGAACATTAATTACGTAGGTTAGGTTAAGTTAGATGTTTAAGATACCCTGAAAATATGGTTCCAGCAGAAAATAGCGTTCGATGAAATGAAACTCGATGAAATGATGCATTCGATGATAGGTGTTTCAATGAAATGATAGACACCCCCATAAGGATACTGTATGTGTTTATGTTGTTGTTGTTATTGTTGTTATACGTAACGTTTAAAAAAAAAAACGTAATTAAAGGCTTAATGAAAACAAAAATAAGGATCGCGTCCTTTGTGTAACGAAAGTTAGTCATACAAACTATATGAGTAACTCTCGTTACACAAAGGAAGCGGTCGTGATTTTGTTTTCATTAAGCCTTTAACTATGTACTTTTTTTTTAAACGACCCATAACATGGGTTTTTCATTTGCAATATTAGTTAATTGCTTAAATGGCCTAAAAAATGTATTATAGTGCAGTTACAGACACGCGGGTTGTAGTAGGTAGGGTAATCACTAATCACTACACCAACGATCTTCTACTGGCTGGTTGACTCCTTGATAAAACCAGGCTTCATTTATTTTATAATATCGTACACGATCTCGTACATTTTCTCGTAAATACCAAAGGAACATCAAATCACCAGCAAGCAACTCGTGAGTCACTCACATCCAATGAGCGTTAACACCGGCAAACGTCAGCGCTTTATTACTAAGTAAGTACACTGAAGAATGTCCATTTCAACCAGCTAGTAAACCGCAGAACCCCATGGTTACTGTAAATAAAGGGTTTTTCTTAACATATTCCCCGTTCCGTTGCTCCGTCCGCATTCCCAAGTCTCGTTACTGCTGCCGAGTAACGGACCAGAGGTAACTGTTCTAGAACGTTTGCACTACTTGCCGGGATAATGGGCATACGGTTACACGACAGTTCTAATGCCAAAAGACAAGTTAACGAGTCTGTGGGAACACGGTGGAAACAATGCTTATATCTGCTTTAATGTATGCTTACTGAGCCTTAAAGGTTGGGTTTGGGTGTGAGGTGAGGAGTGAGGAAATTCAGAATAAATAAACATCAGGGGACGCAGTGTCCACAAATTGACCTATTTTTAGCCCCAAACTAAGCTCTAACTATAGGTACTAGACAACGATAAACTTTACTTATATATATAGGTACTTAAATAGGTACCTAGAAAACATCCACGAAAAAATACTTGCACTCTATCTGCCCTTACCGGGATTTGAACCCGGGACAGCTAGCTGCTTCGCAGGAGATTCACTACCAACTAGGCTAAAAGGTCGTCAAAAAGAAAGAATGAATAGATAGTAGGCACCTGTACCTGTAGGTACCTGTTGTGTCACTACCTAGTATACGGGTAACTATTAAAAATACAGCTTTTTATTTTGCTAAGGCAAGAAATATAGGAATGCTGGATGAAGGTGCCAGAAATGGTGCCATTAAATTAACCTTATGAAAAAACCTCAAACTTATACTGTGTATTATTTGGGTTCTGGATCAAAACAAGGGTGCACTAATAGTGCGAATCCGTCCGCCCGTCTTTGTGTCTGTTCAGTAACGTAAAGTAAGTAATAATCGGTTCTAAGGTGCGCCAACTTGTGACCTACATTCAAAATATCTCAAACAAATTATTTTGCATTAATATTTTTTTGGCTCGTGTGTACCAAATGGGTTCCACCGCGATAGGATTCGCAGACCAAGGCGACGTGGGCGAGATGAGCTTATGCCTTCAATCAAGACTGGTAGGAGACTGTCCAAGATAGGGCTACGTGGAAGGAAGGGAGGGAGGCCTATGCCCAGCAGTAAGATATTATAAACTATAAAAAAACCTCAAAGCAAATAATAAGTAATAAAATTGTAACATTTGGCAAGATTCCATTTTAATTTAAAAAAAGTAGGTACAGAACCCTTGGTTATTCTTGAATTCTAGCTAGCAATAGCTTTTCCTTATATAAACTGTTTATCAACTTTACATATATAACCTTTTCACATTCCGATGGCATGAATGCTGACTTATAACGATATAATTTTTAATGCTTCCTATTAATTACGTTATTTCATAAACAATGATTGATGCCAATTGATAAACATCAGTATTCCTAGAGGACACAAAAAGGTGAAACTCATCGATAGGCGCCGTAAACGAAGCGAACTGACAATGGCCGTGAGACCGCGTCGCGAATCGCGATTGCAGACGTCGATATGTAGATTGTAGGAACATTGTAGCAAGTTACGCTGTCATGTGGGAAATGTCGGAGAAAATGTGGAAAAAACGTCCTCTAATGACTAATGAAATGACAGTTAACTTTTGATCAAAGGTAAATTGTAAAATATTGCTTTTTAAGTCGGCTGGTTGAAATACATTCACTTAGACATAGCAAGTAAAGATGCCGCCTTCCTTATTTAGGTACATTTGATATACTTACCTCCTAAACAAGTATCTAAAAGAAGACTATAAGAATATGTATCAAAAATATGTATCAATATGTATCTGTATTTTTTTTTATCATTAATCATTATTTATTTTTATAATCCGGCGCCAACAGAGTGTGTCTCTGTAGCGCTCACTCCCAAAATACTACAATTTCAAAATACCCGACTACTCTCATCACATTCCGAAAAACACCAGCTTAGAAATATTAGGTAAGAATTATCAATAATACCTTAAATTAAACGGTAAGTTTTAGGATTCCAGTAGGTATATTGAGAATCTGGTATTTTAAAATTATGGTATTTCGGGAATTAGCGCTGTGGCGTAGTGCCCAAGCTGGTGGACCCAAGACCTAGGAAAGCTAGCTTAATCTAGGTAATTCTTAGCTAGATTTGATGAAAATCGGTAGGACCGTTTAAGAGTTATCAGTGTTATCACCTCTGGAAGTAGGGCTCTTAACAGTTAGGTGTATAGCCTTCACCTAATCCTCTGGGGCTCATGCCTATTGATCTTAATCTGAGTTTCCATTCCTATTTACCCAAGTCGTACTGTATATCTGTTACAAAGCAAAAACCATTTCACGGCAGATTACTGACTGGAAATGATGTTATTCTCTAGTAAGGCTGCGTTAAATTTATCAAACAAACGTCGAGATTACTGCGGTTCTATGCGCGTATCTAATTCGGAGTTTTTGCCACAAGTGAAGCGGACATTGCAGATTAGATCAACGGTGGCAAACCGTGACTGAAGGTATCGTGATAGTATCGCAGACCATCCGTCCGTCCGACTGACTGTCAAAGTGGATTCCATCAATCTGAAGAACATCATCAGAGTTGAAGGAAAGAAGTACCTACCTAAATTTGTTTTTTTTAACGAATAAGTCAAACGGGAGTTTATATTAGGATTGGTACCGTAACAACTACATTGTTGTAACTATGTGGATGGGCATAGGCCCATCTAAGCAACCAATAGTGGCTGCTTAGATGAACAAGACCGAGAAGCAAAAGTAAAGAGTACCTGCTGCTGTTCACTGACTTAGCCTTATTGTAAGGTGACAAGATTCACAATTGGTCAGTTAACTGTGTTGCTGATGGTACCTACAGAAGGTTGTTAGGATGAAATTAGTTTTTTACATAGGTAAGTATGCTTAAGAAAACCACAAAAACCATGATTGAGTACCAAGAGCATTATAAACACTCGTATTGTGGTGAGACGATAAAATATGTTTATACAAACTCATAAAATAATAAAAACTTTACACATCTGAATAATTCATTGCCAGTGATAAATATCATTCGAGTTCCGTTACAAACACTTGATGATTTTTTTATCCACAGGTATGTTCCTGCGCATAGCGACATACTCTCATTTGTTTTTGCGTTTTTAACGCGCAAGATCGCCCGCGCGTCCATCTGACCAATATTAAAGTGGCAGAGCAGAGACAATGTAGGGCAGGATAGTTGTCAATGTTGGATTGCGACCAATTTGTTACTTGTGTATAGAAATAAGAATAAGAATAAGAATAAGAATAATCTTTATTGCCACAACCTTAAATTTAGCAAGTATAAATGAATCGATAATAAATAACAAGTTAGTACAAGAGAAAAAAATATATAATAAAAATGTATAGTATCTAAGCCAGGTTGAGCAAAGGGTCCCAATCTCAGCATGTGCTAGGCAGATACGCCCGGCGCTGGTTTTCAGACTGGTCCCTAGAGGCGGGACGGTCGCAAACTGATACAAAGTGTTGATGATACAGTAAACTAGGTAAATATATTAAAAAAAAAAAAAAAGTACAATAAAACATTTCATGCTTCAAAAGTTATTTAAAAAAAAAAAGTATAATAAAACATTTCATGTTTGAAGGAATACATTACAAATGAAAACATTTGGTTGAAAAGTTAAAAGAAAAAGAAAAGGAGAAAAGTGCCATGCGATGTGATAGTGTGTGTAGTGTGTGTAGTGTGTGTAGTTTGTGAATGCATGTATGCATGTGTGAGTAGGTATGTGACTGTCAATCACATCAAGTGATCAAGAAATCAAGAAATCAAGAAATCATCAAGAAATCAAGATTTTCATGATCTAGTTATCGTGAGTTAGAAGGTTGACGAGAGGTTAAATTGGATACTGTGCGTAAGACTGTCTCCAGATTACCAGTAATTTCACGCCTCTTGTTCCGAAAGTGTCATTCTATTATGAGTAAGTAATTACCTACTGTGTATAGATTCGATTATGTAACGTTATAAGAGTAAAATAATAGCAGCGTAATCAATCCGGTGCAACTGACACGCTGGTTTTAGCCGAGCGAATCCGAAATACGGAAGTGATTGGGATCATAAAACAAACAAAAAAAAAGTTATAATTATTTGGAACGTAGCTACTTCAATATTCTTATGTTGTTATTCTTGTATGTAGAATTGATGTCAAAAAAACATCTTTTACAGACGTAAACGCAATACAATTCAGCTTAAACGCAAAATCAAGCCTATGAAAAAGAAATGGCTCTACTGTCGGCCATAAGCAAAAGTAAATTTGTGTCGTTTACCTACATGGGACAGATTTCTGTAACGGTGCATAACATCACCGTTTCGAAGTAAGTAATGATAAGATCTGAGCAATTTATAATGTCATGTTTTTGTCTGAATAGTGGCAACACCGGTAATTTTATTGTAACGCGAATTTAAAAAGTAACGGAGTTAGGTGTATGTATACACATTAAATGTTATCTTTCTCCATCCGATATGAAGTTCTTCGCACTAATTGACAGAAGGAATCAAATCCCCTAATATTTGCCTAAATTTTGGAAGAGTGCCAAAACTTTTCAATGACAGCTACCAAGTCCTTAGGTAGATATAACAAAAACCTTTAACGCGTACGTTTTAATAATATCTTAATTTGCATGAAAATATAGCTTAAAATTCCCTCTCAACTTATCCTCAGAACTTAAACAATACTTTATCAAAAGCAATCTAGTAAATCGGTGTAAAATTAACGGCGTGAACCCTCAACCTTTCCCTGCGGTAATGACTGGAATCTAAATCAAATCGCGCCTTAGAAAATTGGTTATTACTCTGAACCGTGTAAATTAGCAGCCAATGAACTCTATCCATGACGTTGTAATGTTTAGCTGTCCGGAAAAAACAGGTAGAGTTTTTTACCCTCCGGAAAGACAAGATAATTTAAATGTAGAGACAAGTAATGATCCAAACTATCTACACTGACGGACCATTCTGCTTCTGACATGTTTGTCACATTGTCAAATTCAAAATATATGGTGCAATATGTGTTATGAATTGTAATGCTCTTATTTTACTTGAATGGCGGCCGAATTAAACAAAATAATCCGATAACATGTCAAAAGCTATATGGTTTTACCGAATAGAATAGAGCCCTGAATTGATTGGTTAGATAGGCCTTTGACGTGTTTCCGTATTGTCAACTCTTTTTAATTGAAATTATTGGCGGCCAAGTTAAAAAAAATACTAAAACACATCAAACGCAGTATCGTTTTAACCCGGTAGACTAGAGGCCCAGGAACCCGTTTATCAAACGCTAGTTATATAGTAACCGTGACGTCACGCCTTGGTACTGTTAAATCTCCTTCAATTTATAGTTTCAGTTGATTAAAAAATCGTAGCAATCGCTGTAGTGTACCCGGTCTTAGGTTTTTACTCTATTTACTAGAACTCTATTTCGTTGGTGGGGAAGAGTAGTTATGCTCGACTATTAGTAATCAATGTCATCATACCTGTTTGTCCATCATATCTGTGATTACTTTTGTATTATGTAGTACACAGAAAGTTTAATTTTCAAACTAAGTACAAATACATAGTCTGGCTTGGGCCTCTGTTCTACTGCGTTATAACGATATCACGTGTTTTAGAATCGTTATCTCACAGCCGCTATTATTGTAAATGACATAAGAGTTATCAAAACGTTGACAATACGGAAACAGGTCAAAGACGATATCGTTATTGCCGTGTAGAATCCCAGCCCTGGGGTGGGATTCTACACGGATCGTTATAACGCAGTAGAATAGGACCCGGGTCTATGTATTTATCGTAAGCCTATGAAGATACCTGCCGCCGCCCCGGCCTGACTATCAACGCCACACATTAAACGATTAGTGTAACAGGTTTACAAACATTGTTTTCTGATGACAATTTAGTACGAACGAGCGATACGTTGCCATCCTGAGGTTTTTTTCCACTCGGTAAAACCATATTGCTTTTGACATGTTTTCGTATTGTCAACGTTACGATAGCTCCTATTTACTTCACAGTGGCGACCGGGTTAAAAACAATACTATAACATTACGTGAAGACAATGTAAAATTAGACCCATGTGCGTTATTTTCGCTCATCATAAATAGAATAGTCCATTCGTATAAGATTCACTTGGCTGGTTTGTCAAACATTCTAGTTCCATCTTTTTTATTCGGTATGTCAGAAGAGTAGAACGATGGATTTAAAGTTCAAAGGCTTTGTCTAAAACAATATCGTCTCGCGCATTAAAGGACCAAGCCAAGCAAATCCAACACAAAGCTAGTGGAAGCTTACGCTTCTAATAAAAGGCCCGAAGAAATTACCAGTGCAAACGCAATTATCTTTACCATGTTATTAGCCACAATTGCTGCGACGTGTGGTTAGCCCTCGGACTTATTCCCACATTTGATTTTTTTAATACCAGCTAATGCCGGTCTATCAGCGCTTTTTTGTGTTTTTTACTGGGATTTAATAGTATTCCATCCGCCATTTGTACTTTTTTACTGTGAAACATTTTTTAAAATAAGTGCTGCTCGAATGAGCTGAATAGTGCAAAGCAATAATGAAATTTCTTGTAATAATAAAATAACAGTGGCATTTAAATAAGACAACGATAGAATAATGAACATATTTTTTCAAAATGTTAGGTATAAGTATATGAAAACTAATATTTAAAGTTTGTAATTTTTATCAAGTTTAAGCCGTTTAAGGACTTGAACTACTGACTGGTACTTACTACATATAATTTTATATTAGTGTCATTTGTTTGCCAAACACTGAATCATATCATACCAAACAACGTTTCATTGATTATACGTTGTACGAGACTTCCGTAAACCTATCTTCTCGATTTGGCCATGACTGGCATTACCTTCCATAAAAGGCCACCCATGACCCACTATCTCGCGCTATCCGGACCCCATCTAATCGATTATTGGGTCACAAAACCAGACCATATTAAATGCTTTCACGTGAATGGCTTCCATTTTGTTTTTTAACGTATAGCGTGTTTATGAGATACGCTCTATATTAAATTTTACGGAAAATCCCGTTTAGAGAGCCACTACTCGTACTGACTTTGATAGCTATTAACCTAGGTTTTTAATTCCTATTTTATTTAACCCACCCTGTTTTTGAAACTATATAGCTTTTTTAACGATACGACCTCCTTTTTAATCAAGCATAAGAGCTCACATAAGTTAAAAAATATGATATTGATAATATGGTTTAAGACACAGGTGCGAACCTACTTTATGTCAATAGAATTAAGTTTTAAAATGCATTGGTACTTCACCGAACTCTAGTAAAGTAACGCAACATTTGTATGGGAAACGTCTTTTGTTGTTATTTTATGACACACATATAAGTACGAACGAAAACTATTTTTCGATACTACTTACCTATCAACTGTTGTTTTTCCAAAACAAAAGGATTTTTTGAAAATCGACCCTAAAGGGAAGAAATGGTGGGACTGGTGGGAGTAGCGAAAAAGTTTAGTGGTGGTAGGACCTTGCACAAGGTCCGTTTGGATCCATTCCATCTTAGTCCTCAGGGTCGGCAACGCAATTACGATCTTAAGATTGCAAGATCTTTAGATCGTAGTCTTGAGAATACAAATGTGTAAGGGTCACAGATCCCACTTACCACGGTGGACACAGGCCATTCGTCGTTTGCTAACTCCAAACCTTAAAAAAAAAACTTCGCGTCCGAAGTCCGTGTCTTCTTGTTAATTAAAATTCATAATATTAGTTACTTATCCTATCTTATGAGACCTCGTGGTCTCTAAAGCGACGTGGAGCTCAATCCAGACAATGCCATTCATACTCGCAGAAGCGTCCACTCACACGCAAGTTTACGGTTAATTGTCGCTAATGAGAAAACGCAACGCGCATAACTGTTTATGTAATTTAGCCATGGGATAGTAAGTGGCGCTAGTTTCCGGTAGTAAAGGGAGATAACGTCACTTTTAATATCTTTAATTAAATAACTATTATAAATGATACATTTTACGAGTTTCTCCTATTAGTTTTGCTTTATGGTTTCCTACTGATAACAAGGGGTAAAACGAGTTGGGACGTTACGAATAGAATCATAATAGTACGTTCTGGGCACGGGCAAACATTACAATGTACAGTCAAGTTCAAAAGTATGTATACACTTTAGTACCTTGTCTATTTAACGTCATGTTTAAACTGCCATATGAAATTATCCAAGCGATTAAAGTGACAAGGTACTAAAGTGTATACATACTTTTGAACTTGACTGTACGTGTAGCTACCATATTGACAATGACAGGTGATATTTGGACCTCTATTATATTGCGTTAATAAATCTGATACCCATAAAAAAAAAAAAAAAAAAAAAATAATCACAGGACAATGTCACACAAATTGACCTAGTCCCAAACTAAGCTCTAGGCTTGTACTATGGGTACTAGACAACGATAAACTTACTTATATAGAGAAATATATACTTAAATACATAGAAAACATCCAAGACTCAGGAACAAATAAGCCTGAGTTTAGTTTAGGCTATTTCTTTGTATTTTTGTACTATAAGTACAAATACAGTGTGTAAATGGTATACGGGCGTTCCTTTTAACTGTGGTTAGTACAACCCCTACTAAGCACATTTAGGCAGCTTTTGTTAAAATTAAATAAAAAAAAAATAACCATACAAAATAATTTAACACGCAATGTATAACGAAAAATGCAATGAATTATAAACGAAAATAACACCTGACAGATGGACTTCGATGTACATTGCGGGTCGATAGTACGTTCAAAAATTAATAACGGTGTATACGTTAGCGTAATCAAAATAATTCTTTCTGTTAATGATTAGTAGAGTCTTAATCTATGTCCAGTTTTAATAAACGCCCGTATACCATTTACACTGTATATTAATACACTACCTCCCTAATTTTGCAGACACCGTTAACTTTACTTTTGATAAGGCAGTCTTAAAATATTACAGAGGCAGAGGTTTTAGTACGGGTTGTGTTATCATATCAATCTCTCCGTCACGGATATCTGGCGCGGCCTGATTCCAAAACAAAAGAAGATTTAATTTCCACTAAATGGCGCTAATCGAAGTGGGGTATCTCACTAGCCGGAAACGTAACGGATCTTGTAATATACCTTATGCTAAAGATACAATACGTTATACGTTAAATTGAATACCACTATGCATTTGGGCGTCTATTTACTTTTTAATGACAAGTATAGAAGGCACACGAGCACACTGACCACCATGGTAAGTCGAATCTGTGACCCATAGACATTGTATTTTCAAGACTATACAATCTTAAGACCACAAATGCGTTACCAACCCTGAGGACTAAGAGGCAATATTATGCCTGATGAACTGAACACAACAATGCGAACACTGGTGCTTGGCAGATGGTGGTAGCGATCCGGACGGACCTATTACACAAGGTCCTATCACCAAAAAACTGATTATTTTTCAGTAACGAACACATTAGACATAATCTAAGATATTATGTCCACCGCTGGACACGAATCACCATTACAAAGTTACATAGGAGTAGGGAGTGCTAGTTTTTTCATAATTAATGATTGCCTGAGGTTAAGGATTTAGGCGACTGAGAATAAATAAACAAACCGCCAGGTCAAGGTAGCACGACCATTATGGTTTCTTAGCACGCCACCTCAAAGTTAATGCTATTTGTCAGTAAAATAAAAAAATACCTAATTCATGTATTATTTGCTTTTACTATTACTGGATAAACATCTATTCTTACCCGACTGTCGAAGAAATTGGGTAATGTTTTAAACCTAAGGCTTTATTCTAATGTGTACACCCTAAGTGCTTTTGTCATGTTATCGTATAGTCAACTTATTTACTCGACAGTAATGGTGCGGCGCCCTATCTAAAAACAATAGGAAAAAATGTCACAAGCAATCAAGTTTTGCTGAGTAGAATTGAGTCCCCATCTACCTACACTTATGTTACAAAGAGGAAACATTTGTTTGTTTGTTTGTAACAAATGAACTCAAAAAGCTATGACCTGATTTCAAAAAATATTTCACCATTTAACGATTCATTATCACAGAGTAACATAGGCCATGTTTTTTTTTTCTACGCGGACGTAGTCGCTGGCAACTAGTAGTATAACAACATGGGAATTTGATATTATATAGACGATAATATCAAAACATGCAGTCAGCAGCAATTATTTAGTGCCAAAATCCAGATTAAAGTTTTACGCTTGATTTTTACACTAAATAACTTCTTAACTTTATATTACAATAGTCACCACATAAGACATCCACTTTTGCATTAAACAAGCATTAATGTAACTACGTAATCCCATCAAATTTCTTGGTAATACCTGGCTAAAACAACCAGAACGAAAGCAATTTGCGTTCTTTCTACCTTTTTAGAACTACGCCTATAAAATCTAGTCTAGATTGTCTCAAATTGCCTGAATATCCGCCTTGGACCGCCGACCACAAAATCGCGAATTATAATGACTGGCACTGGCATTTTACGCTGGGATTTTTCTTGTTTTATTGAGTGCAACCAGAACAAAAATAGTTAATTTTGATGTCTGTAAATTAAATTAATGGTAGCTAAGCGAAACGTTGATGCGCTTGAACTTATTTATGGATTCTTTTTCAAGGTTTAGAACGATAGCCTAACCTTAAAGCTACTTACTTATAATTTGTTCTTTTTCATGGGTTTCCGAATTTGTATAGAAATAAAACAACGTACCAGAGGCTGTTTGTATAGTAAAACCTACATAACAGCCTAAGATAATTTATTTTAAAAACAAAAATTTACGCCATACTTTTTAGGGTTCCGTCGTCGAACTAGGAACCGTTATATTTTCGCCATGTCCGTCCGTCCGTCCGTCCGCAGCCTAGCTCAGAGACGTTTAGTACTAGCTAGAAAGCTGTAATTTGGCATGAATATATATATTATCACGCTAACAAAGTGGTAAAATAAAATACTGAAAATATTTTATTTTAGGTGTCCCTCCCCTACACGGCTACACGTAATAAAGTGATCACGTAAAAAAGATTTGTAAAATCAATTTTTCGATTAAGTATAGGACCCGTTTATGAAATATTGAAAATGAAAAAAAATATATATATGATAATAATAACAATAGTATTAGACATTAAAATGGTCAATAAAGTAAATTCATTATTTTATCTAATATGCTTTATGGTGCCATTTTTTGTGAGACTCAAATGGAGGACATGTCTCCCTGCAGCCAAAACTACAAATACTAAAAATCTGAAAAAAACCTTACAGGAAAGCGCATAATATAACGAATTTAAAAGGAAAACTATCAAGACTAAGTAAACATCATTGGTTCTTGAGATACAGGCGATTAGAGTGTTTATACTTACCTACTAAAATCGTCTAAGACTTTAAATAGAAAATTAGTAATTACTTGTTGTTTATTATATTTTTAGTACTTAACGGCTTCGGAACCCTAAACTGAGCATGTTCCGACATGTTCTTGTCCGGTTTTAAATGTTGGAGTGGCCGACGATCCGTATACTTTAACTCCTCGAACGTGAAAAGCAGACTTGGGAATGACTGGCAGAAACAGTAAACAAAGTCAGGAACCCTACAACGTAACTAAATTATTTCATTTTCTAGAGACCGAGGGTTACTGCACTGTAAGAGTTCGGCATCGATTTACTTAAAGCAATTCCCATTTTAAATAGTAACTGAATACGAGTATACGCATCAGAACCATCTAACCCCCACAGATACAATGTAACTAGATTTTCTAATACCTGGGTCCATTTTAATGTAGGTACCTATGTATTCGACAGATTCCCCGGCATGTGGCGCGCCCTGCTGCTCGTGCTGGCGTTGCCGGCGCGTGCGCAGAACCGCGTGCTGAGCGTGAGCAGCACGTGCGACCGTGGCTCCTTTACCGTTGCCTTAGAGCTTGCACAGCCGTTCAAGGGGCTGCTGTTTAGCAAGGACTTCTCGCGGGAGTGCCGGGCGCAAGGTGAGACAGACTTACCATGTAGCGTGCTGATCGTTCTGCTGTAGCTAGGTGGTGCTGGCACAGATATTAGAAGCGCCATTGAACCTGTAGCGTACTGGCTGTTCTGCTTTGGCTTGGTAGTACTGGCATAGACGTTCAAGTCTGCCTCTCAGCAAGGATTGTCGCGGGAGTGGAGAGCGCGAAGTGAGTTGGACTTAGACCGTAGCGGCTTACTCACTCATTACTGGCGCAACAAGGTGGGGCATCTTTGGTGTAATTGTGCAAGTATCCTACCTGTGAGGCTTAGTCATTTTTTATGTCATTCAGTACCTAGACTTCTTACTAGTTCTTACGCCCGACGGCAAAATTTCAATGTTAAATTCCTTGATTTTTAGGGTTCCGTAGCCAAATGGCAAAAAACGGAACCCTTATAGTTTCGTCATGTCTGTATGTCTGTCCGTCCGTATGTCACAGTCACTTTTTTCCGAAACTATAAGAACTACACTGTTGAAACTTGGTAAGTAGATGTATTCTGTGAACCACATTAAGATTTTCACACAAAAATAGAAAAAAAAACCTAAATTTTGGGGGTTCCCCATACTTAGAATTGAAACTCAATTTTTTTTTTCATCAGCCCCATACGTGTGGGGTATCTATGGATAGGTCTTCAAAAATGATATTGAGGTTACTAACATCATTTTTTTTCTAAAGTAAACAGTTTGCGCGAGAGATACTTCCAAAGTGTTGAAATGTGTCCCCCCCCCCCCCTGTAACTTCTAAAATAAGAGAATGATAGAACTAAAAAAAATATGTGATGTACATTACCATGCAAACTTCCACCGAAAATTGGTTTGAACGAGATCTAATAAGTAGTTTTTTTTTTAAAACGTCATAAAAACATTGATCAAAGCTACAACGAACTTTTATATTATGTTACTTGCTGCTACGGAACCCTTCATGGGCGAGTCCGACTCGCACTTGGCCGCTTTTTATAACACTTCTCATATTCATATCTAAGGAAAATCTACTGACAAGACTAATTTAAAAAAAAAATTGGTGTCAGAACATCTAATCTGAAAAATCAACGCGAGACAATAGCTAATGCTACAAAAAAAGTGTTGGAAGATTAAATTTAAATGGCACATCAATGTTATCTTATTTCTTATGCGGAGGTTTGTGTAAAACTATTCCAAGTTAGTCTTAAGTCAAGAGATAAACCTTAACATTTAACCTACCGCCAAGTACCAGTATTCACATTGTTGTGTTCCAGTGTGGGATAAGACAACTGGTAAAATTTCTAGCATAGAGCGATTCCTTTTAGCCGCCACGGTTCGCAACAGATTGTAGTGCAGGGAATACAGATGTCTATGGGTCCTGTGTGTGTGTGCTAGTTTGACTTCTCTATGCCATAAAACGATCATTAACTCCGAACACTTATTAGGCAGTTAAAACCTAATCAAGAACAATCGTTTAATTTGATTTAATATATGTATTTCAGGAAACCACAAGACGAAGGTCTCTCTCCACCTGCCTACCAACGCGTGCGGGGTGAGAAGTTCCACCCTTAACTCGACCAGCAACCCGGATGAAGAGGCACTATATTACTCCGTGGAGCTCGTGGTGCAGATGGACCGCCAGCTTCAGCAGTCCACCGATCAAGAGCTGGTGGTAAGGTGAGTAAGAATTCGAATCACAACTCATCATTACCTAGTAGCTCTGTCTACCCCACTCTGGGAATGAAGGCCCTGATGTTATGTATGTATCTATGTGTAGATGATAAGGCAATGGAAATGGGAAAAAACGCGTACCTGGTTCTCTGGTGTTACGCGCTGGCAGAAGATGGTGTGTTACACCTTTTGCGTTGAATTGGCGTAACGACGCCTGGTTGTACGCGACGGCTGATGCACCTCGAGTTAATTAATCCGTAGATTAGGGCGAATGGCGGAATGGAGATTGTACTTGACATTGACCGACTCGCACCGTTGTCTTAGCTGGACTGTCAGTAGTGGAGGGCAGTCAGCGGTCAGGTTTCTACCCGCGTTTTTCATAGGGAAGGATATACCAAAGATAGGGTAGATGACACGCGACTTGACGTTGAGTTCTAATGAAGTTTATACTGAACAGTATGTATTAAAGTGTTCCATGATTTGTATGTAGACGTTTCGGCGTGATCCTTATAAATTGTCTAAGATGTTCCCTTGTAAAGATGGCTTCACTTAATGGTGTAAAGTAAAAATAAATCATTATTACATCGGTCGTTTTGCATATTTTTTTTGCAAATAGCAATACTAAATAAATATCAGGGGACAATCTCACACAAATTGACCTAGTCCCAAACTAAGCTCTAGGCTTGTACTATGGGTACTAGACAACGATAAACATATATATAGAAATACATACTTAAATACTAAATATGTCGAAAAAAAAACAATTTAAAGGTTTTTGAGTGCGGGAAATTAGACATCACTTCATTAAATTTTATCCAAGATGGAGCGTTTTACTGGACAACAGCGGGCTTTTTGTGTAATACAATATTACAAAAAACAACGATTCTTACGTTAAGTATCCTATTTAGGATTGAATATGGATTACGCTACATAAATCAGTGTCCAAATGTTAATTTGATCAGTGCTTGGGTCAAAAAGCTTGACCTATCCGGGTTTCACAAAAAATATTAAGCAGACGAGGCGTTCAAGAAGAAACGTCTAAAACGTAGAGGCCGTTGAAAATTCCGAAAGGAACGATCCAGACTTGTCCTCGAGTATACGTTCAACCTCTCTGGAAATATCAAGAAATTGTCTTCGGCGAATATCGCATGATGGCTGGATCTTAAATTCCATCAATATAAGCTGCAAATCGTGCAAAACATGAAACCAAATAACGTAAGTTATTGGCTGACACTATGCTTGAACAATCTTTAAGCCTTGAGAATATTTTGTTTGCGGACGAGGCCCATTTTCACATCAACGGGCTTGTCAACAAACAGAATTGTCGGCATTCATCCAAAACGACACGGTATGGGCCGCGAAGAGATAGCAGCGATCCCACACAGCATGGGTCATTGAGTTTTCCACAATTTTTGTAATCGGTTGCAAAAATGCCAACGACGAGACTGATGAGGTCACGTCAAAGATGTTATTTTTAAAAAATATATTGCAATATGTGGTTATTACAAAAAAGGTTTAGTTCAAGTTTCAAAGGTGCAAACAATTCTGGCCCACCCTGTAGGGTGCAAGCCCATCGCCTATAATAAGCCCTTATTCCCTTACTCGCCTCTTACGACATCCACGGGAAGAAGCGTTGAAGAAGTCCGGAAAAAACCGGATATTTTCCAAAGAACTCGTTTTTTTTAGGATTTTCATACAAAAAACAGTGAATTTTTCCGCTCTTACTTTTAATGTATATTCGGTCTAATTACAAAGGGGCGATATCGACGACATGGAAGCAGAATCAATTGAAATAGGTGGCGAGAGTGACGGTTATAGACTTGTTGTGTTATTTGTCCTATATAACCCTAAAAAAAGGAAAAAAACAATCAAAAACTATTCTAAGCCGGCAACCACATGGTAACGCTAACACTCGTGCTTCATTCCACAACTTTAACTCTTCATACTGAAAAAAAAATGCTTATGACCTGATTATGAAATTGTAGTACTAAATATAGGCTAAAAGTAAAGTTAGAGCTGCTTTTCTTCCAATTGAGCTAATTTCGCTTTCGTCCAAAATTGCTCGAAGATTTAAATAAACAGTTCCTGAACAAGGTTAATTGAAACCACTTGATGTAATTTGACCCATACAGA
The DNA here is from genome assembly GCA_949316455.1 of Acleris holmiana. NCBI lineage: Eukaryota > Metazoa > Arthropoda > Insecta > Lepidoptera > Tortricidae > Acleris > Acleris holmiana. The sequence continues at coordinate 10,959,570 of OX438776.1, read as the reverse complement.
GGAAAAATTGCAATAAACGACCTAAACAAGATTCCCTGAGTGCTCCGGCTATTAGGTTAAGATGTTTAGAGATCAAAAACTCATAAAATTAAGTCTTGAAAATATTACTAACAACTCATTTATTAATTAGACAATTATTACATTTTATTCTTTTTTTGTCTTTTCTAACTTAAGATACTCTGAGATACCTGAAATACCTACCCAGGGAGTTCTAGGACCGATTATTATCATCAAATTGCATCAAATGAAGTCTATTAACATCGATTTGCCTAAATCAAATACTAACAATTTGGGTGGGCACGAATTTTAATCGAAATTAAGTCACTTAGAAGAAAAGCCGCTGAACTTGGTTTTTTCTCCATGTTTTGTAGCATTTGTAATAGAATTTGGAAATCTTGATTAACTACGCCAAGTTTTGAGTCAACCCGGCCACTGCCTTCGTCTTAAGCAATTTATTTTCAGCAAGAAGAGTCAAAGTTGTTGAATGAAAAACAAGTAATGCTTCAGTGGCTTCGAAAGTATGGATTTATTTCACGTTGATATAATCCAGCACATATTAAGTTTCAGAATCAGATATTATAGCTAATTAATATTAAGGAAAGGAAGCCAAAGGTGTACCGTAAGGCAAAGAGTATCATTAAAACCTTCTAAATTAGTTAACGGATTAGAAAGTTGAAACGATATTCAAGACCGGTAAAAAGGAGATTTCCATTGCCTAAATATTAACGTTACGTTCTGGGACACCGTGTGAACCAACCTAAACGTTTATATTTTATTAGCGACATGTGGTTGTTGTTAAAATTAAACAGTCTTAAATAACTTTCGAACAGCAGAAAATCGGTCTTAAATAACTTTCGAACAGCAGAAAATCGGTCTTAAATAACATTCGAACAGCAGAAAATCGCTGAACATAAATGGAGCTGAAATTGATAGATCTCGGTGTATTTTATCAACCAGTATCGTTTGATCTTCGACCGATGTTACAACACTTACACACGGTATACTTTTAAATCCGCCATTTTAGCATTTATTTTTATTTTTGAGTACCTAGTAACACACGCGAAACTAAGAAGAGTCTAAATCGCGCCATCTGTTCAGCCTCTACCAGGAAACAGAAAACCACATATACATAACATACACACGATCCGGTGCAGACCCACCGTACCACTAAACCGTACCACTGGTGGTACTTTGACCAATTATTACTATTAAAATCGAATTTAACGAAGTCAACGGAGCTCTGCTATCGCAGAGCTCCTACTTCTGGGTAGTTTGGCCCTCCGGGCCTGCTGAAGAACTAACATAACCTAAACCTACCTCATATTTATGATACTAATTTTGGTCAGTGGTACGGTTTAGTGGTACGGTGGGTCAACACCCCACACAATCCTACAAACTTCTTCGTAGAACGAAAAAAATCTGCAAGTTTATTACAACTTACCTTAAACAATCCCTATAAATTATTAACTCGATTTTACCCGATTATATTCCAGATGTAAACTTCAGCCTCGAGCGGTTCAGATCAGCAGCTCGGCATTAGAGGGCGTCATCAGCTCTAAGCTGCGGGAAATGGTCGGACTAGAAGCTCGCAAGGCAAGGTGCGTATAATGAAGTATTTTCGTATATAGTTATTAACACAAATTGACGATTGAGTCAAAGAGATCTCGAGTGCCTTCCGCGTACCAGAATACACAGCGTGAGTAGACCTCCAATATGGTGGACCAATGGATAAGGTTGATGGGAAACCGATGGGTGCAAACATCGCAGGACTGGTAGCCTATTTCCAACTGTAGAAGTCTTTCGGCTGAAATGATGATGATAATAGATATTGAGCGAATCATATTACTATACATCAGGGTGCAAGAACTTTGAACGAGGATGGAATTTTGTATTCGAATCTTATCCAACGTCGTCGCTGTCTATTTGTATGGTATGGGCGGTTGCGTACTAAATCTGAAAGCCTGACTGTTTTCTCAATATAAAATCTTGAAAATGAATCAGACACGGTTTGGAGGCACCCATAGTACCGATACGGTAGCAACGACGTACCTATAATAGACTCAGAAAAATAAATGCCAAAACCTCGCATTTCTTAAATTATACTTCCTCTATGGATTCACTCTCACATGGTTAAAATAAAAACTACGTGTAATAATTAGACTTGATTATGCTCTACTGACATATACCTACCTACAATAATAGAGTTGATTTAACTGGATTATTTCTCGATTGGAGAATCTTTGCATTAATGTCAGTTACATGTCGGTAGAGTATATAAAATAAGGTATAATTACTATCACCGCAGTAACCGCAGAGACCTAACGAAAACTGCAAATAACACTGACCGATTGTAACTGATGACAAGGTTTATCAACACATCTGCTTGCATTGCAAATAATACGATTAATCAATCAAATTCCACACACTTTTGGTATTGTAGAGTACCTACCTTTAGATAGTCAAACAATTCTTAAAATTCTAGAACTGGTCGCAACCGGCAAGGTTGGGTGAACCCAGCAGAGTTAGAGCAGCGCGAGTGGCTGATGGAAGCAGCTCGGGCCTGGATGGAGCTGGTACCAGCTGCGCCTGTGACTGAGCCCGCCACCGTGGAGGTGGGGCAGCCGACGAGGCTGCTGATACAGTGCACGCTGCCTGGTAAGACCACTGCCTACATCCTATTAGAGCTCTTACATTACGGAGTAGTTGATGGAAGCAGCTCAGGCCTGGATGGAGCTGGTACCAGCTGCGTCCATGACCGAGCCCGCCACCGTGGAGGCGAGGCAGCCAACGAGGCTGCCTTCTCAATGGTACCTATTTCAAGGGTAGCGATAAGATTTCTCGATTAAGATAGTCGAGCTAATATGACGAAGCAAATTGAATTGTTTAAATATAATTATGCGCTATGACTTCTCCGCGGCGGTGCTTGCGGCGAGCGAGAAATATCCTGTAGTACTTATTCATTGAGAATTGGGAGTTCAGTGGGATTATGATCACTAAAATGTATAAAATTAAGTTAATTGTTTTAAAAAACAAAAAATCGCCTACATTTGTTTTTAGGTTTTAGACGAGTTTTTTTTTTTTTATTAACATTTTATTTTATTGGCTTTTATTTACTTTTTTTTTGGGGATGTTATTATTTGGTTTTGTTATTCTATCTTTGTTTTTCTGGGTTTCGCCGAAATTTGGCAAACGTATCCTGTCAGATGGCAATGTAATATTATGCTGTTAAAGAAGTGTTCTGATGATGAAGGCGGGCGGTAGCCACTCGATCTCCATTCTCCAGTGTTCTTAATTTACCCACCGAGTTCGTACTCGTTAGATTCGTCTCGAAAGCAGTTGACGACTTTATAAAAAAAATCTGCTGTCACAACATAATTTTAAACAAATCTTATTATTTAACTTTCGATTCCAGTTGGGGTCGGTCTTCGCGTAACCAACTGCGTGGCTCATGACGGCCTTGGAGAAGCTTCGCAAAAACTCCTAGACGAGGCCGGCTGCCCTATCGACGAGTCCATCTTCACCACTCCCTCCATCCACCAACACAAGAAAGGGACAGAGATAGACTTTGCGGACCTCGAACCTGTGGACATGCAACGCAATATTGACGACAATATCAATATTAAAGCGGCTAGATCGGATCCAGAGCTGATGTTCAAGAATATAATGACATATCAGCATGCAGTGACGACTTTTGCTGCCTTTAAGTTCCCTGACAGAGCTAAGTTGCACTTGACTTGTGGTCTAGAGTTGTGCAAGGGGATTTGTCCGCCAATAGATTGCAAAGCGTTGCGAAGACCACAGCAGACCAGAGAAGGGTTGCTGAGGAAAGCGAGGCTGGACAAGGATGCTAAAGGAGTGGTCATTGATAGGCTCGAGGTGTATAACAGTATTGAAGTGTTAGCACCTAATATCGAGCTAGAAGATGAAGCTTCTATTAGAGGTAGGTTGTTTTTAATTAGCTACAATATCAAAGCATCCTCGAAAGAATGGCGGATTTAATTTAATTTATATGACCGAACCCATCAAATTATTGTTTTGTATTTGTAAAATAAAACAGATTCTAACACATTTCATACCTGTTGAAATCTGGATGAGCTTAACCTGTTTATGAAACTTTGCTAAGATGGCAGACAAACAGACAGTCTGACTGACATTAGACAGCGTCTATAACACCCCACTTTTTTGGGTCGGCGTTTAAAAATTACAATGGATAAAATCTTGTCCTGTGTTTACACGAACGTTTTTTTCTAATTCTCAGGATCACGAAGAATAGACAGCGAAGAAGACGAAATAATCCGTGGGTTCTCTCCTGGTGACAAGACCATTTGCTTATCGCCCGGGAAAATGGCCCTTGCTTTCTGCATATTAGGGGTTATATTTTTATGCGCGATTGCCGTAGCCTTTATCTCTTTAGTGCGAGCGAGACGGCGTCTGGGCAGAGAGCCTCTGCATACTTCGCTCTCGTTCTACACGGGTAGTAAGAGTATGTTCTCATCCAGTGAAAGCTCTACTTCTGGTCTGAGTGGAAGCAAGTTGCTCATCACTGATAGCCCATATTTAGACCATCATTCTTCTTCAAGCAACAATTGGCCATATTCTAGAGCGTTTTAGTTAGTTTTGCCACTTGGTTGCTGTTGAAATGCGAATTTTATTGCGTTTATAAGAACGTTCAGTAAATAAGAAAAAGATCTCATAAATTTTGAGGAAACCGAGGCATTTTCACAAAATCGAAGCGCGGAGTTTTTTTACTTCGTCCTTTTATTAATTGGATTACTTAGAAGTATTTAATGCTTAACACCGGATGACCCATCCTTTTCAAAACTTACTAGTGACTGAACCGATAGAAAGAGATGTAGCTAAGCTAAAGTAACTTCGAACTTCTGCTTTTTCAAGGTTAAGCCTCAGCTACTATGTTGCGGATTTTCTGTAATGTTATGAAATAAGGTAAACAGACGAATGACAAGACTGGTGTTGTTTTTACTTTCTAATAGATGGCGCTAGTGGACTTCTATTTAGAATTTTAGTATGAATTTGGCAATTTAGGTATGTTTATATTGTGTTTTAATTCCTATTTGGTGCTTTTATAGAATCTTTTATTTGATGGCGATGATCTTAGTAACTTATATTTTAGCACGAAATTTCAATACACTACATTATATTATTCAATATGGTTATAACAGAACTGTAGTTATAACTACAAAAGCTATCTACAATACATTAAATACCTAAATGTGGTGGTGCGGAATGTGGTTGTGGTATTTTAAGTCTGTGAGACTTATTTAATCATGTTCTTCCAAAGCTTTACTCATTATGTTTCTATTTATTTCTATAAGTAAAGTAAATGTTCTTTGAGGAGGTGCTTTTGATAAAATGTTTTCTAACTCAGTGTAAGCTTCATGTGACTCAGCTTCTAAATACAAAAATAGAGTAAGTATATTTGTTTGATTATTGCTTGTGCTATGCGACTGTTTCACACTGTGTTAGTTTTTCAGCGGGTTAAGGTTTAAGGTTATTAATTCATTAGCACTTCCTCGAAATTAAATATAACTAGCTGTAATAACTTAACTTAGGCTTAAGGATGCTTAATTATCTGCAACTTCTTTGTGATATGTCCGGTAAATTATGATAAATATTTTTGTATCTAAGTTTCTATCAAGTTAATAAATTGAAGAAATGAATACACAGTGAGATTTTTATTTACCGATCCAGTCTATATTTAACATAATATGTCGCCACCTACGCCTCTAACAACTAACGAAAATGGCGACAAACGGTATAATTTAATTTGGGTTATTGTATATGTTGATCTGTACATGTACTAAGTTGAATGTTGATGATTCTTATAACTCATTATCTGTAACTTCACATGTAACTAGTGTATACTCATCTGAATCTGCTTCATTTTAGGTTATGCCTATGTATATTATACTTTAACAATGTACTATGTCCGTGGAGACAGTGCATCTATGCTGCGTACGGCTGGAAATGTACTCGGTCTTGAAAGGATAAGCCAGCTACATTTTGATCCTCCTTCTCTATCTGTAGTTGTAAAATAATACATGACTCTAGTGTTTGTGGAGCCCTATCCTAGTCATAAGTAAGGTATTGTCAGCTTGATTACGGTCATGAAGTCAAAGTCACTTTATACAAAGGAGTCACATTATACACACAGATAAATATCTGTCTTAAACCATAGGTATCAAAATTAAACAGTAAATTCTTTATTGACAAAGGACCTGGGCTGGAATTCTACAAGGTAATAACGATATCGTTTTTGACCTGTTTCCGTATTGTCAACGTTTTGATAACTCCTATGTCATTTACAATAATGGCGACTGTGACATAAACGATTCTTAAACGTGTCAAACACGATATCGTTTTAACGCACCTGAATAGAGGCCCAGTACTTGTTTACCATCATGACATCTAGGCCCTTGCCCAAAACATCATGAGCGTAATACTGGCACAAGGATACGCCATCCTGGCGCTTGCCCAACAGAATGAGTGCACTTCTGGCACGCGGACCGGTACTACCACCACGACATCCTGGCCCTTGCCCAACAGAATGAGCCCACTTCTGGCACACGGACCGGTACTACCACCACGACATCCTGGCCCTTGCCCAACAGAATGAGCGCACTTCTGCCACACGGACCGGTACTACCACCACGACACCCTGGCCCTTGCCCAACAGAATGAGCGTATTTCTGGCACACGGACCGGTACTACCACCACGACATACTGGCCCTTGCCCAACAGAATGAGCGCACTTCTGGCACACGGACCGGTACTACCACCACGACATCCTGGCCCTTGCCCAACAGAATGAGCGCACTTCTGGCACACGGACCGGTACTACCTCCACGACATCCTGGCCCTTGCCCAACAGAATGAGCGCACTTCTGGCACACGGACCGGTACTATCACCACAACGTCCTGGCCCTTGCCCAACAGAATGAGCGCACTTCTGGCACACGGACCGGTACTACCACCACAACATCCTGGCCCTTGCCCAACAGAATGAGCGCACTTCTGGCACACGGACCGGTACTACCACCACAACATCCTGGCCCTTGCCCAACAGAATGAGCGCACTTCTGGCACACGGACCGGTACTACCACCACAACATCCTGGCCCTTGCCCAACAGAATGAGCGCACTTCTGGCACACGGACCGGTACTACCACCACAACGTCCTGGCCCTTGCCCAACAGAATGAGCGCACTTCTGGCATACGGACCGGTACTACCACCACAACATCCTGGCCCTTGCCCAACAGAATGAGCGCACTTCTGGCACACGGACCGGTACTACCACCACAACATCCTGGCCCTTGCCCAACAGAATGAGCGCACTTCTGGCACACGGACCGGTACTACCTCCACGACATCCTGGCCCTTGCCCAACAGAATGAGCGCAATTCTGGCACACGGACCGGTACTACCTCCACAACGTCCTGGCCCTTGCCCAACAGAATGAGCGCACTTCTGGCATACGGACCGGTACTACCACCACAACATCCTGGCCCTTGCCCAAAAGAATGAGCGCACTTCTGGCACACGGACCGGTACTACCACCACAACATCCTGGCCCTTGCCCAAAAGAATGAGCGCACTTCTGGCACACGGACCGGTACTACCACCACAACATCCTGGCCCTTGCCCAACAGAATGAGCGCACTTCTGGCACACGGACTGGTACTACCACCACAACATCCTGGCCCTTGCCCAACAGAATGAGCGCACTTCTGGCACACGGACCGGTACTACCACCACAACATCCTGGCCCTTGCCCAACAGAATGAGCGCACTTCTGGCACACGGACCGGTACTACCACCACAACATCCTGGCCCTTGCCCAACAGAATGAGCGCACTTCTGGCACACGGACCGGTACTACCACCACAACATCCTGGCCCTTGCCCAACAGAATGAGCGCACTTCTGGCACACGGACCGGTACTACCACCACAACATCCTGGCCCTTGCCCAACAGAATGAACGCACTTCTGGCACACGGACCGGTACTACCTCCACGACATCCTGGCCCTTGCCCAACAGAATGAGCGCAATTCTGGCACACGGACCGGTACTACCACCACAACATCCTGGCCCTTGCCCAACAGAATGAGCGCACTTCTGGCACACGGACCGGTACTACCTCCACGACATCCTGGCCCTTGCCCAACAGAATGAGCGCAATTCTGGCACACGGACCGGTACTATCACCACAACATCCTGGCCCTTGCCCAACAGAATGAGCGCAATTCTGGCACACGGACCGCTACTACCACCACAACATCCTGGCCCTTGCCCAACAGAATGAGCGCACTTCTGGCACACGGACCGGTACTACCACCACAACATCCTGGCCCTTGCCCAACAGAATGAGCGCACTTCTGGCACACGGACCGGTACTACCTCCACGACATCCTGGCCCTTGCCCAACAGAATGAGCGCAATTCTGGCACACGGACCGGTACTACCACCACGACAACCTGGCCATTGCCTTGCCCAACAGAATGAGCGCACACAGTCGGCACTGAGCGACGACACCATTAGCAAACGACCAGATATAAAACTATTACTTACATCTCACTCTAGTAGTCGTAATTCGTAACATTATTATACTCACTCAGATTGGTCTACATAGCTTATAGTTATAGCTCACTCGGATTGGTCTTCTTAGCTAATATATAACATGACTCGTATCCTCAAAGACACCAGATCAAACCACCAACACCACCATCACAGAGACACAGTCACGTAAAAAATACAACTTAACAGTGCTATCAATTTTATTTTACTCTCAACCCTTCACTGTTTGTAGAAAGAGAAAACAACAAGGTTGTTTTTGGGTTAGAACATAACAAATGCATAGTCCTTAGACAACGTTTCCGTAATGAAGACTGAGGCGGTGGAGGTTGTATGCCCAGCTCCAGCCTGCTCTCCACCGGCGGCTCCACCGCGCACTCCGATGCCACGGGCAACATCATTAAACGGTACCTAACGTGTATCTGGCTGTTTGCAGTTTTCCAAGTACTTTACTCCTTAATAAGTAAAATATCACTTTAGTCCCTAGCATTACTTTAATCTGCCTATAAATGGATATTATGCGTCATTTTAGAGCAAGAGAAGAAAAAAATGGTATTGCTTTTGATGTTTGAGTCAAGAGCTGATTTCTGTTTGTGTGATAACTGCTTTACTGGATACAGTCATACCATCCTAACAATATAACAATACCATAAAATTGCATTATATAGAGAAAACTGATGAGCCTTGGTACATTCTTTTTTATTTAATCTTCACTGTATTGAGTTTTTTTTTTATAAAGTATTTACATAGAAACTTGATGATAATGTATATTTTAGTACCACACTTTTCATAATAAATTGCAACGATGTTCCATGGCGATTATTATAGTTGATATAGTTGATATAGATATTTCCTTATAATATAAATATTTCCTAGATACCTGCTTGCCATTTTTTTTTTTATGGCTTGACTATTATGATTAAGTATAGGTACTTATTTTGTAGTTAATAATTGAACAATATAATGCAGGACATGAAGTGCGCATTAGATCGAAAACAAAACAATTTAAAATTATTCTTGCAATGCAGGACGAACCCTGGAATCCGGGAATGCCCCGCAAACTTCGAGACGGCTGGGCGCCTTACTTTGCTTTTAATCGGTGAACCCCCGATTTTATTTTGACATTATTGACATTGACGCACGCACTCTAACGATGCGAATATTCAAACCTCGGATATATTCGTTTACTTCGGGTTTAAATTCAATATTTTCCTCGTACAAAATGTTACTGCCAAAATGTAATTATCAGAAATCCATCCGTCGTGAACGGACATTAAGCATGACATAAGCCGAAATGTTTGGCGCGCCGAGTCGCCGACGGTGGCGGTTACTAACCAGTTTTGTGTTTAGCGCCATCTAGGAGCTAGTAGCGCTACAATTTCCAGAATTGTTTAAGGCTGGCAACTCACTTGTTGCGTAGTAGTGGTGTGCTAAAATTGATAATATGCTCGAACCATAGACAACTGCACCTTGCCCCTCACTATGCTATGCCGGTCCATGACATCATTCTGGCAAAGATTACTCAACTGTATATAAAACAGACTTGTCACAAAAGTAACATTCCTAAAAAATGCATTTATGACTTTTTAATGATATGGAAATAAAATAAAAAAATCGATGGCGATACTTTATTAGAAGCGATAATCAATGGTGTGTTTCGTTTACGGCAGACAGAAATGCTTTAAGCTTTATAAAAAAAAAAAAAACAATTCATAAGCGTATTTTATTCTTAGCCAAACCCGCTTTATAGGGGATGTTATTAATAACATACTACTACTGTATCTACATTTACAGCTGCTAATTAGTTACACAGCAGCTGTAAATGTAGATACAAAAACTGATATTTAAGCCACCATTAGTAATTCACCGTTACTTCAAAGCCATAAATTCGAAACTTTTAATGCTCCTTCCTTTTCCCTTGTTATTGCATATCTAATTTGGGTAAAAGAAATGCTGTTGGCTTAACGTCGATTTCAAAGTATCAGTAGGCAGAATTGGTATGTTAACTGTGTAACGCAGCCGAACGATCACTCTCGTTTTATATAATCTATGACATGGGCGGAAAGGTGATGCTTGCTTTCGCGACGATCTTTTTGCCTCGCCTTCGATGCCGTGTTCGTTCTCGCAGTGACGGCTGAATTTTGGAAGAAAATATATGAACTGTGATAATTACTGAATAAAGTATTCTGTTTACGTACGGGTTATGTTTCAATGTCTGATAATCAGACTAAAAACTGTTCATAAAGTGTGTGCCGCAAGTTTGGATTGAGATAGTATAGTTCGTGAGTGGGTGCATCTTGTGATTTTGTGAGTGCCGACGAATTTATGTGGACAAGTGTGTGAGAACAACATTACTGGGCTTTTGAGGTACGTGATAATGTAGTTTACATTTGTATTCTTAGTATTTAAATTTAACTTCGGCTTAGTGGCTTGAAGTTGAGGCGGTTTTTTCGTAATCGGCTTAGTGGGTACCTACTAATTAGACGATGCCCTTTTTACTATTCTTGTTACTAGGGCTTTCCGGATTTGCCTAATTTGTTTTGGTCCGTCATGGCATAATTTTAGTGTCCTCTATTTAGGTCACTATTCCTGACTACTGTGCTAAAAATCTTGCCAACATTGTTTCTGTGTTCATTGGTTAAATCTAACAAAATCATATTGGATAACTAATTCTATCAAAATAAACAGTGTCATTTTGATAATATTTTGAGGTTGGTTATCAATTTTTAATTTGATTTATATGTTTTATTCCTTACACTCCCAATGCTTCTAGTAAATTACATAAATAGGTTTTTTTGAAACTTATGATTTAAATTATATTATTTGCTTTATTCCACATTATTAATAAATAAATAAATGAAATTACACATTTTTTAACTAATAGACTTAATACAAATTACTGAAATATTTGAAGCAAACATGATCAGGGAAAGGTGACAATGTAGACACTTTATCAAGCACTCCACCTTATCAGAGGAGTGCCGCTGAGGTGTTAGTATTATTAATTAGGGTGTGGTGCCTCATATACAATTATTGTGTAACGGGTTTTAACTAAGCAAAATTACAATCCTTCTCCTGTCGCAGATATTTATAGATTTCAGTGTTGCTTACTATCAAGTTCATATGCTATCTTTTTTCCCATTGAAAAAATTAAACCTGTTATTATGTAAAAGTGTTGTATCAAATATTTCTTGCATTATGTCATCATTATTCAAATGGCATCTACCACATAATCATTTTAATGCATCACATTCTAAAAATATATTAATAACAAATAACTGTTGTCGGACTTGATGTTTTATTTATTTATTTATTTGTAGCCTTCTGATTCAGAAATACAATAATTTATTTAAAATTACAGTAATCATAATAGTGATTATATTTCTGTGAGCCCTCTGGCAAAGGCCTCTCCCAGTCTTCTCCACTCCTCCCTGTCTGTTACTTTTTCATTATTCATTTATAAATATTATAAAAACATCTTACACTAAATTAAGCTCTGTTGTATTATTCCTATACCCATTGCATCATAAATATGTATACTTGAACTAAATTGTCAGTGGCATAGAGGCGTGTAGATATTTTTGGCGTATTGTGAACATGTATATATTTATTACAACTGTGCTTAGGTAACGACTACAAGTTTGTAAAATGTTGTGTAAATTACCTGTATTTACACAACATTTTACAAACTTATAGTTGTTACCTAAGCACAGTTGTCATATTACAATAAATAGTTGTACCTACTTATCTATCTAAGTGCTGTTGGAACATGTAGGGTTAAAACAAGTTTTCTCAAAAAAGTCAACTTGAAATCAGACTCCTTAATTTAGTTACAAAAAAGTACATAAGTAATAAGCAGTGATCAGAATAGGTAGTGCAATTTCGCGAGACTTCGGTGCGTAAGTTTAGTATGGATATAGCTTGTTTAAGTTTGTGTTTAATTCAGATATGTTATTAAAATATGATTTTAACGATAATTTTGCTAGCATAGAATATCGTATTGACGAAATATATAGACACTTGCGATGGCAAAAAGTAAAAACGTATATACAATAACATTTTTTTTAGATGTTTCACATGTTCTCGTTTAACTTCAATTAAGGTCATGTCAAGAAAATATTCTGTGAAATAATACGAGTCCCGGAATCTGGGGTCTTATCCATATTAAGTATAATGTTTACGGTCATTCACCCGAAATTGCACTACCTATTCCGATCACTGGTAATAAGATCTGGGTTTGTCTCTATGTCATACATAATTTCTAATCTATTAATATTTATAAAGAGGAGCAAGGATTATTTTAGTTTCTGGAATGGTTTTCCACTTCTAAACATGTCATGTAAAATTTGTAAGGGATTCATCACTTTGTATTAAATGATATCTGTATGAACTGTTAGCTTCATGTCCATTAAATAAAATGGTAGGTATTGGCTTGTATTTGGTATGATTTGTTTACAATATCAGCTGTTTTGATATTGGTCTAGATACAAGAAATTTACCTTTTTTTTTAATGCTAAGGAGAAGGCACACAAGCACTCAGGCCACCTGATGGTAAGTGGAATCTGAGACCCATAGACATTTGAATTCTCAAGACTATAATCCTATGACCTCAAATGCATTGCCAATTTCACCGGTAGTCTTATACCCACACTGGAACAAAGCGAACACTTTTGCTTGGCGGGTGGTTAATGGAATTTAATGTGCCGTGTAAAATATAAATATGGTGGCAAATGTCAGTTTTTTGTGAGTGGGTGCTTTGTTTTATAATCTATAGGTAGCTACAGTCAACAAATTTCTGCCACTATAGAATCATATAGCAGAAAGCCAAAGATTTCATTTAAAAATGTAAAAAAAAGAATGTAAAAAAAGTTAATGCCTTCAATATGTTATGACACTGTGGTGGAGGCTCAACAATTTCTTCAACCATGACTGTCACATAGTATTTATTATCATTCAATGAACTTGAACCAGTTGTATCGTCTTATCTATACAGGTCCTGTAAGACAAATTTTCTTAAAGTTGACCACATTTTGACGATGTTGACGGCATTTTTTTTGGAAATTGTTAAAGCTGTTTTTGAGAATGCGATTATAAATGTTGCTTGTTTAATAGTATAAAGATTGGATGTATCTAAATAACCACTATAACCTAAATATATAAAGTCGAATTGGTATTCCTAATAGCTACCTAGATATTTTAATTTTCTATTTTCAAATATGTAACAGAAAAGCTAGCATAATCTAAACTATGTAGGTATTTAAAGTTTCCAGAATTTAGACAAGGTTATCTGTTAGTTTAACATACCTATACAGGCTATCTACAAAATCATTACTAAGATCATTTTGTCATTCAATCACCATGTTATCTTCTCACTTATTATAAATTTTATTCTAGAAAATCTAATTTCGTGCATTTGTATATCCTGGTATCTAGGTATCTATCATCCAAAACCAGTGTAAAAGAGCAGAAATAGTTATTTCCATCAGAAAGCATCTAGTAGAAAAGCATTCATTTAAAGGACGTGAAAGCCCACTCAGTGTCACGTTCGCGTATCAAAGGTTGCATCCTCAAAGTCAAGATTCTTCAGTGTAGGGCCCCGAGGCGCCGGCGTGCGTAGGTACTGAAACATTTTGCTACGGAACCACAGAAAGGTCCTCCTTTTCACGATGTAGGTACCACAGCTACTTTCCTTTCCATAAACCTCTATCTGAAAATGTAGGCAGAAAATACCTACTTCATTTAGAAAAGTAGCTTATTCTCTCTTCGAACACAATTCAATTACGTACCTATATCGGATATAAAATATTTTAGGGGTTCTATCTATAGAAAGTTTTATTTTGCGTCATGATATTCTCAGTAGACAGAAGTGTAATCACGTTAAAACGCGTGGTTATACACGGGCCCTTTAGGCCCTTCACACATACATACAACACGGCACGTCTCGCCATGCCGCCGCCGTGTAAAGTAGTAATGTTATGGGTTATCATGAAATCTTTCACATAATACGTACCTACCTAACCTGCCGTGTAACCTACACTACATGAGAATGTGAGAGTTTGCACGGCCTTACTGTGGCTCTGCTCTACACCTATTCTCTCCACTGAAGTAGTAACTATTCTCTCCATTGTTTGCCCAATGGGGCAATTGCTCTGCCCTGGGGCTCTACTTTGGAAATCGAAGTTTGTATTACGTACAGTCTGAAAAATGCTGTCAAACAAGATCTAGGGGTTCCCCGCAAATTGCTTCTCTCGGTAGCTTGATGACGCCCGTATATCCCCAATCCTCACATGCCGTTTGGCGCTTTAAAGTGTATACCTGTGGAGATTGCTTTCAATGATGTACTTTATTGTAATTCAATACCAGCATGTTGACTAAAAACCGTAGAGATGGTAGGTTATAGTCGTCTACTATCGGGTTGTTTCTCCAAGCGAAACTTTATTATTGGCCTTTTCGTCTTGGTATTATAAACAGGGTAGGTACACCAACTAGCTAGACACTACCTATATTATTAGGTCTAGTAGGTATATATGTATACATTGGTCATCTTCATCATTATCACTTAAGAGCTTGGTAAGTATGCTCTTGTCGTGAAGTATTTTTCTTTCTATCATGTTCCAATCCTTCTCTTTGACTTTATTGGATTGGCCATTGCGAATAAAATGTACCCAATAGCAAGGACAAATATGGTGAAACCTGTAGAGCGTCGGCGGTCTAGGGCGGCTTAGGGGGTCGACCAACTCACGATCGTATAAGGCACAGAGTTCGAATTTCCGCGGTCACCGAATTCACGTCATCAAATGTATCAATTCATCGAATTTCATTTCCTCTAACGCTATTTTCTACTGAAACCATGATGTTTTCAGGGTATCTTAAACAGGGTCGACCAACTCGTGATCGTATAAGGCACAGAGTTCGAACCCTCGCGGTCACCGAATTTCACGTCGTCATATGTATCAATTCATCGAATTTCATTTCATCGAACGCTATTTTCTACTGAAACCATGATGTTTTCAGGGTATATTAAACATTAATAACGTAGGTTAGGTTAGGTTTGATGTTTAAGATACCCTCAAAACATTATGGTTTCAGCAGAAAATAGCGTTCGATGAACTGAAACTCGATGAAACGATACATTCGATGAAGTAATAGACACCCGTTTTTCTAACTTAAGTAAACTATCCGATACTCTTACGTTGAAGGAAAAACATCGTGACGAATCCTGCACATTCGGAGAGCTGTGTGGGTAAAAGGGCAATTGAATAAAATATCCTAAAGGGGTGGAAGTGTATCCGAAAGGGCCCATCTAAGAGATAAGTTAGATAATACACCCTTATTAAATACAAGATACCAGCGCCTAAAGTGTAGGAGGAATTTTGTACTATTCGATGAGCCCGAGCAGGGTTGCCTTTGTTTCGTCAAAAAGCATTTGTCAAACTGATTCATTTCCCTAACATATCATTTGACCAAACTGTAAATATTTCAGGATTTTTATAAAATTAACCTAATGTAACCTAAGGGTTCTTTCTACACGGGGGTCCTGAAATAAATCCTGAAATATTTAGTTTCCGAAAAAAAAAATTTGGTCAAATGATATGTAATGTATGGGAAATAAATGAAACCTGAGCAATGTTTGATTGAAGAGGTACCCATACCTTAGCCTAAATAGCTTTCTCAACTGAACCTAGGTACGTAGACTGTTTTAGTAGCTTTTAAATATAAAACGTGACTTGTAGCAGTTGTAGCTACCTCGGTTTCCCACTGTTACTGCTCCACGGTTAATTTGTAGGTAGACAGGTACCTGCCAAACGCATAACATTGTTTGAAACATACGTCAACGGACGTTATATTGATACCTACCACGGTAACTATAACATAGGTACCTACATAGTGTTTAGTGTAGGATGCAGTCAAAAATGTGTGTAAGCGCTAAGGTTGTTTTTCTTATTTTTTAATAAATTACCTATCTAGGATCTAAATATGCCCCAAAATCTATTTTAGACTACATTCTTGAATACCATAAAATACCGTTCACCTAATAAATTGGCGGTCAAAGTTCGAAAATATTACTGTTACTTAATCTTTTCATTAACCTTGATTACGTCGACTGAATCGTTTTAATTTAATAAGGTAAGGAACCTAATTTACTAAATCTTTTTTTGTGTCAGTTAGAGCCTAGGCTAGCGCGAAAATAAATCACTAAGACCTTTTTGCAAAAGAAAGGGATAATTGTTGTCAGTCTAACCTCAGAAAAAGGAATAAATTACTGAGCTCCTTTACTAATTTAAAAATTGTTAGTACTGGGACTCATCATATGGCCGTTAAAATTTATAATAAGTTACCTCCCACCATTAAAAAACTTAAAAGAAGATTCTAAATTGTGTAATATATTAAAGAGTTTCTTAAATGCTAAATGTTTTTATAATTTAGAAGAGTTTTTACACTTGTGGAGTAACTGTTAGATTTATTAATATTATTTTTAATGTTATTACATTTAATTTGTGTTCATTCTAATTGGTGTAGTGTGTATTGAATAATTATATTTAAAAAATAATAAATATTCATCTTATATTGTATTTAATTTATGTAGTGACGAGTGTGTCTCTAAATAGGCATTAAGTGTCCTGTTGCAGTGCCCTTGCAGGGTTTATGTTAAAACTACCTAATGTATTTCTAAGACCCCATTTACAACATAACGCAATAAATATATATTACTATGAAATAAGATTTGCGAGGCACAAGCAAGGCCGTATGAGATAGCTTTAAATTATATTTTTATTTAGTTACCCTTTATTCAGTTACGAGGAGAATAGTAATTTGATGTGTTGCCTGATGCTTATTTGGTTACTATGTCACCCTCGAGATTTTTATCAGAATATTTGTCAAGCTCGTAGACTCCGATGTTTTATTTGAATTTAATTCACTATTATAAAAGGTGTATTAAAAAGGGCGGTAAATCCAGCGGGGAGGGGTGTGCGTGCACGAGGGATATACGGCTGGCCGGCGCCAGGGACGGATCGATAGTGCGGCCCACAGTCACAGCTCATTCCGGCGACCGAGCCGCGCCGCGCGCGTCTCCCTCCCGCGTCACTTCGCCCGTGTGGTTGTGCCTTTACTCAAAAAATCCGTGAATGAAGTGAACCTAGTGCATTGGATGCGATGAGATAGCTTTAATTTTAACGGGTATGTCTGTTTTCGAGTTTGGAACGCGTTTCCGGGTAGGAAATGCCTGTTTGGGATCAATAGCCAGATTTGACAGATGATGTCATGGTTTTGAGATTTACTAAATTATATTAAGGTTAGGGAGGTTTAGAAACAAACACTGGGGTGATTTTGTTGAAAAGCGTATGTATATGGATGATGTGTTCTGTTTTACCTACCAACTTATCTACTATATATACCTAGTCATTTCGTCTTAATTCGGCCTTGTAACACTGAACGGAGAAAACACGATGAAATCTCGTAAGATCTAGGTCAATCTTGATTATTTTTTTCCATAATTTCAGAAAGGTATTTAGTTTACAACCTTTCAACTTCCTAAAAGCCCACTCACTCTACACAGTATAGTTAAGGACTTTCGCAGAAAATCTATTTAAGATAATAGGAATTATGATAAAATTTAACATTTCTTAACAACCTAGGCATTATATATTTCACGAATTCATGGATTAAATTATTTAATAAACATCTCTCACTCGTTTTCTGTCGAATCATTAATTGAGACCATTTACCGCTAGCGATTCATATGCCTATCACACGGGTTATTGAGGAAGTAATGCGACCTCGTGACCTTAGCATCAAATCCTGATTGTCAGATAGCAGACAGGCATTTCGAGTCTCCAGTTGCCGTTTGGGTGCAATATTCGCAGCCCCACCCTTCGATGACACACTAAATGCCGCATCCCAACATACACAGCACGCTTTTCCTGCTGAAACTGGTTGTAGTTTATCTAGCGTGAGCGATAGCGACCAGTCCATCTTTTCATAACATTGACGGATTTGGCAACATAGAATCATTTCCCAAGATTATGCGCCAACGGGATGTTTTTTCTACCGTTTGCGCAAAATTACAAATGTTTAAGTTTGTTTAAAATACTCTGGCCTAACGAAGGTAATTTACGTTTCGTTTCTACTTTGCCCGACCTTAAGGTCTTCATGAAGAGTGAACTGATAATGATATCCTGCAGCAGATGTTCTGTACGACATCACGGCCATCACGCAAAGCATCCAAGGAAGCGTTCGACTGGTGGGAAATTGTATTTGACGACACTAAACTTTTAGGATGTGTATTTTGAAGATGATAATGATGTCTTTTAAAAGCATAATATCGTTTCTTTTTCCAAACAATATGTGCTCATTACATTGCTTGCTCTGTCTGAGCAATTCAATGAGATGCTTTTTACATTAAATCCTCTACACGTCTGTTTTACGTCACTATTTAAATGAAATACTAGAGGTACTGTTCGAGTGACTCAGCCAACCACGATGCTACTTTAGCCTATTAATGTGCTAATGAATGGCAAAAAAGTGATCTCATCTCTATGTAGATGCACGTACATCTAATAGTCGTATTGACCGCCACACATGCAATGCGTTCATATTTTACAGAACTCTTCGCTTCCTATTATTTGTAGGCGTGTGCTAAATCTGTACGATGATGGTCACCAATGTCACGATGACCGACGGGTATTAGCATTTTACGTGGGACGAATAAAAGAGAATCGATTCCGTAATAGCGATTTACATATAACTATCGCGGCGGCTGCATATCTTACGATAACGTTACGCGTTAGCGACAACATTAGTCAAACGATAAAATTCTAAAATTTGATTATGTACCTACGTTTAATGTATTAACGGTGTCGAACCAGCAATTTTAATTCTTGTAAATACTACCAGACTTAAGTTTCTTAACTTTTACATCGTTTTGGGGCGTTTGTGTGTCGGTTACTTCGAACGGCTTATCAAGAAACTGAGTTTGGTGGGCTATCTCCCCCATTTAATCACTTGACCCCACAATTGACCCTGAGACATACCGCTGCTATGACATAATGAAATCATTGTACTCCTTCGAATATTTGATATAGACACGGAATTGATTTGGGTTTAATTGACATGTATTAATGATTCAGACATAGATAGGTACGTAACAGTGAATGGGAATTTTATCACTAATAGTCTTGTTTCATTCTGTTGCAGGTAAGCATAAACATTTGAGGTAAATTTAGTACTAGACCTTCGGCGCGACGAGAAACATCTACTTTGTTTACTTTAAACCACAAAGTTATAATTTAAAGTAGGAATAGGGTCACAGAGACGCGACCGCCAAGTTAAAATTGAAAACGTGAGAACTGGATTGATAGTGGTAGTATTATTTATTAGCAAAGTAGAAAGCAGTTTGCGCCTCTGCCCTAAACCTTAGATTCAAACAACTCTTCGATTAAAGCTTACTGTGCTTCGGAATTCAACCGGGTTTTTATAGAAATCTAAATATAACATCGTGGGCTAGGCACGTTAATTCAAAACCAAACTGCGAACTGTCGGACAAACGTGCTCTTCGGTCAGTTTTGAAGAAATGGAATTGTTTTGCGTGTATTTGAACTTTGGTAATCGTTGTTACCATTTTGTAATTGTTAATGTTAGTTATCAAGTTACGTGCGTTAAAAGTTGTTCCACTCGAACTTGAGTCAAAGGGTACAATTGTTAGTCGAGTTTCGTAAGAAGTGGAACGACTACCACAAATAACAAATGACCGCTCGTAGCCCTTTCACGGTTGAGCAATGAAAGCGTTAATTGTGCTAACAATTGGAAGGGGCGTGCGAGACGAGAGCCTTTCTAAAGTCGATTATCAACCGACCTTTGTTACAACTGTTTGTTTCATCGCCAGCCGATTTTGTGTTTGAAAGCGTGTGCTATATTAACTTCATTCGTCTTACTAGAATGCATTCAAACGAACCCAGTTTAGATTATTTTATATATAATCGCCCACTCTCGCAGTATATTGTTTTATTTACCTACGTCAATCGCTTTTGTTTTCTGATCAAGTATCTAGGGGCCGTCGAAAGTTGCGTTTAATATTCCGATGATGGAGTCCTGAGTCCCGCTCCGTCGGGGTTAACGACCTCGAATCCAGTCCATGTCTTATGCACTCGCCGACTCACGTAACAACCGCTTTCTGTATAACTGACTTAAACGCACGTATGCGTACTGCGTAGCGCTGTTGCTGGAATCTACAATCAGTATTAAGGCACACGGAATTCTTTGTAACACCATTAGATCTTTGATAATGAATGACGTCGTGATCATGTGCAGTTCATGTGGACGTTTCTCTTCAATGGCCATCTATTTCAGATGTGCATGTTATCTTGATCGTCCCGCTCCAATTACTTATTCTTCATCGTCAATAAAAGCAGACCATATTTGGATAATTCCTCATCTGTAGCTGTAAGAAGTTGATTTACCATAACGCGACAGGGCAATAATTCATCGACAGTGTCGAGGTATTTTTTTGCAACTAGCGCTGGTACTCGTTCGACTGGTTACGATGAGACTATAGTAGATAAAGGTACCTACTACATATTCAATATCGTAAGTAGCTGGCTGGTTTTCCTCTTTTTTAAGAGCCTTATGAATTCCTATAGCGATGAAATCGTCTACATAAACAACAAGAGACATACATACATATATAGCATCACGCCATCAGAATGGGGTAGGCAGAGCTACAAAAATACCAACCACTCTAAAAAGACTTGTTGGTAATTCTGTAACCACATTTTGCACAATCGGGCCAAAAAGTTTACTAGTGTATTAGTGACAGGTTGCAAGCCCATCGCCTAACAGTACTACAAGCCCTTATTCCCTTAGTCGCCTCTTACGACATCCACGGGAAGACATGGAGTGGCACTATTCGAACCCGGCATCCACACGGGGGAACAACAACAAGAGAATTTAAACATATTGAGATATACTTGAGCGTAATCAAAGTACTCAAGATTCATGCGTGGTCCCAGATCGTAGAACTATTCATGTTACGAATTGAATGCAAAGTGGACTCGCCAAAACAATTTGCCGGTTGTTGGACTTCAATTTATAGCAATCAGACTACGTACGCACCGGCCGCCCTGTACGCCTTTATAATTACAGTAGGTACGCGGTTATGAATGGACTTGACCGATGTCACGTCTCATTGATCGTTAATATAACTTTGGAATTTACGCTACTGGAGTAAATATTTACTAGGTAGTAAATAATACTTGTATGATTTCTTCGTCATTAGTTCTCTTTTCATCACATTCTTCGGATAATGATCAATGATCATGTATTAATTAGAAAATAGTGATTTAACAAAAAATCTAGATCTGGTTTCAAAGCTGTGGTAAGAAACTAAATGGCAAACCCTCGACGTGGAACGAACAAGCAACGTTATTTGAATGCAACAAAAGCTCCTTTTATACTCGACAGCTTCCGTCTTCATTCTTAGAATCGCTAATTGTGGCTGACCTTATTACTGTACTCGATTCAATTAGTGCATTTTGTTTCGGGTCTACCGTTAACATGGTTTATTGGGACTTATAATGTTTTAATTATTTCCTTCGCCTATTGTTTTATCGTGAGAAACTGAACTAAAATGTATGGCTATGAAATTTTTTGAAGCAAATAAAAGAGTATCGTAAAATTTTACAAAGCTGTAGTTTGCGGAACTAATGCGGTTGACGCATTGCGGCGTGGTTTTCTTGGGTTTTTAGCTCTCCCATACCTACTAATCCTTGAAAGTCAGTTCTCTAGCTAGCTAAACGGGATTCTAAGTGTAATTTTCACTAAAATATATATTTTAAAACTTAATAATTTTCACCTTAACGTTATTTCTCATTTTCCCTGTGTACTAAAGTGTATTAGCTTTCTCCGCTATCCCAATCATCGTTGATATATGGAAAGTGATGCTCACGCTTGCATTGTGCTGCACACATTTCATTGCTAAATCGACGCAAGTGAATAATTCATAGCGCGTCATTATATCGAGCCATTGCCACACAACCCGAACCTATTTTCATTTCGTAGAAATGCTGTACCGTTAATACAGTGTTAATTTATAACACGTTTCATGTAATCTCTAACGTTCTTATCCACTAAGAATTTGCGTGCCGTTCTAACTCGTAAAATTTTCGACATACTTTTCATTGGCTTTGAAGCTTTTTGCACTTGTTAGTACAGGGAATTTTAAATATGATAGTAACTCGACACCAGACTGATTCGTCCCCGCGGCAACTGCGCCCATTTGTTAAATTATTATTGACCGGTTCCACCTCCTATTAGGCTCGGATTTCACTATTTACTTCGGTTTCTTGTTCGTTATCGATGACTTAAAAGTAATCGTAAAACACGTAGCAAAGTACCAAGTAGGAAATTATCGTCTAGCTCTGTATGGCAACGTTCCAAATATTTGTTTCTCCAGGCGTTTACAATGGTCTTACCTACTTATTTTTGCGAGACGTTCAGATGCTTGAGCTACGGTCACATCTTCTTAAAATCTTATGAAATTCATTGTCTCTGCATTCTCACACAATTTACTCGTTTAGTTCGAACAATAGCCAACATGGTCGTCTGCCGGCTGTTTATAATTTTTATGGGCGTCAAGAATTATATTGACCTAAATCAGACGATAGCGTCATCGCTTCACCGAGGCAGAGAAGATCATGCATGTGGGCGTATACATTAAGCGCCATCTACTGACTGATTCATCTGTGCCAAAGAAAAGTATTCGTTTCATTTCAATAAGTGCCCGGGCTTTCACCCTTCGCCAAGGGATCCCAAATAAGATTACGCGTACAATGTAGAGTTGATTCCGGGAGTAGCGAGCTTCAAGTTCAATTGCTTTCGCTATAGCTCTCCTTATGCGGGGGACGCTGAGCTGTGTAGTCGATAGAGCCCGCAGGTCGGTGCAAATACAACTGGTATCCTGTTAAAGTTTTAGGAAACAGTTGAATTTTTCACCGTTGCAGAGATGTATCGCGTGCTCGATGGAGGCAAACGTGCAGTGCATGTGTTGCTATAAAACCGGTCGGACGCGCACAAACAAGCGAGCGCCGTCGGCCTTCGCCGCAGTTGCCGACGCCCGATTACGTCACCGTACCCACTACGCTTATGTCATGCCATTACTGCCCATTAGCCGCGAGCTACACTTGCCGAACTAACAACAATACACGACACGGCCCTTATAAAAACAGTCATTGATTTTTAATAATCTACTGAGGCTGCCAACTCTACGGTTCTTCACGCTTCACTTGAAACTTGACCGTCACGATGATTTTCAACGAAGCAACGATGATTCGTTCTGCATGAATAGATACTACTCATGACTGACAGCGGCGGCACGCCGGTGAATTTGTATGAACAAAACGCTAGATATCGGTCAGCAATGAAGTACTTACTATACGCAAATCGCGCAACTCACAATATATTAAATATTTACAATCCCTTGGGTGATCTAAAGCTGTGGTTGCTATTCGATACTTTATGGTCGGTTTTTCGGGACTTCAGCTGAAGCCTTTTTTAGCTTTAGCCTGCCGACATCGAAACAGGATCCTTCCAAATTTCTTATTAGCTTAAAATTAAAGTTGCGTGCATCCTGCATCCTTAACGCTTGATTAAGCAGTTGCTCGAACATCTAATTTAAAGACTGTCATAGACTACATAAATACAAATACGGCGTTGGTAGCAAATGAGTCGCATCCTACTTCTACAGAGTTCAGTGGCGACTCCCACACACTAGATTCATTGACTTCCACCTCTACTGAGGATGGTGCAACCATATTACCATAGTCCCTATTTAGACAGATGACCAAATTCACTCATTGAAAAATGTTATAAACCCATACCACACTGAGAAGCTCGTGCATCCAGGACCATAAATTTAAATACCTAATAAAAGCAAATTTTAATGTTCCAGCTTTTAAAGTTTCCAAAGCCCTTAAATCGTCGTTAAATGTTCTGCGTAAATATAAGTTATAAACGTAGCAGCTGGGGCCTAAAGAACTGAGAAATTGGTCGTTTTCTGAGTAATCTTATACGCTTGATTTCACGGAAAATTAGTATGATATAAATATCAACCTGACAAATAATCCAGATGAGCCAGTCCGCTGATGTCCGGTCAGTGACACCTGCCCGAGTAATACGCCACCCTGGTGGGGGTGGCAATCCTACCAACGAGGGTGTGTTGTGTGTCACCGTCCACAATCCCACGCTATAATCAGTTTAAATGTGTCACTTCATACCGTGTCCTGTTTATTTATTCAATAATAGGATCGAGAATAGCGATACAAGATACCAATTTATTTTATCTGGCAGATTTTTGCGAGTTTATTTAGAGATTGCGTCATGTTTACTAAAGGGATCCTTTTCGTGATTTTAGGGAAGTAGGTACCCGATTGAAACATGAGCCATGAATAAATTTTGCTTTTATAATTCCTCCTCGCTTTGTTTATTGGGTATCGAGACCGGATATCCCATTGTTTTTGAGTTGAAGCGTCATGTTTCGTGTCGGCAAGCGTTGCTGTTTATATTATTTATAACATGCGGTTGTACGTCGGAGGGGAACTTGACGCGGGGAACCGTGAGATTCCGAAATGTAGTTAACCGTAAGGTCCATCCGCCTGTTCCAAAACAGTTTATATTTAGAAAACACTGGTTAAAATAAAATGTAGCTGGAACAGATATCACCATCTATGACTCAGTAATCTACATTACACAATTATAAATATTATATCAACAAACATTGTCTTCATTAGCATACATAATTTGATTGGTCTACGGTGTGGCTGTTGACTCACCGATTTTTACGAATCTTAGTTTTAAAGTGCGTGCGTCGGGCTTCGGGCGCGGTTCTATATTTGGGTTAATGGATTCGTCCGCGCACCGGCACCAGCATGGGAAGTGCCTGTTAGGTCGTCCGTCCGCTCCTATCAGCTCTACACCAAACTATCTAGACCCACGCTTTACCTGGCGAAACGTTAAATTTGTACCGACTCCACTTCCATCTAACGTGACGGGAAAATTCCTTAAATATTCAGCATTATTATGGAATTGTCATACTTTTGCGACCTCTTAATAAGGATTATCGAGCGAAAACAACTCCGTTGAAGTACACTTCAGTAGCGGGTAGATAACTCTCCGAGCTTAGTTGTAGATGTATCTGCAGAAATACTTTATAATACCTACTAAAGTTTATAAGTTGACACAATTTGTCCCAAAGTAGGTATGAAACAGGTTTAGGGTGCGGGTTCATAACTTCATACTGACACATTGACAGCTTCTACTGAGCTAATGACTCTATTTTTAGGTCGTCGTGATGTCAACACTCGTTAGACGCTGGAAAATAAATTGCCTAGATACTAGTCATTCCTAAATATGTGATTCGAACATACATTGGGTAAATGTTATCTACGTTAAAATTATTGTAGTTTGTAACTCTACGTTAAAAACGATAAATATTTACTAAATATTTTATATGCTTACAATTGTGAATTAGGCAGAAATTTAGATTTTTGTTGCAAATTAACGTTGATTAAAAAAACAAACAAGTGTTCAAATTGCGGTTAGAAATGCGCTTGACGGCGTCAGGTCGACACGCAGCCACTGTGACGGAATACTACATCCGTTGTAAAAATTAACCGTTAGCCTACTACCGGCCAACACTCTTATGTTTATGATCCTATGATCATACGTAATCTGTCAATTTAAATAGAAATCGTGCTGGAAAACAGTGCTTCCTGCCCTTGTGAATAGAAATTGACGGGTAATTTGCGTTCCGTTGCGAGATAATATTGCTCATTGTTTATATGACTGAATTTGCGTGATGTTCCCTCACTGTTAAATCGTGTCATGTTGTTTTAAGTACCACAAGTAAGTCACACAACATAAAAATATATGTATTATTAGTTTGAACACAAAATCTTTAATCTATACTCGTTGGGGCTTATATTATTTCGCCTTGCTCAAACATATCAGACTTATGTCTGAAGAAAGCGATGCAGTTTTATGATTGAGTAACATTCTCAGGAAGTTTTTATTCTGCAACCTAGTTACTCAATTTTATATCGGAGAGTGCAGCTCGTCGTGCACCACTGGGTCTGTAGAGAGCTCTTATGCGTAAACTTTGCATAATAAGGAAGTAAACATTTTATACTTGTAGATAGTAAGTATACCTACCTATAAATAAGTGTTAAGGGTTCTTGAATTAAGTAATTTATTGGAAACGAGAAGTTCCTAAAACAGCGATACAAGATACATTACAACGCGTGTTTTATTCAATGATTGTAACTAGGAGTGCCAGGAAGGAGGTCGTACGTACACGGCGATAATTCTTGCCATTTTATCACTCGATACCATTAAGGAACCAGTTTATCGGTACCGCTTAGACCACATAAAATAATATATCTAGAATGTGGGTTTATGGTGTTTGCGATGAATACAAATTAGTATCTTGTGATGCCATTTATTACTTTATTTATTACTAGCACTACCCCTATATACCAACAACGAGAGGATGATACACAAGTTATATTGTTCCAGCAAAGTGCGCCTTATAAGAGCCAGGATATCCGTCATGCTCGCACATGAGCAGGCATTATGTATGGCGGCCTTAGAGACAACGTTATGTCCCCTCATAATGGGAATATAGCGGAACGTCTAGTCGTTTACTAGACGGGGGAGATCTAAAGAAAACTTTCAGTCAACTCGCGACGTATAAGTTCCCCATAGGTAGTACAAAAGTATGTTGCGTTTTCTGGAACGTTAGTTATCTCTGGTTTGTAGGTAGATGTCTTTGGATCGCTATCTTTGATAGGACGTATCTAAGATCTTTTAACCCCAGTGACTCACCCCGATTATGTGCTAAGCTGTCTGCTCGGGCCGTTTCTATTAATACATTTACTCAAGCAGACTGAGAATGCCGGAGGCTTTCTCTTACAATTTGCATAGGTAAGTTGCTTCTTGTAAAGGTATAATACAGCGTTAAATTGAATACGCTGACTCTAGGAGAAATCTTGATTAAAATACTAGCAAATATTTGTGTTTCCTAGCTGTCAAATCGTAAACTTTGTCGCCTTCAAGGTCTTCGTACATCAATGGTCCATGGTTTAATAGTTCATGGTGTACCGACGACGCCATGTCTGTGGGCTTCGGGTCGATGCCCTCGCCACCTTGCCTAGTCGATACGGCCGCTTTGTTCTACTCGTTACTTTGATTATACCTGCCACTGCCTATACCTTTATCAAGGTTATGTTACATTTAATTATACCCTTAGGCTGAATGCATACCTCTATCTGTTCAAAACGTAAATAGCTCTAAATTCCAAAACCTTGTTCCATCTTTTGATTCTTATCTTTCTTAGAATTTGGGTTTAACTAATTACTTTACTTACGTGCCTTTCACCGACTTCATATTCTGTTTGAATTGTACTCTGAGATGCATGTATTAATTGGGGAGGTTTGGTTTGAGCTATAAATAAGTGCTTAACCGATAGACCTAAATAGAACGACGACTATAGACGACTGGCTGCGAGATGGAAATTCCTTCGGTATTAAAATGTAATTCTGGGTTTCAGAAGTCTCTGATATCCTGAGATTCCGACAATCGGGATTTCGAATTAAATTACAAAATTTACATTCTAATCTTACTAAGACGACAAATGCGGAAGCCGTTTTTTTACTCTGAGCATTAGTGGATCAATTTCATATGAAATTTCGTCCAAATTCGTGGTATGAACAGGCACCAACCGGCTTTAATGTTGGATTTAACAAAGGTAATGTACTTTTGCTGACTGATAAAAGTCTTATAAAATTAATAAACTTTCTAAATACCAAGTCTGCAGAGGTTACACGCTCAGTATTTCATCAGTGCAATCCATCAGTTTGGTCAAAATTACAGGAGAATGATCGTCTAATCCTCGGACTGACGGACTGATGGTTCGGACTGATGAAAATTAAATATTTTGTGTCGCGTGACATGTTTGGCTCCATTTCGTACAGTAACTGACGTGCGGATGATACGAATGGGGTACACAATCAGTTTCTCATTAGTATTTCATCATTCACAGTAATTTGAAAGAAATATTTAATTCTCATTAGGGCCTATATTCAGGTGCGTTAAAACGATATCGTGTTTGACACGTTTAAGAATCGTTTATGTCACAGTCGCCATTATTGTAAATGACATAAGAGTTATCAAAACGTTGACAATACGGAAACACGTCAAATATGATATCGTTATAACGCAGTTGAATAGAGGCCCAGTTCGTCTGTGGGTCAAACGATCATTCTCCGATCATTCTGACCAAACTGATTGACTGAACTGATGAAATACTGAGCACGTAACCGGTTATACGCTCGCGACTTTAAGGGTCTGTTTCACAATCAACAAGTAAGTTTATCTGTCAAATAAAGATAGCCCTCTCATTGTCTATTTTCAAGTGTAAGAAAGGGAAAGGGCTAAATATAGTTGACAGATATGCTTTACTTGGCGATTGTGAAATAGGCGGTAAAAGTCATATATAGATAATAAAACAAGTTTTTAACAAATTAACGCTTTGCCTCCTAGTTTTCGCCCAAGCTTTAGCTATTGAACTCAGGGTCAATTATAATGATAATTAAAGCTAATTGGTCAGTCTGCTTCGTCTAGAGCTGTATAAATATGTAGATATCCATATCAATATCGTTAATAGATACAAATATACCAACGAAGGAAAGTAGGTAAGTAACTTGTTATTTATAAGTTTCTTAAAGTTTAAATGGTCAAGACAAAAACGTTATCGTAATAATAGATGTAGTAAGTACTTTTGGTAGTAATTGATTATTAATGAGCATATTTTTTGCAACTTATTTATATGACAGTACACTTATTTATACCTGTAGTCAGGGGCCTTGTGGCGGATCGGAGGGGGCCTTCATCAACGTATTTGTTCCATTATGTGAGAAGGTCGCCAATGAGCAAACAACGTCACTATTTATAGGCGTACCCTAAACAGATAGTTTGATACAATATTTCATTTTCATCAAGCAATGTTATAAATACATTTGCCTATTGTTTCTGTCAACAAGACACTTATAAGTACTCTGTGTCATAATGAGTTCCGAGTTTTTTTTATCGGTTTTAATAATAACTCAAATCATACGAGTCTTAAAAAAAACAGTTACAGTTACAGTTTTTGTTTCTTTCTTTTCTTTTATCTAATCTTTTATTCCTTTTAACAACTCTGCTTTAAATGACCCTAACCATTCGCTATCTACGAGTATACTTATTCTGAGAACAAAGCTACTGTAATGATATTATCTCCGATAGGCATTTGTTGAAACTATTTGTCTATCTTCGAATTTTACAACGTGACGAAACTCTACAAAGTCTGCAATTTCGAAACTGCTAAGAACCGCGAAGTGCCTAACTGTTTCAGCAACAACTAACAGACGTCTTAATTTGCTCTACTAACATTAATATGAAGGACACTTAGCGGTCTCATGACAGGAATTAATATACTCTGTCTAATTAGGTCTAGAGCTAAATTAGGTTAGTGTTCAAAGCGATTTTAACTGGACAATCTCAATTCCTAAAAATGTATTGTGTTACCTTTGATTGAGTGGTCTGATACGATAATGCAGCATGTGGCTGAATGTTGATTTATACAACTCTGGTCTTGGTATCATCATTACGTAACGCGCTGACTCATTGAAATTGCGGCAGTGACCTTGGCAAGTGGTTAATGTAACTCCACGGTTGCGTAAAATTCGGTTCTGTTAGTACAATTTTCCCCTAAAATAAATTGTTGAAGCAAGGCGTGCCGATAAAGACGTTTTCGGGCTATCTTATCTTATCACCGGCGTGATGTCATCGGGCTGAATACAAATACAACTTAATGCAGTTTTGGCGACTTTTATGCGATTGAATTGGTTTATTGTCGCAATTGCGAATTTTGGACAAGGTTCGGTATTTACGCAAGTTATTTGACGGTATTGATTCAAGGTAGCCCAGCCCAGCCCAGCCCCAGTAACTTGTTAATTGTATTTGCTATTGCTTAATAGGTTTAAAGTCTTAGTGGCGTAACTTGGGCCTAGGCGTTTTTAACGAGACCGCGTAAAACCGAATTCCGATATGGCACCTACCTATCCTACCTACCTATCTACCTAAATACCTACCTATCTACATACCTACCTATCTACCTAGTGAGTACGCTAGATCATAAGTATTATCTTGCGTTAAGACTGACTGTTGATTTTTAGGGTTCCGTAGTCAAACTAGGAACCCTTATAGCCATGTCCGTCCGTCCGTCCGCAGCCTAGCGCAGAGACTCTTAGTACCTACTAGAAAGCTGTAATTTGGCAGGAATATACCTACATATTAATTAGTCACGCCAACAAAGCGGTACAATAAAGTGTAAAAAAAAAGTACCTACTTCCCCTATGCGTAACGTGGGGATGTATAATTTTTCTCGTCTACACCATAATGTGGTGTGTTGTTGGAGAGGTCTTTCAAAAATATAGGGGTTTGTGAAAACAATTTTTCGATAAAGGGATTCATTTATGAAATATTTAGCTTTAAAGCGCTAATTTTTGTTAAAGTCAAGTGTCCCCCTCCTACAGCTAAAACTACAAATAATTATAATCTGAAAAAAATCTTTCATGAAAGCGCATACCTATAACGAATTTAAAAGGAAAACTATCACGGCTAAGTAGACATTGTTTCTTGAGATACAGGCGATTAAACTGTTTACCTACTAAAATCATCTAAGATGGCACCAAATGACTTTAAATTAGTACTTGTTGATTTTTGTTTGTAGTAAGTACTTAACGGCTTCGGAACACTACACTGAGCATGGTCCGACATGCTCTTGCCCGGTTTTTTATCTTTGGTCTTTTTATAGGTTTTGGTTATGTTTTATTCTCTTTATACGACATATATATCCTACAGCGGTTACTTTGGAGCACAAAATGTATTTTTCGAAAGTTTCAAATTAAAACCAGCTGGTTGATTTTTCAAAATCGAACATTCGAAAATTTCGTTTAGAAATTACGTGAGACGGTAAAATCGTAATTTTTAAAGTTCGGGGTTGGTTATGACGATGCTTCGCATGCTAGGTAGTATTGGTTTTCTACTTTAAGGCGTTTAACATTTTATTATAGACCAATTAATCATGAAAGAAACCTAAAAATGCTGGTATTTATAGTTAAAATCGCGGTGTGCATAGGTATTAATGTTTCATTCAGTCTTTCCTAAAATTGACAAAAAGGCAGCCTTTTCCGAAAATCCGGTCTGCGGTTGTTTTACGTCCTATTAGTTTCAGGGCCCACCTAAAATCCCCTTGCTATTCGCCACTGGGTTGCGTCTCATCCTTTTAGTAAAATGTTTATTTTTTGTTGTTCACAGAAGGTTGAGCGTGGCGTGAGCGGGTCGCGATGACTACGGACATCACGGTGTCCCGCTGGGACCCGTCCATCGGCCACGGGCAGGAGATCATCGACGAGTACGAGTACGACGGCGGCAACTCGTCCTCGAGGTTATTCGAACGATCGCGCATCAAAGCGCTAGCTGGTCAGTATCTACACTATCTTTTATAGTCCCTGCGAAAATGCATTTACGCGCAGTCGCACTGAGCGATAAGCGATACAACTTGCGCTAGACGTAGGAACAGGTCCGAGATGATTATGTGGGATCGACGTCGAGAGTGGCCGAAATCCCCAGCGTTTAACCGGCATCGCTCGGCTCGCGTATTCTTTCGTGACATGAGTGAGAACCAAAAAGTTAGACCATCGTTAGCATAATTTAACCGTACAAACAACGAAGGCGAAAAAAGATCCGTTGTGCGACGAAAAGTATCCTTATAATTGTATGGCAAATTTTAGTCGCACAACGGGAAAGTTTCATAGATAATTTTATCGCGTGCGTTATCATGTCCAACTTTTTATACCTTACCCACCCATCTGGACACCTACATTTCCACACTTATCCTTCAGTCACTTCGCTTAAGTGGACTCAATGTCTAGAAGAAGTCTATCGTTCAGCTGATTACCGTCTCAATTAGTTTACACAACCAAGGCTGGTAATGGCAACAGAAAGTTATTTTGAAATTCATCTAACATCTTGGTTAATCTAATAATGTATCAACAAACACAGCCTTAAAAGCAAGCAATTTTCATTGTTTTATTTATTGTAGATCCATAAAAATCTTTGATGTTTTCTGACAATAATCAGGCCACTGCTGTGTTCTATATTTTTCCAATATGCATAAAATGTTTGCACTATCTTGGTCTGTTGTGCACTAACTGGGATACGCCAAGTCATTCCGTCGTTTCTGTTTCGGTTAGCCTTTTCCTCAATCTCTGTTTTTCGGTTCAGTTGGTTATCTTGACCTACCTCTCGGTCCGAGTGCGGTATAAGTATTCGATCGATAAAAAGTATCCGACCACAAATGCGTCACATTTTAAGCATTATTATTAGTAGTTCTATTTGTATCACACTGTTGTGTTAAACTAACGACTCGTGTTAGTTTATTAACACAACCTGTATACTTTTAATAATCTTCTGTGTTCGAGTAACAAAAATCTCATGTGCTTGTTTTTGTTGTCTATCCGCCATATTCGGAGACATTTCAGAGACAATTAACTCGTTCCTTTTTCAAACTTGTGTGTCAATAATGGTCACTACAACCATACGTACATAAATAGCATCACGCCTTCATTCCCAGAGTGAATTTCCAAATCTAAAAAACTTGTTCATAATTCTATAACCACGGTACATTTTGTACAATCAGGCCAAGAAGTTTACTAGTGTATTAGTGACAGGTTGCAAGCTTATCGCCTAACAATACTACAAGCCCTTATTCCCTGAGTCGCCTCTTACGACATCCACGGGAAGACATGGAGTGGCACTATTCTAACCCGGCAACCACACGGGCTAAGCGATTATATTTCCATTGAAAAATGTATGGAATTGACGTAAGGCACCGGGATTATCACATAATCTCAGTGGCTTGCGTCAATTCCATACATCTGTCTATCGAAAAATAATCTCTAACGATTGTCGAATGCAACTCGTCTAGCCCCACAGAGCTTTTCTATGAATAGCGAAACTTACGTAAAATTTTAATTCATGCTTTTTGCCTCTTACGACATCCACGGGAAGACGTCACGGAGTGCTTGGCACTATTCTAACCGTCACGGGGCGGGTAATCGTCACTAAGAAACGACTAATCGTCATTAACTTAGTGTGGCCGTATCTATCCTAATAGGTAATATTACTTCTTAGTATATGTTATCTGGGCGTTTTCACTAGAAAGTTCACGGTAGTAGGTTTCAATTATAATTTAGAATTCTTGAGTACATTTTAATTAAGGTTCATCCTTTCAGTCGGCGGTTAGGTATCAAAATCGTAGATGTTATATGGTGTATAAAGTCGTTAACTCGAATGCTGGCACTAATAACACTTAACCTAGTTGTAGTACCTACGAATTTACTTAGCTAGGTACTTAATAAAACCTGATAACTAAACGTGTATTCTAATGAATGACTTTGCAAAGTTCATAGGGTGCAAATTGCATTGTACTTTCTTGGGTAATTGGTCCATACTGGCTTGCCAACTGCAATAATATCAAGTGTTTATCAATGGGTTACGGTTAGGGTTGCCATACGTCCGAAAAGTTGGGTCTTTTTCCAAAATTTGGGCTGTTTTATTTTAAGGGTTCTGTAATTATCACAAATAGCGCCCCCTCTCTCTTCACTCCAGTTTAAATAAATAAAAAATAGCCTTTGTCTATCCGGAATAATAAACCTTTTAATGGTTAAAGGATTTCGAATAGCTCCCGTAGTTTCGAAGAGGTCTACCTGTCGGATATATTCAAACTCAAGAATTCGCACCCTCTCTTTATATACCTAATATACCTAACTGTTGCCCGCGACTCTGTACACGTAGAGAAAATAAAATATAAGTAACCCAGTTTACTCAGTGATAATATAGCATTGTACTGTTGAAAGAATTTTAAAAATCGGTTTAGTAGTTTTTGAATTTATTCATTACAAACATACACAAATACATATATCTTTCCTCTTTATAATATTAGTGATGAAAAGGCCGCATTTATACTTGCAAGTTACCTATTGCTGTAAGTTTTGAGACGCAGGTATGGGTAAGAGTGAGAGTTAAATATCTGTATCTCAGGTTTGCATATAGCTTCGTTTCAAAACTTACAGCAATAACTTGCAAGTAACGCAGCCTTAGTATAGATTATAGATATAGATGTAGGTAATATTGCATTAAAAAAACGTCATTCTTTGTAACAATCAATTAACGTACTCATTAAGTTAACGTTTTAAATTGATTTTAAAGCCCTTTAAATTTTCTCTGCAGACGGAAGAAATGGTTTAGGTTTCTTGCGAATATTACAAAGTTTTCAGGTTTTTTTATAATCTAGCAAACCTTATTATATCTTGGTAACCACTATATGTAATTGCAGGTTTATGCTTAGGATACATTGATATAGTAAGAATTATTTGTGTCAGCGAACTCCCTTATCCTGCATTGATAACGCTGTGCCATGATTGTGAAATCGAATCGAAGGCGACTGATAACGAAGCACCTTTATAGTTAATTTGTATACTGTTAATATTGTGTTGGTTTATAATTGATTAATGCTTGAAAACATTCTTAGTACCAATGTGATGATTCATGTTAAATAACTAATTATAAACAGCTATACTATAACCGTTGCCCGTCCATAAGAAGACGTTGATTTACGTATATGGTGCGGGACCTAGGTACGTACGTATCAAAAATGTCGACTACACTAAGAACCTTGTCATGGTGATTGTAATTGTCATTGCTATGCTCGTCATTTGACGTTCAGTTTGAAGTTTATTGTGACAATGTAGGTACTAAAGTGATCATCATTTTTGTTGGCTTACTGTACGTGTACATATTATAGGCATTTGCATATTTTGTTGCGTAATCGAAACATTAATTGAGTTGGTGTAGTAGGTACAGTCAAGGTTATAAATATGTATACACTTTAGTACCTTGTCTATTTAACGTCATGACGTTAAACATGTTTAAACCGCCATATGAAATTGTCACAGCGATTAAAGTGACAAGGTACTAAAGTGTATATATATTTATGACCTTGACTGTTCAGTCAACCAATTGGATTCCTAGGCCACTTAGGACTATGTTAAACTGACGTTGTCAACCAGAACGTAAGGGACTTCTTATGATTTGGATTACGACGTCACGTTGACATTTTAGTGGTGGTAGAACCCTGTGGAGGGTCCGTCCGGATCGCTTCCACCATCTTATCCATCAACCACCCGTCAAGCAACAGTGTTCGTATTGTTGTGTTCCGGTGTGGGGATAAGACAACCGGTGAAATTACTAGCATAGAGGCATACCATCTCAGTCCTCAGGGTTGGCAACGCATATGAGGTCTTAGGATGAGAATTCAAATGTCTATGGGTCTCAGATTCCACTTACCATCAGGTGGCCTGAGTGCTCGTGTGCCTTCTCCTTGACATAAAAAAAACGTAGTCTAAAGTGGCCTATATAGGAATCAAATTGGTTGACTGTAAGTCATACGTATTTATTTATATTAATTATAAAATTAGAATGAGGTAGGTTGGTGAATATGTGTAGGTATTCTTGCTTATCTGCTGAAGCCACTAGCTTCCGTTTTTCCTGTGTGGAGTTCAGAGGTAGCAAACATTTTACACGCTTTAAAACCAACGATTGCCATGGAATCATTCATATTTGATACGCGGTTATCAATGTTAGTAGAATTATCTAAAAAATCAAGAGCACTCTTATTTTTACGCACGGCCGGCGTGCTCGTGAACGAATTTGACACATTCTGTTTACTTATTCCTTAGAAGTTGCAACTAGTGCGTTAGTTAATACACCGGTCCTAAAGTTGGCAATATCTGGAGCGTTATACGGTATCGAATGTCCCTCTGGTCAGTTCGTTTTTGTCGCTCTGATTCTTCCCGTTCGTTCGTCGAGGTTGCAGGCCTGAGCCGACTCAGTAGCCTGTCAGTGCTGGTGACATGACATCCACGGAGTGCTACGACCTGATCAAACAAGGAGTCGACATAGAAGTGCCCGGGCTAGAACTGTACTATGACAAAGTGGTGTTAGAGCTACGAGGTTAGTTTGTGATTTGTGTTATCAATGTTATCATCCATGTGTAGTGAGCCAGTCTAGTGTTTATTGAGATAGGTATAGCACGGATTGCTCTTTGGAACAACGCCCTGTTAGAAGGTAAAACGAAGCGTTATTACTAATTGCGTTTAAATAAAGGCGTTTTATACATACATACATAACATCACGCCTTCATTCCCGGAGTAGGGTAGGCAGGGCTACAGAAATACCAATAACTCTAAAAAGATTTGTATATAAAGGCATTTTATTTAATTAATTCAAATTAAAATAAAACGGTGCATTGATTAGTGCGTTACCAGCGCCCGGTCCAGCACAACACTTACCCTTTCCGCTCTGAAGCGTGCGACCAGCAACTTGATCCCCTTCTCGCATTACATATATTGGTTTCCGAACCCTACACCACCGCCAGCCCT
The DNA here is from genome assembly GCA_949316455.1 of Acleris holmiana. NCBI lineage: Eukaryota > Metazoa > Arthropoda > Insecta > Lepidoptera > Tortricidae > Acleris > Acleris holmiana. Next base: position 10,922,385 of record OX438776.1, on the reverse strand, counting down.
GTTACTGCGATGGCGGCGTCGACGCTGCACGTCCAAGTCCCACTCGGGGCTCCGAAGCCGCCCATCTGGTCCCCAAGCCGCGGTCGACCTCACTGGCGGTTATTGTGTTAACATTCACTATTTCTTTCATAGTTTAACCGTTACAAATGAGCGTCTATTACGTGCATTTCCATTTAGACCAGCCAGGTCCGTTCTGGATTAGTTGCTTTTATTCCTGCTTCTGGCTTCTGTCGTATCAATTCCGCAATTTTCCGGTTGAGTCCATTTTCTGAACATGTTAACGTATTGTCCGTATTTTAACTTATTTAGCACCTGTAATCGTAATTACACCAGGGGGGGCCTTTTATGGTCGTGTATCGATGTAGATCAATATGTAGTCACTCTATGGACAGTGCGTAAGTGCGAGAGCCCCGGGCATCCTACAGTATAAAAAGTAAGGAAAGACTACGCGTCAGTACCCGTACGACCAAGGATAGTAAAACAGCGTGTCTTTTGCGAGTATAAACGACTTTCACAATTATAAAGACCAGTGGTTGTGTAGATCTTAGAAGGCCTTTTTTCGACAGTTGACATCGACAAACATCCACACCACTAAATGTACATTTTTGTTCAACAGACGAACGAGAGAGCGTGCAAAAGAAGACTTTCCAAAAATGGGTGAATTCCCACCTCGTCCGCGTTGGGAGCCGCATCGGCGACCTGTACGTGGACATGCGAGACGGCAAGATGCTCATCAAACTGCTCGAGGTGCTCTCCGGGGAGAGACTGGTAAGGCAATGCTGCATCATACCACAAAACACCCACCGCTGAACTTGCAAGTTGCACTACAGAATATTATAAAACTAGCTTCGCGCCTTAATGCAGATTGCTCTATGCCACCATTGTGTAGGCACATGTAAGTACGTAAAATATAGCAGTAAAGCTCGTCTTCGTTATTTGAAAATACTATACCAGATTATGAGCCACAGGGCTCCATGAGACCTATCATCTGGCCATAAATGAAGTTGAGGCTTGTCAAAGCACATTTTTGTCTCCTTTAGATGCCATGTGCTATAAATTAAAATATTGTATAGTTAATTGAAAACCGAGATGAGAGGCGGCTATAAAATTTGAAGAAGATAACTAAATTTAAATAAGCAAAATCAAAATCAAATAAATATCATTTATTCGACCACTTTGGATCGAAAACGTTATAATTAGTAATTTTGTCTGAGCACAAATAAGGTAACCCACTTGGATTGATTTGTCAGTTCGTGAATCAAACAACAATGATTCACATACAGGGCCTCTAATCTACTGCGTTATAAAGATATCGTGTTTGACGTGTTTTAGAAGCGTTTATGACTCGGTCGCCATTATTGCAAACGGCATAAGAGTTATCAAAACGTTGACAATACGGAAACACGTCAAAGACGATATTGTTATTGCCGTGTAGAATCCTAGCCCTGGCCGTCGAACCTCTGGGCGAACGTCGCCAAATAAAGGCCTTGTTTTTGTTGTTAGATAGATGACTAGGTATTAGTATTTTTCACAAACGTGTCATAATAGAGAGCTTTTTAGTCGAGCTTCGTGGCCTAAGTAAGGTACGAGATTAAAAAGTTTGATTATGACACTATAGTGAACAATACTTTTTGTACGAGTTCATTAAAATTAATAATTTAATTCATTAATACGAGTACCTATAAGAAAACCAAACATCGTAAGTACTATACCTATTGTCAAGTTCTACTATCCGACTTCTTTTACACAAGATAATTGAAATAGTTATTTCTCGAGGAGTTAAAGATGTTTCGTCACTGTCACTACTTATTTTCATAGTTTAGATTTTAACTTTTTAAGCTTAAGGTCTTTTAATATTTCCACAGAAAAAACGTAAACTTCTTAGCTTTGAAAAGAAAAGTTATCACACCACCGGCGTCCGTAATGTTGCAGTACTGTGCCAAGCTAAAAATACTAGCCAATCACAAAGCGTAGTTTTTTTTTTCTATGCCCTGGATACAGCAGCAAGTTTAAGTAGATTTTTGACAGATGTCTCGATGCTGCTACGTTCCAAAACGCCATACATTGGCAATTTTGTACCACATCGAGTCTCTTTAAACAAGGGCACATATTATTTAAATACGAAGTTCTATTTTCATTTTTTTTTCGGTTGTCTAGAGCGTATCGAAATAGTTATTTCGGTTGTTTCGGAAGTGACATAGACTATTCAACGATGAAAAGAGTGACGTTACAGTATTCTTTATGAAATCTTAATACACAGATTTTAAAATCGACGAGTACAAAAAATGAGTTTGTTTTACCCAAGTATCCTAAACAGAATGCAGGGTCATGTGATGTGGATGTAAAGTATTTTTTAACTATTGTTTCATGTTTGATTTTTACTTAAGGTTACAACTATTAGTTATATACTTGGATAATGTGCTTACTTGTCGCGGATGGTGCTATGTTTGGACTAACAATGCGACATCAGGATAATGTTATAGCTTATAAGTTACGAGTAATAACCCTTATATTTACAATGCAGGCCACACAATACAATGCAGAGTTAAATGCAGTTTAAATACGTGTTTGTGTTAAAGTTAAAACTCCTAGCATTAAATAAGGAGCTTGACCTGGTTAAGAGGTTGTACGTGTGCAAACAATAGAAACATGCCCATATGAAACGTTATTTATGCACACAGGATTGCTAGATAAATCTAGCTTCTTTCTTCTGAACAGAACAAATAAGTTATTTTTTACACCGCCATTCAAGTTCATTTTATAAGGTGCATTGCCCTTGTAAATAAATGGGCAGTATTGATTTTTGATAGAAATGATATACTGTTAGGAAATAAGATTTCATGCTGAAATTTTTTAACAATTCAAAAATAATATTTAATTCATTTTGTTGCATGAAACTTTGTTATTTGTTATATTTAAACTACTTGAAATAATCTCAAGGGTCTGTTTTTTTTTTACATAAAAATATGTTGCCTAGGTATATAAATTAAAATTAACATAAAACCTATTATATAACATGGCCGCTAGTATTGATCGATCATGTAGTAGATTCCGTATTTTATTTTATTGTATGTCCAATTATTTTCTCTCGTGAACCATAGCAACTTAGCAATTTAAGTCTACACTTAATTCCATAGCGTATAAATTGATTTTCAGCCACGACCGACGAAAGGCAAGATGCGAATCCACTGCCTGGAGAATGTTGACAAAGCGCTGCAGTTCCTCCGGGAGCAGAGAGTGCACCTCGAGAACATGGGCTCCCACGACATCGTGGACGGGAACCCGAGACTCAACCTGGGGCTCATCTGGACCATCATCTTGCGGTTCCAGGTTAGATGCACCTGTAAAATAATCAATTGTGTTTAATTTAATTTAATCGCGAGCCTGCTCTCCACTTAGTTCGTTACTGTAACTGCTACGGTTACAGTTGCGCCTCGCTAGTGCGAAGCTGGCTTAATGAGGTTGGTAAAACAACGTCAGGTGTTTTACTGACTTTCACTCTATCTATAAGGTTCAAAGTTCTGTCTGAGAATTTCTGGTGACACTCGTGCACACAACAAGTCTTTTAAAGTTATTATTATTTCTGTAGCCCACCACTTTGAGATTGAAGGCGTGATGTTATGTATTGTATGTATTCCACTGTTTTTGTAATATATTTACTTTTTATAAAAATATTTTTTTTTGAAGTTATGGGGCGTAGTGATTTCTTGTTCTAAGAAACGTCGAGGTCAAACAAATGTCAAAGATATTTGGGGAAAAGCCATATTCAAAAAGTATTTTAATTTAGTGTACTTAGATCAATAAGCCTTCGGAAATAGTTTTTATTTTAAATACATTACATAAAGGTCCTAGTTTTTCACGTGTTAGCTGAAAAGATTTTCATCCTGATGCTACCTTTAGTATAATGTGGCATGGTTAAGTGGAGGTTGAACGCACATGGAAAAATCCTAATACTTAGCAATATTTAAGAGAAGTAGTTCATAATGCTCTTTGTTTATATGTAAATTTTCTAACACATTGTATTCAATTTACAGATCCAAGACATCACAATTGAAGAAACCGACAACAAAGAAACGAAGTCAGCTAAGGACGCTCTCCTCCTCTGGTGTCAAATGAAAACAGCTGGTTACAACAACGTCAATGTACGCAACTTTACGACGTCCTGGCGAGACGGGTTGGCGTTCAACGCCATCATACATAAGCACAGACCAGACCTGATTCAGTTTGAGAAGCTGCATAGGAGCAATCCCATACACAACCTGAACAATGCTTTCAACGTTGCTGAGGACAAGCTGGGGCTTACCAAGCTTTTGGATGCTGAAGGTATGGAAAGTTTTTAACACGTACAGTGCCACAGGTCTTTAAAAGACTTTTGGGTTCCGAAAAGTTGATCTACTCCATAAGAGTATAGGGGCGCGTCAGAGAGAAGTGCGAAATCCACGGGCGTTAAAAGACATGTTTCACAATAATATACCTATGTAGTTAAATGTTGCATTGCTTTCTAAGAAAGCAAATGAGCAGACGGGTCACTTGATGACTAGCCATTGATTTGGTGGTGTAGTCATCGAGTTCCAGTGCAACATTTTCTATTCAAAGTTAGACTTATTACATTTATTTGACAAAAACACACTAAATCTTATCCCACCAGCCAAGCCGTGCTAAATCCTGTAATAATCGTGATAGATTTGCCTTACACTGGTAAACATCTTAGCCTGACTATGCAAAATGTGGTAACAGAATTATCAACAAGCTTAGAGTTGTTGGTATTCTGTTGCTCTGCCTACCCCTCTCTGGGAATAAAGGCGTGACGTTATGTATGTATGTAGATTTGCCTTTAATGGCTTTAAAAAAATATTGGGTTTTGTCTTTCTGCACATGTACTTCATCCCTACTGTTATTTATGTTGTTTACCCTTGTTTATTTTTCATTAAACTTAATACTTGAACTAATATGTTATTTCTAGACATCGCCGTCGACCATCCGGACGAGAAATCCATCATCACATACGTGGTCACGTATTACCACTACTTTAGCAAGCTCAAACAGGAGACGGTTCAAGGCAAGAGGATCGGCAAGGTTGTCGGCATTGCCATGGAGAACGACAAGATGATGCAGGAATACGAGTCGCTTACTAGGTAAGAGTCGTTTATTGTACTCCACACCATCATGAGATTATAATTATAGGTGTTTATGTGGCTTTTGTGACGGTGTCCTATCGAATGATAAGGTACTCAAACATCATTTTATTGCGTGAGCTACGAGCTCGTACATCGAGTATAGGTTTTGGGTTGTAGGATTGCAGTCCCGGAATTTTTGGTACTGATTTTGTATGGAGTAGTCCATAATCACGGTTCTGGCCTATACGGTATGGCTATTTCTCTTCCCTGTTACAAAGCCCGCTTTCGCTAACGCCTAGATGCCTCGCCCCCCTCTACGTTTGTAATGCGGAAAAGCTTATATGTATAATATGTTTTGTTATTTCCAGTGACCTGCTGCAATGGATCGAGCGCACCATCGAAGCTCTCGGCGACAGGACGTTCGCGAACTCTCTGGAGGGAGTTCGTCAGCAGCTCCTACAGTTCGCCAACTACCGGACCGTCGAGAAACCGCCCAAGTAAGTATTATCGTAGATTTAAATGTTAACACAGTAATATAACTCTGCTGAAATAACAGCGTCCTAGATATAGCCTGTAAGTGCGGTGGTTGAAGAATAGATTTCTTTAAACACAAGAGATTATAAGAATATATTTCCACGCCTAGTACATAATATAAGTATGAGATATTCTGCTCCGTCTCTTGACAATAATCTAGCTCGCAAAGAGTGACTCCACTCAATATATGACGCCATCCTATTGAATACTAAAGTGACACAAAATACAGGTACTTATTTATCATATTATTAAAGAGTAACCTAAGAGATGTCACCATGGCAACGAGATACAAAGAGAAGTTGATTGACCCAAATGTACTTATTTCTTTTCTCATATTTCAGGTTCGTAGAGAAGGGCAATCTCGAAGTGCTTCTATTCACGCTGCAGTCGCGCATGCGCGCCGCGAACCAGAAGCCGTACACGCCGCGCGAAGGCAAGATGATCCACGACATCAACCGCGCCTGGGAACGGCTCGAGAAGTCCGAGCACGAGCGGGAGCTGGCGCTCAGGGAGGAACTCATTCGCCAGGAGAAACTCGAGCAGCTGGCTGCGAGGTGATTAGCTTACCTGTGAAATTATTTTATACAACGCATTTGCTGTCTTGGTTGCAAATCGGATGGCCTGTGTGCACGTACAGATGGATAAAATGACGACATGTTGGCCTAATTGCTAGTGACTCTGCCTTCGAAGCTGGTGGACCCGGGTTAAAATCCCGGTAAAGGCAGACATTTGTGTGATGAGCACGAGTATTTGTCCCTGAGTCTTGGATGATTTCTATGTATTTAAGTATTTATTTATCTATGTAAGTATGTTTATCGTTGTTTGGGACTAGGTAAATTTGTTAAAGATTTTCCTGCGACAATTATTATTTATTAATTTATAGTGAAAATAACTAAATATTATCGAAATAGATCTGATCCCATCGCGCAATAATGCAGAATCCTACCGGTCCGCGGACACTTCGGATCCTGTATTAGAAAGAAAGGAATTCTTCTTTTGTTTTTAAACAATCTGACATGAAATACAATCAACACATCGCTACGTGAGATCATACACTAACTATGTCGTATCTAAACACGAAAGGTATAATAATGCTTACATTAGGTACACAGGCATATTTGTCATTCAAGACCGTGTGTCACTGACAAAGGCTGAGCTTAAAAACTGTGTAGCTGTGCTCACACCCTTTTCATTACCAGTAAATGTTGTATGGTGGCGTGCAGAGAGAAGTATCCTCGAGCTTCCTTTAAAAGTTTAAAGTCATGAATGGTATACCATTCATTTTGGGCTTATAAGCCCAATGGCAAAACCAATTTTTCTTATTTCATTTTCACATTAGGTCCTGAGGTGCCATTCTTTTTATCCTCTTAACGGTCTTGATGTGATATATGTTATGATGTTTGGTGGCCAGTTAATGTGACACGTTACCGATTATTGTCACCATCAACTTAGGCATTTTGGATACCAATCGGGTGTTTTGCCATATTTAAATAAATAAATAAATAAATAAATTACAGGACAATGTCACACAAATTGAACTAGCCCCAAACTAAGCTCAAGGCTTGTACTATGGGTACTAGACAACGATAAACATACTTACATAGAGAAATATATACTTAGATACATAGAAAACATCCAAGACTCAGGAACAAATACTCGTGCTCATCACACAAATATTTGCCCTTACCAGGATTTGAACCCAGGACCCCTAGCTTCGAAGGCAGGGTCACTACCAACTAGGCTAGCGTGTCGTCGTACGTTACGTTACGTATTTACGTTTTCTTCAAATAATTTTCGGCGTTACTAACTGATTCATTCCTTCCCAGGTTCAACCGCAAAGCCCAGATGCGAGAGACCTGGCTATCTGAGAACCAGCGTCTCGTCAGCCAGGACAACTTCGGCTTCGACCTGGCTGCCGTTGAGGCGGCTGCCAAGAAGCACGAGGCTATCGAGACGGACATCTTTGCGTATGAGGAGCGCGTGCAGGCCGTCGTGGCCGTGTGCTCGGAGTTGCAGGCGGAGAGGTCAGTACTTGGTTTAATCATTTTATCTACAGACGTATCACAAGTCCTCTACTCAGAACACGTTGGCATTGACAGGGCGGGTTTTAGTACTACCAGCGCCCAGGGCGAGATTTCTAAGGCGCCTCCGAATTTCTATTCAAACCAATACGAAAAAAAGGAACGGATAGAATGACAACCAGCCGCAGGCGCCCTGGGCGGTCGCCCAACCTCGCCCTACCCTAACGACGCTACTGGGCAATGATTAGCATTACAATAATCAATTTGACTTCGAAAAACAACTATTTTAAGTCAATTTTTTTTTCTTTTCCCATTTTCGTAGCTTATGTTATATCATTGTTACTTGTTGTTTATTTGAAAAAAGAAGAGACTGACTGTTGAGTTTCTTGCGCGTTTCTCAATGAAGGCCTTCTTTTGGGAAGCGCTTACGGAATAAAGATTTTCAATATGCTAAGAACTTCCTAAAATTTGTCTTTCTCTTAGTCCAGCTTATTCTCCATCCGTCTTCAGCAACACAGGCTTCCAGTATTTTCCAGTTCTGCGGACAAAACATGCAATAAGGTCATTAAATTACGGTCATATGTGACGTTATCGATGTATCAACAGATACCATGACATGGAGCGCGTGGTGGCCCGGCGCGACAACGTGCTGCGCCTCTGGGCGTATCTGCTGGAGCTGCTGCGCGCGCGCCGCGCCCGCCTCGAGCTGTCCCTGCAGCTGCAGCAGAACTTCCAGGTCCGTGTTGGAGACTGATCATTATTAATTTGTTCTTACATTCAAGATAAGACATAAGAGATTATTTATTTCTAAAATGTGAGTAAGTATAAAGAACGCTTTCGGCTATTTACTTTTGAATATAAGATTTTTATTTCCCTATGTTTATCGAATATTAACCATATGATTGTGCGACTAATTTTCATTAGACAATGGAAGAAAGTTAACGTTGTCTCAAGTAAGCGTTTTACTACATACATTTAGCAAATTAAAGTGTTGCCAGTATGAATGGAGTGGACTATGCGTCGTTCTAGTCAACAGAGTTAAAGTTTTGTTGATAACACAGGAAATGCTATACATCCTGGACTCGATGGAGGAGATCAAGCTGCGCCTGCTCACCGACGACTACGGCAAGCACCTCATGGGCGTCGAGGATCTGCTGCAGAAGCACGCGCTGGTTGAGGCTGACATCAACGTGCTCGGCGAGCGGGTCAAGGTAACAAAAACTTGGATTAAGGATAACTTTTTGATAGTGCATATCGTCGTCTTACTTACTCAAACTCGTATCTGCATATTTGTTTTGCTGTTGGTAAACTTAGAGCCTCTAAGTATTACTGAATAAAAATGAAATTACCTACAGCAAAAAAATAAATGCTGATACGAGTTTGAGTAAGTAAGACGTCGATATGACTTTCGACATGAAACGCCGTCTATTGCGCTGTCAAGCAAAAGTTGCAGGCATTCTATCTAGTTCTCAGGGTTGGCAATGCATTTGGAGTCTTAGGAGTACAGTATTGAGATTGTAAATGTCAATGAGTTTGTTTGGTTTCTCCATCGCATAAAAAAGTGTACTGCCGACCTTAACGTACGCTGATGCGTTTGTACTTTTGCTTTATTAATCGTGTGACAATCGGTGTTAGTTTTTAAATGTATCATCGGTTATGTGTGTCAACACGAAGTCGACTCCTTCGACACTCATGACCCTCTCGGGCACTGACGTGTTCGTGTCTAAGCTGTACTTTTTTTGTTGTTTCCAGGTTGTTGTGGGTCAGTCCCAGCGCTTCCTGGAGCAGGAGGAGGGCGGCTACCGGCCCTGCGACCCCGCCATCACGGTGGAGCGCATCCAGCAACTGGAGAACGCCTACGCCGAGCTCGTGCACCTCGCCGTCGAGCGCAGGTAACAAATAAATCATCTATATATATGTATTTACTAACCATCATCGTCACTTTAATGGTGGTAGGATCTTGGGCAGGCTCTGTCCTGATTGCTATGAATAGTTTATCTTTTAACCTAGTAGATAAGTAAGAAAGTAGCTATCTCCGCGTTGTTTTCTAGTAAGGCAAGCGATGAACGATTCCATCATTGTCCTCAGCATTGCCAAAGCATTTGCAGTCTTTGGCAATATGGTCTAAATTTTGCAAATTTCGATGGGCTCTAGCCATTTACGTTCAGCTAGCCTATGTGCTTGTTTGCTTTTATGCCATGAAATGCTACCGAAAGGCGTCCATTATCAGAAATGTTGAAGTTTAAAGAACGTCACAACGAAATGTTAAACAACTAGACAATTCACTTTGATATTGAACAGATGCCAAGAGATAGCCAAGATGAAAACGGTGCTTACGTCTTTGTTTTCTATCGACTCGAAATGTCTGGACTGGCAAATGGTCGACGCGATCTTTAAAGCTTACGTCAATTCTATACAGTTAAACGATTTTTTTAAATCGCTAACTTAGCGTTAGTTAGCGTTGCATTTTGACAAGGAGAAATATTTTAAAATAAATAATTTAAATGAGAAAATATTTGCTAAATCTACGAGTAAGTCCACGTTGAGCGAACCCCTTCTGCTGCCGCAGCATGAAACATTCACGCAAAAAACTGAAATAGGTACCCATTCATTATATTTATGGTGCTATTTGCTCGGGACATGAACATTTATTTGCCAATATCACGTTTCAAAGCTTAAGTTTACGACAGTATATTACACTTTATACGTATAGAATCTCACTATCGTTATTTTATGTAACAGAAAGCGCTTGGAAGACAGCCGAAAGCTGTGGCAGTTCTACTGGGACATGGCCGACGAGGAGAACTGGATAAAGGAGAAGGAGCAGATCGTGTCGGTCGACGACATCGGACACGATCTTACTACCGGTCAGTTTATTTTATTTTTTACTACACATTCAATACAAATAACGACTTAAAATCAACTAAAATAACATGCATACATACATAACATCACGCCTTCATTCCCAAAGTGGAGTAGGCAGAGATACAGAAAGACCAACAACTCTAAAAAGATTTGCTTAGATTTCTGTAACCACATTTTGCACAATCAGGCTAAGAAGTTTACTAACATACAAATTGTCATTAATTTCATTATGTTGCTAAAAGGTGTCTGTAAAAGACCTTTTGTTGCTAGACCTTTGTAAGGGCCGTATTAATAAACTCATCTCGGCCATGATGCCCGTCACAAGAAACGTCAAAGTAAACGTCAAGCCATAGAACGCGGTCATTTTTGACACATCTTGAGACGAGCATTACAGTCGAGATCAGTTTATTAATACGGCCCTAAGTATAGCAATTAAAGCCGATCCTGCGCTATCAATCACGTTGCAGCTTCGAAATAATCGTAACACTTAGCAATCACTTCACAAATTGCACATGCTGTCTTACCTTGGGGAAAGCCTATGTTCTTTCTGCTGCTATTCGTGATGGTAAATGGTAATCCTAAATCTGTTTCCCGCAGTGTACCTCCTGATCTCGAAACACAAGGCGCTAGAGGCAGACGTCGCGGCGCACGAACCGCAACTCATGGACGTAGCCGCCGTCGGCGACGAACTTATTTCTCAAGGACACTTTGGAGCAGACCGCATACAGGTACGAAACCGATAGTAGCTTTAGGAGTATGGAGCAAAACTGATACATTAGTGTAGTGATAGCTTATCTTAAAACGTTCCTAATAAAATAGACAGTTAAATCAATAAATATCAAATAACGGGTCAAACTAGTTATAAAAATCGCGCTATAATTTATTTAATGTTTAATTTTGCCTTAATTTGGTCAAGTAACCTTTTATTTAAATGGTGTATGGGTAAGGACCAAATAGTTGGACCATAGTTAAGCGTAGTTAACCATACAAACAACAAAAGTGAAAAAAGTTCCGTTGTGACACGAAAATTAGCCATACATTTTTAGGGATAATTTTCGTGTGAAATGTTTCATAGAAAATTTAATTGTGTGAGTTAGCGTGGCCAACTTTTTGGTCCTTACCCGATAGATATCGGTTAAGTATAAGTAAGCCTGTAAGATTAGTTGTTTGCACTTTGTCTTGTAATTGTTATAGAGGCACTAAATAAAATTTTCTTTTTCCTAAAATTACTTTCAGATTCGGTTAAAAATTTAATCTCTTTACTTAGATACGAAGGCTTTTTAAGACTTGTGCTGTACAGTCGCCATCAGATATATCGGAGCGGCCGAGGTACTCAAATATTTCTGAGCAGCAATAAATTTCAATAAATTCTTTGCGGTAAATAAGGTTAATAACATCTGAACATCCATATATATGTATATGAGCAGTGGTTTTTCAATTAAATCTGAACACACAACGACACAATAATATCTGAAAGCACAACTCGTCAAAGTTATCTGCACAGACAGGGTGATCATAAATATCTGAACATTTAGGGAAAATATACCTTAAATCACTTAGTATACAGTTTAAAATTCTTTAACGTACTACGCTGGAATACATTTTCTACACAACCACCATTCGGTTAAATCAATGTCAAAACTAAAAAGAGTTTTCTGCTGGATTTAGGGTGTGTATACACTGCCCGAGATAGAGCGTGACGTCATCGTGATACTAATGGCGTCCTTATCTTACTCGTACTGTGCGAAACGTGCGGTATGCATGTGTCGCCCGGACTCTGTGACTCTTTCAGATACAACAATTGGCAGAATTTAGAAATATGGCCTTTTTGTACACATTTATGTTTTTGTTGGGATCTAGTTTACACAACAATGATAATTTTCATTTCTTTTAATACCGATTGAACACATGCGTCTTGTGTGTGGATTTGTGCAGGGCCGCAAGCTTGGTCGTGGAGCGAATGTACGCCCGCCGCAATCAAACACCCTCTTATAGGCCACCGAAAATACTATCGGAACTACACATTCGCTTCACGCTGCTCGCTTCTCGCTAACCGTCTGCGGTGGGACAAGTGCCTTCTCATTTTCAGTTCGTAAAGTAACAAAATATGGTTAAGGGCTAAATGCACGGCTAATAAGTCCATGATCCTATTTCTTTTCATAGAATGATATCATTAGGAATATTAAGAGTAGGGCAAATAAAAGTAAGAAATAAAACGAAAATATACCTTAGTTTTAAATAATAAAATCATAAACACTACTACATGGGTAACAAAAGTTAGTATTTAGTGTAATCTCCTTCTGCATTAGGTACCTCTTGCAGCCTTCTTCTCATCGAATCGACTAGATTCTCGCAGGTAGTGCGCCCTATAAACGACTCCCACACGTTGAAAGCATGAAGTCTTATGTTTCCTTTGTGCGACACCGGCTTTCGTCCCATTCTTGGACCATTTTTCCCCACAAGTTCTTAATGGGATTGAGAACTTGGGCTCTTAGCCGGCATTTTGATTCTAGTCAACACATCTCTGTTTTCATGAATCCATGCTTGTACAGTCACCATCAGATAGATCTAACCGGACAGCGAGCCCAAAAAAATGTGTTGCAATGGATTCCCAAAAAAGACTAACACGTGAAACCGTCAGAAAAATGACACGTAACACTTCGTTTAAATTATTTGCTTGGATAAAAAATCAAGAAGATGTAACTGCATAGTCGACCGAAAAGATTTAACTGGACAAACATTCAGTGTATCTAAGGTGACAAAAGTTCAAAAAGATCTTTCAAAATACCTCTTTACGGTAAAACTTTTTGGGAAGTTTAAAAAATTAGGACAGAAATGACAAATGCCAATATTGACATTAAGCTCACAATGTAAACAATAACCATAATATTTTTCACATGTTCAGCGTACAAGAGTCGTTTTAAAATATTATGCGTGCTTTTCAAATATATGCGAAAACGTTAACCAGTTTGTCGCCGTGACCAAACTGCCGCCTCGTGTCGACGGTATGTTGCCGTGGTCTCCTGTTGGTTACTCTCGCCGTACCGCCCCTAAACTTGATCAGTTTCCAGCAGCCGTTCATGTGATCACATGAACGGCTTTGAAACCAGCACGATGGTCTCGTGTATGATGCGTGTTCAACAAATAATCTCAACGCAGTTTCGTCTCGTGCTGCGAATCACAAACACGAGATAGCTTGAATCAGCTTATTGCTCGGTGTGTAGTGTTTATTTATGTGTGTTATTTGTATAAATAAAAATAATTTTTACTTTAATTTGAACGTATCCCTTTATAACTTCTATGCTGCCCCTTTTTGTAAGCTTTTATTGAACTTGCAATTTTGATAAGTTAGATCAATTTGCAAACCATATTTCTACCACTTGCTGCTACCGGATTGCGCTGAAATTCGGCATATTTATGTAAGTAAGGTGACAATGCAATATTATTATAAAGTGGCCATAGGAACTTCGCATCGAAAAAAGATAGCCCCATCGTGTTTGGGCTCGTTGGGTTTTTCGGTATAAGCAGTGATTACTGTGCACAAAAACGTACAGACCTTAACCCAAGCCCTTGTAAGTAGGTACCAAAAACAAAATTTCGGCAGACACTTATCTCAGCAATAGCTGTTTTAAATATAATTTAAGGTGTCAATATACAATTTAGCCCTTGAGGATTTCCTATGGCTGCCTTCTGTCTCCATCAGCATAGCTCGATGGGACCGTTATTATTAATTATTATTATAAGTAGGTAAATATTCTCATCCAAATCGCATAAGTACGAGTATGTTAGTTACAAGTGACGCTAACGTAAGTGTGTTAAAAATACTGGACCAAGAAAAGTAAAAACAGTAAGAGTAAAAGAGATGTCTAAATTCTGTCACGGCGTAAGTAACAAATATCGCGTAGGGGAGGCCGGGGCTTGTTTTAACGAGGATAAGTATTAACACGTCAATAGCGGCCAAATTACTATAATCTAAATCTCGTTTTTTTATTCCTTCCATGGATTATGATATGATACCAAATACGTAGTGACCCATCAGTTGTCAGCAGGACTCCAAACGGAAAAGTTGTGCGCCGCGGCGACTTTTTGCAGATAAATAGAGTTTTTTACGATTGCAATTTTTTGACTTCCTCACTAATTGTTGCCACAATGAAATCACAATTTGGTGTTGAATAAAGCTTTTTTGATTAAGTAACGATAGTAATTGTTATTATCATGTTATTTAATTGCTTTAATTTTAAATGTTTTTTCTACTGTTGCAGGAGTGACCGCTACCCTGACCATGAGTTACAATTACGATACTCGCTAGAGATTCTAATGCTCTGTCCCTCTCACTCTACTATAATATTGTGAGGAACAGAGCATTCTACTCGCTAGCGAGTACGATAATTGCAACTCATGGTAAGGTTACGGGGCTAGTTTTAACAAAACAGGGGTATCTGTGTAATCGTATAATGTGACAAAAGATTTTATTCGTGTGAAAAAAACCAGAAAAAATTAAGATATTTTGATACTAACGTTGATTATTGTTTAACTTGGCTTGTCTGTAAGGCTGAAAGTAAATTAAAGTTACCACTATGCAATGTTATAATTTTTTAGTCATTCGATTTTTATATCATTGTCGATTATTGTGTTACAAACCCCTTTGAAGAAAACCTCTTTTTTATAATAATGGTGATCTACTTTGATTTATTTTTTATTTTAACCACCGATTAAATGGATATGAAAATAAAACACGTACGTTATGTACTTTTAAAGCTACAGGTATACTTATACGTCTATCCATTCTGTGCTACATGTAAAAGCTTGAAGTGTAAGATTATGCCCGGCTTCCCCTACAAGAAGTCACGGGGACTTTCCTTGACAGCTGACATATTGTGAACAAATTCAATTTTAAACTAACGAACAGTGTTCAAAATGTAAGCCAAGTTCGCCTACAATAACCATTCAAATATCTAAAATGAATACCACATACAAGTCTATAAACAGTACTTTATTTTCCTCAATCCTACACTTACTTGAATTAAATAAGTTATATAAGTTATAACTTAATGCCATAAAGTTCAAAATGATTTATTGGAATATGGTCAAAAAAATGGGCAAGAGCATGTCGGACCATGCTCAGTGTAGGGTTCCGAAGCCGTTAAGTACTACAAACATAAAAATCAACAAGTAATAATTTTTTTTTTTATTAAAAGTCACTTGGTGCCGTTTTTGATGATTTTAGTAGGTATAAACACTTTGATTGCCTGTATCTCAAGAACCAATGATGTCTACTTAGTCGTGATAGTTTTGCTAGCGCTTAAATTAATATTTCATAAACGGATTACCTAATCGAAATACTGTTTCCACAAACCCGTAATATTTTTGAAAAACCTATCCAACGACACCTCACACTATAAAGTAGACGAAAAAAAAATACATCCCCACATTACGTGCAGGGGAGGTACCCTAAAAAAATTTTCATTGTACATTTTATTGTACCACTTTGTTGGCGGGACTTATATGCATATGCATGCCAAATTACAGCTTTCTAGTACTAAGATTCTCTGCGCTAGGCTGCGGACGGACGGACGGACATGGCGAAACTATAAGGGTTCCTAGTTTGACTACGGAACCCTAGAAATTGAGTATAATGTACCTATATTTTATACTTTTTTAATGCTTTTTTCAACACAATTACAGCCTATTAGGTACATACCATTATGCTAAATTTTGAGCATGTTGGAACTATTTATCATTATATATAAGAGTATAAAATCTTTCATGATTTTTTATTTACTTTTATTATTAGAGTCCTATAATCTGTTCATTACGAAAATTCAAGAATATTCTCTGTTACTTGGTAGACTTTATTCTAAGCTGGGCCTGAAAGAGTTAACTAACACAAATGAAAAAAGTATTAATAAAAATACGATACGCAGAATAATATCCCGTCGATAAACATGAACTTGGCCTGCGCACTTCTAACAATCCGAATGAGGGTCTGATATCTCTAGTACCAGGCACCAGCAAATCAGTTCATATGAAATTGCGTATGTGTGCGTTCTATTCTATACCAGCCTTCAACAAAGTACTAATGGCGAAAGACAAAATTAAAAAAAGAGTTCAAATATTTATTTGGTTACGATACGGACCGACGGACGGACGGTTTTGTATACCATTTGCGTTTTATTATAATTACTCTCTTAGTGCTTTAAGGTTTTATAAAAATACGATTAGGCTGTTTTGTAATTATTAGATCGCATAAATAGTGTGTGGTAACACTGGTTACATGGAAATATAATAAGTATGGAAGCCTAACTGATGCTGAAAATCGGCTCCACTGACATGGTGCTGACGGGGGAGCAGCTAATACTGCTCTGTGGAGTCGACTTTTTGACGTAGTGTCAAACAGTTGTTTATAATTGCAAAAATAATTCGATTTTAATGATTACCGGATTTAAATAATGCTGCAAAAATGCCAAGTAGCTTTGTGAGTTGGTGCAGGACCCACACAGATGCAAAACAAAGCGATATTTATTTGATTACTTAGTGAGTTATTGAAATTTTCATATTTCCATACTAATGTCATGTCCGATTTTTTGCAATACATCTTTGAAAAATATGAATTACAAGCAAATGCTTCGAATGAATAGGAAATTAAATTTCATGTCATCTTTACTATAGTTACGTTACATAATAAAACAAATAGGTGATATCGATGGTTCCACCGAATAAAGGTGCAGTATGCCAAAAGCTAACTTTCCAGGAAAAAATAAATACCATTAGATAGATACCAAAATATGAATTCTATTAAAATATGAATACATTAAGTATAAGTGCTAGTACCATTTCATAGCTTTTATTCTAGTGTAGTGAAGCGCAGATAGTTTGTGCTATAAAAGTTTACACGTTTCTAGGATTCCATAGTCAAACTAGGAACCCTAATGGTTTCACGATGTCGATCCGTCTGTCCGTCCGCAGCCTAGCTCAGAGACTCTTAGTACTAGAAAGCTGTAATTTGGCATGAGAATATACATATTAGTCACGCCAACAAAGTCGTAAAGTTAAATTTTGAAAAAAAATGTTTTAGTGTACCTCCACGTAACGTCCTAAACGTAACGTGGGGATGTTTTTTTTTTTCGTCTACCACATAATGTGGGATGTCGTTGGATAGGTATATCAAAAATATTAGTAATGCAACCTTTCATTACTTTTTGTGTAGAATTAGTACTAGTCTATTGCCTTGATTCTTTAGGACTATTATTCGACAGTGGAAATTTCAAATGTCGTAAGGGACAAACGCTTACTTTTCAGGGGAGCCAGAAAACAAACTTCCACTTTTTTTAAATTCATAACTTGGAAACTACTCATCCCATTAAGATGATTCTTGGAAGCATACTTTTTAAATAACTTCGCCTACCCTATTTTTTTAATTGGACATCCATAAATACAGTGGTTTAGGAAATAGTGTCCCTTACAACAAAAAAATAAGAAGAAAATGTGTGTTACACCTCCGAAAACACAGTATTTATCTGATAAAATGTATTCTTTTTAGTGCCTTCAACATAGGAATTTTAAAAATATTGAGATATACGATATTGCGCTTAATGAAACAAGACGTTATACAAAAATATTTGACCGATACAACAAATACAACAAATAGATAGAAAAAGAAATACTGACTTCAATGGTATATTTAGTGTACTTACGACAAAATGTCCCTTACGACATTTGAAATTTCCACCGTCGATATACTATTGTTAATATCAGTTTTAAACAATTGATAGCTTACTTATATAAGTTTGTCTAAGAAAATTTCTTAACAATAACCAAGGCGTTCTAATCAAAAAGGACAAGAATGTAAAAAGTACAAAAGTTGTTTATTCAGTAAATAGGCCGCACGGGCACTTTTACACTTCAAAATTTTAAATTCCAAATTCTATCAGCGCTTCCGAAGAGGAGACCACTGCTGAGAAGAAACGCCGCAAGAAATTCAGCAAAAAAAACGGTTAATGTTTTGTAACTCTCAAAATTTATCAATCCATCCATATAATTAGGTCCACAGTCCTTTGCATCTATAAAAAGTCAAACTTCGAAGTAAACTGAAAAAAAAGTTACGGCCGCTTATGCAAGCCGCAAGTTCATATCATAAAATTGTTAATTTGTTGCTCCATCACAAAATAATAATGTTTTTTTGTAATTGAAATATAAAAATGTTAAAAAACAAAAAATCGCCTTCAAAAACGCATAAAATAACTTTTTTTTAAATTGTGGGCACCTACCTAATAATCGCCGACTTCGGTTCTGTTGGGCTAACCTATTAGGTAGGTGCCTACAATTTTAAAAGATGTTATTTGATGCGTTTTTGAAAGCGGTTTTTTTATTTTAAAACATTTATTTTATTTTATACTTTTTAGTGATCACAATACGCTGTTACGTAGTCATACTTCGTAGTTTATATGAAACTTTAATTTATTTCAAGCGCCCCATACAACGCCGCGGGAAAGTCATAGTCATATTTCAACAAGTAAATATTATTCGTTGTAGTCGCTCAACTATCTAAATCGAGATATCTTGTCGCCACCCTTGAAATAGGTACCATTGAGGAGTTACGGTGGCCATCTGTGGTCTTCATGATCAGTTCCACTTCAGCAAGTTATACTTTCTGAATGCAAATGCTAGATTTGTTACTAAAAATACTAAAATCGCTATACTATGTTTGCCAATCGCTATATTTGAGGAATTCCCTCAATTCCTCACTGATCCCCTCATCAGACTCAGATTTGGTGACAATGGGATCACCTCGAAAGTATAGGTACTCTATCAAACTAAAAAAGATTTTTTAAAATCGGTCCACAATTGAGGAAGTAATCGGTGAACATACATAAAAAAAAGTACATACCATGGAACGTACAATCTCCTCCTTTTTTGAAGTCTGTTAAAAACCAATAGGAAACGGCTTTCCAGTCAAGTGCGAGTCGGACTATGCACTACGTATTAGGGTATCATTTAAGAAAAAAAATTTTTCGGGTTCCGTATCTCAAAAGCAAAAAACGGAACCCTTATAGGATCACTTTGTTGTCCGTCCGTCCGTCCGTATGTCCGCCTGTCTGTCCTTTTATGCCGCAAAAAACGTATGTTTCGACACTCTCAATGGAATCAAAATGTATAGGGTACTTCCTATTAGACCGAGAATCCTGAAAATTGGCAAGAAGGAAGGTCCTACAGCACAAATTATGGAAAAAACCCGAAAAATGTTTTTTGCGATTGCAAACTTATTTGCAGCTGTGGTGAAGCGTGGCCCAAACCAGTAAGGAAAGCCGGTCCAGTTAAGTGCGAGTCGAATAACGCACTACGCATTAGGATTTCTTTGATAAAGTAACATTTTTTATTACCAACTAAATTTTGTTTGTTGTTGACGTCGAAATAAATAGTTTTTTTTCATCCTTTTTTTATATTTTTTTAAGAAAAGAAAACGCACTCAGAAATGGCCAGCAAACTAAGACCCCCGAAACTTTAAGAGATTGTATGAAATCAATAAAATGCTGATTTGTAATCTCAAACTTCTGTTTAGATACCTCGTTTAATAAATATTTTATTAAAAGTATAAATATCAAATATAAATATCAAAATCAGGCTTGGATGTTATTTTTGTGATAGGTATACTTACCAACTATTAATAATACATCTAAATTATTAATATCTAACGAGCCGGTTACATTTCCAATGTAGCTAGAATAAAGTGTGTAAGTGTATATAAGGACAAAGAATAGGTTCAACCCTAGAATTCACCAGCAGCTTATTCAATTTTTGCCTATGACCAAGACGCCTAGATATTTTTTTTCGTCCGATTGTGTCTACTTTCTAGTTGGACCCATTTCCAGCACGTCAACATCTGATGATGAGATCTTGGAGAAATCGAAAGAACTCCTCAAATATTATAGGAATAAATAAATATACGTGGACGACGTAACAGTATTATTATGATCACTAAAAGGTATGAAATAAAATAAATGTTTTTAGTCCGACTGACCTTTATTTTTATCACCTATCATTTTAAAATAAGTTATTTCTTGCATTTTGAAGACGGTTTTTAGTTTTTTCAAACATTTATTTCATTTCTACTCTTTTTCTTTAAAACATCACCTAACGTTTTGACGGAAGAAGACAATAAATTGGCAGTTAGAGTTCCGTACTAGGAACCCTTATAGTTCCGCCATGTCCGTCCTTCTGTCAGTCCGTCTGTCCGACCGTCTGTCTATCCATCTGCCAGTCCGTCCATCTCTCCGTCCATCTGTCCGTCCGTCCGTCTGTCCGTCCGTCCGTCTATCTATCCATCCGTCCATCTGTCCATCCGTCCATCTGTCCATCTGTCCGTCTGTCCATCCATCCATCTGTCCATCTGTCCGTCCGTCCGTCCGTCCGTCCGTCCGTCCGTCCGTCCGTCCACAGCTTAGCTTAGAGACTCTTAGTACTAGAAAGCTGTTATTTGGCATGAATAGGACTCCCCTGCACGTAAGTTAGGATAGTTCTTTTTTCTCGTCTACCCCATGGAGTGGTGTTTTTGTAATTTCAAAAATATTGCGGGAATGTCATATATTTTTTTCGATTAAAGGCATCCGGTTGTAAAATATTAAGCGTTACATTGCTATTTTTGTTAGAGTCAAGTGTCCCTACAGCCAAAACTATAAATAATAAAAACAGAAAAATGTACACAAAAAAGTTTTTATACCTACTAAAACCATTGATTTAAATCAGCACCAAATAACTTTAAATAGAAAATTAGTTCATACTTGTTGTTTTTTGAGACGGTATTGTTGTGTTTGTAGTATCAGCTTCGGAACCCTACACTGAGCATGGTCCGACATGCACCTGCCTGGTTTTTCAGCGGTACTCGGTACAAATCAGTCTGGCGTGCGTAATTTTGCGATAATTGTAATCATCACATCAATCATTAATTTTTAAATCGAATGTTTTTTGGCTAAAACGAGATCTAATGATGGATCTGAAAGGTCGTCACATCTCCGGTGTACTTAACACAGGCTAGCTTAATTTGAACTATTAACCTTTCGTATGTCCCGTCCGTCCTATCCGTCTGTCCTGTCCGTCCGTCCTGTCCGTCCGTCCTGTCCGTCCGTCCTGTCCGTCCGTCCTGTCCGTCCGTCCTGTCCGTCCGTCCTGTCCGTCCGTCCTGTCCGTCCGTCCTGTCCGTCCGTCCTGTCCGTCCGTCCTGTCCGTCCGTCCTGTCCGTCCGTCCTGTCCGTCCGTCCTGTCCGTCCTGTCCGTCCGTCCTGTCCGTCCGTCATGTTCGTCCATCCTGTCCGTCCATCCTGTCCGTCCGTCCTCTCCGTCCGTCCGTCCCGTCCGTCCGTCCTGTCCGTGTTCGTCTGTTTGTCTGACTGTATGAAGTTCACATCCATTTTACTTGGAACACTAGACACTGCTAAAAATTTTGTAAAGGAAAACAATATTTTTAGGGTTAGCACCCCATTCTGTAACATTTTTTTTTGGAAGCTATTATAATCTCATGTTATTTTGTTTATTAATATAAATATTTTTGTAATGTTGCAGTCTACTACGTCTAGGTACTTCTTACATTTTATTCTATAGTAATAAATTCTGAAGTGACGCAGTGTCACAGATCAGTAAGAGATACACGTTTTTCAAATCAAGATGTTTGTAATGTAGCTCTAAACGTAAACTATCCATCCGTCCTCTCCGTCCGTCCTGTCCGTCCGTCCCGTCTGTCCGTCCTGTCCGTCTGTCCTGTTCATCCGTCCTGTCCGTCTGTCCCGTCCGTCCGTCCTGTCCGTGTTCATCTGTTTGTCTGACTGTATGAAGTTCACATCCATTTTACTTGGAACACTAGACACTGCTAAAAATTTTAGTAAAGGAAAAAAATATTTTTAGGCTTAGCACCCCATTCTGTAACATTTTTTTACGCCAGTATTATAGCGCCATTACATCAGAAGTTATAACCTCATGTTATTTTGTTTATTAATATAAATATTTTTGTTGCAGTCTACTACGTCTAGGTTTTTCTTACATTTTATTCTATTAAAATAAATTCTGAAGTGACGCAGTGTCACAATCAGTAAGAGATACACGTTTTTCAAATCAAGATGTTTGTAATATAGCTCTAAACGTAAACTGTCCGTCTATCCTGTCCGTCCGTCCCTTCCGGCCGTCCTGTTCATCCGTCCTGTCCGTCTGTCCCGTCCGTCCGTCCTGTCCGTGTTCGTCTGTTTGTCTGACTGTATGAAGTTCACATCCATTTTACTTGGAACACTAGACACTGCTAAAAATCTTGTAAAGGAAAACAATATTTTTAGGGTTAGCACCCCATTCTGTAACATTTTTTTTTGGAAGCTATAATCTCATGTTATTTTGTTTATTAATATAAATATTTTTGTAATGTCGCAGTCTACTACGTCTAGGTACTTCTTACATTTTATTCTATAGTAATAAATTCTGAAGTGACGCAGTGTCACAGATCAGTAAGAGATACACGTTTTTCAAATCAAGATGTTTGTAATGTAGCTCTAAACGTAAACTATCCATCCGTCCTCTCCGTCCGTCCTGTCCGTCCGTCCCGTCTGTCCGTCCTGTCCGTCTGTCCTGTTCATCCGTCCTGTCCGTCTGTCCCGTCCGTCCGTCCTGTCCGTGTTCGTCTGTTTGTCTGACTGTATGAAGTTCACATCCATTTTACTTGGAACACTAGACACTGCTAAAAATTTTAGTAAAGGAAAAAAATATTTTTAGGCTTAGCACCCCATTCTGTAACATTTTTTTACGCCAGTATTATAGCGCCATTACATCAGAAGTTATAACCTCATGTTATTTTGTTTATTAATATAAATATTTTTGTTGCAGTCTACTACGTCTAGGTTTTTCTTACATTTTATTCTATTAAAATAAATTCTGAAGTGACGCAGTGTCACAATCAGTAAGAGATACACGTTTTTCAAATCAAGATGTTTGTAATATAGCTCTAAACGTAAACTGTCCGTCTATCCTGTCCGTCCGTCCCTTCCGGCCGTCCTGTTCATCCGTCCTGTCCGTCTGTCCCGTCCGTCCGTCCTGTCCGTGTTCGTCTGTTTGTCTGACTGTATGAAGTTCACATCCATTTTACTTGGAACACTAGACACTGCTAAAAATCTTGTAAAGGAAAACAATATTTTTAGGGTTAGCACCCCATTCTGTAACATTTTTTTTTGGAAGCTATAATCTCATGTTATTTTGTTTATTAATATAAATATTTTTGTAATGTCGCAGTCTACTACGTCTAGGTACTTCTTACATTTTATTCTATAGTAATAAATTCTGAAGTGACGCAGTGTCACAGATCAGTAAGAGATACACGTTTTTCAAATCAAGATGTTTGTAATGTAGCTCTAAACGTAAACTATCCATCCGTCCTCTCCGTCCGTCCTGTCCGTCCGTCCCGTCTGTCCGTCCTGTCCGTCTGTCCTGTTCATCCGTCCTGTCCGTCTGTCCCGTCCGTCCGTCCTGTCCGTGTTCGTCTGTTTGTCTGACTGTATGAAGTTCACATCCATTTTACTTGGAACACTAGACACTGCTAAAAATTTTAGTAAAGGAAAAAAATATTTTTAGGCTTAGCACCCCATTCTGTAACAATTTTTTTGGAAGCTATAATCTCATGTTATTTTGTTTATTAATATAAATATTTTTGTAATGTCGCAGTCTACTACGTCTAGGTACTTCTTACATTTTATTCTATAGTAATAAATTCTGAAGTGACGCAGTGTCACAGATCAGTAAGAGATACACGTTTTTTAAATCAAGATGTTTGTAATATATGTAGCTCTTAACGTAAACTGTCCGTCCTGTCCGTCCGTCCTGTCCGTCCGTCCTGTCCGTCCCGTCCGTCCGTGCTGTCCGTCCGTCCCATCCATCCCATCCGTCCGTCCTGTACGTCCCGTAACGTCCGTCCGTCCGTTCTGGCCGTCCTGTCCGTCCGAACCGAGGTACTGCTTAACATTTTGTACAAAGATCAAAACTTTTTTTTAGGGTTAGTATCCCATTCCGTAATTATTTTTTACACCAGTATTATCGCGTCATTACATCGGAAGTCATAACCTCGTATGTTATTATATTTCTTAATGTAAATATTTCTGTTCCAGCCCACTACGTGTAGTAGGACCTTCTTTTATTTTATTATATTAGAAGAAATGCTGAAGTGACGCAGATCAGTACGAGATACACGTTTTTCAAATCAAGATATTTGTATCATGGCTCTAAACATAAACTAATAACGAATTAACTCTGCGACAAAGAGATTGCATACAAATCCCACTGACGTGAATACTACTTAACTTAGCAATGTATACCGAATTGTCACCTGTCACTTATCCTCGTCAGTACGGTGGAAAAGGGGGCTGATAGCGAGTGGGATCTGAGACCCTGTGGGACATTTGCATTCTCAAGACTGCAGTCATAAGACTGCAAATACGGTGCTTATCGCTCGGATCCTATTTTCATGTTTTATCTTTTAAGCGATCCGAACGCACCCTGCACAAAGCCCTACCAACATTAAACCCGTCCCATCTTGCTTTTTAACCCCCGACGCAAAAATAGGGGTGTTATAAGTTTGATGTGTAAGTGTGTGTGTGTGTGTGTGTGTCTGTCTGTGGCACCGTATCTCTTAAATGGATCAGCCGATTTGAATGCGGTTTTATGATTGAAAGCAGGTTTTCTAGCGGTGGTTCAGTCGTTTTTGAGATATGGAGCTTTTAGGGGTTAAAAGCCCTAGAGGTTTATTTCAGAGCTGATATCTCTTAAACGGCTCAACCAATTTTCATTAAATCTTGCTAGGAACCATCCTGATTAGTGTAGTTTTATTGTTTTTGAACTAAAACTAGAAAGTAGCACTATTACTAGTGGAAAAGATTGCGTATATATACTCGTATGTTATCGACCATCTAGGGCAGGTCAAATACAAAAGTATAAAAAATGTACCCCCTCTACCAGCCCCCTATTTCACCATCTTGACAATGACATGTGATAGGTGACAATTTTGTATACATTGCAAAGTTAACACGCTGATACATCACTGGGTTTCATATAAGCTGCGCCACGTACACTAAAATGTCACCTGTCAAGTGTCATTGTCAGTAAGGTGAAATAGGGGGCAGGAGCGCCTGGCGACATCGGTTGGCAGTTTTACCCCTTATTCGCCGTCCAGCTCTAGGTAACCAGCTCTAGGTTCCTCGGGGGCATTGACGACAAAGGTCTTAGAGTCTCTGTTGTATCCCAAAATAATCGTATGAAAATTGGATTAAAAGTTTTAATGAAAATACTACTATGTAACAATAAAACAAATTTAATTTTCTATTACGTGAAACAAATTGAATGTATTTTTTTTTATTTTAATTGCTAGATGTGTACAATGTGAGATGTGATGTGATCGAAAAGGATGATGATGGCGCTGGTGGTCAGAGCGAACATGATTGCCCACAGGTTCCGACGATGTACAGCGGAAGTCGCAGTAACGCGTTTTAGAGATTTTCAATTGCTTTATACCTACAGCCTGAGTGCTTACTTGTCGCAAAGGTCTATTATATCAATGCCCTCCGAGACCAATATAACAACACGTTTAGGGATAAAGCATGCAGCGCGTCGGGCTTACTGGCGGATGCGCGTCGACGGCTCTCCGGCGCAGGCGCACCAGCAACAGCAGCATCCTGCATCATAACGGACAGACTGCACCTTTTGTACCTTCTAATCAAGCTCTAATTCAAATTGATACATCCAAAAAATTATGGCCCATTTGTACGAAATGTTTTTTTTTACCTAAAATGAACTACCAATGGCACCTCACCTGCATAGAATAAGTCTATAAAAATATTTTGGTTTTATGAAGGTAGTTTTGATTTGTTACATGATTTTCATAAAGTCATTTTTTCAAAGTAGCGAATTTTCACATTTCTCGTTCTTTCATAATTGTTTAATCGATTTTCTTCATGTAACGATTATATGTACCTACTATTTTTAGTATTATATGTACCGATATAGAGTTAAAATGTTCGCGGTTTATTTTAATCGCTAAAATTACCAGTAGATTATTTAATTTTGTAGCATTTTTTCCATTCTAAAAACTTTAATTTGTCAAAATCGACGGAGCTCCGCTGAGCGGAGCTTCTATTTCTGGGTTATTTTGGCCCTCCGGGCCTAATATGAGACCGAAGCTAACCTAACCTACATACGCATATTATGATGCAAAAGTAATTATTGGGAAAATTTGCGATGGAAACATTGGGAACATATAAAATGTGAATAGTAAAAATTACGAATATTCAATAATGCTGTATAAAAATCGCAACTTGAAGAAAAACAATAAAAAAAATTGACAATTGTAAAAGAACGCGATGTAAAAATTCGCTACTACGCAAAAATGCCTTTGTGAAAATCATTAAAATCATCTAACAAATCGTGTTTTGACAAATAAGGTGTCGTTGGTTTTGTCTTATACACTGTTGCCACATCTACAGGATTCAACAAATATACCTACCTTATACTTGCCTTCGGGGTCGTGCTCCTACTAGGAGCATAAAAATATTACAATTGAATTCCTCGTTTTCATACTCTAATTAAAGTACAAGCATTATTTATTATTATCATATCAATAGTACTTCAGCAAGTTATAGGTTTAGGTCCGCTTCTGCGGAGCTCCTGTTTGATATCACTATAAGTCAGTGGTATCGTTTAACTTTAAAATACCCACTGTACCACCAGGGGTAATGCCAGGGGACGGTGGGTCTGAAGGGATATTTTGCGATAGTAAATAATAAAATTTGAAATACCTATATCTTCTTTTCGTTGCAGTAGGAGAATCAGAAATTATAGTATTCATGCTCCTACCAGTGGGAGAATCAGTACTATAATGTCTTCGTGCTCCTACCAGTAGGAGAATGTAGCAGGAGCACGACCCCGAAGGGAATATTCGTATTGAAGTCTCTTTCGTTATCCTATACAATCTGTCCCTGCATAAGGTGCACAAACAAATAGGAATAAAATACGATGCAATTTCACCGACAAAAAAAAATGGTGTCTATTTTTTTTAAAGATTTGTAAAAAATCATTGATTGCTGTCAACCCTTTTACTTTGTTCTGATAAACAAAGTAAAAGGTATCGCCTCACATGAGGTCTATTGAGATAAAATAAACGGTTTTTTAATCGTAGAGCATTTTCTGTGCCAATTAAATAAATAAAAGAATGTAAAAAAAAACAAACAATAAAAGCACGTTTTTCTTTTCAAAAAAATTTTTTTTCGAAATTCCTGATAAATCCTATTTATTCTTTAATTACTTGAAAATATGCCCATATGACCTCGTGTTATTATTAGCTATTATTATTAAACAACTCATTATCTTTAATTAAAAAAAAGAATTACGTGTCTAAAGCAAGCACGACATTTTTGATAAGTGGTCAAAGATATTATGTCGTTTAGCATGTGTTGTCTTTTTTGTGTTAAGCGTTTTAGTACTTTTTTTATTTGGTTGACACAGGAAATGCTATAGGATAAAAAACCGTTTATTTCATCTCAATAGACCTCATATGAGGCGAGATATTTCCCTTTGTTCCGATAGGGTTGACAGCAATAATTGTTTTTTTATATAAAATTAAACAATTTAAAAAATTACGTTTTTTTTTGTCGATGAAATTGCATCTAGTTTCATCCCTATTCATTTGTGCGTCTTATCCAGGGACACTGTATTTAATTTTTAAGGGATGCCAACACGATCCTTTGCCGAAGCTTGTAGATGTACTCGTATGTGGCCGTAACGTGTATGGCGTGTAGAAGTTATTTCAAAGAATAAGAACTAAGCATAGAAGGAGCTATAAAATATGCAGTCTTATTGGAAGAGACGGTCCTATAAGCTAAAACCAATTAGTATGTTCAATATCATATTCGCAAAACACGATTTTCGCAAAACATCATATTCGCAAAACATCATTATTAGCAAGACAGCAATTAGACAGTGTCGAGGGAGCTCCGCTGCCGCGGAGCTCCTATTTCTGGGTAGTTTGGCCCTCCGGGCCTGCTGTAAAACTAACATAACCTAAACCTACATACGATTCTATAACCTAATTCCACTATTTGCAAATATCATGTTTTGCGAATATCAGGTTTTACTATTATCATGTTTTGCGAATATAATGTTTTGCTAATATCATGTTTTGCGAATATGATATTCTGCGAAGTATGGGCTAAAACATCATGATCGTACACTATAACGATCAAGGTGACCAGGGTGTTGAATACACGACTTCACAACACTGGCGTATACGACTAGTTTTAGCGAGAGCTGAGGGGCTATTGTCTAACGCACTCGCAATCGCAACCGGCTTCAAAATGGAGCAATTGTTTTTATATTGTATGCAGACGAGCGTTCGATTTTCAAAATGAAAACAATCGTGAATGCGAGTGCGTTAGACAATAAGCGCTCAGGACTCTATACTCTTTCCTTTTTAACTTATTGAACATTCATATTCAAATTTTTGATATAGGTATAGATAAGACGCTTTCTTTTTAAGGCTCCTTCTATGCCTTTAATTTTTATTGTATGGGTTATGTGCTTATGTGACATGTATAAGTTGCTAAGTGTTTTTTTACCTATATGTATTGAAGTTGGTATTACTATTAAATAAAAGGTTTTAAGAGGTTTAAGCTTTTATACTTCGTCACAGGAGGGCTAGCACAAGTGGTTCGTGATTTGTTTGTCGCTCGGATCTTCCTTTCCATCTAGTCTGTAACGATAGAGACGCACTGAGCGACAAGCGATAAAATACAACTTGTGCTAAAAATTGCATGAGAGACGACATGATATCAATATTTTATTTTAGTCTGGTTTGGATAAAACTTTATTTTATCCAATCCAGACTAAAATAAAATATTTAACCTAAACTTAGACGAACGGCTAAGATTATGTTAGGAGCTATTAAATTATTGGTATCATAAATACGTCTTACATTGTGCCTAGGTTAACAAGAAAGAGTTTGGATTCAAATTATGGCACTGTTCGAATCGAAATTGGCAGCATGATCCACGTTTACCTAACATCTGATATTTTTTTGTGGCGGACATTTTAAAATATTCATATTCCACCTGTCGCCAATGCAAACTCTTTTTTGCCGAGGTTACTAAGCTTTTTGTGAGGCCCCGCGGCACTAAAGTGCGCCCTGTTGTGATCCTTATTAGTGCTGATAGACGAGCATAGTCGCTAGAATGCTCGAGTAAATGCGCAAGTCTATCGGCACCTTAAGATATAAGTAAATTAATATCTGGGAACAATCGCACACTAATTGACCTAGTCCCTAACTAAGCTCTAGGCTTGTACTATAGATGGGTACTAGACAACGATAAACATACTTATATAGAGAACTTAATTTCCGTGTCAAATACACGCACATTTACACACACAGTCGGAAACATACTCAATCTCATCACACAAATATTTGCCCATACCGGGAATTGAACCTGGGACCGCTAGCTTCGTAAATATGCAGGGTCGCTTCAACTTTCTTTATAGCAGCAAGTGGTAGAAAAATGGTTTGAGAAACTTAAAACAGAACTTACAAATCAACATTGCAAGTTAAATAAAAGCTTTTAATAAAGGGCAGCATAAAAGCTATACAAACAATACATTCGTAATATAGTTCATTTATTGTGATTTATATAATTTACACACATAAATTAGAAACACAACCCAACACCACACCCAGTAATAAACTTATTCAAGCTACCTCGTTATTGTGATTCTTAGCACGAGACGAGACTGCTTTAAGAGTATTTGTAGAACAGGCATCATACACGAGACCATCGTGATTTTTTCAAAGCCGTTCATGTGATCAAGCTGAGGGGCGGTACGGCAAGAGTAACCAACAGGAGACCTCAGCAACGCGCCTTCAACACGAGCCGAGCCGCTGGCGCGCGGCCTACATGCACTCAGTTTGGCCGCGGCGAACAATTGGTTAACGTTTTCGCACAATATTTTAAACGCACGCATAATATTTCAAAACAATTCTTATATCGCTGAATATATTGTGAGGATTATTGCTATTGTTTACGTTGTCAATTTTGACATTAGTCATTTTGGTCCTGATTTTTTAAACCTATATAAAGTATTCTAGCAAAAAGAGGTAGTTTGAAAGATCATTTTGAATTTTT
The DNA here is from genome assembly GCA_949316455.1 of Acleris holmiana. Classification (NCBI taxonomy): domain Eukaryota; kingdom Metazoa; phylum Arthropoda; class Insecta; order Lepidoptera; family Tortricidae; genus Acleris; species Acleris holmiana. Next base: position 10,891,671 of record OX438776.1, on the reverse strand, counting down.
GTCACCTTAGATACAGCTGAATTTTTGTCCATTTAAATCGTTTTGGTCGACTATGCAGTTACATCTTCTTGATTTTTTATCCAAGCAAATAATTTAAACGAAGTGTTACGTGTAATTTTTCTGACGGTTTCACGTGTTAGTCTTTTTTGGGAATCTATTGCAACACATTTTTTTGGGCTCGCTGTCCGGTTAGATCTATCTGATGGTGACTGTACTAACCTAGCATTATGTACGGAGCTATTATCTTGCATGAACGTAATGTGTTCATTCGGATAAACAACGTTGGCAGTTGGTAGAAATGAGTTTTCCAGTATCTCTTTGTAATCGTTTGCATTCATTCGTCCTGTTATCTCTACCAACTCCCCCGGACCATTCTTACTCATCCAGCCCCAGAAACCAATCGTGATACGCCCGCTCTGACGATTAGGCACCACATTTGGCTCGAGATACCGTGTATTACCTGGTCTCCATAGACTCATTCTGCCGTTATCAGATGAGCAGAAAACCTTTTCGTCCATAAAAATGGCGTTTTCAAAATTGTAGTTCAAATAAGTCGCTGCGAATTGTAATCGCTCAGCTTTGTGTCGGGCAGTGAGAGCCGGCTTCCTTGCCGGCACTCTATTTCGCAAGCCAACTTCATTTAAACGTCTTCGTATTGTGCTGCTGGACACTTGGTGTATATTTGCAAATTGTGTTGTGTTAATAAATCTGTCATCGCGAGCTTTATTCACAATTGCGACGTCTTGCCCTCTTGTAGTACAGTCACGGACTTTAATTGATCAGCCACTTGCCACTGCTCATATTTTAGCCGTGTAATGCGATCGGGTTATTGAAACGTTACCATAGCAATCCTTTGGTAACGACCAATAAAAACTGAGTTCAGTTTGGACCAATAGTGACTGTTGTTTAAACGTGACCATAGTAACCCTATTAAACGACCAATAACGACTGTGTTCAGTAGAATAGCTGATTGGGCGTTGTATCACCAATAGTAGCCGTTGTTTACGTATAGCCATAGCAACTAGACAGACATGCAATTGGTTGCCTTTGGGTGATGTCACTCTGTTGTCTGGTTGGTAGATCTGGGTCTCAGGTTAGCCAACCGTTAATATTGCATGTCATTTTGTTCTTCTATTATACGAAGACGTGTGCATTTCCTTATCTCAATATACGAGTAAAACCGACTGAACCCAATTTGCATTACACGGCTAAAATATGAACAGTGGCAAATGGCTGATCAATTAAAGTCCGTGACTGTACAACGCGGACGTCCATACGAAACATGGTTATTTAAGTTTCCTTCTTGCTGCCATCTTTCCAGCCATAAATATACAGTATTTCTCTGAAATAAAAAAACTTATTTTTACTTTTCATTGTGTTCAATTCAAAAATACTAATTACATCAACATTCTCTTTTTCCCCGCTTTGAATGTCATAAAATATACTCACCGCTACTCCGACTTCATTGGCGATCTCTGTTACGGGCACACCATAATTTTTTAGTTGTATGATTTTTCTTTTTATTTCACTATTAATGCGATAGGTAATCATTTTAAAAGATTTTTTAACACTTAATAGGTATAACAATTTACATCCAATGCGATCCAATTGATACATGACATGACAAGACGATAACAATTGCTAGATAGTTGTCAACGTCGACGGAGTAAAAAAAGTACGAGTATTATCTAGTATTAGTTGAAGTGTGAAACTCTTCTAAAGAGTTTGCACGTGTGTAATGAAGTTGTTTATTTGCTATGAACTATGATCATTACAATTTTACCCCTTAAAGTAGCAATGTATGGCCGTTTATACAAAATCAAAGACCATCTTTTTGTATTTTTTTTTCTATTCGGAATCATCAAGAAAATTGAGAGGTACGGAGGCTTGAACTCACTATGTTTTGTTTTTTGTGGTAGTTTTGAAAACTAACGAGTTTCTATAAATGTTGATGTTAAGTTTGTTTACAGTTTTCATTAAATAAAAATGAAAAATTAGAAAAAAAAGAACATGAATTCTTAATAAAATACAAAATACAAGCACAATTGAGGATTTGAACCCTGACGCAACGGTATATAATAATGATTTCTAATTACTAAACCGCTAGGCCATGGTGACTGACATAACAGTGGCTGAAATATTGCAGAGCATTCGTACCTATTTTAATTTGGCAGCTTCAATATTACATATTTACATTTGATAAATACACGCTGTGGAATTAAACACAAAGTGGGGGGAGGGAAGATGGCCGATTGAAAAATGCCTGGCTTTTACTTTTGATTTATTCTGTTTACTGATTTACTCTATTCACTTGACATTGGCGAAATCACTGTGTGGACCGCCATTAATTAAAAAAGAAAAAGAAGAAATACATGCAGTGAATTATATGCAATGACAGTTATGTTACCGTTTTTGTGAATTGCCAAATATTCTATTTAAATGTATCTCTTGTAACAAGACCGTGAAGTTGCTTTTCGCAGATTTATATTTTGTATACCTACTTATTTTGTAAAAGGAAAATTCATTACATCTGTACGATTACATTTAAACTGTATGCCTAGTGCTTTAAGGTATATTTTCCTTAAATGTTCAGATATTTATGATCACCCTGTCTGTGCAGATAACTTTGACGAGTTGTGCTTTCAGATATTATTGTCTCGTTGTGTGTTCAGATTTAATTGAAAAACCACTGCTCATATATTTGTGGCGAATAGGATGTTCAGGTGTTATTGACCTTATTTACCGTAAATAATTTATTGAAATTTATTGCTGCTCAGAAATATTTGAGTACCTCGGCCGTTCCGATATATCTGATGGCGACTGTACCTATTGTATAAATTGAAAATAGTTACTAGCAAATTATTAAATGAAGAACCCATTATCGAAGAAGTGACCGTCTACTTCATAGAGAAATGATTCGCCATACTAACTCGTGTGTTGGTTGTTGTCAGGAGCGATTACGCGACATCCTATCGCAATGGAACCACCTGTTGGACGTGGCGTCGCTTCGCAAGAACCGGCTCAACGCCGCCGTGCGCTACCACCAGCTGTTCGCCGACGCCGACGACATCGACAACTGGATGCTCGACACTCTCCGGTCAGCTGTTTACTCATAACTGCTACAAATAACTAGTTGTATAGCGATTTTAATCCGCGATAACCCTGCCCACTCAAATTAAAGGTGAACACTGTTATGTGGGTCAGGATTTGGGCGGATCTTTGTTACGTTTATACTAGTCAGCAGGGAGCGTACTTTTGGTGGCGATAACATGCCGATGACGGTCAAACTATAAATAGTATCTTTTTTTTTCTATTTATATTGACTACCTTTTCAACCTTTTCAGTTTACTGATTGACACTAGACATATTTATTCGAGGGTGGTAGAGACAAGAATGTTCTGTTTTAATTAATACGTCACCTTATTGCTTTGCTATTGAATTAAATTGTTATGGCATACGAGTGCTAAAATTAGGATGTGAGCGTCCTTGACAAAAATGGAACGTTTTATTGCCTGTTTGTTATTATTCTACTTCCCCGTATTTTGTATTGGCTAAAATATTGTTGCTATAGACTGGTATCGTCGGAGGACACCGGCGTGGACGAGGCCCAAGTGCAGAGCCTGTTGAAGAAGCACAAGGACGTAATCGACGAGCTCAAGAACTACGCCAACGTCATCCAGCAGCTTAAGCAACAGGTTAGATTGCAGATGATTGCTTGTGACTGAAAATTAACCCTTCGTCTGTGTTTGTTTAGGATCCTGACAAGACCGTCGTATGCGTGTGTTCAGGATCCTTATCATTGCTACTTCGGCTTATTTTCGCGATTATATGCCTTTTCATTTTGAAGATACGGTTCTAATTTGATTGTAGAACAATCTTAAACATTAAATCTTACTTGACAACATTCAGTTTTTCGAAACCACATGAGGCGAAAGCTATAGAAAACTTTAAACTCGGTCACGTGACTGCGATGACGTCACACAGATGAGGGTACAAAATTATGGGAGGCGACACTGACTAAGAGTTATAACTTGAAAAAAATTGTGTCTATTGTAACATCAAAGTAGTAATATAACAAAAGGGATCACTTACAGCTTTATCAAATCCTGCCACGTCGCGTACCCGTTAGAGTTGGTTTTAACTTGCACCTTGTTGCAGGCGAGCGAACTGAGCCCAGAAGACGCGAGCAGCGCGGAAGTCCAAGAGCGCCTCGCCGCCATCGACTCGCGGCACGGCGAGCTAGCGGAACTCGCGCGCCTGCGCAAGCAGCGGCTGCTCGACGCGCTGTCGCTGTTCAAGCTGCTGGCCGAGGCCGACGCCGCCGACCAGTGGATCGCCGAGAAGGACCGCATGCTCGACACCATGCTGCCGCCCAAGGACATCGACGATGTCGAGATCATGAAGCACCGGTTAGTAACGATTGTTCTACGGGTATAGGTAAAAATTTAAGTGAACCTCCTCTTTCATGTAGTTGTAACACATCTGTATAGACCGTTCGACATTCTATGTTGAAAATTTGACGTAAATTCCATATTAGTCTAGTAAATAACGACATGCAAGAGGGGCTTTAGATTATTCCGAAACTAACTTCTGACCGTGACTTCGTCTGCGTAGAATTAGAAATTCGCTATACATCCCCTTTTATACATTACTTTGTCATCACGTTGACTAAAAAGTACTATTTTTTTTTTTGGATAAATGGTAGTTTATGTGTATAAAGGGTATAAAGCTACACATAAAAAAATAACAATCAAACATACTAAACTCATATTTTACGTTAGCATTTATAACAGTGATTGCAGTTGTGATGCCCATATAAAAGTATAACAAACTCCCATTTAACGAGCTGGCCTCAAATTTCAGTAACACTTAACCCTTACTCGTAACGCCCAAAGGCCTTATAAAAACTAAAAACTTCTATTCAATGTATGATAGATACCTGCATAATGTTCTGACATTAATATTTTTGCTTCGTGTGTTAACTACGAGGCATAATATAAAGTATGCGTAAAATATAATGTTTCTCGACAGATACGACGGTTTCGACAAGGAGATGAACGCGAACGCGTCGCGCGTGGCGGTCGTCAACCAGCTGGCGCGTCAGCTGATCCACGTGGAGCACCCGCAGGCGCCGCGCATCCAGGAGCGCCAGGCGCGCCTCAACCAGGCCTGGGGGCAACTGCGCGATAAGGTAACTTCATACCTTTGATTTACTGCCCCTACCTAATAGTTTTTTTCTGGCTCGTGATGGTAAAGCGATAAAATATACGCCTATATAACCTTCATTCAAGAGCTTCATTAGCGTGGCTTGATTTGGATTGCTTAGTTAAAATTAGAATAGTCCATGTCAGTTAATTCCAATCAAGACCGATTACTGTTTTCTAGTACATACACCACTCAAGTCACCGAGCTATGCATATTACATTTTGACTTTCTATAATACTCCTCGCGGTGTTCTACCAGGCTGAAGCTAAGAAGGACGAGCTCAAGTCGGCGCAGGGCGTGCAGACGTTCCACATCGAGTGCCGCGAGACCGTCTCGTGGATCGAGGATAAGAAGCGTATCTTGCAGCAGACGGACAACCTCGAGATGGACCTTAACGGTAAGTTTCTTAGCCTCCTATTCTTTTTTAGTTGACAGTCATAACCACTAACCAAATTCCACCTTATTTCCTTTGCAATGCATCTTTAGTCTAACGGCCGTATTATGTATATATTGTGAAAAAAATGGAATCAGGTTTTGACAGATGCCTATCATGATTTTTAAATGAGTACGCAATTTATTTTGAGTTAAATTGTTAAAACCTTAGAAATACGCTATGTAATATTCTAGTGTCACACGGTCCTCTGTGAGACACGCACGTATACAATTTTACGTCTCAAAGAAGAATTCTAATATTTTACGACCACAGAATAAACTTTCGTGTCTTTTCTTCAGGTGTAATGACTCTACAGCGTCGCCTATCTGGCATGGAGCGCGACCTAGCCGCCATACAGGCGCGTATCTCTTCGCTCGAGGGAGAAGCCAATGCTATCGAGGAGGAGCACCCAGAGGAGGCGCAGCTGATTCGCGAGCGCGTGCACCACATCAGCGACAACTGGGAACAGCTCACGGCGATGGTGAGTGCACGCGCATTCCGTGTTTCTTACGGGTTATTTTATGGATTTACAATAGGTGGGGGCTGTAGTAATCCCGTTGTCGCCTGTTTACAACGCTATGGCCGGAACGCCCTAGGGGTTTTAGTCCGTACAGGTCGAATAACCCTTCCTAGAGCGGCCGTACAGTCATTTTCTCCGAACTGACAACGCTTCGAAGTGCTATTGTACAGTTTGGACCAGTTAATAATGTAGTTTCTATCGCTCAACAGCTGAAGGAGCGCGACTCGAAGTTGGAGGAAGCCGGCGACCTGCACCGCTTCCTGCGCTCCGTGGACCATTTCCAGGCCTGGCTCACCAAGACCCAGACCGACGTCGCTTCCGAAGGTACACACATACACAACCACTGGTGCTCCGTTTACTGTTCTTTCCTTATTGGATAATCTTGGAAATTTAAATGAGGTAAATGTGTTTGTACCGTCTAAATTACTAAGATGTTCTTGTTTTCAGACACGCCGTCTAGCCTGGCTGATGCGGAGAAGCTGTTGTCGCAGCACCAGACCATCAAGGAGGAGATTGATAACTACCGCGATGAGTACGCTAAGATGATGGAGTACGGGGAGAAGATCACTGCCGTAAGTTATTTCATTCTTAGAATTCACGGTTCGGTTTCTCACGTTTGTCGTTACCTCCTTCCAAAAGTTACGCCGGTGCAGCCTTTATGGTTGTATTCATTTTTTATTAATTCTATGCTCAATAAATGGATCGTAGATATTTAAACATCGCCAGTTTATTCGTACACGTAGTTACTGGCGGCATGTCTTGACGCAGCTAAAATAACCGTGATACCTTTTCTCAAACCTTAATTCTATTATATTTTAAATTAAACTATACCTTCCCTGATCACAGGAGCCGTCGACGGCTGACGATCCGCAGTACATGTTCCTGCGAGAGCGTCTCAAGGCGCTCCGTGAGGGTTGGGCCGAGTTGCAGCAGATGTGGGAGAACCGGCAACAGCTGCTCGCCGCCAGCCTCGAGCTGCAGCTGCTGGAGCGCGATGCGCGTCAGGCCGAGGGTCTGCTGGCGCACCAGGAGCTCAAGTTAGTACTTGTTGCTGACAATGGTGTATACGGATCTTCGAGGCCTTATGGTTTCAAATTATCAAGCGTGAAAAATTGACTTTGATAAATTAATACAAATCATTGCTCACTTGAAAGACGAATTTTTTTTTTGTTATAGACTGGCTAAGAGCGAGCCACCTACGAACTTGGAGCAGGCCGAGAACATGATCAAGGAGCACGAGGCCTTCCTCACCACCATGGAGGCCAACGATGACAAGATCAACTCAGTCGTCCAGTTCGCCAACCGGCTTGTCGAGGAGCGACACTTCGACGCCGATAAGATACAGCGCAAGGCCGACAATATCGAGCAGCGCCGCGCCGCCAACCGGGACAAGGCTGTCCAACAGATGGACAAGCTCCAGGACCAGCTCCAATTACACCAGTTCCTCCAAGACTGCGATGAATTAGGTGAATGGGTCCAGGAGAAGAACGTTACAGCGCAAGATGACACCTACCGCTCCGCTAAAACCATCCATTCTAAATGGACCCGCCATCAAGCCTTCGAGGCCGAAATCGCCGCCAACAAGGAACGACTGTTTGCCGTTCAAAACGCCGCCGAAGACCTCATGAAACAAAAACCAGAATTCGCTGAAGTCATTTCCCCGAAAATGAGCGAACTCCAAGACCAATTCGAAAACCTACAAGTCACCACGAAAGACAAAGGCGAACGGCTCTTCGATGCGAACCGCGAAGTACTCCTACACCAGACTTGTGACGACATCGACTCATGGATGAACGAACTGGAGAAACAGATCGAAAACACTGACACCGGCACTGATCTGGCATCTGTCAACATTCTCATGCAGAAGCAACAGATGATCGAGACTCAGATGGCCGTGAAAGCCAAGCAAGTCACCGAACTTGAGACCCAGGCCGAATATCTCCAGAAGACCGTTCCTGATAAGATGGATGAGATCAAGGAAAAGAAGAAGTTGGTAGAACACAGATTTGAACAGCTGAAGGCGCCTTTGTTAGATCGCCAGAACCAGCTCGCTAAGAAGAAGGAAGCTTTCCAATTCCGCCGCGACGTCGAAGATGAAAATCTATGGGTGCATGAGAAAATGCCGCTAGCCACCAGCACCGACTACGGAAACTCCCTGTTCAATGTGCAGATGCTGCAGAAGAAGAACCAGTCTCTGAAGACCGAGACTGACAACCACGAGCCAAGGATTTTGACCGTTATTGCTAACGGACAGAAGCTTATCGACGAGGGTCACGAAGCGTCGCCCGAGTTCAGAGCGCTTATTGAGGAACTCACTGCGAGATGGCGAGAACTTAAAGGTAAGTAATTACTACACATTCCTACAGTAATTTGAATGGGTTGTGTGGTTTTCAAGCTTGAGGCCAGTTCTTTGGCTCGCTTGAGTTGATTAGAACTAAATATGTAATTTATCACATTTGTTTTCGATGAAGGTAGGACATCTTAAGGAAATCTGCACACTTAGACGAAGCAATTCATTGACGTGTGTGACGTTGCAAATTCTCATTCGCTTGGGGACTGTAGCTTTTAGTGCATCTCATCGCGAGAGGTTTGTGTCCAGCGGTGAAATGTTTATAGGCATATTAACGATTATTAAAGACTGTTGTTAAAACTAAAATTAAATTTCCAGATGCCATCGATCAGCGCAAGGACAACCTGGCTCAATGGGAGAAGGCCCAACAATATCTGTTTGACGCGAACGAGGCCGAGGCGTGGATGAGCGAGCAGGAACTGTACATGATGGTGGAAGACCGCGGCAAGGATGAGATCAGCGCGCAGAACCTCATGAAGAAGCACGAGATCCTCGAGCAGGCTGTGGACGACTATGCCCAGACCATCCGGCAGCTTGGCGAGACCGTGCGTCAGCTCACCGCTGAGGAACACCCGCTAAGGTAAGTTAGGAATCAAGACAAGACGCGACAGAAATGAGTTTTCTATGATGACTTTTACTTTGACATACTTGGCTGGCTGGCTGGCTGGCTTGTGACAGACTCAAACGTTTATTGAACTGCAACAAGCGTCCAGTGGCGCTCTCAGTACTATAATAGTTTTTTTTTATAAAGTAAAGAATTGTCTTGAAATCAAAGAATGTGTTTTGTGTTTTTTGCACAATTTATGGGGTTTTTTTTTAATAGCCTGGATTAATGTCCCACTGCTGGGCAATGGCCTCTTCGATTGCTATCCCGGTCTATCCATTGCGCTTCTATTTATTCACTTGTTGCTATTTAAGAAATCATCGTGGCGTTGTTGTTACGGCACCTAAACTTAACACACTCACTGCCATGGTACAGAATAAATTAAGCAATTTCAAAGTCTAACCTGTATAATTATCTTCTTATAGCGAACAAATCTCAGTGAAGCAATCGCAAGTTGACAAGCTATACGCTGGGCTAAAGGACCTGGCGGGCGAGCGGCGTGCCAAGCTGGACGAGGCGTTGCGGCTGTTCCAGCTGTCGCGCGAGGTCGATGACCTGGAGCAGTGGATCACGGAGAGGGAGCTCGTCGCCAGCAGCCAGGAGCTGGGGCAGGACTACGACCACGTCACTGTGAGTACACGCCCTAGAACCTGATAGAAGTACTTCCCTCTATCTTATATGGATATCGGGGAGTGTAGCACTAAATGTATCTCGGAACGCTGTTTTGTTGTCATTTTAACAGCTGGCCCCTATTTCTCGATCCGGACAGTTCGTTTACTGGCACAAGGGTTGGGGAGGTCAACTTGCACTCGCTCTACAACCAGCCCCCTATTTCACCATTTTGACAATGACAAGTGACAGGTGACATTTTAGTATACATGGCGTTTACTTTGCAATTGTCGCTTGTCAAGATGGTCAAATAGGTCTCTTACTCCCGTTACAGTTAATGACAAAAATATAGTATTGGACAAAGTTTTATAAAATATGTCCACACGGACGCCACGGACTATTATATTTAAAATAATTATCGATACTTCTGCTACTATATTTTTTTACAACAACTACCTAAGTCAGAGCGGAGTACGACATTAAAAGGATAGCGATGCATGTTCATATTGTACTTCAGTATTTACAAAAGTATTGTCTGTTACAGTTACTATGGGAGCGCTTCAAAGAGTTCGCGCGCGAGACTCAAGCAGTTGGGTCGGAGCGCGTGGCGACGGCGGAGCGCATCGCGGACCAGATGATCGGCATGGGCCACTCCGACAACGCCACCATCGCGCAGTGGAAGGAGGGGCTCAAGGAGACCTGGCAGGACCTGCTGGAACTCATCGAGACCCGCACACAGGTCCGACGGATTTATATTGGAAATAATAATTGTTGGTGCTTGGTTGGTAATGATGTTCGTCGAGCTAAATGCAAAATACTGAGATGTTTTTCATTAAACTGGTGGTTTTTGGACCAAGTGAAATATGAGTTGGTATCTAGTCTTTAGACATGGTTTTTTTTTTTTGTTTAGTTTGTTAGATTATGGGCTAATTATTTTGACTTTCTGTCGAGAAATTTGCTACTGCATTGTCTTTTCTGTCTTGTTTATTTGTTATTTACTACCGAAGTTTCTATGTGGTAATATTTACATTATGTAAAGCAAGCGCTTTATCCACGTAGTGGTGGTAGGACCCCGTACAGGGTCCGTCCGGATCGCTACCACCATCTTATCCATTAACCAACCGCCAAGCAACAGTGTTCGCATTGTTGTGTTCCGGTGTGGAGATAAGACAACCGGTGAAATTACTAGCATAGAAGCATTCCATCCTAGTCCTCAGGGTTGGCAACGTATTTGGGGTCTTAGGATTGCAATCTTATGATCATAGTCTTGAGAATTCAAAATGTTTATGGGTCTCAGATTCCACACCATCAGTTGGCCTGAGTGCTCGTGTCCTTATCATAAAAAAATACCAGCATAATTGTATAAATGATCCTCTTTTTGTCTAATATCGTGCAAAACTTAACGGCAGTGGTTACCAAATTCCTAAGCATCGGAAGATAAAGCAGGAGCTGGCCTTAGATCGAGAATTTAGTCGCGCTCATCTAATGCCGGCAGGTCATCGAGGCGATTTCCGCTTGACACTATAATTGTTTTGATTCCCAACAGTTAATTATAGTGGAAGTTGTTTGGTGTACAGATGCTAATGGCGTCGCGCGAGCTGCACAAGTACTTCCACGACTGCAAGGACACGCTGCAGCGCGTGAACGAGAAGGCGCGCGGCGTGAGCGACGAGCTCGGCCGCGACGCGCTCAGCGTCGGCGCGCTGCAGCGCAAGCACCACACCTTCATGCAGGACCTGTCTTCCAAGCACCACCAGGTAACCGCGAACACAGTGCGCCCCTGTACTCGTGGATTACTTACATTGCTTAAGGAAATCCGAAACTAGAGAAAAAACGACACATCTTTGAAATTTTGTTTAGTTTTAGGGTTCCGTAGTCAAGGACCAGTTCCGCCATGTTTGGTTTCGACTCAATTTAATTATGAGACTACAAAGCTGTAATAAACTGTCAAAGTTGTAAAATGAAACCATTAAAAAATAATTGTTTTTAGGCCCCCAGGTAAATTGTGTTTGAATATGTTATAACTCAAAAAGTGCCATTTTCGGTATAGTTGCGTCCATCCTGAGTATACTTTAGCTGTTCCTCTAGAGCTCTAACATGAAAATAATTGAAAAAAATAATTGAAACTTTCTCTTCTATCTTTATGTCTTATTTAGTTATCTTCTAACGATATAACCTCACATTCAATCAAAATTCAAATTATAACGATATAAACTCACATTCAATCTCCAATCCTCAGGTGGAAGCGATAAGCGCAGAATGCGCACGACTTGGCGCCTCCTATGCTGGCGACAAAGCTGCCGAGATCACCCGACGAGAGGCGGAAGTAGCCGAAGCGTGGGCCGCTCTCCAAGCCGCCTGCGCCGCAAGAAAAGCCAAGCTGGAAGACGCCGACGACCTCTACCGGTTCCTCAACCAAGTGCGGAACCTCACGCTCTGGATGGACGACGTGGTCCGACAAATGAACACGGGGGAGAAACCAAGGTAACTAAAGAGACACTTAAAACGGGCCGAGTTCCACAGGCTAGGCAGGGAGGGGTAGGAGGGAAGGGGAATGCTATACAGAGTGTTTTTTTTAAATGGGACAGTATGGGGAAATCCGAATCTAAAGGAGATAGAGGAAAAGTGTCCAAGGAGACATTAGGTGTTTTTTTATGTAAACAAATTTGGCTCATTAAAATTTTTGGTCAAGCGTGAGTTGTTCTTAAAAAATTATAAAGTTGGTCAATTTTTTTTTTGACGCGGGTCGACTCTGTTTCATGTAAGGATTATTTCATTGTATGGAAAGAAAAAAATCTGAACAGCAGAAGTTGGTCAAATTTAATGAAAACTAATCTTCATACAATTGCAGTATTCGCCTTTTAATATTGTTACAAGTGCCTAGGCGTGTAAAAAATTTAATGAAAACTAATCTTCATACAGTTGGTTTATTACTTGAGTAAATGTTCGATGTGGCCGCCGTCTTGTCTTATGCAGGTACGAGCACGCTTCAAGACACTTCTAGTTGCATTTAACAGAGACTTATGGTGAATTGTGTTTAAAGTGTTGTAAACAGCATCTTTTAATTCTTGTACGGAGTTGTATCGGGATTCATAAATTCGACCCTTAAGGTAACCCCATAAGAAAAAATCTAATGGCGTTAAGTCGGGCGATCGTGGGGGCCACTTTATCGGCCCATATGTACCCATCCAACGGTTTGGAAACTGCTCGTCCAAACACAGTTTACTTGCCCTACTGTTGTGGGCTGGTGCACCATCTTGTTGGTAGATTATCTTACCAAAGTTCCTTAAGCTAATAGTCTCATCTACTAAATCTGCAGCCATGTTCAAGATTTCCTGATATTTTTCACTATTTAGCGTTCCTTGGTAAATTTTGATAGCAAAAATTCTGTTATGTAATATCGCACACCAACAATTAAAAGAAAATCGGATTTGGTTGTGGGTTTCTGTAGTTCTTAGCGGATTTATTTTTGACCAGTAATGGTTATTTCTCCTGTTGTACATGCCATTGTTCGAAAAGTTGCATTCATCAGTCCAAATAATAAAATTAGGAAAACATCTATTTCTAATAGTCTGAGCCACATACCAATTACAGAAATGTAACCTGCGGTCTTTATCTCCAGGTAGTAACGCTTGTACAAGTCGACCTTCTATGTAACACTTGTATTTATGAGCCTTCAATATCTTCCTTACAGTTGATTTATGAATACCGATAGTTTCAGCTGCTTCCCGTAACGAAGCTTTTGGATATGCTTCAAAATATCCCAATACGGCAATAGTTATGAACTCACTATTGACTATCGTCGGCCTTTTACGCTTAGGTTTGAAACAGCCTTCCTGTCTTAGGTTCTTTATTAAACTATCAAATATCTTGCGATTCGGTACTACACGGTCAGGATAGCGTTCTTGATACCACTTAAGTGCATTATCTCTACTGCGATAATTAAGAAAATACGCCTCAATCAAATCAACTTTATGTGAATTAGTTAACGCCATGATGAATAAAATTACAAGCATGAACTGATTGGAAACAAAATCACAGCTGCAGAAATAACTTACGTTCCAAATTTGAATTCTTTGCTGCAGAAATAACTTACGTTCCAAATTTGAATTCTTTTTTTTATAATTTCAAGACTATCGCGTGCCATGATGTTTACGAAGATTAAAAAAAATTTTCTTCTCTTGAATCATCTGGAGCTCTTATCGATTATCGAAATTTAAAAATGGAATAATTTTAAATATTTTTTTACACGCCTAGGCACTTGTGACAATATTAAAAGGCGAATACTGCAATTGTATGAAGATTAGTTTTCATTAAATTTGACCAACTTCTACTGTTCAGATTTTTTTCTTTCCATACAATGAAATAATCCTTACATGAAACAGAGTCGACCCGCGTCAAAAAAAAAAATTACCAACTTTATAATTTTTTAAGAACAACTCACGCTTGACCAAAAATTTTAATGAGCCAAATTTGTTTACATAAAAAAACACCTAATGTCTCCTTGGACACTTTTCCTCTATTTCCTTTAGATTCGGATTTCCCCATACTGTCCCATTTAAAAAAAACACTCTGTATAACTCTCACACTTGCATCGGACAGTTTATTTGTCGCCCTAGATTTCTAGAAGCACAAAGAAAGTCGATAGTTATTTAGAAATCCATAATAGCAAGATGCTCTAGCTCGTTTGTTTTAGTAGCAAGGCTATGGCGTAAAGGCGATTCACAATCGTGTAGCAAATGTTCATGGTGTAATGACAATGTTCACGTCTGAGAATGAGCCTAGCGCCATGTACCAAACAAATGACGATCACGGCTAGATATCTTAAACTCCTCATGTTACAGGGACGTGAGCGGAGTAGAGCTGCTCATGAACAACCACCAGTCTCTGAAGGCGGAGATCGACACGCGCGAAGACAACTTCTCCGCTTGCATCTCGCTGGGGAAGGAGCTCCTCTCGAGACAGCACTACGCCGCCACAGACATCAAGGACAAGCTGTTGCAGCTGACCAACCAGAGGAACGCGCTGCTGCGCCGCTGGGAGGAGCGCTGGGAGAACCTGCAGCTCAGTGAGTTGGCTTTTTATGATATAGAGGAGGCAAACGTGACAGGACGAAACTTGAATTTTCAAATCTAGCCGAATCTAAGACGGGGCCTTTATTCTTCTTTGTTTTAACCGCAATCTAATCACACTTTTGACGTTACGAAAGCTCTTATTCACTGGACAGTAAGAGCTTGTCATAATGTCAACTATCTTCTTTTTCTTCAGCCTATGGTCACTCACTGCCGGGTGTAGACCACCTCATTAGCACGCCACTCCCCGATATTCGTATTATGCTGTCTTCATAAAAAAATCCCCAATAATTTCGTTATTTCGTCCACTCATCTAGCCTTTTGGCGGCCAACGCTCTTAGTTCCGGGCCTCAGTCCCTATTCTAACACCTTGCTCCAGCGGTCGTCGGTTCTGCAAGTTATACGTTCCACCTATTGCCATTCCTTTGTGCGATGAGACGACCCACGTCAGTAGGGTATTATTGGGGATTCTGGATCATTTGTCCTCGCTGCGCTCGGATGATCCAGAATCCCCAATAATGATCCAGGATCCCCAATAGTTTCCATCGATCAGGGATCTAGTCGGATGATCCAGGATCCCCAATAGTTTCCATCGATCAGGGATCTAGTCGGATGATCCAGGATCCTCAATAGTTTCCATCGATCAGTGATTCAGAATTCCATAAACTCAACAGGTAAACGAATGACCTGACAATCCTTCAATGGTAAATTTGCATATTCTCGCCTCATAAATTTCTATAACAAAATATTTTGTATAGAGAAGCAAAACCGGAGTGCCGTATAATTCAATTTTATATTACTTATATTTTTGTTTACGGCACTCCGGTTTATTTTTCATAAATTTATTACTTTGTTTATTCATCTTTGTTTATTCATCTTTGTCCCTGTTAACACTTTCCACACAACCATTGCTGTACTAATGTTATAGGATAGTCCCGCTAACAGTTTTCTGGAGTGGCCAATTCCATACTAATTGTTTAAGGACAAGGCGGTCTTTCGATACGTTCCAAAGGGGCGCCTCCTCTGTACTGATATTTACTCAACCAAGATAATACTAGAACGCTGATCTATATATGCGACCGATCGTAAAAACTTTGATAGCGTGATTCAGGTCTTTTTCAATTATTACTGTCAAATCAAAATAAAAACTGCAAACTTTTTTTGATTTCAAGCTATCTTCAGTTGTTATTAAAAACCACATTATTAAAAGTGTTGATTAAAGTGAAATACATTAATTATTCCAATATTTGTGTATTATTCAAGTAATGAGAGATTGTTACGACATCTATTTAAAAAGGTAGGTACTTAACATCTGCTAGTCTGACGATAAAGTGACTCACGCGCTTCTCAATGTTATTGTTAGCGTAAGATGGCGCTATTTGACAATGCTATTTGAATGGAATAATACAGTGAAATGAATCTGCGGTCTTTAATAAAGTAAAAATTTCGTAGGTGAACTGAAACTTTAATAAATAAATCGACTGAAACTATTAAGTTTATCTCAACACTGTAATCGTTCGCGATGTACATCAAAGTTCGAACATTGTTACGACATCTATTTAGGTAAATCAAGTGTCAACTTTATTGCTGATTGACAAGAAACTCCGCGCTGTGTTTACTAATCAAGAACTTCGTTAATCAATGTTAAGATGGCGCTATTAATACAAATAATCGATATGAAACTAGCACGATGTTTTTACTGTTTACTAAGAACTTCGTTAATCAATGTTAAGATTGTGTGCATGAATGCAATAAAGTAAAATAATTTCGAACCTTGAGAGCCATTACATAGCATGCTGTATGACATGTAAATAATAGGAAGCGTAAGTAATTTATGTTCATGCTTCACATGATTCGAACAAATATATGTGTTTTTCTTTCTTCTTTATAGCTAAAGCCGATTCACAAATTCTGAGAGTTAAACAAGTTATTTAAACAATAAGTATAGTAAGTCGTTGCTGTCTTCAAGCCAACCAGTGCCTGTTTTATATTTCCTTATTTTTTTTTTTTTTTTTTAATAATAAATATCAGGGGGACAATCTCATACAAATTGACCTAGTCCCAAACTAAGATCTAGGCTTGTACTATGGGTACTAGACAACGATATAAATACTTATATAGAGAAATAAATACTTAAATACATAGAAAACATCCAAGACTCAGGAACAAATACTCGTGCTCATCACACAAATATCTGCCCATACCGGGAATCGAACCCGGGACCGCTAGCTTCGTAGGCAGGGTCCCTACCAACTCGGCTAACGCATCATATCGTCTTCATAGTTAGGCTACATTCGGTACATAGAAACGCATTAAAGTACATGCAGCTACCAAATACGAATAAGGTTTCAGGTTAACGCAGCAAGCTGGCGCCGCGCCTTATAGGTGTAAAGGATTGGGAGTGATTCACAATAATTATATTTTATTTTCTAATAGACGAACGTCTGTAATGCAGAATTAAGGTTTGATTTTGTTTGGACAATCTCATTTGAAATAAAATTATATTACTAATAATTTTAATTGGTAACATCTAAATGCAGCCTTAGTTTATAGGGTTATAAATGGAGCTTCCATTTATTTGAGCATTCAATTGGTAGTGGCAGTGCAGTGAGTGAGACAAGTAATTAAAAAGAAGCAGCAAGTATGTACGTAATATTTTTTATTTTTTATTATTTATGTTGATTGTGTTTGGTTAGTGATGCTTATTCAAATACTTTTAATAAAAATAGGTCGGCAGTGTTCAATCCGTTCGATTCCGATGAGGAGATTAGCTGTGCCCAGCAACAGACTGCATCTACCGCTTCTACGAGTGCAGCGAAAGTTAAGACGGTAAAGGCGAAGCAGAGAAGAACTAAGAAGGCGGCGGAACTGCACGGCTGTGATTCAGACCTGGACAGCGTCGCGAATGCATCAGCTGCTCAACCGAAAAAGAGACGAGTCGCTGTGTTTCTTGATTCCGAGGTAAGATGCCTATCTTGGGCGATTGTTTATCAAAAATACTTCGAGGATACGATAGCTTAGTTGGTAGTGACCCTGCCTACGAAGCTAGCGGTCCCGGGTTCGATTCCCGGTATGGGCAGATATTTGTGTGATGAGCGCAAGTATTTGTTCTCAACTATTGGCTAGGTCAATTTGTGTAAGATTGATTTTATTATTATGATGATTTCATTAAAACTGTTTTTACCCAACTTTAAGCCGATTTCAGTTGGACTGACCTAGGTCATGATAACAGTTTGTCGCTGGATTTTTTTAATAATTTAAGTGATTTTCTTAATTGTATTTATAAAGGTGAATAATATAAGGTTGCTAAATAATTTCAGGGTGACGAAGAGGAACCGATCAGGGCCGCTCCGCTACGTAATTTTTTGACAAGAAGGACGGGCTCCGGGTACACGCTGCAACGAGATCCCAGCCGGCGCGGGGAGTACTACGTCGAACTCCGAGTCTTCACCACGCGGGAGCTTGAGCCGGTAGCGACGGAAGCAACCAGGTGGAAACATGCCTTTTTCACATATAAAGGGGCTGTAAATAATAATAGCCCAGTTTTCAAAGCGGTCAGACAAGTTGCTCAGGCTGCTAAAGAAGAGTATAAAGGCGTGCAGCCTGTGTTGTACCCGTCAAATACTTTTTAACTAATTTTAGTTATGTGTTTATTGTAATCTGCTACTTTACAGTCGGTTTAAAGGCAAATTTAAAACTTTTGCGGTTTTCAACAAATATAATTATTACAAAACAAAGCACGTCTTACATAGAACAAAAATAGTATAAGATGTTCTTTTGCGATGTATGTAATGTTTCCGTTCCAAAATTAGCAGCACATAAAAAGACTAATATCCACAAGTCTAATAGTTTGTTAAGTACGCGGCTTGAAAACGTTTATATAATAGCTAATGCTTTTCGGAGTAGAATTGTTAGTTATAAAGTCAATCCCTCAAATACGAATATTACCCCAGATTCATTTTTATGTGAAAACTCTGATATAGCACAACAACTTATTAAAGATTCATTACAAAAGCATGTCTCACTCAAAGTTAATTTGGAACTTTTCGTAAAGTATTGTTTGCCAAAAAATAGTGAAAGTTCCATTAAGTCATTTAACACTAAATACGATATAGTTTTGCAGAGTACAGACGTTTTATCATTATATAAATCACTTGCTGATGTACTAATTACTAAATGTGCGGAATTTGAGCTCTCGGAATCAGGATGGACAATCGAATCAGTTAGTCACTTAGAGATAAACATAGTAAAATACAATCCTTTGAGAGCTGGATCGTTTATACCATTACCAAAACATATTGCTAATACAAAAGCTTGTTTGAATATAAATAATGAGGATAATCACTGTTTTATATGGTCTATAATGGCTCACTTGTATCCTAGCAAGGTTAACTCAAACAGAGTCTCATCTTATCCCAAATACCAAAATGTTTTAAACACTTCCGGCATGGCATTTCCACCAAGCATCTCTGATATAAGGTGGTTCGAAGCCAACAATACTGATATTAGTTTTAACATCTATGGTTTAACAAAAAATGGTAGTGTTATGGGCCCTTTATATAAAACCGCTAATCGTAAATTACAGCACATCAACTTGTTATTAATAACTAAAAATAGTAAGGCACACTTTTGCCTAATAAAAAACTTTGAGAAACTTGTTCGCAAACAAATAACTAAACATAAATCTAAGATACATTTGTGTGAAGATTGTTTTTTATATTTTTCAACAGAGGAAAAATTAATTCAGCATAGTTGTGCAGGGGTACAAACTGTTTTACCAGAGGCAAATACACAACTTTTTTTTTCTAATTTTGAAAGAACTCAGGAGGTGCCTATTGTGATCTATGGTGACTTCGAAAGCTTATTACGAGAGTATTCAGATAAAAGTAAATCTATGTACGTGGAAAATATTCAATTGCATGAGGCATCTTGCTTTGCATATTACATTTGTTGTAGAAGCGAGCCTTATTTAAACGACTATGTTTCTTATCGCGGTCCCAACTGTTCGAAAAAGTTTGTGGAGTCTATATGTAATGATGTGCAGCGATTGTACTCAATATTATCTGTCAGCAAACCTATGATTCCGCTTACGCTAGAGGAACAGCTATCATTTGAAACTAGCACTGCTTGTCATATTTGTAAAGACAAGTTTTCATCTAGTGATAACATTGTAAAGGATCATGATCACTTCACAGGTCGATATAGAGGGCCCGCTCACAATAGTTGTAATTTAAATTCAAAACCTTGCCCATTTATACCAATAATTTTTCATAACCTTTCCGGATATGACTGCCATTTGTTTATTAATGAACTCACAAACGTATGCGGTCGAATAAACCTTATCCCAAAAAATAAAGAAAAGTATATTTCGTTTACGAAGTTCATTCCAATAGACCAGCAAAATGTAGCTCAATTAAAATTTATTGATTCTTTCAACTTTTTGAGTTCAAGTTTAGACAATTTAGTAAATACAATGAAAAAAGATGATTTCCAACATTTAAAATCATTTTTTGGAGATGGGGCCAAGTTTGATATAGTGCGAAGAAAGGGTGTCTATTGTTATGATTATATAAACTCTTGGCAACGTTATGAAGAAACCCAGTTGCCTCAGGCTTCCAATTTTTTTAGTAAACTCTCATCAGAATCTGTATCTTCTGAGGATTATAATCATGCCTTACATGTTTGGGAAACTTTTGCTATTAAAAACTTAGGAGAATATACAGATTTATACTTGAAATGTGATGTGCTTCTTCTATGTGACGTTTTTGAAAAATTTCGAAGCATGAGCCTTAAATACTACAATCTTGATCCCTGTTATTACGTATCGTCACCATCATTAAGTTGGGATGCTATGTTATTATACACAAAAGTAAAATTGGATCTACTCTCCGATATAGATATGTATCAAATGCTGGAAAACGGAATAAGAGGAGGTCTTGCTCAATGTTCACATAGATACGCAAAGGCGAATAATAAATATCTTCCAGATTTTAACATTAACGAGCCGAATAGCTTTTTAGCCTATTTAGACTGTGTAAATTTATATGGATATGCAATGATGCAGCATCTGCCAACAGGAAATTTCAGGTATCTTAACGATGATGAATTAGCAAACTTTAACGTTGAAAAACAGTCACGCGATTCTGATACCGGTTTTATACTTGAAGTCG
Organism: Acleris holmiana; assembly: GCA_949316455.1. Classification (NCBI taxonomy): domain Eukaryota; kingdom Metazoa; phylum Arthropoda; class Insecta; order Lepidoptera; family Tortricidae; genus Acleris; species Acleris holmiana. The sequence continues at coordinate 10,870,708 of OX438776.1, read as the reverse complement.
ACCTTCACTATCCTGTTGAACTTCATGAGTCTCATTCAGATATGCCATTTGCAGCTGAAAAATTTGCTCCTAGAGGAAGCAAAAATAAAAAATTAATTGCTAGCCTCTACGACAAACATAGATACATTATTCACTACATGCATTTAAAAGAATGTTTGAAAAATGGTCTTGTTTTGTTAAAAACATATAAAGTTTTAGCTTTCGATCAAAGTAACTTTTTAGAACCATACATATCTTTAAATACCACCTTGAGACAAAATGCTAGCTCAGATTATGAAAGGGATTTTTTCAAAAAGCAAAACAATTCAATATTTGGCAAAACGATTGAAAATAAAAGAAAACAGGTTGATGTAAAACTTGTTAATATCTGGAAAGATCATTCAAATAACACAAATAAATTTTGCGGCGCGGAAAAATACATAAGTGCTCCCAACTTCAAAAACTTGGCAGTTATATCTGATTCATTAGTAGCAATTCAGTTGCAACAGACAAAAATCGTTTTAGATCGACCCATATACGTGGGTTTCTCTATTCTAGAAATAGCCAAAAGTCATTTGTATCGCTTTCATTATGATGTGATGAAACGTGTTTATAAAAATAAAATTCATCTTTGTTATACGGACACTGATAGTCTTTTGTATTTAATTCATACAGAAGATTTCTATGAAGATATCAAAACACACATAAAGTATTTTGATACTAGCAATTTTGATGCTAGCAACATATTTAATATGCCCTTAGTGAACTGTAAAATTCCAGGATATTTTAAAGACGAAATGGGGGGTGAGATCGTGAAGGAATTTGTAGGTTTGAGAGCAAAACTATATTGCATAGATACCCAAATTTCAACAATCAGGAAAGCAAAGGGAATAAAAAAGTGTGTTACAAAAAAACTTAATATTAATAAATACAAAAATGCTTTATTTCAAAATGAATGTTTTAGAGATAATATGTGTGTAATAAAATCAAAAAATCATAAAATTTTCACGCAAAAAATCAATAAGCTAGTTCTTACAAGGGATGATGATAAAAGGTGTGTATTAGAAGATAATGTTTCGACTTTGCCTTGGGGACATTACAAATTAGCATTTTAATGTGGCAGCACTGTAAAGTAATAGAAATTTAATGCAAACGTGTGAATTGTAACATTTATATTATTTTTATAAAAACAATAAATGATGAATGTATGCCTATTGTTTTTCTTTCATTTACCTCCGCCAGCTAATTAATCACGTGCTTAGTAATAAACCCGCCTAACTCAAAACTATTAATCTTTCCATATTTCAAGACGCACTCTTGATTTAAAATAAGTTGGCTTTTTTATTTTGAGTTACGCTGGTTTTACACCTATTGCAATCGTATTATCATGACTCGATCGCTTCTACTGTCAAGTCAATAAGAGCTATCACAACGTTGATAATACGTTAGCAACAGGGAAACAATCAGACAATATAGAGTGAGGAGCCATTAATAAAAATTATTAAATGGGACAACCTCACACAAATTTACCCCAGTCCCAACTAAGCTCTAGGATTGTGTTAGGGTACTAGACAACGATAAACATGCTTATATAAAGAAATAAATACTTAAATGCATAGAAAACACCCCAGACTCAGAAACAAATACTCATGCATGCATTACACAGATATTTGCTCTGAGCGGGAATCGAACCCGGGACCGCTAGCTTCGTAGGCAGGGTCTCTACCAACTAAGCCAGCCACGTCACCAATAGAGTGGCTGAAATATTGATTAACTTTAAGAATTTAATTAAACAAAGTTGCTATTCTTTTATTTCGTTATAATTGAGATTCAGACAAGGAATTTGATACTGTTGCAGAGAAACAAGTCATAACATGTTAAAACGAGTTGTCCCTGCTTGTTTAACTTTGGCTCGGCGCGTAGGAATGTGGCTACGTAAAGAGTTGCTGACGCGGCGTGCGCGCAATTCGACTTTATCTTCTTAGTGTATGACCCAAGTTAAATAATAAAAAAATAATGTCGGTTTGTAGTTCCGCTACAATACTGTTGCAGAGGAAACAAATCATGACATGTTATAACGTGTTATCTCTGTTTATTTAACTTTGGTTGCACGTAAAATAAGTTCCACATTCTATATGAACATCATTTATTAAAATAAGGTTGATAATAATATTAAACTTAATAAGGTGAAAGTACAACAATAATAATTAAATAGCAGGCAGACTTCTTATAAACCATTGTCTTTACTAATTTACACTTAATGAGACAAAAAATAACATATTTATAACGCCAAATTATTTATAAATAAACATAAATTAAAGAAATTTATGATAAAATTAAAACAACGCTACATTAATTACATTACGGAAGAAAAATAATAATAATTACTATTTTTCTTCCTTAATTCAAACTTCGTTGACAATAACTTATATTAATTGGCTCTACAAAGTAAGTAAATAACAATATAATTGGCATAAATTGATTTTATAATTCAGAACTATAATATAAAATAAACATGGAGATATAATAGAAATAAGTCACAATTATACATATATAACTAACACCGAAATTAATCACTTTCAAGTTTTTTCATAATTTTTTTTAACACATTTTCTGTGCTGTCCAACACTTCATCATACGGATCACACACGAGATATTGCGCACTAACTGAACGATCACTGTAACACTCGTCCATTGTCTCAATGTTTATTTTAATTAAATATCGTCCATTGCGAATGTTATTTTTAATTACAAATGATGATCCTTTTCTACTACGATCCTTTTTATTAATACCCGATTTGGTATTTAATGCTTTC